>OZ007589.1:239251435-240526935 GCA_963931845.1 Maratus michaelseni
AATTTTACAAAACTCTCATTTAGGATAGATCGTGGGTGGAACAATACAAGATGGAAATGAAAGTAAATTTACGTGCCATTTAATAGCAAATCAAGATGAATTAGATTTGAAAACCTTTTGGGACTTAGAGACGTTGGGAATTAAAGATGACCCAAACAGTGTTAAAAACGAGAAAATTGTAGAAAAATTTCATGAAACTGTGCGTTTTGAAAATAACAGATATGAAATCAGTCTCCCTTGGACAAGGGATTGGAACCATTTAGAAAATAATTATAAAACCGCCGAAGCGCGACTTACTGGTCTTATAAAAAGAATGAAACGTGATAGAAAGTTATACGAACAATATCGCAATATTTTGAATGAGTATTTAGAGATGAATATAATTGAAAGTGTACCTAATTTAGAAAACCCTTCAGATAAGCCAGTTTTTTACTTACCGCACCATACAGTATTTAGAGAAGATAGTGTTTATACTAAATGTCGAATAGTTTTTGACGCAAGTTCCCATGAAGCAGGACAATTGTCTTTGAACGACTGTCTTGACACAGGAACTAATTTAAACCCTAATATTTTTCCCTTATAGTTTTTTTTCAGACTAAACAAAATTGCTTTTCTAGCAGATATAGAGAAAGCTTTTCTACAAATTGCCATAAATGGAAAGGACAGGGATGTGCTGAGATTCCCGTTTATAGATAAGAATCCTGTTGACAGTGATGCATTTAATGTTATCGTCTACAGATTTTTACGCCTAACATTTGGCTTGAACTCAATCCCATTTTTGCTATCTGCTACAATTAAGCATCATCTTAACAAATTTGAAACGGAATATCCGATAACGACAGAAGTACTCCACAATTGTATTTATGTGGACGACTTAATAACCGGGACAGACACAGTCGAAGATGCGGTGAACATTTCGGAACAATCTCATAAAATAATGAAGGAAGCTAGCATGAAATTACGGAAGTGGATTTCGAATAACCAAATGTTAATGGAAATATGGGATAATCGTGGATTTAGTACTATGCCACAACCTTTTGAGGATAGTACAATACATAAAGTTTTGGGGATATCGTGGCAACCCAAGCAAGATACACTTTTGATAGATATTGATAATTTGCTCTAATTTTTGCGTAACGCAAAAAATACAAAACGTTTTGTATTACAAGTTGCAGGTAGAATATTTGACCCTCTGGGTCTAATTTCTCCGTATACAATACGAATTAAATGTTTATTTCAAGAACTGTGGAGTAGGAATTTAACATGGGATGAAGAACTGCCCTCCGATATTACAAAGACGTGGAAACAATGGTGTTCCGAACTTCTCCAGTTGAGAAATCTAAAAATTCAAAGGAACATTTTTCAGTTTCCCGATGACTCCAATTACACCCTAACTTTGCATACCTTTGCCGATGCCAGCCCAAAAGCATACGGTGCTTCCGTGTATCTACAAATTGATTCACTAAGTGAATCTTCCTTAAATTTGATTACATCAAAAGCCAGAGTGGCACCATTGAAAAAAGTGTTACTTCCTAGACTTGAACTTCTAGCAGCATTACTTGCTGCACGCTTAACTTGTGAAGTAAAAACGGTACTAGATCGCAAGGGACCATCGTCTATGTATTTGTGGACAGATTCGCAGATTGTCTTGTACTGGATCAAAGGCTCTGCGAACAGGTGGAAGTCATTTGTGTCCAACTGTGTAAAGGAAATCCAAGCTCTGAAAGACCCATCCAGGTGGTTTCACTGTGCAGGGTCCGAGAATCCTGCAGATTTGCTAATAAGAGGGGTCAAGTGTGACCTTCTCGTTCAGAATTCCAAATGGTGGACTGGACCAGAGTTTTTGAAAGACTTAGATCTGTGTAACAACGACCAGACTTTAGTGATTCCTAACAAGGACATATATATAAACGAACTAAAAAGAGACTCCATAAACATTATAATTGATGACTTTGTTACATTAACTATTTCTCAGGAAAAACTGCTAATTGACCATATTTGTGCGCATACTAATAATTTTGTAAAATTAATTCGTATAATGAGTTTTATTTTTAGATTCACCTTTAACTGTCGTAATAGACTGAAGAGAAGGAGTGGACCACTATCCCTCGACGAGGTGAGAGAGGCCGAATCGTTTCTAATTCGGTCAGCACAAAGGGGGGAATTTAGGGAAGAATTAAAATGTCTCGAAAAAGGTAAGCCTGTTCACAATAAAAGTAGATTATCTTCCTTAAACGTATTTGTAGTTGAGGATGGATTAATTAGAGTTGGCGGCCGTTTAGCACATGCAGATTTGCCGCTTAACTCAAAGTTTCCAATTGTTTTGCCTGCCAATCATAAGTTAATAGATATTATTTTTAATTACTTCCATTACTTTCATTTAGGCCCACAAGCATTGCTTTTCCATGTAAGACAAAAATTTTGGCCACTTAATGGCAGGAATAATTGCCGAAGCATTGTTCACAAATGAGTGACATGCTTCAAGAATAAACCTGTTGTCAGTTCCCAATTGATGGCTGATCTGCCGGGAGAACGAGTGACACCAAATTTTGTATTTTCGGTGACAGGTCTGGATTACTGTGGCCCATTTTCTATTACATTTAAAAATCAAAGGAATGGTGTATTGAATAAAATTTATGTCGTAGTGTATGTGTGTTTATGCACCAAGGCAATACACCTGGACTTTGTTTCAGATCTCACAACTCAGGCTTTTATAGCTAGTCTAAAACGTTTCTTTGGCAGAAGGGGGAAATGTGCAAAAATTCTATCTGATAATGCGAAAACGTTCATCGGAGCTGACATCGAGTTGAAAAAATTGCATAAACTGATTAGTTTCCCAGATGAGTAATTGTGTAATTTTATAACACATGAAGGTGTCAAATAGGAATTTATTCCCCCCAAATCCCCGAATTTTGGTGGCCTCTGGGAGGCGGCTGTAAAATCATTCTAGTTTCATTTAAAACGGGTAATAGGTGATCAAAAATTAACCTTAGAAGAGTTTCTTACTATACTAGCGGAGATTGAGGGAGTTTTGAACTCCCGTCCCCTTACCCCGCTGTCCCCAGATTTCGAAAATTTTGAAACCTTGACACCCTCTCATTTTTTAATCGGTAGACCTATCACTTCGATCTCCGAACCCCCATTAGTTAACATTAATGAAAATAGATTAGCAAAATGGCAGAGAATCACTAAATTTAGTCAGCAAATTTGGAAAGCTTGGAAGCTCGATTATTTAAATAATTTGCAGCAGAGGGGGAAATGGAAATTTAAAAAGGAGGATGTACAGAAAGGAACTTTAGTACTAATAAAGCAGGAAAATTTACCTTCCACCAAATGGCAGGTTGGAAGGATAGTTGAAATTTTTAAGGGATGGGACAATATAATACGAACCGTAAACTTACGGTTAGCAGACGGGCGAATTTATAAGAGAAATGTCAAAGATGTCTGTATATTACCAGTTCAGTAACAGATTTCTTTTCTTTCTTTAAGCAATTTTTAAGGTATATATTATTTCTGTATGTAATGTAGAATTATAGTGCATTTATGATTGTATTATTATTGTGTATGTAAGTTGTTATATCTAATTTTTTTTCTTATATGATAATTTTTGCAAATTTATATGTGAATGTATATTGAAATTGCATTTCAATCCCCGCGGGAGTGTTTCCTCCGTAGAACATTTTGTTATCCAGGGGGCGCTGCCAAGCGCTCAAGACGGGATGATGCGCGGAGAGGATTCCCGCCAGTAGAGATGTACAGTCCCTGGCCAAATTATTAGACGCAGTTGTTTTTTTTATAATTTGTTAAATATCTCGAAAGACACATGAGGAATTATCTTGAAACTTTAGGAGTGTAAACAACATGATAAACGTCATATATTTCCGAGAAGATTTTTTCTTTAAACCCCATAAGGGGCCGTCAACAAATTGAAGAAAAACTAATATCTTTTGGATAACCCTGTAAAAACTAATATCACAAAAGCGTTGAAACTGTATCACACGCTTAGAAGGCTTATTGTAATAATTTGGGTTTACTTTTATGAAGATAGCATGTATACTCGAAGAGAAATTCAGGTTTTTATAAAAACGGTCCCAAATTTTACGAAGTTTTTTGCTTATAATTTGCATAGTTTTTAATATAAAAACAAGTTATTTTCAGAAAATATGACAAACAAAATTATACACAATACCCTGTAATCAGAATTAAAAAAAATAATAATTGCATGAAAAATGAGCAGGTTTACTAAATATTTTTTCACTGCGCATGCGCGAATATTAGCTAAATATATAGACCAACTTTTATGAAAGTCTCAAAAACATAGCTTGAAAATTCTGATAGTGATCGTCGATAGAATAAGCTCGAAATTCGCTGTTTCCAAAAGGAAGCAAAAAGATGAGGGGTTGTATCAAATATAGAATGAGAGACGCTTCATTCTTATTATGTCAACTTTCAAAAGCTAGTATATTTGGATACAACCCCTCATCTTTTTGCTTCCTTTTGGGAACAGTGAATTTCGAGCTTATTCTATCGACGATCACTATCAGAATTTTCAAGCTATGTTTTTGAGACTTTCATAAAAGTTGGTCTATATATTTAGCTAATATATTATTGAATTCGCGCATGCGCAGTGAAAAAATATTTAGAATATTTAGGCGCCTATCTCCTTCGGAAGACGTTTGGGACCCTTAGTTTCCCATTTAATATTGTTTGTCTTGATGTGTACTATCACCCCTTAAAGTTTTGCCCAAGAGTTTAGATTCACCCTGTATGTGTAGATTTGCCCTTCGAAGCCCAATTTTGGAATTTTTAATATTTTTTTTAAAAAAAGTTTTATGAGATTTTTAGCATTTTCTCACGTTTTGTAAGGGAATGACTCCGTGCAGTGGAGGAGTTGAGTGGTGCTAAAAGTACCGATCAACGTGGAAAAATCCGGTAAATCCGAAGTTTTTTTTTGAAGAAATCGGTCCTTAAATAGCCGAGATATTAATTAAAAATCCCAATTAAAAAGCTATTTTTTACGTCAGCTTTGGCGAACGCGTATACTCACATCTGGACCACCAAACATGATGAGCACAGATTTTGATGATTTAAAAATATGTTGTAGGGGTCATACCCCTACAACATATTTTCATGCAATTTTTCATGCAATTTTTATTATTTTTTAATTCTGATTGCAGGGTATTGTGTATAATTTTGTTTGTCATATTTTCTGAAAATAACTTGTTTTTATATTAAAAACTCTGCAAATTATAAGCAAAAAACTTAGTAAAATTTGGGACTGTTTTTATAAAAACCTGAATTTTTCTTCGAGTATACATGCTATCTTCATAAAAATGAACCCAAATTATTACAATAAGCCTCCTAAGCGTATGATACCGTTTCAACGTTTTTGTGATATTGGTTTTTACAGGGTTATCAAAAACGTATTCGTTTTTCTTCAATTTGTTGATGGCCCCTTATGGGGTTTCAAGAAAAAATCTTCTCGGAAATATATGACGTTGATCATGTTGTTTACACTCCTAAAGTTTCAAGATAATTCCTCATGTATCTTTCCAGATATTTAACAAATTATAATAAAAACAACTGCGTCTAATAATTTGGCCAGGGACTGTATTCGTAGAGATGTAAGCGCAGTGTACCAACCGCTGCCAGTCATTTTTGTTCTCCTTGTAAATAAATATTATTGTTAAGTTTTAATTCAAATTTTTATTGAATACGAAATGATTAATTAGTTTTATTACATAAATACAGTCCAACGAGAGTAACCGAGCTATCTACGGATCAACATTCGTCATTTATATAGATATTTTTAACTTCAAAATAGTAATGAAAGCCGCAGAAATGCGAAAAATCTCTATATGATTTGTATACTACTGAGACAGCAATGTATTGTACTTACCATAATGATTGTGTAAGAAAAAAAAATTACATATTTCTGGGTTCAATCTGCTGCAAGCTCTTTTGATTCTACTAAGATTTCCGTTCATGAATTCACAGATGATTCAATGTTATCGCCACATAAGGATTCAGACGACTGCAAAGAAATTAAGTTCAGGAAAAATATCTATTTCTGAGCACATATAGCTACATAAAATCTTAAAAGTTCGATTTTTTCTGAACTGAAAAGAGTTCATATGCAGCAGTATATATATATATATATATATATATATATATATTTGCACAAGATTTGCTCGTATTAGAGTATATGATATATTACATTTCAATTTTTTTTTCATTCTAACAAGTAAAAACATTTGTCGATGTCATACAGAAAAATTCAACTAGGAATGAAAAATCGTCTGTACATTACCATACATATAAAAAATATTTGAAAAAAAAATCGTCTGCAGTGACTTTTACAGTAATATCAGAATAAATAACATTTTCTTTCTATTCATTTCCTTTAGCTTCTTTTGCAGACAATATCCACGTTTGAAGTAATTTGTTTTTTAACTTTTAATGCATTTTTTAATATATTTATCACGATTTAATTATTTAAAGGACGCATAATATGTTAATTTATCCATTCTTCCAATGTTGCTAAAACAATTTATGTAAAGAATTTTTTTAATGGGGATTTTTAATGCTATATTTTGTTTTGAATATTGTTACGATAAGCATCACACAAATAATTTCATCTATACTGTTATATAAAGAGGAAACGATGACTGACTGACTGACTGGCTCATCAACGCCCAGCCGAAACTACTAAAGTCAGGTTCACGAAGTTTGGATTGTAGATTGCTGTTATGGCCTAGGCAAGCAATAAGAAAAGTTTTTTGAAATTTCCCTCCCAAAGGGGGTTAAAGGGGGGTTCGAATGTTTTAGATCATTTTGTCATATCTCAGCAGTAGTTTTAGGTAGGAGCGTGAAATTCCAGAAAATAAATTTAAATAAAAAATAATTTAACACGTGTTTCAGCGATTTCAGAAATTCTCCCCGAAGTGGGTTAAAGGGGGGGGGGGTCGAATGTTTCAGGTCATTTCGCCATATCTCAGACGCAGTTATATTTAGGAGCGCGAAAATCAGGAAAACAAATCTACTAAAAAAATGATTAAACACGTATTTCAACGATTTTAGAAATTCCCCCCTGAAGGTGGGTTAACGGGGGTGGTCAAATGTTTTAGGTCATTTCGCCATATCTCAGCAGCAGTTTTATGTAGGAGTGCGAAATTAAGGAAAACAAATCTACTAAAAAATTGGTTAAACACTTATTTCAGAGATTTTAGAAAGTTCCACCCAAAGGGGATTAAAAGGGGGTCGAATGTTTTAGATCATTTCGCCATATCTCAGCAGCAGTTTTAGTTAGGAGCGCGAAAATCAGGAAAACAAATCTACTAAAAAATGAATAAAACACGTATTTCAGCAATTTTCGAAATTCACCCCAGAAGGTGGTTAAAAGAGGGGGGGGGGGTCGAATTTTTTAGGTCATTTCGCTATATCTCAGCTTTTATGTAGGAAAGCGAATTAAAACAAATCTATCAAAAAATTGGTTAAACACGTATTTCAGCGATTTTGGAAACTCCCCCAGAAGGTGGTTAAAGGGGTATCGCCTACAAAAAAAGACGATAAACACTTCAGCGACAATCCACCATGAGCGTGACAAGTCAACAGAGACGACAAATATGAAAATCTATGTACGCTTAAGGCGCCTGGTGCATGTAAAATCCGTCGTGTGTGCAAAGCCCTCCAAGTTACCTGTGAATTATACCTCTGGGGGTGCCTAGTCAGATGAGGGTCTCGTCAGCTGATCAAAATTCTAAATTATGAGACCTTTTAAATATGTCAACTCAACAAAGTTAAATAGAAACCTTGAACCAGCAAACAAAGATAACTGTTGCAAACCACAAAAGAGCAAGCACTGCAGCGATGTTACCAAATCTATAGTCGGGTGGATCACACCCATACTGTGATCAGGCGATTTCCGCCCCGCTCCGAGGTACTAACGCGTTAAGCTAGGCACTCATTCCGGGCAGGTAGGGGCCTAGTTAGCGGTATATAAAAGAAAGGGGTCATTCAAAAGTTTTGGGTCATTTCGCCATATCTCAGCAGCAGATTTAGGTAGGAGCGTGAAATTCAGGAAAATACCTGTAAGATACGAATAAATATATGTAGTCAAAGCAATGTCTACCCGTGCAAAGTCGGGATGGGCCGCTAGTATTTAATAAACTAGGAATGTCGATATCGGTGATGATAATTTTTTTTTGTATTTCACCGGTGAACATATTGCAAATATTAAAATTATATATTATTTTGTTATTTTTTTCCTAATCAATTAATTTTTTTAATAGAAAATGTAAGTAAATAAAAATATAAATTATTTCATAAATATGATAAATAAATAAATATACATGAATGTAAACATAATAGTTTTAAAAAGACGAGATATTAAAACATAAATTAGTTTAGATTTTCGCCAACAAAAATATTAATTTAAAAATTGCGAAAAAAAAAAATCTTGAAAAATTCGAAAATGTAAATGTAATTTATGAGGAAAATATCAAAAAGTTCAGAGATGTAAAATTCATAATTCTGCGTAAAACTTGTAACGCGTCAAGAAAATAGAAAATTAATTAAAAAAGGAAAAAGTCACAGCATAGGACAGAATCCTTGCCTCCGAGACTGGAAGCACGAACGTTAGCTCTGCGCCACGGAGACCTTGTTCAGAAAGTCAAACTAATGGGTATTTGAAACGCATGCTAAACTTTAACCCCAAATTTATCAAAAACTAAGGTCCATTTGAAGGAAACCTTTGACCTGAATAGTTAGGGGTATGACCCCTACAACATATTTTTAAATCATCAAAATCTGTGCTCATCATGTTTGGTGGTCCAGATGTGAGTATACGCGTTCGCCAAAGCTGACGTAAAAAATAGCTTTTTAATTGGGATTTTTAATTAATATCTCGGCTATTTAAAGACCGATTTCTTCAAAAAAAAACTTCGGATTTACCGGATTTTTCCACGTTGATCGGTACTTTTAGCACCACTCAACTCCTCCACTGCACGGAGTCATTCCCTTACAAAACGTGAGAAAATGCTAAAAATCTCATAAAACTTTTTTTTTTAAAAATATTAAAAATTCCAAAATTGGGCTTCGAAGGGCAAATCTACACATACAGGGTGAATCTAAACTCTTGGGCAAAACTTTAAGGGGTGATAGTACACATCAAGACAAACAATATTAAATGGGAAACTAAGGGTCCCAAACGTCTTCCGAAGGAGATAGGCGCCATTAAAGTTTGGGTCCAAAATTTAAAATAACTATAAAAAACGGAAAAATTGGTCGATTCGTTTGCGGTTTTCGCTAAAACTATTCTTTAGGTCAGTATTTTCTTAAAAATAAATTTTAAAGATAAAGTTTAAAAAATGCTGATAGAGGGCGCTTTAGACTTTGGAGTAACGAACAAGTAATTTTTACTGTTATTTTTTGTATCTGATTAAATGCTTTCAAAAGCTTAGACTTAAATTTTGAGCCTAAAATATGAATCGTTGGGAGTAGTTAAGTAGCACAAACTGAACTGTGTTCAGGAGTTGAAATTTGAAACCCCCCCCCTTCCTGAACACAGTTCAGTTATTCCCGATCTTGGTGTCGTAGACCAGGCAGAAACTACTATCCACTACACGTAAAATAAACGATAGAGGGATGACAAAATTAAATAAAAAATTTACTTTAAAAATAAATTTTAAAGATAAAGTTAAAAAAACAATAGAGGGCGCTTTAGACTTTGGAGTAATGAACAACTATTTTTTACCGTCGACTCCAACGAGGACCTGGTTGCGAGGATTGCCGTCGTAGCAGGAGATAGCCGGGAGATGCCCGGGGTATTCACTAATGTTCGCATCTCCCTCCGCCGGCGGTGTGAGGCCTGCATCGTTGCTGGTGGGCACTCTTTCCAGCAGTTTTTGTGATTCCTCACGAACATCATGCGTGTACCATTTTCTACGTGTCAACCTTCATTCATATTGCGCACTACATGCATACATCAAATTGTTTCTTACTTACCCATCATACGTAGTATAGGATAAGTCTTGTAATCGTTTTGAAAATCGAAAAAAAAATTTCACGGATTTACACGTTTCAGACACTGGAGATTCCGAAAACATATTTTTAGAAAAAAAAAATTTGCCGTCCGTCTGTCTGTGTGTCTGTGTGTCCGTAAACGCTCTATCTCCCGAAAAAATTTGAGATAGAGACTTGCAATTTGGTATGTACTTAGTATGTAATAATGGGAATAAGCCTATTTCATTACAATAACCTCGATTAACCGAAACTATTTTTTTCGGACTCTCGAAATATTCGTTCTGATAAAAGGAATATAAAATTTTTCGAAATTGTTTATTTTAAGAAATGAATATAAAAGACAATAAAAAACATAAATTTTGCATAAAGAATGAAGTCGATCGGATAATTAGTTGCCGAGATATTTGTATTCCTATTTTCCACACTTTTCGATTTTTCCTGACCTTGTATTTCATTCAAATTTCAATTCAAAGATATATTTTAATTGAAAATGAGACGCTTAATCCGACGCAGTAAACCGATAGTTAATATGATTATCAATTTTGGAGTAATGGAGAATTTAAAGTTTGTGACGTCATCAAGCCATGATTTTATTCGAATTGCAATGTATTTTATAAATAGTTTACGCATGTTCTATATTCATATTTTATGTTATGCATATCCATGATGGGTAAGTATTACGGTGGCCCCCAACGACTAGTTTTTATTTTGCGCAGAGAAATTGTTCATGTCTGTTATGAATAAATTTTTTATTTAATTTTGTCATTATCGTTTATTTTACGTGTAGGGGGTAATAATTTCTGCCTGGATTATTTTTAACACAATTATTCAAATTGGTGAAGAAATCATGAGTAGTAATTTTCCAACTGTACGAAAAATCTCCGTGCCAGGATTCTAACCTGGAATCTTTTGGCTGAAACTGCCATGCTCTACCAACTGAGCTATCCCGGTTGAATCTCGAGGGGATGAACTGGATGAATTATGCCCTATAGATTCAACCGAGATAGCTCAGTTGATAGAGCATGGCAGCTTCGACCAAGAGATCCCAGGTTCGAATCCTGGCCGGACATTTTTCGTCCAGTTGGAAAATTACAACTCATATTGTTTCTTCCTGGTCTACGACACCAAGATCGGGAATAACTAAACTGTGTTCAGGAGGGGGGGTGGGAGAGAGGTGTTTCAAATTTCAACTGCTGGACGCAGTTCAGTTTGCGCTGCTTAACCACTCCAAACGATTCAAATTTTGAGCTCAAAATTTAAGTTTAAGTCTAAGCTTTTAAAAGTATTTAATAAGATACAAAAAATAACGGTAAAAAATAGTTTTTCGTTACACCAAAGTCTAAAGCGCCCTATATCGGCATTTTTTTAACTTTACCTTTAAAATTTATTTTTAAGAAAATGCTGACACAAAGAATAGTTTTAGTGAAAACCGCAAACGAATCGACCAATTTTTCTGTTTTTTATAATCATTTGAAATTTTGGACCCTAAACTTTAATGGTATACACCTATAAAATGGTAGAAACCTATCTCCTTTGAAAGACATTTGGGACCCTTAGTTTCCTATTTAATATTGTTTGTCTTGATGTGTACTGCCACCCCTTAAAGTTTTGCCCAAGAGTTTAGATTCACCCTGTATAAAGGTACCTTCCTACCAAATTTTGTAGATTTGCATGCAGCGATCTTTTCAGTAAGCAGACGACAGACACACACACAGATACACAGACAGACAAATTTCTTTCCTTATTATTGTAGACAGATAGATGGCTTTATGAAGGAAAATAATTTAATCAAGGAAAAAATACATACTTTTTTTAAAATAAAAAATAAACATTATTCAAATTCTTGATTCAACTTTTTCATTTTGACATTTTCTTATTACATTAAGTATCTCAATTTCAATTGATATCTTTCTAAAAAAATTACATTTAAATCTATCGGCATACAATACAAACAACATATAATTACTATTAGGTAAATATGCCAAACTCTAGAATTTAACTAAAAATTATTTTTTTTATCTTTAACTTTTACATAGAAATTAGGAATCTAAATAGATATATAAATATATAAATTAAATGCACCTGATTAGCCAGGAAAATTTATAATTATAAAGATTAGTTCACCCCAGGACATTCTCTAGTATCTTGTGAACATGATGCGTAACCCCAAATTTCTGAGGTTTGTCATATATATATATATATATATATATATATATATATATATATATATATATATATATATCCTTTTTCTTTTCTTTTCTTTCACAGAGAAGATATAGTTTTTTACTTTTTTTCCCCTAAGCGTACTTAGAAATAGATGAATTTACCTCACTTTTTTTTTATTTTTGAAGATTAGAGTCTTTTTTTTCTCCAATAGTAATTATGAATAGGTGAACACAACTTCGTTTATTATTAAAGAAAAAGTTTTTCGCTCTAATCATGGTTATGAATATGTGAGCGCATCTTCTTCGTTTGTTATTAAATATGGGGTCTTTTTCTCTAATCGTAATTATGAATCAACAAGCACAACTTCTTCGTTTATTCAAAAGTGATTTTTCGGTCGTAATTCTGTCAGCACCGTCATGTTGATAAAAGGGGGATGCGTCGAAAATTAAGCAGCCTTCTTACTTTTTTAAAGACCTAGAGAAGAATGTCCTAGGACGCATCTGAAGAAAGTCGTCCCCGAGTTTTTAGGGCGTAACTTCGAATGTAAATAATGTCTCCTCACCGATACACAAGTGTGTAAATCTTTAGTCCATTGGGTGACCTTTTTAACCCTGTCCGCATGTATTATCCCTGGGTCGCCCTTGTTGGCTAGATATTTAACCTGTAATGTCGTTGGTGTTTTAGAGTGCGGAGGGGGTTGCTCCAAAACTCCATCTTCAACATCTTGACATTTATTTATTTATTTGTTTATTTATTTATTTTTGTGAACTATAGCCTGTATACTGGTTATCTGTCAAAACACTGGCACTTGCTGTTTATTGGCATTAGCTGCAAATGGCACTTGCTGTTTATTTATCGTCCGTTAAGAATATCCGCATCCCAATATTTCCTGGCTAATGTTTTTTTCTTGGTTATACATATAATTATTCACATCATTAAGAAATATAATACAAAGCGCACGATACATGATGACAATTAAATCACAATTAAAATAGGAAATCAATAATATTTTATGATTTCAAATTAAAATATTTTTGTAAATTATTGTTCATTTGATCTTTTAACTAGCTAATGGTTATCGTCCCACCAATAAGTATAAAAGTATAAAAGTAAAAAAAAAGATTAATACTCACTTTAATAAGCCTTCAATGTTTATCTTGAAAATCAAGTCTAATTTCATCATTGTAATTCATGATTTTTCAAAGAAATAAATCCATTACCATACATTATTTTAGCATGAACAGCTCTAACGATTTAGACGAAATTTTGTATAATACCATTTAGGGGAACCAGAAAAACATTGGGCTTGGTCACCTGTTCGAGAAAATTCGATTATTGGGTCATTTTGGGTCATTTTGGGTCAGGGTCAAGCTAACTGTATCTAAAAAATGGTTCAAACGATTTTGACTAAATTTTGTATCTTACCATTTTCGGGCACGAAAAGACTATTGGGTTGGGTCACATGTTCGAGAACATTTGATTAGTGGGTCATTTTTGGGTCAACGTGGGTCAAGGTAATTTTAACTAATAAATTATGAAAGTTTCCCCCCCAACTTTGCCTCCGGGGGGGAAAGGGGGGGCAACTTTGAAATCTTCAATGATGGCCCCCATTTTTTATTGCAGATTAAGATTCTACGGGAAAAAATACGTAACTTTTGTATTGAACATTTTCTTCGAAACATTGTAGATGGCACTGTAATCGCGTACAATGCTGTGAGAATCGTTACCATTGCAATGTCTGGAAACGCTCCAATAACTCGAGAAATATACATCAAATTGAAAAACGGAAAAATACGTGTTTAATATTTTAGAAAAATGGCAACTTTGATATCCCTAAATAGATTTTTCAAAACTATTGAACATGCATTTTTCCGTTTTTCAATACGATGTATATATCTCGAGTTATTCGTGGGTTTCCAGACATTGCAATGGTAACGATTCTCACAGCATTGCACTCGATTACAGCGCCATCTACAATGTTTCGAAGAAAATGTTCAATACAAAAGTTACGTATTTTTTCTCGTAGAATCCGAATCTGCAATAAAAAATGGGGGTCATCATTTAAGATTTCAAAGTTGTCCCCCTTTCCCCCTGAGGGGCAAACTTAGGGGGGGGGCAACTTTCATATCCTAAATAGATTTTTCAAAAATATTGAACAACCATTTTGACGTTTTTCAATCCGATGTATATTTCTCGAGTTATTTGACCGTTTCCAGACTTTTCGGACACCCTGTATACATATATATTTCTACAATAATGTACAGCCAATTTCCAGATAAAGTGTTTATTAACGAACAGGAGCGAATAGCAGTTCCCACAGTATCAAGGTGTAATCATATAGCCCTCAGGCTTGACGTTAACTCACTACATTATTGAATGATCTTAAAGTGCTGTTAGAAATTCTATGTCACCGAACACCAGATAACGCTTTGGTTAGCACTTCCAAACACGACAAAAATCTGCTGTCCAAATGCTTGCCGGCGACTTTTGTTAAACAGCGCGTAAAGTTACAGAAGCTACGCAACGTATGCACGAACCAATGAGTGAGAGACGAAATTAGGCTAAGCGAATGAAGTGCGATGGAGAAGATTTAACAAAAAATAATCCCGATCCCAGCTGCGCATTGATTTTGACGTGAAAAATACCCAGCGTGGGAAACGAAGTATGGAATAAAAAATGAAAAAAAATGACTTTTAAAAACATTCGAAATGACAACAAGTGTCTCTCAGAATATTATAGATTGGGGAGTCGATAAAAGTTACGAATGAACTTAAAGTTTTAGATTAAGATTTGTAATAAGATAATTATTAATATACGTGTTATTACTTTTAAAAGACATTAAATAGGAATAAATATTTTTAAGAATTAAGGAAATAATGACTCTCAGAATTTAGAATAATTTAAAAGAATATTGCGAAATAAAAATTTTTAATAACATTATCCCCCCTTCCCCCTAAAAATCCAATGAACTGGTAGATCCGATGATCTAGAAGTTCATTTAAGGAAAGCAAGAATTTGGATTGCAATATAGTTATCTGGTATTCTATTTAATGTCAAAAATTCTCTGATTTTGTTAAAGTCAAATCAATAGTTATTTTTGTAAACGCGAACCTGTGGGAATTATTTAAATACAATTACAATATAAATATTTTGGTTACAAATAATATTTTTCACTCCTTAAACATAAATAGTGAAAAGTATGAATATAAAGTAATCAAAACTTTTTCTTTAATAGTCATCTTAATCGGTAAAGCCTTTCAGGCATATAGACCTCTAATTCCAAATAAAAGTTTTTTGGTACGAATATGAAGGCTAATATTTGACAGCAATACCGTGTATTGATTCTTTAGCATGATAATTCCAGTTAATTAGAAAGTTCAAATAACTAGTAAAGTTCCATCAACTACTAAGTTCAATAAACGATTAAAGTGCACTCATCAAATAAAGTCCAGTCAGTTAAGAAGTTTCAATCAATTAGATATCTAATACTATTTTAGATGTTTTGCTAGCAAGATGTGATTTTTTATCATCAACTAATTTGCTATTAATCGCTCTCTTTTATCACAATTCTCAATAATATTCAATCTTATAATCTTGTATCACATAATAAATAACAACAACAATTATAATAACAGCATAATAATATCAACAATAACAAACAACTTCAAAATAGTACTAAATTAATATCTTATCAATAATTTATCTTTATATAATTTAATTCCTCATTCTTTTTCAATATCAGTGAGGTATGAAAATTTACTTAATAAAAGGAAACAAAATAAATAAATAGTAAAATAAGAAGTATCTGTGGAAAATTATCAACAATTCAGTAGGATTATGTGCTCATTCTGTTTTCAGTCAAACAAGAGAAACATAAATTGTTCAATGAAAATAAGACCTTGAAGTGTTCTTAAAAAAGGTTGATAATAAGTTTAATTATTAGTATTAGTAGAAAATTTTATTCAATTATTATAATTTAATTTCATTTAATCCAGTAAATGTTTATTAAATTTATTTTAATTTAATGTATTATCCTAATATAATTTACTTTACTGTTCTAATTCAATTCAATCCAACACTGTTATACAGAAGAGAATTGATTAGTCAATTATAATTTGATTGCATTAATTTTAGTTAATTTTTGACTGTCTAAGTTTAATATTAAGCTATGGATTTAACATTAGTTTGTTGCTGCTCATGTGATAACTTTAGTTTGTCAGGAGGGTAATAAGGGCGTAATTTTGATACATGCACTATTTCAGTAAATTTATTTTGAGTCTGTCTATTAATTTCAACATTTACATCATAATTTTTTAAGGATTTGATAGGAACCACTAAAAACCTGTGAGAGCTTTCTGGTATTGGGATAATAGAACTCTTCATAGATAACAAGATCTCCTATCTCAAATTTTGGCTCCACATAATTTCTATCATAATATTTTTTAATTTTCCAATAAAATTCATCAGTGCGTTTTTTAGAAATGTTGAGGGCTTCCTGGACAGGAGGGTAATAATTTTGCTTAAGAAGGGAATCATAGGGTAATTTGTCAAAAAGTAAATAAGCAGGAGAAAATTTGGTTATGCAATAGGGTGTATTATTGTATTCATTAACTACTTCTGTCAGAAGTTTGGTCCAAGGAATTTTGGAGGTAGTAGAATTAACTTTACACTTTAATCTAGTAACTATTGATTGATTGATGTGTTCACGTTGTGACATTTTCCCATATCCCAGCTGAGTTACTTTACTATGGACCGCAGGAGTTGTCGGGCCGAACCTAAGGAAGCGATCCATCTCCTACGCTGAATGGTTTGGACATTAGGGAAACAATACTGGAGACTGGCTGGCACCTACCCGACGGTAACGAATTATTGATTCTACTTGTGAGGTCGCAGATGGAGAGATTCCCAGAGACTATCGGACGCCAAGGGAAGTCCTTTAAAATCTGGGAATGAGAACCAGAGATCCACTACGATAGGCTGCCGTAAGTTTAAGAGGCCGGGAGGAACCTTTCCCCCGCCCCCCTTTTTTGGGGGGCTAGAGAAAGAAGAGAAGAGGAGAGGAGATGGTTCTTCGGAGGAAAAAGGGTAGGACGTGAGCCTGAAAAAGCAGAGTCTTGCAGTGAAGCGAGAGCGAAGTGAAACGGAGGGAGGACAGACGGCCCTGTCTGGTGTAGAGACCTAGAGGAGAAAGGAGAGACTTAAAGACTATCGCATGGTTTATAATCACCGCATCTCACGCACTCCTTAATTTATGTTAATACCGAAATCTATCGGAGGAATGTTTTGTAAGTTGATGTTACAAATAAAAGAAATATTTCTTTTAAAAATCAGCTATAGTAATTACTCCGGTTAGCCACAGCTACCAGTTCGAATTTTATAAATCCCGCCGGAGTTTTTACAACGTTTTTTATTCGTTTGTGGATGATGTGTTGATGTCAAACGCTGTTTAATATTGTGATTCCGCAAAAAAAAAAAAAAACTTTAATCTAGGTAAAGTAAAGGCTGTATTCCTATCACTTAATACCTTTTGAGGACCCTTTATATTGAAAATTTTGTTGAAACAGAATAATTGTTGAGGGAATTGAATATTGAAGAATTTTTTTAAGCAATTTGTGTATGTTTCTGTGGTAACACTTTTTAAGGGAAATGCCCAAACATATCTGGTTGCATGGTCTATGATGATGTGTAGATATTTTTTGGTGGAGTCATAATAATTGAATCCTCCCACAGTATCAACAGAAAGACAGTCAAAAGGTTGATCTGTGGTTGGCATAGCTTGTAATAAGCCAATTTTTTTCTGCCTGGGTTTTTTATTATTTTGACAAATATCACAATGTTTTAAAAAAATTGGTTATATCTTGAGTCATGTCAGGCCAATAATAATTAGAGGAGATTAAATTTAACTTTTTTGGATACCAGGATGACCAAATTTCTCATGAACAACATTAAGTATTTTTCTGCTTAAAGACATGGGGACTACTATTTTTCGAAATCCTTTCTTTTTAATTATCATAAGTCCATTTTCATTTAGATAATTTTTACCACACACATTATCTTTTTCCTGTCTCTCCATAATTTCTTTAACGTCCAGAAGAAAAGTAAGCGGTTGAATAAAATGTGAAACTTGGTTTCTCGGCAACATGTTGGCTTCGACATTTGTGAATCCCTTGTCGTAAACTATATTATATTCAAACATGCTCAACTTCAAAGACCATCTAAATAACCTGCCTCTCAGATGTTTAGTATTTTTTAACCATACAAGAGATGCATGATCAGTATGAATGGTAAAATTTACACCATGAAAATAATGATAGAATTTGTCTAAGGTGTCAATGATGGCAAGACACTCTAATTTAGTAATGAAATAATTCTTCGCTTAACTTCTCAATCCTGTAGAGTAATAAGCAATTGGATGTAAAAAATTATTACCATCTGCCACCTGTGAGGCATCAACAGACATATGAAGGGGTAAATTAGGTTCATAAATTTTTAAGTTAGGTTTAGCAATTAAGGCATCTTTTAATTTTTGAGAAGAATCTTGACAATCTGTATTCCATTCCCATAATGTATTTTTCCTGAGTAATCTATTAAGAGGGCCTCGAATTTCGACATATTTATCTATAAACTTGTGATAAACATTGATAAATCCTAAGAATCTCTGAAGTTCTTTTACATTTGAAGGAGGTTTAAATTTTTTTATTACTTCAATGTTAGCGTTAGCAGGAGTTAATGTGCCATTCTGGATGATATATCCTAAGAAATCAAATTTATTTTGAACAAAATTGCATTTAGATCATTTAAGTTTAATGTTTTCAAGTCTACATAATTCAAATATTTTGTTTAAATGTTGCATGTGTTCTTTTAATGGGGAAGAATAAATAATGATATCATCAAAATAATGGCAAGCAAAGTCTATTTTGTATTTAGTAAGTATTCTTCTAAAGGTTCTATTAAATACTGGGGGGTCTACTTTAATACCGAAGGGTAGAACTAACCACTCAAAGAGACCAGAGTTGGTAGCAAAAGCCAAATTTTCAGTATCAGATAGATGTATGGGTATGTGCTTGTAGCCAGAGGCTAAATCTAAAGTTGAAAAATACTGCGCACTACTCAGTTTATCTAAAATTCCATCGATACGAGGTAGGGGTTCTGCGTCATTTTTCATTATCGCGTTTAGTTTTCCATAGTCAACACATAATCTAGTTTTTTTACCTTCTTCTCTTTTCATTACTAATATAATAGGGGCAGAATAGGGACTATTGGTCTCTTTAATTAAACCAGCATCTAATAATGATTGAATTTGATCTTAAATTTATTTTTCTTCTAAAGGGGAAGTTCTGTAAAGCCTCAAAGATATTGGTAGGTCAGATTTAAGGAAAATGCGTTGCGGTTCAATATTAATTTTCCCGACATCATATTTATTTTTAGAAAAAATTTCTAAATAATCCCTTATACTAGCCCTTAAAGTTTCATTTTCTATAGAATTTATTTCCCCAAGGAATTTAGAATTATCAACATTAGATTGAACAAAGGATTGAGGAGATATGATCTTTCCATAATCGGGTTGCACTCTCTGATAGTCATAGTTAACATTAAAATGAAGTAATCTTAAATTATCACTGGATATGCTCTTAGATTGATTTAAAACAAGGTCCCCTTGTAATACTCTACATTTAGCACAATCAATAACTAAATTAAACTTAGAACATTCTTGTAAACCTAATATGGCATAATCTAATTCTGTATTACATACCAAAAATCTAATATTTTGTTGCACATTATCTAATTTAAACAATAAATTACAAGCTTTATCTATTACAACAGTTCCTTTGGCTTGGCCAATAATAACAGGTGGAATATTTGTAACTTTAGCATTTATCAATTTAGCAAATTTAAAAGGTAAAATAGTTATGGTTGAGTCAGAGTCGATAACACAAGGTAATTCCCTGTTATTTACATATCCAGATACAATCAACTGTCATATATTATCACTAGGTGGTTGTGGTTTACTAAAAGGATGTGCATAAGATTGCAGAGGGTTCACATTGAATACACAATTCCTCTCCCAGTTGTAAGCATTTTGGATACCTCTATTTAAACATATTTGACATGGGTATTGTCTCTGAAAATGAGTAGTAGGCAACCTAGGAATAATAATTCTAGAATTTGGAGCATTAAAATTGTTCTGTGAATGAAAATTGGAATTTGGCGCATGAAAATTTTGAATTGGGCGAACCCAATGTCTAGGTGTGTGATCATATTGTTGCAATGATCTATAATTCTGAGAATTATTTCTAGGCTAACTATTGTTGACATGAGAAGTAGGAATCTACTAGCTGTTTAGCCATTCGGTACCAGTCTATTATATTTTTTGGAGGATTACTAATCATATAATTCTGGTACTCGGGCTTTAGACCGTCTATTAAACCCTGTAATATTATGGTTTCACATAAATAAAGTTGTGTACCTATTTCAACCTTTTTTCGAAAATACTTTTCCACATCATTGAGAACATTTAATTTCATAGAAGCAAAATCTGAAAATCGAGGCACATGTACAGTAATAAATTTTTCAGTAAGAATATCAGTAATTTTAGCGAAAGTATTACATTCTAAACATTCACCTTTAGAGCCTCTCCTTTTAAAAATTTAGAAATATTTTTAATCTTCCAGTATTCATCTTTCTTATCAGAAAGGCATGTTTTGTCAAAATGGTTTAACCAAGACTGTATATTCATTCCAGATTCGAAATCAAAAGGAATGATATTTATTTCGTTTTCACTCATTTTGTTACCATTATGGACTTTCACAAACCCATATCGCATTAACATAAAGGAGGGATACTTCATTAATATAAGAATTCCAGAGAAGAAACACAACAAGATGTAAAATAAAATTTAAATTAAATAACAAATGTAAATACCTCCATCTGTAATAAATAATAGTAACAATAATACAATAAATACGAAAATCTGACCATAAATTAAATAACACAAAAATAAATAAAATAATAAATAATACACACAATAATAAATCTTTATCAAAACTTACGCAACTCCGTTTGGTACAGCAGTTTTTCTTTTTTAATTTTTAAGAAGACCGATAATTTTATTTATTTATTTATATGATGATCATTTTTCAATATTTTTTTCCCTCTATAAAAGAAAACATTTTATTAGATTGCTCCGTAGTCATATTCGAGATGTATTGTAGAACTTCAAAACAGCTCGTTATCGAGTATTATCCAGAAATAAATGGCTCCGTCATTTTGTTGAATTAATTATGCACACCTTGTACTGGAAGTCGCATATTAGCACACAGGTAAAAATATTCGCAGCTGACAACATCCTGCCCTGTTTAGTGAAACGTTGACGTGGCTTGGCATAAGTATCTCAGATCCTGACGGCTAATTGTTAGCTTTTTATGAAGATGATTTAATATTTCACGAGAAAATGGCAGTTGGTTACAGATGAAGAATTATAGCAGTCGTTATCAAGAATCATTGCGAGGAGGTTAAGCAATGATGAAACAACATAAGAATTTCTCCAATAATGTGCAGCCAATTTCCAGATAAATTGTTTATTAACGAACAGGAGCGGTGCCAATAACAGTTCCCACAGTATCAAGGTGTAATCATATAGCCCTCAGGCTTGACGTTAACTCACTGCATTATTGAATGATCTTAAAGTGCTGCTAGAAATTCTATGTCACCGAACACCAGATAACGCTTTGGTCAGCACTTCCAAACACGACAAAAATTTGCCCTCCAAATGCTTGCGGGCGAGTTTTGTTAAACAGCGCATAAAGTTACAGAAGTTACGTAATGTATGCACGAACCAATGAGTGAGAGACGAAATTAACATAAGCGAATGAGGTGCGATGGAGAAGATTTAACAAGATATAATCCCGATCCCAGCTGCGCATTGATTTTGACGTGAAAAATACCCAGCGCGCGAAGCGAAGCAATGGAATTAAAAAAATGTCTTTTAAAACATTCGAAATGACAACAATTGTTGTCATTTCGAATGTTTTAAAAGACATTCTCAGAATATTATAGATTGGGGATAAAATTTACGAATGAACTTAAAGTTTTAGATTAAAATTTGTAATAAGATAATTATTAATATACGTGTTATTACTTTTAAAGGGACATTAAATAGGAATAAATATTATTAAGAATTAAGGAATTAATTACTATGTGAGAATTTAGAATAATTTAAAGGAATATTGCGAAATAAAATTTTTATATAACATATATATATAATGTTCACCTTGAACTCTAATTTTTGTGAAATAATATCATTATTAACTACATAATTATTGTTTTACCTTTTTCAAAGAATTTCCTAGACGGCCTCAACTTTTTTCGTATGATTGCAACTTCTTTTTCTAATATAAATAAGTGATGCTGTAACGATTTAGATATAGTAAAAGTAGCTAGTATTCATTGAAATTTTGTGAAAAATAATATTCTGAATCTATTCTAATGAAACGTACCTTAAAACTAATTTAACTTTATATTAATGTTATGTTCAACATAAAATGAAAATCTGCCTTTTTTGACAGATTTGAGTTGAACGGCAAAATATGCTATCTTATGGTTAATCGGATCTTGTGGTTTATCATCCACAATCATCCAAATGGGATATTTGGGCAAATATAATTTAGATAAAAGTGTTTTTCTTACTTTTTTTTTTTTAAATCCTTAATGGTATTTACATTTACTTTTCCCCCGCTATTGACGACGTGTCACAAACGAATCCTTCAAATTAAATACAGGAGTCCGAATGTATTTGTAGGACTGAACCTAACATTTCGATTTTTCGGAAGCCCTCCAAAAGTATACTTCACATTTCTGACCGCGAGAGAAAAGTTCGTAGTGAAAGAAATATAACTTAGTCGCAAAAATTTTTACTTTAGTTCGGTTGCAAAACTTCTGTTTCACAAGAATGAAACTTCAAGAACAAAGAGTTTAAAAAAAAAATCTATAGTGTTTCGTTTTTGTTTTCACGAAAATGTATCTTGAGTAGTGGCCATCATTTTAAGTCCTGCGGGAATAAACTGTGAGAACAAAAGGGGATTCTTTCGATACAACTGTCCGGGAAGTTTAAAATCCACTTAGAGTTGGAAATCGAAGACAAAACTTTTCTCTTTGCCATAAAACTTGCCGAATGATATTCTTCGAATATAACTCCGAAAATCACGAAAGTTGTCTAGTGAAAAAAATCAATGTGCATGATTTTTCTCTACAAGTATTTAAAAGTTTTCAAGCGTTAAATCTCTTATTAAACATTTTAATTTTTATTAGAGCCTCATCTTCTTTTTTAGGCTAACGAAAAATGCTCATAGTAATTCTACAAGACAAATTGTAAAGTTCAAAAGCATAATATAATGTAATGGGTTCTTAATGTTCCTTAATTATACTCTTTAACTTTAATATACAGAATGGTCATAAAGTCTTTTCCTGATTATAAATATTTATTGTGCAAAAACTATTATAATTAGACCTAAGATTGTTTGAATACATTGTAAGTACTATTATAAAGCTTTTAATAAGGCCACATACTTCTTGAAATGTCAACGTGTGCCCCCTTGGTAGCACCATGGTCTCCACGCTCTCCTGAAGTTACTCCTCTAGATTTTTTCTTTTGGGGGTACATAAAGGACAGAGTGTTTGCAACACCAGTAATAGATATTGAAACACTCAAGGTCAGGATCACAGATGCTGTGTCAAGTGTGACAGCCCAAATGTTGGGCAATACACGGCGAGTAACGGAATACCGTCTTGACATTCTTCGAGCTACCAAGGGTGCTCACATCAAAATTTACTGACGTAACTACTTGTATTAAAAACTTCGTAAATGTCTTTCCAATATACTGAAACAAGCATATACCGAATTATATTACTTTTTCTGCAATAAATTATTGTAATCAAGGAACAACTTTATGACCACCCTATACTATACTCAAGAACATATTTACCATAATTTCTTAGGTCTTTCTTTAAAGTTAAATAGATCTAATAGTGTACTACCACATTCAATCGTATACTATTTAAGTTTTTCAAGAACAATGGAAGATAAAATTATAAATCCAGCTTAATATAATTTCGTATGTCCTAATTGAAAAAAAAAAAAAAAACTTACCATCACTTGCAGACAAATTAATGAATAAATTGTTATTTGTATTAAATTAAAGAACGAAATATCATGAGTCAAGCATAAATTATGAAACACTTTCCAACACAGCCAGAAAACTGTAACGAAACTTCACCGTTAAATAAGGTGAAAGAAGATATGTAAGTAAACAGTTTAAAAACATACAACACATTGAAATATACAGTTTTCGAAATTCCCTGTCAGTATCAAAAAAAAAGTCGAATTATTTTGTGCAGCCCTGTATATGATCAATAGATGTGGGTATATAGCATGATTTAATATAGTTCTGTTAGAATATTCACATTTAGCAATTTTCGCCAATCGATGGAAATGCAATCGAAATCTTTTGTACAGCCCTATATATTATCTGAAGAATTTTGTACACACCACCTATTAAGCTAAAAGGCAACTTAAAACTCACTTGCAGCAAATACCAAACGTAAACGACAATGTAAGTTTGTTTGCGTAGCCCTGTATATGAAATATAAAATCCCTGTATATAAAATTTCTATTAGTCTACCAAATATAGTTCAGCAGGAAAATGCGTAAACACAATTAAAAACTATCCTTAAGCAATTCACTCCCATAGTCTGTAATACTTACGAATTTCTTTGTGTAGCTCTGTATATGATTAATCGAGTTTATAAACACAAACGACTGTGAAAAAAAAATTAAACAAAACGCAAACCAAAGTTGAAAGCGCACTTATCATATATAGACTCTAAATATCGAACATGTACTATAACTAATATATTTTGTCTGTCCCTGTAAATAAACGCAATGCACACAAGAGAGCAATTTATAGTGTACCTCAGCAATGCATATAATTTTAATTTTGTTTGAAATAGTGAAATATCACTAAATTACAATGCAGACGATTTTTCCCCATAGAACGATGTGTAACAGAATTCTTTTGTTTAGCCCTGTAAATGAATAATTAATGCTTTGCACCCCATATTCTACAAAAAGCATGTTTTAATGCGCTTCATAATTATATATCAACAAGCTGTTACCCGTGACTTCGTTCACGCAACATTAAAAGAAGAATAAATACATTAATTAAGCAAAATATTTCACTCCCGACAATTAAAAACGTTAATAATTAACTAACTATTTATCACATTTAATAGGAGACAATACGGTATTTTTTGTTATAGGGACCTTGACATAACTCAGTCTTAAAAAAGTGAAATTTTGTGCCAAATAATCGCGAAAATGAAATTGCAACCAATGCAAAAAGGAGGGCCAAATAAAATCGTGGAATAGACGAATTGTGTAAAAACAAATGTCAATTTTACCTGATAGACAATTTTACTTTTAACGCCTTTGTAAAACGTTTTAACAGTACATCCTTCAAAAAAACATTAATTGGAAATAGTACATGCTTTTTCTTTAAATTCAACTCTGCCTCCTTGGTTTAATGTATAGCTAAAACAAATCTTGTTTTCTAAATGACAGTATGTTGACAGGCAATTTTTGTTCTCCAGAATAAATTGATTCATGAAGTTTGAATATGTGAAAATATGTTTTAATTTTTCGGATAATTCACTGAAATCAAGATTTTGTTTTAACCATCTATTCAAAGTGAAAATAAATTCTGTTTTTCAGTTTTAATGAGAAAATGGTGTAAAAAATATACAGATCTTTTTTATTTCTCCTTTTAAGTATGGAGTAATTTACTTTCCGTTTTTAGATAAACTTTGTTAAAATTTACAAAAAAAAAATCTTGGCATCTAATTTAATTTTTTTAATTCTGAGAGTTTGTGTGACATCCTCGGATCAATGATAACCGGGATTAAGTAAATCGCGTTGCGTTCGATAGTCTAGGAGTAGTTGCGAAATACAAACACACGGTCAGATTTTAATATAATAGATTCGTGTTCATTTTCCTTTTCTTAAAATTATTATGTGATTTTAGCAGAAAACTCTCATCTGTATATAACGGATACTCAAGCTTAATAATCAGTATAGATTGAAAAAAAAATCTTTAAATTTTTCGTTATAAATATGGCGTGAAATTCATCTACTTTTTATACTTACTGATCCTTGTATTATTAATGTAAGCAATTGATTCACACTCATTTTAAAACATATTGGAAAATTCCCGTTTTATTTCAAATATGACGTCTCTTTTTCTCCAGAGAAATCCCATTTTAATGACATAATTCTTTTTAATTTTCTTTTCCAGGCAATTAATTTCAATACTGGCATAGGGGAAATGATGTTACTTTAACGAAATAATATTAAATCTTTAGGTTTTATCAACAAAAATGGAACTATTAACATTCGTCACTTTTTTTTAGGTAATCGAGTAATCGAGTTTTTAGGTAATCTTTAAGAATGAAATAACTATTTCTTGCTATCCATGACATCATTTTCGACATGGATAATTTTGCGGAGCATATTATTGACATTTGCTAACCATTTTCTTTTCAAACTTCTTTTTACTTTTTTTTAAATTTAAATAAAAAATACGGTATAGTTATATTAGCCGTGCGCGAACGGTAAAACGCCAAATATTTTATCATACAAAAGAAAAAAAAAAGTGAAGAAAAAAACCCAAGATCATTTTATTTCACCAATCAAAGCCTATCCGCTTTATTTGCGATGTATGACGTCATATTCCCAATTGAAACTAAATTGTTGAGTAAAAATTATTATTCCGGGTTTTGAATTAGTTTTGGCAACGATAAAGTATTAGCAACGGTAAAGTAAATTTAACCATTTTAAAATATTATACGAAAAAATGTCCATTTATTCTCTATGAAAATAACGAAATTTTGAATTATTAAGAAAAATATTTAAATAAAATAAACAAAATCCAGCCTATGTTCATTTGAGGGTTATAATCAATCTATATGCAAAAATACAGGATCATTAAATGCTCTATTTTGACGCTGGCTTCAGCCTAACATTTGCACACAATCAGATTTATAATATTATTAGGATTCCATTCTGTTTTAAATAACGTAGCGTCATCAATCTGCACTTGAAACGATTATTCCCCATTGACTGTAATGTAACGGAATACTTTTGACTGTCCCTGTAAAAAAACTATAAGTGCTACACACTTCAGTTGAAATAGGGAACATGCTACAGATAATTACAATAACATATAAAAATTTCAGGACAATCTGTCCATATTTACGGGTGTTAGAGCACGAACAGACGGCCAGACGGCAGATGGCAGACAAACTGAAGTCATAAACACTTTTCAACTATGTTGGAAAGTGTTAAAAATAGGGTTATTTTGATTGGCGTATGTATTACTGTGTATGTGCAACACTGATAAATTACTTTTTCTAAACATTAATACAAATCGAACTAATCTGGCAATATTTTTACACTATGTGCGCATACTTTTCTAGGTGGTGGTAATAGTAATGCATTTGAATTTGCTGTATAGCTCAACAAATGGATTATCGACTGCATAAAAACATTTTTCATAAGGGATTATATTGTAGTGGAGGTGTATAGGCATATTTAAGTTAATCAGTGATCTAAGAATATTTGGGAAAATTAAAGTGCAAATAACACTAGTTTACAAAAAAAAAATTTTTTTTTGTTCATGAAATGAAACATATATTATTTATGTAGGCTATGGACGGTAGTTAAAAAAGTATACTTTTATTTTTTGTAGCACGTCACAATTCTGAGATATGAAGGTCTTTCTTTTTATCTACCCGCAATTGTTTAACCATTTCCGTCACAGACAAATTCTGTTCGTAAAATGAGAAATTACTGACTGACACCGGAATTTACAAACGACTTTTTTAGTAAATAAGAGCTCATTATTTTAAGCTTTCATTGTAGAAACAAAAGTTTATTAAAATATTCTTGGTGCCTATTGTTTATTTGGATGTAGTTTTTCTTAAAAATTTTCTTAATAAATATTTGAAAAATCTGACGTGCTGAATTTTTTTAAATATTTTTTCCTAGATGTAGATACCCAAAGTAACGTAACCGTATACCTTTCATTTCATGAACAAAAGTCATGTAAACTAGTGTAATCAGACCGTAGAACGGACAGACAAATCGGGGGACAGACAGAAAGATAAACAGACAAAGTCATAACTATTTTTCAACAATGTTAAAGTATTTTCAAAGAAAAATAAAAAATTGATTACTCAAATTCTTGTTTATTTTCTCCTGCCATAACGTTATGCAATTATTGATATTGCTATTAAACAATGCTAATTAATAACAAGTGGGTAAGTGTGATCGAAGATCGCTCAAAGGATTCCGTTTAATATTCCTTTCAAAACACTTTATCCTTTCTTTAATAAATTCAAATAAATTTCATTTAGCAAAAAAAAAAAAAAAAAACTTATGTTTTTTGTTTTTTATAAAGTAAAAATTTACTGATCTATTTTTTCGTTTTTTCGAGTATCCAAACCAGCTCGATAGCGGGCGAAGCCGGCTATTATATTCTGTCATAATAATATCTGTCACGCGGACTAAATGCGAAATAAAAAAAAAAATTCAAAATTAAACATGTTGTACACCTTCAAAATGTTAAAATATACGAATATTTCCATAATCGGATTTTTATCATGATTCAATATGTTTCTCAAACTCATATACTTACTATTCTCTATTACTCATATTGATACTCGCTTTGTATTATTCTCAGACATCTGAAAAATTCGATAAACTTCCAATATGACGTCAGATTTTCTTTTTAATTCTCTAATGACGTGATATTAATCTGCTTTGTGTACATACACAAACTTATACTCCTTGTATTATTGAGAAATCTGAAAATTTCCGTTTTATTACCACTATGACGTCATTCATTTTTATTTCATATTAATCTTTTTTTCAATTGGTGAAACTTTTTATTTCATTTTCATTTTTCACTTGGAAATCGTCTGATAGAAAATTAATTATTGTAGAAAGAATTTCATCGTGGATTTTTAATCTTTGGCATCTGCTATAACGAAAAATGTTTAAATTTAATAAGAAAAGGCTGTTAGAATTTTGGTTTTTTATCTCTATTTATTAAAATAATACGAATTTTTCAAATTTTAATATTTTAAGCTCTTCATAGCTGGTATTCAGCTATATACACAAAGTTTCAATTCTGTAAATTACATAGTTTCTAAAAATAGCTCTGTGACAGACAGACAACGGAGCGGGTGTAATAGGGTTTCGTGAGATGAACGAAACCCTAAAAATTCATTTTGACTATTTTGTTGACACGTTAATTTTTAATATCATACGAACGGGCATTCTACAATACAGTTCTCTGCTTGATTCACTTTCAGTATGCAAGTATCCGATCAAATCTCACTTATTCTGATTAAATTTTGCAACGTAATCACTCTGTTTAATTTACTTAAAACTATTTTTTCCTTTCTTAACGCCTAAATTTTTGAGCTGCAAACTGGATCTATACAATATACTAGTAACCATTTAATGATGCGGGATATTTGAAACATTTTTAATTTGGATTTGTCAACAGAAAGTCAAATAGCGAAAATTTATTTACTAATCTTCTGCTTTAATAAGCGTAAATATGACTGTTATAAAACAGAATTTTTATAGGATAAAGGGAAAGAAAACGGGGAAACTTATTTTCAGATAAGCATTATGCATAAGAGCTTTCATCATACTATTAATCACACTCTGATTTCTTTTTTCGAGCAATATATAAATCTTTATTAGATTTCTTCATGGAGAACATAACTATCAATTGATAGAAATTTTTATTGTAAAAATTACATTGTAAAACCTTTTCTACTGCTCTCTAATTTTAATGTTTAAAACAAGTACATTTTTAGTTAATTGAAATAAGGAAAGAATTTTTTTTAATAATATTTCATATTTTAAAGCGAATAACAATTTTTCCATTTACGTAATACAACTGTAACATGTAACGTTTACATTACAGATTTAATTTAATAGAAATTCAAGCATCCATTACATCACTTTTATATATTTCATGACTTGGTATTTTTTTTAAACCAATACATATAAGCTTAAAACAAATTTTGCTACATAAAATAATGGGGTATTTATGAAACGACTTTCCCCAATTAGAGACATCTGTAGTGAAAACTAATGAATTGAATAAGACCACGTTTTATATACAGGATGCCTACTAAAGCCCTGCCCACCCTATTAAAGTTCCCAAAAAATGAAAATTTACTTAGTAATTTTCTGCTTCAATAAGCGTACGTATGCCTGCTATAAAACAGAATTTTTATGGCATAAAGGAAATGAAAACGAGGAAACTTATTTTCAGAGAAACATTATGCATAAGAGCTTTCATCAACAATATTAAATACAATAATGGTGTAATTAGAAACGTAGTATCAAAGTAATAAAGGCTTTATGCAAAGGGATAGAGAACGTACAACTTTAGTAAGAGAAGCGACAAGAGATGCAATAAATTCTGATTCGTCCAAAGCTGTTTTAGACCGCCCCGCGCTATCAGCTGCAGCACTTTCATAGACTTTTATTTTACACAGGAATAAAATAGAGTTTTTAAATCATATCCATAATATTTTCATGTTCGATTAAATTTTTAACGCTGATTTTTAGATTCAGAAATGTTTATAGTAAGGGTATAAACAGAATTTTTCTAGGAATTTCGCAAACTGTGTTTAAAAAAATATTTTTTCCTCTTGAAATTTCATTTTTATTTTGTCAGTGACAGAATTATTATTTCCTTTCTCGTTATATTTTATCTATTCTAATAAAAGAAACTTGTTTGTCTGTCTGTCTGTCTGTCTGTGTACGATGGCTAGCGAAATCTACCGCACATAGAAGGCTAAAAATTTGGGTGAGGATAGTCCAAGTCAGTTCCTAATGCACCTGAGGCTCATATTTTTTGTTTTTTAAGACGCGACCCTTGGACCCATTTAGGTTTTTATGCTCCAATAACAATTTTTTCCCTTTTTATTCGATCTTCTACGTGTTTGGAGCCCTTTCTACATCTAGTTATTCCTCCATGTCTACATTCCAGCTGAGACCCTAGACCCCTGGGGCCCTTGAATTTTTTCTGCCCTAAATTATTAAAAACTTGCCCTATTTCAATCCGATCTTCTTCGTTTTGGGGGTCTATCTTCATTTAGTTATTCCCTTTCTACATTCCACACTGTAAAAAATATTTGGAACGTTTAGTATTCTAAAAGGAACGTTTCTGATACCATCGGATATCTCAGAGCTATTTTCACTTTCTGAAACCATCAGAAACCTTTCCGAATTTTTGGGGTTCCCTTCTGCTGTGGAGGGAAATCCACCCTTTTCCAAGTATTTCCCAACTATTTCCCCATCGCCGGAACAGGAAGTGCCGGAAGTATACGTGATTTCCCCTACCCCTCTGTCTGGTGTGGTGTGTGTAGTGTAGTTTACGCGAACAGCACGTTGTTAGTGGTGGAAGTATTGTTCCAGCTGTTCAAAAAGACAATTCTAAAGAACACTTGAAAAGGTAAGAATTTCTGCTGTTTTAAATACTCTAATCATGTTCTTTTATAATGATTCTGTTTTATATTCATTATTATTCCACATATGCCGTGATATGCTTCAGTGTATATCAATATTTTTAACAAATATGTCTTAACCCTAACATTTAGGACTATTTATATGAGTGAGGAATTAGATCTTTTGAGTTGGAAGGATAGTTATTAAAATATACTCTAAAATATAACTATACAAATCCTTTGTCCCTCATTTTAAGTTCTTTAATGTTGCTTCAATAAATATGATTTATAAATAGAATTTAGTAGCAATTTAATCTCTTAAAGAATATTATCTCCCGGCGATAGTGTGTGTTTGTTTATATATATTTTTTAACGATGTTTCAGAACTCTAACTTTTATAATACTATATATTGAAAATTGACTTGTCTGACTTTAAAAATATTGTTTTAAAGTAAGCAAACTATATTTATTTATTTTATTCTGATTATGAAAAAAAAAAATTCCCGGGTGTTTTTATTAATATCGGTTATGTCCAGATTTTTCTTACAGAGTCCCTGTTTTTGTGAAATTGTGAAAGTTTTTTTAATATTTTTGAAAATTCCAGTCATAATTTTGTGAATTTGAAATTATTGTTATATCAGGTTCCGTTGTATCTATCCTTTACACTTAAAAAAAAAACTTCGATAAGTTCAATTGTTTTGTGATAGTTCAGATTTTATTTTTAAATGATTAAATTTGTGAAAAGTTCAGTTTGGAGGTGGTAAAGTTTCCTGAAAGGTTTGTTTTTAAGACAAAGAATTTTGTGAAAGATCCTGTTTTGAAACGAAAAATTTTGTGAAGGGTCCAGTTTTATGATGAGATTTCTTGTGAAGTGTCTTGTTTTAATATGAAAAATTACCTTTTAAAGACCGATTTTTTTAAAAAACAAATCTCTGAAGCTGCATTGCTTTTGGGAAGCTCATAAGTTTTAATCATTTTATGTTGTTGGGAGTTAGATTTTTTGAAATGTATCTAAAATATATTAGTATAGCTTTAGTATGTCTTTTTCATGTTAAAAAAAAGTTTTGAAAGTTTTCTTTCTAAATATATATGCTATTGTTTTAATATTTTAAAATAAATGCTTTATTTGTGGAGCTGTATGAATCCCATATTTTTTTTTATGATATGTTGTTAAAAAACAGGGTAAATATCTCCATTCTCCAATATTCACTGCGTGAATATTCTTAAATATTAGGGTTGGAGTAAATCTAATTTTAACCAGCCTACGATTAATATTTGTAAAGGATTAATCTTTAATTATTTTCAGTTATCAAATATAAAATCAATACATATATATATAATTTCAATTACACATAAGAATAATTCGCTGGAAGTTATTTCAAATAGAATTCTAACCAGTTTAACACATTATAAAATTTAAAAAAAAAAAAAAAAAAAAAATTTAAACAGTTAAACAGTTAACAAAATATTTTTTTTTGAGATATAGCATGTATAAAAAGGTTGGTCTTTGTATAGATTACTCGCCATTTAAACCCATTTCAGTTTGGCTGAATTCTTTTTAATATTGAACGGAAATATACATTGTACTTTTGAAACATGTATTCTGAATCTGGTAAACTATAATTTTAGCTTGAAGATGGATTTAGTTTCGTTTGGAAGTCAATGGAATGGAACCCTTTTTAAACCAAGATTGTGTTAGCTCCCCCTACAAGACAGTGAAATATTTTCATAGCTTTAGTTTATCTGATACACTTGGATATTATGAAAAACTGTGTACCCGTCACCTAGAAAGCAGGTGTCTACTTCATCGTGTCAATTCTCGTTAAGTATTTTTTAATTCAATCTTGGAACAGTGAAAACATAAAGAAATAATATATTATCTGTTATCACGTGATTTGATTTTCTCATTTACATCCCTCCCACTTTAATTCTTCTATGTCAGCTGGTACCAACCTCCAACCAATTAACATCAACAAGACTTTTGAGCTTTCCGCATGTGAGACTGATATTCATTTACAAATCCGCTAGTCAGATAAAAAGATGTCTCGAATTTGCATTCTTTGCAAGAAGCCTGTCGGACGATCCAAATTGACGGAATGTCGCCACCGGGTGCATGCTTGGTGTTTGAAAGAACACTTTCAAACAAATAATTCATAAAGTGTCCTAAAGATACATGTTTCGCCAAATTGCGAGCTCGAGACATTGCAAGAGTTATTTATAAATATAAACAAAAAATTTCTAAGGAACGTTTTTAGCATTTACAATATTTGATGTATGTTAGAGTCTTCGAAGTGATGTCAGAAAGCGATTTGAGCGAAGGATACTTAACGGATTAAGCCATCTCACCTTTACCATGCTAAAAGATTTTAGTTATCTAGGTGAGATAAAAAAAAGAGTTGAAAAGGGACTTGGTTCCCTTTTCAACTCTTTTTTTTAATGATTAGTTAACCAACTTTCGAAAAACTTCATGAAAAAAAAGATAGTTAAAATCATTCTACTTTTCATCAATATTGAACAGACAGTTAAAATCAATTAAAATCATTCTACATTTTTATCAAGATTGAACAGTTATTTTTATTTCAAATGAAAAGATCACATTTCAATACGTTTATAGTTCGATTGAATGTAACATAAATTTAAAAACATTGGGAAAAAGCCACTTGAAATGTAGTTATTTTATCCAAAAAAAAGAGTTGAAAAGCAATTCGATGATATTAAAAGAGTTTTTTTAGGAACCCAATAGCCGCAGTGGATAGAAACCCGGCAATGCCGTCTATAATGCTCTTTGTGATATAAGAAAAGGGAAATCCACTTGTTTTAGAGCATTTGCATCCACAGGCATGGCATTTAAGGACTCCTCCATCGTCTTGCTCTTTTTGCACTTTTATCTAAAAATAAATTACAGTCAGATTATGTGGCAATAAACACAAATACAATAATACAAAGTGCATAAATACAAGTAAACATGGAAAGCAAGCGAATATGATGTCATTTATAAAAAAATAAAACAGATTTTCTTTGATGTTGAAATAAAATGATCTTGGGTTATCAAATTATTTGTGATTAATTTCTTTTTTTTTTCACATGTAAGGAATTATTTTAAATGTACGTAATATATGTATTTTAAATGTATGTGTTGTAAATTAAAATTCTGTGTTTTAAATGAAATGAGTGAAAGGTTTATATTTTTAATGAATTCAATACGAATGATGGTGATAGGAATAATAGTTGGCGGTTTATCGTCTGCACACGACTAAAAAAAGATACCATATTTTTAATTTAAATTTTAAAAGTAAAAAAAAATATATATTGGATGGCAAATGTCAATGATCTGCATCGCAAAATTATCCGTATCGAAAATTAGAAAATCTTAATAAAAATAACTATATTTTTTAAAAGAAAGTTGCATTTTTCATAAAAGCTAGAGATTTAATATGATTGCGTCTCAGTAACAGCATTTTCCTCTATCATTTTCCCACAATCGAAACACATTTGTAAATCGTCGTTCCGAACCGGAATTTAATTTTACATTTCTTTTAGTTTTAAAATAGTAAAAACTTTGTTGTCATTTTTAAATATAGCTTTTTTATAGTTCTGTTTCATAATAGATTTTTGTAAAGTCTTGTTGGATGAGAAAAATTGCATATATTTTAAAGCAATGTTTAAGTAAAATTACAATATTTTTTAAACTTAAAAAACAACAATGTTATCGAAACGAAAATCGATTTTACCGACAAATTCACGTAATGCAAAAGGAAAAAAGAAATCAAAAAGTAATAAAACTTTTCTTCCAGCCGAATTGTGTAAACTTGAACACGCCGATCGTGCCAATTCATAACATTATAAACGTGAAAGAGCGTTCTATATAGTAGAAAATTTTTTACATTTAGGTAGAAAAATTCCGAGAACAGGAAGATTAGGGGTCTGTAATTGGGTCCATATCCAATTTGCCCTTTTTTTTAATCAAGTAAAATTTGGCCCGAAATTAAATACATTATTGTAACCAGATTTGTTTTTTGCGTGGAAAACACTTTATGGTATTTTAGATGATCATTTCCTCGCTCACCTTTGATGCCAACTATGACTGTAAAACATATTAAAAAATATCAGCCCGTAATTTTCTAATTTTCTTATTGCTTCATGATGTAAATAGACATCCTGGTTTATACTTTAAACCTGAATCTGTCATGCCATTGTCGTTCAATTTTTATTCCTAATCCTAAACCTAATCGTGTCCTATCCTAATTATAATAATAACTTTAAACAATATTCTTTGACACGAATATGTAAATTAAATCAATATCCGTAAATGGGATGAATGGAAAATAGAATAAATAGAAATGGCAAAATAAAATAATAAGAAAGTGCATTTATTCGACACCTAACCCTAGAGAAAGCGTAAAAAATTTCAAGTGCACGAAATAAATTAAAATAATCCTACATATACTAACAAAAATATGTAAATTTAGATCATAAGTTTGGTGTTGTCGGTATTTATTTGCTTCTAGTGTTCTTGACGCGATAGAGAAAATATCGAGGTTAAATTGAGCAGAATTTAAAGTACTTTCTAGAAACCTTTATTTATATTTTAGAATCGCTTCAGATTGTTATATCTTTATGAAATATCTATCAATGTAGCCACAAGCCACAAGTCACAGGCAGTTTGTTCACTATTTACACCACTTAGCGTGAAGCACTTTATTTAATACTAGCGGCCCTTCCCGGCTTTGCTCGGGTAGACAATGTAATTTTTTAGTACATTTGTTTCCTCGAATTTCGCGCTCCTACCAAAAACTGTTGCTGAGATATGGCGAAATGACCTAAAACTTTCAAATCACCCTTAAGCCACCTTCGCGGGGGGGGCGGGATTACTTCACTGAAACGCTTGTTTAATCATTTGTTTAGTAGATTTGTTTTCCTGAATTTCGCACACCTACATAAAACTGCTGCTGATATATGGCTAAATGTCCTAAAATTTTCGAAACCACCCCCTTTAAAACCCTTCGGAGGGAATTTCTAAAATCACTGAAATGCGTGTTTATCCATTTTTTAGTAGATGTGTTTTCCTGAATTTCACGCTCCTACCTAAATTTGCTGCTGAGATATGGCGAAATGACCAAAACTTTTGAATACCCCTTTAACCACCTTCTGGAGGGAATTTCCAAAATCGCCGAAATACGTGTTTAACCATTTTTTAGTAGATTTGTTTTAATTAATTTCGCCCTCCTACATAAAAACTGAGATATGGCGAAATGACCTAAAAAAATTCGACCTCCCCCCCCCCTTTTAACCGCCTTTTGGGGCGGGGATTTCCAAAATTGCTGAAATACGTGTTTTATTCATTTTTTAGTACATTTGTTTTCCTGATTTTCGCGCTCCTAACTAAAACTGCTACTGAGATATGACGAAAAGATCTAAAACATTCGACCCTCCCCCCTTTAACCCCTTTTGGGGTGAAATTTCTAAAATCGCTGAAATACGTGTTTAACCATTTCTTTAGTAGATTTGTTTTTTTTAATTTTGCGCTCCTACATAAAACTGCTGCTAAGGTATGGCGAAATGACCTAAAACATTTGACCACCCCCTTTAACTACCTTCAGGAGGGAATTTCTAAAATCGTTGAAATGCGTGTTTAATCATTTTTTAGTAGATTTGTTTTCCTGATATTCGCGCTCCTTCCTATAACTGCTGCTGAGATATGCGAAATGACATAAAACATTCGACTACCACCGTTTAACCCCCTCCGGGAGGGGAATTTCTAAAATCGCTGAAATACATGTTTAATCATGTTTTTAGTAGATTTGTTTTCATGATTTTTGTGATCTTAACTAAAATTGCTTCTGAGATATAGCAGAATGACCTAAAACATTCGACCCCCCCTTTAAACCCCTCCGGGAGGGAATTCCTACGACATAAAATAATAATGTAGTAAGAAATATACAGGGTGAATCTAAACACTTGGGCAAAATTTTAAGGGGTGATAGTACACATCAAGACAAGCAATATTAAATAGGGAACTACGGGTCCGAAACGTCTTCCGAAGGAGATAGGCGCCATTAAAGTTTAGGGTCCAAAATTTCAAATGATTATAAAAAACGGAAAAAATGGTCGATTCGTTTCCGGTTTTCACTAAAACTATTCTTTATGTCAGTATTCTCTTAAAAATAAATTTTAAAGATAAAGTTTAAAAAATGCCGATAGAGGGCGCTTTAGACTTTGGAATAACGAAAAACTATTTTTTACCGTTATTTTTTGTATTTCATTAAATGCTTTCAAAAGCTTAGACTTAAACTTAAATTTTTAGCTCAAAATCTGAATCGTTGGGCGTGACCAAGTAGCGAAAACTGAACTGCGTTCAGGAGTTGAAATTTGAAACACCTCCCTCCCTCCTGAACACAGTAGATCAGGCAGAAACAATATGAGTTGTAATTTTCCAACTGAACGAAAAATGTCCGGGCCAGGATTCGAACCTGGGATCTCTTGAAGCTGCCATGATCTACCAACTGAGCTATCCCGGTTGAATCTGGAGGGCATAATTCATGCAGTTCATGCCCTCCAGATTCTACCGGGATAGTGTGACGTGATAATTGTTTGTAAGTGCCGTTATAATATTATTTTAATGGATCGATGATGGGAAAGATCGTATAGATTTAAATAAGTTGCAGTTGTGAATTAATAAAAGGCAAATAACCCTGCATGATTTGTGCATCTGTTCTTTTGGTCAAAATTCTTGAAGAGAAGAGAGTCAACATAATAAAATAAGTAAAACATTCTTACTTGTGTGAAGAAATAGATGCAGACTATTATGAATGAATACTCCATTAAATTGGATCCAAAAATCTTTATTGTCTTCTCATGGAAAAGGAAGGATGAGGATGATTGCTGCACACCATGGCTTTATAAAGATCTGGCTCGAACATCACAAAATTAACGAAATTCTTTAAAATATTCCTTCTAGCCGAATCCATTAAGGGATGTAGATTAAATTAACTGGTAATTTAAACTTTTAAAATATTAATTTAACATTTTACAACAGCATATTTATAGAATAATTAAAAACTGAAAACGCGAAATTGATCTCCAAAGAATCCGCGCAACGGCGAAGTTTCTCAGATATGAGTGCCGGCACGAAGCCAGGCCTACAGACCAACCCACGTTTAAAATAACTTTTTACAGCATCATTTTTATTAAAATTCTGTTTGAAAAATGCGCTACATTAGTATTTATACCCATAATAGGGGTGCACAAATGTGAGAGTAAGATTAATTTAAACTAATTTGTTGATTAGGAATTACGTGAAAATTAAAATAACAAATCAAACACTCATTAACGTTTAACAATTAAAAGAAAAATTCTAATTTGTATTTGAAAGACACGCCCCATCGCCTGCAGCGCTACACGGTCAAAATATGAAATACATTCAAAGTCCGGAGAACACATCGAACAAGAGCGACGCATGCGTAAAACGCAGGAGCAGGAGGCCGCCGAATGCGATGACGTCACAGCTCAAAATCAGCGCCGATGAAGCGAACGCAGGAGGGATGCCTCGCAGAGAAAACCACATCACCGATTCAACGAACGCAGAGCACAATGAGGGGGGAGACGGCTTTGCCTTGAAAGCCACATGCGTGACGCGGGATTGCCGATAAATAGCTTTTAAAGAACGGCAAATTTAAACTGATACGGAAAATACGATGAGCTGAAATAGAAAGTAATTAAAAAGATAAAACTGTGATATATCTTTATCACAGATAGCTCAGTTGGTAGAACATGGCAGCTTCAGCCAAGAGATCGCAGGTCCTGGCCCGGACATTTTTCGTGCACTTGAAAAATTACAACTCATATGATTTCTTTATCAATTTGAATAATTATGTTAAAATTAATCCAGGCAGAAACTACTACCCCCTACACGTAAAATAAACGATAGAGTAATGACAAAATTAAATAAAAAATGTATTCATAACAGACATGAGCAATTTCTCCACACAAAATAAAAAGAAACAATTTGATGTATGCATGTAATGCTCAATATGAATGAAGGTTGACACGTAGGAAATGGTACACGCATGATGTTCGTGAAGAATCACAAAAACTGCTCGAAAGAGTGCCCACCAGCAGCAATGCAGGCCTCACGCCGTCGGCGGAGGGAGTTGTGAACATTAGTGATTACTCCGGGTATCTCCCGGATATCGCCTGCTAAGACGGCAATCCTCGTAAACAGGTCATCGACGGTAAAAAATAGTTGTTCATTGCTCCAAAGTCTAAAGCGCCCTCTATCGGCATTTTTGAACTTTAACTTTAAAATTTATTTTTAAAATATTTTTTTTATTTAATTTTGTCATCCCTCTATCGTTTACTTTACGTGTAGGGGGTAGTAGTTTCTGTCTGGTCTACGACACCAAGATCGGGAATAACTGAACTGTGTTCAGGGGGGGTTCAAATTTCAACTCCTGAACACAGTTCAGTTTGCGCTACTTAACCACTCCCAACGATTCAGATTTTGAGCTCAAAATTTAAGTTTAAGGCTAAGCTTTTAAAAGCATTTAATCAGATACAAAAAATAACGGTAAAAAATAGTTGTTCTTTACTCCAAAGTCAAAAGCGCCCTCTATCGACATTTTTTTTACTTTTTCTTTAAAATTTATTTTTAAGAAAATACTGACATAAAGAGTAGTTTTAGCGAAAACCGCAAACGAATCGACCAATTTTTCCGTTTTTTATAATTATTTGAAATTTTGGACCTTAAACTTTAATGGCGCCTATCTCCTTCGGAAGACGTTAGGGAACCTTAGTTTCCTATTTATTATTGTTTGTCTTGATGTGCACTATCACCCCTTAAAGTTTTGCCCAAGAGTTTAGTATAACATATGTCTATGCAAATAAACAGTATAATAATTCCCATTTAGCAATGCACACATATACAAATTTCACACCAAATACCACCTAAAATCCACTGTTGTATAGAAGAATTCTCCTAGTGTTGTTTTTCGTTTTACGAAGAGGGATTCGACGATTTTCACGATTTTACTTGTTCCACCTTTTAGGTAGCTTTCAATTCAAAAAAGTATAAAGCTACCTATTGCAGCCGTTCGGAGGAAAGCAGTTCCGGAAAATTTTGATATATTTTCACCGATCATGACCCCCTGACCCCAAAACCACCCTCCGTTCAAATGTTGATTTATATATATATATATATATATATATCTGACCTATGTCATACGATAACGCTCGTATTTATAAATCAATTTTGATGAAACTAATTGTGTGTATTAAGCTCACCAATGTCTCGACCGAGTTCGTTGGCCAGCTTGGTCCGCCATTTTGTTTCAAGATGGCGGCCATTTAAAACTAAAATAAATATACATAAAAATTAAAAATTAAAATTTATTTTTTAATTAACTGTTAGGCCTTGATACGAGGATTCCAGAGCATTTTTCGGTTTACCTCTATCTTAAAAAATGGCTGAGATAGAGCAGTTTGAAATTCTAGGGTGGCTGACATTTTGAAACAAGACAGCACATTACAAAAAATTTCATTGTTGTAATAATTTTCCCAATCATACGCATAAAACTGTATATTCGTATCCGTTAGCGCCAAATTCTCGCCAAATTTGGCGACATTCGGCGAAATATCGCCAAATTTGGCGACCAAAATAGGTCTTCATAAATGAAGCCAATTTGGCTATTGCTCAATAATTTGGCGAATTTCTTATTCAAATTCAGTATTAACGAATCTTTTGTAAACATTTTCTTTGCATTTTAACTTGCTGTGTTCGTGTAACATTAGCTAAAATTTTAAAACGAAGATATAGGAAAGCTACCTTTTCCTCCCGGTACAGGCCGGAAGGACTTTTTTCATTAGTTACAGTTTTATTGTCGCGATTGTATATATTATGTGGCATGAAATTTCACTTTTTTAAGACTGGGATATGTCAAGGCCCCTATAGCAAAGAAATACCGTATTTTCTCCTATAAAATATTAATTATTTAAAAATATTTTTTTGTTTTAAAATATATTTTTAGCGAAAATTTTGAAATTAATGACCTTGGATTTATGTTTAAATTTGGATTTATTAATTTAGTCTATATTAATTTAGTTTAATTTATAAAATTATAAACTAACTAAATATATTATAAACTTTATAAAATTATGAACTAACTAAATATATTACAAACTTTATAAAATTATAAACTTCATTTTACTTACCCATCATACGTAGTATAGGGTAAGTCTTGTAATCGTTTTGAAAATCGAAAAAAAAATTTTGACGGATTTACACGTTTCAGACACTGGAGATTCTGAAAAACATATTTTTAGAAAAAAAAATTTGCCGTCCGTCTGTGTGTGTGTCTGTGTGTGTGTCTGTAAACGCTCTATCTCCCGAACAAATTGAGATAGAGACTTGCCATTTGGTATGTACTTAGTATGTAATAATGGGAAGAAGCCTATTTCATTTCAATAACCTCGATTAACCGGAACATTTTTTTTCGGACTCTCGAAATATTCGTACGGATGAAAGTGTCGGGAGCAGTAAGAGAGTGGACTGTAGTAAGTTTTTAATTATTTATTTAATTAATTGCCAAGGGGCAAGTGAAGTTTTGTTTAACTTCTGGTTTGAGCGCAAGGGCACTCGTGACATGAGATGCTGCTCGTTTTGAGAACGAAGCTCAACTGACGGTTTTACAATTTATCAGCTAGGTGGCGCTGATCTATTAAGCAAACTTCGGGAGCGCACATACCGGCCCCCATTGAAGTATTCTAATAGTTCAATGAGATACAACAAATGAATATACAATAACATACAATGAATTATTAATTAATGGCTACACATTATGCACTAATATATAATACAATGATAAGAAATAATAAATTCAATAGATAAATGCTAAGATTAATTGATATTATCGTTATCTACAATAGGTAAAATACATATGTTAGAAATACTTCTTTTGTAAAGTCCAGATGGAGTACGAACTACTACAACTCTGACATTATCATCATTTCCCTTTATTATTTCTGAAATTCGACCTATTATCCATTTACAAACTGGTAGGTCACCATCCTTTACAAGAACCATCATACCTGGTGCAAGGTTTTCTTTTTTAAAGAGCCATTTGGACCTCTGCTGTAAATGGCTTAAATAGGAATTGGTCCAATTTTTCCATATGAGTTGCACGATTTTTTGAGTTTTCTGCCATCGGTCGAGCAAGTTTTCCTTTTCATTTATCAAATTTGGCTCAGGTAGAGCATTGATTGGTCTTCCAATAAGGAAATGACCTGGGGTCAAAACTTCATAGTCTTCTAGATCAGAGGACAGTGGGGAAAGAGGGCGAGAATTAAGAATACCTTCAACTTGGGTAGTAATTGTCAAAAATTCTTCTAAAGTTAATTTCATAACACCAATAGATCTTTTTAGGTGATATTTGAACTGTCCGACACCTCTCTCCCAGAGACCTCCAAAATTTGGTGAACGAGGGGGTAGAAATTTCCAGAGAACTTGCTCGGATGACAGGAATTTTGATACATCATCATTATTCTTATCTATAGAATTTAATAATTTTTTCAATTCTCTAGATGCTCCAACAAAGTTGGATGCATTATCACATGAGATTGTACTACTTTTGCCTCTGCGAGCAAAGAATCTTTTTAGAGTTGCAATTAATGCATTAGAAGTTAAATCAGAAAGCAACTCTAAATGCACTGCTTTTGTCACCATGCATATGAAAATTGCTACATAAACCTTATTAAACATTCCTTTTCTTTGGTTGCGATATTTAATCAAAAATGGACCACATAGATCAAGTCCTGCATTAGAAAAGGTTGGACTTTGGATTACTCTCTCAGGGGGTAAATTACCCATGATTTGATTGACAATTGTACGTTTTATTTTGAAACATTGAACACAATCGTGAACAACTTGACGAGCAATGTTTCTTCCGTTAATAGGCCAAAATAATTGTCTTACAGTATTCAATAGTCCTTGAGGACCAACATGTAAGTCTCTTTTATGATAGTAAATAAAGATGATTTCTGTTAATTTACTACCTGGGGGTAAAATAATTTGGTGAGATCGGTCATAGCTTAAATTTGAGTTGGCTAAACGACCACCTACTCTTAATAGATCATCTTGATCTAGAAATGGATTTAAGAACCTTAACTTACTTTTTATAGGGACAGACATGCCCTTTTTCAATGCCGAAATTTCTGTTGAGAAATACTCACCTTGAATCTTTTTCAGCAATACATTTCTGGCAAATTTTATTTCCTCCAACATTAAGTGATTTTTAAGTTTAACATTATTCTTGCAGTTGTTAAAAAACCTGAAAATAAACGCTAATACTCTTATTAGTTTCACATAACTGTTTGAAATATTAAGAAAAGAGTTAATAAAGTCATTTTTTATAACTGAAGTTAAGACCAGAACTGACTTTAGTTCCTTTAAAAAGAGTTCATCATTTTTGTGAGAGTCATTTTGAGGAAAAAGTTCACTAATGTCCCTTTTCAGGAAATCCGGGCCTTCCCACCACAGTTTGTTGGTTGAAAGGGACGTAGCATCTTGACCTCTGGATAACGCATCAGATGGATTAAGTTTTGAAGGAACGTATCTCCACTCATAGTTTTTTGACAGTTCTTGAATCTGAGAGACTCGATTGCCCACAAAGGTTTTAAGGAGATGAGGTGAAGTTTCTATCCAGGCTAAGGAAATGGTGGAGTCTGACCAAAGTATGACCTTGTCAAAATTAAGCTTTAGTGCGTTTACTACTCTTTGAGTAAGTTGGCACAATAACAAACACGCTGACAGTTCAAGTCGTGGGATGCTGAGAGTTTTAATTGGGGCAACTCTGCTTTTGCTGCAAATGAGATGAGAAGCAGGAGAACAAGATTTCGATACTGATTGGAGATAAAGAGACGCTCCGTAAGCCTTTTCACTAGCATCAGCAAAGCCGTGCAATATTATAGTTGATACATCTTTAATGAGAATGCATCTAGGTATATTGAATGATTCTATCAAAACAAGTGAATTAAGGAACTTGTCCCATGCTTGAGCAACAGGAAGTGGAATGTTATCATTCCAGTCACACTTTAGTAACCACAGTTTTTGCATAAAGATTTTAGCACGGCAAATTACCGGCCCTAGTAACCCTAAAGGGTCGAAGAGTCTGGCAATTTGACTTAAAACTTCACGTTTTGTATAGTTAGCACTTCTGTTGACAATCACCGTAAATTTAAAAGTGTCACTACTGCAGTCCCAAAGTATTCCGAGAGTTTTAGATGAAGTATTTTCAGAATTTTGGTTAAACGGAAAAATTTGAGAATCAGGGGTTATTTCTTCAACAACATTAGATTGCCATTTATGTAAAGACATCTGGCCTCTTTTGAAGAGATCTGTCAATTGTTCTTTAATTTCGTTAAATTCCGCAATGTCTGAAGACCCAGAAAGGCAATCATCCATGTACATATCGCTCATTACGACCTTAGCTGCTAATGGAAAATTGGTTGCTTCATCTGTTGCTAACTGCTGGAGAACTCTAGTGGCGAGGAATGGACTACTTGCACAGCCATATGTAACTGTTTTCAGGGTATAGATTCTGTCCGGTTTTTCCCTCCCCTCTCTCCACAATATTTTTTGGTATCTAGTATGCAACGGATTTACTTCTATTTGTCGAAACATTTTATTTACATCAACAGTAAATGCGAAAATATTTTTCCTAAAACGGATCATAATCGCAAAAAGATCATCCTGTATTAACCCTCCTTTAAACAATAAATCGTTTAGAGACTTTCCATTACTAGTTTTACAACTCCCATCAAAAACAACTCTTAATTTAGTTGTGGTACTTGACGGTCGCAAAACACCGTGATGAGGGAAAAAATATCCTGCATCAGGATTTGTGTCATCAGACATTTCCTCCATGTGTCCCAATGTAGCGTATTCTCTTAGAAATTCTATGTATAATTCCCTTAATTTGGGATCTCGTTCTAAACGTTTCCATAACTGATTTAATCTTTTAGTGGCAATTTGTTTTGAATCTCCCAAAGAATTATCTAACATTTGAGATTTAAAGGGTAATTCAACTACGTACCTACCGTCCGGTTTTCGGTAATGAGTTTTTAAAAAATGTTCATTACAGTAATTTAACTCCTCACTAACTAAGGGTTTTAATTCACTTACCTGATCTAATTCCCAAAAGGAGCTTATTTCTTTTTCTAATTTCTTAGATTCTGTTATCAAGAAACAAGAATCAGAAGATTCCTTTAAATTCGAGATCGAATTGTAAACAGCACCTGATATAACATGTCCAAAAAATGTTTCTACTAACATTAATTGAGAATCATCAATTTTAATTTTATTTGATCCTATTAATTCATAAAATAACTCTGCTCCAATAATCGCGTGTACACGTTTCGGTTTGTTCCAGTTATTATCCGCTAAAATTATATTCGCCGGCAATTTTAATTTCGACGCATTCACATATGAAGGGGGAAGTTCGGCAATTTTCGGGACAACTACCATATCTAACTGATAAGATTTAGTTTTGCTTTCATTCGTTAATTCTGTACTAATAAATGATTTAGCGTTTAAGCATAAATCGTTAAGTCCGGAGATCGGAATATGAGTTTTTTGGTTACGCAATCCCAACACGTTTGCAGCATATGCACTTATTAAATGTGAGCTAGAACAACTGTCTAATGCTGCAATTAATGGTTTAAATTCCCCAGAACAATCCTTCAAATATATTACAGCTGTATTTAAAATCACACAAGATTTATCTGTTTTATTTTCCTTCGCGAAAAATGTTTGATTATCAAGAGAGGGGGGGGAAGAATTTTGGCGTCCGTCTTCCTCCTCAAAAGGTCGATTTGTTTTGTTATTTTGATTAATTGGATGTAATAGAGTGCTGTGTTGTTTGCTATTACAAGCAAAACAGCTGTACTTTGATACACAGGGATTAGGTAAATGATTATTTAAACATGAAAAACATAAGTTGTTATTTTTTACAATTTCTGTTCTTTTTGTCACATCCATTAGTTTGAATTTCTCGCATCTATATAACGAGTGTTTATCCGCACATCCTAGCACGCAGCTTTTTCCATGTTTTGCTTTAGTTAAAAATGATTTTTCATTATTTGGCTTAGCGCCAGTTTTCCAACTGTACGGAATCTTTCTATTTTCTTTAGGCAGAAAAGTATTTTGAAGAATTCTAGCTCTTTCTTCCAAAAAACTTAAAAAGTTATTTAGTTTAGGAATTTCATTTTTAATTAATTTCATTTCGAAACATTTTTTTATTTCAGGATCCAGTTTTTGAAACAGTATATGCATTATTAAAGCATCTGACAGCTCGTTTGATTCAAACTCGAGTAATTTTAATGCACGCAAATTACATTTAGTATTATCAATTAATTGCATTAAATGGTTAGGAGAGTCTGGTACCTTTGATAAATTTAATAATTTAATAATATGACAATCAATAACTGCCCGTTTATTTTCGTATCTTTCTTCTAAAGAAGACCAAAGAGATTCATAAGTATCTTGTGCTGACTCGAGCCTTTTGGCTTCACCCTTTAGACAGCCCTTTAAATAGCATAGCTGCTGAGTTGAATTTAGATTTTTATTATTGCCTATAATTGACATAAATTGAGTTTTAAAATTTTGAAACTCATCATATTTTCCTGAGAAACTAGGTAGAGGTAAGTCAGGTATTTTAAAGTTAGTCGTGACAGTCAAATTATCTTTTTTAACATTAGAACAATCTAATTTAGATATAAATATATTAAGCTTTACCTCTGATTCTTCCAGTTCATCTTCGAGTTGAGACGTTATATCCAAAGAATCCCTTAATTCCACATCTTCTGGAAGCTGTGTATAGGCGTATATGAGTTCACGCAATGACGTTTTGAGTTCTGAGATTGAGATTCGTTTAGCTTCCAATCGTAACTGATGTTCTTTCTTTTGTTGTTGATCTTTTTCTTCTGAGAGTACGTATTCACTAACGAATTTTGTTATTTTGTTAAGCTTTGTTTTTAACACGCCGCGTTGGCGATTTAAAGCTGTTAAATTACTCATTTACACTGTGCTCCGGTCGCTTAGGACCATATGTCGGGAGCAGTAAGAGAGTGGACTGTAGTAAGTTTTTAATTATTTATTTAATTAATTGCCAAGGGGCAAGTGAAGTTTTGTTTAACTTCTGGTTTGAGCGCAAGGGCACTCGTGACATGAGATGCTGCTCGTTTTGAGAACGAAGCTCAACTGACGGTTTTACAATTTATCAGCTAGGTGGCGCTCATCTATTAAGCAAACTTCGGGAGCGCACAGAAAGATATATAAAAATTTTCGAAATTGTTTAGTTTAAGGAGTAAATATAAAAGACAATAAAAAAACATAAATTTTGCATAAAACATGAAGTCGATCGGATAATTAGTTGCCGAGATATTTGTAATCATATTTTCCACACTCTTCGATTTTTCATGACCCCGTATTTCATCCAAATTTCACTTCAAATATATATTTTAATTGGAAATTTGACGCTTAATCAGATGCAATAAACCGCTAGTTAATAGAAGTATTATTTTTGGAGTTATAAGGAAAAACCTCTTTCAAGCAATTCAGTAATCGAGCCTTTTTACGACGTCATCAAGCCCCGATTTTATTTGAATATCAATGCATTTTATAAGTAGTTTACACATTTTTATTTTAATATTTTACATTATACATATACATGATGGGTAAGTATTACGGTGGCCCCCAACGACTAGTTTATAAAAGTAAAGAAAAAATCATTAATTATTTTTATAAATTTAAAGAAAGAAATACAAACTTTATAAAATTATAATTTATAAAATAATAAATTTTAGGTTAATTCACAAATTTATGACAAATCAGACCATGATATTCATTTTTTATCTGGGTTTTAGTGTTAGCTTGATAAAAGTAAAATTAAGGAAAAATTTTAAAGGCCGCGTAATTAAAAATATATATATAGAAAATACTAAATATTGATATATATTTTTTTAATTTTTGAGACTGTAGTAAGTAAAAATATAATTCAAGTATTATAGGATGTAAATTACAAGCTTAAAATTACAGTCGAACCTCGTTAACATGAACCTCAAGGGGAATAAAAAATCTGTTCATGTTAACAGCAATTCATGTTATCAGTATCAAATCTTTGTACTCGTTTTTATAGGGACAACAATTCATGTTAAAAGTAATTCACGTTAAGCGTGTTCATGTTAACGAAGTTTGACTGTATTTCACTTCATTAGTTGAGTAAGCTGGACTGACAACACAATCTATCGCTTTATATATATAGAAATTGCTTACACACTGTAACAATTCATAAAATTTTCAATATTTAATTAATTTAACCCGTAATCGGAGTTATGCGGTCTGTGAGACACCCTTTAATCTATTATCGTAAATATCGTGTAAACTCCGTACTTTAAGCGCAAGTGGCTTTTAGTACTTTCAAATGACCTTGAATGCTGTTTGTGATCACATGCGCAATGCTGTTCGATTTTACCCCCCTCAGTTATAGCGCACCAAAATATCAGCGCGGTCTGCTAGACCTCTCACTCCGGTTGCGTGAGTGTTTTAGTATTCGATAAGAAAAATGTCTTCTTTACCTGGTTCCTGGTCCTAGTAAAAATGTGCGATATGGCGATCCTGACTTTGAAGAGACATTACGGAAATGGATGAATGAAGTAGTAGAGATTTTAAACATTTTTCCCTGAAATATCAGATGATGATAATATTTTGAAGGGAAAATTTTTAAAAATGTTTTTGCCTGGACTAACAAGTTGAGCTAAGAACAAATTACAAGAATCTAGTAAAATTATAGATTTTTGGAGTTTACTTTTTCAAAGTGATAAACTTGAACAAATCTTAAAATATATGTCTATATGTCTATGTGTTCGTACCAGGTTTGTGAAGAATGTAAAAATGACTTTTAAAAAGTATAAGTTCAGGTAATGTGATTTTTCAAAAATTATTTAATTACTAAACATTTTTAGCATTTATCATATTCATTGTGCACTTAAATTTCTTGGCAAGTACTTTTTTATCGACTTTTTAAAAATATTTTTTTGCTTTAACCCTGTATTTGAACGTGTATTATTTTTCACAGATTTTGTCATTTTTATGTACAAAATTCAGATTAAAAATATTTTCTTCTTTCTGAAAAAGGCATAATTATTGAGTTACTATTTGTTTTAAGTATATGCCATGTTTTGGGAATCATGCGAGTTTATTTAATGCATATAATAAGCAGCGGTCTGTCAGACCGCGAAACTCCGCGAGCGTTCCAACTATGGTTCAACTCCGGTTACGGGTTAAAAGCAGCTAATAAAATTAAAATTTTCTAAACTAGTTATTTACGGTCAAATTTTGACGGGTACCTTGTACCGGCCTCGGTGTCTTGTGAACATGTGGGTATCCAAGCCCCTTTTTATGGAGGATTTGATTTCTTCACTCCGCTGTACAACGTCTATTTTTTTCTCCACATGAAGATACTTCTTTAATTCAGCCATTGTAACACCATCTTTGCTTTCCAATTTTCGAATTGCATTCCTTATCCTAACAAGCATGAGCATCTTTTTGGGTCTTGGATGATCCATGCTAAAACAGATATTTAAATATTTTTAATTTTATCACCTTAGTTCAACGTTGTACAAATTTTATTATATAAAAACATTTTCTATGCAAAAAATTAAAAAAAAAAAAAAAAAAAGATAAAAAATATTTTCCTAATTGTGAAATGGTGTAGATATTTTTAATATAATGTGTATACACTTTTTTAATTTTAAGAAGTATCCAGTAACTATTGTGTGCATACAAAGGTTTTTATATGCATGATGCTGAAAAAGTATACCTCTGTTTTCATATTTCTAAATGGCGTGCGTATCTTATGATGTGTATATATTTTTTAATTTCAAAGTACCCAGTCCTAAGTGAAGAAGTTTTTATGCGTAGTATTTATACATATAATGCTGAAATTCGTATTCTAATATGCTTATATTTAAAAGAGTAGACACTAGAGCACAGATGCTCTGCGGGGATCGACTAGTGAAAGGAAATAATTGCCAATTTTTACTAATGAACAAAAATTTAGGTAACTAATTAAGATATAGATATGAACTTGAGGTCGGGAAGCCATCTGCCGGCTATTTTAGCGTAGCGTCTTCGTTATGTCCTAATTATTAGAAAAATTTAATTCTTTTTTTAATGATCGCGTTAATGTAGGTGAAGGTGGTTTGCTTGAACAAATTATTCGTGATATTTGCGGGTACGGGGAGGGAGGTGGTTAATGCTTTTTTCTGAGATTGTAATTATCTCGTGCCCGGGCAAAGCCGGGCGGGTTAGCTAGTTTATGAAGAATTATTGTACTTAAATATTATGATGGTATTCCTATTTTGAAATATTTGAAGAATTTTTGCCATTCTTTTTCTGAAATATTCTACAATATGAAATTTTACTTTGAAATTCAAGATAAGATGCATTTTTTTATGAAATTATTGAAATATTTTGAATGAAATATTGATTATTTTTTAAGTATAGCAGTCACCGTTCATTTACAGGGACACACAAAAGAATTCTCTACTGTCTGTTAACAATATTTCCTGGAAGTGCGTTTTAAGTTACTGAACGCGATTTTAATTTTAACTCGCTTTTTGTCTATTACGTGGTGTGTATAAATTCTGTAGATCCTATACAGGACAGCACAAAAGTTCGCGAACACATTTCCGTTTACTGACAGAAACTTCAGAAGGATAATTTTAAACTCTGCTACGCGTTTCCTAACTAAACTAAAATTTAGCATCCTATGTAGTATATATACAAATCTATAGATCCTATGCAGGGCTGAATAAAAGTATTCGGATATTTTTCCGAATATTGTATCTGTTGGGAATTCCCGAAATTATGTTTTTAAATATGTTATGCGTTTTCCAAATTGTTTACTTAGATGTTATCTTTCAGCTTATTAAACGGTATGTTTTGTAAAATTATTTTGGAAGCGTTGGAAAGTGCTACATAATCTATGCTTGAAGCATGATTTTTCGTTCTTGTTCTGCTTGCACCCGGTTGCGTGACTTATTAGTTCATTTTGCCTCCACGTTAGCGCTGGTGCTATGGATCTGGTTACTTTAACGTATTATAACTTACTAGTCGATCCCGCGCAGAGCATCTGCGCTCTAGTGTCTACTCTTTTAAATATAAGTATATTTTGAATACGAATTTCAGCATTACATGTATAAATACTACGCATAAAAACTTCTTCACTTAGGACTGGGTACTTTGAATTTAAAAAATATATACACATCATAAGATTCGGACGCCATTTAGAAATATGAAAACAGAGGTACTTTTTCAGCATCATGTATATAAAAACCTTTGTATGCACACAATAGTTACTGGATACTCTTTAAAATTAAAAAAGTGTATACATATTATATTAAAAGTATCCACACCATTCGCAATTAACAAAATATTTTTATCTTTTTTTTTCAGCATTGAAAACTTCTTTATGCACACAATTGTAAATTTCAAAGCTCACATATACTACAGTAACTGAATCAAAAGATCTAACTCTTGAAAGACCAACAATTAACTGGCCATTAGCTAAAAATTGGATTTGACAAATCTAAGCAATTTCTTTCAAAAGTTTGACCCTGGGATTTATTTAATCCCAGGCTTTAAATAATCCCAGGAATTTATTTAATTCCATTTATTAAATCCCATCTGGGATTTATTTAATTTAAAAAGCTAATCGGATATTAAATTGTATACACTTAAATGTAAAAGGCATATTATTCTCTGATGGAATAAGTGGTATTCGAGGGGTAAGAAAAGTTTCATTAATATTGAAATCAATTTATTTTGCTTCAATATCATTATTCTGTAAGTTACTAACTATAAGTCTTAAACAGACCTTTAGAAGGTACTAAATTTCTTGATAACATTATGATGGCCCCTGGCCTTCATTTCAGTTTATGAGGGGGCATTCCAATTGGTGTTAAATTGTTTAAAAATTCTCCAGTATATGCAAGTTGATCTTGTGGATCATAATTCATGATCATGCCAATGCTTTCATAAACCCTTTCCGTTCCTAGCATACATTGTTAAACACGATTTTTAATTTCAAGTGACAAATTGTTTGTCGCTGTTAGTATGGCTCTTCCTTTAAGCTTTTGAGGTGTCACTGTCCTAAAACCGATGTCACTGAAAGGTTGATGCACTGAATCATGTATATCTGGATACCAAACCCTCTGCTGGACCCTTATTGACATTCGCCAAACTGTAACAGCTACCTTGCTAACTCTCTCTCTATTTTAAGGGTACGTATATTTACTGTAAGTTTCAAAATTTAAAATTTAGAACAAAGTCTATGCATCTTTATGCAACGCTAAACTGTTAGCGATCTTGAATCTCTAAAACTTAAAGGTAGGACATGACGGAAATCTCCACTATTTTATTCATTTATTATTATCGATTCTATATTATAAATCACAAATATGTGCATCAGTAACATTGACGTCATAAAGATGCGGACAACAATGAGGTAAACAGTGCATAAGGTAAACAGTGGAGCTAATGTTTAAATTGGTAACAAAATGGCGCGTTTATTGGTTTGATTTCGCACTTTATTTTCTTTCCTTTTTAGAAAGTAGCTAGTTTTTTGCAAAAAAATAAGAAAAAATACAGCCCCATTTTTACAAAAATCGCATTTTCGATGCAGAAAATTTTTTTCAACGAATTCCATCAAAATTGAAAATTGAAAATAATACGATCTTGTAGTCTTAGAAACTTTTAATTTGGTGTGAATGTAGTGTTTAGCATCCAGAAAAAGAAAACATATCAAAAACACCAAAAAAATCGAAAGCAAAATTGAAAAAATCGAAAAAATTGAAAAAAAACGAAAATTTGAAGACAATCCGATTTTGTTGCGCTAGAAACTTCAAATTTGGAATAAAGGTAGTATTTAGGATACAGAAAAAGAAAAAATTAAAAAATCTAGAAAATTCGAAAAAAAATTTCAAAAATTCGAAAAACATTGAAAAAATTAAAATAATTTTATCTTTTAGCCTTAGAAACTTAAAATTCGGCGTGGCGTAAAGTTAGTGTTTGGAATTCAGAATAAGAAAAAATTAAAAACACAATGAAAATCAAAAATTAAATTAAAAAATCGAAAAACGACGAAAAATTTAAAATATTTCGATTTTATAGCGCTAGAAACTTGAAATTTGGAATAAAGGTAGTATTTAGGATACAAAAAAGTAGAAATTAAAAAAATCCAGAAAATTCAGAAAAAAAATTCAAAAATTCGAAAAATTCGAAAAAAATTGAAAAAATGAAAAATTTGATCTTTCAACCTTAGAAACTTAAAATTCGGCGTAAAGGTATTGTTTGGAATTCAGAATAAGGAAAAATTAAAAACGCAATAAAAATCGAAATCAAAATTTAAAAATCGGAAAAATCGAAAAACATCGAAAATTTGAAATAATTCGATTTTGTAGCGCTAGAAACTTGAAATTTGGAATAAAGGTAGTATTTAGGATACAAAAAAAGAAAAAATTAAAAAAATCCAGAAAATTTGAAAAAAAAATCAAAAATTCGAAAAATTTTAAAAAAAATTGAAAAAGCGAAAATATTTTGATCTTTTAAACTTAGAAACTTAAAATTCGGCGTAAAGGTAGTGTTTGGAATTCTGAATAAGAAAAAATTAAAAACACAATAAAAACCGAAAATAAAATTAAAAAATCGGAAAAATCGAAAAACATCGAAAATTTGAAAATAATTCGATTTTGATGAACTTGAAATTTGGAATATAGGTAGTACTTAGGATAGAGAAAAAAAATTTAAAAATCCAGAAAGTAGAAAAAAAAAATTTCGAAAATTTGAAAAGATTGAAAAAAGATTGATTTGTTGGAATTTTCCTGAATGTTTAATATTCTATCTGGAGGCACGGCAGTGCTCCGCGAAGTCGAGAGAGCATAGCCCTAAGCATCCTTTTCTGGATGCAACTCAGGACACTTTTGACCTCCCCATATCTTTGAACTGTTGTATCCCAAAAACCTGAAACTTTGTTTATATAGAGTATGTGGCAAATAAGACCAAAATTTAAAATTTCGCATTTCTGTCTTTTCTAGTGCAAACAATATATGAACTGAAAGTTTCGATTTTTTGTCACTTACTCAATCACTCACGCGTCATCAAAAAGATTAGGTGGATCCCGTAGGCCTAGAAACTTTAAATTTGGAATAAAGGTAGTGTTTAGGATACAAAGAAATAAAAAATTATAAAATCCAGAAAATTCGAAAAAAAAAGCATTCGAAAATTCAACAAATTCCAACAAAATTGAAAATTGAAAATAATACGTTCTTGTAGTCTTAGAAACTTAAAATTTGGTGTAAAGGTAGTGTTTAGAATTCAGAAAAAAAAAAAAAAAAAAAAAAAAAAAAAAAACATCAAAAACACAATAAAAGCCGAAAAAAAAATCAAAAAATCGAAAAAAATCAAAAATTTGAAAATATACCGATTTTGTTGCTCTAGAAACTTGGAATTCGGAATGAAGGTAGTATTTAGGATACAAAATAAGAAAAAATTAAAAATCCTGAAAATTCGAAAAAGTCGAAAAAATTGAAAAATTGAAAATAATTTGATATTTTAGCCTTAGAAACTTAAAATTCTGCGTAAAGAGAGTGCTTAGGATTCGGAATAAGGTAAAATGAAAAATACAATAAAATTCGAAAATAAAATCGAAAAAAATTAAAAAATAAGGAAATTTTGAAAATAATTCGATTTTATAGCGCTAGAAACTTGAAATTTGGAATAAAGGTAATATTTAGGATGTTATTTAAGGAAAAATTTAAAAACACAGAAAATTCGAAAAAAAAATCCGCAAAATTCGAAAAAAAAATGAGAAATTGAAAATAATTCGATTTCGTAGTCTTTGAAACAGAAAATTTGTGTAAAGGGATTCAGAAAAAGAAAAAATAAATAAAAACACAACAAAAAACGAAAATTAAATTAAAAAATCGAAAAAAACGAAAATTGGAAAAAAAATCGATTTTTTAGAGCTAAAAACTGGAAATTTGGAATAAAGGTAGTATTCAGGATAGAAAAAAAAGGGAACAATTAAAAAAATCTGGAAAATTCGAAAAATTGAAAAAAATTGATCTTGTAGGTTTAAAAACTAAAAATTCAGCGTAAAGGTAGTGTTACAGAGAAAAACGAAAAATTAAAACACAATAAATTCGAAAATAAAATTTAAAAAAATCGAAAATTTGAAAATAATTCAATTTTGCAGCAATTTTCTCTCGAAAGAAAGAGAGAGCGGGTGTGAGATGAATAGAAATCTCAGTGCGGAATGAATTGACGTAGTCTAACGGTACACGTAGAGCGTTTTCTGTAATTGTTTTGATTTAGTGTTAAACCGGATAATTTACATTCGAGTTTAAGTGTAAATATTGTTAATAAATTGTTACTTTAACTTTACTTGAAAGAGTTAGGTTTTTCTTGAATATACATCAAATATCGTGCCCGATATCACGTATTCATATCGGTGGTGGCAGCATATCAAAAGACCGGATTTATTTCGAAGTTGTGTGGACGGAGAAGTGGAATCCGACAAACTCTACAGTATGTTCTCAGTTATTTATATCAAAGTGTTTGTAAAAATCTTTTTCACTGGTAAAGGTTAATGAAACTTCATTGTAGTATTATTAGCTGCAATTATAGAGATTGATCTTACTTTATTTTAGACATACTATTTTTTTAAATAAAAAAATACCTACATTCTTAAAAATACTCGAAATACTCCTATTGCACATACACACACATAGTCAATCCTGTCAAGACGGAATCACTGGAGTGACTGGAAAAATGTTTCATTTTAGACAGGTTTTCGTTTAACGAAGTGTGTAATTAATTAAAACTCTAAGATACACTACCTCAATAAGATGTAATGTTCGTTTGGACGTGATCCCGAAACTCTTCCGTTTGAGACAGGATTCCGTTGTAGAAAGGTCCCGCTTTCACAGGCTTTACTGTATTTATAAGTACATTAAAACCTGTCAAGACGGAATCGGAATCACAAAAGAGCGGTGAAAAATAATGTTTCAGAGAGGTTTTCAGCAGATTTAATTGTATGGTAATCCATATATCAAGACCATGTAATGCTTCCACTGAAGACAGGATTATATTATAGACAGGTTCCGTTTTGACAGGTTTTACTATGCATATAACATAAATAAGTATATTTATATAATTACAACAAACTTGTGAAAGTGAAACCTGCCTATAACGGAATGCTCACTTAAACGGAAATATTACTTTGTCTCATGGAAAAGAATCCATACAATTACACCTGCTTAGAAAAAAAACTTGTCTAAAATGGAACTTTTCACCACTTTTTGCGATTTTATCTTGGCGTGTTTCACTACATATATACCCTGAAGAAAAATTCTAGACCCCTCCCGAAAAAAAATACTGGCTACGCCACTGTCTTTCATGAAAATATTAACATAAAAAATATAATCTGTAAGCCGTTTATATGAAGAACTTGAGTCCTTTAAAATATTTTCACCTTAAAACATAGGAATCTGAAAAAAAATCAGAATTTTTTTCAATCTCCATTCTGAATCCTCCAGAAATGTGATGATTTTAGAATAACAAAACATGTCACATAACAGCTGAAATCGCCAATGAATCTCTTATCTAGTTGTATATACAGTAGTGGACAAAATTGTGGAAACCTTTTCGGATTTTTTTTTTTTTTTTTTTTTTTTAAGTATGATGGCTCATAACATCCAATATTTCTTAGTTATAATTTCATAAAATATATATATATATAGATCAAATAAAGGTTGAAAATATTAAAATAAGCTAAATTGCATGTTTACTAGAAAGAGAAATAGTAGTGTCATGTTATTTGGAGTGTTAATTTTTTTTTTTTTTTTTTTTTTTTTTTTAATGGATTTCTAGCATTTAGATCAATTTTTACTGCGCTCTGCACAGAACTGTACTTTATTGCAGCTCCCCATTACACTGCATCATTTCATGTTGCACATACAGATATGATTGTTTTCTCTGACCTGTACACAGGGACCTTAACTCTTCTACCGCCAATTGCTCTCCTGCCTCTACCAGTCTTGTGCCATGGTAAACTTCAATAGCATGCATAGTTAGAGTGCAGATGGACGAACAGAGTAACGGAAGTCAAACATTTTTCAACTATTTTGGAAAGTGTTAAAAAAAGGCAAACTAAATCCAGGTTTTGTCAGTAGCTTAATAACATTGAAACGCTGTCGTAATATAAAATTTATAGAAATTCTCGTTCTTGAGATAAGACAGTTCAAATTCTTTTAAAAAAATGTTGGTGCTAAAAGTTTTATTTTTCAAATTGCTGAATTCTAAAAATTTAAATACTTTGTCTATGTATTTTTTAAAGATATTAAACGTCTTAAGTAAAATTTTAATATTTTCTAATTTTCATGAACATTTCACATTTCTAATATATTACGATAATTTTACAAAGATTTTGGATTACTTTTCTAGATTTCTTAGTTGATTATGATTGAATAACTGACTAAAGAACAGAACTGAAGGCGAGATAAACATTAAAACTAAATGATATCAACACATAATATAAATAAAAGGAAAAAAAATGTCATAAAGACTGATTAAAATTTAATTTAGAAAGAAATTGTAATAAACACTCTTTTAACAGCTACCTTTAAATTACATTATCATTACGACCGCACATTTTGTGCTCGTTAAATTATAGTACGTGGAGAGGTTTTTGGAAACAAAACTCAAAATTTATTTTCTGACTCAAGATTATGTATAAAGATTACAGTGCTAAATTTTATTGATAAGATATATATGCATACTCGTGGCTACAAATGTGTATATATATATATATATATATATATATATATAAACACCAGTATTAAAAAAAATTTTTTTTGAAAGTACGCACTCATTCCTCCGTAATCGCGTCTATTGCCATATTGGGTTTTTTTTTTTAGCGAGTATAAATAGTTTATGACAGCAGTTTCATTTTTGTGGCAATCCCTTAATGACATCCACTGGGTATCTACATCCAATTTAAATGGTTGCCAGCATCACTGTGTTTGACCCAATCATTGGCGATAGACCCGATTGCGAATGATTAACTGGATATGCTTCCTTATAAGAAATTTCGAAAATTATAGATTACTACGACACTACTTTAATTTTACCCCCCCCCCCCATTTGCAGTACTTACATTTTACGGTACTTCTCTATTATCCCGTCGAGCACTTTTCATAACAAAAAACTATCGCCAAACTGTAACACCAAATAAACGGGAGAACGTTGCCATTGGAATATCAAAATAAATAAATAAATGAAATATAAGAATTTAAGGACATAATTGTTATTTTAATTAATGAAATAACTAATAAATCAGTAAAACATAATGAAAAATACACGCAAATGGCGAATTAAAAACCATTTGATGACGTAACAAACACGTATAATGCTTCTGACATCAAGTAAATGGGACTGTTTTATGTGTATATGTTTTTTGCTCACTTCGTGCTTGAACGCCCGACTGAAAGGGTGCAGAATGTTCAGTCTCAATTTTTATCTTATATTAAATTCTTTCTTTTCCTTTTAAAAAGTGTGAAGATGATTTTCTCTACTTGATATACTACTACAATACTATGGAATACATAATTCTATAGCAGTGATCACCTTTCTAGTGAAATCATATAATTTCTTTTCAAATGGATACTTCAAACAAAATAATATTCACACAACAACAAACGGATTAACTCGGATACATCACTGACGAAGCTACCAAACGGTAAGAACATTCCATTTTTACTTCTGTAAGATGTTGTGAAGACAAATGATTAAGTATTTAGAAATAAAATAAAGGAGGTAATTAACCGTTCTCACGCCTTAATACTCGTTAGGTAAATATTGTCTAACAAATTGATTATGAGACTGAGATGTCTCATTAGGTAGATAAAACATAGATCCTCAAATAATAAAGAAAAATCCGGTAATCCGATAAAAGAAAAATATATATATATTCAATTAACTTGAAGAACTTAAAAGAAAAGAAAAGAGAGATAATGGCATACGCAAAGGACAGTGCGGCTATAGAAAAACTAAATGCGAACAACTACTCAAATTGGCGATTTAAAGTTGAGATGCTATTGATACGTGAAGAGATTTTTGAAGTCGTCACGGACGAAGCTCCAAATCCGATAACCGCTGATTGGACGAAGCGGGACCGGAAAGCAAGGGCCTTGATAAATCTTAGTATCGAAGATAGCCAAATAATAAATATAAAGCATCTTAACACAGCTAAAGAAACCTGGACCACTTTGAAAAATATACATGAGCGTTCTAATCTTTCAAGCAAATTACATCTCCTTCGCAAACTTTATAGCACAAAGCTAAATGAAGGAGGGAATTTAATAACACATATTACCAAATTATTGGAACTTGTAGATAAATTGGCCGGAATAGGAGAAGATATCTCAAATTCACACATATCTGCCATTTTATTATGTTCGTTACCCCCGTCATACGATACATTGATTACCGCGATTGAAGCGAGAAATGAAATAGATTTAACGCCTGATTTTATTAAAGGAAAGCTTATAGACGAGTATACTCGCAGAGTCGAGAATTCGGAAAATTCAGGCAACGGGTTTAAAGCCTATAAAACACAGGGTAAATTAGGCTACACAGATCAAAGAAGAAACAATAAATTTTGTTCGTATTGTAAAATGAAAAATCATTCATATAGCAAATGTTGGTTTCAAAAAAGGAAAAATAATCATACAGTACAGCATAACAAACCGTTCAAAAATAAAAATCGTTCTACTTCTTTGTGTTTTGAAGAAAATGTATCCGACAAAATCGCGGAACGGCGTGATACAAAACAAACTGAAAATAAAATCGTAGCGTTATTGATTGAACAATCGGAAAACAAACAAACATTTATTATTGATAGTGGAAGTTCAAGTCATATTGCTAATTCTAAAGAAATGTTCTTGAAAATAACCAACAACAATGAGACAAATGTGACTGTTGCAAATGGTAATAAGTTAATTTCATACGGGTCAGGTGAAATAGTAATAAACACTGGAAAACAAGACAGGCAAATTACACTTCGTGACGTATTGTATGTACCCGATATCGAAACAAACTTGCTATCAGTTAGCAGGGCTACTAAAAACGGATGTCAAGTAAAGTTCGATAAAGATACGTGTGACATCATACATAATGGGGAAATAATTCTACAAGGTAGATTGAAGAATAACTTATATGAAGTGCATGTAAATAATAATAAACCAGGGGATAATAATTACGCGAACATTACGCAGAATTGTACAAATACATGATGTATAGACTTATGGCATAGGCGACTTGGACATAGAAGTTACGATGCAATTAAAACCATTGTACAAAAACAACTTGTAAATGGTATAACCCTAAATTTCTGCAAACACAACACCTATTGTGAGGTATGCATTAAATCCAAAACAAACGATACCCCATTTCCAAAATCGGTCGCATATAGAGCCACAAAAAGGTTAGAGTTAGTGCACAGTGATGTGTGTGGTCCGATAAATACTCCTACCATAGGGGGAAAACGCTATTTCATCACTTTCATAGATGATTACTCCAGATTTTGTGTCATCTATTTAATGACGAAAAAAAGTGAAGCGTATGAAAAGTTAAGGGAATACATTTCGACCGTGAAAAATAAATTTGGAAAATTCCCAACTGCCATCAGATCCGATAATGGCGGAGAATATGTTAACGATGAATTAGAAGAATACCTCAAGCATAACGGTATTGAGCATCAGCACACAGTACCGTACTGCCTGAGCCAGAACGGGATTGCTGAGCGTAAAAATAGGTCACTTTTAGACATGACTAGAAGCACGTTAAGTGACGCTAACCTCCCACATAGACTCTGGGGAGAAGCCATATGTACAGCCAATCATTTGCAGAATCGCTTACCATCGAAATCCATTAGCTCTACCCCCTACGAACTATGGTTAAACAGAAAACCAAATATAAAATATTTGAAAGTATTTGGGTGTACCGCATACGCATATATTCATAAATCTAAACGCGGCAAATTAGACGACAGAGCTGAGAAAGGCACGTTCGTGGGATATGACAACCGGTGTAAGGCGTAAAGAATATTTACAGGAGACGGAAGAGTAATTTTAGCCAGAACCGTCAAATTCGCTAAAAATAACACGTGTAATTCAAATGTTGAGAAAAATGTTGACACAATTGAGCTGATGTCAAAAACAAACAAACAAGCGCAACAGAATGACACTAGTATAGTAGAATTTGATCTAACGCCAAACCAAACTGCTCCAGATACACCATCCGCGTCTCAACAAACACAACAAACGAGAAGATCTGAAAGACACAATAGAGGTGTGCCACCGGACAGGTTTGCATATGCAGTCCGGCACGACGATCCAGTATATGAACCAAAAGGTTGGCAAGATATGCTAAACATTGAGAATCCGCAAGAAAAAAATAACTGGATTGACGCGACACGAGACGAAATAAATTCTCTTAAGGAAAATGAAACCTGGATTTTGGTGAAACCACCACAGGGAGCCAAAGTAATTGGATCCAGATGGACCTACAAGGCTAAATATAATGAAAATGGACAAATAAAGCGTTATAAAGCCAGATTGGTGGCTCAAGGCTTCAAGCAAAAATACGGGATAGACTACGATGAAACATATGCTCCCGTAGTATCACACACCACCTTAAGATGTTTCTTAACTGTCGCAGCTTACAAAAATCTTAATGTTAGGCAAATAGATATAAAAACTGCTTTCTTGCATGGAAAAATTGATGAAGAAGTGTACATGGCACAACCCGAAGGGTATGTGAACGCAAACGAACCAGAAAAGGTCTGTAAACTTCGTAAGGCCATATACGGGCTGAAGCAAGCAGCCCGGGCCTGGTATACAAAAATTACTAAATCGCTTAAAGAGTTAAATTTTATACAGAGTAAAGCAGACACCTGTCTATTTTCTAGAGGACAAGGGTAAGATACAGTGTATATAGTTGTGTACGTCGAGGACATTCTTGTTGCAGGAAGCATCCATTTAATTGAAGATGTCATAAATAAATTAAAAACACAATACACACTCGATGATTTAGGGGAAATCAGCAATTATCTTGGGATAAAAATTCAGAAAACACACAATGGCTTTAAATTAAATCAAACAGCGAAAGTAATGGAAATTGTTAAGAAATTTAATCTCGAAGAATCAAAGCCATACGCGACACCAATGGAAACGAATTTCCTAAGATCAGAAAAGAAAGAAAATCCAATGCCCAATAACACAAAATTTAGACAAGCGATCGGTGCGTTATTATATATCGCAACAATTACAAGGCCAGACATATTATTGGCAGTGAACATTTTGAGTCGAAAATGTGAAAATCCGTCCGAAGAAGATTGGAAAGGTGTTAAACGGCTTATTCGTTACCTAAATCCCAGTAAAGATCTAAATTTGGTAATCAGCAACGAACATCCACCAGTGTTAGAAGTGTACACCGATGCTGATTGGGCCGGTGATACACAAACCAGAAGATCTACTACTGGAAATTTATACCTATTAGGGAAGAATCCAATACACTGGATAACAAAGCGCCAGTCGTGTATTGCTCAATCATCAGCAGAAGCTGAATTTGTAGCAGCTGCAACAGCCGTTCAAGAACTTACATGGTTATTAAGATTGTTAGAAGACTTAAATTTAACCCAATCTCTTCCGATTACTGTTTATGAAGACAACATTTCATGCATTAAGATGATTGAATCGGACAAATATACAAATAAAACAAAGCATATTGATTTGAAATACCATTCAATCAAACATATGAAGGAAAATGGAACAATAGAAATGTGTTACTGCCCAAGCAAATCTATGATTGCAGACGTGCTTACCAAACCGGAACCCAAACCTGTGTTTCTAGAAAACAGAGACAAACTGAAACTGCTAAGTGATCTTCATTAGGGGCTTAAGGGGGGCTTTGTTGCCCGTGTTACGGAATAAGCCTCCTAATTAAGATAAGTGCTAAAACAAAAATAAAGAAAAAAGTTACATCTCCATCTAATAGAACTTACATGTGGACAATTTTCTGTGCCGCTCACATCTGGTTAGCTGACAGTAACGAGGCAAATTTATTGTCTGTTAGAAAAGACTTTATTCGTTAGCCATCTGCAGAATATTTGTGTTAAGTATCGTGGGACATTTTAAAGACAGTTTAGCTCAACTGCTTTTTAATGAGACTTTTTACTGACTCTATTTTATAAACACTTGAATTTGACTTTTAATGATGCAAAATGGCCAATTTTAGATAATGATGTTTATCACGCATATAACCTTTTGAATGTAACCCACTTTTTGAGAAAAGCACATGTGTATTTTCGTGTATATGTTTTTTGCTCACTTCGTGCTTGAACGCCCGACTGAAAAGGTGCAGAATGTTCAGTCTCAATTTTTATCCTTACATATTATTTCTCCTGTCAACATCCCTTTTACTCAGAAAATATGAAACGCAGAACAACGAATGAGATACCATATGAAAGGTTTTAGAACCGGCTTCTGACATAGCCCACTTAACAATTCGTTAAAACATGTTTTTGATTAAAATTTGCTGAAATTAAAAAATTAAATCGGCATTGTTTTCCTAAAAGAAATGAAAGGTTTTCCTGAAATTATTGTTGCCAAAAAAAATAAAATACCACATTATATGATGCTCATAGCAATTATTGTAAAAAACACCGCACGGGTTTATTTTATACTTATGATTAAAAAGCGAAATTGAAATTGAAATGTTTAGATTTATATTTCTAAGTCCCATGGTTTTCCCAAAGCGGATGACGTCATCCTCTAATGCAGTCAAAATACGATTGTTAATTTTTTTTCTCGCGCGTGCCTTTAGCAATCTTGGATCAGATTTTAGTCTAACTTTGATGGAATAAATTAGATGATATTCTGGCTTGACTAACAACAAAATGTTGTTTGCAGATATTTTTATCCTTGCTTTTTCTTTAGAAGTTTAAACCTGCATCTAATAAATACTAGGACTTCCCTCAAAGCGATTAGTCTGAGTGATATTGCTGAGAACATAAAGTTAACAATTACGATATAAAGAAGATATCAGCAAGAATCTAAGTGAATATACAGCATATGATAGACAAGAGATAGATAAAGATACAACATATGAAAAATAGCAAAATAAATGATATAATTACAAAATATCATATATAAATTCATATACTGTTATGTTTTCATATGCAATTTTTTATAACATTTGGCAAATAATCTCATTTTCTTAAGCGGGAATTGCTCAAAACTTTAAAAAAAAAACCGCCGGATCTTTTAAAACGATATTTTTAAAGTCACATAATCAGATTTGCAGCCAATAGCGTATTTTAGCAAGCGTAGTTTAACGCAAATTTAATTTAATTTTTGCAACATTTTCTTTGTGACATAAAATATTAAAAAATAAAATATTAAATATTGAAATATTAAATCAAATATTTAGTATTTGAATTAAAAAAATGTCCTTTGTTTATTTGTATAACTATTTATAGAAACTCGTATACTTCAAACCACATTGATAACATGCTTTGCTACAAACGTGTCTACCAGTCTAACTACTCGTATGTCTTAGCTGTGTCTCTCTCCGAACTCATCTGTCTACTGTCTCTCTACTCTTCTGTATACCCGTCTCAGTATCCATCTGTCTTTCTACCCGACTCTTTAATCGTGTCTCTACCTGTCTCGCTTCCCGTTACACTACTCGTCTATCAACACGTCTGTCTGTCTATATGCCCCTCTCTCTACCCGTCTGTCAAGTCGTCTCTGTACTCGTCTCTCTATCCACCACGCTACCCGTCTCCCTACCCATCTCACTACCCCTCTGTCAACCCTTTTTTGCACCTGCCTCGCTACCCGTCTGTCTATTCGTTTCGCTACCCGTTAGCTTATCTCTGTCGCTATCCGTCTCTCTACCCGTTTGTTTACACGTCTATCTATCTCTCGCCAACTCTTCCCAATATTTAAACAATTTAGTAAACGGAAGCCGTTTATCTGTTATTAAATGCAAACAGGAGTAATTTATCTAAAGCGTGTAATCAGATGCAATTTTTTTAAATACATACATAAACCAGCATAATAATTCACCAGTTTTATTTTCATAGTAGTTTATGTCATTTGACAGTAAATCTCAACTTCTTTAACCCGAACTGCGTCAGGCTTTTTAAAAAAGCCCCAAGGTCCGTATAACTGGGAAGGGGAATTGTCCTCAGGGCTATTAGATACATGTTATTAAGTTAAGTGAAAGTTTCGTAATCGGGTTCGCAGCCAATTTCTTATGTCAGAAAGGGTGGCTTCACGCCATTTTAAATTCATTTCTGTAACTTTCTTTTTCTTTTTTTTTGGTGGGTGGTTGGGGGGGGGAGGGTTCCAAATATATACACTTAAATTCAAACTTTTGCCCCCATGTTAATATTAGTGTTGTTTGTATTATCAATTAATACTTTGTTGATCGAGCTTCATTCGAAACAAATGCAAAAGACTTCTACAGTTTTTTTTTCTAGGAGAAAGTTCCGTAATCGGGCCCTAAGCTAATCGGGGAATTTAATATCATTATTGTTTCTAACTCTTATAGAGTTAAAACAATATTGTTGCTAGCATTACTCTTGTTTGTGACCAACCTCTTCTGTGTATCTGAATAGGGAAAAGTTCCGTATCATGTACTGGTTGGTGCCAAAGGCAGTTGTAGAATCTTACAAATTTTTCTAGAGAGCGGAAAAACATGTTTTTTAAAATATTTACAAATATACGTTTATTAAACCATGTTTTTGAGCCATTTTAAAAAATTAAGTACGGTGCTAAAATAAAATTTTATTGCCATTTTCGATATTTTAATAAGAAATGAAAATACATAACAAACAAATTTAACAAAACCTAGCCATTTTTGGGTACTTCTCTATTATCCCGTCGACCACTTTTCATAACAAAAAACTATCGCCAAACTAAGATTAAACGCCAAAAATACAGTCCCATTTACTTGGTGCCAGAAGCATTATACGTATTTGTTATGCCATCAAGTGGTTTTTAATTCGACATTTGCGTGTATTTTTCATTATGTTTTACTGATTTATTAGTTATTTCATTCATTAAAGTAACAATTGTGTCCTTAAATTCTTATATTTTATTTATTTTGATATTTCAATGGCAACGTTCTCCCGTTTATTTAGCGTTACAGTTTGGCGATAGTTTTTTTTTATGAAAAGTGGTCGACGGGATAATAGAGAAGTACCCATTTTTTGTGATAAATAATTGTTATTGCCAGGGGGGCAAATTGTAAACAATTAATAAGCGAACTAAAAAAATTACCGGAAAAAACTTGTGGGAATCTCAAGAAAGAAATATCTGATATAAATAGCATTTAAAATCTTAAAATGGAGAAGTGGTCCGTATAAAAATGCAAAACATTATACACCTGATATAAGAATTTTTTAATTTTTTTATATTTCCGAAAGCACAGATAAAAGGGTAAAAATCCCGGCACAGATGCCATATACTCACCACGTTGGCGCGATTTTCCCCCCGCCCCTTTGGCGAAAACTGTTTGTTGTGTTTGTTTACTTTTATTTTTTATTTTAATTCTATAGATCATTTTTATATGTATATCAATATTAATTTAGGCACAGATGTCATATACGCACCAGATTGGCGCGATTTTTCCCCCGCCAATTTGGCGAAAACTTTGTTTTTGAATATTAGTTACAAATACCATACAATAATAGCATGTAATTTTTTATTTCAATATAAAAATAAAATAACGTAATAAATGAAATAGCTCCTATTATTCAAAAATGGGAAATAAAAATAAATAAATGATAGTTTGATATAAATAAATATTGATATATATAATAAAAACAATTTATAGAATTAAAATAAAAAATAAAAGTTAATAAACAACAATTGAAACAAAATAACCGGGTTACCATGTGAGGCATAAAATTGCCATTTTGTTGCAATCGCGCCAATGTGGTGCGTATATGACATCCGCGCCTTTATTTATATGAAACTATTATTTATTTATTTTTATTTCCTTTTTTAAAATAATAGAAGCTGTTTCATTTATTACGTTATTTTATTTTTATATTGAAATAAAAAATCACGTGTACTATTTGTCACACTATTTGTAACTAATATTCAAAAACAAAATTTTCCCCAAGCTGGTGGAGGGAAAAATTGCGCCAACGTGGTGCGTATATGCCATCTGTGCCTTGTTTCATTTCACATAGAGGTACTGCTCTATTATCCCGTCGACCACTTTTCATAACAAAAAACTATCGCCAAACTGTTAGATTAAACGCCAAAAATGCAGTCCCATTTACTTGATATCAGAAGCATTATACGTGTTTGTTACGTCATCAAGTGGTTTTTAACGCGACATTTGCGTGTATTTTTCATTATGTTTTACTGATTTATTAGTTATTTCATTCATTAAAATAACAATTGTGTCCTTAAATTCTTATATTTTATTTATTTATGTATTTTGATATTTCAATGACAACGTTCTCCCGTTTATTTGGCGATAGTTTTTTGTTATGAAAAGTGGTCGACGGGATAATAGAGAAGTACCCACATATGTATTGGTACTTTTATGTTAACTTGGCGCAGTTGATAAATCGCCAAATATTTTTCTCATAACATCTTCATATTGCATTCATTTCATTTAAATATAAATCTTTCACTGATTTCATTTGAAATACATACATTAAAAATACACGTCTTTCACTCATTTAATTTAAAATACACGCCTTTCACTAATTCCATTTAAAATACTAAAAAGGAAAAGAAAATAAGAAATAATGCCACAAATCGAAACCTTTTATTTAAACATCAAATAATTGTTCCTAACATACACACGCGAAATAAAAAAGCTGCTAATGGTGTGATTTACGCCAAATCTGTAATACTAATACTACTCTTACTAATCTCTAATACTTTTCAAACAGAAAAAATTCCAGATCAACTTTCCATTTTTATTAAATTGAAATATATTTTATTGTGCTGAATATTAGTGCTTGCATGTTTTTTTGCTCCATGTATTCCATGAACTTTTCAGTTCCGATTGTCTACGAAAATCTCCCGCCGGTGAAAATGACGTACGCACAAAATTTAGTGACGTATGTACTTTAATTGTGCTTTTTTATCTATTTTTTAATATAACTTCCAAACGGTTTGACACTTATTCTTGGTAATAAATAGACGACGTTGTCACCTTGATAGGTACCTGCTGTAAAAATTTGAACGAAATCCGTTAAATATTTTTTGAGTTATGCTTGACGAAAGGTTTTAATATCCATCGTAGCTATATATGGGGCAAAGTAATACTGCGCTGTGTATGAGTCTTCGTTGCACTCAGACAATTACATATTGATAAAAAATTATACTTCTCTATTATCCCGTCGACCACTTTTCATAACAAAAAACTATCGCCAAATAAACGGGAGAACGTTGCCATTGGAATATCAAAAAGTAAATAAAATATAAGAATTTAAGGACACAATTGTTATTTTAATTAATAAAATAACTACTAAATCAGTAAAAATAATTTAAAATACACGCAAATGTCGAATGTAATACCACTAGATGACGTAACAAACACGCATAATGATTCTGACATCAAGTAAATGGGACTGAATTTTTTCGTTTAATCTTACAGTTTGGCGGTAGTTTTTTGTTATGAAAAGCGGTCGACGGGTTAATAGAGAAGTACCTAAAAAATATTAGATTTCAGTGCGAAATCTTCGCACGGGCCCTCTGATCTTATATTAAATTCTTTCTTTTCCTTTTAAAAAGTGTGAAGATGATTTTCTCTACTTGGTATACTACTACAATACTATGGAATACATAATTCTATAGCAGTGATCACCTTTCTAGTGAAATCATACAATTTCTTTTCAAATGGATACTACAAACAAAATAATATTCACACAACAACAAACGGATTAACTCGGATACATCACTGACGAAGCTACCAAACGGTAAGAACATTCCATTTTTACTTCTATAAGATGTTGTGAAGAAAAATTATTAAGTACAGTGACCTCTCACTTATACGACTCTCAGTTATACGACTCTCTCGGTTATACGCCGATTTATCTTGGTCCCGTCCACGCTTTATGGGAAATAATGATAAACTTCTCTCAGTTATACGACTGCTTCTCTCACTTATACGACGCTCTAAACGGTACAGGCTATTTTACATTTCTCACCCAAGAATTCATTTTTATATCTTTAAAGTACAAGCTACGTTTTCTTACTTTTATCCTTTCACTATTGTTAAAGTGTTTATCAATAATGAATAACATTTCTTATCTACATTCGTGTGTTATTAACGATGGCGGGAGGGTGATTGTATGGAATTTCCTTGTGCATGCCATTTAACAAAAGCCAAATGACCACCTGGAAAAAATGTGACATCGCAGACAATTAAGAAATGTTTTTCGCTAGACGAAACTGCTAGTTCAACGAATTAATCCGATTTCGAGAGCATATGGGAATCCTTTAATGACAAAGACTGGGATGAAATGTTTATGGACGAAGGTATTAATTTCAAAGATTATGTAGAATGTGATGAAAATGTCTTCTGTCAGAACTGAAAACTGCTGAAGAAATCTTTGAGGATATCAATAAGGAAGAGTTGAGCAAGGAGGATGACGAAGATGAGAGCAATGTTATTGCTGGTGTAAAGTTTTCAGAAATAAGTGCCGCTATAAATGCATTAAAGAATTATTTCGATTAAAATGATTATTCCGAAAATAGCTTAAAAGCTGTATTAGACTTAAACATTTTCTCTTTTCGTCGATGAAAGAGACAAACTAATATCACTTCATTTTTTGAGAAAATCTTATTTGTAAATCTTTAAAATAAACATAGTAGTAAGTGAACTATTTTGTGAACTTTTTAAAAATATATTTTACGTTTTATTTTTTAATATCTTTTATAAATTTTGTTAAAATCTGTTCTTAGTACTCAAAACTTATCGTTTTTAATATGGGTAAAATAATTAATGCATATAAAGTTTAAAACTTGTATAATAAGACGATCTCTCACTTATACGACTCTCTCAGTTATACGACTTTTATCTATGGTCCCCTGAAAGTCGTATAAGTGAGAGGTCACTGTATTTAGAAATAAAATAAAGGAGGTAATTAACCGTTCTCACGCCTTAATACTCGTTAGGTAAATATTGTCTAACAATTTGTACTTACGTCGAATGGAAATTTTCAAGCAATATTTAAACTTTTCGTTAAGGGCTTCCAAATTGATCATACAGAGTGTGATTCTTATATATATTCATATTGCACACAAATTTACGAAATTTACAAATGGAAAAACTGCACGTTGGAACTGGAATGGTTGTATAAAGCACGATATTAAATTTTAGTATGATAATAATGAAATATATTCATAAACATGGATAATAGGCTACATTAGCATAGAGGATATCGGCCCTAATTTTGGTGGGGTGGGGCTACCCGGCTACCGCCACTACAGCGCCTAGAATTCTAGGCGCTGTACCGCCACCATCCTATAGACATATATACCAAGACACTATTAATTGTAAATATATACCCTGACACCAGGCATACACCATTTTGTAGGATGGTGTTGCTACCGCCATTAAAAATGTCAATCATTTTTAATAAATAAGTATATATTATTTTCATTAATGAAATCGAGTATTTTACCACTTTTAAGCCCAAATGACATCAATCCTCCGGTGTATGATTAGGTTCTAATAAAGATGCACAAATCCGTGGAATTTTTCGTATATTTCTTCTGGACACTATGCATTCGCCAAGCAAAAGTGACGTCATACTCTGCAAGTAATCCGAGTTTTCATTTAAAAAAAACTGGAAAAATTTGCTGTATGTCCTTGATATGAAAATAAGCGTAATGAAAACTCAATAAAAATTATGTCCTTTTCGCGTAGCAAAGTATTCCATTTTCAGAATAAAGGGGAAATTTTAAACATGATGTCATTTTCACCATCGAAAATATCCTACCGTTCATATCTTAAGGGGCCATATATTTTATATATTAGAAAATTAATAAAATACTAGATGGAACCCGTCAAAACTTGAGGAAAAAAAATTACAATAACAATATTAGTAAAATAAGCTTGCGTATGAAACAGTCTTTCCAATATTTTATTTTTAAAGTTTGTTTTCCCTACAGGGAATTACAGTACTATTTCCGATGCAAACTCCAAACAAACAAACCGTAAACAACTGTGTAATTATGCAAATCAGTTTGATATTACCGCCATATTCTCAACGGCAAGAAAGAAAATTTCCTGGACCTATGAAGTATCACACAAATAGTATAGCCCTACGTTAATCTCATATTCAGTCAATAAAAGAACATAGTAAATAAAGCAGACACCCCCCCCCCTGTAATAATGCAACCGAATGAGCTCCTATGCGCATGTGCATTGCATATCTCCCCAAACGCGCCGTCAAAATTTGACGTTATAAAAAAAAGTTTTAAAATGTTTAAATTAAAAGTTTTAAAATGTCTTCTTTAATCATTAATTTTTTCAAATCCATATCTTCTGAAACGCATCCATTGTTGTAAGCTAATCTGGAAAAAGCAGAAAGCACGTCAGAAAGCTAAAGTCCAGAAAGCACGGCCGTAAGCATACTTTTCTGGAAGCAACTCAGGACACTTTTGACCCCGCCATATCTCCGCGCTGGAGTATCCCAAAAATTTGAAACTTCGTTTTTGTAGAGTATTTGGCACACAGGACCAAAATTTAAAATTACAACTTTCTGTCTTTTCTAGTTCAGACGATATATGAACTCAAACATTCGATTTTTTGTCACTCACACACTCACTCACTCTCGCGTCATCAAAAAGATTGGGTAGATCCCGCAGCCATAGAAACTTAAAATTTGGAATAAAGCTAGTGTTTCGGATACAAAGAAAGGAAAAATTATAAAATCCGGAAAATTCGAAAAAAAAAAACATTCGAAAATTCAACAAATTCCATCAAAATTGAAAATTGAAAATAATACGATCTTGTAGCCTTAGAAACTTAAAATTTGGTGTGAAGGTAGTGTTTAGCATCCAGAAAAAGAAAACATCATAAACACCAAAAAAATCGAAAGCAAAATAAAAAAAATCGAAAAAAATCGAAAAAAATCGAAAATTTTCAAATAATCCGATTTTGTTGCGCTAGAAACTTGGAATTCGGAATAAAGGTAGTATTTAGGATGCAAAATAAGGAAAAATTAAAAATTCCGGAAAATTAAAAAAAAAATTAAAAAATTCGAAAAATTCGAAACAAATTGAAAAAATTAAAATAAATTGATCTTTTAGCCTTAGAAACTTAAAATTCGCGGTAAAGATAGTGTTTAGGATTCAGAATAAGTTAAAGTAAAAAACGCAATAAAATTCGAAAATAAAATCAAAATATCGAAAAAAATCGGAAAAATCGAAAAATAAGGAAAAATTTGAAAATATTTCGATTTTATAGCGCTAGACACTTGAAATTTTGAATAAAGGTAATATTTAAGATACTAAATAAGAAAAAATAAAATAATATGGATAATTCGAAAAATACCCATAAATTAGTGCGGACTATATTTGAAGTCAAAGATTCGATTTTTTGTCACTCGCACACTCACTCACTCACGCGTCATCCAAAAGATTGGGTAGATCCCGCAGCCATAGAAACTCATAATTTGGAATAAAGCTAGTGTTTCGGATACAAAGAAAGGAAAAATTATAAAATCCGCAAAATTAAAAAAAAAAAAAAAAAAAAAAAAAAAAAACATTCGAAAATTCAACAAATTCGAACAAATTTGAAAATAACACGATCTTGTAGTCTTAAGAACTTAAAATTTGGTGTGAAGATAGTGTTTAGAATTCAGAAAAAGAAAACATCACAAACACAAAAAAAATCGAAAATAAAATAAAAAAATCGAAAAAATCGAAAAAAATCGAAACATTTCAAATAATCCGATTTTGTTGCGCTAGCAACTTGAAATTGGGATTAAAGGTAGTATTTAGGATGCAAAATAAGGAAAAATTAAAAAATCCGAAAAATTCGAAAAAAAAATTCGAAAAATTCGAAACAAATTTAAAAAAATTAAAATAATTTGATCTTTTAGCCTTAGAAACTTAAAATTCGCGGTAAAGATAGTGTTTAGGATTCAGAATAAGTTAAAATAAAAACGCAATACAATTCGAAAGAAAAATCAAAAAATCGAAAAAAATCGAGAAAACCGAAAAATAAGGAAAATGTGAAAATAATTCGATTAGCGCTAGAAACTTGAAATTTGGAATAAAGGTAATATTTAAGATACTAAATAAGGAAAAATTAAAAAATATGGATAATTCGAAAAATACCCATAAATTAGTGCAGACGATATATGAACTCAAAGTTTCGATTTTTTGTCACTCACTCTCGCGTCATCAAAAAGATTGGGTAGATCCCGCAGCCATAGAAACTTAAAATTTGGAATAAAGCTAGTGTTTCGGATACAAAGAAAGAAAAAATTATAAAATCCGGAAAATTCGAAAAAAAAAACATTCGAAAATTCAACAAATTCCATCAAAATTGAAAATTGAAAATAATACGATCTTGTAGCCTTAGAAACTTAAGATTTGGTGTGAAGGTGGTGTTTAGAATTCAGAAAAAAAAAAAAAAACATCAAAAACACAATAAAAGCCGAAAAAAAAATCGAAAAATTTCAAATAATCCGATTTTGTTGGAAACTTGGAATTCGGAATAAAGGTTGCATTTAGGATGCAAAATAAGGAAAAATTTAAAAATCCGGAAAATTCGAAAAAAAAATTAAAAAATTCGAAAAATTCGAAAAAAATTGAAATTATTAAAATAATTTGATCTTTTAGCCTTAGAAACTTAAAATTCGCGGTAAAGATAGTGTTTAGGATTCAGAATAAATTAAAATAAAAACGCAATAAAATTCGAAAATAAAATAAAAAAATTGAAACAAATGGAAAAAATCGAAAAATAAGGAAAATTTGAAAATAATTCGATTTCATAGCGCTAGAAACTTGAAATTTGGAATAAAGGTAATATTTAAGATACTAAATAAGGAAACATTAAAAAATATGGATAATGTGATAAAAAATTCGAAAATTTCAAAAATTAAAAAAAAAAAAAAGAAAGAAAGAAAGAAAGAAAGAAAGAAAAGTGAGAAATTGAAAATAATATGATCTCGTAGTCTTAGAAACTTAAAATTTGGTGTAAAGGTAGTGTTTAGGATTCAGAAAAAGAAAAACTTAAAAACACAACAAAAATCGAAAAAAAAAATAAAAAAAAAATCGAAAATAAAATAAAAAAATCGAAAATAAAATAAAAAAATCGAAAAAAAAAAACGAAAATTTGAAAGTAATTTGATTTTGTAGAGCTAGAAACTTAAAATTTGGAATAAAGGTAGTATTTAGGATACAAAAAAAAAAAAAAATCTGTAAAATTCGAAAATTCGAAACATTGAAAAAATTCGATTTTGTAGCTTTAGAACTTAAAATTCGGAGTAAACTTATTGTTTAAGATACAGAAAATGGAAAAATTAAAACACAATAAATTCGAAAATGCAATAAAAAACTAGAAAAAGATCGGAAATTTCAAAATAATTCGATTTTGTAGCGCTAGAAACTGGAAGTAATAAAGGATACAAAATAAGAATAAATTAAAAAATCCAGAAAATTCGAAAAAATAAAAAATTGAAAATAATTTTATCTTGTTGTCTTAGAAATTTAAAACTTGGTGTAAATGCCATTTACACCAAGATTAAATTTACTATTCAATAAAAGGAACAATTAAAAATATCGTTAAATTCGAAAATAAAATCGAAAATTTGAAATATCTTTAAAAAATCGAAAATTCGAAAACAATTTGATTTTGTACTGCTAGAAACATTAGTTTTAAGATAATTGTCCTATTAGCTAGTACAACGCCCCTAACTGTTTTATGTTATGTCCCCCGGATTATGGTTTTCTTTTCTTTCGTTTACGAATTTCGTTATAGAAAAGTTCCGCTATAGACTAGCTACGTTATAGGCGATTTCTTTATAGACAGCTTTGTTTTCTGTCACAGGTTATACTCTATTTTCTTCGCATATGAAATATGGATTGTTAAATGATGTTAGCCCCACAAAAATTTTCACAGCTCCCCCTACCCTCCCGACATTACTGGCTGGTTATGGCTTGATAGTCCTTTCTAAATAAAATCATGGTCACTCTAAGATTCACTTGATTTATCTCTAAATTCAGCCTAAATGATCCTAAGAAGACGGATCAAAGAATTACTATATTGGCATGACAATCAGGTAACTTAGAATTAAAATCGAAAAATCAATAAATTTATAACAAGTTGAAAGTTTGAAAATAATTCGATTTTGTAGTCCTAGAAGCTTTACATTTGGCAAAAAGGTAGGGTTCAGTATACAAAGTAAGGAAAAATTAAAAAATCCGTAAATGATAAAAAAGACAAAAAAAAAAAAAAAAAAAAAAAAAACACATCGAAAAAATGAATATAGTTAGATTTATTGGAAATTTCCGGAAATTTTAATTTTGGCTTTTTTTTAATACTAAAAAGTACTGTTATGCTAAATATCAAGCATCTAGGGCTGCGAGTAATATCTGAGATGGATAGCCCCAATCCTGGAAGCAATTGAGAGTACTTTTGACACTCCCCCTCCCATAACTTAGTGTTTGCCTAGGAACCTGAAATCTCTTTTCATCTACAGTAGTTTGCAAACGAAACTAAAGCTTCAGATTTTTGATACCTGTAAATAATAGAGACAGAGTGTGGGCTTAGCGAAAATCAGTGGATGATCTCCAAAAAGAGCCCAAAATCAAGAAAAGGAGGATTACTTACAAAAAGAAGTGAAATCTCATCAAAAACGTCACCTGTAAAAAATGCAGCCAAGTCTCGCGACTCTTTTTCCGTAAAAAGTTCTGAGATCGTGTAAATCCAAGTTTAGCTATCTTATTAACTCTGGAATTTTCATTCACAAATCACTCCTAGTCTCTACATCTTTAGTTAATTTTTATTTTGTGATTTGGCAATTACGTAGCACGAGAATGTGATGTATATAGTTAGTCTTAGTTAAATAATACTATAACATATTAAAGTGTAATAATTTCCCTGTGCGTATATAATTTGCCTTAATTAAATTATCCCATCCCATCCCATAACATCGTAAGGTGTAATAACTTCCCTCTGCTGCGTAATTGCCAAGTCACAAAATTATAATTAACTAAAGATGTAGAGACTAGGAGTGATTTGTGAATGAAAATTTCAGAGTTAATAAGATAGTTAAACTTGGCTTTATACGATCTCAGTACTTTTTACGGTAAATGAGTTACGAGACTTTATACTTATAAGAAAAGGAGGATTACTTACAAAAAGAAGTGAAATGTCATCGTAAAAACTGCAGCCAAGTCTCGCGACTCTTTTTCCGTAAAAAGTTCTGAGATCGTGTAAAGCCAAGTTTAGCTATCTTATTAACTCTGAAATTTTCTTTCACAAATCACTCCTAGTCTCTACATCTTTAGTTAATTATTATTTTGTGATTTGGCAATTAACACATGGGCTGATAAGTTCCCGGTCTGGCACACAGATGGCGTTGCAATCGCCGAACCGATGTTTTTTTTTAGTAAATACTAACCTTTAAAAGGTAGTAGAAAAAATGCCATGACGATTTGCCGTGTGGATAAAACGTTAGAGTGGTTTTAGTTGAACGACTTTGTTGATAAACAAAAAAATGAATAACAAGAATTTCAAGAATTGTTATTTGATGGAGAAAAAATACCGTTCAAACAAAAGCTTGGCTAGATAAGCGTTATCCGGACACTGCACCAGGTAAATCAACCATTATTGACTGGTTTGCTGAATTTAAACGTGGTCGTACGGACACCAGTGATGCACCACACAAAAGAGGTGGTTACTCCGGAAAACATAAAAAAAGTCCACAAAATCGTTTTGGGGAACCGTAAAGTGAAGTTGCAGGGGATAGCTCAGACTCTGAAGATATCCAAGGAACGTGTAGAGGATATGTATGAGGATGTAGACGTTTCATGGATAGAGAATTGTGAACCTAATTTTAACTAAAATTATTGCAGAATATATACATAATTGAACGTAAGTCATCACTCAAATATTAATTTATTTTGAAAGATCTTTCTAAAAATGTAACTTTCATGCAGTTTTATTCGAAAAAATAATTTTGAATAAAAATGGCCGCCTGGTATATATGAAAAAGTGAAGCGGCATCCTGGAACTGTTGATGACAGTCACATGACTTAGGCTTTTATTATAGAGATGAATTAATCTTCGTCATTTTGGCATTTATTCATACCTTACTCGTGTCATTTAGGATGAAGAGCTGCATTGATCGAAGTCTGATGCTGATCGATTCCTTTAAGCATTTCCGAATGTGGAATTATGCTAATGATATTAATGCTGAATACCTTTTTTACTTTATATTATTAATGAATCAATTTTCCTTAAAACTTTTTTTTCTATAAATTTTATTTTATTTATTACCTTTGATAGTTATTTATGAACTCATATGACATACATTTCAAAAAGAGTTTTTATTTTTTTCAATATTTCCTTTTTTGAAAAGCTTTAAAATACAGGGATTTAAAAAAATATATATTAATTGATTTTAAAATATTGCATTAAACCAAAAATTTTTTTTTGTTTTTGGCTATGGCCAGCAAGTCCTACTTGCATTTGGGGATATTCCGCCGGAAGGGGGCGCTGTGATAGCCATTTAAAAATTTCAAATTAAAAAAGATATACAAAAAAATTAGAAATCCTAAAAGTTTTTTCCGTTAAATGTTCGGCCTTGATCCGGAGCAATTTTTGTTTTGCCTCTATCTTAAAAAATGGCTGAGGTATAGTGGTTTGAAATTTTAGGGTGGCTGACATTTTCAAAAAAAAGACAGCAGAATTCACCCATAAACGGGTTTAATTTATGAGTTTTAGTTAACATGGTTTCGGCAAAATTTTTTTCATTGTTGTAACCATTGTTCCTATTCTTATATGCTTAACACTAAATATTTATCTAAAATTCATTAAGTATGTTTTTACGCACCTTCAAGCAATATATTTACATTTAGTTGTATCTTAATGAATTTTAGTTATTAAACAAGGTGAATTTGCACTGAAATTTTAACTTTTATTGAACTACGATCGATGCTGGATAGTATGAAGTGCCAAACTGTAGAAAAACTTTATAAATATGAGCGTTTGAGGCTTGACCGGGAATTGTGTAATTTATATTTCTTAAAGAGGTGTAATCAGTTAAAAATTATCCAAAGATTCATCGCAAGTAAGAATAACTTTGCCAATAGACATTTTCCTGATCTTAATCATAAATTTGAAATGGAATGTTTAAAACGTTGTATTAAAGATAAATATAAGCTTATTGACACGATTTCCATTAGAGTTTACCGTTTATATAGTTCATTAGTACAGTCTTTATCTGACTCGGATTTTGATCATAAATTAAAAGTTATTGAACATTACAGAGAATTTCAGCATAGGACTAAATTAGTTACCATGAAGAAGAAAATTGCCAGTTTGAAATCTACTAAAGCTAAGCACGCAGAACCGAAGCCAGATACTTTTATTAATATTTCAAACAAGAAGTTATTAAAAAAAGAAAAATTAGTCCTCAATATGGGTCCGAAATTCATGTTTGATTCACAATGGAATAACAAGATGATTATTACTGACTGTGAGAAGGCCGTGCAGGCTGCTGATCCAATGCAGAAAGAGGTGGTTAGAAGTGTTTTACATAGTAAGATGAGATCATTTGTTTACAGACCAAACCCTCAACACGAGAAGTTTAAGAAAATAGCAGGAAAATTGAGGAAGGATAAGGACATTGTTATTATCCAGACTGATAAAACTAACCGTATTGCTATTTTAAACAGACATGATTATCTCCTAAAGATGAAAGTTTGCATTGATAATATGAACTGTGTGCCGTTAAATAAAGAACCCAATTTGAAAATAGAAAATAAAGTTAAAGAACTTATCGGAAAAGGAGTTTGGCCAGGATTTATGAAAAGTAAACTAAGACTTAACAAGACTGCAACCACTCCTTCCCCCATAGGTAGACTAAAGGATCATAAAACGGACTTACCAATCCGCCCAATTGTTACAAAATGCTTCTCTCCAACATATTTTATGGAAAAAACCTACACGCATTTTTTGAAGCGATATTTACAGCCATCTGATTTTGTTATTGAATCAACTTCGAATTTTATTGAGAAAATTAAATATAAAAAGCTGGAAAATTCCAGTTTTATGGCTAGTTTAGACGTGGTATCTTTATACCCGTCTATCGATATAAAAGAAGTTACTAACACCATAGAGAGTCTGATCGATTCTGATCCTACGTTTACAGAAAATATTAAAAATACAGTCAAGTAGGGTTTAAATTTAATTATCAACAACAACGTTTTTGTCTTCAACAATCAAGTTTACAGACAAGTCAATGGGGCCCCAATGGGTTCCCCCATTTCAGGTTTGCTTGCAGAGTTTAAACTACGTCCTCTTGAAAATATAATCATGGAGACCATAAAACCGGGTCCGGATTGCTGGTTAAGATATGTAGATGATATTTACATTATTTGGAATCACGGAAAAGATCAGTTATACTCCTTTCTATATAAAATCAATAACCTAGACAATAAAATAAAATTCACACTAGAAATAGAACAAAATCAAAAGCTTGCTTTTTTGGATGTAAAACTAATCAGAAATATGGATAAACAGAATCTTGATTGCACAGTGTTTAGAAAAATTAACAGATCTAACTCCACCATCCCGTTTAATTGCAGTTCACTCATTAGTTACAAGTTAGCACCTTTCAATTTTTATGTAAAAAGAGCGTTTGAAGTTTGTTCATGCCTTTTCCTTAATGCAGAATTAGATGTAATTAGAAAAATAGCAGCCGAGAATTCAGTTCCATCCCGTTTCATTGAAAAAATCATAAATAAATTTAAAGTGAAAGATGAAGAAAATCGGAATACAGGTACAATTAAAAGTTTGAAGTTTTGTAAAGTTAACTACATCCCACGGTGTTTTGAAAGTATGAGACATTCCCTCTTTAGGTTTGGCATTACATTAATCGCAGTCCCTCCCCCAAAGTTGCGGGTTTTGTTAAACAGAAAAATAGACCCAATCCAGGCTATCAATAGATCAGGAGTATATATTATACCATTCAAGAAAGATAATAAAGATTTTATGTACATAGGTATGACAATGAGGAAATTCCGGGACAGAATAAAAGAACATGAAGCAGATCTGAGATTAAATAGACCCCACACTGCCTTAGCAAGATTAGCGCAAACTGAACCTATAAAAGTTGATTTCAATAGATCCAAAATTATATTCCGCACAAATAATCACCTGGAAGCAATCATAAGAGAGTCTCTAGAAATAATGTCTAAAAAAGAAATAGTCTGTAAAGATGTATTATCATATGATATCCACGCTGTCTGGAATGAATTAATGCATCATTGATTACCTTTCCCATCCCACCTTATTTCCAAACCCTTTGCAGTGAAATAGTTTATTCCGGGCAAGCAAGAAAACGCAAAGGGGTAACAACTCAACTCAACAGAATTAGTTTTTTCCACTGATGATGACCGGGTTTCGGTTGAAAACGTATTGGAATTTTTAAAAGGACTTTAATGTGATTTTAAATGTTTTTATGTATGTTTTTACGCTCCTTCAAGCAATATATTTACATTTAGTTGTATCTTAATGAATTTTAGTTATTAAACAAGGTGAATTTGCACTGAAATTTTAACTTTTATTGAACTAAATATTTATATTCGCCAACGTCAAATTCTCGCCAAGCTTGGCGACAGTTGGCGAAATATCGCCAAATTTGGCGACAAAAATAGGTTGCCATAAATGAAGCCAACTTGGCTGTAGATGACTAATTTGGCAATATTCTCATTCAAATTCAATGTTGACGAGAACTGGGAATGAACCTTCTTTAATTGGGTTCCACGCATTTTAGCTTCGTGTTTTCCAGTAAAATTAGCTAAAATCGTAAAACCAAGCAATAGGGTGACCATCTTTTCCTGCCGGTACAGGCCAGGACTTTTCGTAGTTTAGTATACATCAGTTGATCGCATCCCGGTAACCCGACGATTCGCAAGAAGCTGACGAACAACAGAATGAAGAAAAATGTTGATTTTATTGGCGATGTGATAGCGAATTTTGAAGTATTAACATGACTGAGGTAGAAGAAAGTTTTGGGATTGGCACATCAGACTAGTTCTTTTTCTTTAAGGGGGAGGGGATGCATGTTTTAGTAGAGATTTATACAGTACTCGGGCCAATTTCCTCTTATAATACTCAGTCAGAGTTCGGGCTATTTTTTTTCTGCAGATTTGAGCCGGGCCGTGATTTTATTCTTGCCGTGCCATATCGATGCAATTTTTTGTTTCTTTTGTAAAGTAGTGATAATGTACAATCGTTGGAAGAGAGAGAGAACACTCCCCGTGCTTTTTAATCGCCAAACTGGCGCAGTTAGATGCGAAAGGTACTTTTTGAATTTGAATGCAAATTTTGTAATAGGGGTCATCTACATATTAAAAGTTGTATCTAATTTGAATTTTACAATGGTAATAGCCACTTCTGACACCCTTTTTTTGTTCTTTTTTTCAAGGTAGCCCTGCATCGATTGTATACTTTTTCTTAAAGCTTCGTAGAGTTAAATGAGTTCAAAGTTTGAGGATGCTAATGTTAATTCACGTCACAAACTTTTATTTATATTTTCCCAAAATATCAACTGATTGATTTTTTTTTTTTTTTTTTTTTTTTGTCAAAAACGAGATACCCAATAATATTTCAGCCATTTTTTTCCATCCAAAAACAAATTTTGAACTATGAAAATTACTAATAAATTCATATTTAAAAAATTATGAATTATGATCTATGTTAATTTTTACAAAAACAAGCCACAATTGCAATAAAAACATTAATCTTACAGCTCATTCTAGTGATTAATTTTCGAGTTATAAATTTTACATTTTGACGGCTTAAAGGCACCAGTCTTCTGTTATCTAAGCATCTACGGAAAAGGAAATATTAAATTTTAACTAGAAAAAATTTTCTTACATATAAAGTAAATTTGTTTTACATAAACAAATTCTCTATAATTTTCCTGGCAACTAATTGAATGCCCCCTATGCATCTTGTAAGGTATTAATTTAATTTTTAATTTATGGATAAACCCTTGACACATTTATATCTCTATGAAGATGTAAGAAAAAGTACATAAACAATATTTTTTTTTCGGGCTGCTGTGATTCAAGTTACTGAAATGTTGTGTCAAAAGTGGGTATTACCATTTGGAAATTCAAAGTTAGCACAATTTTTAATATGTAGACGACCTTCATTGCAAAATTTATATTCATATTCGGAAAGAGAAAATTCCAACTCGAAGAGCACCTCTTACATCTCTCTGCGACAATTTGAATATTAAAAAGTAAGGAGTGTTTTCTCTCTCTCACTTCTCTTTTTTTTTTTTTTTTTTTTTTTTTGTTCTTTTTTGACAACTGTACATTTAACAGAATTGTTAGAAATTCATTTTGGCTTAATAAACTAAAGAAAAATATTTTAAAAAATCTACTTTTTTCCCTTTACAGCTTCAAAATTATGATTTTTTAATCATCTTTTTGTTTTCTTCTAAGCTATTTAATTTTAACGAATCTTCCTTTGAATATAATTATTTTATGTGATCATTAATATTGTAATTCCTCATACCATGGCTTGTGAACGTATAATTAGAAAAATGCTGTACTTTAAAATGCTTCTTTAAATATATACCAAATATTCTTTTAAAGAATTTTTATTGTAGCATAATACTAGCTTAGAAAATCTTAAATATTTGAAGAAATTGAGTCGGGTCGGACTTGATTTTAATGATTTTTGCTCGGCTCAGGCTGGGACTGAGATTTTAGTTTTTACATTGGATCAAGATAGCTTTCTTGGTCCGATCTGGACCTGGGACTGAAATTTTTGGCCCATGCAGACCTCTAGTATATTTACGTGACCTCTAGTATATTTTAGCTCCCTTGCCTCCGCTCTGTGTTTACACGACGGGACATACGTATGTGCATTGGCAGAAACATCGATATTCGTATAATTAAAAGAGAAACTTGATCACACAACTGTGGTGTTACATTTCAAATAATCTTTAAAATAAAAGTGAGCAGTTTGTCTGAATCATCATCAGCAGCACAAATCTCTTAACAATTCATATTCAGTTCATGCTCCTATCCAGATTTGTTGTGCGCCTAGTACTGCTTAGGCTAAAGTATAACAATACCTATAGATTTAATATAAGCTACAAACAACTATTCTCTTCTTGAGTGTCCACAACTTCCACTAAACATTTCCCTGATAAAACATTTTAGATTTTATAAATAAATATGTTTACACATACAAATTCATTATGAAATAAATAATTCAGAACAAAATAAATAATAAATATTTAGCTTTTTTTTTTTTTCGGGCGCGAGGCCTTGCGCGGCTGCACCCCCTAAGGACGGCTCTGGATCTAAGCAGTGGCGTTCTGAGCGCCCGAGAGAATTCAAAATATTACTCCTCGCCTCAGTGGCTATTTGTTTTTTGTGCTACACATTTGTGATGCAAAGTTTTTTTGAAGCTTCTAAAAATTTTGCGCATAAATCATTCCCCTGGCTCCTCCTACGCGATGCCACTGCTTCTAAGTCTATCTTCTATTCTAGGCTATAAAACTAGTATTGAAAATATGATCTTTGAAGCTTTTAATATCAATAATACCAAACAGACGCCGCCACTAACCAAATTCTAGAATCCGTAATACCAAAGCCTATTCAGTTTGATTCTACACTTAAGAATTCTTATCGTACCTTAGCGCCCAATTTTTTTTTTTTTTTTTTTTTTTTTTTTTTTTTTAATTAAGCATCTATCTATTTTTTGCAAAGGAAACTTCGTTATGACTATCTTATCCTGTGCTATAATGGTAGACATTTTTCAGCATTCAAATTTTATCCGAGAGATGCATGGTGGCGTCATCTCTTGGTTAATCAAAGTCTTAAAATCACTTTTTGTTGGCAATTTATAACCTTCAGGTTAAAATAAGTTAAATTGAAGAAATTTTAAAAATGCGTAAAAATAAACAAATTAGGCATAAAAGCATAGTGAATGCGATAGATGCCTAATATTTATCCACAATACATAAACTTAGTAAAACATAAGATAAATTATTTAAGAAGTAAACTTACAAGTAAATATTTTCAATAAAACTTCTAACGGATTTTCTTTCTAAATAAAATTGAAAAAAAAAAGGATCAAACTACAGAATTTTTTTAAAGAAAATTCGGATAATCATTTGGCACTATATTGAAAAAAAAAAAAAAAAAAAAAAAAAAAAAAAAAAAAAAAAAAAAGCCTTAGTTTTAATGTGAGCCTTTATAGCAGCCATACTCAACCCTCTTTTCGCCGTCACGGGCCGCAACGCACAATATTTATGTGATAATGTAAAAAAAATAATAATAAATAAGATAACTGAATTTGAATTAAAAAATATTATGTTGTTGCATTAACAAAATTAGTATAATCTGTATTGCCTATATAACTAGTCGTTGGGGGCCACCGTAATACTTACCCATCATGGATATGCATGACATAAAATATGAAAACATGTGTAAGCTATTTATAAAATGCATTGCAATTCGAATAAAATTGTGGCTTGATGACGTCATAAACTTTAAATGCTCCATTACTGAATTGCGTAAAAGAAACATCCAAAAATGATAATCATATTAACTAAGAGTTTACTGCGTCGGATTAAGCGTCTCATTTCCAATTGAAATATATCTTTGAATTGAAATTTGGATAAAATACAGGGTTATGAAAAATCGAAGCGTGGGAAATAGGATTACATATATCTCGGCAACTAATATCCGATCAACTTCTTTCTTTATGCAAAATTTATGTTTTTTTATTGTATTTTATATTCACTCCTTAAAATAAACACTTTCGAAAATGTTTATATACCTTTTATCAGAACGAATATTTCGAGAGTCTGAAAATAATAATTCCGGATAATCGAGGTTACTGAAAATTCAATAAGCTTCTTCCCATTATTACATACTAAGTACATACCAAATTTCAAGTCTCTGTCTCAATTTGTTCTGGAGCTAGAGCGTTTACAGACGCACAGACAGACGGACGGCAAAAAAAAAAAAAAAAAAAAAAAAAAAAAAAAAAAAAAAAAAATCTAAAAATATGCTTTTCGGAATCTCCAGTGTCTGAAACTTTAAATCCATAATTTTATTTATTTTTTTCGGTTTTTAAAACGATTACAAGACTTACTCTATACTACGTATGATGGGTAAGTAATAAGTATGAAACTTTATAATATAATGTAGAATTATCTAATTCTAGAAATAAAACAATCAGGAGATTTTTTAATAAATCAGAATTTTATTCAATACAATTTTTTTAAATCTTTTTAAAATGTAAAAGTACATAGTACAAACTTAATTGATTTTAGATATATCTGGATAGTGCTGAAGATTAAAAAATATGTACATTACTGTTAAGCCAATAGGACTACATGTAAAAAGAGCTTTTAACTAAGCTAATGATATTAAAGAATGACTTAACATAATAAATTGATTATAAATAACCTGGCATAATTTGTCTTGTCTTAAAAATATATAAAATATTAATGTAGTGAATGATATAAAACAAGATGGCTACAGAAATTGCAAAAAAAAAAAAGTTCCCTGATTTCCCTGACTACCTTTATCAAATTTCCTCGATTTCCATTATTAACGATACACGCACGGTATTTTTTAATGTATGCCGCTTTCTCGTATAACACACTTATCCAGCTTGCTAATACCACGTTTGGGAGAAAAAAAACAAGAGAAAAACATAAAAATTGTGCAATATTTATAAAGTACAGGTTCACAGTTTCGTAAATCCGAACTCAAAATTTAGTCCAACAACTTCATATAGTGGCCAATGAATATCTCTTGATTTTCTGAAGAATGTTCAAGTTCAATTCTAAGACATATCTATATCTGATGGGATAGCTAGTTGGATTAAGCTGGCCACCTAGTCAGCTTATGCTAATGTATCATAAAATTTTCAAAAATGGGTAAATTGCCTTCAAAATAAGCGCTATCCACAGAAAATGAGGACATCTGATTACTTTAATTTGTATTAAATACCAAAAAACTCATATCATATGAATCTTTTTAAAAATTTATAAAAATTTTACTTTTTTTTATCGCGTACGATTATTGGCATAAATATCACCTGTCTGTCGGTGAATTAGTCCCGTGCAAAAACACAAATATTTTCACATATAGACAAATTTCCCTGATTTTCAAGTACTTTAACAAAATTCCCTGATTTCCAGAATCTGTAGCCACCCTGTAAAATACCTTTTATGCACATCTCAATTTTTTATAAACGTATGGATAATGATTGTGTGTTTTGATTTCGGGCAGTGTATAACAAGCAGCCAGTTTCCAATTGTGGATATATCAAGATATAAAAATTTTTCATGAAGAAATGTGCGACACCCTCCGCCTCTTTCAATAAAACAGACATCCCCCCCCCCCCTACAAATGGAGGGCTGGATCCACCCCCTGATTCAATCTTTAACTGGGGTATCAAATTCTTTTATACAGCTTACCATTGATTTTGTTCCATCACTACAATAATTTCTGCAACATTTCCAGATTAAATCGTGCAATTGTTTATTTTTTTCAAAAATATCATCTGTAGTTTAGAACTTTATTTTCATGTTTTTCCAGACAATTTTTTACAAAGGAAAAACTGACTGATTACATCTATAGTACTTGAAAGAATTCTGATGAAAGACTCTTTCAAATAAATAAATAAATTGGTGCATCCATTTGAGTTATGTATGAAAAAAATACATTACCAACCTGATTAATCACTTTTATTGGAGGTGTTGTCATTTCACCATTTGTGCCTAGTATTATATTAATTTATTTTTCTGAGGTGTTAAGAAAAGAATAAGAAACACACACACTAAATGATGCATGAACAGAAAAGCCAAATTTTGAAAAAACCCTCATTCCATGTTTATCAGGGTGTCTATTCCAGATAAGCTACAGATTTCCCTGACTTTTCCATACAAAAAAAGAAAAAAAAAAAAAAAAATCCGGGTATCGAGATTATGTTGTGCCACATACAAAAATCTTAAAAGTTATGAATTTGAGAGTAGAATTTTCATAACTGACGCTGAAGTGCAAACGAGCAATTTTTTAAACAATTTTTTTGCAAAATTTACAAATTGTTGAACACCAAAATATTTATTTCATTGTTAAGGATTGCTTGACACCCTATTTTTTTTTTTTTTTTTTTTTTTTAATATGAATACTTTTACATGCTAAACTTTTTGCAGATACACACTTTTAGCATTAGGTTGCATATGTTTTGTCCAAACAGGATGAAATTCTGTCACATTGATCAATCACAATTAATTAGAAATTGCTTTGACATATTTTAATACAAAAATAAATAAATAAAAATAAAACCCCTTTCCAAGTAATAATATCAGTTTTGTAACTAATCCAATTTAAGGATTGATTATAAATATTCAATATATTACAGTTTTCTGATCTTTGATGACTAGATCTTTTAACAAATGTTCAGTTCCCAAATAAAAATAAGTAAATAGACTGAATCACCGAGCAATCCTACAAACTGTAGAAAGATTGCATGAAGTTGGTACTGAAAATCTTTGAGTTACAAGGAAGGAATGAAAGGGGGTAGACAAAACGAATTGCATGGGAGGTTGAAATACTCTTTACAGTATTTATGTAGAGCAAAGTTAGATTCTCCTGGCACTGCAATTGCAAGTCCTCAGTTTTATAATCAGAAAACAAAAATTCTAAATTTTTCTCACAAGTTCCAAATTTCTGATTTTTTTTCTCAGAAATTTCAAATTTCTCTTACTTTTCCAGGTTATCCAGGTGGAATCTAGGTATTTCATGCTTAAATAACATCATCCAGTGAATTTTATCTTTTTCTCAGAGTAATTCTGAAATCTATTCTTTTGCACTCTTTAGGGAATGGGCAAAGCTGCTATAAAGTTAAATGGCTTTGGGAGTGAGATGAGAAAACAAGCAGGAGAAAAATATTATTATTTGTGTATGCTGTAAGACCTACCACCTTGCAAATTTCTTATCTTACAGCTTTTAATATCTGGTAATGTTAAGATTTAAATCTGTTTAATTATGAAAATAAGTAATTTAACATTCGACTTTTCTTTTTTTAAGGATGTTTAGAAGTATATTTGTGCTAATTTTATTAACTTGGCAGAATTTCCAAAAATTTTCCCATGCTCATGAATAGTGGCATAACGAATTCCAGGAAGGAGCAATTTTTCAGAATAAATGTGCTTATGGTGCACACCCTAAGGTTAGAAATTTTCTCAAAACCACGCCAAAATGTCATTTCTGAAGTTGATCACCAATCTGAAAACCCATAGAAAAAATGACAATCATTTTCAAAACTTTCTTAAATCTATGTTTCCTAAAATAGAGAATTTAATTATAAAATACGCCCTTGTGTGAGACAATTTTTCAACATACCTAAATAAAAAGCAGGGTTGGGTTTTTGACGTCAAAAACTGGTTTTTGACATGACAGTGGTAAAAACCGTGTTTTTACTGGTTTATTCCATCAAAAACCTATCATTTTCGATTGTCCTCCAATTTATGGTGTGAGGTAGCATACAATACATTTCTAGATTGATTTTACCTTGTTGTTCTTGTTATTATTATTATTTACAATTACATTTGTTAAATTTATTTAAAAGAAGATCATTTCCTAATATGGGAAAGATTAAAAGAAAAGAACAATATTTGTCATAATCTTCACTAATATAGATTCTACTAACTGCAATTAACATTAATATTAAATAATAATAAAAGGTTATTATAATTATTAAATAACATTCAATATACATTTTTAATAAAGTACATTAAAATTATTTTAGAGATGCAAAAATGCTGTTACATTGTATAACAATAGATGTTACAGGGCTGCCACTGCCTAATGACACTGAAAATAGTAGCTTTAGTAGCCTACAAAGAAAGAAATAGTAGCCAAAATAGTAGCATTTGTACAAAAATAGTAGCCAAAATAGTCGCATACTTAACTAAAAAAAGGACAATATTAAAAAAGTTTCCATAATAACTGAAGGGTCTTTATGAATGTCCACATCTTATTTCAGTGTTTATGTTTCTGCCCAAGTCACTTTTTATACTTTTATTATAAAAAAAATACACATTTCTATAAAAATGAATATGATATGAATGAAAAAATGCTACGAATTGTGTAAACAGTTCTGAACTCTCCTTAATAAATATAGACGCCAACATTGTAAAAACTACATCAGGAGTAAAATAGTTACATTTCAGGAGTTTTGGACATCCATCAGGAGTAAAATTTAAGCAATTCAGGAGTCGTTTCAGGAGTCATACGAGTGTTTTGAAGATATACTTTTTTAATAGTTCGGCGTCATTTCGAAGATCAATAATGATAAATAAACTAATTTTGCGAAATTTTTGTGAAAATGAACTTGGTAAACAAAATAAAGAATAAAATAAGAGTCCTCAGCTTTGAAAGATAAACTAGGAATCTGTGAAGGAAAATTGATTCCACGGGGTTTTGAAGTTTTTTCTGAATATATGAAAAAAAAAATATTCTGAAAAAAAAATTCGCCGTTTTTTTAAGATCTTTTGACCAAATTTGCCGTTTTTTCAAGATCCTTGGACAAAATTTGCCGTTTTTTCGAAATCCATCGACGAAATTTACCGTTTTTTCGATATCCTTCGACGAAATTTACCGTTTTTTCGATATCTTTCGACAAAATTTGCCGTTTTTTGACGATCTTTCGACGAAATTTGCCGTTTTTTCGCGATCCTTCGACAAAATTAGCCGTTTTTTCGCAATCCGATGACGAAATTTGCCGTTTCTTCGACGAAATTGGACGTTTTTCCGTTATCCTTCGACGAAATTAGCAGTTTTTTCCACGATCCTTTGACGAAGTTGGCGTTTTCTCCGTGGCCCTTCGGCGAAATTCGCATTTTTCCGTGATTTCGCCGAAAAACGCGGAAAAATTCGCCGAATTTCCGCCGAAAATGCATTTTTTTTTTTTTTTTTACGGCTTTTTGACGAAATTCACGTGTTTTCACGGTCCTTTGACTAAATTTGCGTTTTTTTCGCAATCTGTCAACGAAATTAGCCATTTTCCGCGATCTTTTAATGAATTAATTTCGCGTTTTTTTCACGATCATTCAACGAAATTCCCCGTTTTTTTACGATTCTTTGACGAAGTTTGCCGTTTTTCGTGATCCTTCGACAGAATTCGCCATTTTTTAACGATCCTTTGACGAAGTTTGCCGTTTTTTGCAATCCTTCGACGAAGTTTGCCGTTTTTTTCGCGATCCTACGGAGAAATTTGCCGTTTTTTCGGATTATTCGACAAAATGATTTCGCGATTCTTCGAAGAATTTACGCGTGTAAAAATTGCACGTCGTATGGGACGCGTAAGAACTATTTTTTTGCGTCCCAATTCCAATTTTTCGCGTAATTTACGCGCTATAGCGCGTCCGCGGCATCGCTGTAAAAAGACGCAATTTCCGTATTTTCAACGTTATTTCCGTACTACCGTATTTTACCACGCATTTCCGGAGTTGTTGGCATCTATGTATACTAGACACCAAGGTTTTCTGGGCTCCAAAACCACCTACCACCAAACGTGATTTCCACCTACTAAGCCTCTAGTTTCTCTCCGACCAAAATCTGCTTGGAATTTCCGTATTCCTGCCGAAACTTGAACATTCCCTGGAATTCAGAAACGATCCCATCAGCACAGTACCTGCCTCCCCTAATTTGCAAATAGAAGCAACCGCTTGCGTACGTAGGGAAGGAGGAAACAGCGAGGCTAAGGCTCCTATAAAGGGAGCTGACGCATATCCATTATGTTGCCCAAAATAACCGCCATATTGTGACCTAGCTCAGCATTAGGAAACCGCCTGTGCAGGTGTTTGCCGTACCTGTTACTGTCACTCGCGGTCCACTAGTACGGTAAGCAAACCGGTTTTAGCTTGGTTTTTGGTCCGCTGGGTCATTAAATGGCGATATGATTCAGCCTGTATTATAGGAGCTCTAAGCGAGGCAGGTGACAGAGTGCGTTTGGGAAGATGACTTTACAGGCGCTTTGAGGGAGAAAAAAAAGATCGATTCTTCACTAAAAATAGTCGCTGGAACCTGAAAAAAGTCGCCTTTTTTTGCGTTTTAGTTGAAATAGTCGCTTTTTAATGGTTTTTGGCCTATAATAGTCGCCATAGTCGCCTGATGCTGAAAATAGTCGCTTTTAGTCGCAAATGGCATCCCTGACAGGGCTGCCACTGCCTAATGGCATCAAAAATAGTTGCTTTAGTAGCCTACTGTGAAAAAAATAGTAGCCAAAATAGTAGCATTTGTACAAAAATAGTAGCCAAAATAGTTGCATTCTAACTTAAGAAAAGAAGGGTAAGAATCCTTATTTGCCATAAAAATAACATAATGAAAATCCACATCTTTCTCTACCGTTACCTTACATGTTACCATCCAAATTTGCCACTTTTGCATTTTTATTATAAAATCACACACACACACAAAAACAGAAAGAGAAAAGAAACTTCTTAAATTATTTAAATTATCATCTGAAATATAGGATCCGAATGCAATTTGGTTTTCCCAAACTAAATTTAATATATGCTTAGCTTGTACTTGAGCATTACTGTGATGTAACTGAAAACGATAAAACTTTTATTGCATGTTATTAGCTACAATTTTAATTCCATTTTGTAAACAAAATAAAACTGAAGTCTGCCAATAAAAAGTGACTTTATCAAAAAAGGATGCATTTGATAAAGAAAATAGGTGTACATAACTAATCTATTCTTTAGAAGAAATTTGTGTAAAATAAAATAGCAAAATCAGCATAATTAAAGTCTGATTTTATAGACACCAATGGGCCAAATAAAGCTATCTAAATAAGTAAGAAAGACAATATTTTAAATGTTTTCCTCAATATTTTAAATCTGTTATTAAATTGAAAAATTGAGATAGAAAACAAGATTTTCTTATTTCTAAGTAGGATTTATTTCAGCTCGTTTATTAATTAAAATTTTTGGTATGAAACATTTATAAAAGGTTAGAAACAAAAACGATTCACGCTGCCTAGTGAACAAATATACAGTTAATTGTTTGGGGTTCATATGACAGTTAAAGGGTTAAATACCTTTAAAAACAATCAAAAATTGGACAAATATACTGTAAAGCATAAGGCTTATGGGTGGTAGCCAAACCAAAAGTCAGTAATTAGTTTTCCTACTGAAATTTGAATGATTGATATATTTAAACTATATTTAGATTGAAAAAGTAATTTTTTTTTTTAATTTCAATTGGAAGTTTACATATTTTAAAAATTGAATAAAAAACAAATTTATACGGAAATATTAGGTTGGAATATTGGGTTAAAAAATTTGTAATTCTGAAACTGGTGAATTATATTTTTTATTTTTTACAAAAATAGTAGCTGGAATTGGAAAATAGTCTCCTTTTTCCTGGTTTTCTCCCAAAATAGTCGCTTTTGAAGGTTTTTGGGCTAAAATAGTAGCCATAGTTGCCTGATGCTGAAAATAGTCGCTTTTAGTAGCATTTTAGTTGCAAATGGCAGCCCTGTATAAGAGACTCTAAAGAAAGCCAGTCAGGAAGCAATTTGCAATAATTTAAGAACATTCTATTTCTTAAACTGTTTTAAACCTGAAAAGTGTATAATTAAAAAAATATAGAGAGTTGTAGTTAATTTTTTTTTCTTTAAAAAAAAAATAATAAGAAGAATAAAACAATCCAGCTAAATAATTTTACTTTTGTGCTTTCAAAACAGTTTTCTACCTTTAATTTCTCCAAACGTCACTCTTCTGAAATTTAAAATGGCTGTAATAATAAAAACTGATGTTGCCTCTCATCCACATGAATAATACAACTTAGACCAAAATATTATTTAAAATAAGAGCAGTGGCCTGGCCCCAGGTACACAGATCTTCCCAACATTATGCAGTGTGTATAAATTCTATAGCTCATATACAAGGCTGCACAAAATAATCCGTAGCTTAAAAAGCACTTATCTTCCAAAACGCATTAAATGTGAGATAAATTAAGTTAAGAAACTGCCAATATTGAGAGCATAGTCAATCTATACAAACATGAGGTCTCTTTAGGGTCCGTTCAAAAAATTTTTCTTAATAAAAGTGGTCCTCTTCTCAAAAGTCTCTATTCCATAAAAGCATAGTTATTAATTATTTTTATTCTGATAGGATTTGAAATATGTAATTCAGAAACAAAACAAATTCAACAAAAAAGAAAATTTAAGCAGAAGAAAAAAAAAAAAAAAATGATTCATACATGCCTCGAATATAGCAATTTTATCTTTCATTACAAAATTTTATTTCGAAAAATAACTTTTATTTTCTCAAAAAATGGTGACCCAAAAAAGAATAAACTTGTTTGACTCCTGAAGAAACTGATTTTGAGAATTGAATGAAAATGTTATATCAATCAAATGTAATCATTATTATTTTTTTATTAAGAATAAAGTTATTTTACATGGAAATATATTATAAATATACATCGCTTGCTAATATTTAGCAGATCTGAAACAGAGAGGAAACAGATTTTGAATTATGTTACATAATATACATAGCTTTAACATCGTCATTTTTGTATATTTACTCATATGATAGCCAAAAGATCAGAATGGCAATAATTTATACTACCCTTTTTGTGTAACTGAAGTGGAATTCTTTGTCCATGATAACTATAATGATGATAAAACTGAGCTGCACCGCCTGGTGCCCGTTAACCGTCGCACCCAAGTCCTGAGGTACTTATAACGTGCACTACCAGGAGAAGCCTCCCGTATGCGCTGCGACCGGTAGGAGCATCGCCCCCCACCTGGGCATCACTCCTATTGAACCCATGAGGTGATGACCTAGGTCGTTGCAATACGCGGTGGATCCCAATATCAGAGGAAACCACGGGTGAAAACATTTGGGGACAAGCCAGAGTCCCCCAACAGCTTCGGAGCTGGACACCCAAAAGGAAGACAGGTCCTGAGCCTTAAGTCGGGCTTTCCCGACCCGTACTTGCTCTACCATAACTTGAGGAATATGAATAAAAACCACATACTTCTATTTATAAATCTTTAGTATATGTACAATGTTAACACTCAACTGGGAAAATATTTAGTCAAAATTATGTTAGTATGTATTGCTTTTAGACAATGCCCCTTCACATCCAGATGAAAGTTTCCAAGTGTCTGATGACAGATTGATTACCAGTAAATTTCTCCCACCAAATGTTACAGCAGCGATACGGCCTATGGATCAAGGTGTAATTTCAGCAATGAAACGGTACTACAGATCTGACCTTTTGAAAAATTTGATTCATGAAGTTAAAACACTACCAAATTTTTGGAAGCAATATTCGTTATTGGATGCAGTATATCGAATATTAGCAGCTCACGATCGTGGAGAAAGATCATTCCGCTTGATGAACAATCTATTTCATATATTCAAGAAGAATATGAAAAACAGTAGTACTATTCTTGAACAAGCAAAAGAGTTAGACGGTTTCGAAAATCTTGATGACGAAAATTTAGAAGATTGGTTTCAAAAGGATGTATGTGAGCCTGGCTTCCAGTATTTGACAGATGAAGACATTGTTTCTAACTGTGTTGTTAAATCTAATAGTGATGATAGTACTGATGCAGAAGATGTACTAAATGAGGGAAATACAATTTCTCATTCTACTGCTCTGCAATTTGTAGAAACTTTGTTAGACTATATGGGACAAAAAGGATTTGGTTACGGTGACATTACTGTGGTGTATAAAGTATGTGTCGATATAAGACAAGAGATGAACAAACAGCAGAAGCAAAGATGCATTACAGATTTTTTTAAGCAGTAAATATTAAAAGGAAAATTCCCAGTTTGATGTTATACAGCTTGCAAATGTAAGTAATTTTTATATATTTGTACTGATGTTGATTTTTTCTTTAATAAAAGGAGTTTTCGGATTATTCGGGTTTTTCGATTGTCTGTGCGACCTCTCCCGGCGATTAACCCGGATAATTGGGAGTGCACTGAAGATGAATTATAACCCAGAAATGGACATAGGATAAGTGTTGTTCATTATTTTCAAATATTTTTCTTAATAATTCAAAATTTCATTATTTTTATAGAGAATCAATGAATACTTTTCTTGTAAAATTTAATTAACCATTTTACATTGCTAACTATTATCGTTGCCAATAAATACAGACCTGGAATAATAATTTTCTCTCTTTGCATGGTAAACACTTTTTGGTTTTCGATATGATCATTTCCTCGCTCACTATTGACTCCTATTTTCATTGGTTGTAGTTTCATTTTTGCAATTGTTTTTATATTATTTAGCACAAAATTTTACTTTTTTAATACAGAGTTATGTCCAGGCCATTATAACAAGGAAATACTGCATTGTGTTCTATAAAATGTGATAAAGAGTTGGTTAATTACATATGATTTTAATTATCGAGATGAAATATTTTCCTTAATTCATGCATTTTTTTTTTTTTTAATGTTATGTGAATGACGTCATAGATCACAGCTAGTTTAAATAAAATTTCTAAAAAATCAAAAAGTGGATTTTTTGCAAACACGGAAGATTTTTTTTTTTCACCCATCATGGAACAAAGCCTGCATTTATTTGGCCATCACCATGAAATTTTATTAAATTCCCTAACTATTCAAGATTTGGAATAAAATAAAGAAATGCACTGACTTATTTGGCCAATTTCTAAATTTCCTGACTTTTCCCAGGTGGTGTAGCAACACTGCCTTTGACTGGTTTAAATTTTCATAGTTCTATAATATATTCAATGGAGATGGAATACAGCAAACTTCCATTGGTGCAGACTCCCAAGGGAAGCTATGTTTCATTCGAACTAACTGAAGCCTAGATTAAACAATCTTTTTAACATTAATTAGAATATGATGGGGGGAAACAAAATTGTCTGCAGTAACTGGGGATACATCTAAAGCGGAGACACATTAACAAGAGTCCACTGTGTGTGTATATATATATATACATATATATATATATGGAAGTAAGTCAATCTATACAAACATTTTTTCTCTATGTATAATAATTAAAGAACGTGGCTATAATTTTGAAGGCAGTTAATTATGAGATTGCGTCATCAGGCGATAGTACAGCAGTAAGTAGTTATACTGGTGAGGAATGAATACATGTTCAGCTTATTTTTTATTCTCACTGGGATAACTACTCTCTACTACCACCTGATGAGGAGAACTAATATTTAATTGATCTCAAAACTCTAGTCATGTTCTTCAATCATTATATGAAGAGAAAAGATTTATTTTTCCATAATATTGTTATATATTTTTCAGTTATCTTATAAGCATGTGACAGTATTTTTTCATAACTGTTTATTGATTCATAAAATACCAGCTATGAAAACTATCAGTATGTTGATTGGTAATTAATTATGAATTAAAATCATGAGAATATCATTTAATCAGAGTTACTTAACCTTTCACTCTCAAGAGTCAAATCAATAAGCTCTTAAAGTTCCAGAGATTTGCATGGTTTGATAAATAGCATAGGATATCATAGTATAGGAAGTATAATAGTATAGGAAAAATAATTTACACATGCTGGGGTTACAAAACTAGACGTAGCAGGAGGGACATTTATGCTCTATATACTTGGTTTCCTCATCTGAGCAGTTCCTCTTAAGCAGTCAAATAATACCAGATGTAGGTTTTATATAGATATTATAGAATTGCAGAATTCTCATTTTCGTTTTGATTCATTGATAAATATTTCATATTTTTGTGTTTGCACAAAATATATAATTTATTGTCAGCTGTTCTATACATTTAGCTTATTTATTAGTAGTAATATTAATAATCTGTCAGAAAGCACTCAAGATGGAAAAAAATGCTAACAATGCATTTTTATCACAACACATATAAGATATAAATGAAAGCATACGTATGTTATAGCAGAAACCAGTAAAGTCTATCTTGCAAAGTTAAGATTTGTATGACATATGCGAAGCAAATTCACTTAGCTGATGAAAGAAATTTTTGGATTGATACAGGGAAAGTTATTCTATTGCCAAGCTTGCAGTTAGTGTTAAACTATTACACTTCCATAAATTTGATTGTTTTAAATTGTAAACATTGCCTTGCTCAACAATGTAAAATTTCTGACTTATTTTTAAGCATAAAAGCACGAAACTTGGAGGCATGATTATACAAATGATTTGTAATCAAACAGTTTTTTTTTATTTTACAGAAAATTAATAACACCATGAATTATAAGCGGTCCTTGTTTCAGGGGAGAAGTTTTTCTATTTCCTGTGCTGTCACATCCAAAAATTCGGTATAAAATGCCAACTTTGACAATATTTTCAGAAAACACTTCAGCATTTAACAAAAAAAAAAGAAACCAGAGAAAATAGTTTGATTACATTGTTTCTTAATTAGAATACCTGCCAATTTGATACGTTTACAAACAAAAATGAATTTAAAATGGGTCAGAAAGCTGCCAGTTTGGATTTGAGAAAAAAATCTTAAGAAAAACAATTTTCAGAAAAAATAAAATTGACCTTATATTCCATGATTTCTGAGAAATTTTTTTAATAAACTGTTGACAAGAAATGCATAAATATTTCTAATTAAGATAATAATTAAAAAACAGAAAATGAATTAGTATGTATTAAAAATAATGTATTAATGTTATAAAATATCTTACAATTCCTATATTATCTGTATCAGAAAACTGTTTTTTATTATAAAATAAAATAAAAATATTTCTGAGGAGCACAAGAAAGTTACATGTACAAATTGACCTTTTCCTTGCTTTCTTGGTTACTTTTTGTCTAAAGAAGAGATTTGTCAAATAAAACCACTTCAAAAGACTTTTCTGATTTCAAAGAAGCTTTTGTTTTTATTAATATTCCCAGCAGGACACTAAAATAATCTCAAGGGCCAATAGGTACCTCATGGACCAATTTCACATTTACATATTTACTTGATACACCCTTTAACGCTTTCAGGGGCAGTGGTATGTTTATGAAACCACTTAATTTTAATTCCCAAACACCACAATGACACCAGAATTTTGCTAAAATCTTTTTCATTTAATATGTATGTGAAATATAGCCTTTTTCTTATTTCCACATAAATTTTTTCGTATATTCCGGTGCCAGTCATTTATTTCAACATTTTAATACCAGGGGTCGATGCAGGTTTTTTTTCTTGGGGCCCATTTTGTGAAAAGTAAAGGTTATTTTTGTGAAAAAAAAAAAAAAAAAAATGTAACAAAAGTTGAAATCCGGTTAATCAAATTCAAACCAAGCATTTATAAACAAAAACTTTTTTAAACCCTTTTGCTGAAGTTTTCCTCTCTGGTGAACTTGCTTGTTTACAAATAGCACATTTTAAAACATCACAAAATAATAAATAGTAAGTTTTTATGGAATAGAATTTTGTGAAGAGGCCCATTTTATCAAATTTATTTTTGTGAAGGGACTCATTTTATTAATTAGATTTTTGTGAAGGGGCCCTAAATAGGCCCCAAAATTTTCCTGCATCGACCCCTGAATACCGAAAGTACTTTGCCCCTGAAAGGGTTAACAGATCAATCAAGTAATCATGCACACCAGACAAAAAAATTCCTTTATAATTCTGAAACTTAAAGTATGAAAAAATATTACAAAGTTATGCAAAAAGAAATTCTTTATTTTACATGAGATACCAAAATGTAACAATTAACATGTAATGTACAACGTTACTTTGATAACAGAGCTTCATCATTAAAAGCAATCAACATTCTTTCTCATGTGAAGAAATGTAGCACTATCTTTAAAAAGAAACCCTATAAACCAAAATTAAATCATTTGAAAGACACAATTAAAATTATTTAATATTTTCATTTAAAAATGTATGACTTAATAATATTTCTTCTGATAAGCCATAAATTTGTACTTATTTACATTTTACTATATTCCCTTGCCTAAACTTTTTATCTAGAGTTTCTGTGTAAACTTTTTCCATCAGGATGTAATTTCCATAAACAAACACAGCCATCATCTCCACCAGTTAGAAGTAGATTAGTCTATTTAGAAGAAAAAAATAATAATTACAAGGTTTAAAAAACACATAATATGCACAAAATTACTTGTAGAATTCAACACATTTATGTAGCCAAATGAGCTTTTTCATTACTAACACTTTTTTTCTGTTCCAATATTAGTCTATGCTAAGAAAAAAAATGCACAATTGTGTATTGTTGTATTGTAATTGCATATACACATATAATATAGAACCACTTATACAGAATAGTTGGGACCAGATGTATTCTGGATAAATGGTTGGAATGGAAGAAACACCCATTTGATCAATCTTGTAGAATATGCGTGGTTACATAAAACTAAACTAAACCTGCAGTGCAACAATCCATTAACAAATGTGTTTAGGACATTTTTAGATCCTTAAAAGAACCCTTCCAGGATTCATACAGATTTGAGAAGAAAAAACCCAAAGAGTTCAGAAAAATTCTAAAAAGTGCAAGAATTTTAAAGGACTTACCATAATTTTACATGTATGGCATGCCCTCGTATAACATGCACACTACCCTAATTTTTAATGCCTGATTTGGAGAGAAAGCAGATTTTATTCTATTAAAATCTAAAAGCTAGTGCTAAAATTACAAAGTATTCACAATTCATTGCTTACTGGTTGCATGAATATGAATAAAAAATTGCCAGTGAACTATTTTACAGTAACCAATGGTCATATATACAGAGGACAGTCAAAACCCAAATACTCATCACATATCATATGCACCTAGATTTTAAAAGTAAATTTTGAGGGAAAAATCCACATGGCGTATACAAAAAATTACAATAACTTAATTTTTTTTTTTTCATCTTTTTAATGGCAGTAATCACTTGAACTTTACCTTTGTAAACATGAGAAGATTTTTATTTTATTTCTTTTAAAGGTTTCTCTCTTCCAAACCATAAATGCTCAAGCAGTATTATTCACCGTGTAATATATGTTTCCATTTTCTACTTTTATATATCTCAATTAAATCATTGTTCAACATTAAATTACACTTCATGATAATTTAAGGTGTATTTTGTTTATATTTAAAGAGTTCTAAGTACTCCTTGGAAACTTCTTCATTTCTAAGGAGTTTCTAAGTAGTCTAAGGTATGAACCCAACCCTGAAGTTCCCAAAATTCTTTATCTTAAAAAGTTTTTTCACAACATTTTTCCACCTCCAAACTGAACTTTTCACAAATTTAATCATTTAAAAATAAAATCTGACCTGTCACAAAACAATTAAAGTCATCAAATTAATATTATGCAGCTTTTTTTTTTTATACAGGATAGGTACACAGGAACCTGAATATAAAGATATTTTCAAATTCACAAAATTATGGCTAGAATTTTCCCAAATATAAAAAACTATTCACAATTTCACAAAAATAGGACCCTGTGAGAAAAATCTGGACAAACCCCTGATTAAGGATCATGGCCTATAGTGCCCAGCCCTGCTTTCTTGACCATAGGCCCTGAGGTGCTATACAGCATATGCTCCAGTCAGGTGACCGATCAGCCAAATGCATAACCCTCAATGTTTAGTTCATAAGCAAGCTTGGTACTCATCTTATCGACCCAGAAGAAATGAAAGATTGAGTGAACCTTGCCCAGTCTGCAGTCTGGAATCAAACTGTGGATATGTAGCATGACACGCTAACCACTAAGCTACTGGACTTCTTTAAAACATATGCTTAATTTAATATTTTATATCTTAAAATCATATGAGCTGTGAGTAAGATTTAACAATTCAGATAAAATTAGGCATATATTTTAGAAATACTGTGACAACTAAAATAAGATACATTCTTTAAGAAGAAAAAGTACACAGAAAAAATAAGTAAAAAATATTAATGTCCTTATGAGATATTTTAAAAATAATAAGGTGCCCCAGTCCCATAGGTTTAACATTAATGAGGGGGATTTGAGATCTGACTGATCTTAAGTATTTCATTAATTTTCATCTGTTAAAATTTGATTTTTGTTTTAAGTTTTCTTGAATTTTATATGTAAAAAAAAAAAAGACATAATGTGAGATTCATACACTAAACTCTTTTGTTCCATGCATCTGATTATTTTTTTAGGAGATTCTATTTATTTCACATTAAAAAAAAAATTCTCTATGAATTCATCTTAACTGTCATCTCGGTGTCATTTATTTTGCTGTGGATTTAGATCCATTCAGACTATTTCCGTGTATGAGAGTTGATACACTTTAGGAGAATTATTGTCAATATCAAAACACTCATTAATATTGTATTCAATAAAAATGCTATTCTTTAAAGAAACTTCTACACTTTCTTGTTAGATTCTTACTTACTTTTTTTTTTTTTTTTTGGGGGGGGGGGGGGGGGGAGTTTGGAAAGATTACAGCCATTGGTTTAGAAATAAAGATGTTGCAGAGTTCCCACCCTTTTTTCAAAATAAAAAATAAGGACTTTCTAAGCACTTTTTTAGGATTTGTATCAAACAAAATAATGCAACAAATGCCAAACAAAAAGTACTGTACCTATCCAGAAATTTTTCTCTTTCTTTCACATATTAAAGATTTCCATTCAAACATAGTCCTGAATTATTGTCAATCCTATGCTAGTAAACATATTTATCACTGCTCTGAGGCTGGTAAGAGAGTGATGTTGCTAGGCTTTTGAAATCCTGGGTTCATGGTACCCAAATACAGTAATCTCTCACTTATACGTTGATGCAAGGGACTGATTAAAAACGCTGCATAAACAAGAGAGATTCATAAATGAAATTCAAGTATAAATTTAATTTTTATTAGACAGTATTAATCTTTAAATGGTTAATATTTTCTTCCTTTGCAAATGTAATGACTATTTTGCAGTTACAAACAGATTTATCTTAAAGATTGTATCGTTAGATTGATAAACTTTTAAAAATATATATCAGTATCTAAATTTATTAAAGAATTTTCTTATAATCAAATTTTCAATTTTTTTTTTTAAAGTAATAACTCTAAATCAACATCTTTTGGAAATTAAATTGAACAAATAAGAAAGATGAACTGGTATTATTGAAACTAGCCAGTCTTTGCCGTCTAGATGGTCACTTGATGGCCCCCAGATGCCTTTTGCAATGTATAACCCTGCTTATTTTTTATCTTGCATATTCCTCAACTTCTTAAAAGATAGTATTGTCAATCAATATTTTTTTTATTTAATAACTTGGGACACTTAAATTACAAAAAACAAGAGAAAATATTACATTCAAGTTATTCTAAAATAAGCAATGGGTTTATTTGGGGCGGGCGGAGCAGTTGGTTAAACTGTGGTTTAAATCATAGTTTAAATGTGCCAATCCTGATTCAAACATCTAAAGTCAGATAGCTGTTTCAGGTCCAAACATGGGAACCTCTCATCAGTGCACAATGATTTAAATCAATACAAAAAGGGAAGATGACAATGTAACTATATTTTCAGAAGGAAAGTAAGTAAAGAATTCCTGATCACTGCTAAGCAGTGGTGGATCTTCTCAATATGCTAGCCAAGCACTGCATATCAAACTAAAATTATTTAACCTTTAAAAACATTTTTGGAAAACTAAAAATATTTACTTAACAGCAGTTTACTTTAGAAAATTTCTACCACTCAGTTTCCAAATGTTATTGAATGTAACTAAACAGTTTGCAATGACATGAGCTAATTCTACAAAAACTGCTGTATTATAAAAAAAAAAAAAATTGGAATCACAATTAACAACAATATGCTGAATATATTCAAGATAAATGTCAAAACTTACACTTTCATTATAGTTGACAGTTCTAACTACATCAGTATGTCCTTTTAAAACATATCCAGCAGGACTACTTTTATTCATATAAGAGTGATTCTCATCAATTTCCCATAAATGAACTTCTCCTCTAAGTAAAAAATTATGAAAAAATTAGTTAATACACATTTTTTGATAAATATTTCAACAAAAAAGTAAAAAGAATATTTTAAAACTTTTAATTTAATATACAAACAAACAGAGAGAGAGAGAGAGAGGGGGGCAATTACAATTTTTTATCTCTAAAGCAAACTCAATATGAGTATATAGCAAATCATATTGATACAGAGAACTGAAATCATACTATTATATAAAACTATAAGTCTGTTGTGCATTGTTGCATACAAAAATTGCTGCATAGATTTTAAAGGGATTTTCACTAAAGCTTGACGAACAATTTATCAAATAGGTTATTCATTATGCAATTTGGTGCAGAGTTTAAGAAGATAGAATCGAAAAACTAAAGTTTTCTTCACATTTTTTATAAAAAAAATTTCTTTCACTTCATAGTTTTTAATTTCAGAACAAAGGGGATTAAATATGAGTAAAAATTATGTCATTTTGATGCAATTGTTACAACATCTTTCTGTTTTATAATTAAAATGCATGTTTTCTTTTAAACATCCTACGTCATGTATGGTAATGGCACCTGGTGCATGTAAAATCCATTCATGGGTGCAAAGTCCTCCAAATTCCCTATGAATTATACCTCTGGAGGTGTCTAGTCAAGTGCAAATATCGTCATCTGTTTAAGGTTGTAAATTATGAGATCAATTCCTTTCTTTTCTATAAAGTTTTCTTTTTTAAAATCTGTCAATTCAACAAGGTTAAATAGAAACCTTAAACTGGTAAACAAAGAAAACTGTAGCAAACCACTAGAGAGCACTCCAGCGATGCCAACAAGGCTCTTGTCAGGTGGATTACAGCCATGCTGTGATCAGGCAAATATCACCCCACACCCATGTACTAACTCGTCAAGCTAGGCACTCATGCTAGGCAGGTAAGGGCCTGGTTAGCAGTATTTAAAAAAAAAAAAAAAAAAAAACATCATACCACTTACATGAACAAAAAGAAATCATTTAATCAAAAGTCTGAAAAATTACACCCTTTTGTTTCAATCAAAGCATTTATTTATTTATTTTCGGGAGTTTAATCTCAGTAACAGTGAAACAAAACACCAGTTTAAAGCACAGCATTTTACACATAGTAAATTATTTCAATCTTTAAATTGAAATACATATTTTCTTTTGATTGAGACATCCTTTTTACCATAGATCAATGTACATCCATGAATGAGAAAATGTGTTTTCTGCTAAACATAACATTATTATTATTTCTCTTTTTTTTTTTAAGGCTTTATCTTACTATCAGAGGAAAAACATTAGTGAAAGTGGTGTCATTTTATCACAATCATGGTAAATTGTTTCAAATGCATAAATTAAAATGCATTTCTTTTTCATCTGAAACTAGAGTTCATGAATGAAAAAATATGTTTTTGTTAAGCATGTCATTTTCACATTTTTTTTCAAGGGTTAAATCTCAGTACCAGTAGAAAATAATGTCAATGAAAATTATGTAATTTTTATCAACATCATAGTAAATTGTTTCAAATTCATAAATTAAAATGCACTTTTTCTTTTGAATGAGACACTTCATAGCCACATGTATAAATACTGTCCATTAGCACTGGGCGATGCATCGATACATCGCAAAAAATCGATTTAAATCCTAAATCGTCAAACCGGTTTCCAGGGCTGTAGCTAGAAATAAACAATAGGGGGTGCTCAAGAAAATGTAGGGGGGGCTCATAATATTTCTTTTTCTCCGACACATGCACGCACAAACACAGATATATATGATCAGTATTATATAGAAAGGTAAATTAGTGCATGTTCATATTGTAATTGTAGGCACTATGTTTCTTATTAAATTGTTTATAATAACTTTATTGGATGCTAAGAATAGTAAAGGCTGCAGACAGGGATGTAATGGTGGATATACGGTGGATATACGGTGGATACGCCGCATACCTTCTGGATTATTTTAAGGAATACCGTATACCCTCTTCTCAAAAATACTATAGCATATACTTTTAAGGATATACCCTCTGCCTAAAGCGTATGCCCTCTGGTTTTTTTACTACTGTCGGGGGGGACGAAGATATTCATCTGAAATTAAAATGATTTTTTTTTTCAAAGTCAAAGCAGTAAAATATTATGGGTTATAGTGCTTGTTCTATTATTTAGAATTTCTTTAGGAACTAATTATTGGTCAGAATTAAAAGTGTAATACATCTAAATATCAGATATTAATATTTGGCCAGTATGGAAAATCGGGCTTTGCCATTACCCCCTATATAAGCAAGCCGCCCTGCAGGTTACTGTACTTTGAAATGACGTATCTTAAGTAGTCCACACTAGCTATTCAGCATGGTTGCCATAGTTTACCGTCTATCCTTTCCTTTTCCCCATAATGCATTTCACGTTAGCTTAGCTTTTTCTTGTTTCTTCATTCGAAGGCGAAAAAGCATGTAGACACGTGTTGTTTTGGTTGTTGCTTGGCTTTTATTATTATAATAAATACGTTGTTATATTTCAATTTTACACAAAATTTGTAGTGTGTGAAGAATGCCGTACAGGTGTTGTGCTATAAATTGTAAAGGAAATTATAAAGATAAAGCAAAAGTTCCCGTTTTTTTCGTTTCCAAAAGATGGCGACTTACAGCGAAGACGGCTGCAAGCACTTTGCCGAAAGGGTTTCATAGTAACTCCAATCTCAAAAGTAAGTTGACTTCATTTGTAACTTATCTTTTTTTTTTTTCTCTCTCTTTTATGTTCGTAATTGTTTATGCAAAATATATTTGGGACTATTCAAAGCAAAAACGTGTCTTAAGTTACATTCCATAATTTATCGTATTTGTTTACTGCCGGAATCTAACATTAAAAGCTGAACTATCCCAAATTCCACCAAAAAAATAATTTTTATTCAATATTCACCAAGCTCTTAAAATACATGAGTAAATTCTTTAATTTTCATACATTTAAGCAAATTAGTCATAAAATTAACCAAATACCGTTTCAATTGTTAACCGATTGGCGCTTTTTGGCGAAATTTCCTGTCTATTAAATGTTTGTTTACAATTACCAAGTTTATTGTTTTTCCTTGTTCAATATGTCTGTTGTTTTAAAATACGTTAAATTTTTTTTAATTGCAATTTTATTTAAATCAGATTTTTAAAATTTAAATTTGACTTTTTAAATAATTTTTTTTAATGCTATATGTACAATTATTTATTGCATATACATACAGTGTAATTTATGTACAGCGTTGCCCAGTTCTGCCACTTTATCAGAATTTTCAAATTTACATTAATTGATTCTGCATTTTATAAAAGATTTCAGAATTTTAAAATAATTTTTAGAATTTTAAAAATCTTATATAAGTTTAGATAATATATAATTCTAGGTTTTTTTTTAACCAATTGTATGTGAATTTTATTAACAATTCATAAAACTATGCTAGATTAGCTTTAAACTATTTTTTATATGCTTCTACTGATATACAAATTTGCCAGCTCTATTTTTTAAGGTGTGTGTGTGGGGGGGGGGGGGGGGACGGATTACATGTAAGTTTCATACACTTCATTCAGTCATTCTTTTCTATTATTACGCATGTATTTTTTTTTTCTTTTAATGAAATATTATTTTTAAACTTAGTTATCTGTTATGTAAGTCATGTTAATTCTTTTTTTTTTCTGTTAAGTATTTTAAATTTTATTAGCTTCTAAGAAATAAATAATTTAAAACACAAGTTTTCAAAATTGCATTTGTGTTCAAAAATTGACAATAACATTAATTTGTTTTACTGCAATAAGATTTATTTATAGTGATTATTCCTTGGGTATTTTGTATTCTCTATGTGCAATTATTTATTGCATATATACATTCTAATTTAGTTATAGTGTTGCTGAGTTTTGTCACTTTCAAAACTTTCTATTTTATATTAATGTTATCCTCATTTTATAAAAGATTTCAGAATTTCAAAATAAATTTTAAAATTAAAAAATTCATATATAAGTTCAAATAATATATAATTCTAGGGTTTTATAACCATTTTATGTGAATTTTATTAACAATTCATAAAACTATGCTAGATCAGCTTTAAACTTTTTTTATATGTTTCTACTGATATACAAACTTGCCAGATCTATTTTTTAAGGAATGGGGGAGGAGGGGGGGTGCATTTTTGCTTTGAATAGAAATATTTTGCATAAACAATTACGAACCATAAAATAGAGAAAAAATATATATGTTACAAATGAGGTCAATTTACTCTTGAGTTTGGTGTTACTATGAAATCCTTTCGGCAAAGTGCTTGCAACCATCGTCGCTAAAACTCATTTAAATGTATTTGAAATTTAAGAAAAATATAAACTCATTCACTTGGTTAATATGAAATTTTGTAATCATATAAACAATTAAATATATATATACAGTTAAAAGAATGGAGCAATAGAAACAGCATTGGAGCAATATAATTTGAAAATGTATTCCTTTAAACATATATCTATTCCAGATTATATACAATATTCTGGAATACATAAAATATTCATTAAATGAATTTGGAGCATGTATCACTTATACTTAAAATGATCATGATTTTTTGTTATAAACTTCAATGGATCTGAAAAATTATTCTTTGTTATTAAAATGTTTGAATAAAAAGAACCAATTTTCGAACTTTATGAGTTCCTAAGCAATTACAGAATTTAGAGTGAATTGAAGTTGGATTTATTTGATAATAAAAAAATCATTTTTTTAAGTCTTTCAAAAAACCACATTGGAATATTGAACCATTTGATTTACATGTGCACAAGGAAGAATAAGATCTCTACATAAATATCAACAAAAATACTTTTAAATAACCTATATATTTATTTATTCTAACATTTTCAATATCTTCATAAGTTTCCATGTTTCAGTATTATAAAAATTACATATAAAATTACAAGATTTAGATATATTTTCAATAGATAATATAATCATTAATCTTTTAACATTTTTCAGCTGAGATTCTGTATTTAAAAATTATGATTTTTATTTTAAAGTGGGATACTTGTTTAAATGAAATTTAAAAAGCATGGATTTTGAGTTCTCAATCTTTCTCACTCATTAAATTTCCAATGTATTTTTATTAAAACATAATATTTATTACTAAACATCTTGACCTTAATTTTTTTCTTTTTTCAAAAAGTTTATTTAAATCAATGATTTTTTTCAAAAGAAGTCATGATTTAAATCAATGAACCCTCGCTTCAGTCATAAGAAAAAAATCATCTATAGAGAAAAAAGAAAGCTAAACACAAACTATTTCCTAGCCAGATGTGCCGAACATCGGCGCAAATTCAGCGCTGACACCTACAATGGTCTACTTCAGCGACGTCACTGTTTCCGTGCGGAGGCTTGCTTATATAGGGGGTAATGGCTTTGCCCGCAAATCAATAAAATCGTTACTATTGAAGATAGTTGCTTAAAAGTTTGAGAGTGAATAGTTAAGTGAAACCTATTAAAATATTACAAATTAAATTTTAGCCAGTACAGGAAGTGGTCTACGCCCGCAAATTGATAAAATCGCTAATATTAAAGATAATTGAATAAAAATATGAGGGTGAATAGTTAAGTGTAACCTATCTAAATATCAGATATTGAATTTTGGGCAGCAAATAATCAATCGCCCGCAAATAATCAATAAAATCGTTAATATGAAAGATAGTTGCTTAAAATTTGAGAGTGAATACTACCCTGTGGCAGAATGTATGTGACGCTGCGATGGGCGTCGCAGACTTTTTAGAACACCTGCAGACTAAAAACATACAGTGATGCCGCAGACGCCCTGTAGTGCGTAAATCACGTGAAAAAACGACAAACTTTGTCGAAGGATCGTGAAATAAACGGCGAATTTCGTCAAAGAATCGCGGAAAAAACGCAAAATTCATTTAAAGATCGCGAAAAATGGCTAATTTTGTTGACAGATCGCGAAAAAAAAACCGCAAACTTAGTCAAAAGGCCGTGAAAAAACGTGAATTTCGTCCAAAAAAAAAAAAAACATCAGTTTCGTTGAAGGATTGCGTAAAAATGCGAATTTTGCCGAAGGGCTACGGAGAAAACCCCAACTTCGTCAAAGGATCGTGGAAAAAACTGTTAATTTCGTCGAAGGATCACGGAAAAATGGTCAATTTCGTCGAAGAAACGGCAAATTTCATCGTCGGATCGCGAAAAAATGGAGAATTCTGTCGACAGATCGCGAAAAAACGGCAAATTTCATCAAAGTATCACCAATAAACGGTAAATTTCATCGATTGATCTCGAAAAAAGCGGTAAATTTTGTCGAAGGATCTCGAAAAAATGCTAAATTTCGTCGAAGTATCTCGAAAAAACGGCAAATTTCGTCGGAGGATCGCAGAAAAAACGCGAATTTTGTATGATATATCGCGTATTGCAGACTATTTTTGAAAACATTATTAGCGTGGCAGACACTTGAAGATAGTTCTGCCACTGGCGTAATACATTAAAATATCAGAAATTAAATATTGGCCAGTACAGGAGGCAGGCTACGCCCGCAAACTGATAAAAGCGTTAATATTAAAGATAATTGCATAAAAATATGAGGGTGAATAGTTAAGTGTTACCTATCTAATTATCAGAAATTGAATTTTGGGCAGTATAGAAACGTAGGCTTCGCCCGCAAATAAATAAAATCGTTACTATTAAACATAATTGCATGAAAATTTCAGTGTGAATAGTTAAGTGTCATTTATTTCAGTATCATAAATTAAATTTTGTCCAGTACAGGAGACGGGCTACGCCCGCAAATTAATACTATCGTTCATATTAAAGATAATTCCATAAAAATATGAAGGTGGAATAGTTAAGTGAAATATATCTAAATATCAAATTCTGGTTTTTGATATTATTTTAAGAATTAAAGCTCATTTAAAAAAAGATTATTTTAATTAATTATAACATTTTTTAAAATTTTTTATTTATTTTTTGCAGCAAGTTTTATTATATTTTGCAATATTTGTCTGTAAACATAAGCCTAAAGAAAAAAGTTTTTTAAAACATAATATAAGCTTAATGTGTATGTATAATAAATACTCTTAAATTTTATATTAAAATTACGACCATGTTTGTAATACTAAAAGTCTAATATTGTGATGCATCGCGATATAGCCTCGATGATGTATCGCGATGTAGAAATCCTAATATCGCCCAGTCCTACTGTCCATAAAAGTAAATATGAACTATTAAATCTACAGATCAGAGGCCTGTGAAGCCAGCTAGTTGTTCATTAATCTCACTAACTTTTAATATAATCTCCATAATATTTGACATCCTAAAATCCAATTTTTTAAAGTTATTTATACATTTGTAAGCATAAAAGATTTATTGAAACTTCCAGAAATTTTAGAAGTATCACATTCAACAATTTTATGCAATGATGTGATAAACTACTTATTATTATATTTTTTCAGTATATGAATACATTCTTTCAGGGGGCTCTGCCCCCCCCCCCCCCCTGAATCCCTCATTGTTGCTTTAATTTTATGTTCTCAATTTCAAGTAAATGTGCTATTTCATTATTTGAGCATATGTCTGAATGCATTTACTATTGTAATTTCATTAGATTAACCATCTCCTTGTACAGGCGATTGTATCCTATCCTTAAATGAATACTTATTTTTCAACCACTAAACCCCATCATATGTTGTTAAAATTAAATAAAATTTCATGTATTAAATATACTTATACAAATGTAAATTCCTCTTATGATATTTATATTGAATTTACACATTCAACGTTTTTATAATTTTTCATTTGGAAAACAAATTTGGTAATCTTTGTTTAGTAATTAAAATAAATTCTCATCTATTTCAACAGAAAAAGCATATCAAAAACAAAAATCACTCGAAAATCAGTTATTTTGTTAATAAAATTTTGCATTAAAATAATGTGATTTACTCAAATTTTCTTTTTCTTTTATGTTCTTTTAAATACTGAAATACATTGCTAGGCAACCATTTAATAAAAAAGAAATGTACTGGACGTTTTTGTAAAAAATGGGAAATTGAAATGTTTTATATATCTCCAATTGATGCATAAAATTTTCCAATAATTTATACAATTTCAAAATTCTAAGAAATTATTGGCAAATTTTAAAGCGATCGTATTAATTTAAGATCTCTATTTCGGAAAATTAGCATCCATAATTTAACATATTAATCATCCTAATGCATCATTTTCCTTTCAACAAATGTTAAAATTTAAAAATCATCTGACTTACAATTGAAAAACATTATGACCAGGGACTGACAAAAGTTGAAAATTCTTAGGCGCCAGAAAAAATTCTCAGGAGCCAGATTGAAGAATCGTTTCTCTGACATTAATGTATTCACGGCAAAATGGAACACTGGCTACTCATAATCGTATTCGGCTATTTTTGAGTGATATGTGACATTTCGCAGTGAACAAGTTAACTATTCAATAAAAAAATCAAACTGAAATTTTTTTAAAGATAATACCATTGTAAAAATTAAATTTAAACAAACTATGAAATTAAACATTAAAACAGTAGATAAATATCCTTACCTTTAATTCCCAATAAGAAATTATATACATAAATTAACAATGCCTTTGAGATTTTGATTTAAAATACCATTTATCAATTGATTTTTCAGGATTGAAATCCTTTAAAGATGGTCCATTTAAATTTATAAACAATAAACTGTTCATACTGTCCTCTTTTAAGTTTGAACGGAGTTTACTTTTGATAAGGTTCATTTTGCTGAAACCTCTTTCACAAGAAGCTGTTGACACAGGAAGTGTCAGCACAATGGCAAGGAGATTTACCAAATGTGGGAATCGATCCTTCATAGAAAAACACCTTTCAAAGAGAGAATTAATTGTTAAATTTCTGCCGAGAACTTTAAACTCATACCATTCATCTAAAATATGAGTAATGTCATCTTCTTTGATAGCAAGACAACTAGCAAAATGTTGCGAAAGCAATGTTATTTCTTTTTCTCCAAACTTGCACAGTTCTTTGCCTTCAGGCCAACTGAAAGTATCAAATATACCAGTAGCTGTTATTATTTCAGTTTCAGTTTCTATAAATCTTTCTTTCAAATGCCTTATCCCTGCTTCAATGAGAATACTTTTATCATTGGAAAATTTTTTGTGAGATATATCTGACAACTGCATATTAAGGTACATTCCACTTAATGAAACATCATTTAAAAATTTTTTTTCATTTTCTGCTGGAGTGTTTTTAAGGTTTTCTAATCTAAGCAGTGCTCTTTCAACATGCACTTTAGTTTGGCTTAGCAAAAACTCCGATTTCTGAAAAATTAGGGAGAGTTGTTTAAAAATGCTCAAATAGTCACATAAAAAGTGCATTGTTATTAAAAGTTTGAAATCTTTTAACTTTTTAAGCAGTCCTATGGCCATGTTGCTATCTGCACCCTTTGCTTGAGTAGTACTTTCCAAATGGACAACAATGGATTTCCAATCCCTGATTACAGCTCTGAGTGTTCCAACTTTGCTTGCAACCCACCTTACCTTGTGCAAATACATTAGCTTCACAAATTTTTCTTCGAGGGCTTCAGAAATCAGCTTTAACTCTCTTAAACGTTTAGGAGAATTCATATAAAATTTATAAAGAGTTATCAGTGTAGAATCTATATCATTAATTATTTTACAATCTTTATTTGATTGTAAAACACTCAACTGAAGTTTATGGGCTGCACAATGAACTGCTACTAAATGATTCATTTGTTTAGCTAACTTTGTTGCTACACCTTTGTGACCCCCTGTCATTGTTCGAGCTCCATCAGTACCAAGACCTACTAAAGTAGTAGAATTCAAAAGGTATTCCAAACCTAATCTTGAAAATTCCTCAGTAATAGCTTGGAGGTAACCATCTGCTGAACAATTCTTGAGTGGAACCATAGTTAAGAAAGACTCATTTACTTTTGTTTCTACAATGTAACGCACATATATTATGAGTTGCTCTTCATCAGATTTGTCAGTAGATCCATCAATTAAAATGCTAATATATTTAGCACATTTTAATTCAGTAATAAATGTTTCTCTCAGATGTTCAGAAATTACAGAAATGAACTCTTGACACCTTTTTTCATTAGTGTACTTGTCCGAGTCAGTCACATCCAATTTTGACAGTAACATCACTAACTCTTTAAAATCACTAAATGGCCTGTTATTTTTTGCCAAATAATAAGATGCATTGAATAATGCAGATAAGTGTCCAAATGATTTTTGATCTATAGTTTTAATGCACTTCGCTATTGGCGTGTCATAAGGTTTTTCTTGGCTCGTTTTGCCTTCTCACACTGAATATGTTGTTGGGATTTTCCATGTTTTTTAAATGTTTCCAATTTAAAATTTGAAGAAAAACCTTGAACAACTTTAGAGTTACTATCACTGAGATTTGGAAATAAATTACAGACGTGACAAGTTGCAATCCCTTCTTTGTATTCCAGCCAGTCCAAATCTTTCAACCATGCTTGTTGAAATTTCCTTTTTCCATTTCCTAACTTAATAGGTTCAGGTTCAACACACTTTTTGGTCTCAGAATAAAAATTTTCATGAACTTGATTTTCGCAGAAATCCGATGAACACCCACTTTTATGTTCTTCCGCACTATTCTGATTTTCATTATTTGTAATCGGAAGTTTTTCAGATTTATTAGCAAAGAATAAGCGATCAATTTTCAGTTGTTTCTTTGGAAGTGAATCTTCTTTCCCACTTCTCTTCATTTTTTAATCGTATCTTCATTAAAAGAAAAATAAATATTGGCCCAAAAAAAAGTAGATCACATGGAAAAGAACAAAGTACGCGGGCGCCACCTCAAAAAACAAACCAGTCTGTCGTCTCGGGAATGAATGAATCACGAAGTAAGAACTAAGAGTACAATGAGCGGGAAAGGCCGAAAACCAGTGAGCTAAGACGAACAGTTACTTGCCTGGACGAATCACGGTGCAGTATACGTCACAAAGCAGTCAGACACGCGCAGACAGCCCTGCGCCTATAGACCTTGCAAAAATGACTTGCCTCACGTTGAAGCAGCTGCGAGACAACTCAACTTAGAGAAAAGGTGTCGGAGAAAATGTAAACAAACAGCAATGGCACTGATAAATGTACGTGCGTCTGCTGGCAGAGTGGACGAAATAATAAGTTTTTAAAGGGGGGAAAACTAAACTTAAAATATTCTAACAGCAGGTAAAAAAGTTAGTCGCCAAGAGGAATTTTTTAGTCGCCCGGGATTTGTCGGACCCTGATTATGACTTAAAAGAAAATGTTCTATATTTTTCGAACGAATGAACCAAATTTAACTAAAAACTATGCAGCTAATTCCATCCAAGTACCTCATAAACATACCTACCAAAAGTCAACCTAATCAGACTACTTTGCAGCAGTTATCGCGGAACAGACAAACAGACAGAAACCAAAAACTTTTCGATTCTCATCAGTGAGCCTCAACTGACGTTTCAGCAATAATTCATTAAAAATCATCAGCAGTTGCTTATGTGAAAAGAAGCAAACAAGATATAAAAATTTCATATTTAAAGAATTTTTTATCATTTTTATATTAGTAATAAATACACTTATTATCCGTAACAATATAATATTCATCTCATATTAGTGGGAATGCAAATACAACTTTGTACAGTTTAACAATCACATGTGCTAATATGTGGGCTTTGCTAGTGTATTATAAAAACAAATAATTTTCCATTAAAAAAATATATACAGTTTACTCATAATTAAAAGTGATAGATAATATTTTTAATAAATGAAGCATTCAATGGTAAGCAGTTTAGAAGATTTTCAAGTATTTAAATTTTTTTTACAGCATATACTTAGACCAATAATTTGATCTTCTAATTAACAAATTGGTTCATATTATACAACAGTATGAGTGAAAATAGCCCTCCCAAGCCAAGACTAAAAATCTTTTCAGGAAAAGAAGCATTTCTTAAGGAAAAGAAAGTACAGGGCTATGGAGATTAAATTCAAATTGTACTAGGATTAAAAAAATTTAAAAATTAATTAAATTAAATATACCGATGAAAAAAAAAAAAAGAGTTCCTACAAATAAAAACCACAATATAAACTATAAGGAGATAAATTTAATTGAAGAAACTAAAGCTTCATTCTTTGCTGGAAAAAAGTATTAATACTTTGCTTAAGAATCATTACTAAAAAATCCATAAATAATTTTACTCTTACGAATTTTTTCCAGTAGCAAGAAAAAAATTGTCTTTGACTGGCAGACTATCAATCATACAATCAGCCCTAATCTGAAAAAAATTAAAAATACATTTAACACATATTCAGCATATAAATTTAGCACACATATATAATGTTATAAACTTATGAAACTAATTTCTAGTTTTATTTTTTTATTGTTACTTGTATTTACTTTGTCATCAATAAAAGGTAGAAAAAATATAATATTGATTAACATTTTTCCTTAGTTAAAAATGTTAAATACATAGTAACAAAAAATAATAAAGAAAATGTACAGAAACAAACAAAATATATATATATATACATATAAATAAAATACAGAAACAAAAGAAAAGAAAATTTAATTTCTATGAACTTGATTGCTATATTTATATGGTTCATTAAAAAGTAATCTTTTTTTTTTCTCCCTCTTTTTGTGAAGTTTCAGGTTATACCATGAAAAAACATTCCTCTTTTCTCTATTAATATACAATATCATAATGCAAGTAATATCTAGCAACCAATATGTTAATTTGATCAATTTTACAGCAAAGTATTTCATAAAATTAACTGTACGACCATGTAATTAACAGTTGCTTTTTGGATTATTAGATTAAAATCAATAATTCTTTTTAACTTAAAATTATTTATTTTTTAAAATATTTTCATTGTCAATAAATATGTAAGAACAAAATTTTATTACATTATAGTAATAATTTCATATACCAAACATATGCAAATTCAGTGGATTTTAATTTTGTCCTTTTCTTTCATTTTGTCCAGCATCTGGACTTTTTACAAAAAAATAGACTAAATGACAACACTGTTATAAAATACAAACTCAATGGGTACAGGGTTCTTAAGTGCATAAAGTTTAATGGGCAATTAAAATTGTTAACCTTTAGAGTCTGATTCTATGGTTAACAAGCTTAGCCACTCACAGGGTTGCTACTCAAGCAGGAGAAAAAAATTCCCTGACTATTTTTTTTTAATTTCCCGACAAGTGTGGTAATACGTATTGGTTGCGGTGAAGGCAAATTAAGTTTATTATCAATTGAAAAAAATAAACTTTTCTAAGTACAGATAAGATTAACTTAACATTCCACCTTTGAATCTTGCAGTGAAGAAAGAAAAATGCTAAAATAATATCAAACAATGTTATTTAATAAAAAATATATAAAGTTTTAACTCGAGTATTTAGTCAGTTCAAAATATAACTTACTGATTGAGATATAATCACATACGTTTAAAAATAAAAGGAATTTATATTTGATCTAGACACCAAATAAAAGAAATGCATGGAGCAAGAATAAAATAATTACACAATTTCTTCATAATAGTTTCAAAGAAATTTACTGAAACAATGAATTTTTTTCCACTATTAACAGTTTAAAAAAAAAATCATTGTGAAATCCTTATTAACAGAAAAACCACTCTCTACTGTGGCATTACCATGAGATAAAACAATTTTCATAACCTTCCAAAGTTCTATAAAGTCTGAATTGTTGATTAACTCTCGGTAAAAATGATCTAGATGCATGTTGGAGGAATACTTAATGAAAGTGTCTTTCCACATTCCTTTACTTTTAAACAAAATTCTTTAAAGCTTTATCAGCAGTTTTAGCACGCCCCAAGGTCAGGGATTTAGCTTTACTGATGTCATCAAACATTTTTTTTTAATATAGGCAGCAGCATCATTAAATGAGATTTTGGAGGGAAAAAATGAAGTTCCTTGACTTTTTGTGTTAATTTCCGAATTACCTGACTTTTCCAGGTTTTCGAGGTGGCGTAGCAACCCTGCATTCAACAATTTGCAGCAGTTTATAAAGTTCATAAAATATACGAAGACTTGATCATCTTTAAACACAAAAATATTCTTTGAAATTTATGTTCTTAGATTTTCAGTTAGTAATGGGTTGAAAAGCCTGTCATATGTATATTTTCCCTAATAAAACCCAAAATTTATACACCTTAAGCTAAAATAGGATAAAAATATGGATAATATATTATAAAATAATTCATTAATATAGTTTTCTGTAATTTACAACAGGGGAAGGGGGGGAGAGGAGGGGCATAAAACGTTTGAGTAAATATGAATCTAATTGTAAGAAATTAACATATACACTGACTTTAAATGGACCACAGCAAAACTAATATAGCATAGTGAAAATGAAAGTTAGAAAAATTATTGATTTAAAATATCAAATAAAATTTTTAGATTATTACAAAAAAGAAAGAAGGAAAGTAATAAAACCTTAAAGTCTTGAAGAAGTTTTTCTCTACATGTACTTAATATGGATTGTGCCTGTAAAATTAAAATTGCAAGATATGTAAATATATTTGTTACTGATAATCAAGAATGACATAAAATAAATAATAAATACATGCATTTTTATGGTATACTTACAGTCTCTGTTTTTATTAAATGATATTCTTCTGTGCCAGTAGTACAAGATAAAATATTTTCTGATTTCCAAGTGAAAGTATTCTGCAACATAACAATGCAGTAGGAAATTATTTCCATGAAAGAACAATACAAGGATATTTATTTATTTATCACAGTTTTACAAAGAATTGTATTAATCCGAATAAAAATATTTTTAATTTAATTGATGATCACCTTTTTTTTATAAGAACAATTCAAATATAAGATTTTCTCTTCTTTGTAATTTAAGAGATTTAAATGATTGGATATGAATAAATTCTATTTGCCGAAACGTCAGTGAAGGCTCACTGTGGAGACGCAAAAAGTTTTTGGTTTCCGTCTGTTTGTCTGTCTGTTCCGCAATAACTGCCGCAAAAATGATCCGATTAGGTTGATTTTTGGTAGGTATGTTGGTGAGGTACCCGGAATTAGCTGTATAGTTTTTAGCTACATTTGGTTTATTCGTTCGAAAAATATAGAACATTTCTTTTTAGGTCATAATGCTTTCCTATGGGAACGCAGACGATTTCCAAATTTCATCTTTAACTGAAATGGAAATCGCATATTTGAATAATGGATTTCAACGTAACGTAAAATTATGGATGTCAATTTTCGATATGGAGGTTTTAAATATATCCAATAACTTTGAAAAATTGCCGATACATTTATTAGAATTTAGATATTAATTGTTTAAATTATTGGAAATTTGTTTGCATCTGTTCCGGAAATATAAAACTTTTATTTTCATATTTTTTACAAATTTTATAATGCATTTCTTTTTACTTTGTTCTTTAATTTATCAGTTGCTTAGCAACAATGTTTCAAAGAAGATCAAAATAATAAAATTGAAGTAACTCGCACTATTCTGCTCTAATAATTTATTAGCAAAATAAATTATTTTTGCATTCTATTGACATAAATAAAGAATTTATTTGAATACATTTTTTTTTTTTTTTAAATCTAAAAAGTTACATGAATAAGAAGTCCATAAGAATTTCAGAATATCATTGCATAAACCGTGTTTAATTTAACGTTTCTAATTTCTGAAACCTCTGAAAAATTTTATATGCCTATAAATATGTTTGCAAAATAAAAAATTTTAATTGCAGATTGTAAGATGCTAAATAATATGAAAAGTGAGATTAAAAAACAATGATTTCCGAGCTAACGTTGAGGCTCCTGATCTGCAGATTTACTATTTTTAACACTTTATCTTAGCAGTCAGTATGAGACATAGTCAATCTAGGTCATGTTTGTATGTATCTAGAATGAAAATTAGCATGTGATGATGAACATATACAATGCTCTAAAGAGTTACCCTAAATCATGGTTAACACATATAAACATGTGAAACTAACAAAGCTAATATATATATATATATATATATAATTATAATATCTATGAATTTCAAAAAACATATCAAGTTATATTCTACATAAATCTCCAAAGAGATAATCAATGATACTGTGTATACAGAATACCACATAGCTAATAATTAACATGTGCAAACATAATATTACCATATCTGATGCTTCAATGGTAATTGGCCAAATTTTACTCATACCAAAAGAATATTGAAAAAAGAAATAGAGAGAAAGGGGGAAAAAAAAAAATTATAAATTGGAGTTGCAATTAAGTAAACACAAATGGATTAACAAATTAAATATGAACCATACACAATGGAAAATTGGACCACATGAGAATTAAATATGAATTGGACATGGAAAAACACATGCACATGTACTCATCAGCCTGGATGCACCCACATGTGTTTTAAATAATAATTCAGTGTTTCATAATTCTACTGGCATAATGCTAAGATCAGTAGAATCATCCAGGTACACTGAATTATTACCAGACAACAATTGGAAATATTAAAATTTGGAAATATTTAAATAAGAAATAAAAAACCATTAAGAAAATACAATATATTTCACTCACATCGATTATCCAAAAAACTGTAATTAACACCTCACTAAATTACCACGAGATAACAGTTTTGAAATAATAAAATTGGAAATATGAACGCGTAAAGTGTAGATAAAATATTTTACTCACAATAATTATACAGAATCCTTAAAATGTCACAACGTCTACATAATATTCACATCCACATGGCAATGCATCATACATGTTAACTAAGTCGAGTTGAGAGAAATGATTTGTAAGACAAGTTGAGAGCACACTTTTTTTTTTAAAAAAATACAACCCCATAAATGACACCCAATCACAAAATGATTCAAAAACACTCAAAATAATTCTGGTTTTAATACACTTATAACAAATTTATATCTGTGAATATATATTACTCCATCCAATTTTAATTCCTGAAAGTAAAATTAATATACAATCAATAGCTCCCTCTATAGTTAAATTAAATATAATATTAACAGTATTATCTACAACTACCTGAAAGGTAAAGTGTCGCCATCTATTGGTATTATAATAGTTCATAATTAATATTTAGTTAAATATCCACTTTATTAGTTACATACTCACTTCATTAGATTTATTTATATAAATAAACTTTAAAGAACAATACTAACTTGTAGTTTTACTTAAAATTCAAATAAAATATAATACTACTATATGAATAAATCTACACAGAATTAATTCAACTTGCACAGCATTTCAGATATTCTTAACAAGAATATATTATGTAAAAGAAATATTATTTTAATTCAAATTATTTTTGCTGCCAGCTGTGTTAATCCACTGATATTATAGACATTTATTAAATAATTAATGTTTTATTTTTACTACTACTTAAATATATATTAGACTTGTTTTTAAATAATTAATGTTTAATTTATACTACATTGTAAATATATTTTATATTTATAGATTAATTTAAATATCTAATTAAATAATTCATAAACAATTCAAAATATCTCAAAATTTATAATGTTGATAATTAATAGTATTACTCCTGTTTTTCAATCAAATTAATGCAATGCAGTAATTAAAATACTTGTTAATTTTAATTATTCATAGACAAAAATAAAAACTATATATATTTATTTTTATATATATTGCAAATAGATATATATATATGAGTTATAATCACCAATGTTATCATTGTATAATTTAATTTGTTATTGTATAAGTTAATTTATAAATGTATGAAAACTGCACATCAATAATACCTTAAACAGAGGTGATCGGCAACGCACAATCACAACTATACAAAGTATAAATAATGTTCAATCAAATATTAAATTTCCTAATATGTTATAATTGTAATTATGTATGTTATATTTGTAATTTTCTACATAAAGCGTATATAATGTTCAAACAAATATTAAATTTCCTAATATGTTATAATTGTAATAATGTATGTTATAATATTATTTTCTATATCTTTTGTTATATGTTATCGCACACTAAAACAATAATTTATTACATACCATGTTTATATTTAAATTATATAATAAATGTTATTTAAAAGAGTTGATGATTGAATTTATCATAAAAATAGGATATCCATATATTTTTGCTTGATCTCGAATATATCTAATATTTTTGTTTTTATTTATATCTGAGCATAAGTATTTTATACGATGTAGATAATTGATAATTATATTTTTATAAACAGATTTATGTAAACATGAAGCATAATTGGTAAAAATATTTACTTTAAATGGGAAATCAAATCTCTTATCATAAATATCAAAAATTAATTTATAATTATTAGTGATATTAATTTTTAAGTCAAGAAAGTTTATATTATTATTAATTAAATCATTTTCGCTTAATTTAAGCTGAGTAGGATAAAAATTGAGTGGTGATGTGCAATTTTTTTCATTGAAATAAAATATGATAATGTCATCAATATAGCGATAAAATACATAATCATTGTTCGGACTTATATTTCTTTCATAATAATATAAGTACAGGTCAGAGAGAATACTAGATGCGGTTCCGCCCTGCGGAATTCCCTGGCATTGTTTATAGATAATATTGTCATATATAATGTAATTATTATGCAATGTAAAATTTAGTAAAGTTTTAAAAAAATTTACTGAAATATGTTCTTTTAATTTTAATTGAGATTTAAATTCTTTAAATAATATACACATTGTTTTATGTAAGTCTTTTATATCAATGTTATTAAATAAATCATTAAAATCGAATGTTTTTATGAATTTTACCGGATTGATATTATGTATTTTATTAATGAGTTGAAAACTATTTTTTAGGCAATGTTGGTTATTATGTTTTAGCGTTATATCATATATCTGCTTTAAAATATTAAGTAGTAAATTGCTTGCATTTTTATTATATGTGTTACAACCGATGGTAACAGTGCGAAATTTAATAGGATTTTTATGAAATTTTGGAATTATAACAAGATAAGGATAATTAAAATTATTACATTTGATTTTTAGTAATTTGTGATAATTTAATAATTTTCTGTTATTTATTTCAATATTTAATTTAGTTTTATTAAAAATATTACTTGTGTTGATTGCATTGTGAATTAACACTTTATAGTATTCTTTACAAATGATAGCATAATTATTTGGAGATTTATCTACATAAGTAATTATAAATTTGTTTTGTAATTCTGATATATGTTTATTTATGTTTTTAAAAGCTGCATGTGTAATATGATGATAATTTTATAATTTCATTTTTTAATTTATCAATTACAGAAAATCTCCATTCACTGAAATATTCGATTGGTTTATTGTAATCAACAGCAATTTTATATATAAACAAATCAATATCTTGAATAAACTGCAATATTATGGATTTGATATTACACTTATATGGAAGACGAAATTTAGTGCCATTATGCATTAAGTTTTGTAAAATAGGTTGTTCTACAATATTAAGATCACCAGTAATGATATGACCATGTGTTGTATTTATATACTTTTGATATTTTGGGTCATTACAATAACATGGGTAATTCTTTGAAGAGACCAAATTTTTTGCAAAAGAATTGTAATTAAAAATTTTACGTCCAAGTGTGCGATTATATTTATATGTCTTGTGAATGGTAAAATTTTTTATTGGAAAATTATTATTAATGTTGTTTATTATATTGTGTAAATTTATATTATTAAATACATGATTGGAAAAATTTATAATTAATTGTGTATTATTAGTTTTATATTTAGGTTTATTAGAAAGACTTGTATTTAATAGGTTTGCACTATAATGTAGAATATCATAAAAGATATCACAAAAATGTGGAGAATATTGATTCTTTTTAAATACCTTGAAATATTGGTTTATATATTTCTTTTTTATACTAAAAACATGTTTTCTTATAGCAAGCCAACAATAATCATTACAAAATTGTGCCTCAAGATTATCAAGCTCCTGTTGAATCACAATATCATCAGTGAATTTTTTGTTATTATGTTTACCTCTACCAGATCTAGAAGTTTTTTTTAAGTTTGAAAAATTTAATCCGGAATAAAGATTTTTATAATTTTCATATTTAGTTAAATCTGAAAATACAGGATGTGATTTTTTGTATACTAATTGATTTAATCCATAAGGATATGTAGTATTAAAATGTCTTATATATTTAGATTCTAGAAAAAGTCGTTCAGTAAAATTTTTTTGTATTTTAAGTATTTTAATAGTAATATTTTTAAAATCATGATTTTTGAAATGAGTATATTCAATATTATGAGTTGTTTGAAATTTAGAATTTTTATATTTATCAATATGAGAACGATGTAAATTTAGCCGCTTATGTAATTTTTGACAAGACTGTCCAATATATTCCATGTTACACGAATTGCATATATATATATATATATATATTCAATATTTGGAATAAAATGTTTTAATTTCAAAAATGTAAATTATTTACAGGAATTAATAACATAATAAGATAATGCCTAAAAATATATAATTTTATCAATGCTTAATTTAGTCATGTAAAAGAAATGTGTATTATAACAAAGCTTAGAAAGAAAGTATGTTAATTGAGTCTGATGGTTGTTTAAGTCTTTTTCTGAATGACAACTTTTTGCAAAGCTACTGTGCATTTCAAGATCAATATTTTCAGCAGAGTCTAAAAGCTGGTAAATAGGTTTTTTCTGCTTATTTTACTATTTCTTAGATATATATATATACTGTAAAATCCAAATTGTAAGCCCCCCTTTTTTCAAAACCAAAAAGGGTTAAATGTGGGAGGAGGGCTTATAATCGAGATTTTAAAAAGAATCATTTAAAAACCCATTTTTATCATTAATTTAAAAGTAAAAAGGGATGAGAATCTTCTGTATTTCAGTAGATTTTCACTCAAAAATAAAGAAATAAATAAATCTAAATCCCACCCCCAAAAAAATTTTGAATTTTTTTTAAATACTTTTCTTTATGTGTTATTTTATTGTAACAATAATCAATCATCTAAATCCCCCTCCCCCGTCTGGTACCAAAACCCCATAGTTTATAACTCTTTAATTTTAAATTTATTCTCAGACTTATTTCATACTATATATTAACAATAAATGAACCTAATCTACCACCTAAATCAACCCCTCCTCCTAAAATCTCTGCTTTTCATCCCCTGCCTGCCCTCCCCCAACCTCATCTCACAAAGACCCCCCCCCCCCCTCCCTGCAAATGCATCTCATTAAATTTTAAATCTTTAAAATTCTTAATTTTTTTGTAACAATATTTAAACACATATTTTACACATGATTCAGGGAAGAACAGCCAAACTGCAAAAAAGATGAAAATTTTTGCTTTCCTCTCACATATTTAGATTGGAGAAAAGGACAAAGCAAAAATTTCAAAGGGAATGATTATTTTAGATAAGTGATATTTATATGAGATGATGTAGATGAGATGAGTTACCTTACTATAAAATAAGAAATAGAATAGTGTTTAAACAAATATATATTAAGTATTTGCTGAGTGGGTGGACAGTGGGGGAAATGGAACTTTTGGGAGAAAGGAGGGTAATTTAGATGATTGATTATTCATTAATTGTTACTAAAAATGAACAAATACAGCAGATTTTAAAAAAAGAAAATAGTTTTAAAGATTTTAAATACTGGAGTAGAGGGCTTATATTTGGGAATGGAAAAGAAAATCAAAATTGCTTAAAAGTGAGAGGGGAGCTTACTTTCGGGATTTTATGGTGTATATATATATATAAATGCAGTCTCAGAGGAGAAGCATCAAGTGACAATACACAGTAATTCTTGAAAGAAAGTGTAAAGACTGAACTGCTAAATGTCAAATCACTCCAGGAATCCCTTATGAAAGGCTTTTTTTAAATATATATTTTTTAATTTAATCAGGCATAATCATAATTACTCAATATAATGCTCTGACAGAAAACAAAGACATCCCAGATAAAAAGAATTTCAAGGAAAATGTTTTGAATAACTGTGGTAAAATAAATTTTATTCATTAATATACATTAATTATTTATTTATTTTAATTATCAAAGGATTCTTGATAAAAATATTCATGATATCAATATTTAACTGTGTAAAGCAATGCATTCATTGAACATAAGATACTGTTACTATGAATACAAACATTACTATTAATGTTTAAATTGTAAATGATTTGAATTTTTTACAAAACTGACAGTAATTATTTAATTTAAATTAGTTTCAGATGAAGTATTAATTAATTAATACCCTACAGTGTTTATTTTTATCAACAACATACATACATGTACATGTAATAGGAAATTATATTAAAAAAAATATATGGTTTTCTTGCCAACCCTGGAAAGGAAAGATTGAAATCACAAAAATGTGAGAGATGATTATTTCCACTGTGTATAGGCTCTCTTATTGGTGTCACTTACCAAGTTTAGACATACCGTACATTTCTATCACTCTATTTCTAGTGAAAATCTTCTTTATTTTGGCAGATTTGAGCTTTTTAAAAATTTTATGAAAATCGCCTCCCTCTAATCCCGAAAATTTTCCTTTCCCCCTTTGCCCATTCACAGCACACAAAGTTAAGAAACTTTAAACTTTTCAATTTTTTTAAGCTTTTCCTGCCCACCTCCCTTTTTTTTTAACATTATTTTAGCAATAAGCAATCCTCTAAATCCCCCACCCCTTCCTGAAACTACCACTTTCAATTTTGCTGCTGACTCCATTCATTAAGCACACAAGTTTAAAATACTTAAATATCTTTATTTTTATTTTATGTATTGTTACTCAGCACTAAGAAGAAATAAATAATAAACAATCATCTAAATGAAATTATGCCTCCAAAATTTTCACTTCTCCCGGATTTTCTCCTCCCTCCTTTCATTTTAAAATTGTTTACTTACTTTAAAAGAAAATTCTGCTACTTTGTCCCTTTTGCCCCTCCCGAGCGCACAAAGCTTAAACATTTTTTAATTTATTTATGTCTGTCCTATTTGTCACGTTAGAGCAACAATAAATACTCAGTCATCTAAATATTTCCCTGAAATATTTCCTCCCTCGCAAAGAGGAGGAATTTCTAGGTATGTGATGAGCAAAGCAAACATTATCCACTTTTTGTAATTTGGGTTATTTTTGGATTTTTGCCTTCTTTTAGAGATGCATTGTTCAAAACCTTTCCAGTTTAGCATCAGCCAAACAGAATAAAAGGTTGTATGTATGGTGTTCAGGCATTATGTCCCAATCCTATTTTAAAAAGGGAATTAAAAAACTAAGGTTACAATTTTCAGAATCAATGTTTCATGATGAATCTATTTTGCTACATTGTTTTTTTCCATTTAGCCCTTTTTTTTTTTTTTTTTTTTTTTTTTTTTCCTGATTAGTCAAATTGCTAAGGTTGATCAAAAGTCAGAGAGAACCCTGGATGTAATAAGTAAAATAATAGCACTTTTTTGCCTGCCTTAGTTTGTGTACTATAAGCAAATATATGGTATCAATTTCAGGTAACAATAAATATTTTTTAATCAAAGTTTGTAATGAGAGAAGAGTATGCATTATAGAAATGCTAATTTTAAGGTATTTTAAGGAGAGTGTAATATGCACAAATAATTACAATAATTTATGTTTCAGAAAATAAAACAAAGTTAAAATTTCTACAGATTTTTTTTTTCAAATTTACAGATTTTCTGCTTTAAATAAGAATGGTGCAAATTGTATTCAAGATATTATCTTCTTGTTTTTCCCAATCAAAAAAGGGATACACACTATACAGAAGTGCACAGTATAAAGTACGGTATTTCATTAACTCTATAGCTGATGTGTATTTTAACAGCTTAATTTTTATTAGAAATGTTACTCAGTAATGTTAATTTCCAATTAAATAACAAATATGTAATATACAATTATTTAAAACAATATCAATGAAGGCAATAAACATAAGTTATAATTTCCTTTCAACTAAAAAACAGACAAGTATTTAGAGAAACATATGGTTTATAAGTAAATATTTTAAATAAATATGGGAAAGAGATAAGAGAAATATAGAATTATCAAATACATAACTGAAACATACTCAACAGAAGCATAAAATTAAAATCATACCTATTCATATGCAAATAGTTTGATAATTACAAGTTATTACAATGTTATACTGAAAGAAAATTATTAAGAAAAACTGCATAATCATTAGTAGTTAGGGTGTTAGGCTGCCCAAAATTGGATACAAGCTTGGATACAGCAGCCAAAGTTGCTCCCTTCTAACTCTTCCTCTTCAACATGTAAATTCTACATTATACAGCAAAACCTCCAAAACAGACACTTCTAAATAACATACTCATACACCTCTATTTGTTGAACACTTATTCAATCCGCAACTCATGTATATCTATATACTTTTATCTCTAAATAGCAAACAAATTCTGCAGTCCTGGGGTGTTTGATATTTAGAAATTTTACTGTATTTACACATTCTCGGAGTGATAGGAAGTTCTTTTCAATATCTATTTTCATTTCTTAAATGTAACAATGCAATTTATTTATAAATTGTGCTATTGTTTTAAATACATTATAGTATCTTTATATAAACTCATATCTTTATATAAACATTCAATGACCTGAAGGGAATGTAACCTCGAAGGCCATTTGTAACAAATTTTTATTCCTTAACCAGTTTTCATCTTTAGAAAATATAATATAAAATAAACACTCATAATCAGTGTGTGCTGAAATCCATAATTTCAAATAGATCAATATTTTAAATATCTATATTTTAATTTTACACGGAAATATAAACGAAAATTTTTTTAAAAGTAAGATTATAAACAAAGATGGTGATTAAATACAATCCATTTTCAAAAAGTTATTTGTCAGTGGTCTAAATTTGAAGGCCTTTTTAACACATTACCTAATATATGACACCAGTGGGGTAGCTGTATGTTATTTCAAATGGAACAAACCATAATTCAACCAGCAGCTGCAACATAGGACTTTATTTCAGCAATTTAAAAGGACACTTATTTTGGTTTTACATTTATCTGTTTCTATGCCATTATTGGCTTCCTAGAAATGTTTAAAGTACAGTGACACATATATCCAATACAGCAATATACAAGCAGCAATTGAGTTTTTGTAAAAAATAAAATAAAATAACACATAGTATATACAATTTATTTAAAATAACCTCAAAGGTTATTTATTACAAATATTAACCAACTGGATGCAAGACTATTTGATTCAGCATGTATTTCTGATAACTTCTCCTAAGTATCCATCTTTTCAGGGACAAAATGGCAAGCATTCAAAAAAGGAAGAAATTTTACAAATGTTTTTAAAAAGGCAAATCAAGAGGAATGCATAAACAAAAAGACAAAATACAAACTTTTAGATTTCTTTTAGTCTTTAAAAAAATAATTAATAAGCTTAAAATGGACATCAACAAGAATTAGGCAAAAGCTTTAATTTTAATTGGTTGAGCTATTTGTACTGAAAGATATTACATCAGACGTTATCATTCTAAAAAGTACATAGATAAATGTTTATGTTAAGTTAAATTCAAAATTCCCAATTTTGTGTGTAAGCTAGAATAACTAAACTTCATGTTTTAAGTAGAAAATACTGCTCTAACCTAAACCTACAGGAGTAATCAAGATCGATATCCCTTTCTGTTAACATAAATGGAAAAAAATATATAAAGATGTCCAAAAGCTTACATTGAAAGATTTAAAACCTTATCTATCTATACCTTAAGTTAATCATATTAATATGGTTAGAAAAAATTAATAATTTTTCAAAAAACCTGGTTTACAGTTAACTGTACATAAAAATTTAAATAATTCATCATTTGATTAGCTTGCATAAAAGAAAATTATTACAATGCCTTTTCTGATAGAAAGAAAAGAAGGAATAAACATACTGAAGTTTATTGTGTTTTGGATAATCAAAATGTAATGAACATAATAATAAATCCAAAATTATTTTAATAATGAACCAAACTGTCATCTCAATACGTATTAATATACAATTAAAAAACATAAAATAAAAAATGTTCTCCCGAATATCTAAGCCCTAAAGCATCAGTATTAAGCATAAATTCATCAACAAAAAATTATATATATAAGCAAAAAATTATACACTTACAACTGGGGCTTCAACATTAATAGTGTCCAACAATGCATCTTCTTCAGATGTTTCATTTAGATTAAAAATATTTATTAAACCATCAAGTGATGATGATACCATCCAGGATGTATGGTATGGATGAAACTGAATCTATAAATAAAAATGCATTGATAAATTTCAAAATACACCTTTTCAGTTTTAACAAATAAAAATTGTTTTACCAAGATTAATTTAATAAATTAGCTGATTGAAATCTGCAACAAAAATTGAATTTATTTTTCATTTTGCTCACACTAATTTCATTTATAAAATTTGATGTTTTTTTTTTTTTTTTTTTTTTTTTTTTTGAAGAAGAAGAAGAAGAAGAAGAAGGGCAGCAAACAATATTTAAAACACTTTTAATGTTTATTTTGATCACTGAATCTATTTCTTAAAATAATATTTATCTTCAAGGGGCTATTAAGTTTGTACATTTGCAGCCAATTTTTTTTTCTCTGTGAATCTTTTTAAAATAGAGCAAATTAGCATATCTTTAGAGGCTGCAAGATCAAAACTGGATTTGGTGAGCACAGCTCATAAGTGGCAGAGTCGCCTAGTATATAAAATAATTGCAAATAAGTTTAAAATTAAATAACCAAATATAATGCATTTAAATAAACTTTGGGGAGGGGAAGCAATTAATAACCAAATTTCTATCATAACAGATATTTAAGCATTCAGAATGTTTTTCTTCCAAAGATCTATGCAATTCATAGCTTTAAATACATGCAGACTACATTAAAAAATTTAAATAAAAGAGAAAGAGATAAAAAAGCTATTTAAATAAATACACAAATATTTCACTTTATACCATAAAATTCAATTTGCCTGATTCCAACTCACCAATCAGAAGCATGCTTCTATCAATAAAAATGATTTCATATTTGAAAGGAAAAATAAAACTCATATATTTTTAAATGATTGTGTTAAATAATGAATGACCTAATCCTGGATTGACAAAATCATTGCAATGGTGACAATGATGTCATTTTCATCCATGAAAATAAAATATTTTACTATGATTGTGTCAATATGATGCAAAATTCACTGAGCTTTATTTTTCTGCATTTAAAGAGATTGAACCCTCTACTATTTGTTGCTTGATCTGTAGTATACAAAGAATAAAACATTTCTGAAAATTATGCTATTCCAGATCCAGATATTCATAATGATTATTCAATAAAACTCAAAATGATTGCTGTAAATTATGAACTAATCTCAGAAGTGATGTAGTGAAGTGATTTAGAAATGATGAGCAATAAAAGTGAAAACCATAGTGTTTTTCACCATTGTTATTTATTTTATTGAATCATTTCTTAATGGTTTATTTAAATTTATAAATGGCATAGTTTCTTAATGTTTAGTTAATGGTTTTTGGCAATCATGCAAAAGTGAACAATGAATTTATGGAAAACACAGAAAATTCCATAATGACAGAAATAGAACTTTCTCTCCAAAATTATGTCAAATTTCAGTTTAAAGTAGTATACTTTGTAGGACAAAAGAGTCAAATTAAAACATTTTGTAAAATAAAAGTAATTTCTATAGAATTTGATAATGCGATATAATGAATTTTCTGCATAACACACAACTTCTAAGATGTAAACAATGAATTTGCAGTTAAGAAGCACCTGCAATCAACATTGTAGAAATATTGCTACCCTCTAGAAGACTAAGTTTCAGACATTATATCATCTTTATCTCCTTCATTTAGTTTTTTAATGAAAAATTGCTATTATTAAATTAAAATTTTTTGGAAATGAGTAATATGATCTGGTCCAGGCAGAGGTGGGCAAAATACATCATAAAACCATTTCTGATACAAAATACATTGTTTTAGAACCTAAAATACAAAATACATTTCAAAATACATGTATTTTCCAAATACAAAATATATGTAATTTTAAAATACAAAATACATTAATTTTGCTTTTAATTATTGTGCACTGTCTTAAAGAAAAATATTTTTAATTCCAATGTCATGTTATAAATTTTTATCTACTGTATGGAAAGGTCCATAACCCAAAAAAGAGGTCTGCACGTACTGAAATTTCCAGACCCGGGCACAGCCCAACCCTTAGAAAAAAAGTTGGGCCCGACACGGGTTATAAAAGTTAAAAGTTTGGCCTGAGGCCCAGCTGTGTCCGTATAAAAAATTCTTTGGCCCGACCGGTATAAAAGCTAAAAGATTGAGTCTGGTCCGGCTAGTACAAAAAAAATTATTGGCTTGATTTAAATGCTAAAATTTTGGACCGAGCCCATACAAAAACTTAATTGGCTCAAATGAGTTCCTACAAAAGATAGATTTTTACGGTGATGTGGTTGAAAATTCTCTTGTACGAGGCATTCTGCCGAAAAAAAAATTATTTTAGCTATTTTTCATGTTTATATTCTTATTTTTTTAACGCGCCCAGAGCTGCGAAGTAGACACACACCAGTTTAAAAATACTACCATCCCTGTTTATTTCTGCCTGTGCCCATATAAACTATGTTTATTTTTTTATGAATTTCTATTTGTACACAAATGTTTGAGTTATCATTAATCCATTTTCCATGACTTAGAGACTTAGAAATCTGAAAACTACTATACAGAAAAATCTGCAAGGACGGAATCGCGTAGGAGCGAAAAAAAATACATTATAGACAAGTTCCCACCTTAGCTGGTAACATCACCTGCTGTAAATGCATTATATTCTTTACACACGTATTATTACATTTATTTTGTATGAATCAACACATTTTTCCGTTTAAGACTGAATTCCATCATAGACAGGTTTATTTTCAATGTTTTCATGTACTTTAATTTTATTGCCTAGAAATATATGTGTACTATTCTTCAAAAAGTATAAATTAAAATTTTTAATTGTTGAATAATGGCAGTTTAAAAATATATGAATCTTTTGCAAAAATAGTTAAACTGGGTCAAACTTTACTGCTTTTTGCACAGGCCAGGGCGGACCAATGATTTTTATACAATCTGTGTCAAGATTGGGACTGAAAATTTCTTCCCGTCCTGACATCTAGGAAGAAGGTCCAGCTCCAGGTCGGTCCGGGAAAAAAAAAAATTTGATCCTGCCCTGCCCGAAAAAGTAATGCCCAAACCCGGTCCAATCTGAAGAGTGGTGACCAGGCTCAGTTGGTTTCGACCTGAAAATAGTTTTTTAGTCTTAACCAATTATCATCAAAAATATTATTCTGAAATATTTCGAGTATACTTATATCTATTGCGTAGCGTGATGTACAAAAAATAATTAATTTCCTTTTATTAGGAGTTCTCAAGTATGTATTATCCATCTTTTCACGAATCTATGCAGCAAATAACTTCATTACACTGCTAACATAGTTTAAAAATCCAATACTCAGGAAAACTCTAGTCAATCCTACTTGTGTATCACACAACAAAATTTCATAATTCACATAGCAACATTAATAATTATGAAAGCATTTGTTATAACCATTCAGCAAAAATGTTTCGGCCGAAGATAAAAATCCTTATTGTACCAGATTTGAAAAAAAAAATTATATTAACTTCAAGAAACGAATTCAAAGACTAGACAAAGCAGACAAGCAAATATTTTCCTGTTGTGAATCAGTAATTTGCAGTTTAAACACAAGATGTGGTTTAAATCAGCTTCAAGTCTGGTATGAACAATTTGAAAAATCAAGAAATGTATTTTGAGTATTTTGAAAATACAAAATACATGGAAAAAACATTTCAAAATACATTACCAAAATACTTTAGTTTTATGTGTTTAAAATACAAAATACAAATGTATTTTGAAAATGTATTTCAAATACATGTATTTTCGATACTGCCCAACTCTGGGTACAGGCATATTTGGATCAGTTTATATGGAAATTTAACAATGTGTAGAGTGATCTATAATATCTAAAAATGTATAATCTGCACAACTTCTGGTCCCAAGGAATACAATGTAAAAAAGATCTATTGTATATTGACATGCTCCAGAGATATCTGGCCATGTTTACAAGGTAAGTTTAATAATGTGTAAAATATGATTTATATAAAGCAAAATTCTATAATACACACAACTGTCATCTCAAGGTGTGCGTTATAAAGACCTTCTACTGAACTGAAATTAAATTTTCAATAAGAATTGAAAATAAATAAGACTATCTGCTACTCTTGAAAATTAATTAACAAATATTTTCATTATTTACAAGTAGGAGAGAAACACCAAGCAAAGATTTATTTAAAAATATTGATGTTATTTTAAAAATAACTTACTTGCGTAATATCATCAGCATGACTATGCCAATAACCACCAAGAATTTTTGAGGATCTTCGATCCCTAAGACAAGAAGAAATAAGATTTATAAAATAACAATTTTTGAAGTTCATGAATTACATTTAAATAATAACATACTTACCAAAACAAATGAAACGCATCTTCTCGTATGAGTTCTGTACCAGCGCAAATTATTTCTTCATCATGATTATAATCAAAGCATAATATTGGCTTTAATGAACCTTCACTATCATCTGAAAAAAAAAATTGTCTGTTCACATATTCATATAGTAACTATTACTTTGACAAAAAAGCTTCACAATTCAGAAAATTGCATTTTTGACATTCCAGGGGTTTTAAACAGGTAACTGGAAAAATATAGAACATTTTTGCTCCTCCATATTTTTAAATCCCCTCCCGTCCCCTCTTACAGAGGGGTAAACAATTAGGGGGTGGGGTACATGAATGATTATTTATTGTTATAACAAAATAAAAAATAGGCCAAAAAAATTTTTTCTTCATTTTGTTGTATGCTGAAAAAATTAAGAGTTTTAAAACTTTTTAACTTTTAGTACTGAGGAGCAAAGGAGAGTGAACAAAAAGTTTGAGAAGAGAGGGTAATTTAAATAATTAATTATTGAGAGTACAGAGTAAGAAATAGGATAGATAAAAAAGTTTAAAAATATGTAGAATTAAAATCATTTAAACTTTGTGTGGGGAAAAAAGAAAAAAAAGGGGGAGGAGATTTTGTAGAACTGGATGAATTTAAATTTAAAAAATAACAAAACAGACATATATATATATATATATATATATATATACTAGCAGGCTTTGCCCGCTACGCTGGTCGGTTTCTCCAAATGGAATATACCCGTGAATTTGATCATCTTGCATTTTAAAGCAATATGAACCTTTACCTTGATTGTGCTTCGCAATGTTGTAAAACGAAATAGACGCCATTGCTCTGTTATATTTTCTGTTTTTTGCACAAAATTTGGCTATTAAAGACCAACTTCTTTATTTAATCATTTACAGTATGATTTGCTAAACAGCTATGTAACAATATGCAATATACTAAAATTACCCCTGGAAAATTATTAATGCAAGTTCAATCAAAATCCATTCTGCAGTATTTTTTAAAAAGGCTAATGTTTCACGGCTTCAACTGATTATAGAAATTATCCCCCTAGTTCTAGAATTAGACAACGTAGAACTATTATACGATAATCGTTACAAAAATATGCATTATCTCATGAACAATAGGACTAAGAAGAATGTACTTTACACCATTCGATTCAGCTTACAAAAATACATTAAAATATGTTATGATTGCTGTTGTTATAAACTATAATTACCCGATTTTTAAAGAATTTTTTTTTTAATTTGTTCCATTTTTAACACTTTCCAACCTAGTTGAAAAGTGTTTATGACTTCGGTTTGTCTGCCGTATGTCTGTCTGCCGTCTGGCCGCACTCTAACTCCCGTAAATATGCTCGGATTGCTCTGCAATTTTTATATGTTATTGTCGTTATCTATAGCATGTTCCCTATTTCAACGGAAGTGTGTAGCACTTATAGTTTTTTTACAGGGACACTCAAAAGAATTTCGTTACATTGCAGTCTATGGGGAAAAATCAATTGCGGTCTATTTAAATAATGTTACACTATTTTAAACACATTGAAAATTATATATATATCACTAAGGTGCATTAGAAGAAGCTTAATATGGAATAGGGTGTGCATAACACTTATAGTTACTTTACAGGGACAGTCAAAAGAATTCCGTTACATTACGTCTATGGTGAAAAATCGTCTGCGGTTTATTTAAATAATGTTTCACTATTTTAAACGCATTGAAATTTATATATATCACTAAGGTGCAGTACAAGAGGCTTACTACAGAATATTGTGTGTATAGCAGTCATTGTTCATTTACAGGGACACACAAAAGAATTCTCTACTGTCTGTTAACAATAATTCCTGGAAATGCGCTTTAAGTTACTGAACGCGATTTTAATTTTAACTCGCTTTTTGTCTATTACGTGGTGTGTATAAATTCTGTAGATCCTATACAGGGAAGCACAAAAGTTCGCGAACACATTTCCGTTTATTGACAGAAACTCCAGACAGAGAATTTTAAACTGTGTTTTAAACGCGTTTCCTAACTGAACTAAAATTTAGCATCCTATTTAGTATATATACAAATCTATAGATCCTATACAGGGCTGAATAAACGTATTCGGATATTTTCCGAATATTGTGTATGTTGGAAATTCCTGAAATTATGTTTTTAAATGTGTTATGTGTTTTCCAAATTGTTTACTTAGATGTTATCTTTTAGCTTATTAAACGATATGATTTGTAAAATTATTTTGGAAGCGTTGGAAAGTGTTACATAATCTATGCTTGACGCATGATTTTTCGTTTTTGTTCACCCTTCTCAGGGGTGGAGTTTTTGTAAATCGCTTCTTAGTGCACCTCTACATACTAAGAAGTATTTTTCCTCCAAGTTTCGTGCTTGTAGGTTCAGTAGTTTGGGCTACGCGTTAATCATCTATCTAGTCAGGACTTTCATTTATATATATAGTTAACAGTTTGCGGGAACAGATTTCGCCACATTATCTTCTAACAATGAAAAGAAGTCCCTCGTGTTTTATCGACAGTTCGAATTTCTTCCATAGCTATAATAACGCGTGTATGTTTAGAAATTATCATTTGTAATGTTAGAATTTTGAGGTTTTGGCGCCAAAACCGTCGCAAATTTGTAAAATATGCAGTATATCACGCATTATGAGACTTAGAAGAATGTACTTTGTACCATTCGATTCAGCATACAAAAATACATTAAAATAAATATATCTTTTTTCACTTAACTGTAATACTCGATTTTTAAGGAATCTTTTAAAAGTTTGTTCAATTTTTTACCCTCCCCCCCCCCTTAGGGGTGGAGTTTTTGAAAATTCCGTCTTAATGCGCCTCTACATACTAAGAAGTAGAGGTCTGCACAGGCTGAAATTTCCAGGCCCGGGCCCGGCCCGACCCATACAAAAAATAATTTGGCCCGGCCCGGCCCGATACAAAAATTAAAAGTTCGGCCCGAACCAAAATAATGATAACCCAGCCCGATTTAAAAGTTAAAAGTTCGGACCGAGTGAATTTCTACAAAACAATTTTTATGTGATTTGGTTAAAAATTTGCCTCGTAGGAGGAGATCTAACCAAAAATTCCTATCTTAGCCTTTTTTTTTGCTGGAATATTTATTTTTTTAATAAATCTCTATTTGTTGTATGTATGTGTTTAAGTTATCATCAATATTGTTAATCCACATTCCATTTATTGAAGTGTTAAAAATCAGAAAAATGCTATACAGTAAAATCTTCTAAGATGGAATTGCATAGGGAAGAAAAAAAAATAAGTTATAGACAATTTGCCTTCTTAGCAGGTGTAAATGTATTATATATTCTTTTCTTACGTATTAGTATATTCATTTTTAATGGATCAACATATTTTTCAATTTAAGACAGGATTCCATCATAAGCAGGTTCTTTTTCACACGTTTTACTATATTTTCATCAAATCAGAAACTCCAGACATAGAATTTTAAACTGTGTTTTAAACGCGTTTCCTAACTGAACTAAAATTTAGCATCCTATTTAGTATATATACAAATCTATAGATCCTATACAGGGCTGAATAAACATATTCGGATATTTTCCGAATATTGTATATGTTGGAAATTCCTGAAATTATGTTTTTAAATGTGTTATGCGTTTTCCAAATTGTTTACTTAGATGTTATCTTTTAGCTTATTAAACGATATGATTTGTAAAATTATTTTGGAAGCGTTGGAAAGTGTTACATAATCTATGCTTGACGCATGATTTTTCGTTTTTGTTCAGCCTTCTCAGGGGTGGAGTTTTTGTAAATCGCTTCTTAGTGCGCCTCTACATACTAAGAAGTATTTTTCCTCCAAGTTTCGTGCTTGTAGGTTCAGTAGTTTGGGCTACGCGTTAATCATCTATCTAGTCAGGACTTTCATTTATATATATAATTAACAGTTTGCGGGAACAGATTTCGCCACAATATCTTCTAACAATGAAAAGAAGTCCCTCGTGTTTTATCGACAGTTCGAATTTCTTCCATAGCTATAATAACGCGTGTATGTTTAGAAATTATCATTTGTAATGTTAGAATTTTGAGGTTTTGGCGCCAAAACCGTCGCCAAATTTGTAAAATATGCAGTATATCACGCATTATGAGACTTAGAAGAATGTACTTTGTACCATTCGATTCAGCATACAAAAATACATTAAAATAAATATATCTTTTTTCACTTAACTGTAATACTCGATTTTTAAGGAATCTTTTAAAAGTTTGTTCTATTTTTTACCCTCCCCCCCCCTTAGGGGTGGAGTTTTTGAAAATTCCGTCTTAATGTGCCTCTACATACTAAGAAGTAGAGGTCTGCACGGGCCGAAATTTCCAGGCCCGGGCCCGGCCCGACCCATACAAAAAATAATTTGGCCCGGCCCGGCCCGATACAAAAATTAAAAGTTCGGCCCGAGCCCGGCCCGATTTAAAAGTTAAAAGTTCGGACCGAGTGAATTTCTACAAAACAATTTTTACGTGATTTGGTTAAATATTTGCCTCGTAGGAGGAGATCTAACCAAAAATTCCTATCTTAGCCTTTTTTTTTGCTGGAATATTTATTTTTTTAATAAATCTCTATTTGTTGTATGTATGTGTTTAAGTTATCATCAATATTGTTAATCCACATTCCATTTATTGAAGTGTTAAAAATCAGAAAAATGCTATACAGTAAAATCTTCTAAGATGGAATTGCATTGGGAAGAAAAAAAAATGAGTTATAGACAATTTGCCTTCTTAGCAGGTGTAAATGTATTATATATTCTTTTCTTACGTATTAGTATATTCATTTTTAATGGATCAACATATTTTTCAATTTAAGACAGGATTCCATCATAAGCAGGTTCTTTTTCACACGTTTTACTATATTTTAATTTAGCTATATTTTAATAAGTGTATAAATCTACTATTCTTTAAAAAGAATAAATTTTAATGTTTAGTTATAAAATAATGGCGATTTAAAAATGTATGCATGTTTTGCAAAGATTTTTATGCCAGATTTTATTTCACTGACGTTCGAACGGACCAGGCACTCCGAGACAATGATTTTCATACGGGTCAAAACCAGGACTAAAAATTTTGAGGCGTGAAGACTAGGAAGAATGAAACCAGTCCAGGCTCTGTACAGAAAAAATAATTTAAGGCACGGCCCTATCCTTCAGGAAAAAAGTAAGGCCTGGCCCGGCCCGTAAAGAGTAATCACTAGGCCCGGCCCAGCCCAAGCCTTCAGAAAAAAGTATGGCCCGGGCCCGAGTGCCGTGAAGAAAAATAGGGCCGGGCTGAGTACGGGCTTCGGGCCTTGGCCCGGTCCGTGCAGATCTCTACTAAGAAGTATTTTTCCTCCAAGTTTCGTGTTTGTAGGTTCAGTAATTTGGGCTGCGCATTGATTATCTATCCAGTCAGGACTTTCATTTATATATATAGATATCTTTCATAATTGCACTCACCTTTCCCAATCACTTTCCCATTAGCTCTATCACTAAGCGACATAGAATGATATATTATAGTGTCATTAACCATACCTGAAAAGTCACTTCCATCAAAATTTGTTCAATAGAATTTTTTTGTAAAGGTACTCTTTAATAATCGGGTTCACTTATTTTAGAGCTTTCCTCTGTATCTCTATAACAGACTAACGTAGAATAGCTATACTCTAAAATCTTTCAAAAAACATTACTTAACTAGCAGTGTATAACCTAACAAAATATCATGAATAATCGGATTAAAATATGAATATGAGGTTTATACTCATAGTAGATGATGATATGATTTTCTGTAATAGGATTCATCATGAAGGTTTCGCTTCAAACATAAACGATGCTTTTCCTCATTGGGTACTGCTATATTATCCCGTCGACCCCTTTTAATAATAAAAAACTATCGCCAAATTGTAAGATTAAACGCTAAAAGTGTAGTCCCATTTACTTGATGTCAGAAGCATTATACGTGTTTGTTACGTCATCAAGTGGTTTTTAATTCGACATTTGCGTGTATTTTTCATTATGTTTTACTGATTTATTAGTTATTCATTAATTAAAATAACAATTGTGCCCTTGCATTCTTATATTTTATTTATTTATTTTGATATTCCAGTAGCAACATTCTCCCGTTTATTTGGCGTTACAGTTTGGCGATAGTTTTTTGTTATGAAAAGTGGTCGAAGGGATAACAGAGAAGTACCCAACATGGTAGCTAAAACGCCAATTGGCGAGGAGGTATCTGATTGCGGAAAATTAGCCCGAAATCGTATGAATAACTAACTACCCAAAAAAAAAGGGGAAATATGGCTGAAGACTGAAAACAAATAAAGAAGCAATATATAATACTAAACAGACCTTCAAAACTTTATTTTAGCAATCATGTTTTATTTTAAATCGTGGCTTTTGTAGAATTAATAATAATACACAATTACATTAATATCCGTAAGAATAATATACCATTCCCGATTGAACAGTTAATGCTTCTATCTGTAAAAATAAACAAAAGAATTAAATAACAAAAAGATTTAATTTGAATTTCTCCCATTGCCATAGTAACGGATGTATTTTAAGAAATTCTCACTTGTATTGTTAGAATTGTTAGATTTTGACGTCAAAGACTTCGCCAAATTAGAAAAATGTGCAATATCTCACGAACTATTTGACTTATGAGTATTTAATTGATACCATTCGATTCAGCATACAAAAATACATTAAAATATGTTATCATTTGTCATGTAACTATAATACCCGATTTTTAAGGAATTTTTTCAAAGTTTGTTCCCCTTTTTACCCCCCTTAGGGGTGGAGTTTTTGAAAATCCCGTCTTAGTGCACCTCTACATACTAAGAAGCATTTTTCCTGCAAGTTTGGTCTTTGTAGGTTCAGTAGTTTTGGCTGTGCGTTGATCATCTAGCCAGAAAGGACTTTCTTTTATATATATAGATTAAGATATATATATCAAAAAGTAGAAGATTCTCACTTCTGATATTTAATTTAGGATTAATATCCACTTTTTTTTTAACATCAAATACTTTCAGTAGTGTTCTTTTACTAGATTAAGATGAGATGGTGTATCATTTTAGTCATCAACCATATTGACTATTACACTATGTCAAAGAGCATCCGTTTTTAATATGGTTTATGAGCTTGACTATTGCTTTTGCCTTAATTTTCTTTTCATAAACTTCTGTTTTTATAACTTATGAACTTATCAGAACTTTTTATTCTGACACAAAATATCAAATTATTTTAATATACCAGCTGAATAAAGTAAAATACAAAATGCTCTAATTTCAATGTTGAAACCTATTAAATGTTTAGTTATACCTTTATTTTATTAAAGAAGTGATAATAATTTGAGCACTGCTTTTTCATGCAATTAATTTGCATTAATAATCACTCGTGTATTGTAAGAATTATAGTCATCTTTTAATTTCAATTTATAATTAACATAATAGTTAATATATTTAAATAGTTTTAACATTTAAATATATTAACTAATACTCACATTTTTCCCCTCTCATAATCATGACAGAGACTATTCTTATAATATACTTATACTTCAGACACAATGGACTTTCAAAGCACAAAGATTATTGGAGTGCTACAGGGTAGACCATAAATAACAGCAATTTTTTTTTCTTAATAACTTGAAGCCAATGTTTTTAAATTTTACAAAGTTTAAATTTAAAAAAAAAAAAAAAAAAAAAAAAAGAAATTATTCATGAATATAATAAGAATGAAAAATCATGTATCATGCCATAGATTATGAAACACTTACCAATACTATCAGAATATTGCTAAGAAATTTCATTTTTTCATACAATGAAATGAGATGTCTAAATAAATATTTAAAAAAAAAAAAAACACATAGTACAGTAAAAATCTATTTTCAGCAATTGCTGTCCATAGCTAAAAATGCATGTGAATTCTTTTTTGCAGCTCAGTATATGATCAACACACATTGCAATAAGCTAAAAATTAATTAAGTTTTAAAATGCATATCACAATTGGAAACGCAGATCCACCAGCAGTTATCACTCATACGTCCTGTAACCGAATTCTTTTGGGTGCATCTAATAAATGATACTACATACTTAATAATATATAGAAACCATGTTGTAGTGCATCTCAGTAATGTATAACGATTTCATTATGTTTGAATTATTATATCATCAAAATACGCTGTAAATGATTTTTCTCCATACACCATAATGTGATTTAATTCTTTTTGTGTGTCTCTATAAATTAACTATAAATGACGTGGATCTGACCAGATTTTTCTTAGAGGGTCCTGTTTTTTTTTTTTCTTTTTTTTTTTGTTTTTTTTAAATTGTGAAATCTTTTTTATAATTGTGAAAATTCTAGTCATAAGTTTGTGAATTTGAAATTATCGTTATATTCAGGTTCCTGTGTATCTATCCTTTATGCATAAAAAAGCTAACTAATATGTTCTTTGATGAGCTCACTTGCTCTGTGATAGGTCAGATTTTATTTTTAAATGATTAAATTTGTGAAAGGCTCAGTTTGGAAGTGGAAAAGTTTTGTGAAAGATCTATATTTAAGATAAACAATTTTGTGAAGAACTTGTTCTGGGATGAAAAATTTTGTAAAGGGTCCAGTTTAAGATGAAATTTTTTTTGAAAGGTCCTTTTAAGGACCAAAAATTTTCCTTACACACTTCATTTACAGTGGCGATCCTGCTACAGTACACCTCAATAACATATATTAATTGCATGGGAATACAAGTATATTTATGACAGTTAGAGAACAGCCAGACAAACCAAAGTCTAAACACTTTTCACCTATATTGGAAAGTATTAAAAATTAATAAAAAAATAAATGTTTGTTTTGTTATTGGGCGTTTGAAAATTTTTTACGTTTTTTTACTTATTTATGATGATTTGTTGTCCATTTGAAAAAAAAAAGCATAATAAGAGTAAAAAAATGTCTGAATTATTTTGAATATTAAATTTTATCAGCATTACGGAATTATTTTGAACTTCAAATTCTATCAACATGCAATAAATTGCTTTTATTTCCTTTTTAATCTATGTAGAGTACTTTATGAATTTTTGAAATTTAACAGATAATAGTGAGAAATGTATCCCAATTAACAATCAAACAACAAATTTCTATTAGAAATATTAATTTGTGTGGTCAATCTCATCCGAATTTTGTAAAATGTGTGAAAAACAAAACATTTGGAAAGCACATGGCACTACACAGGAATGCAATAAATACCCTGATATCTAAGTTTAAGATCACTGGTAGCATAGGTTGTAAATGAGAGAAGGCCAACATGCTTTGGGGTTCAAGAGAAAATAAAAAAAGAAGACAGAATCAGAACCACAATTTCCTTTGCTTGTCACAGGAACTTCAAACTTTCAAAACAAACATTTAAGAAAGCATTCAGTACAATTTTATCATTTGGGTCAAGGCTTCAAATGATTTTGCATGAGAATGGCAGTCATACTGAAAACTATTTGCAAATAATTTTGACTAAAAATTTATAATTATAATAAAAAGTTAATAAAATTTAATATAAAAAATATTTAATAGCATTAAATAAAAAGTTATTAGAAAAGACTGCTAAGCTAATTATGTGTCTTCTAAAGCAGGGGTTCCCAAACTATGGTAAGTGTACCAGTACTGGTACGCGAAGCTCTGTCTACTGGTATGTGGAATAAAATACAAAATGCAGCATGTTATTATGGAATCAAAAATGGCTTGTCTTTATTAACGTGAAAATTTTCAAAAAACTTTCAAATGCGATTTAGGATCTGTAAACACTTTTTCTATTTTTTTTTTTTTTGTTACGAGAAATGTTTGTTAGAGCAGACTTGCTGGAATTCCCACCCACCGCTAATCAGTACAATCAGTTTTCCAGAATTAAAAACTTAATTGTTAGATTTGTATGAATAAAAATTGAATTTTTTAATAAAGACCTAATTTTAAAATTAATGCATGAAGCATTTTCAATTAGTGGGAGATTTTGAACAAGCTTTATAAATTGAATTATCTGAAGGTAATGTCTAGATGATTGGAAGTAGGAGGAGCTTGTGTGAATGGAGGAGTTGAAACAAAATAAAATTCCAAGTGTAATTTATAATCCATTGTTCTCTTTGTATTAGAAAAGCTTCTAGGAGGTGTTGAAATAAAAGTTTTATTTCACACATAATTCATAAATTAATTCATTCAGTTGATAAAAATATTTTTCTTCTCTTGTACAAAATGTATGTAGTTTCCTTCTATTTTATGAAAATCAGTTTTTAATGAGTAAGTTTATTTAAAATGGTAATCTTAAATCAAACAAAACTGTGGTTATATGCAGTGCGGATTTGAGGTAAAGCATTGTACATATGTATTGAGGTGGTATTTACATACAAATATTAAGAAACTTGCAAGTGTTTGCCTACTGTGCTGTGATATGAAATATCACAATTTCATAATTTTTATTCGCTGTTCTGTAATTTTTATGTTACTAACAGGGCTGCCACTGCCTAATGACATTGAAAATAGTAGCTTTAGTAGCCTACAAAGAAAGAAATAGTAGCCAAAATAGTAGCATTTGTACAAAAATAGTAGCCAAAATAGTCGCATACTTACCTAAAAAAAGGACAATATTAAAAAGTTTCCATAATAACTGAAGGGTCTTTATGAATGTCCACATCTTATTTCAGTGTTTATGTTTCTGCCCAAGTCACTTTTTATACTTTTATTATAAAAAAAATACACATTTCTATAAAAATGAATATGATATGAATGAAAAAATGCTACGAATTGTGTAAACAGTTCTGAACTCTCTCCTTAATAAATATAGACGCCAACATTGTAAAAACTACATCAGGAGTAAAATAGTTACATTTCAGGAGTTTTGGACATCCATCAGGAGTAAAATTTAAGCAATTCAGGAGTCATACGAGTGTTTTGAAGATATACTTTTTTAATAGTTCGGCGTCATTTCGAAGATCAATAATGATAAATAAACTAATTTTGCAAAATTTTTGTGAAAATGAACTTGGTAAACAAAATAAAGAATAAAATAAGAGTCCTCAGCTTTGAAAGATAAACTAGGAATCTGTGAAGGAAAATTGATTCCACGGGGTTTTGAAGTTTTTTCTGAATATATGAAAAAAAAAAATATTCTGAAAAAAAATTCGCCGTTTTTTTAAAGATCTTTTGACCAAATTTGCCGTTTTTTCAAGATCCTTGGACGAAATTTGCCATTTTTTCGAAATCCATCGACGAAATTTACCGTTTTTTCGATATCCTTCGACGAAATTTGCCGTTTTTTGGCGATCTTTCAACAAAATTTGCCGTTTTTTTCGAGATCCTTCGACGAAATTTACCGTTTTTTCGAGATCCTTCGACAAAATTTACCGTTTTTTCGAGATCCTTCGACAAAATTTGCCGTTTTTTGGCGATCTTTCGACGAAATTTGCCGTTTTTTCGCGATCCTTCGACAAAATTAGCCGTTTTTTCGCAATCCGATGACGAAATTTGCCGTTTCTTCGACGAAATTGGACGTTTTTCCGTTATCCTTCGACGAAATTAGCAGTTTTTTTCCACGATCCTTTGACGAAGTTGGCGTTTTCACCGTGGCCCTTCGGCGAAATTCGCATTTTTCCGTGATTTCGCCGAAAAACGTGGAAAAATTCGCCGAATTTCCGCCGAAAATGCAGTTTTTTTACGGCCTTTTGACGAAATTCACGTGTTTTCACGGTCCTTTGACTAAATTTGCGTTTTTTTCGCAATCTGTCAACGAAATTAGCCATTTTCCGCGATCTTTTAATGAATTAATTTCGCGTTTTTTCACGATCATTCAACGAAATTCCCCGTTTTTTTACGATTCTTTGACGAAGGTTGCCGTTTTTCGCAATCCTTCGACGAAGTTTGCCGTTTTTTTCGCGATCCTACGGCGAAATTTGCCGTTTTTTCGGATTATTCGACAAAATGATTTCGCGATTCTTCGAAGAATTTACGCGTGTAAAAATTGCACGTCGCGTAAGAACTATTTTTTTGCGTCCCAATTCCAATTTTTCGCGTAATTTACGCGCTATAGCGCGTCCGCGGCATCGCTGTAAAAGACGCAATTTCCGTATTTTCAACGTTATTTCCGTACTACCGTATTTTACCACGCATTTCCGGAATTGTTGGCATCTATGTATACTAGACACCAAGCTTTTCTGGGCTCCAAAACCACCTACCACCAAACGTGATTTCCACCTACTAAGCCAAACTAGTTTTTCTCCGACCAAAATCTGCTTGGAATTTCCGTATTCCAGCCGAAACTTGAACATTCCCTGGAATTCAGAAACGATCCCATCAGCACAGTACCTGCCTCCCCTAATTTGCAAATAGAAGCAACCGCTTGCGTACGTACGGAAGGAGGAAACAGCGAGGCAGGTGACCGAGTGCGTTTGGGAAGATGACTTTACAGGCGCTTTGAGGGAGAAAAAAAAGATCGATTCTTCACTAAAAATAGTCGCTGGAACATGAAAAAAGTCGCCTTTTTTTGCGTTTTAGTTGAAATAGTCGCTTTTTAATGGTTTTTGGCCTATAATAGTCGCCATAGTCGCCTGATGCTGAAAATAGTCGCTTTTAGTCGCATTTTAGTCGCAAATGGCAGCCCTGTACTAAGTATGCTGTTGTCATTCTTCTACCTCGCCGGCACGCTTTTTGCATTGCGCCTAGCGCTGTCTCTCTTGGTAGCGTTTTCCCCTCTCTCCCATGCTTTGCCGAGCACCCGACAATCTCTTTTGCGCATGCGTGCAGCCTACTGTACCGTATGTTTACGATATCTGTTTGGTTCTGTTTTCCGCCGATAGAATGTGCGGCGCGGCGTTCAAGTGCCGTTTCTACATAATTTAAAGTTTTCTTATTTTTATTTGGCAATAATTAATTATCAAATCAATTTAATTCTTTCTTTATTTTACCTGTGTGATCCCCATGGTGGTCATATTTATATCGGTGCAACAGCAATTTTCGTCAGAAGTATTTGAAAATTCAATCATATAAGATCACGGAAATTTTATTTTTATCGACGCGATCTCCGGTACGGAGATTCGCATTTTTCATGCCGAGTTTGTTCTTTAAGTTCATTAAAGTTTTTAATAGTTAAATTTTAAGCTTTTTAAAATTGATACAGTGATTTTTTTTTTTAATTAAATGATTTAAATTATTAATAATTTATTAAAACGAGCTTGCCAAGAAATATCATCTATATATTCTCAAGAATCTATAGATTCTCTCTTTGGGGTACATCTGGTTAAATGCCATCAACTAAATTAATATTTCGTCATTCTAAAGTTAAAGACTTTCGGTTCTCATGGTACAGTGGCCAACTGGATTTAGTTGGATAAAGCCTTCCTACTATTGTGCTACTAAAGACCTTTAATAAAGAATTTGGATTTTAAAAAGCAAGAATGACTTTGTTTTCTTTACAACGGCTGTGTGTCTCCTTTTTAAAATAAGATGAATTATTTTATTAAATTTTATCATTTATCTATAACGTTGACCTTAAAGAACCAGATCTTGAAGATTGGGGTTATTGCTTCCTTCAACAGCAATGTACTCTTTTTCCACTATTCCACTATATGATAAAATAAAATTAATAACAGCACAATAACTAAATAGTTTCATCACATGTGCGACATTATTGTTGCATTTAAAGGTTTGCAGATTACTAATACAGTTGTTGTTGAGCCTATGTTAAATGCACTAAATAAGCTTTGAATAAGAAATTCATTTCTCATTTGAGAAACCCTGCCACTGTCTTTCATGAAAGAGGAAAGAAGTGAGCTTATTCAGCTCTCCTGTGATGGATTACTGGAGTCCACATTCAAAAAGATGAATGTAACAGAGTTTTCGTTGGCGAGAATATCAGAGTACTGCCTGATATCATCAAAGTCTACTTGTGTTTAACACAACATATTTCTGTAAATGTGCTCTCCCCCCCCCCCTTCTTTATATGAAAAACAAATCCAGGAACAAACTAAACATCGAATCTGATTTATGACTAAAACTACATACTATTGAGCCAAACATGAGGAAGCTGTGCTTGACAAAACTAGCCCACACTTTTAATTGGCAATAGAAGCAAATTAGTGCAATCAGCCTACTACAACAATATGAATCAGTGTGTGCCAATATGTCATTAAATATTACATTGGGTTGTCCGGAAAGTTCTTTCTGTTTGGGAAAACCAAACCTGAATTTGTAAAATTTTGCTCTTTTCTTCCCGAACTCAATGAACTCGACATAAAGCTGAAATTATAAAAATTTTGTGTTTTTTTATCTTCTAAGAACGTGGGGCTTGAAATACTCTCAAAATAGTAAAATTTCACTTTCTGCAGGTACTGAAATAATGCTGAATTTGCGCTTCTTTCCTCTGATTTCCTGGGAAAGATGACAATTAACATATTTTTTAGAATAATGTTTAAAAATGTGCTTGTATATTTAGAAAAATTGGATGCAATATTTTTAGAGAAATTATATCTTTTTAGTTGCATTTTTAAAATATAAATGGTCCTCCTAAGTCCCTTTTTATGTAAAATTTTCCTTATTGGGGGTGTTCAGAGCTGGCATGTAGCCAAAACCGGCAACCCTTTGCTTTCGCCATCACTGCTGTAAAAAGTTCAGAGTGGTTTTTTGTCTCCGATGTGAGCTGACGTGGGAGTTTTATTTTGAGTTGTGCAATTAAATTTATTATTACAGTCCATTGAATATTAATTGAGTTGAGAACTGTTAATTATTTTATTCTTCTTACTATGAAACATTTTTGGTCCGACTCACGGAGATGAGCGACCTATATGCACGTATTTAAAATCTTGTGATTATTTTTTTAAAAAGAACTTTTATTTGTGTTTTAACAACCAGTGTTCGGAACTTTTATGGAGAAAGAATAGCAAATGCGTCGGCTTTATTGCATAAGAGGAGTTTTATACTGTCAACGTTAAGTGTCAACACTTCAATTCAAGAATAAAGTGAGTGAGAACATTTATTTACCTATTGATTTTTTAAATTTAACTATGTTTAAGGGTGCATTAAAGCAGGATTTACGGCTTATAGCCACTGAAATAAATGAGACTGTCACTGAGAAAATGACTGTTATAGATATTAACCTTCTCGACGCCGCGACCTGATATATCCGTTCACTATGCTGTAGGTTTCACAGCAATACAAGGTTTGTTTAAATTAATTCTACAAATATAATGCATTTTTAAAACATCAAGTAATGATTGACACTCTCAAGGATTATACTTATATACGTAATTACGTTTTTTATCTCAAGTTTGAAAATTCAGAATTTTTAAGCATTTTAAAAAAAATACAGAAAAAACAACATTACAAATTTGCCCTTTTGCTCGGCGGTCAGAGGGTTAATAATCTAATTTTGAATAGTAATTTATACAAAACTGATCCAGATCAGGTTTTAAACATTGGTAATGCTATTATAGAGGTACGAAAAAATGAAGAAAAACGCCAGTTAGATTTAGAAAAAATCAGGTTCGAAAGAGCCAAAGCTGAGTTGGAATTGGCAAAATTAAAAAACGAAAGTAAACAAGATGTATCATATGAGAAGGATCCTGAGCTATGTAGTTTAGATACTTTATTAAAAAGCGTAAAAACACTGACTTTAAAGTTACCAAGTAAGCCTGAGGGCTAGGGCTTGTTCTTTTCTTCCCTGGAAAGAGCTTTCATAGCAAAAAGTGTTCCTGACAAATATAAAGTAGAAATTCTTTTAAATTTGTTAGGCAATAAAGCTTCTAATGTAATTACATATTTAAAAGACCAGGAAATTGACGATTATGAAAAAGTTAAATTATTAATTTTACGGGAATTTGAGCCAACGCCACAGGCATGTTTTGAGCAGTTTAGGAAAGCAATTCATCAACAAAACGAAACTTGGGTCCAATTTGCGACGCACTTAATAACTAGTTGGGATTATTATCTTAAGTTGAGGAAGGTCTCAGATTTTGACAGCTTAAATAAAATTGATTGTTGCGGATAAATTATTCCAGACTTTAGATAAAGAGACCGCATCACATATAAGCATAAGGCAAGCAGATGGGTGGTTTGACCCCTTAAAATTATCCCAGGAAATAGACCTATATTCAGCTTCGTGCGGAAAACCGTCTGAGAATTTTAGTGCATTTCGTAAAAACCCAAATTCAAAAAATGTATCGAAAGTGTTTTTTTCTGACGTGAGAAATTCGAAATGTTATTATGTTCGGAGAACCATCCGCTTTATAAATGTGGTAATTATTGTAAATTATCAGTTAACAAGAGAATAAATGTAGTCAAAAATAATAAATGTTGCTTTCGTTGTCTTTCCCCTCATAAAGCCTTGGTATGTAAAAGTAAATACAAATGCAATTATTGCTCAAAATTACATCATAGAAGTGTTATGTTGATAATTTGAATTTTGCTAATTAAGTAAAAAAAAAAAAAAAAAAAAAAAAAAAAAAAAAGTTGATAATTTGGGTTTTTTTTAAATAAATAATTAAATAAATATTAAAAGGTAATTAATTAAATTAATAAATAAATGGGGTTATGATTTCTTTAGGTTGTTTTATTTACATTATTACTTTTTCTAACTTTAGGATGTCTCTAAATTTTCTGTCAGACAATTTATTCCAAATTGTTCCATATTATATCATTTAAATTTTTGTTGTGTTTAATAACGTTTTGAGGAGATTTTTTTTTGTATTGGCTCGGCGCCCGCCGATGTAAAGACCTTTTCCTCGAATAATTATGAATATAATGAATAAAAATTCAAGTTAATAATACTTCAAATGTATAAAAAAAAAAATAGCTAAAGTTAATTTTGGTTCATAATTTATCTTTGAAAATACGTATTTAAATGTAAAAATATTATTATTTTAAAGGTTTTTAGAGATGTTCTGTTGAAAATTGTATGTCTAAATTTTCATTTCATATTTTACTAAGCACGTGGTGCCGATGTTACGATGTTTTGTGTATTCTTCCGCGGCAATCGGACCACGTTTTTATGTGTGTTTTTACTCCATTTTAAAATTAGAATTTATTGTAAAAGAAAATATGTAAAATATAAACTGTACATCGATAAGCAAATTTTGGAATGTTTCTAAATTAATCAACAAACTGAAAGATCATCATCTTTGGCGCGGCATCGGATTATTTGCCGTGGCATGAAGCGAAGGTGCGCGACGGCAAGTGGATAAAAGGACCGGCGATTCACGGAGACGGGACTTTTTTGGGACGGTTCTTGGACCATCGGAAGGGTGGAGAAAAGTACGAGCGGAATCCGGCTGGTGATCGGGACATCGACTTTTCGACGAACGGAGGCGGCAGAAAGAGCGATGGTTATCGGAAAAGGAGTGTTTTGATTTCTAGAGCTAGAGAAGGAGAGTGAAATCGGAAATGAGTCTCAGAGGATCAATTATGATGGAAAGAAAGAGAGACAGAATCACCGAATATGTGCCTAATTACTTGATAGAGATTTCATGATAAGTTAGAGTTGTGGTCGACCACGTGGTGAGAATATTACCTTTTTTTTTATTTCTCCGGAGAAAAAAATGTTTCCATTAAATAAACTAAGCATGATAAAAGTAATCGATCAATTATAAATATTTCCCCTTGTAATATTTTGCTGATAATTTAATTCAATAGTCATTAATCAAACTATTCATGATAAAAAGAAATATGTTTGTAATAATATACCACGATGTAATTTTTTATTTGTTCTTTAATCTAATGTTTCTTTAACTTTTAATAAATCTTACTATTTGTTTTACAAAGAAAAATCTCTATTTTCTTTTCTATTTTTCATACAGCAGCAAAAGATGTTCCGTTCTGTTTTTAGGTTTTTCAGAGTGAATAAGTTCAAAATTCTATACGATCAAGGCTTTATTTATTCATCATTAAATTCATTATATATAAAAGATTTGAATTTTTGGTAGATTGTTTTTTTTCTACCACGTGTTTGTGTCTGCCTAAGGAAGTTTTAGGCACGACACAACAGAAGTCTTTGTTATTCACAAGAGAAAAATGTGAATCGAGTGTCTGATAGAAAAAATGAAGTTAGGCAGGAACCAGCAGTGGATAATTACGCATGTCCGGATAGCACTAAACCAAAACAAGAGCAAATTCTCTCGTCCCGCTCAGCAGAATTTATACCGATTACAAGGACTGAACCACCCAATAAGTTGTTTACAACGACGAGTAATGAAAGCGAGAAAACTATTTTGTTGAGTACATGCATTTGTTTTATCAGAGATGAGAGTAATAATATTCACAAATTACGTTGTTTATTAGATTCTGGATCAATGTGTAATTTGATAACACTTTCATGCGCTGAGAGGATCGGATTGAAGAAAGAAAAAATAAACAGGGTTTTGTCAGGCTTGAATGACGTAGCAATAAATGTGAGATTAAAGGTTAATGCGACATTAACAAATTCAGATATGAGTTTCCACACAAATTTGGTTTTTTTAGTTGTATCACGAATAACTGATTCATTTGTACCTTCCAAGCAACTGCATGTAAATAGACAGGAATTAAATAAATTAAATAAATTTGCGGATGAGAATTTTGATGAACCAGGTCCTATTGACGCACTTTTGGGAGTTGGAATATTTTATGAGAGTTTAATTCCTGGACAATTATATCCCTTAGGTACAAAATTAATTTTGCAGAATTCCATTTTTGGATATATTGTTAGCGGAAGTGTGCCAACTTCGAGTGTAAATAAGATGCATTGCGGACTTATAAAGGATAGCGTTGATTTAGATGAATTATTGAGAGGGTTTTGAGAAATCGAAAATGTAGAGTCAGAACCGCTAAAAAATAAAGAAACTGAAATTTGTGGAGCATTTTTTGGAAAGCCATACAAGAGATGAAACAGGGAAATATGTAGTAAAAATGCCCCTAAAAGAAAATCCAGCTTGTTTAGGCCGGTCTAAGGACATTGCTGTCAAAAGGCTTAACTCACTGTGGAATAGATTAAAATTAGATCCTTCTTATTTAGAGTTATATAAACAATTTTTATCTGAATACAAAGAAATGGGTCATATGACTGAGGTTACAGATAGTGAAGAGCAGGGTATGCATTTTATACCTCATTTAGGCGTATATCGTCCAGAGAGTAAAAGTACACCACTTCGTGTAGTGTTCAATGCCTCTTGCCCAACGAATAATGGAATTTCATTAAATTCTCTTCAGTATAATGGAGGGGTGCCTCAAGACGACCTCTTTTCCATCATGGTTCGATTCAGAGAACATATTTTTGCATTCACTGCCGATGTCAAAAAAATGTATCGAATGATCTGGATTCATCCAGAACAACATAAATTACAACGAATCGTATGGAAAGAAGGACCATCTGAGCCTATTAAGACTTATGAATTAACCACCGTTACATATGGCACCACCAGTGCTCCATGTTTGGCGCCACACGCACGTTGAAACAATTATCTGCAGACGAGGGCAAGGAGTTTCCATTAGCTGTAAAGGTCCTGTTGAGAGATATGTACGTTGATGACGTACTGAGTGGTGCAAAAACACTGAATGAAGCTAAAGAACTACAGAAACAATTGATAGGAATTTATAAAAAAGCAGGGATGTCGTTACATAAGTGGTGTAGTAATGACAAATCTCTTGTGCAAAGCAGCGAAGAGAATTATACATTTTCTAATTCTGAGGAAATAAAAACTTTAAGTGTCTACTGGAATCAAAATGCTGATTGTTTTGCATTCCACATACAAACTGATGTAAAAGATTTCCATAGAAAAAGAGATGTTCTGTCTACAATTGCGAAGATCTTTGACCCTTTGGGTCTGTTAGGACCGGCTATAACTAAAGCAAAAGTAATGTTACAAAAGCTTTGGTTACTAAAGATCGATTGGCATGACTTGCTGCCATCAAAAGAAGAAAAAGAATGGAAAAAGTTCATTGAATCGTTGCAATATCTAAATAGGTTAACAATTGACCGTTGCATTCTATTAAGTAATCATAAGTGATAGAACTTCATGCATTTTCTGACGCCTCAGAAGTCGCCTATGGTGCTGCCGTTTATTGTAAGTCTGTGAGAGCTGAGGGAAAAGTCCTAGTGAAATTGGTTTCGAGTAAATCTTGTGTGTCACCGATAAAGCGAACAACTATACCACGACTGGAGCTTTGCGCAGCTGTACTGTTGGTTAAATTAGTGCTAAAAATTAAATCTGCTCTACAATTCGACATATTGCCTTCTACTTATTTCTGGTGTGATTCGATGATTGTATTATCATGGATCAAAAAAGAACCTTATTATCTCAAAACTTTTGTTGGCAATGGTGTTTCGAAAATTCAAGAACTGATGGATGTGTCGCAGTGGCGTCACGTACCATCCAAAGACAACCCAGCGGATTTGGTGTCCAGAGGAGTGAACCCCCAAGATTTACCTGAGAGTTCGATTTGGTGGTCAGGACCAGAGTTCTTGACTACAAATAACTATCCTAATAGCCCGATTCCATAAACTGTGATAAAGGACGACTACATTTCAGAACTTAAGGTTGTTAATGACTGTGTCAATTCTAATTTCAATATTATTACAAACAATTTTTTGAACAATTTAATGAACATTACTAAAGATTATGCTAAATTTATTCGTGTTATGAGTTTTATTTTTAGGTTCATCGGAAATTGCAAAGGACGCAATCGTAAAAAAGGACCTTTGAGAACTGATGAACTAAAAACTTCAGAATTAAAATTGGTAAGTTTGGTACAGAAGCAAAGCTTCCAGGAGGTGCTTGGTGATATAAAAAGGTCCAAACAAATATCAAAAATAAATCCAATATGTAGTTTAAATCCATTTTTGGATAAAAATGGGGTTTTAAGAGTAGGAGGTAGGTTGAGCAACAGTGATTTAAATTATGATAAAAAGTATCCAATTTTGTTGCCAGCCAACCACAAATTAACAGAATTAATTGTTAATTATTTTCACAAAAAGTATTTTCATTCAGGACCAAGCCTTACTGCATCAAATTAGACAGCAGTTCTGGATAATTAATGGGAGAAGTGTATGTAGGAAAATTGTGCATAATTGCATTACTTGTTTTAAGGCCAAACCACGGGTATTAGATCAGTTAATGGGAGAATTGCCTGAAGAAAGAGTTAGGAAAACCTTTCCCTTTAATATAACTGGGGCAGATTTTTGCGGCCCTTTCTTTATCAAGTATAGGGGCCAGAGAAAAGGTACCTACCATAAAATTTATGTTTGTATATTTATTTGCTTTGTGTCCAAAGCCATGCATTTGGAGGTAGTGTCAGATATGACATCAGCCTCGTTTATTGCTTCCCTTAAAAGGTTTATTTTTAGGCGAGGTAAATGCGCTAAATTATTTACTGACAACGCGAAAAATTTTGTAGGTGCAAATGCTGAGCTTAAAAAGTTGCAAAGGCTGGTACAGCAACCAGATGAAACTCTTGCAGGATTCATGTCATCAGAGGGTATTGATTGGAAGTTCCTTCCTCCCAGAGGCCCGAATTTTGGAGGTATCTGGGAGGCAGGAGTAAAATCAATTAAATATTACTTAAAAAGAGTGGTGGGAAACACAAAGTTGACTTATGAAGAGTTTCTGACGGTTTTAATTCAAGTAGAGGGAATGTTAAACTCTCGACCACTTGTTCCTTTGTCTGCTGACATAGATGATCTTAACGTTTTGACACCTTCCCATTTTCTAATTGGTCGACCTATTACATCAATAGTTGAACCTGATTTGACAAGTATTGGTGAGAACAGGCTGGATCACTGGCAAAATTTAACCAAAATGACGCAGTTAATCTGGAAAAGGTGGAGTTCAGATTACTTGAGCAATTTGCAGCAGAGAAGCAAGTGGAAATTTAAGAAAAATAATGTAAAGGTCGGAGACTTAGTTGTTATTAAAGAGGATAATTTACCACCATGTCAATGGTCTTTAGGGAGAATTTGTAATATTTATCCTGGAAAAGACACAAAAGTTAGAGTAGTAGAGGTAAAAACTGCCTTGGGCAAATATAAACGCCCAATTTCAAAGCTATGTCTCCTACCTATGAATGATTAATTAAACTTGTTGTAAATGTATTATTATTATTGTATTATTTCAATTATTGTTTATTGGTATTTGTGTGATGTAATATTGGAACTATTGCATTTATGATTATAGTGTTATAAATTTACGTAATTCATTCTGTCTTGAATGTTTAAAAACATTGCAAGGTGCGGCGGGATGTTCTGAGCTGGCATGTAGCTAAAACCGGCAACCCTTTGCTTTCGCCATCACTGCTGTAAAAAGTTCAGAGTGGTTTTTTGTCTCCGATGTGAGCTGACGTGGGAGTTTTATTTTGAGTTGTGCAATTAAATTTATTATTACAGTCCATTGAATATTAATTGAGTTGAGAACTGTTAATTATTTTATTCTTCTTACTGTGAAACAGGGGGGCTAAAATATGTTTGGAGCCCCGGGAAAGTGAACTGGTTCAGGGGTCTGTCCAGACTTTTCTCCCAGAGTCCTGTTTTTGTGAAAAGCTTATTATATTTGTGAAAAATCTAGTCAAAATTTTGGGAATTTATAATCAGATTCTTGTATATGCATTTTTAAGAAGATGTACATGTATGTAAAATACACATATTTTCTTTATCTACGTAAAAGTGGCAGTCAGATTTTACTTTTAAATGATTAAATTTGTGAAATGTCCTGTTTTAAGGTGAAAAGTTTTGTGAAGGGTCCTGTTTGAGATGAAAAATTTTGTGAAGGGCCCTGTTTTAAAATGAAAAAAATTGTGAAGAGTCCTTTAAAGGACCCAATTGCTTCCGAAACAGATCCCTGCGGTTGTTAAATTATTTGAATCCTACCACCGAAACTATTTACAAACATAGAATATTAAATTTAAAAAAATGTTTTACAGAAATAAGCTAAAACTAAATGCCCATTCTAAGCAGCATTTACACAGAAAAATTATAAATACATAACAAAAATATAAAATGCAAAATGACATATTAAAGTTTAGAAATAAAAATCATACCATAAAATGTTTGAACACAATGTTGGCTTCGTAGATCCCACACTCTTAAGAAGAAAATACAAATATATATGAGTATGTTGAAAAAAGGATTTAGAATATAAAAATGTATAAAATAAGTAATAAAGAAAAATAATATACACTGATTATCGAAATATAAACTAAACTTACTGAATCTTGCCTTCTAATAAACTAGTGAAAAGAATATCTGGGTTGGTAGCACTAAATTTAAGATGAGAGACACTACTGTCCTGCTCTATGGAAAAGCAAAGAAAATAATTAATAAATATTACACTTATACAATTATATTTTACTTATTGTACATTTCTACAAATAAGATGACTTTCAGATAAGACAATGTATAAATTTCAATGAAAAGCTTATATCTGTTTTATAAGACAAATCCTGAGACCATCAAGAGTCTAAGGAAAAGTTTAAATCAATGACAATCACAGAGTGTAAGAAAGATACCTTATTAATTTGGACTTCAATTGGAGGATGTCGCTGATTGTTGATAGCTGAAGACAGGGTGGTGCAAAATTTTAATTAGATTAACTATTGAAAACTAACGATTAAAAGTTCAATCATGACTAAAGATTGACGATTGAACTTTATCGTCAATCTTTAGTAATGATTAAACTTTTAATCATTAGTTTTCAATAGTTAATCTAATTAAAATTTTGCACCACCCTGGTTGAAGAGTCTTACTTTATAACTTGTTTTCCATGATCATCATTTTACATACATAGAAATTAAGATCATATGAGCTCTAACGAAAAAAATATTGACAGACTGGAAAGAAGAGAGACTGTAACATGACATGATAACACAAAATGATGATTTGATAAATGTAAGGATGGTATGTTTGTGGGATTGTAAACACATTAGTCAGTAATTCTTTTTTTTTTTTTTTTCAAGATGGCTTTGGTGTTTAAAGTCATGGTTTGTTAAGCCATGTTGATTTTTGCAGACTTTAAGTGAATGCACTTTAATTTCTCTTTATGTTTTCAGCAAATAAGTTGACCAAAGAGAATGACCAAACATTTTTGCAGTATACAAGCACTCTATCTCTAAAAGTACATTCTAATGCTCCTTCTATAAAATTATATTTTTAAACAAAAATCTATCCTAATGAACCTAGAGTTAGGGGGCAGCGTACACTGGACAAACTATGCAAATCTCCAATTTCTAAGAATTTATTTTTTTAAATGAAAATCTTTCTGACAAAAATTAACTTGAATTTGTACATTTTAAAATGAAAATATTTCCACATGAACCTAGTGTTGGGGGCACCGCTGTCAGCAGGCTTAACCTGCACGACTGTACGCTGTCAAACTCAATGGGAACCCAAAAATTTTATTTCCGACATTTAGATATATTACACTTTCAATTCTGACAAATAGTTCCTGAAAAAAAACCTAAATAATGGGAAAAAAAAAAAACAATGGCACTACGGGAATGCCGACAGAAGTGAAAACTTGAATAATTACGTGTGTATTTTTTGAATCGTCAGGAAACGTTTTATTGCGCAGGAAATACTTTTAAATGAAGTGTTTTTTTTATTCATTATTATAAACTACTACTACAAAAATTATATTACAATTTTCATTTAATGCGCTATTGTACATGAAAAATAATGCATATTATTTTACATACAAAAATTGCAATCTATTGCTTAAAACGTAAATTTACAAGTAAATGAAATATAAAATTTAATTAATTGGTATTCTTTGAAATGAATACCAATGAAACGTATGAATTTTCATCCACAATTTAAACAACTCTCAATACATTCATCATTTCTTCCATGAGATTTAGTTTCATATCTTTTGTAATAACATTTATCTGCAAAATAGGGTTCCCGCTTCCTATCACTCCAAAAACGACTTCTTTGCTGCCTGTCTTGTTTACTGTATTCATGAACATTATGCTTTTTTCTATCTTCATACTGCACGTATTGTTTGCGGTATCTATAATTTCTATCAACAAACTTTTCTTTTCTATAAAATGATTTCACTTCATTTCTGTATCGGTAACCACATTTCTTAAAACTTTCGTGAAACATTTCATTTTTTTTATATTACTGCCGTCTATTTTTCTCGTGTTCGTTAAATTATAATATTTTCCGTGTTTTGTTATTTCATTTTTCATCTTTTGATTTGGTCTCGCGAGTTGAGTCACTTTTATCTGTTTTCACTGTGCGTGCTAAATTTATCTAGAAATTATTTTCTGAATTATTTTTATTCATAATACCAATCATTTTGCTTTCTGCACATGAACTATTTCCTTTTGATAGTTTCGCTTCATTGTATGAATTGGCAACATATACAGTGGTGTCGGTAACAGGGTCGCGAATTCAATGGTTTTTTCCCATCTCAAAAAATGCCCAACGCGCCTAAAGAAGTTTTCACTTCAAAAACAGCACCCCCCCCCCCCCAGCTCCATAGTGTATGGCATGCAAGATACAATAAAGTTGCAAGATATGTTTCTGACCCAACAAAGCCTGGCAAATTTGTGAAATGACTATCAGAAAATAATTTTTTTGAAATAGTAAATATTTATATTTTATTTTAATCCAATACATTGTTAGAACCAGAAAGGTCCCATAAATAAGTGAATATTTTTTATTTGTCTATTTGGGTTTTTATACAAAATTTTAAATTTGCAGAAAAAACAAAAAACATGAAATTAGCATTCAGAAATGTATTTATTTATTTTTTAACAATAAATAATATTTTTTTTAAACAAAAGATATTGTTGCAAGAAGGAAAGTACTCAGAATAAGTGGGTGTCTTTTGCTTTGTTGTATTTCAAACTGGAGAGCAGATGCGACAGTTTCAAAATGCGAAAAAAGGAACATTTTTTCGCATTTTGAAAAAATGCGAAATCATTAATCTATCTGCTTGAAGTTCCATGAAAAGATCTTGAAGATGCAAACACCAGCGGTGGCATGCCATTTTGCAATGTTCATAGGGTATTTATTTAATAACTGGGCAAATTATCAAAAATGAAAAATCTGAGCATCAGGTGCAATTTGGACCTGTCTTCATCTATCATCATCCAAATTTTCATACCTCTGTGCGGTAGATTTTCTTATCCATCACCAACAGACAGACAAATACTTTTTTATTAATATAGATTTTAAGTTTCTGTCTCATTTTTAAAAATCACATTTACTTTCTCAAAAACAATCATTAAAAAAAAAAAGCAAAAGTATTCAAGGTATTATAAATTAAAACTTAATTAAAGAAACAAGAGTTGTTCTACAGAAAATTTTCTCCAATATTTTTTACAGACAAACCACAAAAGATACAAAGGATCATAACATACCACTGAAAACAGTATCATTTTAGCTGCACAACATTTTTTTTATATATAATTATTGCTCTTTTCTACAGTACCGAAAAGGGTGCTCTCATAAAACTTGGGCAGAATTATGAGTTATGGTAAACCTGCCACTTTCTCATTACTTCTTGATATTTATTTTGTCACACTGAAAATGTTACTATAGATAAGTGTAGCAAACAAATGTTCATTGTTGTTTTATATGCCACATGTTGATAAATTAAAAAGTTACATGCGTGAAAATTATTTTTAAAATATCATCAAAAATCGTAAATTAAGTTACAGAATTCAAAGTAAACTTTACTACAAAAGTAAATTTTTTATTCCATTCAATGGAGAAAAAAAAAAGAATTATGTGGTATTTAGAAGCAAAGATACATAAAATTAAAATGAAAGTGAATGTCGTGACATCTAGTATTACTTCTGACCTTAGGCTCAGGGCTAAAGATGAACATTTATGCTTCATAATATAGATACTTAGAATTCTTTACTATGTAAAAATATTATTTTCTTTGTTGGAAAATATGCAAACAACAAAATACACCAGAACTTTACTTTTACTTTTTGTAAGGACCAAATTAAAAGAAATTACCAAATTATTTACCAAAAGAAAATAAATAAATACATAAATAAAACATGAACTACAAGAAAAAACACAAAATGTAAAAAAAAAAAAAAAAAAAAATGTAAAAAAATCAATAATGTAAAAAAAAATCAATGTATGTAATGTAAAAAAAATCAATGTATTACATAAATATTTTATTGAAAATTGGGGGAAAATTAACATTTCGAGAACATAAAAATGAGGTTCTACTGAATTCAGAAAATGTACAATACAAAAATCCAAAGTATATTTTATTTTGAAAATGCAAATAAAGTTCTATTTTGACAATTAGTAAAATGCAAAATTTGTGATAACCATGGACTAAATGAAAAAAGTGGCTATTAAAAAACTATCTGCCAGTGACCACTAGGGCTGGATTATTTATCAATATATCGGTCAAATATTGATATTCTAGGTAGATTTCGTAAGAAATACTACCTATTACATTCTCACCTAAGTTGGAAATTTTGAAAAATTTTTGCAGATCTACGCCGATCATGACTCCCAGAACACAAAACCACCCCCAGTTCAAAACTTTATATATATATATATGTCACTTTTTTCTGACCACGATAACTGGAAAAATTCTGCATAAATCTCTTCCAAACTGATACATAAAATCAAGGGTCATAAAATCTCGGTCAAGTTCATTAATGGGCAAAATCGAACCAAGGGGGGGGGGGAAATGAGGGGGCTTCTTGTGAAAACAGAAAAACCCTCATAATTTCTTTATTTTTATACGTATCGAATAAGTTTAAAGTTATTATTACTTCTAGGAAAAGGGCCGAAAATTTATGTATGACAGATTTTTGATATAATTAAAAATGGCCTCAAGGGTGGGAAAAAAGGGGGGTTTTAGAAGAAAAAAAATCATAGCTTCGTCAATTCACAAGATATGAAATCCACGTAAATTTATTATTAATCCTGTTAGTATTATCTAAAACTTTTATATTGACAAGTTTTTTATAGGACCAACCGTTATAGCAAAAAAAAATTAAAAACAAAAAAATCCCTGCCGGCTCCGCCTGCAAACAAGTTATTTTTCGAAGTAGGCGGTTCCAACTCCCGCATCTTTTCGAAACTGATACATAAAATCAAGGGGCATAAAATCTCAGTCAAGTTTGTTAATGGGCAAAATCGAACCAGCTGGGGGGGGGGGGGGGGGGGGGGTACTTTTTGTGAAAACAAAAAAAAACCCATACTTTCTTAATTATGATACGTATCGAATCCGTTTAAAGTTATTATTGCTTCTAGGAAAAGGGCCGAAAATTTATGTATGACAGATTTTTGATATAATTAAAAATGGCCTCAAGGGGGGGGGGGGGGGAGGGAAGGGGGTTTTAGAAGAAAAAAAATCAGAACTTCGTCAATTCCCAAGATTTCAAATCCACTTAAATTTATTATAAATCCTCTTAATATTATCTAAAACTTTTATATTGACAAGTTTTTTATAGGACCAACCGTTATAGCAAAAAAAAATTAAAAACAAAAAAAATTCCTGCCGGCTCCGCCTGCAAACAAGTTATTTTTCGAAGTAGACGGTTCCAACTCCCGCTTCTTTTCGAAACTGATACATAAAATCAAGGGGCGTAAAATCTCGGTCAAGTTCATTAATGGGCAAAATTGAACCAGGGGGGGGGAAATGGGGAGGCTTTTTGTGAAAACAGAAAACCCCCATAATTTCTTAATTATTATACGTATCGAATCTGTTTAAAGTTATTATTACTTCTAGGAAAAGGGCCGAAAATTTATGTATGACAGATTTTTGATATAATTAAAAATTGCCTTAAGGGGAGGGGGGAGGTTTTTGAAGAAAAAAATTCATAACTTCGTCAATTCCCAAGATTTCAAATCCGCTTAAATTTATTATGAATCCTCTTAATATTATCTAAAACTTTTATATTAGCATGTTTTTTATAGGACCAACTCTTATAGCAAAAAAAAAAAAAAATCCTTGCTGGCTCCGCTTGCAAACAAGTTTGGTTTCGAAGTAGGCGGTTCCAACTGCAGCATCATCGCGAAAAGGTCATTACTTCCGCAATTCCCGACAAACAGGCGCCCCACGGTCTGCGTCTTCGAAATCTACCTGTGCCTGTAGGCCGAGCCGTCAGGGATTTTTTTAAAATATCGCAATAACAATATTTAAACTCTGACTCAGCCGATATATCCCAATAACAATTATATTCATGTTTTGCTTTATGATCACCGCGAAATCGAGCCCCGAAAAACAGCGACAAATATCCCGTACCAATATGTCCTTCCATCCTTTTTTTCATTTGATCCATCTATTTATTCACTATCCTGCTTCATCAAAAACGGAAAATTACCTCCGCTGATTAACTATCTATCATATATCAAAGTAAGGAATATTCCAATATATCCCAATACATCCAGTCTTTAAAAACCACAAATTCTACTGTTCGTTACAGATAAATACTGAATAACACTTTTGCTAATGAATAACAATAATCGCTCGGTCCTTGTTTGGCTGCTGTGATTGGTCCAGACTTATTCCGATAACTCTAAGCTTTTGATATGTCATGACGATAAAGATGAGCGTTGATTATTGCGTAGTATTGATAATGCTTTATTTATAGAGTGTGGTTTTGTGGATTCGGAAGTAATTTATATCTGAGCTTAAAATGAGTGTATCGAATTGGATAGATTCGGTCTTTTTTGGTTGCCCCGTTCATAAAAAAGGTACATTAAATACATTGAAAATTTTTACACTGAATTTCACTAGATTATCGAAATTTAACTTATTGCTTATTCTAGTGGATTTTATTAGTAAATTAAATTTCTGAACGGATGTCTATCAGTTATTCAGCAAAGAATACTTTTTTTTTTCAATGAGAGATACATTAAATAATTTATACAATGTTAGATAATAATTAACGCAAAAAAATGAAACAAAAATTACATGGTTGCCATGATTAAATTTTGTAGTAAATCGTAAGTTTCTCAAAATATGCGATATTTTTTAAATTTCTTAAATTCATATTTTTAGTCATCCAAGATAATCCTTTGCTAAATTAAAAATAAGAAACGATAATGATAATTGATAAAATGAATTTTTTCAGGATGGACTGATTTCTTTATGCCAAGATTAAACAAAGGATATATGACGAAAGGATCGTGATGTATGGGTGGTTTGGCCCGGACCCATTTCGTGTACAGAATAAACGAAATCAGACTCAGCCCCCCCCCCCCTCCCAAACTGTAAAACCAAGTAAAACAAGTTTGGTATTATTAAACAAATAATTAAATTCTATACATTTTTATGTGGGCAACTTTGAATTTCATTTTATTAATTGTGCTTTTTAATCATATATTAATCATATCATAGTGGTGAAAATGAAACTTAAAAAAAAGTATATATTAATAGAATAAAATGAGAAGAATAGTAGATATACTATCTTTAAAGAAAAGCTTTATGAAAGTAATGGTAATGCAAATAGTTATTAAACAATTAGTTTATTTCCTTTTAAATATTTTGTTTTAAAAAACGTAGAAAAAAAATTATGTTCTATGAGCAAATATATATAAAAATTTTAATTTGTTGCATTCAACTAGGTTTTGTGTTTAAATTGTTGATACCATATCATTTATCTTAAAATAGCAAATGCTCTTGCTCTCCCCCCCCCCCACCTTTAAATTAGTATCGCGATATATCAGCAATATCCATATTAACTTGTTGATATATTGCGATATTAAATTTCTGATATCGTCCAGCCCTAGTGACCACATTTCCTACTTGGAAAAGGTAAATTTTCTTGCATGCCACCAATGATTCCATTCTTGCTGGTTATAATATGCTAATATTAGCATATGTATTCAGTCCATTTCATTTTATATTTCAATACTAATAGAAATTTTAACAAAAGTTTATTGTTTAGTACTTTTAAAAAATAAGAAAAAAAAGATGGCTACTAGTTTTTTTTTAAATGCTCACTAATAAAATTACTACTACTGGCCACTGGCCCCATTTTCCAGTTTTGTCCTTTATCAATTTGCACAGTAAATTGAAAATAATTAATAATTTCAAAAAAATAGATAAAGTAGATTTTTTTACCATAATCTTCACACAGACTCCCATACTGATCATAAATTTTAACTTGATTATTAGATAAAGCAACAGCAAACCTTGATTGTGTAGCACTAGATGACAAAAGAACAAATATAAATATTTTAGAAATTTACTAGCTAATCATAGACACTTTTCAGCAGCATATTAAATCAGAGTTCCACCCAGACCATTTTAAAAATATGCTTTACTCTGCTTGCCCTTTGGTTTGAAAAATAGCACCCTTCTTGCCTCTCAGTCAAACAATGGTGCATTGCTAAAATTTGTAATTAAAAAATTGTTTGCATAGTAAAAATTGACTCATTTTCACGACTTAAAAAGATTTCTGAATATTAAAATGCTTTAGAAATCTAGAAAATACCTTTAAAAATCTAAAAAGTATCCTTTAAGATTCTAAAAAGTGCCCTTTTTATTCTACCAGCAGCACACTGTCCCTTTTTTAAAGGTGGGGAAACTCTGATTAAATATATCGTCAATAAAGAAAAAAAAATCATTTTAACTATTTTCTAAAAAATTGTGCAGCTTCATTGTTATTGTTAATTTTTATTCTTAGGTAAATAAAGTAAGCTGCTTTAACTGTGGAATTTTCAAGGGCTGCCATTTTTTGTCCACACTAAATGACGATAATACATTTGAATAGTGTAAATATAATTCCTTGTGATTAGTTAATTGAATTCATTAAATAGGTTAAAACTAAAGGTGAAATAAATAGTAATTTAAACTGAAGGCCGAATAGTGATATATATATATATTAATTACACATACATACATATTAATCACAGGTACACAATAATTTAAAAATAGAAATAAAATTAACACAAATTAAAATTAATTTTTTTGTTATTGGTATGTTTAATAATTTTAACAGCTTGATGTTAATGAAGTGTTAATATTTCAATTTTTGAACTAGAATTCTGCACAGGACAAAATTTCCAGGCCCAGGTCCGACCTGACCCATACAAAAAATTGTTGGTCTGAACCAGTATTAAAAATAACAGTTCAGCATAGCCCAATATAAAAACTAACAATTCAGTCTGTACCCGGCCCGACTGAATTTCTACAAAACATGCCGATATTTCTGAAGCAACATTATCCTACAGTTAAGATTATTTAAAAAACACACTTACTTGTGCATACATTTTATTTTCAGATTATGTTCAAAATTCATGGAATGCATACAGAATAACAACAATATTAATGATTACTTAGACAATACATACATAAACACTGATTTAAAAAATTTACTTATACAATTACATTCAATTGAAGATTCAGCAAAAAAATCAACACAGTTTAGAATGAAAGAAAAACACGGTAAAAAATAAAATCACAATTTTATTTTTATAGCTATATATTTATAGCTATAAAAAGTCTCAAAAAGAAAAAAAGTAGATTTTTGAAAATATCTCGCTATAATTTATTAAATTAAATTTCTAAAGATTTTGCTAAACAAATATCACTGTGATATCATCCATCACTGTAATTGTTACAAAAATGAATAAATAAAATGCCAGCCCGAGATGGGCTTGGGAGGGAAAAATTTAGAGGTCTACGCAGTAGGACTAGAAGATGTATAAATTTCTTAAATCGATTTATCATCCATTTTTAAATTGTCATTTAACACGGATTTTACCTTTAGGATATGGAAGCCATTTTTTAACTTATAGTGACTAAATAAGGTTGTTTAATAGAAATAAAAAATAAAATCACAATTTTAAAGTCCCAAAAAGAAAAAAAGTAGATTTTTGAAAATATATCGCTATAATTTAATAAATAAAATCACAATTTTATTTTTATAGCTATATATTTATAGCTATAAAAAGTCCCAAAAAGAAAAAAAGTAGATTTTTGAAAATATCTCGCTATAATTTATTAAATTAAATTTCTAAAGATTTTTCTAACACTTAGTTGTTAATTTTCCAAATATTTTGAAAAAAGGTACTTACATACAGACAAAAAAAAAATTGAAGCCTCTCAAACTGGAACCTCTTAAGTTGTGTCTATGGGAGAGTGAGGTTGCACGGACAGGACTGGGCCAATAATGGTTTTCTTATGGGCTGGGTCAAACCCATGCTGAACTTCTAGCTTTTATACCAGTCTTGATGAAAGATTATGGAAAATAGAGAGCAATACTGGATAAGAAGTTTAAATTTTGTAAAGTTAATTACATTCCAAGACTATGAGATATACCCTTTTCAAATATGATATAAAGTTAATTGTGGCCCTTCCCCCAAAGTTTAAAGATTTGTTAAATGCGAAAATTGATTCTGTTCAGGCTTGTAATAGATCAGGAATTTCCATAATACTTTTCAGAAAAGATAATAAAGAATTCCTTTACATAAGAATGACAATGAGGAAATTTCGAGATAGACTAAAGGACAATGAAGCAAACCTTAGATTGAAACGACTCCGCACAGTGTTAGCGAGATTAGCTTAAACTCAACCTATAAAAGTTGAATTTAATAAAGCAAAAGTTATTTTCTGTACAAATAATTACCATGAAGCTATTATAAGAGAATCTTTTGAGATAATTTCTAGAAGTGAAACCCCTATGATATAAATGAAGAAATTTCGAGATAGACTAAAGGACAATGAAGCAAACCTTAGATTGAAACGACTCCGCACAGTGTTAGCGAGATTAGCTTAAACTCAACCTATAAAAGTTGAATTTAATAAAGCAAAAGTTATTTTCTGTACAAATAATTACCATGAAGCTATTATAAGAGAATCTTTTGAGATAATTTCTAAAAGTGAAACAGTTTGCAATGATATTTTGTCATATGACATTCCATAAAATTTGGAGTAAATTGTTAGAAAATAGATAAAAGTTCGTTGAAATAAAACTTTACTTTTCTGCCCCTAGCCCTTTACCTTCTGTACCACCCTTAAACAATTATGGTCTCTCATGGATTGTGAGCTCGAGTAAGATCGAAGAGGATTGACAGCACAGTCCCCGAGTATGGCCGAGTGTCAGCTGAAAACATTTGGAGCGTGTGTTTTTAATGTTTTTAACATCTTGACAACAATAAATGGATTTTGCATCTTTAAGCTTTTTTCTCCTTACAAATTGTATGTATTTTTGTGAATTTAATATCATTCGCCTAGTTCACTACTTTTTTCACATTGTCAGGGGTCGATGCAGGTTTTTTTTTCTTGGGGCCCATTTTGTGAAAAGTAAAGGTTATTTTTGTGAAATTTATTATATTTTTGTGAAAAATAACATTTTACAACGAAAGTTGAAATCCAGTTAATCAAATTTGAACCAAGCATTTTTTAAACAAAAACATTTTTAAATCTTTTGCTGAAGTTTTCCGCTCTGGTGAGCTTGTTTGTTTACAAATTACACATTTTAAAACATCACAAAATAATAAATAAATAATAAATAGTAAGTTTTTATGGAATAGAATTTTGTGAAGGGACCCATTTTATCAAATTGATTTTTGTGAAGGGGCCCATTTTATTAAATAGATTTTTGTGAAGGGACCCTAAACAGGCCCCAAATTTTTCCTGGATCGACCCCTGATTGTTAAAGTTTCTTTCTAGAATATATTTCATGACTATTTTTTTTTTAACAGTTTTAGAAAAGCTAAACAACTGTGAAAAGTCAGAAATAGATAGTTTTCTCACATATTTTTAATAGGCAAATATTGCATTTGGTCTTTAAAATTTTAGTGTAACCACAGATATATTACACAATAATGTTTATGATTTCAATTTTTTAAAAATATTTTAAAATTATCCTTTTAAAAACTATCAAAGTGTGTTCTTTATAAAAATAAATCGCTGGCACCCTTTGACTAGAAGCGCCTGCATGCATCACACACTTCACACATGCTACACGTACCAGACTTGACTGTTATGAGAATGGTTGTGCATGAGAGAAAAAATGCTTTGCAATGCTTTTAATAGTATAAATACTTCGGGAAATATAAATTGGAACACTTCTAAGAATTATTAATTAAATAAGCAATTTACAACATTTACAGCATAATTGGGATTCCACTAATTAATCAATACGGAAAAACTTAATACCTCATGAAAGAGTATGAATTACTTACTTAACTGTGGATGACTTTAAAACATAACATTTTGGTGGTGCAGCAGAAAACTTAAGTGACAATTTCACAGAAGTGAGACAACTCAGATTTTCTTGTGTGCCACCTGAAAGAAATGTATCACATCAACTATTATGTTTACATTTTTTTTAATATTAGAAAACATATTTTAATTACTTGGTACTGTATATTCCAGCTTATAACATGCATTTAAGAACCCTAATCAAAATTTACAAGTGTTAAGTGTGCTTTATGTGAGAATAAAATTGAAATATTAAAAATTAAGAAAAGTTACGCATAAAATTTGAGTTTTCTATGTTAATAAACAAGAAAAAAAAGATATGAATAGTTAAATAAACCAGTTTTAGAGTACAATTTCAAAAGCATTGTGAGGATTTAAGTAGATATATAGTCATATATCACATGCCCTCATTTTGAATATTTGTCTTTATGCTCCAACCAGTTATTATTCGTTTTAAGTTTCTTAATTGTATTTTTATGTTACATATCTCATGAAGGTTTATTTGCAAAGAGGGGTGTGTGCATAATATGGCAAATAGTATATCTGAAAATAGTAAAAAAATATTCTTAAATTGTAGGTGCGTGTTATACACTGGAATATACAGTATTTATATTATAGGTGCAGATTCCACCACGTGGCGACTAAATTTTTTGCTTTAGCCACTAACTTTCGATGTGTAAAGTCACCAGGTGTTTTACTAGGATGGTCCTTTTCTGCCGAATGGGCTTTTTTTAATATGAAATCTGCAGATAGACTTCCGTAATTCAACGATAGTTAGCGCTTTTTTTTTTTCACTGTCCATCATTTAAAAATATGATTGAACATGGATGCTACATTTCCACTGATTCGCAAATTTCTCGTTTTCTTCTTTAAAAAAAAAAAATAAAAATAAATGTTGATATGCTTCTTGAATTAACTCTGTAGTGACAGCATACCGCAATGCAGAAAAATTTCGTACCATGAAGATAATAATTTTGGATCTACTCATTAAATTTGTAGCTCTTTTGGATTTTTCAGATATGTTCTTACAAGTAGACATAGGTATGCGATTCTTCCACGAATAAGCAGAACTCCTCGAATTATGATTATTATTTTTTTTAAAGATTTCCTCAAAATCAATTCGCCTGTCGGTCATGAAAAGAAATCTAGAATTTCATCTATCGGGCACGAACTTCGTGAAAACACTCACAGAAAAATTCCTCAAATTTTGTCGTCAATCGCCAAATAATACCAAGAATTCATTAATCGCTCATGAAATAAAATCGCAAATTTCCTCAAACAGTCTTGAGAAATAAATGAATAAATAAAATAAGAATTTCATCAATCGATCAAAAAAAAAAAAAAAAACGTGAATTTCGTCAATCAATCGAGAAAGAAAAATGCTAATTTCGTCAATCTATTGAGAAGAAAAGAATGCGAATTTCGTGAATTTATTGAGAAAAGAAAATGTGAATTTCGTCAATCAATCGAGAAGAAAAAAAATGTGAATTTCGTCAATTGATCGAGAAAAAAAAAATTGTCAATCGATCGTGAAAAAAACGTGAAGCTTATAAGTCGATTGCAGAAAAAAAAGTTTTGTATGTTGCCAATCTGTGATGGGAAAAAAATGCAAGTTTCGTCAAACGATAGTGAAATAAAACTGCGAAGTTCGTCAACTGATCTTGGATTAAAACCGCAAATCTCATCAAGTGATTGCGAAAAAAAACCCTCTAATTTCACCAATCGATCAAAAAAAAAAATTAATGTAAATTTTGTTAATTGGTCGCGGAAAAAAATCTAAAATTTCGCTGTCAATTAGCTGTGAAAAAAATTGTGAATTAAATCAATTAGTCCCGGAAAAAAATAGGTAATGTCATCAAACGATCGTGAATTTCGTCAAATAGTCACAATAATAAAACTTGAAAATTGGAAGAGGTGGAGATGGAGACCTCTTTTTCGCCGGAAAAACAGCTAGCGGGCGATTGCTGACTATGATGCAACATTAAGCTATTCTGTGTTATCGAGCTGTATTTTTTATTTATGCTATATTTTTATTTTATAACATTCACTGTCATGAACATTAGGGATGCACTGAATATTCAGTACCTATTTGGTCTATTCGGCCATATTACAGAATATTTAGTTTGGCCGAATATCAAACTATTCGGCCAAACCAAATACTTAAAAAAACTTTTTTTTAAATATTTTTAAAAACCTGCAATTTCTACTTTTAACTGTCAATTAATAAAGATATTCAAAATAATTAGAAATAAAATTATATTTCAATGAAAGAGAATGCTTTTACATTATTTATTCACAATTTGAAAAGCGTCACTTAAGAAAATTAACCCAAGGGTCGATCCAGGCAAAATTTGGGACCTATTTAGGGCCCCTTCACAAAAATCTATTTAATAAAATGGGCCCCTTCAAAAAGATCAATTTGATAAAATGGGCCCCTTCAAAAAAATCAATTTGATAAAATGGGCCACGGAACAGCTTTGGAACTAGCCTGCTGTCTGTCTGCCATCTTGGAAATTTTTTCTGCGAAAAACCCATTTTTGCCAAGCGGTTAGCCCTTTTAGGTTTAACTATAAAAAAAAAAAAATTAAGTAGATAATAAACAAAACAAGAACGAAAAATCATGCATCAAGCATAGATTATGTAACACTTTCCAACGCTTCCAAAATAATTTTACAAATCATTACCGTTTAATAAGCTGAAAGATAACATCTAAGTAAACAATTTGGAAAATGCATAACATATTTAAAAACATAATGTCAGGAATTTGCAACATATACAATATTCGGAAAAATATCCGCATACTTTTATTCAGCCTTGCATAGGATCTATAGATTTGTATATATACTACATAGGACGCTAAATTTTAGTTTAGTTAGAAAACGCGTAGCACAGTTTAAAATTCTCCTTCTGGAGTTTCTGTCAATAAACGGAAATGTGTTTGCGAACTTTTGTGCTGTCCTGTATATGAAATACAGAATTCATACACACCAAGTAATAGACAAAAAATGAGTTAAATTTAAAATCATTTTCAGCAACTTAAAATGCACTTCCAGGAATTATATTTAACAGACAGTCATGGGTGCAAGTTTTCCACCCACAGACGGAATTCCGTCTTTTAAAAATTTCTGAGGACGGAAAAAAAAATTCGCCGTTTTTTCAAGATCCTTCAACGAAATATGCCGTATTTTCGAGATCCTTTGACGAAATATGCTGTATTTCCGAGATCCTTCGATGAAATATGTCGGGGTTTTTTTTTAGATCCTTCGACAGAATTCACTGTGTGCACACGTGTGCACTTGGAGACAGTGTTGTAGTGCTCAGAAAAAAAGTGAGGGGACGCCCATAGTCCAGAACGTGGGATTTGAAAACAGTAGAATTTAGATTTCAGTAAAGCTAATTTCCGCACTGCAATTTTCGTTAAAGTTTGTTTTGCAACTCTTGTTTTTGAAACAGTCGTAGAATAACATTAAACCTGTTATCCACAGACAACAATGAAAATTACTGCATTTTTACTTTCCGGGCATATGTAGTTTCAGAAAATTGTTGCAATCATAGAAAAACGAGAGAGAGATTATGAAATTTTGGCATAACTTTACGTTTTGAGGTTCCCTGGATCCGCTTTTGCTTTTTTACAAGGATTCTATATGTATGTGCATATGTTGATGTTTCCTTAAGTTTTCAGATCCTCAAAGCCCATTTTTGCTGTTTTACAATTACTTTGTATGTGTGTGTAAGTGAATGACTGAACATGATAGCATTCAAACAATGGTTTTGACCTAAAAAACATTCATCAGTTTTGTCACAATTCAAGCCAATGTACGGAAGTTAGACTAAGAACAGATAAATAGACAGGGAGACAGACGATCTGGTGTCATAAATACTTTTCAACTGTTATGGAAAATATTAAAAATGAGTGCATTATTTCTTAAAATTATTTATTTAGCGTGCTTATTCTTTAAAAAGTTAATAAGTTTGAAAAGCCTGCCTCCTTTTCTGTCCTTAGCGCCCCCCTGAAAATGAAATGTAGGGGGACATTTGAGATAAAATAAGAAAGTGAGGGGACGCCGTCCTCCCGCGTACACCCTCAACTACACCACTGCTTGGAGAGGGGGACAAGTCAAAATATTTTCAGTTCCTGGCCACATTTCAAACTTGCACCCATGCAGACAGTAGAGAATTCTTTTGTGTGTCCCTGTAAATGAACGATGACTGCTATACACGCAATATTCTGTAGTAAGCCACTTGTAATGCACCTTAGTGATATATATCAATTACAATGTGTTTGAAATTGTGTAACATCATTAAAATATACCGCAAATGATTTTCCCCCATAGACCGTAATGTAACGGAATTCTTTTGAGTGTCCCTGTAAAAAAACTATAAGTGCTACACACTTCAGTTGAAATAGAGAACATTCTATAGATAACGACAATAACATATAAAAATTGCAGGGCAATCCGAGCATATTTATGGGAGTTAGAGCACGGACAGACGGCCAGACAAACCGAAGTCACAGAGTTTCCCCCAGACAGTTTCAGGAGGGTGCTGCGCCCTGCCTGCCCTTTGGTTAAACAAATAGCGCCCTTCTTGCCCCTCATCCAAAAAATCGCGCACTTCTGCCTCTTTTTTTAAAAAATGACGCCCGTACTGCCTTTTGTTGTGCCCACCCTGAACGTGCGCCTGCAAGTTGTTTTCTCATTTACACACATAGGATCGCACGTTCCCCTACCATCTGCTCAAAGTCTGCGATCGCCGTAGATTTAGAAATTCCCTGACGATAGCAAGAATGTATAAAGAACTGTTGAAGGTACTATAATAACCTGTTATGTTAACCAGAACTGGAGTATCTCTCCAGTTTTTCGTGGGAGACTACCTTTTTTTATCACAATCTTCCGTTTTTATGTTTAAGTATGAATGTCTCCAGTTTTTGACTGGGATTTTAAAATTCATAAAAACATACTTCTGAAAATAAGAAAATTGTTCTTTTCAATCTCAATAAATGGCGCCTTTACATTGCTTGGTTCACTACATAGATGTCGACTTCTTCAAAAATACCAAATTTCTCTGTAAATATAGAATAAAATGTGTAGTACGGTAATAAAGTAAAAAATACAAAGGCCTACCCCTACAAACACCCGCAAAAAAAAAAAAAATCCTGTCGCTTGCAAAGTTTCAGGCTCCACAATATGATTTTTTCGATAATTTGCAAAATTTCATGGATACATTTTTTGCAGAATTCCGATAAATCAGTATTTTGGAATTAATAGATGCAAAGGAAACAATTTACTAGCCAAAAAATTAATCATATCTATTTATCATTAAAAAAAAAAAAGAGTAAAAAAATGCGAATTTAGCCAATTGAGTACGATAAACACGGCGAATTTTGCTAATCGGTTGCGGGGAAAATGATGTATTTCGTCTTCTCTCATAGAACAAAAAAAATTATGAGTTTCAGGCAGGTGTGAGATTCTTCCGCTGATCCGCAATTTCCTGACTTCTTGTCATTTCCCTTTTATTTCTTTTAAATATTTTCTGTTTTTTTTTTTTTTTTTTTTTTTTTTTTTTTCCCAATAGATTTTTGTGTGTGTGTGTGCGTATGACTTTTGTTTTTTATTCTATTAAATCAAAATAGAATAGTAAAATCAGACATGCCAAGTTTCCCAATTTTTCGATCTTTCACATATATACATATATTTCTATATCTGAAAACTTTGTCATGATGCATGAATAGGCCATTTTAATAAGATGATTTTTTTTTTTTTTTTTACTGGTGGAAGTAATGCGTTCAAAATATTGCAGTTGTAGTTCATGTATGACGAAATATTTCGTCATACCCAGTTAACAGGTTAAATTTGTAGGTTGTGAAATATTGAGAGATATTCTTAGAGGGAGACACAGGCTATGGACATGTAATTCGTCCGTGAATTATTTATTTATGGCCGAATTCCGCAGGATCAATTCATGAAAAAAAAAAAAAGATTTCGTTAAACGATTGCAGAAAAAAAAAATGAAATTTCGTCAAGAGATCCATTAAAAAATCGCGAATTTCATAAATAATTTTTACGCGCCTGTTCGACGACAATCGTGATTTTTACATGCCCGATCGACGGAATTCTTGATTTTTACGCGCCCGATCGACGAAATTCATGATTTTTATGCGCCCGATCGACGAAATTCATGATTTTTATGCACCCGATCGACGAAATTCATGATTTTTGAGCTCCTTAATGACGAAATTCATGATTTTTACACACCCTAATCTCGAAATTCATGATTTTTATGCGCCCGATCGACGAAATTCATGATTTTTATGCGCCTGCTCAACGAAATTTATGATTTTTGCAGTCCCGAATGACAAAATTCATGATTTTTATGCACCCGATCGGTGAAATTCATGATTTTTACGCGCCCGATCGACAAAATTCATGATTTTTACGCGCTCGATTGACGAAATTTATGATTTTTACCCGAGAGATCAACGAAATTCATGATTTTTACTCATGCGATGGACGAAATTCATGATTTTTTCGCTCTCGAATGACGAAATTCATGATTTTTTCGCTCCCGATTGACGAAATTTGCATTTTTTTCCAAAACTAATTGGCAAAATAAGCACAATTCCTGAATTTCTAGAGATTTTGACCCGCTGGCCACAGGTTGTGCATGTGTAATGCATATCATGTTGTGGGTTATTATTTAGTGCATAAACATACCTATTTTATTATTGTAGGACCTTAATTCTAGACAAATATTTTTAAAAAAAATTTACTTATATAGTTAGCTATACAAGTACCTAAGCTTAGTGTGACTTATGTAGTTAGCTACATAAACATCTTGTGTATAACTTTGCTGTTAACTTATTTTAAAATTTAAAATAGATTGGAAATTAATATCTCAAGTTTATACTTACGTAATGCGATAACTCTTGATAGAAATATCCAATTTACTTCAAATTTTGTATATAGGTTCATTCTGATAAGGCACTTCCCTGATTAGTTTTGGGGGTTCACTGGTGAAGTATAAATGGGGGGAAGGGGGCTAATCCCCTCTTAATTTACATAAATGGGTTTTTCATGCAGAATTATCTGATTTGCTTCAAATTTGATATACAGGTTTATTCTGACAAGGTGCTTTCCCGATGAGTTCTGGGGGTTTATTGGTTAAGTATAAAGGTAGTAAAAGGGGAACTAATCGCCCCCCCTTTAATTTAGATAAATGGATTTTCCATGCAGAATTATCCAATTTGCTTCAAATTTGGTATACAGATTTGTTCTGATAAGATGCTTCCCTGATTACATTTGGAGGTTCGTTGCTTAAGTATAAGGGGGGAAATGGGGGGCTAATCTCCCCTTAATTTAGCTAAATGGATATTTAATGCAGAATTATCCGATTTGTTTCAAAGTTAGCACACAGATTTATTCTCGATTTCTTTATTTTTCGAGGGCCATTATTCTTTGAAGTAAGAGTATAATATATAATACCCTTAGAAATATTTATTGCTCGAATAGGAAAAGTTGACTCATTGACCTGTGTTTTGAAAGAGTGTTGTCCTTTAAATATTAAATGTGCCCTTAAAAATTAAAAAAAGTGCCCTAAAGAATGTAAAAGTGCCCTTTCCTCATCAGCAGCACCCTGCCCTTTTTTAAACCTGGGGGAAACTCTGGAAGTCATAAACACTTTTCAACTACATTGGAAAGTGTTAAAAAAGGAAAGCAAAGCAATTAAAATCATGAATATTTTATAAAACGTTTACTAAATTATTCATGATTTTAACTGCTTTGTGCTTTGCTTTCCTTTTTATTTCTGGATTTTTAATATCTACTTAAAAAAATTGTCATAATTAAGCCTAAAGACATAATAAATAAATAAATGACAACTCCGCGACATAAAACATAAAAAACTGAAAGTTAGCATCGAGAAAACGGTAAATACTTATGATTCTGAGATTAAAATATTAAAATAAAGCAAATAAACATCATTTGAAAAGAAAAAAAAATGGGAGGGGGAGGGGGGGGGAGGAAACATACAGATAAAACAAATTTAAAACAGCAAAATGACAGATTTAAAAAGACAGATTTTATAGGGAAAAAAAGAAAAGATTTTACTTACCTAGATTTGTTTATTAAAATGATTTTTTTAGCAAGTTTTAAGGGTCTATAAAAAGGTTTAAAAAAAATAAAATAAGATTACTTAAATTTTTTGTTTACCCGGGTAATCAGATTGCTTAAAGCAAGAATTAAAACAGCCAAAATATAGCTTCAAAACATATAAATATTAAAAAAATAATTAATATGTAATATTAAAATATGTTTATGTAATATTAAACAAACATAAATATTTTTTTTAATATTTTCCGAAGTTATTTCTTTCACATAGCAAAAACCTAGTTTCAAACATAAAAAGATTTCACTTACCTCTTACCTAGAAACATTAAAAACTGTTGCTATTGAAGGGAGTTTGGGGGGGGGGGGGTAGAAAAAGAAGTTCTTTTAACAATAAATCCACTTTTCAGAATTTGGCAAAGTAATCAAACTCACCTGCTTTGTGCGGAGCCCCGTGGCAGAATGTACGTGATGCTGTGACGGGCGTTGCAGACTTTTTAGGGCACCTGCAGCCTAAAAACATACAGCGATGCCGCGAACGTATTATAGTGCGTAAATTACGTGAAAAAACGGCAACTTCGTCGAAGGAACGCAAAAAAAACGACGAATTTCGTCGAAGAATCGCGAAATTCATTTAAAGATCACAAAAAATGGCAAATTTTGTTGACAAATTGCTGAAAAAATGCAAATTTAGTCAAAAGGTCTTGAAAAAAACATGAATTTCGTCAAAAGGCCATAAAAAACATGAGTTTCGTTGAAGGATCGCAAAAAAATGAGATTTTGCCGAAGGGTGACGGAGAAAACGCTAACTTCATCAAAGGATAGTGGAAAAAACTGTTAATTTCGTCGAAGGATCACGAAAAAACGGGCAATTTCGTCGAAGACATGGCAAATTTCGTCGTCAGATCGTGAAAAAATGGAGAATTCTGCCGACACATCGCAAAAAAATGCCAAATTTCGTTGAAGGAATGTCAAAAAACATTAAATTTCGTCAAAGGATCGCGGAAAACGCGAATTTTGTCCAAAGGCCAAAGAAGAAATGCGAAATTCATCAAAGGATCTGGAAAAAGAGCTAATTTTGTTGACAGATTGCGATAAAAGCGCAAATTTCGCCAAAGGGCCGCGGAAAAACTTTATTTTCGTCAAAAGACTGTAAAAAAAAAACATGAGTTTAGTTGAAGGATCGTGGAAAAAAATGCAAATTTCATCAAAAGGTCACAGAGAAAATGCAAGTTTCGTCAAAAAAAAACATGAATTTCGCCAAAGGAGCCCAAAGTGAAACCAAAGGATCGCGGGAAAAAAAAGGAACACTAACTTCGTCAAAGGTTCATGAAAAATAATGTGAGTTTTGTGAAATAGTCCCGGAAAAGATGCAGCATTCCTTTAGAAAACAGCAGACACACAAAGTTCTATGCTTATTAATACAGGCACAGTTTTTAATCTGAAACAATATACTGAACTAACTTTTGAAAAATCGGGTGAACCTGAACGCAATTTGCAAGAATCTACACTCAGCCTGAAATCGAATCGAATCAAAAGCAAAGTTAATCCGACCTGCAACAAGAATAATTATTGCCGAGAGGGTATTTTCTCCCCTCCCCGCTCTGCTGTAACCTTTCAGAATATTTGCTGTGAATTTCAGAATTTTTTTTACTCAGAAAGGCTGATAAATGCTGATGCCTTAATTAGCACTACAACTACAACAGCTGCAAGAATAGATTTATATGATATATTGCGTACGGCAGACTATTTTTGAAAACATTATTAGCATTGCAGACACTTGAAGATAGATCTGTCACTGGGGTGCGGAGTATTCTGAAAACCACACAAATTTAAATTGCGAGAATCAAAATAAAAGCAAAATATATAATTTAAAACATAAAATAGTAAATTAATGCCAAAATTACATTTTAAAAAACATACATGAGTATTCAGAAAACCACACAAATTTAAATCGCGATAATAAAAAATATATATAATTTATAACATAAAATAGTAAATTAATGCCAAAATTACATTTTAAAAAACATACATTTTATGAAAAATAAAAGAAAACCAACGATCTCACTTACCTAGAAAAATTTTAAAATCAGCGATGTCGCGGACGCGCGATAGTGCATAAATTACGCGAAAAATTGGAGTTGGGACGCACAAAAAATAGTTCTTACGCGTCCCATGGGACGCGTAAATTCTTCGAAGAATCGCGAAATCCGTCCAAGGATCGCGAAAAAACGGTGCATTTCGTCAAAGTATCGACAAAAAAATGGCAAATTTCGTCGAAGAATCGTCAAAAAACGGCAAATTTCGTCGAAATATCTCGAAAAAAACGGCAAATTTCGTCGAAATATCTCGAAAGACGGCATATTTCGAAAGAAACGGCAAATTTCGTCGCAGGATCGCCCAAAAATGGCAAATTTCGTCGAATGATCTCGAAAAAACGGCAAATTTTGTCGGAGAATCTCGAAAAAAAAAAAAAACGTCATTTCGTTGAAGAATCTCAAAAAAAACGGCAAATTTTGTCGAAGAATCTCGAAAAAACGGTAAATTTCGTCAAAAGAGCTCAAAAAACGGCAAATTTCATCGAAGAATCTCGAAAAAATGCCAAATTTTGTCGAAGAATCTTGTAAAAACGGCAAATTTCGTCGAAGAATCTCGAAAGAAACGGCAAATTTCGTCGAAGAATCTCGAAAAAACGGTAGATTTCGTCGAAAGAGCTCAAAAAATGGCAAATTTCGTCGAAGAATCTCGAAAAAACGGCAAATTTCATCGAAGAATCTCGAAAAATCGGCAAATTTCATCTAAGGATCTCAAAAAAACGACAAATTTCGTCGAAGGATGTCGAAAAAACGGCATATTTCGTCGAAGGATCTCGAAAAAACGGCATATTTTGTCGAAGGATGTCGAAAAAATGGCATATTTCGTCAAAGGATCTCGTAAAAACTGCATATTTCGTCGAAGGATCTCGAAAAAATGGCAAATTTCGTCGAAGGATCTCGAAAAAAGGCAAATTTCGTCGAAGGATCTCGAAAAAACGGCAAATTTCGTCGAAGGATCTCGAAAAAAAGGCAAATTTCGTCGAAGGATCTTGGAACAGGGTTCATACTCTCTTTACATGATAAAATTCAAGCACCTTTTCAGAAATGAAAATTTTAACGTTACAAAATACTATGTCTGTTTGTATAATGCAAATGTATAAAGAGGAAAAAAAAAATTCATTTTCATATGTTTTCAGGTGAATGCCATACATAACATGTAGTAGCAAAGTTTTAAATGTGAAATATTATGAAAAAGTCTCTGAAAAATACAGAAAATATTTTTGCAGTATACTTTGAAAGTTATCTGTGCTAACACTAGACAAAAGCAGACACTTGATAATTCTGCATTGATATAATACACACAATTTAAAAAAAAACTAAACAATTTTTCATACCTTACCTTAATTTGAAAACATCCACTAAATCATTTTACAAAAAGGTATATTAAAACACACACACAAAGAAAAATTTGCATGTTTCAGCGTGAATAATTTATTACATTTTAAATACAAGCCTTTTTCAGCCTTTAAGCTTTTTAACTGCCCCTTCTATTTTTTCATCTAAAATTTTAACTTCAGCCTGTTTTTCTTTTACGGTTCTTTTCAGGCTGTTTGACTGTATGCGGAAAGTCTTTTTTTTTTTTTTTTTGTAGACTCTGCCTTCAAAGACAGCTTATCCGCTGAAGCTAGAAGTTCTTTGATGTCAACTTCCAGGCATTTTTTCATGCAATGCTCGAAAAATCTTTGACCAAGGAGTTACCGAATCTATGAATATACTGCTTCAAAAAAATCTAAATCTAAAGGAGTATTGCATTTCTTAATAATAGTGGCTGAATCACAATTAAAATTACAGTGGAACTTCCCTTTAACGAAGACCCTATTTAACAAAGTTTTCTACTTAACGAAATTTTCTGCAAGGCATTTTTTCATGCAATGCTTGAAAAATCTTTGACCAAGGAGTTACCGAATATATGAATATACTGCTTCAAAAAAAAATCTAAATCTAAAGGAGTATTGCATTTCTTAATAATAGTGGCTGAATCAAAACTACAGTGGAACTTCCCTTTAACGAAGTCCCTATTTAACAAAGTTTTCTACTTAACAAAATATTCTGCAAAACTTTGATCACCGTTAACATGGAAATTAATCTCCTTATTACAAAAAATATATTCTATATAACGAAGTTTCTTTCACTTTTGTAGGTATATACAGAATTCAAACTAAGAGGTTGCTGTTGCGATGGATATGCGAAATTATTTCAGTGGATTGTATGAAAATGAACACATTTAAATAATTTCCATTCTGCTTGGTGCTAAATAAAACAATTTTTTCACACTAAGAAAAATTATTGTTTTCACCACTCTTACCACACCGAGATGCCTGTGCTGACAGTTGGGGGAAGTCAAAATCGCCCTTTTTAATTTCAATGATATAGAAGATGCAGCGACGCAATGCCGCCAGATGCATTGAAGCAAACAATATCAATTAGAGTCAGACAGTTACCATTCTGACCTTACATTGCTTATAGACAATTGCTTTGTACATTCACTAGAATGTCCTTCAAAATGCAAATTGAAGAACATCAAAGTTATTTTTGTTCCTGCAATACAACTTCTAAACTTCAGCAATTAGCTTAAAGAATAATAAAAAATCCTGAAGAATACTATCGAAAAAGACAATATAGTGAAAACTTTAGTTTGAGAATCTGTGTATCAGAGCTGATGTATAGTGAAAACTTTAGTTTGAGAATCTGTGTATCAGAGCTGATGTATAGTGAAAACTTTAGTTTGAGAATCTGTGTATCAGAGCTGATGAAAGCTTGGGAATGTGACGTGATTCCATCGACCGTACACAACTGTTTTTTTAAAAGATGGCTTCAAAATTGAAACAGAATAAAAGACAGAATAACTGAATCCAATACCTGGTTGTCATATCCGAAGGGAATTTTTTGTGAATTTAAGTTGATTTCTATTTAACGAATTTTCTTCATAACAAAGTTTTTAAGTGTGACGATGAAACTTCGTTAAATGGAAGTTTCACTGTATCTCCCTCCCTCCAACAATGACAAGCAATAGAGGATTTTTGTAACTCCTATTTCTTAACGTAGTTTTTGTGTTCATTAATTCTGAAATGCAGTTGTCGTTTAGTCTGTCCTATATAGGACAGACTAAACGACAAGTCCGTTTCCGAATCAATGACACATCAAAACTTCAGGGGTATTTACAATATCCAATGTCAATGTGGTTTGTCCTACATAGGACAGACTAAACGACAACTCCATTTCAGAATCAATGAACACAGAAACTAAGTTAAGAAAAAGGAATTGCAAAAATCCTCTATTGCTTGTCATTGTTGGAGGGAGGGGCATAATTTCAATTTTGATTCAGCCACTATTATAAAGAAATGCAATACTCCTTTAGATTTAGATTTTTTTGAAGCAGTTTATATTCATAGATTTGGTAACTCCTTGGTCAACGATTTTTCAAGCGTACCTTACATCTCACCTTTCTGGGTTGATTTATTGTGTCATAGTGCATCACTTCGGCTTAATTTTATTGGTTGCTCGTGCGTGATGAACTTTCAGTGTGTTATTGTCTGTCATTTGGGTTTTTGATTCTGTTTCATGTCTTTGGGGGGGGATATAATTTTTATTTTTACTGACACTGATGATGTGAGTCCAAGTTACTCATGAAACGTACGTCTGTTTATTGTGCTACAGTTCCATATTGTGTGTTAAACGTTGAATTTTATTGTATACTCTATGTGATCTTTTATAATTCTTAAAGAAATATAAGAATGTTCTTTTAGGTTTTCCACTTCCATATTTTTGTTAATAGAGAATCCTCTCTCGACAGAAGCTTGTCCATGGGACATAAGCAACACAAGTTTGGTCACATGGAAGGTTTCAAGGTGTCCTTTAACACACATATGATCATAAAAAAAATCATCCAATCTGTCGATTCATTAAAGCTCATGAAAACTGATAAGTTTGTTGTTTCAAGGAAATCTTGATAATCCAGAAGAGTGGTTTCACAGTCATCTTCTGGGATGCAACCATTTTCTTGAAAGGCATTTATGAAATGCAGTTTTTTTTATTCCATGCAATTTTACCCGGATTCAAACAAGATGAATTACGTACAATACTATAATTTATTGGGCTCTTTTCAAGGATTTTTTTCATCATTGCACAAATGAAGTCCCTTATTTCTTGCTTCAGAGCAATAACATCACTTTCTTTCACAGATTTCTGCTCTGTTAGATTTTTGAGCAATTTTTACCCAGTGAATAGTTCCTATTTTAGCAATGGAATTCAACATATCAGCTTTGAATTCAAATCGACAAAGTTTCGAAACTGTTACATTTTTTATTTCACCATCCTTAAGAATTTTGTAATTCAATAAGCATGACCAAATTAACTTTGTTAAATCAGCGGCAAAAAATGGCAGCACAGGTTTTACAGTTTGATATTTCGTCATGAAAGGCTGCACCAAAGATGAAACTGATGAGAGAAAATGCAACTTAACATTTAACAATTCATCTTTTAAAACAGATTTTATGAAGTCATATGTGTGATTGTTGGGATTGGAATTTTTTTTTCTCGACACAATCAAATGACTTTAAATCTTTCAAGATTTCAATGGCTCTTTTTATAGCTGGTAGGCTGTCAAGCCATCTATGTCAGCAGAACTTCAAGGCAGTCTTGCCAGTTGATGATACTTCATAATAATCGAAGCCTTGCTGGAGGGTCCTTGAATAGCCTATGCAAATTAATCAAAAAACATCCATTTGCCAATTTGAAGAAGCTCTACCAGTTTTAAATGCATTATGTAACACATGCAAGCCACAGCTACCTATATTTAGTATACCATGATCATACTGTTTTTTAAGGTCTTTTTGGAGTTTAGTTTCACAACACGTGAATAACATTGCTATCACATTGCCTCCAATCTTCCTCACATTCCTCAGATAAGAACGGAATTTCCGATCTTGCAGTCGGTAGTAGCAACAAGTTACCCCTCTTTTCATTTTTTTTTTTTTTTGTTAACTTAATCCTATAGAGGGAAGAGAGAAGGGACAAATGCTTGTATTCTGAACCCCTAAAAAGAAAATCTCGGAACAAATATTTTAGCCGATTTTTTTTTAAGCTTGCAATTATATTTTATTTCGAATATCTGAATAAGAAAAATTAAGCACCTATAAAAAAATAATGAAAATTGAGCACCTTCATTAAAATATAAGCAAATTCAAGCACTTTCAAGGACCTTTTTTCTCTCTTAAAAATTCAAGGACTTTCAAGCAGAGTATGAACCCTGTTGGAAAAAACGGCAAATTTCGTCGAAGGATCTAAAAAAAACGGCAAATTTCGTCGAAAGATCGCAAAAAAACGGAAAATTTCATCGAAGGATATAAGAAAAAACAGTAAATTTCGTCGAAAGATCTCGGGAAAAAACAGCAAATTTCATCAAACGATCTCGAAAAAACTGCGAATTTCGTCGAAGAATCTCTGAAAAAACGCGAATATCGTCCAAAGGCCAAGGAAAAAATGCGAAATTCACTCAGCCTGAAATCGACTCTTAATCAAAAGTTAGTTAATCTGGCCTACAACAACAAAAATAGTGCTGAGAGAGGATTCCCCCCCCCCTTTCTGCTGTAACGTAATCTTTCAGAAAATTTGCTGTGAATTTCAAAAAATATTTTTTTTTAATTCAGAATCACTCCTGAAATTCCTTTCCTAAGAAAATGTTTGATTCTAACACTGATCTATGCTGACAAATTATCCAATGGGAAGTTTAATCAAAGCATCCATTCATTCAGCAAAAAGTGCCCCTTTACTCAACAAGAGTATTCTTTTATCCAACCAAAATGTCCTTTTCAATAAATCTGTCCTCCCCCTTTTAAAAGAAATGCAAATATTAGCGATACTTGTTATCTTCTACACTCAAATAATCATTATTTTATAACTAAGCATTTACATTAAAACAAAGGTAAAGAAATTTTCTTAATAGTTAAAAAAAAATCTTATTTGATTGGGAAATACTGGTTTTAATTATTCATTATTTAATTATTATCAAAACAATAACTATTGCATTTCTCTTTTCCAAATAAACAAATTCACTTGTTCCTTTAAAATATGAATTTGAATTATTATAAATGGGGACCCGCTTTTTTAAAAAGGGACCCAGATATTTGAAAATCCTGGGTCCCTGGGACCCAGGATTTTTAGGATCCAGTGACATCACTGAAAATGATGATTTCTTTTAGTAAGTTTTAAGGGTCTATAAAAAGGTTTAAAAAAAAAAAGAATTACTTACATTTTTTTGTCAGAGGGGCTCTGCCCCCCTGGTACTCATGTTGAAACAAGAATAAATTGAAAAAAACAATCACTGATAATAAATAAATTGCAAAAATACATCCTGATAAAAAACAGGTGTAGTCATAAAATCCAGAAGAAAAGTAGCAAGCTACAGAATAATAAAGAATGGTCAAAAGAAATTATCTGATTTCAAAAATAACAAATCTATCCCTAGATTCAAAAATTTAATACATTTATAAGAAATAAATCAGAAAAATGAAACATGGAAAAGAAAAAGAAAAAAGCACAGATTTTTTTTGTTTAAAGGTTTCTTGTAAAAATATCTAGCTCAGAAAATGGTAGTATTTGTGTTAAATATAATGTAAAATTGTTTTATTATTTAGCTTTTAAACTCTGAAACATAAAAATATTCGCCCGAATATTCGGAGATAAGAAAAGAAAAATAATAACACAATATATGCAAGAAGGGGGTATATAGACAGCCGGATTTTTGAAAATTACCGTAGATTTACTATCAATACGTTACTCAATACTTGTGTGTCAAATATTTAAGGTACCTACCGTCAAAATCAGCAACAGTTCCATTAAGTGAATTCATTATCTTTAATTTAATTACACTTATCGAAAAATATGAAACGGGCTTCACTATTATAAAAAGTCTTTGAAATGATAATCTTAAAATTTTATATTTCTCATAACATTAAAAAAAGAAAAAGGCAGGCTGAACCAAACATTGAAACGGGTGATCACCACGTTTTTCTATTTTGATTTTATTGGTTGGTTGGTTGGTTGGTTGAGTGTGGGACTTAGAAGTGTGAAGAAGCGAAGAGGCAATAAAGTTCGTTGGCTGGTTGATTAAATTAAATAAATGAGATATGTAATGCTTCAACTTTCAGTTTCGAATCGTAAAGTGGAGAGTTCTATTTACAAATTTCGTAAATCTTGTTTTGGATAGGTCAAACAACTCTGGTGTCAAAATTATTTATTATCAATAAGTGTGTCAAATATTAAGATTAAACAGTATCAATATCAATGTCTTTTTTTGTAGTAGTGTCTAATACGTGAAGCTGAGACCTTATAAATGTATAAACAACTTCCTTAATCTGTTTATATTTTAAACACGAGTTTGTGTAAGATTATCTAAATCCCAGTCTCAATGTATAAACTTTGAAGTTATTGATCTCATGTATTGTTTATGAACTGCAAAATCTTTTATAAATTAAATACCCTGATCCGTGTGATATTGCTAATAAAAACTGATTATTTTAACTCTGAATTATGAAATATTCTTAAATTTCCGTGATCTTTCTTTTTATAAATTATCTGTTTTACTGAATTCATGTACGAGCTGCAGCGAAATAAAGACTCTGTGGAAGAATGTGATTAACTCGGATGCTCAATTTACCTTTAAATTATTTGACTAAATTAATATCCTAGACATGGAATCCTTCGCAGAAAAAGAATGCAGTGCTCTAGGAGGATTATTTCAATTTATAATAAGCGACTTGAAGGTAAAAATATTGTCACTACTTATAGTAAATTATTGTAAATATTTGCTAATGTCATGTAAATTGATTAAATAAATCTTATTTTTCAAATATTATTTATTATTCTTTGTTGCTTCAATGTGTTATAATTTTAATTTTGCTATTCAGAAATATTCAATTAAATTTTTATAGGTTGCCACTCCAGTATGGGAAGATTTTTTGGGAAAGGCTTCAAAACTTCACTCTCATCTGAAGTAATTTCTTTCATAAATATTTCTTTTTCATGCATACAACCTATTTTCTTTAATTATATATTGTTAACCAAATCATGAAGTCTAATTTGTATACACATTCTAGTGATTAAATATGTTAAAATGTAGAGCAAAAATTAAAAATAAACATAATTTTATCTGCGTCTTTTGTTAGTTTTTGAAAGTATGGCTTTATTTTAAAATCTGACTCTTTGCAGTTGTAATTTTGCTTTAACTGTTTTAAGTCTTTTTTTCATTTTCTCTAAATTGCTTATAAAAGTTAGATTAATTTATATTTTCCTTCATGGTTTGGTTTTTGGTACTAAGATACCACAAATTAAACAGGCATAATATTCATCAGATTTATTTTCATAGCTATTTACATCAATGGTTCTTAAACTAAAGTCCACAACGGTCTTGCATTCAATGTAATTTTTTTTTTAAATTTATGTAGAATGTTGGACCTAAGAGAAATCTTTCGAGTTTCCCAAATCCTAGCAATTTTGTCTTAGCAGCTTTAACTGCATCTTTATTAGTTTAGGGTCATCCGGGGTAATTCCTGGTCAACGACTTTCAGGGGTAATTCTTGGTCACAGTACTTTTCAGTGTTTGAAAAGTCTTCACCAAAATTAAAAAAATTATAGAGATACTCTAAACTATCTTCTTTAGAATTTATGATTTAATTGTACAATTACTACTAATTTAGTTTGAGAAAAAAATTGTTTTGAAAGTGCTTGCTTAGTTCCTGTAAAACAACATTGGTCTCAGCAGTGGCACATTTTTACAAAGATCTTTGTCACAACTCAAATTTTAAATATTTTTCTTTTCTTTCTGTTTAGTTCAATTATCAACTACTTTAGCTATTAAAAAATAGTCTCTATATTTCTTATACTATTTTAAATAATTTACAGAAGTTGACCAAATATTGCCCCATGTAACTGGGGTAAGTCTTGGTCACTGGGGTAATTCCTGGTCAATGTTTTTCTCATCATTTAATTCCTTTTTATTGTCATGTTTAGGGATTTTAATTGTTCGTAAATGCTTTAAGCATTAACTGTAAAGTTAACTGTAACCACGTTGTTTACCACATTTTAGTTAATTATAGTTCTTAATAAAGTAGAGTCACTCGGGGTAATTCCTGGTCACTGAATTTCTGAGGTAACTCTCGATCATTTTCACTTTCATTATCAAAATAACAATTAATCAAACTGTAAAAAATCTTAAAGATACTTTGAACCCTTTGCTTTAAAATGCATGCCTAAATTATTCATTTGGTTGAAATTTAATATTGAAAAAATACATTCAAAACTGTAATTCAAATTTCTGCAAAAGAAGATTAACCTTGATTTTTACATATTTTACAAAGATTTGTGTCATTTTTAAAGTTTTAATTATTTTATTTTATTTCAACTATGGCATATCACAATCTTTAAAAAAAAATTATAAAATTTTCTTCTACTATATTAACGATTACTACTGTATCTATAATATTATTATCTCATTGCAAAATGTCAAAATGGTGCATAAAAATATACATAATGCAATAGAGGAACCTAATTGTTATGCTGTGTATTATAATAAAGATATTTATTGAAGTTTGTGTAAAATTTCTTGGAAAAAAAAAGACTGAAACCAAAGTGAGATAAAATCAAAGACATAAACATTCAGTTATACATTTTATGGGCCAATAAATTTGCAAGGTATTAATTAATCCATTCATATTGGATAAATAAGTAATAAATACTGCTTGTAAATGTTGGAAAACTGCATAAAAATTCTTTGGGTTATTAATGTTTTGTAAAATGTACAATAGTCTTTAGCACATCAAATAAATTTGTATTTATAACCAAAACAAAGTCTATGCTTTATTATTTCACAATTATGAGATGAATAAATCTTTTACAAGATTGATTCTACTTATTTTAATACTCAGTCTTAAAGATATTAACTTTACTACTTTATTTACATCAAAAATGATGCTGACCGATAATTACCCCAGAAGTGACCAAGAATTGCCCCGTTTCCGGGGTAATTCTTGGTCACTTAAAAATTATAATTATTTCAATTATAAGTGCATTTAAATTTAAATAAGCATTTTCTTATATAGCCATCAGAGGGGGCTTATTCCACAAAAAAATTGAAAACAATACCTTTAATAGTTTTTATAATAATTGGATGTTGATGATTTTTTACCAGGAATTACCCCGGGTGACTCTATATGTATATATATATATATATATATCCTTTATTTAATATTCTAAAAAGTATCAGTAATTTCAGTCTTAAATCCTAAGGGTCTGCAAGATAGAGGAATTACAAAAAGGGGTTTGTGATTTCCAGTGTTCGGTGATATATATCAATGGATAGGATATCTGGTATTTATTTTCAAAATATGATGTTTTCTATATTTGATATTTATTTTCAAAATATCATTGTGTATGATTTAGATATTTTCAGTCAAAACAAGTGTAAATTAATTTTTCAACTGCTATGGACATGGACCATGTTGTTCTGTAGATAAAGAACTTTGCCCTCTGGCAGTGATTTTTTTTTTAGCTCCCCCCCCCCCCCCCCCCCCCCCAAAAAAAAAAAAAAAAAAAATCCCAAGCTTTACGTTTGAAGCAAAGCAATAATGATGTGGGATAATATTTATTTACAGCAACCATTGAAAGATAAACTGTCTAATTTAGATAATGTTATTTACAGCTTCATTACAAAGAATCTTTTTTTAACACTTTCCAACCTAGTTGAAAAGCTTCGGTTTGTCTGCCGTATGGCCGTCTGTCCGTGCTCCAACTCCCGTAAATATGCTCGGATTGCCCTGCAATTTTTATATGTTATTGTCGTCATCTATAGCATGTTCCCTATTTCAACTGAAGTTTGTAGAACTTATAGTTTTTTTACAGGGACACTCAAAAGAATTCCGTTACATTACGGTCTATGGGGAAAAATCATTTGCAGTATTTTTTAATGATGGTACACAATTTCAAACACATTGTAATTGATATATATCACGAAGGTGCATTACAAGAAGCTTAAATAGGGAATAGGGTGTGCATAGCGCTTATAGTTACTTTACAGGGACAGTCAAAAGAATTCCGTTGCATTACGTCTATGGAGAAAAATCGTTTGCAGTTCAATTAAATAATGTTTCACTATTTTAAACGCATTGAAATTTTTATATATCACTGAGGTGCATTACAAGAGGCTTGCTGCAGAATATTTTGTGTATAGCAGTCATCACTCATTTACAGGTACACACAAAAGAATTCTCTACTGTCTGTTAACAATAATTCCTGGAAGTGCGTTTTAAGTTGCTGAACGCGACTTAAAATTTAACTCACTTTTTGTCTATTACTTGGTGTGTATAAATTCTGTAGATCCTATACAGGGAAGCACAAAAGTTCGCGAACACATTTCCGTTTATTGACAAACTCCAGAAGGAGAATTTTAAACTATGCTATGTGTTTCAACTAAAATTTAGCATCCTATGTAGTATATATACAAATCTATAGATCATATACAGGGCTGAATAAAAGTATTTGAATATTTTTCCAAATATTGTATATATGGGAAATTCCTGAAATTACGTTTTTAAATATGTTATGCGTTTTCCAAATTGCTTACTTAGATGTTATTTTTCAGCTTATTAAACGGTAATGATTTGTAAAATTATTTTGGAAGCGTTGGAAAGTGTTACATAATCTATGCTTGACGCATGATTTTTCGTTCTTGTTTTTATTTTGGTTTAGTTCAGTTTAAACTGCACAACAGGTTAGTGAATGAAAAAGCAGACAAGCTTACATTTATGTTCAATTTTTTCAATGAAAACAAATTATTTTGTATTTAAAATTGTGTTGTATAAAACCTAAAATTTTCTTAATTCTTGATATTAAATGTGTGTTTTTTTTTTTGTTTTTTTTTGTGTGTGTGTAAAAAGCAAATTGTATCTGCTTTCAATTGGTTAATCTATAATAAAAAAAAAATAAATAAATAAATAAATTAATGTTTTATTAAATTTTCATGCTAAGTGTGATATGTTTTAGTTTCAAATTTGTATTAAATCAGAAATCCTTTATAATCATCAATAAATTGACTATTTTGAAAATATTGGATATTTTTGACATTTTCAAAATTATCATAATATTTAGGAACCTTGGTGATATCTAAGAGTTTGAGAACTACTGGGTTACAATATTTTGTCACATATTGCTCTTTTTTCATTTGATTTGCACAAATACTATTTTAAAAGTGCCCAGATCTATAAACTAAGAAGGCAAAATTATCTTTATGCACAATTTTACATCAAAATGAATAATAACTATAGATAGCTGTATATTGAATTAGTTCTCATAGAAAATCTCTTGAGACCATGAAAATTAGAATTATCGACAGTAAAAAATACAGGTTTTACTGTATTGATATAAATTGGAGGTACTTGCTACATGTGGTCCTCTAGTCCATTTCATGTAACTCCACAAGTTCGGCACATAGAAGAAAATTTATATAAATATATATAGTAAAATATATTTTTTCAAGATCTTGCAATTACTTTTAAATCTGATTCAATAAAAAAAAATCCCTGACGGCTCGGCCTACAGGCACAGGTAGATTTCGAAGACGCAGAACGTGGGGTGCCTGTTTGTCGGGAATTGCGGAAGAAATGACCTTTTTGCGATCATGCTGCAGTTGGAACCGCCTCCCAGCAAACACAGATCTATCGGTAAGCAATCGCCCGATTGCCGTTACCGACGGTATCGGCACGATACCAGCTGCTGTACCGGTTCCGTAACTTTTTCGACACGCCGCGCGACTGACGCCCGACAGATAGGCGCACAGTCGGTCTGGTATCGGCAACGCCGGTAGAAGCGACGGCACTCTGCTGTGCCGATTGTATACCAACAGTTATCCGCACACCTTCCGAATGTGGTCCGGTACCGGCAACGCTAACAACAGCGAGATGCTGTGCCGACCGTATACTGATAACAAATCCGTAGTATTGTCGAATGTGGTCCGATATCAGCAAGCATTAAACTGCCGAAAGCATCCCTTTTATTGGGAACTAGCAGCAGAATAGGGGGGGGGGGGGTTACTCCACTTAATTGTACTTATTTTTTTTTTTTTTTTTACTTTGATTATTTAGGTAAAAATGGTGAAATTTATTTTTCAGATGTAAGCAACCCCCTCCCCCCTCACGGATACCGTTTTACTATTAATAGCCCCTGCCATTAAAAAAGAAAAAAATGCTTCAAGCTTTACTTTTTTACATTATATTAGCATAGATACTTTAACAATATCTGAATCTTGTGTTTCTAAACGCAATAATGATAAAGTAATTTTTTTTTTCACTTTTACAAAATGTTGTAAGTATTATAAATACATTTAATTTTTGTTCTATAAAGCTGTATAAAACAAATTTATTATACAATAAGTAAAATTTAGATACATTCTCCTTTCTAAGTGTCGCTGTAAAACTTGATTTAAAAACATAAAATATTTTCTAGGAAACTATAAAACAACACATCTAAATTTTTTTCAGATTTTTTTTATTATTTTTTAAGTCAAATAAACTAAATTTCGTTCCGGTAATTTACTATTTATTAATAAATTAAAAAATTCGAACTTTAATTTTACACAGAAAATAAAAAATGAATTTAAATAACTTTGTTAAAAAATTTAATCTACCCTGTTTGTTATTATTTTATTTTGTGAAAGCTTTAAATGAAGGTTTGTGTGATTTTCTTTTTCCTTTTTTATTATTCTTAAAATGATAAGTCTGCTATAAATTATGTTAAATTGTTTTAGCCTTATTAAATCCGTCAGCATCTCAACTAAGTTAAATATTCTTGCATAATTTAATTTAGTAAACATTATTCTCTTTTTTAAAAATATAAAAAACAAAATTTAGAGTTTATGTAATTTCTGGGCAAGATTAGAAAAATACATTTTTGTAACTTTATTTAAAAAAATTATATATGAATGACATGTTGCATATTTCCTTATTTTTAGCTTTTACTAAATTCTTTATATATTTTTTCATTTATACAGAAGGACAAATGTTTTCTAAATCATTTATATCTTAGACATATAATTTGATGCTCCATAATTACATTTAAAAAAAATAAAGTAACATTATTTACAATATTGTTTTTCCATTTTGCTCTTAATTTTTTTTTCTAAATCTTTCCTTTTCAAATATAAATATACACTTTCAAAATCTCTCGTGTATATTATATACATTGGAAATGTCAAATATTTATATACATTGATTTAATTAAAATTCATTTATTTTAAATTTGATAGAAATAAAATGTATTAAAGAAGTTTAATAAATTTAAAGCACAAATGAAATCATCTGCTCTTGAATAGTATTGTAAAGGCATTTTTATACAGCAGCGTAAAAGTTTCAGGATACGTGAAAAAGAAATCGTTTTAAGTAATTAAAAAAATGAATGAATTAGTAACTTTGAATAAATTAAAGTTTAAATACAATAAAATGCAAATTATCATTACTAAGCAATCGAAAATTTTGACTATTTTTTTTAAATACAGGAACGACACGAGTATTGTAAAATTGTGGAGCACCAAATGGATAACACATAACCAAATGTCATTCTGCATTTCTTATAATAAAGAAACGTTTTAGGAATTAGTTAATTATTATCAAGATTCGTTAATTATTATTAATTATTAATAATTAAAAATATGCTACATGTCATAAAAACTTGTATAATAAAAAGATAACAACTCCAAAACATATTTTTCTATTTTAACCCGTTTATCATTTTTTACAACAATAATTCATACGCAAAGTTAATCGTTAAAAGAGAATAAATCTTTAAACAACTAAATATATGCAAAAATAATTAACTTAATTCAGATTAATTTAGATTTAACTAAAGCAAAATTAAGCAGACTTACCATTATTATTATTTCTTCTGCATGTGTCACGCTTCACGCATCTCAAATCAGCAGTACATAAAAACGCGAGCGTCTATTCTATGGTTGCAATTTCCCCTCTTCAAAAGTCAAAATCTAGTTTGGCAAGTATGCGCGCGCAGTGATCGCATCGCTTTCCCTTTGCTACGCGCCCACCTTACAGACAATAGAGTAGCAGATATCATCCCAGATTTGGCGTGTTAGTTCTGTATTGGCGCTTTCTCATAATCAAATTTTGGATGTGAAAGCGTGTCTCAAAGCATTGACCATCATCAAATTATCCCAAAGTCCGAAACTTTCTTGATAAATGCTTACAAGAAATGCATTATTATTTCATGTTTAATAAAAATATTATATGGATACTTACATATTTTTTTTTTTAAATGACCTTTGGGTTGGGGAAAAAAAAACAGGTTTAATGGCACAGTACTTGAAAATTTTTAATAAAAAATCTAGAATTTAAATTTTTTAGATTGTTGTAAAATTAATGTATGATCAATCATCTAAATATCGCCCACACACCGTGCTCGTTAGTCGGAGGGGAGGAGGGGGGGGGGGGGGTGACAAAGCAAACAATCCTCCTTCCATATATGTATTTGTCATCACGTCTAATATGTTTATTTGAAATTTGTATAAAATATTGAATACATTTTACATTTCATTTTTAAAAATATAAATTATTATATTTCCACAATTTTTATTAAAAAAAAAATAAATAAATAAATAATAATATTTTTTTTCGATATTGTTACACTAATTCCTCAAAAGAAAAGTAAAAATATATAATATACATTATTTTAAAAAACATGCATTTAGTAACAAAACTCAGACTCAATCGAAAAAGAAGTCCCTGACGGCTCGGTCTACAGGCACAGGTAAATTTTGAAGACGCAGACTGTGGGGCGCCTGTTTGTTGGGAATTGCGGAAGAAATAACCTTTTTGCCATGATGCGGCAGTTAGAACCACCCACTTCGAAACCCAACTTGTTTGCTGGCGGAGCCGGCAAATTTTTTTTTTTTTTTTTTTTAATATATATAAGGGTTGGTCCTATAAAAAACTTATCAATATAAAAGTTTTAGATAATATTAAGAGGATTTATAATAAATTCAAGCAGATTTAATATCTTTTGAATTTGCGAAGTTATGAATTTTTTTCTTCTAAAACCCCCTTTTACTCCCTATGGGGCCATTTTTAATGATATCAAAAATCTGCAATACATAAATTTTCGGCCCTTTTCCTGGAAGTAATAATAACTTTAAATGGATTCGATACGTATCATAATTAAGAAATTATGGGGTTATTTCTGTTTTCACAAAATGCCCCCCATTTCCTCCCCTCCCTTGGTTTGATTTTGCCCATTAACGAACTTGACCGATATTTTATGCCCTTTGATTTTATGTATCAGTTTAGAAGAGATTTGTGCAGAATTATTGCCGTTATCGTGTCTATAAAAAGTGACATAGATAGATAGATAAAGTTTTGAACCGGGGGTGGTTTTGGGTTCTGGGAGTCATGATCGGCGTAGATCTGCAAAAATATTTCAAAAATTCCAACTTAGGGGAGAATGTAATAGTTAGTATTTCTTACAAAATCTACCTAAAAAATGCCAGTTAATCACAATTGAAAAAAAAAATTGACGGCTAAGACTATAAATATTCCATTATTTTTCCCACATCAATTTTTGATAGAAAAAAAAAAAAAAAAAAAAAAACAGTAAATATTATTTTAGTTGTTATTTTATATTGTTCCACTGATTCTTCGAATAAAAATTAGAAAACGTATTTAACATTCCCAAGAAAACACAAATAACGAACAAAAACATCAGCAAAAGAAAAACATCGACTACGATTCAATATTCCGAATTACATAAATATTCTATTATTTATCCCAGAAAAATGGAGAAAAAAAGTCGAATATCATGTTTTTATTTCATGTTGTTACACTGATTCTTCGAAAAAAAATTAGAAAATTTTAATATATATTAAATTTAAAAATATGTATTTAATATTCCTAACAAAACGCAAACAATGAAAAAAAGCACCTGCTACGATTAAATACCCCACTACTAGCTGATAAGTTCTGTTCTCAATGCTGGAAATCGGAGGTGCTGCGTTCAAACCCTTGTCGCGCTCGTCGACCTAACTGTTCGGAGTTTTCGGTGGTTTCCTTCGAACATTGCCGTAAATACGGGTTAGAAGACCCTTACGGAGGTAACCCCCCCCCCCCCCCCCTTTCGGCCTATATCCCTAGCGCAGCTATACTGCTGTAACAAATCATCATCATAACATTATAGTGATTCTTCTAAGAAAAATTAGTAAAAAACTTACATATGTTAATTTTTAAAATATTTATTTAATATTTCGAACAAAGAGCAAACAATGAAAAGGAGAGAAAAAAAATTCTGCTACGATTAAACATTCCATTATTTTCCCTACATCTGTGTTTGTTAAAAAAAAAAAAAAAAGGAATATTATAAGTTTTATTTCATACTGCTACACTAATTTTTCGAAAAATAATTTATTTAATATTCCCAACAAAATTTAAACAAATTTAAAAAAAGCATCGGCTAAAATAAAATATTCCAAATTCGGACCGATGTTGGCAAATCTAATCGGACCACTTTCGGCCATCAGATATCGGTCCAGCGTCACTTTGCCAATATGAATCACTTGCCGATATGTAACCGTTAGGGGTCCAACAACATTAACTGGCATACGAAAACGCACGGTTACTTAGTATCACTTGCCGACAAGGTACCGACACCACTGTGCCGTTGCCGACACCCAACCGACACTGCCGGCTGCGGTCCGATCATGTACCAAAAGGTATGTGTTTGCTGGGCTACTTCGAAACAAAACTTGTTTGCAGGCGGAGCCAGCAAGGATTTTTTTTTTTTTTTTCTTTTTTTTTTTTTTTTTTTTTTTTGCTATAAGAGTTGGTCCTATAAAAAACATGTCAATATAAAAGTTTTAGATAATATTAAGAGGATTTATAATATATTTAAGCGGATTTGAAATATTGGGAATTGACGAAGTTATGAATTTTTTTCTTCTAAAACCCCCCTTCCCTCCCCCCTTAAGGCAATTTTTAATTATATCAAAAATCTGTCATACATAAGTTTTTGGCCCTGTTCCTAGAAGTAATAATAACTTCAAACGGATTCGATACGTATCATAATTAAGAAATTATGGGTTTTTTTTTTCTGTTTTTACAAAAAGCCCCCCCCCCCCCCCCCCCCCCCTTGGTTTGATTTTGCCCATTAACGAACTTGACCGAGATTTTATGTCCCTTGATTTTATGTATCAGTTTCGAAAAGATGCGGGAGTTGGAACCGCCTACTTCGAAAAATAACTTGTTTGCAGGCGGAGCCGGCAGGGATTTTTTTGTTTTTAACTTTTTTTGCTATAATGGTTAGTCCTATAAAAAACTTGTCAATATAAAAGTTTTAGATAATACTAAGAGGATTAATAATAAATTTACGCGGATTTGATATCTTGTGAATTGACGAAGCTATGATTTTGTTTCTCCTAAAACCCCCCTTCCCCCCCCCCCCCCCTTGGAGCCATTTTTAATTATATCAAAAATCTGTCATACATACATTTTCGGCCCTTTTCCTAGAAGTAATAATAACTTTAAACGGATTCGATACGTATAATAATAAAGAAATTATGAGGATTTTTCTGTTTTCACAAAAAGCCCCCCCATTTTCCTCCCCTTGGTTCGATTTTGCCCATTAACGAACTTGACCGAGATTTTATGTCCCTTGATTTTATGTATCAGTTTCGAAAAGATGCGGGAGTTGGAACCGCCAACTTCAAAAAATAATTTGTTTGCAGGCGGAGCCGGCAGGGATTTGTTTTGTTTTTAATTTTTTTTGCTATAACGGTTGGTCCTATAAAAACTTGTCAATATAAAAGTTTTAGATAATACTAAGAGGATTAATAATAAATTTACGCGGATTTGATATCTTGTGAATTGACGAAGCTATGATTTTTTTTCTCCTAAAACCCCCCTTTCCCCCCCCCCCTTGGGGCCATTTTTAATTATATCAAAAATCTGTCATACATACATTTTCGGCCCTTTTCCTAGAAGTAATAATAACTTTAAACGGATTCGATACGTATAATAATAAAGAAATTATGAGGATTTTTCTGTTTTCACAAAAAGCCCCCCCATTTCCCCCCCCCCCCCCCCCCCTTGGTTCGATTTTGCCCATTAACGAACTGGACCGAGATTTTATGACCCTTGATTTTATGTATCGGTTTCGAAAAGATGCGGGAGTTGGAACCGCCTACTTCGAAAAATAACTTGTTTGCAAGCGGAGCCGGCAGGGATTTGTTTTGTTTTTAATTTTTTTTTGCTATAACGGTTGGTCCTATAAAAAACTTGTCAATATAAAAGTTTTAGATAATACTAAGAGGATTAATAATAAATTTACGCGGATTTGATATCTTCTGAATTGACGAAGCTATGATTTTTTTTCTTCTAAAACCCCCCTTTTTTCTCCCCCTTGGGGCCATTTTTAATTATATCAAAAATCTGTCATACATACATTTTCGGCCCTTTTCCTAGAAGTAATAATAACTTTAAACGGATTCGATACGTATAATAATTAAGAAATTATGAGTATTTTTCTGTTTTCACAAAAAGCCCCCCCATTTCCCCCCCCCCCCCCCTTGGTTCGATTTTGCCCATTAACGAACTTGACCGAGATTTTATGACCCTTGATTTTATGTATCAGTTTGGAAGAGATTTATGCAGAATTTTTCCAGTTATCGTGGTCAGAAAAAAGTGACATAGATAGATAGATAGATAGATAGATAGATAAACTTTTGAACTGGGGGTGGTTTTGGGTTCTGGGAGTCATGATCGGCGTAGATCTGCAAAAATTTTTCAAAATTTCCAACTTAGGTGAGAATGTAATAGGTAGTATTTCTTACGAAATCTACCTAACAAGCATGTGGCTTCTATATGTATTTTTATTATTGCTCATGATAGGCTTTAACAGTTGTTTTAAACACTTCACGATTCCAATCACTAAATTTTATTCTTATGACCTAGATTTTGCTGTTAGTCTTCCATAAAACAACAGGATTGATATAGAGATATTGAACTTTTTGAATGTTTGGAGATTCTCAGACTGGTAAATTGTTAGGCTTACAAATTAGTTTGGTCCGTTTTCAAAAGATCGCTCCTGCTTTTCTGAATGTTTTATAGTCACAGCTAATTTCGGTAGTTTCGGAGATGTTAGACATCTGTCAATAATATTCAGTTTATATCGCTTTGAGTTTCATACAAAAATCTTGTTTTTTACTGTGTTGAATAATATGTCAAATATTGTGTTAACTAAGCAGCATTTGCAGAAGATTTTAGTTTTCTGCTTTAACCTTCTCGGTGCCGTGAACTGATATCTGTTCACTAAGCTGCAGGTTTTTCTGCACTAGAAGCATTATTTAAATTAATAAAATTCTTCAGGTATAATTCAGTTTTAAAACACTGAGTTTTGATTAATACTCTCAAGGATTATATTCATATACATAATTATTTTTATATAATGTTGCAAAATTCATATTTTTTTAGTATTTTTTTTAAATTACAGAGGAAACAACATTACAATTTTTCCTCTTTTACTAGCAAGTCAGAGGATTAATTGGGAGAAAAATGCAGCTGAATCCCATCAAATGCTTGTGGAAGTTTATGGTGATGCTGCTCCAACTGATAAATCATGCCCCCCCCCCCTGTGCCACCCCCTGCATTCAACACTGGTCCAAATATTTAACTCATAACAGGTACGAAGATTAATTTCCATTCTCCGTGAGTTTCCTCTTGCCTCTCTCTGACAGGAGCTTGGTGCATCTAGATATACTTACTCAGTACATTAAACTAGAAAGAAATATGCATACCATTAATTACAGGTAAAAGAAAAGAATGCCTTTACGACCGAAACAGAGACAAAAACTGGTTCGGAATGACATCACTTCTGAACATAACAAAATTTCTACGAACAAAATTCTGTCCAGATTTCCAACAAGTATGATCTTACTTATTTTATAAAAACTGTGCCATCAGATCATCATTAGTAGTTAACAAAAGCCTGTGTCATTAACCAAGATATTTTTTCGCATTTTTCAAATTCCACTGTTCAGAGGTGTTCGCTATTGAGAGGTTTTACTCAGAGTTGTATAATATAAACGCACACCGTACATGCGGAATGTTTTCTGCAAAATTCGGGACTTTGCAAAAAAAAAGTAATTTTTTTTTTGTAACTTTTTTTGTATTTTTAAATACTGAAAAATTAAAAATATTCCCTAATTTTATGTACAGTTTATTTACTGTTTGTGCACAATTCAAAGTTTAAAGATGCAAAACCTTGTTTTGACATCACAAACGCTCCCGGTAGCAGAAAGTTCGAGACGTGCGACGTACGTCGCAGATTTTTTTCCATGGAATTTTCTTCGGCTCACAGATTTTTTTACTTCGTCAGTGGGCGCGGTGCCTCAGCCACACTTTTGCTTCACATCTGAAGGAGCGTTATGATCTTCTGCACATCTCCTCATTCTTTGCAAGCTAAATATAATTTTTTTCTTCTCCGACATCCCTGCTCAATGGACCAACAGTGTTTGCCCATATACTGTTCGTGCATCTCGCCAGAAAGTTGAAAAGAGAAAATCTGTGAAAAGCGGTTGAAGAAATCAGCGAAAAGAAGGCCCTGTCTTTTCTTTTATAGCTGCAAATGCGCTCTACCCGTTTTTTTTGTTTTTTTTTTTTTTTTTTAAAAGCTGCATAGCGTTTTGGGTTCGCAAAAAAAAATTCCGTCTGCATATTTTAACCTACGAATTTCACTAATAGGTCGCGGGGAAAAAAAGGAAAATTTGTCAATTGGGCACAGAAAAATTTCACAAAGTTCGTTAAACGGTCACGTGAAAATATTGCTAAATTTGTTAATTGATTGCATGAAGAAAAAATTACAAAATTTGTCAGTCGGTTATGGGGAAAATTGCAAAATTCACCAGTCGATCGCAGGGGGGGAAGTAGCAAAATTTGTCTACGATCGTGTGAAAAAAAAAAACCTCGTTTTGCCAGCAAGACGTGGAAAAAAATCATCAATCAGTTGCAGGAAAATATCACGAGTTTCGTCAATCGATCGTGGGAAAACTATCTAGAAATTCATCTGTCGGTTACGGGAAAAAATCATGAATCTCTTCAGTCAGTCACAGAAAACCCCCCCAAAATTCTGCCATCTACTGCAGAAGAATATCGCAAAATTCGTCTATAGATAGCGGGAAAATATTACGAAATGTGTCAGTCAGTCGCGAGAAAATATAGTAAATTTTGTCAAGCTATTGCAGGTAAAAGCCAAATTTGCCAATCAGTCGTGAAAACAATTGCGAAATTGGTCCACAATTACGTGTAACAAAAAAAAAAAAACATGCGAGTTTCACCTGTAAGACACGGGAAAAACAATCGGAAATTCGCTTATCGGTCGCCAAAAAAAAAAAAGCAAAATTTGTCATTAGGTAGCAGGAAAATATCACAAATTTCTGCAATCCATCGCAGGAAAACAATTACGAAATTCGTCGGTTGGTTACAGAAAAATAAACATGAAATTCGTTAATATGTCACGGGGAAAAAACCGCTCAATTCACCAATAGGTTGCTGGTAAATATCTATACTAATAAAAGAAAGTTTCGCTCTGTGTGTGTGTGTGTGTGTGTGTGTGTGTGTTAGCGATGGCTAGAAAAATTTAGCGCACCTAGAAGTCTGTAAATTTAGATTTAGGTAGTCCAAACTCTCTCCTAGTATACCTGAGCGTCAGAATTTTAATATTTTAATTACTTTCTGAAATATTAATTAAAATGCACAAAGAACTCTCATTAAAAATACGCTTTTATTCTCTTGGGTTGGTTGGTTCACTGGTTGGTTGCATCGATTCTTCACAGAAGTAATTAAATAAACCAGAGTAGCGATGCATAAATAAGGATTTCTAACTAAATAGTGTCAGTATGGATTGAAGTTATTTGCGTAGAGGAGCCATGCGATTGTCGCGCCACCTGTACATGACAAATTACACATATGTCCAACTGATTGAAATATTTTCCTGGCACATTTTTCTTCATGACAATTAGTCGGGTTTAAGTTTTATTTTTTTTACATGACATTTATTATTATGATGGAGATTGTTAAAACATAAAACTTTATTTAACAGATTCTTTTTTATATTTGCGGGAATGAGGATGAGAAAGGGTCTAATTACATTTAAGCTTCAAGGTGTAATTCTAGAAAGCAGTTACCAGAATTTCCGAATAATAATGTAAGCCAAATTTCAAATTAAGTTCCTAGCTTAACCAAATGAATCAATCATTAAAGATGTATTGTGATCCTCCTAATTAGTTATTTGCTGAAGGCCACTTGAACACCCCCCCCCCCCCCCCCCCCCCCTCCTGGCCCATCCTTCAAGGTTTTTTCTCTAACTCTGCTCCGTTTCCATATCTCAGCAACTATCTTTCCGATTTCAACGCAAGTGATTTCAAACATTATAATTAATTTAATAGTCACCCTTTATAACATTAAACTAAATTTATGAGTAGCGGTTACCACTATTTCCGAATAATAGTTTAAGCCAAATTTGTAATTACGTTCCCAGCTTAAGCAAACGAACGAATTTTGAAAGATGCATAGTGGTCCTTCTAATTAGTCATTTGCCGAAGGACACTTGAACAACCCCCCCCCCCCCCCCCCCCCTCCCCCGGCACTCCCTTCAAGGTTTTTTTCTCTAACTATGCTCCGTTTTCATATCTCAGCAACTATCTTTCCGATTTCAACACAAGTGATTCCAAACATTATAATTAACTTAAATGTGACTCTTTATAACATTAAACTAAATTTATGAGTAGCGGTTACCACTATTTACGAATAACAGTTTAAGCCAAATTTGTAATTAAGTCCAAAGCTTAAGCAAACGAACGAATTTTGAAAGATGCATAGTGGTCCTCCTAATTAGTCAATTGCTGAAGGGCACTTGAACATCCCATCCACCCCGGGACCTCCTTCAAGGTTTTTTCTCTAACTATGCTCCGTTTCCTTTTTTCTCTAACTATGCTCCATTTCCATATCTCAGCAACTATTTTTCCGATTTCAACACAAGTGATTCCAAACATTATAATTGACTTAATAGTCACTCTTTATAACATTAAACTAAATTTATGAGTAGCGGTTACCACTATTTCCGAATAATTGTGTAAGCCAAATTTGTAATTAAGTTCAAAGCTTAAGCAAACGAACGAATTTTGAAAGATGCATAGTGGTCCTCCTAAATAGTCATTGGTTGAAGGGGCACTTGAACACACCCCCCCCCCCCCCCCTACGGCCCCTCTTGCAAGGATTTTTCCCTAAATATGCTCTGTTTCCATATCTCAGGAACTATCTTTCCGATTTCAACGCAAGTGATTCCAAACATTATAATTAACTTAATAGTCACTCTTTATAACATTAAACTAAATTTATGAGTAGCGGTTACCACTATTTCCGAATAATTGGGTAAACCAAATTTGTAATTAAGTTCCTAGCTTAAGCAAACGAACGAATTTCGAAAGATGCATAGTGCTCCTCTTAATTAGTCATTTGCTGAAGGGTACTTGAACAACCCCCGGCTACTCCTTCAAGGTTTTTCTCTAACTATGTCCCGTTTCTATATATCAGCAACTATCTTTCCAATTTCAACGCAAGTGATTCCAAACATTATATTTAACTTAATAGTCACCCTTTATAACATTAAATTAAATTTATGAGTAGCGGTTACCACTATTTACAAATAAGAGTTTAAGCCAACTTTGTAATTAAGTTCCTAGCTTAACAAAACGAACGGATTCTTATGCATGCATAGTGGGCCTTCTAATTAGTCATTTTTTGAAGGACACTCGAACATCCCCTCCCTTCGGCACCTCACTCAAGGTTATTTTCTCTAACTGTGCCTTATTGCAATAACTGGGCTAATAATGTTCCAATCTTCTCGAAACCAGCTCAATTTTGTAGTGTGCCTACTATACAGTAACGTAGGCAGCGGGGACCTGTCTCAGAAGTTCGTTCGGAAAGAGGTTTGTTTAGAACAGAATGCTCCCCTGACGGTGGTAGGGTGAAATAAAAGATTTTCTATAGCGTACGAGCATGCCGGGTATACGGTTCCGAAGCCATCGTAGACCGTGGCCAGAGTTCCGTTTTTTAAGAGATTTAAGTTTATTTCAAGGGCTCGGGCAACGCCGGGCAGGTTAGCTAGTTGAGAAATAAAGTTAAAAAATTGCAAGTAACAGTAATACTTTACTAGATATTAATTATTGATATACAGTAAAAGACTTATATGAAACAGTACAACATTATATGTAATAAATAAGTACTATTTAATGTAAAATTTTACATATCAATGTAGTATTTGAGGTTTTGGACATAGCCGTTTAAACTCTCAAAAACGGACACATGTCAAAGACCTGTCAATCCTGAATTGTAACATAGTTTACCTACAGATTATTTTCTGAAGCTGAAATATCCGTCACAGACACTTGGAGAATTTTCTGCTTCTGGGCAAACGCTTTTATTTCTATTTTCCGCAGACTAGAGCTAGACACAGATTGGTTTTCTATCAGCGGCTGCAGTGACTTTTTAGCCCGGCGGCGGCGGTTAAATCAGATACTTTCGTAGTATTAGAAAACATTTTAAATTGAATTTCTTTAAAATGATTTAAAGCTAAATTTAAATATTCCAAAGTGCCTCAAATTTTATTGAACGTCAATGACTTATTGGCGGCTGGAAAATTTTCAAATAGAAATAAAAATAACAGAATATAGTAATAGAAAAAAGAAAAATTATAAATGACAGAGAAAATGATGAATTTTTTCTGGCATGTGTTTTTTGGGGGGGGTTTCTCAAATTAGATTCTGCAGGAAAATTCGAAAGTCACAACTCCAAAGCTGCCACTAGGATGTAGCACATATCTTAGTGTATAATCAAACACAAACATGTGCAACACTCTCCAAAGCGATGCTTAGTGCGGCTCATACGTTCATTCTATGGAACTTTAGGATTATTCTTAGTGGGTTTTTTTTTTGTTAAAAAATTAATTTTAAATAATGAGCACCAATTATCCAAGTTTAATGTGGTAAGTGAAATGCCGCTTTTGCAATATGGAACTGTGTAAGAAAAATTACAGTGTCCATTTACAACATAAGCACAATCAAGCGAGTTCTGTTGATAAAAGGCACAGATCAAACAATGTCAATAATTGCAGCTTTTGTCAAACCTCAAGCTAAGCATGGAAATATTGCTCCCATTTCTGAAAATATTAAAGGCAGGAGTATTTCCTCTGAATCGACTGTTTCCTGGGGTGAGGAAACTCTTAAAATCTTAGATGATTCTTCTAAGCTTGCTTGCTGTCTCAGAAAATTCTGAAATGCTTGTTTCAATGTTGTCTGAATGTTGTATTATTTTTTTTAACCAAAATAATTATTCTTTAATTAATATTAATTTTTAATTTATATAGTAATTATGGTACTTTTCGGTTAGCTGGGCACCAGTCACATATGTACGTATATAAACACAAATGTATATACACAAACATATATATATACATACATATATGCATATATGTGTGTATGTATATATACACATATGTAGATATGTGTATATATATACATGTATATATATATCACTGGCGCCCGGCTAAACGAAAAGTACCGTAATTATTTTAAACTACTATTTTTAATTCATATCATCAAAATAATATAACACTTAATTTTATTAAACATTAAATTAATTTGCAGAAAGTTTTTGACCCAATATTTATGTGAACAGATTTTTTTTGGTTTTATACAAGTCTGGTTTTACTATTTATCTATACTAATAAAGTAAAACTTTGCTCTGTGTGTATGTATGTCTGTTTGTCTGTTGGTGATGGCTAGGAAAATTTAGTGCACCTAGAAGTCTGAAAATTTAGATTTAGGTAGTCCAAGCTGTCTCTTGGTGCACCTGAGTCTCAGAATTTTAATATTTTGAAAATGAGAGTAGCTATTAATTAAAAACTGATCAAAAATCACTTTTTCGAAATCCATATATGCATGCTCAGAAACCCTTTTTCCGCACCTTCCAAGAATAGAAGAAACAAAGCAAAAATCAGCCCGTTTCTTTTTAAGTTTTTCTAAATTTGCCATTGGCAAATGGCCAGACATAATCTACATATTCTCGAAGAATGTACTTTTACGTCTCGAACTATCCGGTTGATTCGAAAAAAATTCGTACTTAACACTTTCCAAAAAAATATAATCAAGAAGCATCAAATTCATGTTTTTTATTTTCTCCCATTTTCTGAGCCTTGTATCCACCGGACTACAAGAGATACGGAAAAATGAAGGTCACCAAATTAAAGAGCTGACTTTGCCCTTTTCAAAGCCACCTTTGGTTTTAAAAAATATGAAAGTTAACCCTTCAAAAAAGTATATTTACTGTATGTCGTTTTGCGATTTTTAAAAATTTGCATTGGCAGTTCACAGCAAGTTACAAAAAACTAAAACAGGGTTCCTACAGGTCAGGAAATTTGAAAATTGTGGCAAAAAGTCAGGGAAATTTTTAAATACTTGAAGATGTCAGGGAAAAGTCATGAAATTTTTTAAGTACTACTTTCCAATAGAATCTTGGTTATCATCATAAATGGAGAACTTTTGAAAAAAAAATATTCCCCTGATCTATAATTTTTATATTAAATTTATTCAAGCTACAAATTATGAAAAATAATTAAAAATCAGACATTTGTGTAGTGCATACTTTTTTAGAATTAAAAAAAAAACAGAGAACACAGCATAGTGTACATGAAAAATGGCACAGATTCTTTCGAATATTAGTTCTGGTGAGGTTAACAAAGATTATTCTGACCCAAATCCCAAAAATTGCTAGCCTCCCAGTGGCTGAGAGGTGCTGCTCTCAAAGCTGGTAGACGGGAGGTGCTGAATTCAAACTCCTGTCGTGCTCGTCGACCTTACCGTTCAGAGTTTTCCGTGGTTTTCTTCGAACCTTGCTGCAAATACGGGTTAGGATCCCTTAGAAAGACCCCTACGGAAGGGCACTCCCCCCCCCCCCAGGGCCTATATCTCTCATGTAGATAATCGGCTGTCATAAAATCAACCAACCCAAAAATTACTTTGAAGTCAATACCCCCAAAAAAAACTTTTTAAAAAATTGTAGACCCTGAATTGCCAAAGACAACTTTTGATGACCTGCAACCCGACCTGAATCTCAAAAACTGTAACAAAGAACAAACCCTAAATGAAAAAAAATTAATACCATACTTAAATGCAATTATGGATCATTAGTCTATCATTATATATCTAATATGAATTTTATTTGTTATGAAATAATTTAAGTACATTTTCATAAAGTTTATTCGGGATTCGTACAGTGATTTTTGAATTTTTTGCGATTCTTAGAAACTTTTAGCATACTATAATAAAGTTTTTCGTCTGCGATTTTAAAAAATTTTTAGCATTTTGCATTCCACAGGAGTTTTTTGACATTCGTATGTCCACTATTTTACAACAATATATAAGTCAAATTTTTATTCAGAAAGGTCAGGGAAATTTTTGTTCTGGAGATGTCTGGAAAAGTCAGGGAATTTTTTTACCAGAATTGTGTAGGAACCCTGTAAAAATACGAGACAATATCTACATTCATTCCCTTTTTGACATCTGTATTTGTATTCGGGAAATTAGAATATTAACACTTCGAAAAAAATTGTGTGCAGGATTCACTTTTGCAAATTCAGATTTCCTGCGATATATAAAATCTGGCATCGGCTCTCTAAAATAACCAAACAAAAAACAGACACATCTAAGGACATCTACGTTCTATCGGGTTCAGGCAGAAACCTATAGTTTTTTAAAAAAATCGCGTTAACCCTTTCGAAAATGTTTTGTACCGTAATTCAATTTCACATTTTTAACAGTTTCTCCTATCTTTAAACAGTCCAATTGACGTTTATAAACAAGATACAAAAAACTAAAAATACTGTGCCTAATCGACATACCTTTGGTTTTAAAATCTGGTATCCGTTTCAAAAAATTTTTACTCAAGTGATTTCCGTTTTTTGGCCCAGGTTTAAAAATCGGCATTGACTCGGGAAATGCAAATACGGACAAACAGTAGACTCCAAATCATAGACATGTTCATTTTGTTCAAAACGCACCATTGGGTTTTTAAAAATATCTACATTAACCCTTTCGAAACCAATCGTTTACATAACCCACTTTTGCAATTTCCGCTATTTTGGCAATGTTTACCTGTGGTTAAATTTCAATTCTACTAGGAAATTTGGTTGGGTCAATTTGTCTAAAAAGGCTTCATCCAGAACAGATTGTGCCCCCTGGTGGTGGAAGGTGGAACTACAGGAATATCTCTGGTTCTATGGTCCGACTACGACGGGGATTGGCTCATTCGACTTTATATCTGCAATATTTTAGTTGCACTTTCTGCCCCCTAGGCGCATTTTCCAATCTCGGTTTCTATGAGCCTGATTACGACGGGGTTTGCCTCACTTGACTTGATTTCGATAGCCTTACAGATTTTAGTCATGTCCGTATAGAACAGATTGTTATTATCTCGGGCTCGGGCAACGCCAGCCAAGTCAGCTAGTATGTACAGTCAACTCCCTCTAATGAGCAACTCTATAATCTGCGGACGCCTATAATTCGCATACTGTTTCAGATGTAAACAGTTAAAATTTGGTTATATTAACTTTGCGAGAGAAATTCAAAAGGTGGCAATTTGATCGACGATTGGTAGTCAGTACTTCCCATCTAAATTTTTCAATTTCATTGAAGTAAAACTTTATTTTTCAACTGAAAAAAAAGTGTCAAAAATCAGAAGACTTTCTTTCCTGCCTGTTACATATTGTAACAATAAAAAAATCATGGAGTCTCCCAGCAAATTTTCAAATTTGTAAATGAAGTCTATATGCTTTGTAGTACAAAAGTCAGTTTACCTATAAACTGTAAAATATTGTAGCTCTTAGACAACTGTGCTGCACATAAAAAAATATTACAAACAGACGCTGCCTCTATATTATTTTTACATCCGAATACAAATTATCTTATTCAGCCAATGGATCAAGGAATTATTTGTAGCATGAAATACCAACAGAAAATGGAATTTATGTGCAGAATTATAACATCTGATTTATCACCTAATATGGAGGAATACAGAAGGCAATTTGCAATTAAGGACTGTATTTTTCTCTTGGCTGATGCATGGGTCTTTGTATGCAAAAACACTTCAGTGTTTTTGCATACAAATGTGGCCGGCATCTTTATTTATAGACAGTAATGGTGATGATGTTAATTTTGTTGTTTTCCTTTTGGATAGTGCTAAACAGAAATCTGCAGAAAAATTCACTAACACAAAACTAAAACTGAAAAATTCACTAACACAAAACTAAAACTGAAAAATTCACTAACACAAAACTAAAACTGAAAAATTCACTAACACAAAACTAAAACTGAAAAATTCACTAACACGAAACTAAAACTGAAAAATTCACTAACTGTTGTGAAATGATGTATATGTATTTTTTTCATGTTCATTTTTATTATTTTATTCGTAAATTTCTTTCAAATTTGCTAATGAATAATGTTTTATGTATTATAGAGCAACTATATTAGCACTGGCTGCATTTCTGGATTCATTTCAGAAGATAGCAGATATGGCTACTAATACTCGAGGTAATCCTTAGTTATAACTACATTCATAAAATCATGTTTTTTTTTAAGTCTGAAATATATCATGTAATGTTTATACAATATATATATATTTTATCTTTGGTAAGATCACCTGGCTTCTGTTGTCCAGGACCAGCTCTAGGCTTAGACACAATCTAGAGAGGTTTTGCAATGATCCAGGCATAAGATTCTTCTGCAGATCTGCTTTTTTGTCATTTTCCGCCTTTTTTCTGATTTTTTATCATTTTATCATCCCACTTTTGTTTTAAATATTTTCTGTTTTTTTGTCATTTTCTAAGATTTTTTTTTGTGTGTGTATGGTTTTCATTTTTTATTCAGTTAAATCAAAGTAGAATTGGAAAGTCTCCTGATTTTCCGATCTTTCACACATTTTTCTCTTCTGCTGTATCTGAAAATTCTGTCGTTTTCCAGGAATGCCAATACCTTAATTTCTTCATCACAATTTTCATTCAACTCATAACATTCAGTTCTTTTGTTAATGCTTTTGAATTCTTCATGGTTCTGAACCTTAGACTAAATTTGGTAAATTTTTAACATTTTTTTTGTAATTTCAGCTAGTTCTTCATTTAATAGTGTAAAACCACATTAAGAAACTATTCTTAGTTTTTCTTTTTACTTACTTCTCTTGAACTGTCAGAGACAAATTACATTGAAAATACTTTATTTTCAACTAACTTTCTGTTGTTGTGGATGTCAGTGAAAATAGGTGGTCTTAAATTACTTGAATAATATGTTAACTAATTTTGAATTGTACAGAGTCTTTAAAATTAATTCCAGTGTCCACTTCATAGCATAATTTCTCTTTGGGCTATGTGGACAGATTTTCCAAAAATGTTTACGTCTTAACTTACGTGGAACATTTGCACCTTTGACCCCTAAGAAAAGACTAAACCTGCTGTGTTACAATTACAATCCATTAAGCATCTCGATCTACAATACCAAGCCCTGTTTTCTTGACCATGGGCCCTGAGGTGCTATACAGCATATGTCCCAGTCAGGTGGTCAGCAAAATGCAGGATCCTTGGTGTTTAGTTCCCAAGCAAGATTGGTACTCATTTTATCAACCCCGAAGGGATGAAGGATAGAGTTAAGTTTGCCCAGCTCGCAGTCCGGAATCATACTATGGACTTCTAGCATGGTAGCGCAGTGTGCTGACCACTAAGCTACTACCTTTGACCCCAATTGTGAAAAAATTCCTTATAAATGTATATTCTTTTTTGCTACCAGATTGTCAAATAAATGAAAACAAAAGTTTTCATAAAAAATTTATTTAAGAGTGATAGAAATAATTAAAAATAAATATTAAGTAGCTGCAAATAAATTTAGTTGTAGCAGTCAATGTTAAAAAATTATAAATTATTTACAAAATTTGTAATGAGTAATTTGTACATTATGTCCTCTATTTTTTTAAATTAGGAGCAACAAAAGACATTGGATCAGCTCTTACTAGATTGTGTCTCAGACATAGAAGTGTTGAGGCAAAACTGAAGACTTTTTGCAGGTATGTTATGTTCTTTTCATGTATTCATTTGATTTTTATGCAGTCCTATTATAAAATTGATTACAAATTATGATATGTATCATGAATTATCATATATATTATTTCTGTTGTCAACGTCTCTTTTTCTATGAATTTACGAAGTGCACAACGACGAATGGGATATCATTCGAAAAGTTTTTGAAGTGGCTTCTCACATACTAGAGTAAAATTTCGTTAAAACAAGTTTTTTCATTAAAAATTAAATCGGCATTGTTTTCATAAATGAAATGAAAGGTTTTGTTGAAATTAGTGTTGGCGCAAAAATAAAATACTGCATTATATGATGCTCAACAATGATTATAAAAAAAATAAATAGTACAAGAAAGATAAAGTATGATTTTTTTCCTCATGGGTTTATTTTATATTTTGGGTTAAAAAACAAAATTGAAATTAAAGTGTTTAGAAGAAAAAGACATCATCAATTGATCAAAGCAGTGGTATTTCATGTGTAGAATAAAAGGTATACTTTGTTATATCAGATTAAATTGTATTTTAATTGCATTCAGTTTATTTTTCTTTGCTTCATGTTTTTCAAAAAGTGATTGACGTCATCTTCTGATGCAGTTAAAGTACAATTGTTTGTTTGTTTGTTTTCTCACGTGTGCCTCTTGCTTTCTTCAATCAGGTTTTACTGTCACTTTGATAGAATTAATGAGACGATATTTCGGCTTGAATAATGTTGTTTTCGGATATTTTTTTCCTTAAATTTTTCTTTAGAAGTTTAAACCTGCATCTAAAAAATTAGATATTCCTAAAAATTATTAGACTGCAGTGTGAAATACTCACATGGATCCACTGGTTATAATTATACTTCTCTTAAAAATTTTGTTTGGTTGATTTAACCATCATGGTTTGTTTTATCCAAATTAATTAATGTGTGTAATTATAGTTATTTTGAGATAAATATTTTCTTATCTGATAAAGTTCTAATTTCTTCTTCAGGTAATAAGAGAGCACTTAATTTATCTCATCATGAGATAAATTAAAATAGGCGAGCTTCTCGTGCATTTTTGTTTCAAATTTGTTTGTGACAAATTGTGTACTTCAGAATGTTATATTTTTAACTTGGTTATAAGCTTATCAAAATGTGCCATTATCGCATAAGAGCTCTTTTAAGCCCATTTTGATTGGATATAAATGAGCAATGTAATTTATTCCTTGTGTTTTTAGTGCTCTGGTAGACCATTTAGTGATTCCACTGCAGGAAAAATTAGAAGATTGGAAGAAAGTAGCCTATCAGATGGATAAAGATCATGCTAAAGGTTTTGATCAAAATAAATTCCTCCCTTTAACTCCCGTGTGTTTTTGGTCTATTGTACTTAAGCATGTTAAAGCCATGCATGATGTTTACATTCTCCCCACTCTCCATTTTAATTTTGAAGTTTGTTTATTGTAGCATGATTACATCCATGATTAATGTGTCATAGATTTTATTAGTTTCATTGATTATAAAAAGAAGGGGGTTTTAAGTATATCTATTTTGTTAGCACCCCCCCCCCCTCCCAATATTCATTTTCTGCCATTTATAAATTGCATGAGCATTTTTTAGTTATTGATTTATCTGGAACATTTGTAATGATTGCTTACTTGTTTTTGAAATTTGTATATTCGCTTCTTAAGTAGAGTGTACCATTTATTTGAATTGTATAGTACATTTATAGCTGTAGTTCAAATTTTATTTATGACATAAAAATCTTTTCCAATGAATTTTTATTACATAATTTATATCTTTTGTTCTCCACTATCTAGTGATATTGGACATCACTTAAATATTTATACAAGTAATATATCCATGTTTATATGTAAATTGGGTAACTGTATGACAAATTTATCATATTCTAAAATACTCAACGTAGAAAACCCACAGGCTCAACTCACATTCTAACTTTCACACAAAAATAGATAAATATGTTTGAAATCTTTGCCTTTGTAAACTTTTTAATAATTAGATGAGATGACTCTGCTTATTAGAACATACAAAATATGACATTTTAAATATATTTTAAATATGATGTAATTTTCCCCCAGTAAATGCTATTTGCACATAATAGCTTAATTATTTTAAAGTTTTCTTTCTTTTTTAAAATTCCCCATATAATTAAATTTTTCAACTGATAGGTTTTTGTAAATATTATTATTTGGGCCTTTTTAAAATCTGGTAGCAGTAAGTAAAAAAGGTTATTAAAAACCATGAATGAATCGCTATTCAGATAATGAAATTTTGAAAAAAAAAAACTTGGGAAAAATAAACCAAAAAAATTAGACAAATTTAAAAAATGATTGCACACTGCACATGATAATCTAGTCAAATATGTGCCTGCAAAAGATGACTAAATTGCCATGCCTAACTTTTGATCTTATATAAAAAAAAATTTAAAAAAATAAATACTCTATTTTTAACCGATTTTAGCACTAAATAGCACTTTAAATAATTCTTAAATTTGAAAACTGCCTGCTTCAGCATGTTTATCATACATTTCTCTATAAAACTACCAGTTTTCTTATTTTTATATGCAATATTTTTTTTTTTATTATGAGCCATGAAAGTCAAAAGGTCACAATAAATTAATTTATGGTAGCAGTGGCGGCAGCATTAGATTTTTTTTTATTTTTTTTAGAGTAGAGTATATTAGATTAAAAGTTTATACACATAGTCCAATAAGAAAAGATTGTTTTTTTAATTCTTTTCATAATTGATTAATTCTAGATAAAAATGTTACATAAATGGTAATTTCAAATATTTTGCAAAAATAAGATTAAATTTATAAACATTAAGAATATTCAAATTTTGTGATGTTTTTTTTATTTTGTAACTAACATTTTACTTTCTTCATCATGAGTTGGCCTGTAGATTATTCTTAGTTCCTGGTAAAAAAAATATATATATATATATATGCCCTACTACCTATTGTAGCTGGTAAAAAATTTTCACCTTTGCAATGGTTTATGATAATCCCAGACTTATATTACTAGTAGAAGTTATTGGGTTAGTAACTGTAATTAATCCTAATCCTAATAATATTATAAATCTGTGCAAATGTTAGGCTGAAGCCAGCGTCAAAATGGAGCATTTAATAATCCTGTATTTTTGCATATAAAATGATTATAACCCTCAAATGAACATAGACTGGTTTTTGTTCACTTTATTCAAATATTTTTCTTAATAATTCAAAATTTCGTTATTTTTATAGAGAATAAATGGACATTTTTTCGTGTAATATTTCAAAATGGTTAAATTTACTTTACCGTTGCTAATACTTTATCGTTGCCAAAACTAATTTAAAACCCCGAATAATAATTTTTACTCAACAATTTAGTTTCAATTAAAAAATTTTCACGTGAAAAATGAAAATTAAATAAAAATATTAAAGAATTAAAATGAAGATTAAATAATATTATTAGAAGTAAAACGTACTTTTTTTAGTTTTTGATAATAATACAAGGTTTCAATATGCATAGCCATAGGAAACAGGCAAATATGACGTCATACATCGCAAATAAAGCTTATAGGCTTTGATTGGTGAAATAAAATGATCTTGGGTTTTTTTTTTCTTTTGTATGGTAAAATACTTGGCGTTTTACCGTCTGCGCACGGCTAATACTATAACTATACCGTAATTTTTATTTAAATTTTAAAAAAGTAAAAAGAAGTTTCAAAAGAAAATGGTTAGCAAATGTCAATAATATGCTCCGCAAAATTATCTATGTCGAAAATGATGTCATGGATAGCGAGAAATAGCTATTTTCATTCTTAAAACTAAAAGAAATAACTCGATTACCTAAAAAAAAAAATGACGAATGTTAATAGTTCCATTTTTGTTGATAAAACATAAGATATAATATTATTTCGTTAAAATAACATAATTTCCCCTATGTCAGTATTGAAATTAATTGCCTGGAAAAGAAAATTAACAAGACTCTATACTATTAAAATCCGTGTGTGTATCTATGTAACCTCAAAAACTCGAAAACCACAGGGCTCAGGGATACGAAATTCTGCACAAGGGTAGCTGGCAGGGGGCCCAATTTTAAATAGATTTTTGATAGATTAAATATTAATTAAAATCTTTCCACAAAGAGATATCAAAAATACGCTTTTTTATCTTCGGTTGGTTGGTTGTATAAAATCTCCGCAGAAGTCATTAAATAAATCCAGGTAGGGACCATTGCGATTGCGAGTCGAGTGTGTAAAATTGATGGATCAGATATTATATGACCTGTAGACAATCATCTTAATTATTAACCGTTGCCAAATGCTAAAAACTTAATTTTAAAGGATTTTATCGATTTAATGAATAATAATTAGCTGGGTTTAAGGTTTTTTTTACATGGCATAAATTAGTATGATAGAGGTTATTAATACAGAAAACTTAATTTAACAGATTATTTGTTAAATTTGAAGGAATGGGGAGGGACATAGATAAACAACTTTTTATTAAACATCACATTTATTTTACTTGAACACGTGCCACCTGGCGGCGGCTTTTACATTAATTTCCTCCTTTTTAATAAATCCAAACCTACCGCTCTGATTTCAACAGAACTAATTACATTTAACAAATTTAATGTGTTTAGCTTCACCCGTAACGTTTAATTGCTGTTTTATATAGCAGGGCTTCCATTTGCGACTAAAAGCGACTATTTTCAGCATCAGGCGACTATGGCGACTATTATAGGCCAAAAACCATTAAAAAGCGTCTATTTCAACTAAAACGCAAAAAAAGACGACTTTTTTCAGGTTCCAGCGACTATTTTTAGTGAAGAATCGATCTTTTTTTTTCTCCCTCAAAGCGCCTGTAAAGTCATCTTCCCAAACGCACTCGGTCACCTGCCTCGCTGTTTCCTCCTTCCGTACGTACGCAAGCGGTTGCTTCTATTTGCAAATTAAGGGAGGCAGGTACTGTGCTGATGGGATCGTTTCTGAATTCCAGGGAATGTTCAAGTTTCGGCAGGAATACGGAAATTCTAAGCAGATTTTGGTCGGAGAAAAACTAGTTTGGCTTAGTAGGTGGAAATCACGTTTGGTGGTAGGTGGTTTTGGAGCCCAGAAAAGCTTGGTGTCTAGTATACATAGATGTCAACAACTCTGGAAATTCCGGAGTTACTCCGGAAATGCGTGGTAAAATACGGTAGTACGGAAATAACGTTGAAAATACGGAAATTGCGTCTTTTACAGCGATGCCGCGGACGCGCTATAGCACGTAAATTACTCGAAAAATTGGAATTGGGACGCAAAAAAATAGTTCTTACGTGTCCCATGCGACGTGCAATTTTTACACGCGTAAATTCTTCGAAGAATCGTGAAATCATTTTGTCGAATAATCCGAAAAAACGGCAAATTTCGCCGTAGGATCGCGAAAAAAACGGCAAACTTCGTCGAAGGATTGCGAAAAACGGCAAACTTCGTCAAAAGATCGTTAAAAAATGGCGAATTCTGTCGAAGGATCACGAAAAACGGCAAACTTCGTCAAAGAATCGTAAAAAAATGGGGAATTTCGTTGAATGATTGTGAAAAAAACGCGAAATTAATTCATTAAAAGATCGCTGAAAATGGCTAATTTCGTTGACAGATTGCGAAAAAAACGCAAATTTAGTCAAAGGACCGTGAAAACACGTGAATTTCGTCAAAAGGCCGTAAAAAAAACTGCATTTTCGGCGGAAATTCGGCGAATTTTTCCGCGTTTTTCAGCGAAATCACGGAAAAATGCGAATTTCGCCGAAGGGCCACGGAGAAAATGCCAACTTCGTCAAAGGATCGTGGAAAAAACTGCTAATTTCGGCGAAGGATAACGAAAAAACGTCCAATTTCGTCTAAGAAACGGCAAATTTCGTCATCGGATTGCGAAAAAACGGCTAATTTTGTCGAAGGATCGCGAAAAAACGGAAAATTTCGTCGAAAGATCGCCAAAAAACGGCTAATTTTGTCGAAGGATCTCGAAAAAACGGCAAATTTCGGCGAAAGATCGCAAAAAAAGGCAAATTTTGTCGAAGGATCTCGAAAAAACGGTAAATTCTGTCGAAAGATCACAAAAAAACGGCAAATTTTGTCGGAAGATCGCAAAAAACGGCTAATTTTGTCGAAGGATCGCGAAAAAACGGCAAATTTCGGCGAAAGATCGCAAAAAAAGGCAAATTTTGTCGAAGGATCTCGAAAAAACGGTAAATTTTGTCGAAGAATCTCGAAAAAACGGCAAACTTCGTCGAAGGATTGCGAAAAACGGCAAACTTCGTCAAAGGATCGTTAAAAAATGGCGAATTCTGTCGAAGGATCACGAAAAACGGCAAACTTCGTCAAAGAATCGCAAAAAAACGGGGAATTTCGTTGAATGATTGTGAAAAAAATGCGAAATTAATTCATTAAAAGATCGCGGAAAATGGCTAATTTCGTTGACAGATTGCGAAAAAAACGCAAATTTAGTCAAAGGACCGTGAAAACACGTGAATTTCGTCAAAAGGCCGTAAAAAAAACTGCATTTTCGGCGCGAATTTTTCCGCGTTTTTCGGCGAAATCACGGAAAAATGCGAAGTTCGCCGAAGGGCCACGGAGAAAATGCCAACTTCGTCAAAGGATCGTGGAAAAAACTGCTAATTTTGGCGAAGGATAACGAAAAAACGTCCAATTTCGTCATCGGATTACGAAAAAACGGCTAATTTTGTCGAAGGATCGCGAAAAAACGGAAAATTTCGTCGAAAGATCGCCAAAAAACGGCTAATTTTGTCGAAGGATCTCGAAAAAACGGCAAATTTCGGCGAAAGATCGCAAAAAAAGGCAAATTTTGTCGAAGGATCTCGAAAAAACGGTAAATTCTGTCGAAAGATCGCAAAAAAACGGCAAATTTTGTCGGAAGATCGCAAAAAACGGCTAATTTTGTCGAAGGATCGCGAAAAAACGGCAAATTTCGGCGAAAGATCGCAAAAAAACGGCAAATTTTGTCGAAGGATCTCGAAAAAACGGTAAATTTTGTCGAAGAATCTCGAAAAAACGGCAAACTTCGTCGAAGGATTGCGAAAAACGGCAAACTTCGTCAAAGGATCGTTAAAAAATGGCGAATTCTGTCGAAGGATCACGAAAAACGGCAAACTTCGTCAAAGAATCACAAAAAAACGGGGAATTTCGTTGAATGATTGTGAAAAAAACGCGAAATTAATTCATTAAAAGATCGCGGAAAATGGCTAATTTCGTTGACAGATTGCGAAAAAAACGCAAATTTAGTCAAAGGACCGTGAAAACACGTGAATTTCGTCAAAAGGTCGTAAAAAAAACTGCATTTTCGGCGCGAATTTTTCCGCGTTTTTCGGCGAAATCACGGAAAAATGCGAAGTTCGCCGAAGGGCCACGGAGAAAATGCCAACTTCGTCAAAGGATCGTGGAAAAAACTGCTAATTTCGGCGAAGGATAACGAAAAAATGTCCAATTTCGTCATCGGATTACGAAAAAACGGCTAATTTTGTCGAAGGATCGCGAAAAAACGGAAAATTTCGTCGAAAGATCGCCAAAAAACGGCAAATTTTGTCGAAGGATCTCGAAAAAACGGTAAATTTTGTCGAAAGATCGCAAAAAAACGGCAAATTTTGTCGAAAGATCGCCAAAAAACGGCTAATTTTGTCGAAGGATCACGAAAAAACGGCAAATTTCGGCGAAAGATCGCAAAAAAACGGCAAATTTTTCGAAGGATCTCGAAAAAACGGTAAATTTTGTCGAAGAATCTCGAAAAAACGGCAAACTTCGTCGAAGGATTGCGAAAAACGGCAAACTTCGTCAAAGGATCGTTAAAAAATGGCGAATTCTGTCGAAGGATCACGAAAAACAGCAAACTTCGTCAAAGAATCGCAAAAAAACGGGGAATTTCGTTGAATGATTGTGAAAAAAACGCGAAATTAATTCATTAAAAGATCGCAGAAAATGGCTAATTTCGTTGACAGATTGCGAAAAAAACGCAAATTTAGTCAAAGGACCATGAAAACACGTGAATTTCGTCAAAAGGCCGTCGTAAAAAACTGCATTTTCGGCGGAAATTCGGCGAATTTTTCCGCGTTTTTCGGCGAAATCACGGAAAAATGCGAATTTCGCCGAAGGGCCACGGAGAAAATGCCAACTTCGTCAAAGGATCGTGGAAAAAACTGCTAATTTCGGCGAAGGATAACGAAAAAACGTCCAATTTCGTCGAAGAAACGGCAAATTTCGTCATCGGATTGCGAAAAAACGGCTAATTTTGTCGAAGGATCGCGAAAAAACGGAAAATTTCGTCGAAAGATCGCCAAAAAACGGCAAATTTTGTCGAAGGATCTCGAAAAAACGGTAAATTTTGTCGAAAGATCGCAAAAAAACGGCAAATTTTGTCAAAGGATCTCGAAAAAACGGTAAATTTTGTCGAAGAATCTCGAAAAAACGGCAAACTTCGTCGAAGGATTGCGAAAAACGGCAAACTTCGTCAAAGGATCGTTAAAAAATGGCGAATTCTGTCGAAGGATCACGAAAAACGGCAAACTTCGTCAAAGAATCGCAAAAAAACGGGGAATTTCGTTGAATGATTGTGAAAAAAACGTGAAATTAATTCATTAAAAGATCGCGGAAAATGGCTAATTTCGTTGACAGATTGCAAAAAAAACGCAAATTTAGTCAAAGGACCGTGAAAACACGTGAATTTCGTCAAAAGGCCGTAAAAAAACTGCATTTTCGGCGGAAATTCGGCGAATTTTTCCGCGTTTTTTGGCGAAATCACGGAAAAATGCGAATTTCGCCGAAGGGCCACGGAGAAAATGCCAACTTCGTCAAAGGATCGTGGAAAAAACTGCTAATTTCGGCGAAGGATAACGAAAAAACGTCCAATTTCGTCGAAGAAACGGCAAATTTCGTCATCGGATTACGAAAAACGGCTAATTTTGTCGAAGGATCGCAAAAAAACGGAAAATTTCGTCGAAAGATCGCCAAAAAACGGCAAATTTTGTCGAAGGATCTCGAAAAAACGGTAAATTTTGTCGAAGAATCTCGAAAAAACGGTAAATTTCGTCGAAGGATCTCGAAAAAATGGCAAATTTTGTTGAAAGATCGCCAAAAAACGGTAAATTTCGTCGAAGGATATCGAAAAAACGGTAAATTTCGTCGAAGGATATCGAAAAAACGGTAAATTTCGTCGATGGATTTCGAAAAAACGGCAAATTTCGTCCAAGGATCTTGAAAAAACGGCAAATTTGGTCAAAAGATCTTAAAAAAACGGCGAATTTTTTTTCAGAATATTTTTTTTTTCATATATTCAGAAAAAACTTCAAAACCCCGTGGAATCAATTTTCCTTCACAGATTCCTAGTTTATCTTTCAAAGCTGAGGACTCTTATTTTATTCTTTATATTGTTTACCAAGTTCATTTTCACAAAAATTTTGCAAAATTAGTTTATTTATCATTATTGATCTTCGAAATGACGCAGAACTATTAAAAAAGTATATCTTCAAAACACTCGTATGACTCCTGAATTGCTTAAATTTTACTCCTGATGGATGTCCAAAACTCCTGAAATGTAACTATTTTACTCCTGATGTAGTTTTTACAATGTTGGCGTCTATATTTATTAAGGAGAGTTCAGAACTGTTTACACAATTCGTAGCATTTTTTCATTCATATCATATTCATTTTTATAGAAATGTGTATTTTTTTTATAATAAAAGTATAAAAAGTGACTTGGGCAGAAACATAAACACTGAAATAAGATGTGGACATTCATAAAGACCCTTCAGTTATTATGGAAACTTTTTAATATTGTCCTTTTTTTAGGTAAGTATGCGACTATTTTGGCTACTATTTTTGTACAAATGCTACTATTTTGGCTACTATTTCTTTCTTTGTAGGCTACTAAAGCTACTATTTTCAGTGTCATTAGGCAGTGGCAGCCCTGATATAGATAATACCGCTATTTTAGAATTACAGTTTTTGTAAAAATTAAATTTATGTTCCTAATAAAAGTACAGAGCCCGTATTCAGTTGATGAATACCAACAGTTAAAGTTAGTGATTTGTTGTGGAGCACTTGATGGCGCGCCTCCTTGCGGGTAATTATCTTATTGAACTTAATTATTACCTTTTTTAAAAAATAAGCAAAAACATTTTATCACAAACATCAACAAAATTTTTTATTCTATTTATTCCCTTATTCTAAAAATATCATTTTATCGTCTGCTGCAATAGCAACATGATAAATCAAATTTCATTAAAAAAGGCACAGTAGTAGAAAAATATTTTTCTAAATCGAATAGTTATTGAACAACTCAACACTTTAACAGGGAATTCTTATTTCTTATTTAGATATTTTTAAATTGTTTGTTGTCATTGCGTTTTTATGCTAAGTTTCATTTCATATTCGATTATAATTATGTCTATTTGATGTAAATTTTTTACGTGCTACTACTTTTTACTACGAATTTTTGGTTGCGTAAATACTGATTTTTAAAAGACAATAAATTTTTATGTTCATAAACTTTAGTTTGGTTGTACTGATTTTTATTTTTCATTTTGGTTTTAGAATTAAATTCATGAACTCCCATGCGTAGAACGGGTTAAACAGCTAGTATATTATATATAATGTATTATATAGAGTTTAAGAAAGTTAAAACTTAACAATTAATTTAAATATAACTAGTATTATTAGATATAATGGTACCAGTTGAAAAAATGCATTAGCTCGAGTAAGACATTGTAATTAAGCATATTATCTTGTAAACTTGTAATTTTTTTTTTCTTTAAAAATAAACCCCTGCAAACATGGCTGTAAAACTACACATCAAAGATTTGTTTGATTGACATGTTATGTCCAGTACCACTGAACAAAGGACTACATAGGAGTATTATATGAACAAAATATTCAAATAAATATTAAATATGAATATTATTGTTTTAGAGTACAAACGAGTACGACAAGATATAAAGAAAAAATCTTCAGATACTTTAAGATTGCAGAAGAAAGTGAGAAAGGGTTAGTATAAGTTTTTAACAACTTTAAAATGATGTAACCTTTTGAATATTTTTTACTTTTGTTATTATTACTTTATTTTCATTATAATTTTTAATTAGCACCAAAAGCGGATGCCAAGAAGACTTTGGATAGTGCTATTCGTGATGTCAACAGTAAATATCATCTTTTAGAAGAGACTGAGAAACAAGCCTTAAGACGAGCTCTAATTGAAGAACGATCAAGATACTGCTTATTCGTTAACTGCCTGCGGCCTGTTGTTGTAAGAGCTGCTTTATGAAATAATATTTTGCAAAGATTTGCTTAGATTAACAGAAATAATATGAAATAATTTTTACAAAGAATATGAAAAATTGATACTAGTTTGGAGAACAAATAATTTTATAGCTCTCTTCATCAGCAAAGCATGCATTCAAATTCAAAAAGGTAGAATGTAAGAGTTAGCACAAGCAATGAGTTCAGACTCTTTTCAGAGCCTTAAGCAAGTTTTTTGTTTCTGTGTAATCACTGGCAGAAATCTGTAAAAGTCCCAATTCTTATTCTTTTAAAATATCACTATACAACTATGGCAGAAAGCAAGGATAGACAAGAGAAATTATACGACTTCTTTATGTTGCTAATACTGACCGTGCAAAGGCTCCAGAATCAGATAGCGTATTTCTCCTTATAACTTAGACTATATTCTTGTTTCTCAGATAGCAAGATTTTTTTTTTCCTTTTTCAATTTGTGAATAAATACAGTTTTCACTTTGAGCCTGAGCCTGTGTCAGGCCCAGTCTCACAGGCTTGTGCTGAACCTGTCTTATCTCTTACTTGCACATGTGCTTTACCTGGTCAGTGATGCTGGGGGTGTGCTATAACACTTCATTTAAGAAAATTTTAAGAAGGAATGCATAAAAGAATGTGATTTGCCCTTCAGAATGCATTATTTTTCACTTGAAAGATCGCAAAAAAGTAATTTATTTTGTATTAAATACATTTAATCTGTCTTACTTCTGAAAGGGGGACCCACTTTTATAATAAAGGGCCCAATTTTTGGGAAGTATCTGGGTCCCAGGATTTCAAAAACCTAGTAACATCACTGCTAGTAAAGAAAGCTATAAGATTATTTCTTCTCAAAAATAGTACTTCAGCATCACAAATTATTTGAATGTGAATTAACCGATTGATATTAAATCACTGTAAATATTACTTAAATTAGCAATCTTACAAGTTACCGTAAAATCCCATTAATCAGCCCTTCCCAATTAAGCGCCCCTCTCCCACTTTGTAAACAAATTGGAAAATTTATCTCCATTGCGATATGAAGGTAAAAAAACATTGATAGTGAAAGTTTCTCATGAAATAAGTTTTAAAATGTGTATTTGATGTTGTGTGTGAAATGTTTTGATTAAAAAATAATCTATTTATTTTATCAAAGAATTTATAGTCATATTTAACATTATTATGAAAACCAATCACAAAAAAATTATTGATTGATTGATCAGTAGACGGTGCCAAAGTCGAATTTGTAGCTTATTTTGTGCTATCTTTGTGGCAGCAATGTTTTTCGTTTTAAAAATCTGGCAACACTACCAATCATTCTGTATGTTCTCAATTTTTGTGATTTGTATTATTTATTTAGCATTTATAGATAAGAAATCATGATTTTAAGAAAAACTGTTATTTAATCTCTCTAATTTACAACTGATGGCTGACTGAAAATGTTGCTAGTTCTAGAAAGTATTTCAGGACATTTTCAACTGCAATTTCTTAATGTTTTTTAATTTATTAAGTTCCTTTTATTTTTCTGTTACCATATTAATGACAGATATTAGTGTTAATATTTATCTAAATGCATTCCAGTTTCAAAGCTTCTGAAATTGCCATTAATTGCGAAGTTATACTGTTTTTCTATTTTGTATGTCATTTTCTTTTTGAAAATTTTTATCTTTTCTCACTTTATTAAAATAATGCATACTTTGCGACGATTGGCCATTAGCATCAACCCCACGCCACCACCACCCATAGATATCATATACTACAATTTTAATACTGTGTAAGCGCCCCCTCTGATTATTTTATGATTTTCCTTTGCGTTTGTGGGGGGGGGGGGGGGGGGAGCGGATTAACGGGATTTTACAGTATACAAGTTGTTCTTACAAGATATAAATTCTTGTAAACTTAATTAAGAACCGTTATTTTTTTTTAAACATTCTAGTTTATTTTTAACATAGTTATTGATTACTCTCCTGCCATATGCCTAATGTGATTTAGCAGCATGTATTTAATTTATAAATAATAAAAATGTTGTCAAACCACCATAAAGTAGAAAATATAATGAATACAATTGCTTTTGACTGAAGGAAAAAAATCCTTCATCAGATTAGTTTTACTAAAGTATTTGAAGACGGATGCACACAAATTTCTCTCGCTTGTTTTTGTAAACCTGATAAAGGACTGGGGACTTATATCCAAAATGATAATAATTGTTGTATTTTTTAATTTGATAGTTCTTAACAAAGTTGTTACTACCTACTAAATTAAAACTTTTAATTTTCTAGGCAATGTTCTTTTTAACACTTTCCAACAAGTCGAAAAGTGTTTATGAATTCGATTTGTGTGGCCACAAAGGCCTGTCCGTGCTGTAACTTGCATATATACAGTTGGATTGCAATATAATTGACGTATGTTATTGGGGTTTACAATGGCATGTTCAGTATCTAAAATAAAGTCTATAGCATTTATATTTCATTAACAGGAATATTCAAAAGAATGTTGTTATATTATTTGTCTATGGGATAAAATTGCTTGCAATGTATTTTAATGATGTTACTCTATTTCAAGCATATTAAAATTAATATACATCAGTGAGGTGCACTGCAAGATGCTTACTATAAAATTAAGTGTGCATAGCATTTATCTACAGGGGCACACAAAAAAATTCTGTCTATGAACAATAATTACTGGAAGTGTGTTTTCAATCATGGTATGCATTTTTGAATTTTCCTAATTTTTTGCATGTTACTTGCCGTGTATAAATTCTATAGATCATATACAGGTCTGCATAAAAGAATTAGAGTACATTCTTGCGTATTGATGGAAGTTGCTGAAGGTGAATTTTTTAACTGTGTGTTCCTAACAGAACTAAATTTTGGCATACTATGTAGTACATATAAATCTGTAGATAATATACAAATCTGTACAAAATGCAGATATTGTTTTGACTATAGACGATAATTGATGAAATTGGATTTTCAAATGTGTTATGCATTTTTCCAAATTGTTTCCTTAGACATCATCTTTCACCTTATTAAACGGTAAAGTTTTGTTACAGGATTCTGTATGTGTTGGAAAATGTTTCATAATCTATGCTTGATGCATGATTTTTCTTTCTTCTTTATTATATTAGTTTTTTCACAGGTATTCGGCTAGTAAGATTAAACATCCTGGTTGAAGTTTATTTTCATGTCTTACAAATATTTCAAATATTTCAATATTTGAACATACACTTGATAAAATTCTTACTGAACTATGAATTATAATTGCTAGTCATCAGGACCAAAAATTTTATTTGTTAAATCGGGGGGGGGGGGTATTTGTAATATCAGGGTCTAAAACAAAAAATAAAAAGTATCTGCACTTACCTTATGGAAAAGCCTTAATAAGCAACTACACAAAAATATCCGTAATTAGAAATTGTACACTTTTTGTTCAGCAGCTACAAATACAACGAATAATTCTCACTAGTTAAATTGAAGTCTTAAAGTACTGAGGAATAGATTTTTGATAATTTCTTTGATTCCTGACTCGAAAATGATCTTTTTAGACTTTATGGAGCGAAGAAAATACTGTGTCATTTATTCCTACTGCACTTGGTATGTTTTAACAGTTTCCAAACCATGTAAAACAAGAGAAAAGTAGCAGTTTTAATGGGAGTTTCATTGTAGGTTTCTGCATCACAATCGCTATTCATAGATTCTGACAAATCAACCATTTCATTAACTTCAGTTGCACAGATACAGTTCGACATCACATGGGACATAATCGTTAAAGTCTGTCTCAGGAGCGGTTTCTTTCCATATGACTTATTCTGAAGTTGCGATAGCTTCACCATTTTCATCACTTTCCACTTGTGTGCCTGGAAATCCCACTTTAAGAAAGTATCTTTCAATTGTATTTTTAGAAACTTGGTCCAAGAGTGTCTCACAAAATACAGAGCATCCAAAACATTGGCTTTGTATCTTTTCTCTGCATTTTCGCAAAATGATGCTGTAATGTTTTTCATAAGCAACTTTCTGTAATTAACTTTTACAGAACGAATTATCCCAAGATCTAGTGGCTGAAGCACACTTGTGCAATTTGCAGGGAAAAACAAGACTTTGATGTTTTTTTAATTGTAAATTGGAGGATGAGTAAGACATTGATCAATACGCAAAAGAATTTTTCTCTTTTGTATCTTCATAGACTTATCTAAAGATGTCAAAAAGTCTGTAAATAGGGAAGAAGTGATCCAGGATTTTTTGTTTGCTGCATATTTTGTCAGTAAGGTCTTTACGTTTTTAAAACATCGCAGCTGTACTGCCCTTCCTTTCATAAATGGTTTCAATTTGTCGGTTCCACCAGCATTAAGCGCAAGCAAAACTGTAATCCTCAGTTTGCTTTATTTCCCTGCCAAAGCATTTTTCATTTCTATACCAAAGAGTTTTGTCGTGTTGTAAGTCATAAAACAATCCTGTTTCATCTGCATGTTTTTCGGCAAGTTCAGAGGCCCACTGATGGCTATTTTCTTGGCACAAATGATGTTGAACCATTCCACTAGGTCATATTCAAGAACAGAAAGAGGAGTGGCTTTCAATGACTTTCTTATTTTTGACACGATTTTTTACCACATTCTGCTAATGCTTTTTCAATTTTTGCTCGTTTGTTTAACAATTTTAGCTAATGTCGACAAGGAGATTTCAAGGCATTCTGCTAAAGTGTTTTGTGGCCCAACGTTCTTGTTAAATTTGCATAAAATGTTAAGCTTTTTACTCAACGAAAAACGTTTTCATTTCCAACAATCTGCCATGCTTCACAAAGTTTTCTGTCAAGAAAGAGAACGATTGGTACAAAATGTTAAACTGTATCCTCTGTGTTGTAGAGTGGGGTGGGGAGAGATAAGAAAGGAATTTCCTGTCCTATTTGAAACCCACATGACAAGTTACACTCATGACTCATCTGCACCTTTGAGGTCTAATAATGGGCTGCACCCTCCCCCGTTAAAAATTGCTGGTTACATGGATATGTCATTTGAAAGGCAATCCAATATTTTTCTAACCCAAATTAACAACAACAACAAAAAAATTCTTCAGCTGTTGAAAACATTCATCAATTCAGTGTTTATTATTTGATAAATAGTGGTTTTTGCCTTCATTTTAATCGGGGTAAAAAGAATTTTTTTTTAAATCGCGAAATTCGGTAAATAGGGGATTATTAAATCAGGGTCCGACTGTAGATGTAAGATTTGACTACTCTATTATATAGCTTGTATGATACTAAAATAAAAAATGTAAGCATATCTTACAGAATGCTTGTTTCAAAGCATTTTTAAGATTAAACAAATATTATAAACATTGCTCATATTAGGGATTTATTTCTAATATTAAGTTTGATTTTTAAATTTACTGATGCCTGTTGATATAAAAGAAAATTAAATGTTGATATCGTTTAGATTTAAATAAAGCTTCTATTTATGTATTTTTGTATTGGAATTTATTATTATTATTATTATTTGATTGAATATTTTGTTTCATAAGGAATATGAATTATCAACTATGCATGAAGTGAGCCATATTCAAGAAGTATTAGATGCCTTAGAAAAACTTGTGGAAGATCCAAATTCTCTTCCTCCTGCCAGTGAACAAGTTATACAAGATCTGAAAGCCTCTGATACCAGTTGGTCTTTTAGAGTATGTGCAAATTATATGTACTGCTGTGTATTTTTAGTATCTAGAAAATAGTGAATGGTGTACTATGTACTATTTATATGAAAATTGACAGGCTTTCTTTCATTCGGCACTATATTAAATATAAGAGGAGGTGAGTGCAAAAATTTACCATATTTGAGATGCTTGCCAAATTGACATAATTTTGCATATGATATTCCTTCTGTCGATCAAGGGAAAGAAGGGATGATTATAATAGCAAACATTAGATGTTTTATTGAAAAATGTTATGATTAAATCTCTTATTTTTAAGTTTATACACAATAAAATATGCAATACTAGCAAATTGTGTGGCTTTGCACACATGGCTGTTGAAATATGCCAAGTGGTATTTGTGTACATATTTACATAAGGAGAAATTAAACTGTTAATGGATAATTTAAATATTACTAATTAAGTCACATTTTGAGTAAACTTCATTCTTACACTGCATTAGGTGATCATGAGACTTGAATTATATTGAAAAAATATTCATTCCAATCCATTTTCAGCGGTCTTTTTCCAAAAAATAAATCAATGCAGTCAGTCTACTTGATAATTCTGTTTATCAGCTATCAAACAGTGAAAGAAATTTTTTAATTGGTTCAGTAGTTTCATAATCTGTTTCCTAGAAACGAATAATTGTTTCTTTTTTACAGTATTAGAATAACATAAAACACCTTAAAAATTAAAATACCATTAAGTAATAAGTTGGAAAACATTGGTTTAGTATATCTAACTGTCATTGTTTGTGCAGCAAAAGGCTAAATATGAAGTACTCCCTTATCAAGTTGGCTTTGATACTATAATTTTAATTAATTAAGCAGTTACTGGTTCGGGTGTTTTACCTTATTATGCAGAAAAAAATGTATATAACAGTGACATGACAGATAATTTATTTTTATTCTCTTTTACTTTTTTTTAATTAAAATATTTTTAAAAAAACACACATTATTTGTGTGCATCTGTATCTTAGAAGTTATCCCTATGCCAAGTTTAAAGTTCCCTGACTGACAGTAGTGAAAATATAACTGTAAAGTGTTTTCCATACATTTGAAATTGGAATTTATTTTTAAACTTTTATTTCGGAGAATCACATCCTTATAGAAAAATGCAAGTCAAATTTAAAATTTCTAGCCCCGATAGTTTCCAAGTAATCATGATTATACATAGTTTCCTAATCATTTCAGCTGGTTAAATCTCAAATATTTTAACAAGTGTTCTTACCGATCATTTACATCTTAGAAGTAACCACCATGTAAAATTTCATGTTTTTAGCCTCAACAGAATCAAAGAAATCTGATTTTTAGACAGTTTTTTATACTCTGAGTCTTGCACTCCTTTGAGTGTAAAGAGATAAAATATAGCCTATTTTTAAACAGAGACTGGCATCATTATTATTCCAAGAAAAGATTTCAAATTGGTTCAGCAGTTCTAAAATAATCATTTTATAGAATGTTTCCCTTTCTAAATTTTGAAATTTTGGAAACTGTTTTGAGCGAGTATGCACATCTAAAAGTAACCAAAGTACCATGACAAATTTCACTTTTTTAGTTCTAACATTACCAAAAAAGAGCATAATATAAAACATTTTCAGTTCATTGTACATGTTTTAATTTTGATATTTTGAAAACTGCTTTTAGCAAGCATTTACATCTTAAGGTAGGTAACCACCATGATCAGGTGATACCTTGATCAGGTAACCACCATGTCAAATTTCATGTTTCTAGCCTCAACATATTCAAAGAAATTGTAGTTTTAAAACATTTATCACTCTTCTACCCCGTTCCGTTGTACACAGATAAAGTCGCCCAGTTTAAAGTGCAGACTGACACCAGTATTATCCTGAAAGACTTTTTGAAATCGATTCAGTTGTTCCTAAGTAATCATGATTTTAAAAAAATTTCTGCTTACCCTTTTAAACTGTGCAAACATTTACATCTTAAAAATAACAGCCATATCAAATTTCAAGTTTCTATCCTTAGCAATTCAAAATAAATTGTAATTTAATTTTTTTTCACTGAATTTACCCTTTTAAACTTTGCATTTTTTTAAAAACATTCTTAGTGAGCATTTATATCTTGAAAATAATTTTAAGGCTATTAATTAAACTAAAAAGAATATAGCTTAAAAATTTTTAGAAGGGCAAAATCTTGATTCAGTGTTCTTTCTTTTTTTACTGTGTTTATGATATTTATCTTATCTATATCTTTGGTCTTCTTCCATTTTCTCATATTATTTAAATATTATATAACCTTGGGTTTTATTTTTATATTTCAGACACCACCCAGTTCTCCAACTTCTGTGGGTTCCAGGAAATCCAGTACTTGCAGTATTAGTAGTCTAAATAGTTCCTCTAGCGACAGTACCCACTCGCCGTCTTCTCACCACCGAAGTAGATCCCTCTCACAAGTAATGAATGAAGCACTCTTTGCTATAATTAATGTTTTTAATTGAAACATCAGTTTCTAAACTACAATATAGAATAACGATATCTTAGATAGTGAATGTCTGCTTCCAAATGTTTAATATTTTATTGTCCCTCAATGGTATTTTTTGAGAGAAAATGAAACAAATGAGAAAGTATAAACTTATTAAAGAAGTGAAAGTTTGATAGTTTCATTTTTATGCACACAGGTTTTTATGCACTTTGACTGCATTTTTAATCATGAATAGTTTAATTTGTTGAAAAAAATATTGCAATTTTTTCGTAGTCATTGTTTATGATCTAGTATGCTTTCACTGCTGCATGGAAAAATCAGTTTAACTATACAGTGATGTCTCAACTAACAAATGTTTTGGCTATCAAACATTCTTTTTGTTGCTGTTCCAACTCAGCTAACGAATGTTTTATAGGATGCATTCTCTAAAATAATGCAGCCGCTTTATATTTTGATTGGAAGAGAAACATTTCAGTCTATGAAGATTTCGGCTAACATATGTGATTCTGGAACAAATTTATATTTATTAGCCAAGATATTACGTTATTTGATTTTTAGCCCTTCAGTTCTACTTAATTTTTTTATTGTTATTTTTTTATGTTTTGTACTGTTCCTTCCTTTATTTTTATAGCCTTTTCATTTTTTTAGGATTTTGTTCATCTGACGAAGCCCTATTACTCCCGCTTCTCAGAAACTATATAACTTACAAGCATGAAATTTTGTGTACTTATAACTGAATATCTACTATGAAGCTCAAAATCATAAAATTTGAAAAAATCATACTATTTTAATATATAGAGATAAAAAACCAAAAATCTAACAGCCTTTTCCTATTAAATTTAAACATTTTTCGTTATAGCAGTTACCAACAATTAATAATCCACAATAAAATTGTTTCTACAGTAATTAATTTTCTATTGAAAGATTTCCACGTGAAAAATGAAAATGAAATAAAAAGTTTCACCAATTGAAAAAAAGATTAATATGACGTCATATTGGTAATAAAACAGAAATCTTCAAACATTTCTCAATAATACAAGGAGTATGAGTATGTGTAAGTACAGAAAGCAGCTTAATATGACGTCATTAGAGAATTAAAAAGAAAATTAATCTGATGTCATATTGGAAGTTTAATGGATATTTCAAATGTTTGAGAATAATACAAATAGAGTATCAATATGAGTAATTGAGAATAGTAAATATATGAGTTTGAGGAACGTATTGAATCATGATAAAAACCCGATTATGGAAATATTGGCATATTTTAACATTTTGAAGGTCTCTGTTTAACATCTCATTTGTCATAACTCGGTACAACATGTTTAGTTATGAATATATATATATATTTTTTATATATCGCATTTAGTCTACATGACAGATATTATTATGACAAAGTATAAGAGCGGGCTTCACCCACAATTGGGCTGGTTCAGATATTCGAAAAAAATGAGAAAAATAGACCGGTAAATTTTTACTTTATAAAAAAAAAAAAAAAAAAAAAACCTGACTTTTTTTTTTGTTCCTAAATGAAATTTATTTGGATTTATTAAAGAAAGGATAAAGTATTTTGAAAGGAATATTAAATGAAACCCCTTGTGCGATCTTCGATCACACTTACCCACTTGTTTTTCCTTTTTGCATGTCATTTTTTGATTTATTTATTTTCACTTTGTTCCCATCATTTCTTACCATTTTGTATCATTAAAATCACGTCCTCGCCTTACTGTACTTGTTGTGTCAGCTCTTTCCTACTTGATTATTTTCCTTTAACTCCTATTTTCACTTTAGCTATTCTCACTTGCCATTCTCCTCCTTTTATTTTTCTACTTTCTTTCTTTCAGTCTTGTTTCTGCTTTAACAGTCGTTACAGGTCTTTTTATACCTGAAAAATAATGATAAATTCTTTTGAAATGTGTACATTTTCTTCATTTTTTATGGTGTATTAGTTTTTTTTTTTTTTTTCACAATAGTATTGTGTTTTAAACATTTTTATCTTAATTTATGTTTTGTAACTTTATATAATGTTACATTTAATTTTTTACTAGCTGACGCACTTGGTGTTGCCCAGACCTATGATAACAACCTTAAATATACCTAAAATCAGTGTTGATTGATTTTTTAGATGAAAATCTTTCCAAATGAACCTAATGTTGCATGCTCATTACCTTTGGCAGTGTACACTCCCAAACTTCTTTGATTTAAAATTTTTAAATGAAAATTTATCCAATTGATCCTAGAGTTTATAGCCCCACTGCCTTTGGCAGCATACACCAGGTGTGCTGTGCACACTCTAGTCGGTTTTTGCAAACTAATATTGAATTTGTATGATTTTATATTAAACAAAAATCTTTCCAAACGAACTAAGGAGCCTCCATTATAGTGATTGCAAATTTAATTTCTAACATTTAGATGTATTACACATTCAAATCTGACCATAAGTTCTTTAGAAAACCCCCTTAAGAAAACTAATATATAGTGCACCAGCCTTTCACTCTTTTAAAGATCAAAATGATATCTTCCAGTGTATTGACAACCTGTGTGAAAAATATAGAGGTTTCCACAAACATGCACAGGAACAAAAACCCCTCCAAAAATGCTCCAAAGCACAATTCTTTTAAAACTGAGAAAGTATAGCTTCATCAACACTCAGAGAAAGAAAAAAAAAATCTGGCAAATCCATGAAGTGGCTTTTAAAAAAATTTTAAATAGTAAATAATATTTTTTTTTAAATGAAAGGTGTCGTTAGAACTGGAAATAAGCAGATATATTTTGAATTTTTTTGTATTTTCATCCGGAAAAAAAGATAGCATTTTAAAACTGGTAAAAAAAAAAAAGGAAGAAAGAAAGATGAAAACAAATGCAAATTGACTTTCGAGAAATTTTTTTTAAAATAGTAAATATTAATATTTTCAAAACCAAAGATACCATCAGAACCAGAAAACTATGCTGAATAAGTGTTTTGGGGGAGGTGTATAATTTCAGTCAGGGAAGTGGATGAAGCAATTTTAAAATGTAGGAAAAACAAAAAACTTGAAAAAGAATCGGAAAGCACGAAAAGCAACCTAGAACCAAGCTTCGGAAAATATTTTTCTGAAATAATAAATATTAATTTTTTTTTTTTTTTTTAACTGTTAAAAAAGGAAAGATACCCCAAAAAGTGAGGTTTTTTTTTCTGTATTTTCATCTGGGAAGTGGATGCAGTGGTTTCAAATTGCAGAAAATTTAAAAACTGATGTGAATGGCGATCCAGTAAAAATGTTAAGAGACTAAATATTAATTTTTTTACTTTTGTAATACTATGGGGGATCTGGTGATTGTGATTTTAAAATGCAGAGAAAAAAACAAATGCTTCACTTTCATCTACTTGAGGACCCAAGAAAATTGGTAAAAAAGCAAGCACAATTGGCAAAACGGCAAAAACTGGCTTATTTTTTATGTTTATTAGGATTTTTAATTAATATCTTGGCTAAATATAAAAAAATGAAAAATCTAGCCCCAGACGCATGTGAACCTGTTTTCATCTATCCTCATCCGAATTTTATGTGCTCTAGATTGCCCTAGCCATCGCCAACAGACAGACAGATGGATGGGTAAACATCTTTCTTTCATTAATATAAATAGTTACTTTTTTATTTACCCCCCCCCCCTCTCTCTCTCCCTATTTTGTAATTCAATATGAAGAAGTAATTTTTTTCTGTTGAGCATGATATATTTTTCATGCTTTTGCAGCTATGATTAAATATATTAATTATTTGATATAATAAATAATGTCCTAATTATAATATGTGTTCATGATTATTCCTCTTTTTTTTACAGGTTTTGTTACATAAGTATAATACATAAATTACCATAAACTCTACCATTTCAGAATTTTTTAAAACAACTTATGTCCAAATATACTGTTTCAAAAAACTTTTCCTCATTGGGAAGCTCCCATTATTCTAATTGCTAATTTGATTTTTGACATTTATGTAGTAAACTTTCAATTCTGAATAAAAGTTCTTAAGCAATTTAATTAATAAACTTAAAATGTTATCTTCCAGTGATTGACAGCCTGTGTTAAAAATGTAGATGTAGAGTTTTCTACGAATATGCACCCCTCCAAAAACGTTCCAAAGAGCAATTCTCTTAAAGCTGAGAAACTATATCTTCATAGACACTGAGAGAAAAACCAAAAAATCTCTAGTGAATCCATGAAATGACTTCAAGGAAGAAATTTTATTTGCATAGTAAATATTAATATATATATTTTTTTTTTTAACCAAAGATATCGTTCAATCAAAGAATTAATTTTCCTGCAATTTTATTTCTTTTTGTCCTTTCAAAAATATAAAATTAAAACTTTTACTGTTTTTACATTTAATTTTACAAAATGATCTCGCTTCTTTAATTAATTTATTTATTTATTAGCCACCTAGTGGAGCATTTAGATTATCAAGTGTATCTTCGCAAGATTCTGGATTTACCTCTCAAGACACCCTTTTTCCAAGACTTCCAACACCTCCACCTCCTGAGATCCTTGACCAGGTACCTCTTTATACTTCATAAAAATAGTTACTGGATATTCATAGATTATATGAAATATATTGTACTAATTTTATTTTAAAAGCTATTGTATAATTTATTGCTTTAACCCACAAAAGCTTGCTAAATTTGAATTAAAATAATTATAGTTTACTTTTAAATTTCATTAGACCATTAATTTATTGTATCAGCATTTAAAAATGTATAAAAATGTATTAGTAAAATCTGTGGATAGTAATTTATAACTGAGGAAAAATTAATAAAATGAATTTTGCAATATCCACGCAAGAATTTAATTAAATTCAAGCTAATGCTAAGTTGATGATTAAAAACTTTGAATGCACTTGAGTTGTTAGAAAGCTTACGTTCTTGTTCTTTTTTTTTTTTTTAATGTTTATTCATACATTAGGAATGCTAATTTGTATAAAAACTATGAAAAAAGCCTTAATACTATTTTTTTTTTTCATGTATATGTGTGTTCACACACCTGTCTTTCATCTTTTTTTTTTTTTATCTACAGGTTAATGAAGCGGCTAGACTTGCTGATTCCATTCTTAAAAAAGAAAGTCCATCGTCATCTTTTCCTGAAGCTCCATGTGCAATGTCAACATGGCCTAATCTCCAAGATACTCTTCAGTTCGAGAAAGCTGCTGCTTCAATAGTCAAGTCACAGAGACCTCATACAATATCTTCAGGTTATTTTTGTTGTTTCTGGCTATCTCGTACATTGCATGTTGCTTCAAATTAATATAAGTGATTTTATTTAATGTTATAAAAACACTAATAATAATGGTTTATTAATATTAAATATAAACATTTTAGAATGAAATTAATTATGAAATTTTATCCATAAAAGTTGCATGATTATATAAAAACATTTAACATTTATACTACATTGTATCACAGATATGTTTTAGTAATAAAAAAGTAATTAATAGATTGTATTTTGCATAGGTACACTTTATGTATTGAAAATAAATTGCATCATGTATGTGCAAAACAGATTTATATTATGTACTACCTGACTTGCCTAGTGTTACCTGAGCCCATGATAATAACCTTAAATATACCTAAAATCAATGTTGATTCCTTTTAAAAAATAAAATAAAAAGTGCACACAAAAACATGTGATTCCATTACCTAAAAGATGATTAAAACTTAAAACTTTAATTAGATTTTAAATATTAAAACATTAAAATCGAGCACTTTCGGCTGTGAACCCAGCCTTCATCAGGATTTATAAAAAACAGGTGTTAAAACAGAAACGTCTAAATCACATTTATATAACAGTATGTCTCTGTACTGCGAGCCTGCGGGAGAGTTCAAATCATTCACATTCACCAACGGTCGATCGATACCATTGCATAGCAAAACAGGTGAGGAAGGAAGGGGAAAACAAAATCACTTTTTACTGTTCCTTGATTAAATTAAGCCATTTTCTTGGAATATTGCAAGACAGTACATCATTGCACACTTTTCCATGCTTATTTATAATTTCTACAGATTCTCGAATTATTAAATCATAGTAATTTCTCATGGGACATATTACTTTAGCATTATTAAAATTTATTTTAACGTTTCAACTTCTTTGTCTTATAATAATAATATATATATATATATATATATATATATATATATATATATATATATTAAGATTAAATACAGTGATACCTCAACTAGTAAGTGTTTCAGCTAAGAAAGATTTTTCTTTTTTTTTTTTCACTGTTTTCTAACTCAGTTAATGAATATGCATTCAGTTAACAAATGTTTTATTAGATGTGAGTACTAGCATAATGTAACCACATTGCCTTTTAATTGGGCAAAAAATCATGCTTCAATGGAAAAATTTGCCTAATGTGTGTTGAGTGTGGTTTCAGAGCAAATTATCTTTATTAGACAAGGTATCATTGTATTGCACTTTGGCTGTACTCAATGTGGTAAAGAAACAACTCTGAAAATAAATTTTAGGTAAAAAAAGCTTTAGAAATTTAAATCATTCTGATAATTGCAAAAAAATTTCTTTATAGAAAAAATACTTGTACTAATTGAATAATTTTATTTATGCTTTTTTATTATTATTTACAGCTTATGAGAGACATAATCGTCCAGTTTTAACATCTCATACATTCCGGCCTCTGAATGGGAATGATTCCAATTGTTCAGTTCCACCCGAACCTCCATATTCCCCTGATTATCCACCAGATGATTATCCAGATGATATTAGTGAAGAAGCTACACCTACTCATAAAATTTACCCACCACCACTGCCTTTACGGTATTTATTACATTTGATTACAAACTTTTAATCCATGTGATTGCTTAGCTTATACAATTTTTTTTTAACCCGTATCTTGCCCAACTTTATCTTCTGCCTGCACATGATTTAAGATATAAATTTTGTTTACATGTGTGTATATTAAATAAATTACTTTACACTTTGAACTCCTGAGTTTTTTGTTTAGCTTCTTATCCCATATAAACACTGTTGTTTTTGTGCATTTGTTTCACAATTGTGGCCACTGGATTTTTTGGGTTTAGGAGCCACTGACTCTTTAAAAATTTTGGGAATTTGCACCTATAGCCCCCAGGCGGTGGAATGTGCCCCCCCCCCTTGTAAATTTAACGAATTTCCATTAACATTAAAAGTAAGCACATAATGCATTGTTTGATTGAAACTTTAAAGTTATAAGAATTAATTAAATACTTTGTTTTCCATCTTCCTTTTATTTATAATTTTTAGAAATCCAAAATTTATACAATTTATAATTTGTTTGATGTAGAATTCCTTAAATAAACAAAATACTCCTTAAATCTCCTTAATTTTAACTTGTAATTTTTTTTTCTCAAAATGAGGTATTAAAAATTAAGGTGGGCATGTTACATAAAGGCGTGACATACTTGAAAAAAATACGATAAATCTTTATAATTACTTAGATTTAATACTCCTTACAGTTTTTCTAGATTCCTTAGATATTTTCTTCGCAAGTTGAACCCCGTTAATTTTAAATTCAGCACAGTTTAATTTGTAAACTGAAAAGTTGTAAGAGTTGTATATCTATATTATAAGGCCCAAATGTGTCCATCAGTAACACTGAGCTCAAAATTAACACTAAATGTTGTAACCTGCTCTATTGCTTTGATTGCAAATATCCTTGCTTCTAAATATCACAACATTTCAATCTTTACTCCATCAAATAGAACAAAAAATGCACTTTTAAATAAAATTTCTTTGAAAATCATAAATTACCAATTTTTTTTATGATTTTTAAAGTAATATTCAAGTTTGTAATTTTTAAAAATATCATTGCATGATATTACAATAATTGGTATGTATTCACGTATTCATAGACTTGCTAAAGCCTTTGACAGAGTTAGGCATGATGCATTTATTTATAAGTTAATTATCCTCAATGCTCCGCCTCAACTTATTTCCATATTCTAGAACTACCTTGAAGGTAGAACCTTTTCTTTCAGAGTAAATAATTTTATCTCTTCCTCTCATAATATCGAGGCCAGCATCCCTCAGGGAAGTTTAATTAGCACCTGACATTCTTCTTCAGCATGTATGTTAATGAACTTCCTAAGATCCCCCTCATCTTTTTAGCATTATATAAGTATGACACGGTCATCATGTACAGCAACATTTCACTACGTCTTGTGATAGAACAATTCCAGTCCTTTCTTCTGGTCCTTTTTATCTGGCTTAGAAAATGGCACATAAAAGTAAATGCTTCAAAAAGTGTTGCTAAGGTTTCCTCCAAAAAATCTATCCCCTGACATTAACCAACTTTCTTTAAATGGTGAAGATACATACACCCTGGGTCACTGGTTATAAATACCTATGAATTTACCTAGACTCAAAATTACCCTGTGCATGGCAGATTTCTGGCGTCCTCGCCAAAACTGCCAAAGTCAGGACCTCCCTCAGGTGTTTATTAATTCAACACAGCTATCTGCCTATTCCTAACCAGTTACTACTATATATATATATATATATATATATATATATAAATACTTTGTCAGATCTACCATGACTTATGCATCAGTTGTTTGGGGATCTGTTTGTAAAACTCAGATGTAGAAACTTCAAACTGCCTAAATAAAATTTTATGTCAGATTGTAAAAGCATTCATGTTTGTCTGGAGCAGCATCATTCCTATTGATCTCAATATTTGGCCTATTTCACAAGTAATTAAAAAGCTTGCACAAAACTTTTACGGAGATTAAATTCTTATACCCGTTGATGTAATGTGTTGCGTTCTATTAAGCAGTACAATCTAACAATGCTATTGGCAAAAAAAGACTGCTTTTCATCCTTAGCAGAGATTATGGTTTTGCCCATCCCTCTAAAAGCGGAGACGTGAATCACCCTAGGTGCATAGTTGTAGTTATTCAAATTTTTCTTATTTTTCTTAACCCAGTAACATATCTATTATTAATTATCTTTTTTTTCATGATATTGTCCTGCCTGTGCAATTTGGCATCAGATATTTATTGACTTTCTTATCATTTTATATTGTACTAACTGACCCAACCGGCATTGCCCGAGCCTGTGATAATAAATTTAAAGAAAACTCAAGTTTTCGATATCAAGTTGAACAACCCAAACACTGTTGAAATCGAGCCCATAGAACCCAAGAAAAGAATGAGCCCCCCAGTATAGGTGCAGATTCATGGTCAACAGTCACCACGTGGCGACTAAATTTTTTGCTGTGGCCACTAACTTTCGGTGTTTAAGTCGCCATGTGATTTAAAAGTCTTCCATTTTTGGTACTCCCATCACCATTGTGAAATTTTCATTTTTTTTTAAAGATTAAGACCAAAACACATAATAAACTTTATTATTATCTTTTAATAATGTTTCAGAATTATCTGTTTAACACAGCAAACTATTAAATATATTCGAATAGCAATATTATTCGTATTAGTTTGAGTCTGATAATTTTACATAGTCTGTGATAAAAAAAAGAAATATTTTTATTTTAGAAAAACAAATTTTTGAAGTGTTTTGATTTTTATAGTGCAAAATAATCTCACACATTCAGATTTCCTTTTATATGTACTTTTGTATGGCAAAATCAAATAAGAAATATTGTTTTTATAATATTCCCTGCTATCATGATTGCTTAGCTTATACAATTTTTTTTTAAAACCGTATCTTGCCCTACTTTATCTTCTGCCTGCACATGATTTAAGATTTATATCATACTTAATTAATATTCCAATTTTGTTTACATGTGTGTATATTAAATAAATTATTTTACACTTTGAATTCCTGAGTTTTTTGTTTAGCTTTTTACCCCATATAAACACTGTTGTTATTGTGCATTTGTTTCACAATTGTGGCCACTAGATTTTTTGGGTTTAGAAGCCACTGACTCTTTAAAAATTTTGGGAATTTGCACGTATAGCCCCCAGGCGGTGGAATGTGCCCCCCCCCCCCTTGTAAATTTAACGAATATCCATTAACATTAAAAGTAAGCGCATAATGCATTGTTTGATTGAAACTTTAAAGTTATAAGAATTAATTAAATACTTTGTTTTCCATCTTCCTTTTATTTATAATTTTTAGAAATCCAAAATTTATACAATTTATAATTTGTTTAATGTAGAATTCCTTAAATAAACAAAATACTCCTTAAATCTCCTTAATTTTAACTTGTAATTTTTTTTCTCAAAATGAGGTATTAAAAATTAAGGTGGGCATGTTACATAAAGGCGTGACATACTTGAAAAAAATACAATAAATCTTTATAATTACTTAGATTTAATACTCCTTACAGTTTTTCTAGATTCCTTAGATATTTTCTTCGCAAGTTGAACCCTGTTAATGTTAAATTCAGCACAGTTTAATTTGTAAACTGAAAAATTGTAAGAGTTGTATATCTATATTATAAGGCCCAAATGTGTCCATCAGTAACACTGAGCTCAAAATTAACACTAAATGTTGTAACCTGCTCTATTGCTTTGATTGCAAATATCCTTGCTTCTAAATATCACAACATTTCAATCTTTACTCCATCAAATAGAACAAAAAATGCACTTTTAAATAAAATTTCTTTGAAAATCATAAATTACCAATTTTTTTTATAATTTTTAAAGTAATATTCAAGTTTGTAATTTTTAAAAATATCACTGCATGATATTACAATAATTGGTATGTATTCACGTATTCATAGACTTGCTAAAGCCTTTGACAGAGTTAGGCATGATGCATTTATTTATAAGTTAATTATCCTCAATGCTCCACCTCAACTTATTTCCATATTCTAGAACTACCTTGAAGGTAGAACCTTTTCTTTCAGAGTAAATAATTTTATCTCTTCCTCTCATAATATCGAGGCCAGCATCCCTCAGGGAAGTTTAATTAGCACCTGACATTCTTCTTCAGCATGTATGTTAATGAACTTCCTAAGATTCCCCTCATCTTTTTAGCATTATATAAGTATGACACGGTCATCATGTACAGCAACATTTCACTACGTCTTGTGATAGAACAATTCCAGTCCTTTCTTCTGGTCCTTTTTATCTGGCTTAGAAAATGGCACATAAAAGTAAATGCTTCAAAAAGTGTTGCTAAGGTTTCCTCCAAAAAATCTATCCCCTGACATTAACCAACTTTCTTTAAATGGTGAAGATACATACACCCTGGGTCACTGGTTATAAATACCTATGAATTTACCTAGACTCAAAATTACCCTGTGCATGGCAGATTTCTGGCGTCCTCGCCAAAACTGCCAAAATCAGGACCTCCCTCAGGTGTTTATTAATTCAACACAGCTATCTGCCTATTCCTAACCAGTTACTACTATATATATATATATATAAATAAATACTTTGTCAGATCTACCATGACTTATGCATCAGTTGTTTGGGGATCTGTTTGTAAAACTCAGATGTAGAAACTTCAAACTGCCTAAATAAAATTTTATGTCAGATTGTAAAAGCATTCATGTTTGTCTGGAGCAGCATCATTCCTATTGATCTCAATATTTGGCCTATTTCACAAGTAATTAAAAAGCTTGCACAAAACTTTTACGGAGATTGAATTCTTATACCCGTTGATGTAATGTGTTGCGTTCTATTAAGCAGTACAATCTAACAATGCTATTGGCAAAAAAAGACTGCTTTTCATCCTTAGCAGAGATGATGGTTTTGCCCATCCCTCTAAAAGCGGAGACGTGAATCACCCTAGGTGCATAGTTGTAGTTATTCAAAATTTTCTTATTTTTCTTAACCCAGTAACATATCTATTATTAATTATCTTTTTTTTCATGATGTTGTCCTGCCTGTGCAATTTGGCATCAGATATTTGCCGAAACGTCAGTTGAGGCTCACTGTGGAGACCCGAAAAGTTTTTGGTTTCTGTCTGTCTGTCTGTTTGTCTGTCTGTCTGTTCTGCGATAACTGCCGTAAAAATGATCCGATTAGTTTGATTTTTGGTAGGTATATTGGTGAGATACCCGGAATTAGCTGTATAGTTTTTAGTTACATTTGGTTCATTCGTTCGGAAAATATAGAACATTTCTTTTTTGATCATAATGCTTTCCTATGGGATTTCAGACGATTTTGAAATTTTTCAGTCGTTGAAAATAAAATGTCGCATTTGATTAATGTATTTAAACGGTAAGTTATGAAGGCTAAAATTTATCAAGTCAGGTGTTAAATTATTCAAATTAATTTGAAATTTTGTTTATACATTCGTCAGATTTTTTAAATTAGGTGTATAATTTTTGGTGCAATTTTATACATCTGTTCTAATAATATAATACTTTTATTTTATCATTTTTTGCAAATATTAAAATGCATTCATTTTTATTTTCCTTTTCAATTTAACCGTAACCTAGCAACCATGTTTAAAGAATATCAAAATGATAAAATTCAAGTAACTCAGACGATTTTGCTACAATATTTTATTCGCAAAATAAAATATTATTGGGTGATTTTATATTTTATTGAAATAAATGAGAATTTATTTTGGTACAAGTTACCTTTTAACTACTATAGAATGATAGCCGAAACATTTTTATATGAGATATTATTAATTTTCTGGAAGAGATGCGGATTTTTCGTGGTTGAAAATTAGTATTATTTTAAAAATATAATGTAATATCTCATACAACGAGGTAGTTAATCTAAAGAAATTAGCGTAGTAAAACGAATCCATACAGCCTGAAATAGCACAATTATTGGTAACTGAGATCATAAAAAGTTATCACAAAAAATACTTTATAGCGCCAAATCAAGATTGATATTTAGTGAATTGGCAGTGGGCACGATTATGAAGGATTACACAATAAAAGTTTTCAGGTTTAAAAGTTTCCAAATAAGCCTATTTTGGGGAGATTTTAGTATGCTATTGCCATCAAATTAAATCAGAATGTACTAAGGTCAAATAAATATTGTACAATGGCCATCAAAACTGTTTTTCCGAAACAAAAATTGTAATAATACTAGATTTCTGAAATAGATAAGTGAATATATAGTAGATTCAGTTTACATTTCCATAAGTTGATTTTGTACACGAGATATTATTCAATCATATGCGAGTCAGATGCGAATGCTTCGTGGTTGGAAGGTAAGTAAATATTGCTATTTAGGTATTACATGAAATTATTTTCGAAATTTTTGCTTTTCATAATAAAACCAATGTGTAGAACGAAATCCAATATGTACTAGAATCATTCACACAAACAATAGGAAACCACGAATATAAATTTAATAAGATTACGGGGGGTTCAGGGGGGCTCTGCCCCCCTGAAGAAATGTATTTTTTTACCTAAAAAATAAAATAAGAAGTTCATAAGAATGTCAGAATATTATTGCATAAACCGTGTTTAATTTAATGTTCCTAATTTCTGAAACCTTCGAATTATTTTATATGCGTATAAATATACATGTAATAATTTAAAAAATTTAATTTGCGTATTATAAGATGTTAAATATTATGAGAAATGAGATTAAAAAACATTGACTTTCATTGCCGAAACGTCAGTTGAGGCTCACTGTGGAGACCCGAAAAGTTTTTGGTTTCTGTCTGTCTGTCTGTCTGTTTGTCTGTCTGTCTGTTCCGCGATAACTGCCGTAAAAATGATCCGATTAGTTTGATTTTTGGTAGGTATATTGGTGAGATACCCGGAATTAGCTGTATAGTTTTTAGTTACATTTGGTTCATTCGTTCGGAAAATATAGAACATTTCTTTTTTGATCATAATGCTTTCCTATGCGATTTCAGACGATTTTGAAATTTTTCAGTCGTTGAAAATAAAATGTCGCATTTGATTAATGTATTTAAACGGTAAGTTATGAAGGCTAAAATTTATCAAGTCAGGTGTTAAATTATTCAAATTAATTTGAAATTTTGTTTATACATTCGTCAGATTTTTTAAATTAGGTGTATAATTTTTGGTGCAATTTTATACATCTGTTCTAATAATATAATACTTTTATTTTATCATTTTTTGCAAATATTAAAATGCATTCATTTTTATTTTCCTTTTCAATTTAACCGTAACCTAGCAACCATGTTTAAAGAATATCAAAATGATAAAATTCAAGTAACTCAGACGATTTTGCTACAATATTTTATTCGCAAAATAAAATATTATTGGGTGATTTTATATTTTATTGAAATAAATGAGAATTTATTTTGGTACAAGTTACCTTTTAACTACTATAGAATGATAGCCGAAACATTTTTATATGAGATATTATTAATTTTCTGGAAGAGATGCGGATTTTTCGTGGTTGAAAATTAGTATTATTTTAAAAATATAATGTAATATCTCATACAACGAGGTAGTTAATCTAAAGAAATTAGAGTAGTAAATATAGGTGAAAACTGGGAAATTTAGTTAGTAGCCAGTGGCCGGTAGACTCAGTTTCATTAGTGGCCAATTTTTAAAGTTAGTAGCCACTATTATGTTTCAAACTTTCTTGACATCTAGAAAAATTATAATCATTGTATATAGACATATTTTTCTATAAGAGTTTTATACCTATTGTATGAGTTGAGTATGAGTGTATTTCGCATGATTAAACATTATCTCTTAAAGAAAAATAACCCAACTGGTGAGCATGTGGCAGGAGTCGAAATATTGAAAATACTGAAATGTCCTTAAAACCCGCCTGCATCCGGTGGGAAAAAAGGAATAAATTACTTGAAATGTTGAAATGCATGTGGAATCAAAGCTGATGAATATATTTTGCAGAATAAAACTGTACTTCTTGAAAAAAATAATCCAACTAAAGAGTAATCATAACATGTACGTAAGAGCACATGAGAAAAAGCCGAAATATTGAAAATACAGCTGAGTCGTTGAAATCTGTTTGCATCTGGTAGAAAAAAGAATTAACCAGTTCTCTAATTAGATATAATCAATGTAGAGATGCATATTTCCATGGAAAATGGTGTATTTCACTTGGCGATCGATAACAAAATTTTTATCGCCACTTGGCAAGTGGCGACTAGGGTGGCGATCGATGGCTGATTTTTTAATCGCCACTTTTTAACCTTTAATCACCACGTGGCGACCGCTAATTTTCACCTATAGTAGTAAAACGAATCCATACTGCCTGAAATAGCACAATTATTGGTAACTGAGATCATAAAAAGTTATCACAAAAAATACTTTATAGCGCCAAATCAAGATTGCTATTTAGTGAATTGGCAGTGGGCACGATTATGAAGGATTACACAATAAAAGTTTTCAGGTTTAAAAGTTTCCAAATAAGCCTATTTTGGGGAGATTTTAGTATGCTATTGCCATCGAATTAAATCAGGATGTACTAAGGTCAAATAAATATTGTACAATGGCCATCAAAACTGTTTTTCCGAAACAAAAATTGTAATAATACTAGATTTCTGAAATAGATAAGTGAATATATAGTAGATTCAGTTTACATTTCCATAAGTTGATTTTGTACACGAGATATTATTCAACTTATGTATCAGATGCGAGTGCTTCGTGGTTGGAAGGTAAGTAAATATTGCTATTTAGGTATTACATGAAATTATTTTCGAAATTTTTGCTTTTCATAATAAAACCAATGTGTAGAACGAAATCCAATATGTACTAGAATCATTCACACAAACAATAGGAAACCACGAATATAAATTTAATAAGATTACGGGGGGTTCAGGGGGGGGGCAGAGCCCCCCTGAAGAAATGTATTTTTTTACCTAAAAATTAAAATAAGAAGTTCATAAGAATGTCAGAATATTATTGCATAAACCGTGTTTAATTTAATGTTCCTAATTTCTGAAACCTTCGAATTATTTTATGTGCGTATAAATATACATGTAATAATTTAAAAAATTTAATTTGCGTATTATAAGATGTTAAATATTATGAGAAATGAGATTAAAAAACATTGACTTTCATATAGCTGACGTTGAGGCTCCTGATCTGTTATTGCATAAACCGTGTTTAATTTAATGTTCCTAATTTCTGAAACCTTCGAATTATTTTATATGCGTATAAATATACATGTAATAATTTAAAAAATTTAATTTGCGTATTATAAGATGTTAAATATTATGAGAAATGAGATTAAAAAACATTGACTTTCATATAGCTGACGTTGAGGCTCCTGATCTGTAGATTTACTAGTTGCCGAAACGTCAGTTGAGGCTCACTGCGGAGACGCGAAAAGTTTTTGGTTTCCGTTTGTCTGTATGTCTGTTCCGTGATAACTGCCGTAAAAATCGTCCTTTTAAGTTGATTTTTGGTGGGTATGTTGGTGAGGTACCCGGAATTAGCTGTATAATTTTTAGTTACTTTTGGGTCATTTGTTCCAAAAATATAGAACATTTCTTTTTATGTCTTAATGCTTTCCTATGGGAATGCAGACGATTTTTAAATTTCATTTTTAACTGAAATGAAAATCTCATATTCGAATAATGGATTTAAACGTAAAATTATGGATACTAAATTTTCGATATGGAGGTCTTAAATATATGCAATAGCTTTGAAAATATGTCGATACATCTATTGGAATTTAGAAATTAATTTTTTAAATTATTGGAATTTTTTTTGCAACTGTTCGGGAAATATAAAACATTTTATTTTCCTAACTTTTGCAAATTTTAAAATGCAGTTCTTTTTCTTTCCTCTTTATTTTATTACTTGCTTAGCAACCATATTTCAAAGAATATCAAAATAAGAAATGCCTTTTTTTATCTAAAAAAATACAAGAATAAGAAGTTCATAAGCATTTCAGAATATCATTGCATAAATCGTGTTTAATTTCACCCTTCTAATTTCTGAAACCTCCGAAGTATTTTATATGCCTATAAATATGTATGTAACATAAAAAAAATAAATTTCGAACTGTAAAATGCTAAATAATATGAAAAATGAAATTGAAAACAATGACTTTCAGAGCTGACATTGAGGCGCCTGATCTGCAGATTTACTAGTTATTGACTTTCTTATCATTTTATATTGTACTAACTGACCGAACCGGCATTGCCCGAGCCTGTGATAATAAATTTAAAGAAAACTCAAGTTTTTGATATCAAGTTGAACAACCCAAACATTGTTGAAATCGAGCCCATAGAACCCAAGAAAAGAATGAGCCCCCCAGTATAGGTGCAGATTCATGGTCAACAGTCACCACGTGGCGACTAAATTTTTTGCTGTGGCCACTAACTTTCGGTGTTTAAGTCGCCATGTGATTTAAAAGTCTTCCATTTTTGGTACTCCTATCACCATTGTGAAATTTTCATTTTTTTTTAAAGATTAAAACCAAAACACATAATAAACTTTATTATTATCTTTTAATAATGTTTCAGAATTATCTGTTTAACACAACAAACTATTAAATATATTCGAATAGCAATGTTATTCGTATTAGTTTGAGTCTGATAATTTTACATAGTCTGTGATAAAAAAAGAAATATTTTTATTTTAGAAAAACAAATTTTTGAAGTGTTTTGATTTTTATAGTGCAAAATAATCTCACACATTCAGATTTCCTTTTATATGTACTTTTGTATGGCAAAATCAAATAAGAAATATTGTTTTTCTAATATTCCCTGCTATCATGATTGCTTAGCTTATACAATTTTTTTTTAAACCGTATCTTGCCCTACTTTATCTTCTGCCTGCACATGATTTAAGATTTATATCATACTTAATTAATATTCCAATTTTGTTTACATGTGTGTATATTAAATAAATTACTTTACACTTTGAATTCCTGAGTTTTTTGTTTAGCTTTTTACCCCATATAAACACTGTTGTTATTGTGCATTTGTTTCACAATTGTGGCCACTAGATTTTTTGGGTTTAGGAGCCACTGACTCTTTACAAATTTTGGGAATCTGCACCTTCCCCCAGGCGGTGGAATGTGCCCCCTGTAAATTTAACGAATTTCCTTTAACGTTAACATGATATTTAATTTCCGGATGAAATCCTCCCGCCTTTCTCTAAACTTAACCACATATGTTAAACAGTAACATGATTTTTAATTTACGGCTGTATTGAGTAAACGTGAGTTGGTGCTGAAAAAGAAGATTAATATTTTTTAAAAAGGTGGTAGTTGGGGGGTCTAAGGAAATGTTTAGTAGTTTATAAAGTAATTGGAGTACCCTAGACCTATGTTAAAGAAAACTGCAGGAGAATTGGATCATTTTTAAAGAAGCTGCACCAAGGGCCCCAAGAAGGAAATTAATATTCCAAATTGGTGGCAGCTGAAGTCCAAGAAAAAAAAAATTGTGCAGATAGTAGCTGGAAGTCCTAAAAGGTTGTTAGGAAAAAAACCTAGTGAATCGGACAATTTTTAAGGGATAATAGGGGGCACAAAAAAGGCAACTGATAGTTTTGAGCAGGACCCAAAGAAGAAAACATCTTAAAGGTTCCAGTACTTAGTACTTTAGATCTTTAATTAGTCGAAATTAAGCATAAGGTATAAATTAATCATTAGAATAAAATTTTAAAGAAATGCTTGAAAAAGAGCCCTAGGGCCCTAATAAAAATATGAAGGTGGTGGCTCGGGAAGAGTAGTCCAAGACAGAACTTTAAAGTTATGCATTGAGATGGTGACACAATCAGGCAGGAGGGTGGAAACGCATGGTGCACAAAAAGTTCAAGGCGCCAGAGTCCTTACTGGAATGTAGAAATGGGAGAACAACTAAATAGAGAAAAGGCTCCATAAACAAAGAAGATTGGATTAAAAAGGGGCAAGTTATTAACATTTTAGGGAACAAAAATTGCAAAGATCCCTGTACCAGGCCCCAGGAGGCCAGGGTCTTAGCTGGAATGTAGTAGTGGAGGAATAACTAAATGAAGAAAGGAGCCCCAAAAATGAAGAAGATATGATTAAAAGGAGGCCAGTTATTAATGATTTAAAGAACAAAAATGTAAAAGGGCCCAGGGTACCCGAATCTACTTTGATTTTTTTTTTTTTTTTTTTTTGTTATTTTATGAAGCAGTTGGCAGTATTAAGAAGTTGTTAGAAAAAAAAAAGCTAGTGAATTGGATGATTTTTAAAGGAACTATAGTAGGGTGCCCAAAAGGGGTCTGCTGTTAGTTTTGAGCAGGGTCCTAATTGGAAAGTAGGATTGGGGGAATAACTAAATGGAGAAAAGGCCCCAAAAACTAAGAAAATCGGATTAAAAGGGGACAAGTTATTAACAGTTTAGGAAACAAAAACTGAAACAGGGCCCCTTACTGTGCCTCAGGGGCCATAATCTTAACTAGAACATAGAAATGGTGGGAAAAGCTAAATGGAGCAAAGGCCCCAAAAACTAAGAGGATTGAACAAAAATGGGGCAAGTTATTAACAATTTAGGGCAAAAATCTTAAAGGGGGCCCAGGTCTCAAAAAATTAAAAATCCGAGCCTCAGGTGCATCAGGATCTGCCTTGGACTATCCGCACCCAAGTTTTCAGACTTCTATGTGCAGTAGATTTCCCTAGCCGTCGCACGCAGACACACAGACAAACAACTTTCTTTTATTAGTATAGATTTTTATTATGTTTGATTTAGTCGTTGGACATGTAAAACTCTGACACATTATATTATAACATTTAATTCTTATTTTTTGTATAAATTATAAATATCTTAATTTTTATTGTAAATATTTAAATTTTTATTGTAAATATTTTAATTTTTATTGTAAGTATTTTAATTTATTTTGTAAATATTCTAAATTTTTTATTATTTTATTGCATTTAATATATATTTTTAAAAAATGTATAGCTCTGTTGCTTTTTTCCCCCTCCCTTACTCAGTTTGCTTGGCCCATTCTACCAATTCCAATCAATGCTTTGGAATTTGTTTACAAATTCCACCTTGCTAAACATCTATGCACCAAGTTAAATTGTTTGATCACCTTTGATGGAAAGTAAACAAGGGCATGATGACCATCATAGGCACTTCAGGGAAATCTTCATTGGTTCATAACAATAAATATTTATTTACTACAATAATGTAAAATAACAAATAAATTTAAAGCTTCAATAAAATATGCAAAACTAAAAAGGTTACCACAACTGGTAATTTATTGTCCAAGCTTAGCATAGACAGCTTATTCTGGTTCTATTAGTATAATAAAAATAATAAAATAATTTGAAGATTATAAATATATTTTTTAATAGGATGCAATATTTAATTTTTGCATCTTCTTTAATGAGAATATTGTAGCCTAATTTTACTGGTTTATAATTTAAAGCTGTGCAGTCATGTCACGAATTTACACTGAACTGATGGATGAAGAAAACTATCTTTATGATCTGTTACATTAAACTGGGTATATTAAGGTCACTTGTCTTCTTTTCAGCTATAGCTTGTTACCATAGCACTGTTGGATTCTATTCCCTGAATTTGTTTTACCCACTGTACTTCTGTTTAGCATGTTTAAAAAGTTCTTTCTAACAAACAAACAAATATCCCTGGCCCAAAATATTGATGTAATGTACAGCGATTGCCATAATTTCCACCCTTGAAGATAGCGGGAGAGCAGATGATCCAAAGTAATAAACTCTTTGCCAGAAAATGTTTAAAAGTACATGTTTTTTTATCTAACATTTGGATAATGCTAGTATTTTTATACTTACTATAATAATAATTTTAAAATAGAATTAGTCATTTAAAAACTATGTAATTCAGTTTTTTGGGAGGATGATAACTAACTTGCAAAATTAAAGATCTAGTTTAATAAAAATAATATAGTTATTTATATATACCATAGATTTATTGATTTCTGAAAATTTTTTACCTGTTGACATGTAGTTTTTAAAATGACTGATTCTGTGCAGTATTTATTTTGAGTTAATAAAAGTTAACTCAACCCCCCCCCCCTAAAAGTTAAACTATATTTCCAAAAAGTGTAGATAAATATAGCAGTTAGATTATTTAAAATTTTCTGCTTTAATTAGAATTTTTAATTTATTTTAAAAATGTAAATTTCCTATGCTTTTAGAGCTGACGAATTACAAAAAATAGCCCCAAACATTCCACCTAAACCTAGAATTTTTGCTAGAAGAGTTGAAATGTCTGATTGCCAAGCATCTTCATTGAAAAGTAAGATATTTTTTTTATATATGTGTTTATATAAACAATTTTAAATTATTATTTGTTATTTTAACTACTTCATTACTTCTTTAGGTAGTAACCCTATCTATGTAAATTTGGGTGATATTGGGAGTGCCTCTAACAAATCTGACAATAATCATCAGGAAAATTCAGCTAAGGTAAATATAAGAAAATTGTATTACTGCTTTTGAATTCCTAAAACCTGTCAGCAGGTACTCTTTGTTTGAAATGCAATATGATCTACTCTATTTTTTGTTTATTTTTTTTTTTTTATAGTAGTCTATGTTTATATCATGCCTTTTGAGGGACGAGTGCAATATATCTAAAAGTGTGATATACAGGGTGATCAATTTAAAAGAGTACCCATTGGTTTTTCTTATTACCCATAAATCTGATGGATGTGGCAACTATTCTAACACTGAAGTATAATTGTTGAACCTTGTTTGAGTGTGAGAGACAATTTTCAACACTGTTGGACTGTTACAACTTTATTTGTGAGGTAAAACAGAAATGGAGACACACAATGTTACTTAATCCAGTGATAATTTTATTTTTGTAAAACATAATCTATATATTTAAAACACTAAGCATTTTCTTTCGACAGTCCGTGAGAACAAACGACTGCATCGAATTACATCATTCTTTTTTTAAATGAAAGATATTTGGACACAGATTTGTTATCATACATTCGTTTGTTCGAAAATATAATTAATTAGCTGTAATTTTAAATTAAACTTTTACTTCTGCTTATGACGTCATAAAGTCGGCAATCTGATAACGCTCAGTGTTGCGAGGCACATAGTAACGAGAAACTCTATGGTTATAAGGATAAAAGAGACATAATAAATATTAAAAGCACGTGGTTTTAGGCCGAATTTTTTTATTTGCGAGTTAAATTTCGGTAAAAATTATCCGCGTGTTTTATAAGCGAAATAAAAATTCATATTTATTGTGAAGTCACGTGAATATTGCTCATTGGGTTTATTTTATCATCATGCAATATAACTTTGTTGATGCCATTATTTCATTACAATTAAATACAAAATATATTTTTATTTGTATACGTGGTTTTTAAGCATAAAAGTAAAGTATACAAAGTGCGTGTGAAAAGTTTGCGCCAGGGAAAATGACGTTATGCTTAGCGAGAAATGCATTTCAACATTGATAAAACTAATAAGAAAAATTTATATGAATGTGTCAAAATGACGTAATTTTAACTGATTTTTCAATTTTTAATTTTAAAGATTAGCTTCATCTTGATTGCGTACCTTGATTACATGTTACCAATTATTTTTTTTAAATTAAAAAAGTAATTGGTAACAAAAGTAAAGGATTTCAGGAAAATTTAATTATTAAAAATAGCGTTATAGTAGGGAAAAAAACTTGAAATAATGATTGTATTTTAACTAGAATAAACAATGTAACGCTAATATTTTATATGAATTATTTTGGTACGTTTATTTAAGTTCATTTAACAGTTCCTTATTAGCGGCATAGTCCTATTTCTTTTACTTTTTCGATGTCAAAAAATGGTAGTCTACTTTTGGACGCCAGCCGAAACACAGTGACAATCTTTAAAAATGCATAACAGTTGTGACAACAAACGGTGCTAACGCTTTAGCTTTCATGGCGCTTACATCACTTCTAAATACTACAAATTTCAATTTTTTACTACATTTTACAATTTTAATTCTTACATCATCAATTAGAAAAAAAATTAGCGTTCGATTGAAATTTATTTGAAAATTACCGCTTAATTTAACGACTTTTTAAATAATTTTCAAGCATGAAATATTTTTCAATTCTATCTCAACAATGACTATCAGTTTGCTTTAGTAATGTAAAATAGCCCCTCGGAAAGTTGCCACAATTGAAAATAGATTTCCCTAACTATCTTGAAAAGTGAAATAATAATAATAAAAAAAAAAAAACCCTGATAAATCATAAAACCAGATAATCCTTAAGATTATCAGATTACCCCTTTTGGCGCCAAACTAAAATCTATCAAAAAAATTAAATTAAATTAAATTAAATTAAAACTATTTTCAGTTTATGATTAACATAAAATTGATATGTTGAATTTGTTGATGTATATGTTGCATCAGAATATGCTAGGAACTGGTATTTTATTATTTTTTAAAGATCCATTGGATATTTAACTGTATAAGAGGGAAAAGATCCCCGACTATGATGGAAAAGGAATAATCATCCTGATTATGTAAAGGAAACAGTGTTGAATTCAGACACTTTTCCTCGGGAGGGATTTCTGAGGCTACGGGAGAGACATGCAGTTCCGGGGGAGGAATTACAGTTTTTGACCTCTGAAAGTATAAAATCGCAAATCTTCCGGATCCGAAAATCCAGAAATGTATTTCACTGGGGGAAGAAACTTTTAAAATAAAATATTTAAAAGACCCCTTCTTAAATAATAAAGCAGCTTATTTTACTGATATTGTTATAGTAATTTTTTTCCGTCAAGTTTTGACGGTTCCATCTAGTTTAATTTAAAATTTTTACATTATCATTCCTTGCAGCAAATGTTAAAAATGTTTGCCACCATTTTGAAAGCTAACATGAACACATCAAACCAAGTTTTTTTACACACTTTGTTGATGCACAATTGTTGGTGTTATTGACGCAATTTCTTCAGTTATGATTTGTTTTAATTCATCGATGTTTGTAGGACTTCTCTGGAAAACCCTATCTTTGAGATAACCCACAGTTTTTAAAAATTTTTAAAATAAAAGCGTCGAAAGAAGCAGACGATTTACCCAAATCATTTGTGCAGAATCGAATTAAAAATTACTAATGATGTTCACACGAATTTATGTTTAAAAAATGAGTTTTTGCATTTAGAAAGTAAAAAAAAACGATACTTGCACATTATATATAGACATATTAAATCCGTAATATGTTGAAAGTCTTGCTACATATATTATAGATGTGGATTATACAAAAAACAAATGGGTACTCTTTTAAATTGATCACCCTGTATAATCAAATGTTTTAAAATTTTTAACCTACAGGTAAATGTTTTATATTTGTATCTCTAATCTGTTTGTATTAATAATTTAATTAGTGATATAGAATGATATTTATTGTAAGTGATATGTATATAAAGTCACTAAAAGTGCAATAGCACTTTTTTATGACACTTAAAATGAGTGATATAGCAAGATATTATTTTATTTTAATCATAAATTTATTTATTTTAATTTTGTCATTACCATAGAATAACTAAGGAAAATAAAATAAAACATTCTTAGAAGAATTTAAAATGCTAAAGTTTTATGATTTTTTAATATCAAAATTTATATGTTATGTTCACAGTTTTTAATGTTGTTCAAATTAAAAATTATTTTAGTGTAATATGTTCTATACTTTATCCGATAAATTTCAGTTTGAATAAATTTAAATGCATTATTGTTTTGTAAATGTTTAATATGTGTCCTTTAAATTTTAAATGCAAGTTTTTCTGTTTGATTTCATGAAAATTATATTTATAATTTTCTTTGAATTAGGCATCATTCCAGAAAAACTTGGCTGCCACCTTAGCTCAAAATGCTCTTCAGCAGAAATTGAAAGAAACTACTCCTGTCTCAGAACAAAGTTTGTATCACAGCTTTTCATATATTTTCTTTTCTATGTAATGTTTTTATTTTCCATAATCATTTTTTCTTTTAATTAAATGTAATTTTAGAAAGCATCTTTTTTTAAAAAAGAAAGTACTTTACTTTCCCGTTGACCATTTATGGTAAACAAACTCTGTCACCAAACAGTTTAATTTAACACTGATGATGGATAAGCCTGCTGTCAACTGTTACTCTGCACATCACTCAGGATGTACATATTCCATTTTTATTTATTTTGTGGATAAGCCAGTTTGGTTTTTGTAATAAAGGATGTCTTAATTGTTATTTATTTCTTTTTCTCTTGCATTAAAAAAAAAAAAAAAAAAAAAAAAAAAAAAAAAAAGACAAAGATTTATTTTCTGTCTACTGAACAGAATATGGTAAAGTATTTTCAAGATTATGATTTTTTCTACCATCAACAAAAATGTCTATTAATGAGTATGATATGAGATTTTATCTACAAGTGAATAAACAATGACGTTGCAATGTGAAAAACTGTAACAAGTGATCTATTAAGAAATCTTGTTTTATAGCTCCAAAATCACATTTGTGACTTGTGACTACACTAAAGTTTATTTAAAGCTGATCAAAAAATAACATTGATTAAAAGGGAAAAAGATAAGCAAGTAGTGATTAAACAAATACGTTTATATATGAAATTTTACAAATTGGTTTATTCAAAATTAACAGGAGTTATATAAAACTAAGGAAGGATATTATGAATGAATATGTTCTTACATCACACTTATGCATTACTGACATTAAGTAACACTGATTGGCGACAGAAAGAGGTTGATGGAGGATAATAAATGGCAGATTATTTTACCGTTACTAGGAAAGAAGATAGAGTTGGTTAAAAAGTTTATGGAAAGGAATAATATAAATTCTGTACTTTAGAATTCTTTAAAAATGACAAAATGGAATTATAAAATTATATTAAATTAAACACTGTAATGATGTTTTTCTAGTGTCACATAAGTTATATACTAAATTTGTAACAGTAAACTTTTTTTTAAAAAATACCGACTTTTTTCTATGAATTATCCCATCTAATCACCCACCTAGTTAGGAAAAGCATCATGATAAAAAATAAAATAGATCTGGGATAGCTTACAATAAAATTCACTTTTTTAAAATTTATAACTAAATTAATAACTATTTTTGTGTATTTTTAAAAATATGGAAAGATTTAGTAAATGAAAACTCTGAATACAGATATTAATTTACATGAGCTTGTGATTTTTTTAAAGACGGCTTACTATTTATCAAAGTCGATGTAAATAAAACAGAGCAGTTTTGAAAACCAATTATTTTAAAATATTTATATAAAGATTTGAATTTTCGAACAGTCATGTTATGTCACAGTATGGGGGGGGGGGGGGGGGGGAATGAATATCATAGGGTTTTAAAAGTTTTCTGTTAACATAGCTATATTTATTTAACTAATTGATTTTACAACATTTGTGTGATTTAAGAATTTTGAAAGCATTTCAATTTAAAGAATACAGGCACATTTTACTTATATCTACAAGTTTAATAATTATTCAAACTTGTATAGCAGCAGTTCCATTCAGCATTCTTTCTTCCATACCCTTAGCTTAAGATTTTTATTTATGAGTACTCTTCCTCTCATAATACTTCCTCTACCCACCTCCACCCATGCAAAGGTGTTTGCTTATGTTAGTTAGCATTGTTCTTAATGTATTTAAATAATAAAATGATACAAATTAATTTAATTACATTTGCAGGTTTTTAATTTTGATCTTTCATTTCACTATTTAATATACTAACTTACTTTAATATAATAACTTATTTTAATATTTTTTTAGAATAAGAGCATAACATTACAATTAATAAATGAAGTATAACTTTTTTTTTTTTTTACATTTACTGATGATAAAAATTAACAAAATTATTCATTTTGATATGCAAAGGTTCAAACCTTGCTTTTAATTTTTTTTAATGCAATCATTCAGTTTATTTCCTCGAGCTAAACTTTCAACATTTTTGTTCTTTGTGTTTTCCACCATTGTCCAATATTTTTTCATTATCTGTAATATTATATGTTGATTAACAGAAAGCATATGATTTCTCATAATGATATTACTGAGGGCGTAGAACTGTTGTGTTCAAACTGGGGTTGATCCATGTGAACTTTTTCAAAATTACCTCCATAAAATTAGACTTTCTGCAACTTGTGCTGGTGAAAAATTCATAACAATTATAACAATCTCTAACAACTACTTTGTAAATAATTTTAATGACTAGAATATTTGTGTACTGTATTCGCGCATGTATAATACTCACTTTTTTCTAAAATTTTTGAGGTAAACGATGGAATTATACATAGAATTTTTTCAACATCTGTATGGAGCCATACCTGCTTTCACTAAGTCATTGAACGCGACACATAGATACTATGATACAATTGTAAAAATATTGAAAAATAAGCAAAATAGTTGCTTTTTTGTGTGCTGTAGTAGTTAATTGTAAGCAAATATACGCTAATTGTTCACTTCTACTTTTTTTCTGCCCAAATGAATGAAGAAAGCAATGATTTTATCTGATCTTAATTTAGCATAACTGAAAAATAAATAAATTTAAAACTTATCAAGTAAAAATACATCATTATATATATTTATTAAATTAGCATTGCACAACTAAAATAGTATAAAAATAAAACTACACGCATTTTTAAAATTCCTTACATACAGCTGACAATTAACCAAAGCTGTTGCAAGCACACCGATTTTTGTCACCATTGCTACTGTTTCTAGAATTATCACTAGCTCAGTCTGTATCTTCATATATCATATCATCTTCACTTCCATCATATTTGATATTCCTGTCATATAGAAACTTTTAATGACAGTCTCTAATTTTTTTTTTCTTTTATAAGTCAGGATGTCTATATATATTTTGTTAAATTCCTGGATTTTCTGAGGTTGAAATACTATGGTGTGCATTATACACGAGACATAATTTTCTTCTGTTTTCCCTGATCAAAAATGGGAGGTTTGCATAAGTAAATACATTATTTGTCTTCCAGTTATTAACCTCTATTGCTTATGTTATTTTTTCATCAGTACCAGTAAAACAATATCTTTTCTATTTATGCCAAAATAAAGCAATGACTTATAACTAATAGTCAGATCCTATTTAATGATTGGGGTAATCAGAAACAACTGACAAGCACTGCATATAATGAAGTAGTTCACTGCTCCATTGTTCTGAGGTGTATGGAGAAAGAAATGTAATCATTTTTCTTGACTTAATGCAAATAACTGCGTACTGATCTGAAAAATATAAGTAGCAAAAATTCGCCCCCCTTCTGGTATAAAGATTTGTCATTTATAACAAAAGTACTTTCATTCTCATTCAAAATATTTTACTAGTTATTTGTATGCTTCATACAGAAACTTTTGTACTTAAACTGAATATCAGTTCATTATTATTGTTTCAAAAAATTACATAATTGACATTTATATTTTAATCATTTAATATACATATTTCTGTATGCTTGGTTTGCTTTATCATCGTTATTTTTTTGCTTATCTCTGTTCCTGTTTCTTCTTATAAAATCATAGATAAAATACATTATGAATGTACTGGGTATTTATATTTTCTATTCAAAATAAATGTTTCTTATTTAGATTTAATAAATTAATCAATAATTAATCAGTAAATGTAATTTCTTATTGACATTTATTCAGAATAATGTCTTTTTGATCTATTATAATAATATTAAATTCTTTTGTATGCATAAATGAACTTTATAATATGGTAAAAATTTGTTCATCCCTCCCCCAACCCTTCATTCTCTCTCTCCCTCCCTCTCTCTGCAAGATCGGCTTTGATGTGTGATATGAGACACTCTTGAAAATGTTTATTATTTGCTGTTAGTGTCACATCTGATGCGTTCATTGCTTTCCATCATTAAGTTTATAATTTTTTATGTATTATTATGTTAAAGGAATTCATTGTATAATATATTGTGAAAAAAGATTTTCAAGTTTTACACATAGATTTCTTTTATGCACACAGTCATTGGAAGTAAAAAATAAATAAATCATATCTCTTAAACTAAACAAAATATTGTTATACAAAGATTATACATTTCCAAGTTCCTAAACTAGTCGTTGTGGGCCACCGTAATACTTACCCATCATGGATATACATAATATAAAATATGAAAATAAAACATGTGTAAACTATTTATAAAATGCATTGCAATTCGAATAAAATCGTGGCTTGATACAGGGTTAAAAAATATCATGATATTTTTAAAAATATCAAAAATGTCCGATATTTTCGATATATATCCGATATTTTCAAAATAGTCAACTTACTGCTGATAATAAATATTTTCATGCATAATATAGATTAGAAACTAAACTATATTGCACTTAACATGAAAACTTAATATACTAAAACTGCTTTTTTTCCTCCCTTTTCTTCTTTTTTTTCACTTTGAACAAAATTGAAGATCAACTAATCAACAAAACAGAAACAATTTGCTTTATACACTTATAAAAAAACAACTATAAGATTCAGTATCAACTATCAAGAAATCATAAATTTATAAAACAAAAAATTAAATACAAAATAGTTTTTTTAATTGAAAAATTTAAACATAAATGTCAGCTTATTTTTTTATTCCCTATAACATGTTGTACAATTTAAGCTCAACAACACTAAAACCAGAAATTGATTCTTTTCTAATGAAGCTGTATAGAACTGATTATCTAAATCCGACAGTTTATCTTTCTATATCTGTCCTGAATTAGTTATGCCCTACATAATTATTAGTCCCATATAATCTACATTTAAAAATAAAAACTTCAAACAAAGCTTGGATAAGATTTTTGTTTTTTTCTTTGGCTAGAAAAGTCACTGCCAGAGACAAATGTTCTTTATCTACAGAATGGAACAATCAATATTAGTTGAAAATTTCATTTACACTTGTTTTGACTTAAAATATAAAAAATATCTTGCACAGTGATATTTTGAAAATAAATATCAAATATTGAAAATAACAAACATCTTGATATTTTAAAAATGAATATCAAATAATATAAAAATATCGAAAATATCAAAAATCTTGATATTTTGAAAATAAATATCAGATATATATCATGATAGATATCATGATATATATCCATTGATATATATCAACAAACCCTGCTTGATGACATCATAAACTTTATATGTTCTATTACTGAATTGCGTAAAAGAAACATCCTTATAACTCCAAAATTGATAATCCTATTAACTAATAGTTTACTGCATCGGATTAAGCGTCTTACTTATAATTAACAAATTTGAATGAAATACAGGGTCATGAAAAATCAAAGAGTGCGGAAAATATGATTCCAAATATCTCAGCAACTCATTATCCGATCGACTTCATTCTTTATGCAAAATTTATGTTTTTTTATTGTCTTTCATATTCACTCCTTAAAATAAACAATTTCGAAAATTTTTATATACCTTTTATCTGAATGAATATTTCGAGAGTTCGAAAAAAATAGTTCTGGATAATCGAAGTTACTAAAATTCAATAAGCTTCTTCTCCTTATTACATACTAAGTACACCCCAAATTTCAAGTCTCTATCTCAATTTGTTTGGGAGATAGAGCGTTTACAGACACACATACAGAGAGACAGACGGACGGCAATTTTTTTTTTTTTTTTTTTTTAATATGTTTTTCAGAATCTCTAGTGTCTGAAATGTGTAAATCCGTCAAAAAAAAAATTTCTGATTTTCAAAACGATTACAAGACTTACCCTATACTACGTATGATGGGTAAGTAAAAATCATAACATTTCAGATTTAAAAAAAAAAAAAATTGTCACTAAAATAGCCCTAAAAGACTGTTAATTGATTAATGTATATTGATAGTTTGAGCATTGTATATGTTTCTATGATGTATTTCCTCTTTTTTTAGATATACATATTGCTAGTTGTGTGCCATCAACTACTGATGAAGGAGCATGTGGGGGTCGTGCTCCTCCTCCACCAGTGAGACGTTCATCTGCTCCTCGCCAACCACCAAGTGTTCCACCGCACAGGAACTCTAGAAATCTTGAAGCAGCTGCTACTTCTAAAGATGGTACATCATGGAATGTGTTTAATGAGTCAGGTGATGCTGAAGATGCACACGCACAATTAATGAGAGCTCTCAATGCTCGCTTAGATGCTTTGCAAAAAGATGCTGATGAAGAAATGACTGTACCAGACAGATTACCACCTCCTCCTCCTCCACTTGAAGAAGCCGTTCTTGAAATTCCTCTTAGACAGAATACTCTTCAGACTGCTCCCACAAAGAAACTTCCTCGTACACCTGACAAAAATAGCTTACTATCTGACTTAGAATTGAAGTTCAGTCGTCTAGATCGTGGGAAAGATCGTAAGATTGAATCTTCAAAATTTAATACTGCACCAAGACCTCTGGAAACAAAAGCCCAGCGCAGAATCTCACAGCCTACATTCAGTGAGCTTCTGGATCAGTTTCCTCGTAATAAAAATTCTGTTGAAGAAGTTGTACCCAACAAAAGGTTGCCACCAGCTCCTGATCGCAGAAGCTCACTGGACTTAGAACAACATGTCAAGACCCATCGTGTTCTTCCATTTGATTCAACTTCTGCCAAAGTTAGCAATGTGAATAGAATGGATGCTGCATCCCGAGTACAAAAGTGGCTTGCTAAAAGGGGATCTGTGGATGTGTCACAATGTCATGCAGATTTGCTTGGTGAAATACGGGAAGGTGTCAGTTTGAGAAAAGCAAGTAGTGATGATCGATCTGCTCCAGTGTTGCGCAGCTCAAGATCACTGAGGCAGCCTAAGTAATACAAACTGTGGTCTAAATAAGATGCAACTTTTTTGAGGATTTGGAGAATAAGGGAAAGCTCTTCAGCAGTGTAAACAATGGTTAGATTTTGAAGATAAGATTGTGTAGATATAGTTTATGCTTAAAGTATATAATTTAGTGTTGTGTGTGGTTTTTCCATTCTCAAGGCATTCCATTCAAAATGCTAGTTGTTGAAGTCTTAACTTGCAAAATGTACATTTTTATGAAATTCTTATATGTATTATGCAAGTTTCGGATTAATGAATGGATAATCTGAATTCAAGGTATGTACTTATAAACATTTTTTTCTTTTTAAAGCCGAAATGTATTGATAGGCCTGTAATTCTGATTTATTTTATTCAGTACAAAATCATGGTGGAAGGATTAAATTTATATTTTTGTAATAGCATTTACAAATTTTGTATTTCAAAATATCATATAATATTTAAATTGTTTTCTGTGATTTATTAACATTAAGTGTTTTTGCTAGGGATGGACTGAATCGTGATTTTGACTTAATACTGAATATTCAGCACACAGGTTAACCAAATACCAAATATTCAACTAAGTACTCCTATATTTCATGGTTTAAAGGTATTAAAAAGTCAAATTTTAAAACAAATTTACATAATATTTAACAAAAATGTTACCATTTTCATAAACAAGACATTTTTTCATGTAAACTTACACTAAATAAAAATCTATGCTTTGAGTTATTATTTAAGAAGAAAGCCTTAAAACTTTTTTAATTAATAAAACTTTTAAATTTCATGGCTACTTCTGTGAATTAAAATAAATGGATAAAATTTTCTTATTCTAAAACTAATATTTTAAAATCAAAAAGAAATTTGGAAAAGAGAAATTTTGAAGAAATTAGAAGATAGATTTTACAGTTATATAGTGTTTATTTGTAATGAAGGGACTAAGGTAAAAAAGTAAATAAATAATAGAATTTATTCAAATAGTGGCAACTCACCAAGGGTAACTTTCCTGCTTCTTTTGATTTTTTAGCAAGGGAGTTTTTAAACACACCAGAGAGCTGTGTCTGGAGTGGGCAATTTCCAGAGTTTGTAAACATACAGGGTGTTCCTAAAATCTTGGAACAAATTTTTAGGAGAAATAATGTGGTTAACAAACATTTTTTGTACAGGGAACCAGCATCACAATTCAAAAATACAACATATTCAGTCCAAAATACAGGGTGTGTCCTTACAAACTAAAATTGAATTTTTGTTCATAGCTGTAACAATAACGAAGATATTTTAGCGAAAATTTCATCAGATTTGCTTGTATATAAATGTGATGACATCATTGAAAGTCACTGAATTTCGGTCAGTGACAGTACATGTACTGTCAGCTGCATTCTGAACAGTGGACTGTCTAGCTCAGTGTTGTTGTATATGAATGGTGATATGAACTTCCAGCACTTATCATGTCATCATATTTCACAGAAATCAAAGTAAATCTGTTGAAAATATAGTTACAATATCATCATTATTGTTAAAGTAACAAGCAAAAATCCAAGTTCAACCTGAAGACAGATACACTATATTTTTGACTGATTAAGTGGATTGGATCCTGGTTTCCTTTTCAAAAATTGTCTGTCTTGATGCCTTTTATTGGCCTTTAAAGTTTGTTTCATTTTGTTTAGAAGCACCCTGTTTGTGAAAAAGCAAGAAACAGATTATTACTGGACCATATTCAAGAACTTGCATTTGTACATCATTAATTCCTATGCAGGTTACGATTAATAGTTAATTTTCTTACGTTTCACTTTTCAAACAGTAAATAAATAATGTAAAAGTTTTATTTAAATGATTCTATTTCTTAGTTATTCTGAATGTATTTATTAACTGACAGTTAAAAGTAGACGTTGTGTAACATTTAAAAATAATAATAATAAGAGTTTTTTTAAGCATTCAGTTAGATCAATTATTTTAATATTTTACTAGGCCAAATATTTTGATATTGAGCCAAACTGAATATTACATTTGACAGATCAGATATTTTGAAATTTGGCCTAACCAAATATTTGGTAGTGTATAGCTGAGTAGGTCGAATACCGAATACAAACAAAATATTCAGTGTGTCCCTAGTTTATGCGATGTATCCAGAATTTTTCTTTGAACAATACAATTTCATAATTTATTATTCCTTATTTATTAACTGCATTTAAGTTAACAGTGATGTATCGTAACTTAATATAAAATTTCATTCTTTTTTTTTAATGCAAATTTCAGAACATTTTTATACCTAATATTTTTTTTTTTTTTTTTTTTAATCTTAATTTATATTGGTTTGTTTCTCAAATTTTCTGTGATAATGTTTGTTATTATTATCATGTTTTTTAAGAAAAGTATAATTTTTATATATTATTCTTAACAAAAATATCATGTAAATGTCATTTTTTTACCTCCTTTATTTATTTTATTTCATTTTTATTCTAAACTTCTTTTGTTTTATTTGTTATTTCTCATTGTTATATTTACTTAAATCTATATAAATATTCATACACAATTAATTTTGTTTTATTTTTGTTTTTTATAAAAAAAAAATAATAAAAACACATGCAAATTTTGCTTTAAATAGTTAATTCTTTTATTTTCCAATTTCTCCTGAATGAGTTGGGTGAATTTTATTATTTTTTTACAAATAATGTTCTGTATTTAAAATTTGAAAACCTAAACTATTTCTGCTTCCTCCTCTAAAAATGCCACTGTGATGCCCCCCCCCTTTTTTTTTAGGTGGATTGACTTTATATAATCTTAAATTTATGAAAATATTATGCTTTCTTTCACATTAAAAAAAATATTCTGTGCTCATTTTTTTTAATGTTTCATTTATTTTTTTATTTTTTTTCAAAAAAAGTTTAAAGCAATTTTTATTATATCATCACTAGATAATTGATTATGGTTTATTTTGCTTATATTAAAATATTTGCAGTTATTTTCTATACAACTACTGAAACTCATTTAAAGTGATTAATAGTATTTCATTTTAAAAGATTCTTCTGAATAAAATTTAGGAAATTCTTTCAAAATATTTAAAAAAATTAAATGTTTTCTGAAACAAGAATAATTGTTTAAAAAAAGAAAGAAAAATCACTGGCTACCAAACTAATAATGATAATAAATAAATAAATGTTACTTGTTTGTTATAGAGACCTTGGTGTCTTTTTTAAAAACTTGGCACATTTCTGGCTTAAGAAAGTGAGATTTGTTGTCAAATGATATGAACAACTATGAAAACAAACCTGATGAACTTATATGCTTGTTTATATATGTATTTATATATATCAACCATTTTATTTATATAATATATATATATATAATTTTTATTGTTGTTTTTAGGGTTCTGTACTTAAAAAGTAAAATGGAACCATTATAAGACCACTTCTGTGTCTGTCTGCCTGTCAGAGCCCTTTTTCTCGTAAACTATGGGATGTGCAAAGTTCAAACTTGGGAAACCTATAAAGCCTATTGACCCACATATTTTCAGATTATTAGCCCTTCATAAATATGTTTAGGAAAAATTTGGGGGTGGGGAGAGCTAATTAAATTATTTGAAAAAAACAAATTTTCTTTTTGTATATTGTGTGAAAGATTTCGTTATACCAAACTCGAAAATACATTTGTTTTAATTTTAGGTATTATATTTTCAGAGCTATCATTGAAAATACACTGTAAAAATATGTTCCCCTCCCTCTATTTCTGAATCTACTGAAGCTAAAATTATGAAAAAATTAGGGTAGTAGGAGTTTAAACCTTGCAGGAAAACTACAGTGATTTTCGTAGGTCACATAGTTTTTGAGAAAAACACATTTTTCCGTTGCTCACAAACTTTACTTGTCGGATTTTCAGCAGGGGAGTTAACGAGCATTCGAGATATCTATCAATGCAAAATCATCCAAAGATATTTGATAATGAATTTCGAAAAAAATATCAGTAATAAACCACGATATTAATTAAATTACTTGAAAAAATTCCTTTCTATATATCGTGTATGGTATCGTTTGAAAGATCTCGTAACACTGAACTTAAAAATATATTTGTTTTATTTTTGGTATTATATTTTATATCGTTGAAAGCGTACTGCAAAAATATGTCCATCCCCTCCAATTTCTGAATCTACTGAAACTAAAATTATGAAAAAGTTAGTGATAGTAGGAGTTTGTTAGTTAATTAATAAATAGTAATTAAGAAATTTAATGTACGGAACCCTCTGAGCATGAGTTATACTCACATTTGACAGATTTATTTATATACAAATTACTTCTGTACTGTTTGTATAGAAAAATAGATAAATGGCTTCTTTATATTAAATAAATTGTATACAATTGGATACTATTGAAAATAAATTGCTTGTATGGGTGAAAGTGTTTAGGTTACCAGAAAATCTGTGTGAAATTTTTTCTACTCTTGCCAAGGTTATTTTCTCTATCTCACCAAGGCCCCTATAACAAATAAGTACCAAATAAATAAACCTAAGATATATTTTTAAAAAATCAATTCAACATTGAAGATGTGTGAATTATATATATTTTTTATTCTTTGATTAGGTCCTTTCATTTTATACCCATTTCTGTCGGATTTCGAAAAAAAAATTTCCATTGAACATTTTTTACATCCAGTATACCACCTTAGATTTATTTTTATTGTTATTGCCATATACTGTATTGTCACTTTAATTTCCAACAACACTGTCTACAAAAAAATAAATAAATAAATAGACAATGTCATTTAATTACTTGAAAAGAAAAAATTTACATATCATGGTAAACAGTTATAACTCTGTTTCTGATTAAGACCTTTATTATGTATATTAATCAGAAACTGAGTTGTAGTTATTCGCTGTTATAAAAACTTTTATTGCTGAACTAACTAAAAGATATTATTGGAAATTTTTTTGATAAATAATGCTGTTTGACATTAAAGTGGTGTTTTTACAACTGGGAAATTTTGCATTTGTAACAATACCTTATTTGTCCAAATAATTAATCTATTGAGGCTGTAGACTCTGTATGTGGATATACATAGACTAATGAACACAATGCTGTCCTTGATGCACCACAATTCCTTGTCTCAGAATTTGTTGCTTTTGTTAAAGAAAACTTGTGACATCATAAAGAAAAAGAGGACAAAGTTTAGACAAGTTTTTTAAAATACAGTAAATTGATAACTGTTTTTTTTTTTTCTTTTCTAGTGTTATATAAATAAAATATTCTATGTTTATTAGAAGACCAGTCATAGCACAGACTATAATTGGTCTATATAGAGAAAAGTACATTGTTATAGATAGCAACAAATAGTTTTTTTTTTTTTTTTCCCGAAAAGTCAGAGGGGCTTGGATGTTAGACACTGACTTATTGAAAATCTTGTGGAATGGCAGAAAGCCAATGATATGAAATATTCCTGAAGTGTTAAAGACTTTTCTTAAAAATAAGAAGGAACTCGCAACTTGACTATTCGTAATAAGAAAAAATATTTAATATCACTTAATTTTTAATATTTAAAATAAAATATTTATATTTTGAAGATCTGTTAAAATTCCATTGCAAATATTTATAAAACAAAATCACTTGATAGCTTTGTTGTAATATTATCAGGTTTGTTTAATTTCTAGAAGCAGGTAAAGAAAAAATAAATAAATAAATAAACCCTTATTCACAGATAATTATTTTTTTATGCATAAAGTTTCAATATATTATTTATATATCTAAAATTTCTCAAATTGCTCTATTACACAGTTACATTAGAAAATATTAACGTTTGCTCAAAATTAGATTTTATGATATTTTCTTATAACTTTGCTTTTTCACAAATGTTGAAGAGTTTTTATTTTTGATCAGAAAAATGGATATGCCTTATTTGATTTATATCTGTAATTATAATTATTATTTATTATACTAAAAAAAAAAAGAAAGAAAGAAATCTATAATAGTAATGAAGTTTATGGAAAAAAATCGTGAGTATTTTGAATGTTTGTCTACATTATAAACATTTATAAGGATCTAAACAAATACTAGCTTTTTTCAAGTTTCCAATATTTTTTAATCTCTGCTAAATCAAAGATTTTCATATATGAATCATTGAGTAACCAAAATTACTGTTGTTTTTTCCACTTTATTTTTCTTAAGTAGGCATTTTCCATTTGATTAAAAAGACTTCTCTAGTACAAAAGCAATAGGTTTTTATCCTTATTTTGAAAGGTGTTTTTAATATTACCTGTTTTATTTCATTTCAATAAGATTTTATACTATCATGCATTTTTATAGAGCTCAAAGATCTCTATTGTTAAAAAATATTTTAAAAAAGATGATGATTATAAAATTAATTTATGTACATATGTATATCATCCATATTTTTGATTGAAATGTTTTGATGAAATATTTTTTTTTTAACTCTACTGCTTGTAATGCAATTTCTGTAACTTTTAATGCTTTATTTATTAATTACTTAGTGTTAGTTAGCAGAATCGTATTCTATTTAGTATGATCGCTTAGTGATTTTTAATGCAATAATAATTTCTTTCTTTAACATTATGTAGTTTACTAATTTCTTGGCTTTAATTCTTAGAATATTTTGTACATATGTACCTTAAAATATGATAGCCCAAGAATTTACTTTTAGAGGTTTTATTTTCTATGTTTTACTAATTATTTTTTATTGAAATATGTTTAAAAAATTTTTTTAGAAGTTATATGATGTAATAATATGTATTTACACATAACATTATTTTAAACATTCCAAATTTACACGAGTCTAGTTTTAAGTTTAAAATATTAGTTTGTGTTACTTATAAAAGCTTTAAATAACATTAAAATAATTGAAAAAGTATTTTGTCACAATTATTTTTAAGCCTTTATTTATTCTTACTGTGTGACTTTAAAGAAATTGTGAAAGTACCTTGATGTAAAGCATTACTTAATTTTGAATGACTTAGGTATCTGTATTTAGCTAGCTGCTTCATTATTTAATGGAATATCTACAAAAAGTTCTTATTGACTCTGGTTTATTTTCTTTTACAAATAAAATAAGAAAAAGAAAAATTATGTCCATTGTATATATTCCTATGTCTATATCAACAATTTAAATGTTGCAATTCAACTAGTAGATGACATTCTATGTGTATATATATATTTTTTTCTTTTAATCTTTGTATATATTATTCATTTGCATCAGTATTTTGTTTCTTCTTATTGACAAATCTTTTGTGGCCAGTTATTTTTTCTTTATATTGCTATAATTTCTTATTCCAGTCTTAAATTTTCCAATTATACAAAACTTCAATCTTTTTACTTTTAAATATTCAACAGTGTTAGCATTCTTATGTATTTCACCAAGTGTGCCACTTTGTAAAACACTCAAAAAAGTAAATAATGAAATATTTTCAATGATATTCTGATTTTTATAAGACTTTTATTAATAAATATTTTATTGAAAATTGTGTGGCACTGAAGTGCAGTAAGATAATACTAGCTATTTGTTATGAATGTCTGCAATTAGTTCTTTTTCAATTTCTGCTTGATAATTTTACCTCACTTTAATTTTGACTGAGTAAATTGCAAAAATTAAAGCATAAAATTGTTCAGTTTCTTGCATTCAAACTGTTATAGAATTGTATATGTTTGTTTTAATTTATAATACTGATGATTTACAAAATGCAAATCTCTTAAATATAAGTTTTTTATTTATTAATCATAATTTTTGTTAGGCTAAATCAAGTAAAATTAATCCGAAATACCCTTCAACTTAACATTGAAAAAGTATGCGTATAGTAAAAAAATATTTTATGTTAAGAATTTTTTTTAATTTTGTATAATCAATGTGACAAAACTACAAGATGTCCCTTTTAAATTCTTTCTTTTTAAACCTAACTTTCCCTTGTGTACTCATGAAAATTTAGCATATCTTGAAGTGGGAATGATGGATGTGCCACGGTTGTATACAATGGATTTAACTGATATCAATTCAGAGTTTTCCTTCTAATTTATTGAAAACATCATGCCGGTATATGGTATAGGTGCAGATTCACAGTCGCCACGTGGCGACTGGATTTTTTTTCTTTGTCCACTAACTTTCCATGTCTAAGTGTCTTACAGCCATGCCCCTTTTCCACAGACTGTCAGATTTCCGCCTTTTTAAAAAATGTTATTTTTTAAATCAATTCTGCACATTTTCTGCGATATTTACCGCTTTTTTATTTTTTCTGTTGTCCATAATTAAAAAATATGATTAAGCATGGATACCACATTTCTGCAGATCTACAAGTTTCCTGTTTTCTTCTTTAAAAAAAAAATCCTGAATGTCAAAAATTGTTCAATTTATTTTATTATAATCTAAAACTTAAAAGAAAATAAATCTTCTCCACATAATCGTTTATTTGGGACCTTACATTACCAATATTTATTTCTACAAACTGTATACAATTATATGGTTGGAAGATTCTATAAAATCCCGTTGCCCAATTTTAATAAAGAAAAAACAAATCATTTATTTATTTAAGCTTTGGGTAAATTTTAATTAAAAATATACTGTTTATTACTTTTAAGCTTTAATAGTAAACAATAAACCCCATATAGCCATATAAATGCTATTTTTTTATGCGTTTGTTTCACAATGTGGCGACTGGATTTTTTGGGTTTAGACGCCACTGGCTCCTTACAGATTTTGGGAATCTGCACCTATAGTATATGGAAGTATCTTTCTGTGCCATACTATATTTTAAAATATTCCATTCTAGAGATCAAATTGCAATTAATCAAAATAAATACTCTTTATTTTATTTCAGTTCAAAAATTATTCTGGTTAAAGAGACATATCATACAAAATTATCTCTTTAAGAAAGGCTTTAAAATTCTCCTCAATATTATTTCTGTTGTTCATATAGATTTTGATTGAGATTACGAATTGAAGCAGTGAAATTTAATTACATTTAGATACATTAGTATAAATTGTATTACAATCTGGGTGTTATAAACCTTTTAATCAGACTCAGCAGCTGAGTATTTTTTATCCTTGGACTTGCTTTTATAGTTATCTATGTTATTGTAAATAAATAACATGGAAAAAATTATACATATTATTTTCACCCTATTAAGTTATTAAAATAAAAGTTATTATTTCTTAAGAATCTTTATATAATGACAAATTTAATTTTAAGACATATCTACATCAGATAAAAGACAAAATGACAAATTCTTTTATTTATTTATTTATTTATTTATTATAATTGATTTGTACAGTCAGGTTTATAAGTTTCCCGAATTCTAATTAACCACTCCAATGGCTGTTCTGAGATAAGTTGGGGGTATTAACACTTGTTTCCCTATTATCTCTGCAGCGGTTGAAGTGGTTAATGTAGTCCAAACTATTTAAATACAAGACTACAAGAAAATAAGATGTTGTGCATTATAACAGTGAAGAATATTCCTAGTAAGAAATCTGTATTTTGTAATTGTTTTATTCAAAGAAAATTAGTTGTAATTACTTCATTGTATTTTGATGTATCTGCAAATGAATACTGTAAACTGTTTTTACAGTATTCGTTAAAACACTTTTCTTATCTTTGATACATTAAAGTACTCTAAAAATACATTTTAATAATTGATCTGTTTTACAGTTTGCATGCAAGAAATCATTGCTCATATTTGCAGTTTATATATATTTTTGAGTAGTTGGAATCATGCATTTTTTATACAGTAAGATGGAAAATAGTGTTAGGTATGCCTTTTTAAATAGAAAACAATTTGTGGCCTTTTAGAATGTCCCATTCTGATGGTGGGCCTTGTTCCTTTGCCTCCTAAATATATCATTTAACAAAAATGTCTTCAGAGATCTGTAATGTAGATGACAGGAACTTGTATAGATATATAAATTGTAGATAGCATTTGCCATGTTTCAGTCTCAAATTTTGAATTGAGCTTTAGTTCATTTTCCGAACACTGAATTAGTTAAATTTCACATTCACTAGTCTTATTAGAATATTTGTAGACTTGTTACAGTTCAAATACAGGTACAACAGAAATAATGCTAGATGCAATAACTAACATGTACTGCATGTAATTAGAACATTGCTATATCTTGTTTTAATTGTATGTTGTTTTCTTTCAGTTACAAGTATATACTCACCTTTGAAATCATTTTTGGCTTAGCTTATTTATTAGTATTATCATTCTGGGGGAGTGTAGACTGTATTGTACATTCACCTATACAGTGATTCTTTTGATCTTTTGCTGGCTTAAACGGAATGAAAAGATTTTAAAGTAACGTCGTTTTTATTGTTATTTGCCTGAATCTAATGTATAAAAATACACTGGAATGAAATTCATTCAAAACTTTGTATTTATTCAATTTGCACATTCTTGCATAAAATAGGACATTTTTATAATTTTCTTTCATTTTTAAACTATTGTGTGTACTTCAGTCTTATTAGTTTTGTTTCTTTTATATTTTTCAATATTGTCCATCATTTAAGAGATATGTATACTTTGTTATGTGAAATTTGCTTTCCTGAAGTTTTTGCTGCAATGCAGTTATTTCAGCAAACTGTAAATGTTCATATTTTTCAATTATCTTTGTTTCTGACTTTTTAAAGTATTTTTAGAATCTTTTCCATTATAAATTGCATCCTTTTTCTCTCTCTCTCTCTGTTTCTAAAATTTTATCTAAAATTACATTTAAGTATCAAGGAGTGCATTTGAATAAATTTTGTATTATATAAATTTGGGGTATATTGGCCATGTGCTGTATTGAAAAATAACTCAAAGTTTCAGTGGTACATAAATTACTTTGAATTTGTACTTTTTGATAGGTCAAAATATTTTTACTAAATTTATACATTTAATTTCTTATTAAATTGTGCAGCTGCTCTAGGAAGTCAAGAAAGAGCTCCCTGAGACTGTAAACAGTATTAATTGCTTCAAAAAAAAAAAAAAAAAAAATAAAAATCAAGTACACTTAGTAAAAAATTGATATCTAATATCAAGAATTTAAGGTCTTTGTCTACCTAATGTGATATTTAGGAAGGAAGAGCACACTGACATTATGCAGTAATTAGCATGCAATGTTCTTGAAAAGAAGCAACTGTTTTTTATCAGCTGATATTGTAACAAGATTTGTCTTCAATGGACTGTTTTCTGTATATTAGTTAAATATTACTTCCAGCATACAAAAAACACAAAATAAACTGTTCGTTAAATTATTATTCTTGTACTTTTCAAATTTTGTGTTATTTCAAGAACTGTATGGAGTGCAGTTGTTATTAACATTGTTAATAAATCTTGGTTTGAAAACTTGCTCAAATTGATGTGCTTTGTAGAATGTCTGGCAATGATCTGTGGATCATCATTTGATTGTGATTATTATTATTATTTTAAATAAGGTTTTTAACATGCAAAATGAATTATTCTGTTTGTTTATGAATTTTTAATGCTAAATGAAAATAATATCATTGTTGATACTGCAAATTATTTTATATCAAAAATTTATTTTTATTTATTCAACTTTCTTAAATCTAAAAATGAATGCTCCCATAGTATGTGTTACTTCAGCAATAAATCTGACAGTTTAATTTGGTTCAGAATTTTCACATTACTTTTTGTATTTTAATTGTTTTGAATTGGAATACTGAAAACAATTTTTATTACATAGTATGATTCCTTATTTCTGTTTCACCTCTAACAGCTGGTGAACCGAGGTAGCTGCTGCCATGAATTTGATGTCTAAGTATAATGAAATGAGTATGTGCTACACAATGAAGTATCTTACAACACCCCCTAGTGACAAGCTGTGGAGTTAGATTTTTTTCTATCTTGAAAACAATATTGTATAACAGAATAAATTCAATTACAATGTTGTAAAGTGCCCTAAATTTAGTTTGAAATGATGTCTTATATGTAAAAATATGTTAGAATCTTTGAAATGTAATTTTTTTATATCCAATCACCAGCTTAAATATGGCATTAATTGCATGCAGAAGTGTAGTATTATAAGGCAAACGTACATTTACTAAGAGAGTTATGTTAAGTTTGCCCAGTGTGTCACAAAAATGTGTGGGACACATGTAGAGAATGCATAATGCTTTGATTGCCTGAGAGGGACTGCTCAGATGAAGAAACTAGGTTTGTAGAGCATGGATGTCTCTCCTGGACATCTTTATTTAAGATCTTTAAAAAAATGTTAAGTGGAGTCAGTGGATTCAAGCTGCCGATAATAAGACAAAGAGCGGCATAAAAATAAAAGTATGATTACATAGGAAAATAATAGTAAATAATAAAATAGTCAGACTGCTAAAAACGCGACAGTGAGCAGCTGATAAGAAATGTTAGATGTATATCAGTTATCAGTGTAAGATCCACCAAAGCACGACAATAAACAGATGTATGGAAGATTAGGAATCCATTGGCTCAGAGTGTCAGAGTGAAGAAAATAAAATAAGTATTAATAATAATTTTTAGATTGTAATTGTTTCTATATTGGACTATTAAAAAGTTAAAAATCTATTTTTAATTAGGTACGTAGGGCTTGATGGGGGAAAGCATTTTCCAGCCAACTGTTTGGGGGGAGATGAATAAGGTACCAGCGCTGCGTGAGAGGACAATTAAACTAATAGGGGGAAGCAGTTGCCTGGGCACCACATTCACAGTTGGAGGAATGATAACAGTGACAAAAGGACCCTGACCCATCAGGAAAGCAGTAACAGAAGGGGAAAGGAGGGGGCAGTACGTTCGAGAGAAACCACTGGGATAAGTTCTTAGGTAAATCTACCCTTATCCGAAGAGCCCCAATAGTCCAGCTTTGCTTCAACAAATAAGAATGAAGCAAGCTCTTGACACAAGAATACGGTATCAGTAAGGTGTAATATACTTCAAGAGATTTTGTAGTGTTTCCGACAAGGGCATCTGCCGATTCATTATCAAAGATCCACTTGTGTGCTGAAATATGGCCAAGCGAAGTTTTTTGTTTTAGGGTTTTTAATTGCAATTTAATTTCCTGGACTTGGGGCTTTGTTGATTTAAAAGCAATAATCACCTGTAGACTGGAGAGACTGTCACTGAATATTTTGATGTAGTTATTTTAGGATTCCTGAGTGCCAATGGTGGACAGGTTGAGTAAATTGTACCTTGCTTAAATGTGTTAGATTTATTCAGGGCTCGCAGTGTTCCTAAATTTCTCTACTTTTTCTTTCCATTATTTCAAATCAAAAATCTTTCTGGTAGGTTCCTTTAACATCTGCAATAGAAGTTTGCAATAAAGATATCGTTTGAAAATAGTGGTAGCAAATTGAGAAAATTTTACGAACACTGCGAGCCCTGTTTATTAGTAAATGTGGATCTACCTTATAATACCACATTTCTGCTTGCAATTAGTGGTGTATTTAAGCTGGTGAATATATAATCACCAGCTTATATCAAAAAATTACATTTGAGGCCTTCCTATAAAGTTAATTATTAGTTATATAAATCCAATTACAACTTTGTAATTTACCTGTTTTGCCTTGCTCATACCATATTTGAGATAGTAATGTTCTCAGCAGTTTGATGCTAAGGGGTGTTGTCAGGTACCCCATTTTGCGACTCATACCAGTTTTACTATCCCTTGACACCATGTTCAAGTCTATAGCTAAATTGGTTATGTTCATCGGTTATTTGCGACAAAACAGAATTAAAGAATCTCCCTATATAGAGAACATATTGCACTATGAACAATGGCATTATCTCATTCTAACCTGTGGAAGAAACAAATTTCTTTAACCTTTTTCCAAACTGATGGGAAAAAGGATGATTTCAGTTTGTGATGTTTTAATTAAACCACTATTTGTAACTATATTAGAAGAGTTAATGGTGGATGAATGCTTGACATATTATTTATGTTATTTCCATTTTGAAGTTTAAAGAACAGTTATTGCTTGCAGTATTACTTCAAAGATTTGTGATATTGAGAATGTATATATTTTTAAATTAATGATCTATGTGGCTGAAATTCAGTGTGTTAACTAGAATCTTGTTACTTGTGTTATGTATATTTTTTTTCCTTTTTAGTTTTTATGAACAATGTCATGATGAATATAGATGTAACACCTTTTATTAGAAATACTTAAAATTTTAATGGTTGAATTTGGAACATATATATATAATACCATTGAAATCATATATGTATGATAAAGGTCAAATAAGCTATTAGCATATTCTATAGACATTTTAGGATGATTTTAGTATATTTTAACTTCCTTTTATTTCTGAAATTGAAAAGGGGGAAATATAGAAGCATCCAAAACTTTATTTTTGTCAAAAGATAAATAGAATTTTAAACAGATTTTACTAATTTTTCTAACATGTATGTAGTTTAGCTTATATTTCTAAAATATCCATGCTTTAAATATTTTTATTATTAATAAAATGTTGATTAATTATCCAATTTTTCTTACATCAACATTTTATTAATCATATTAATATTTAAAATTTTCAGTAAGAAAATAATAATTAAATGTAAATTAAAACTAGTTTCATGGAATTGTTCATAAACATAGAATGTAATATTTAATGTTGTATCCAAATCTGGGACATTTTGTGTACATATTTATGTAAAATATATTTGTTGAAGAAAATGAAAAATTTTATTTATTTAGGTCATGCTTTAATTTATTCCTGTTTTAATTATTGAATTATACTAATAGTAGAAATTAGCTCTTCTTCTTTTGTATTATAATATTTGCCAAATACTAGGTGGAAAAATAGTCTCAGAATTTCCTATATGTTCTGCAATTTTCTCTCTTTATCTCTTGATGTAATGTAGCTATAAATGTTACAGTCAGTGCAATAAATAATTTTTGTTGTCTACATGAGGTTGATCATTGTTTTGTTTTTCTTTCTTTTCTTTTTTTTTTAAATTTAAACTTGATTTATTGAATATGTAAATCGTTCATTTTAAAAAATATATATATTTTACCTTAGATAAAACAATACTTAAAAAATTATTTTTGAAAGATAGAATTGCAGCCTATTTTCCCTATGACTTGAACATTTCATAATTTTTAGTAAATCTTAAATTTATAATTATACAGTATTCAGACTTTATTATTTTTTGCAAGATTTTTTTTCTCTTCTTCAAAATAATCTAACTAAAATTAGTAGCTAGCAAACATTGAAGATTTTATGCAAATATATAAAAGCAAAACATTTTATGATTATATTTAATTTTGAAATAACCAATATTTTTCATTATATGTTTGAGTTTTTTTCCCATTAAGATGTGCTTTTAATAAATCTACAGTAGTAAAGTTAAAATTATGGAAACCTTTTGGAAAAATTCCATTTCTAATGTCCAACAGTTCATATTGACACTTTATTTTGTAGTAGTACCATAAAAGTAGTATCAGTGCAAAAGTAATTTAATCATCATGAGGTAATAATTTTCTGAAAAATAATATCTGTTGTCAGGAAGACAATAGAAGCATATCAATAAAATTGGTTTCACCAAGTAGTTCTTTCTTATTTGGCAGTTCTGTCGGATTAATTACAGCCTTACAATGCCTTCCCATTAAGTGAACCTTCTTAGTTCTAAAACTGTTTTAATATGAAAATAAAATTCAGTTATTGCTCCTATTAATTTATTGTATTGCTGGCAGAGTTGTTTGATTTAAATCAGCTTGATTTAAATCAAATGATTTAAAAAAAAAAAATCTCTGATTTAAATCAGTATTTTTAACATTGATATTTACAAGCTGAATAAGGATTAAATTAATCATTCATGTTCAAATAAATCTCATAATTCATGTCAGATTAAAATTACTGTTTAAAAATTTTAAATAAAACTTTCTTCAAATAATTATTTTCAGCTTATAAAAGTAAATGCAACACTACATTCAAAATAATATTTATCCATGGTGCATCCCAAAACAAATACTGATAAATGCTCTCTCATTTTTAAACTTTTGTCTTTCTTAGATGATCACTTCATTTTTGAAAGTTGGATCTTGAAGTTAAAGTTAAATATATTCAATATAAAAGTATTTACTATATTAGTAGTTTATTTCATAGCATTTTCAGTGAGGAGTTACTTCCTGCAAAGTAGATTATACACGATGCAAAAGTTTGTTTTATGTTTAGTTGCTTAAACCTGCAAATTTCAATATCCCATATGTTGATGGGGGGATGTATTGATCATATAATATTATCAATCCAAGGACTAAATTGTAACATAATAAATATTTATACTGTTGGTCTAACACTGAATTATAGAATTCCAGTTTCATGTTTCTTCTATAACTGAAAATAATTTAATCTCTGTGACTGATCCCTTTGCCCTTTCCTTTCCTAGAATTCATAGCTTACTGCAATGGAAAATATAAGATATGTTATTATACCTTATTTCTAAGCTAAACAGTCATTTCTACTGTTAAGTAAGCATAATTGATTGCTGAAATTGGCTGAGGACTGGATAACGCTGACAGCTTCGTTCTTTTAGTTATGCGATTACTTTGTGTCTTGTAACCGTTTTGTAATCATTAATATAGTATAGTTGGACAAGAATATCAGTACAGAGAGCTTTAGGATACATTAATACGTAAGAAAAATGGCTAGCAAAAAAAAAGATCCAATGTGGCTTTATTTTACAGGAGAAAAAAAAAATAAATCAGGAAAATGTGTGAAAGCAATATGTAAACCATGTAGTGTAGAAATGGCAGAGATTACGGCAAAAATAAAAAAAACACAAAGAAACTTAGTCTATGGGATAAAGATGACAGTGAATCTGAATCTGTTGAAATGGGGTTGGTTTTTTGCCTTTCAAAAATGTATTTTAGAAATATATTTTTGTATTTTCAGAAATGTATTTTTGTCAGGACAGTGTCAAAAAGTGGAAAAAAATGGAAGTTGATCACGATTGTAATTTAAATCACAGATTTTAATCTGTTAAAATTATGATTTAAACATTGAAATAATATAATTTAAATAAAATCCTTAAAACCCTGTTTTAAAATACTAGCAGTTTTTGCCAGTGGCAAAAATTATGGCAAAAAGTATTTTTGCTGGGACAGTTTTTTCCACTTAGGCAAAAATTGGCCAACTCTGGTTGAAATACACATATATATTTAGCATTCTTTGCTGCATTTATTATGTGATTAGATATTATGTATATTATTAGAGTAATACCTTAATGAAAAATTTAATAAATTAACTAGACATTATACACACAAGACACATAGGTATAGCTTATCTATAACAATTTAATAGTAGAAAAATATGATAGTAAATCGAATTTGTTTGCAACCGTATTTTTTTTTTTTTAATTTTTATCTAGGGACTGTAATAAAATTAATAGAAATGTGTAAATCTATGCAGAGAAGATGAATTAATACTTGCACAGTACACAAATAATATTAATTTTAAAAAATCTGATTTAAATAAAAAAAATCCAATTTAAATCAAATAAATCCTATTTTTTTTTATTTATTTTTTTAAATCGTGATTTTTATCAACCCTGATTGCTGGGTTTCTTCTGCTTAACAAGTTTCTTTCATTGTCCCCACAGATTTTCAGTGGGATTAAGGCTTGGAAGTATTACTATGCTATCCGATTTGTGAGATGTAGTTACTTGAAACCACTTTTTGCATCCAGTAGCAGCATGACATGCAGATGAATTTTGTCGAAATAGAAATAATTAATTTTCTTAGAAAAAAATCACACGTGGAGAAAGTCATTTTGGGCCCACATATTTCCTTTATGTATTTTTTGTATATTTATATTCCCATTGTTTGTATGTTGTATATTTGTATTTTCATTAGTCACACTAGAGGTCCTACACAGGCCGAAATTTTTGGGACCGGTGGAACCTGCAAGAAAAAATTTATTGGTCTGTGTTGAGAATTTATTGATCACATGACATGTTTGTGGGTGGAGTTCAGCTCACGGCTACGTAACATGACATACTACTTACCCGAACTGATTAGAAAACTGTTGTTTTTTTAGTTGGAATTTTTTTGTATCTTTAATATGGAGCGCATCTTGGCTGCTCTCCTGAAATTTATGATTTTTTCAGTCTAATTATCATTACTAATTTACTGTTCTGTTAAGTTTGTTGTTGAATAAAACCAAGAAAAGACAACAAGACTTTTATTATGAAACTATGATCACCACACAGCGCCAGATATATTTTGTATTGTGCTTTCGACATTACGTTTTTCTGACACATGCTGATTATTAACATTTTTCATGGTGCCAAAACCCGGGATTTAAAGAATATGTTCTGAATTCGTCCTCGATGTTTGTTTGATTTATTGCAAGTTTTTTTTTTTTTTTTCTTGTGGACTGAGATTGGATATAAAGTACAGTAAAAACTTTATTATTATTATTATTCTAAAATGGAAAAAATTGAAAAGTTAAAGGCAAAAAGAAATCTTGCTCGAACTTCATGCACGAAATTGATTTCTTCTATTGATACATTTATTGAAAGTATTGATACTCAAAGTGACAATGATCAATTTAAACTTTCGGAATATTTAATAAATTTACAAGAAAAACAAAATGAACTTTAAAATTTAAATGAAAAAATTGAAGAATGTAATTGATGATGAAACGCAATTCGAAAACGAAATCCAAAATTCGCTTGAGTATGACGAAGCTATATCTGATTCGAAAACCAATATCAGAAGTAAATTAAAACAATTCAAGGTCGAGCAAGCTGAATCTGTTAAAAGTATTAATACTATTTCTAATTTAAATAATACATTACAGAATCCTGTCAATTTGCCCAAACTAAATATAACCACCTTTAGTGGTGATCCAAGTAAATTCTTGGAATTTTATAATAGTTTTGAAAGCGCTATAGATTTAAATGAATCATTAAGTACCGTTGATAAATTTTTATATTTGAAATATTTCTTAACCGGTGAAGCTTACAAATCAGTAACTGGTTTTGTTTTAAAAGAAGAAAATTATAAGTCTTGTTTAACCTTATTAAAAGAAAGATATGGAAAACAAGACCAGTTAATTAGTTGTTTTGTTAATAAACTATTAGAAATCGAACCTGTTAAATCTTCATCAAATATTAAGGGGCTCAGACATATTTATGATGAAAGTGAAGTCAGTATTAGGAATTTGCAATCTGTGGGTATTGCATCAGATAAATTTGGATATATATTAATCCCTATATTGTTAAAACAATTGCCACATAATCTAGTGGTATAATTTCACAGAAAAAGGGATCCTAAGAAAATGGGTGATGTAGGGGAATTAATGAAATTCACCAAGTTTGAAATTGAATCTAGGGAGGCTGCAGATCTAGTGTCAGGAATTTCGTTGAAAGGTCGGGAAACGTTTTGTTTGAAAGCTGAATATTATAAAAAGAAATTTAAAATAAAAAATAATTTCCTGACAGCAGCTGCATTAAATACTATTGCTAAAAGTGTTTGCATTTTTTGCAATTCTAATTCGCATACTAGATTAGGATGCAAAATCCTAACAAATGAACAAAAAAGATTTAAGTTAAAGAAAGACGGACGCTGTTATAAATGCTTTTTCAAACACTTACAGGCAGTTTGTAAAGTAAAAATTCAGCCCTGTCAAACATGTCAGAGTACACAACATAATCACTTATTTTGTCCCCAAACAAAATGCAAAAAATTGGTTGAAAATCAAGATCCAAAATTAAAACAAGCTACCCAAATTTCTGAAAATGAAACAGTAATGCAATCTATTCATAAGTTGAAAAATTTGAGAAATAATTATATCTCTACTGCAAACGGCTTGTGTTCAGGTAGAAAGTTGATCTAAATAATTATTTGCCAGAATACTATATGATTCTGCTTACACAAAAACATTTATTCGGAGTGATTTGGCAAAGGAATTAAATGCCAAAATCTTAAGAAAAGAAAAACTTTTCATTTATACATTTTCTAAGAGAAATCTACAGAAAAAGAATTTGAATCTGTATTAATAATCTTGAAAAGCAGATATCATCCGTATAATTCTGTTAATGTTGAGGCATTAATTACGGATGAAATCTGTGGTGCCCAATTATATCAAAATATTAATCCCCGGGTTCAAAACCTTATTTCAAAGGAATATCAATTAGCTGACTTATTCGAAGTAAATTTGCCAGTTCAAATTTTATTAGGGGCTAATTATATTTATGAAACATTATGTGGATCGCTTACCAAAATGAACAAGTAATTATACTTCCAACCGTCTACAAATACCAGATAATTATTCGATGAATTCTATTTTTTTTTAAAATGTAATTTGCTATTCGAAAGAAAGAGATTTAACTTGTTTAAATGTTTCGGGTGAAAATTTAAATACACAATTAAAAGCATTTTGGGATCTTGAAGCAATTGGCATTATTGAAAGTAATGAAAAGAAAATTCCTAATTATGAAGTAATAAATGAGTTTCAAGAAAACTAAAATTCGTGAATGGTCACTATGAAACACGCCTTTTATGGAAAATTTCTTGTGATTCGCTTAAAAATAATCTTGAAATAGCAAAAAGGTGGTTTTCTAGTTTGGAAAATAAATTCCTGAAAGATGAGTCTTTATTCAAAGAATACAATTCTATTTTGCTTGACCAAGTTAACGAAGGTATAGTAGAATTGTGCCCTAAAAAGTTTTCCGAGAATAACTGTTATTACATGCCTCATTGACCTGTCATCCGAGAGGATAAAATTACAACAAAAACTCGGATTGTTTTCGATGCTTTAGATGCTTTTCTCTAATCAACGGGATTCCTTATCTTTAAACGAATGCCTGAATCCGGGTCCTAACTTGAACCCAAATGTTCTGGATATTATTTTTAAATTCCGTTTACACAAAATTGCCCTTTCAGCTGACATTGAAAAAGCCTTTTTCCAGATATCTGTTGCGGAAAAAGATCGTGACTATTTAAGATATCTATATTATGAAGATTTTGACAAAAATAAAGAAATTGTTCCGTATAGAATGACTAGGGCTACTTTTGGTTTCACCTGCAGTCCGTTTATCCTTGCCTGTAATATTAAAAACCATATCAATAAATATAAAGACTCTCACAAGAAAACATTTGAAATCCGTAATTCGTCCCTTTATGTACACTACTGTGCGAATTAATTGGGACAAACACAAAAATTTTCACAAATGAATTGGTATAGGTTAACTTACATGCACTGTATAGCAATCTAATACGAAATATGTCCTCCTCTAGCTTGAATGAGATCCTGTACACGCTTTGGCATGGATTCCACTAAATTAGAACATATATTTTTGATTTCATCATCACGAAACCATATTTTTATAACATTCTCAATCAGGCTTTTCTTTGTTGAACAGTCCATTTTACTCACTCGTCTCTTTACAATGCTCCACAAATTTTCGATGGGATTTAAATCGGGAAAATTACCAGGCCAATCCAAAACCGTTAATTTCTCTTCTTGAAAAAATTTCTTTGCTAGCTTAGAATTATGGCATGGAGCAAGATCTTGTTGAAAGATACCGATACCACCAGCGAACCAAAACATCTGTTTCTGAGGGTGCTTAACTGTTTGTGTAAGATGTTGTTCCCTGATGGGTTCTCCATCACTTCGCCTGACAAATCTTGGTCGAAACCCTTGTACAAAAAAATGCATTTCATCGCTGAATACAACCTTTTTCCAGTCTTGTGCAGTCCAGGATTGATATTTCCTGGCCCAATCCAAACGTGTTCTCTTCATTGCACGGGTTAATTAACTGTTTTTTGATTGGTTTTCTTGCAAATCTCCTAGCTTCAATAAGCCTTCGTCGAACTGTAGATGAATCCACACTCACACCAGTAGCTAATAATTCTCTCTGTAGATCTGTACTTGTTTTGCGAGGATGCATTTTACTATTTCGTACAAGAAATTTGTCTGTTCGAGGTGTGGTCTTACGTTTGCGTCCACATTTACTCTTTCGTTTTGGAGACACTGTCCCAAAATTTTTTTACTGATTAATAATCCTAGAAACACTGGATTTTCCAACTCCAACTGCTGCAGCAATATCCCTCACAGTCATAAAGGTATGCTGTCTAAGGGTAACAATTCTAGTCCTTTTCCTGGGAGTGATATCCATTTTTTAAATACACATCAGAAGCAAACAATTCACACAATCGACCACTTCTTACAGCAACTGAAGGGAAATATTTTCGGCATGTCGTGATCAGGTGGTCAAACCGGTTTAGACTAGTCAAGGACAGTCGCGCGTTGTAAGAAAATGCAGTTGAAACCGGTTTGATGCAGAAAATTCCCGAGAAAGGAACAATTTTCTTAAAAAACATGTTTGTCCCAATTAATTCGCACAGTAGTGTAGAGGATTTGTTTACCGGAGAAAATGGTGGTGTAGAGGCTTTTAATTTTTCTAAAGAAGCTGTTGATATTTTGAAAGGAGGGGGGATGAATTTAAGAAAATTTGAAACTAATTCCGAGGAGCTTAGGAAAAGATGGATTGATAAGAGCATACCTATTTCTAATTCCGATCCACCAAATAACTCTCTAAAAGTATTAGGCTTAACTTGGAACAATAATGAAGATAATTTGTGATTAGAATTACATCCATTATTATCAAAATTAAAGAATGATTCTTGTACAAAACGGAATGTCTTGAAAATTGCAGCTATATTGTTTGACCCGGCTGGGTAAGGCTCCTATATACCGGGCTGGCTCACGCCTCCATTTAGTTGCTCAAGCGGACGCCTGACTTGGCGTCTTATCGCGTAGATGGCGAGTGAATTTAGTTACTTAATCACATGCAAATATATAAGAATAAATAGCTAAGATATTTAATAGCGCCATACATTTAAAAGTAAAAAAATAAAACATGTAATTATGCTTTTGTTTAATAATATATTAAAATTAAAAATTCATTTTCATCAATTAATATTTATTGCTTTGCTTTACATGAATAATTAAGAATGACAATATAAATGTAAATAATTCTAAATTTGATTTAATGTGAAAATATATATTCACATGCATTGGACTCTTATATTTTTATTACTTTCAGTATGAAATTAAGTTTTGATATAATTTGTTATTAATAAAAGAGTCTTAAAATGCTGATATTCTAGGGAATAAATTTCGTATGTTAGATATTCAGTTTTTACAATTTAATTGCATGTAAAATAATCCTTATTAAAAAAAAAATAATAATGATGAAGAATGAGAACCTTCCGCGTTTCGAATAATAATTTCTGTTTTCTTTTAATGTTATCTCAATCTCTCCCCCCCCCCCCCTCTCCACATCCCTACAATCCAAAAATTTCAACCAACCCAGTACGTAAAAATTTTAAATTTGTAAAACTTATATTTTTTTGTCTACTCATTTATTACTTTATTGCAACAATAAATTATGAATTATTTAAATATATTTTTATTTCCCCCTTTTCGAAATTACCGATCTCGCCTTCTCCCCTCCCTCTGTTCTCAAATCCAAAGAAACTACTTTCTGACATATTTCTGAATTCATTTTTGTTCAAAAACACATAAAAAGAGCAGGTCTTCTTAAGATCTTTCAGAAAATACTGTCAAAGTGGACGGTTTGAATCGAATTCCTGACGCGGCAGCGCGAGAAAGGGAGTAGCTTGTTGTCACATGACAATGATAGCTTATTACTCGATAAATAATTTCTTTGTCAAAAACTAGAAAACGCTATTCGATTCCAAATCGCTTCAATAGTCAGTTCTGCCAACTTTATTCCTTTTCGTTTAAAAATGAGTCAAAAAATATGTCAAAAAGTTTTGCGCTCTTGAGCAGGAAATTTGAAAACTACATTAAACAAAACTCTTTCAATTAAAAATATATAGAAAATTCCATATAGTAAAAACGTCAAATTCACCTTCTTAAACTTGAAAAAACACAATGCAAACACATTGATAAAAATGTATTTGTTACTATATAAAAACAAGGTATTGTTTTTCGACTGTTTTTGTATCCTCTGATGATGGCTAATGTTTAGCCAAAAGCGCTTAAATATGTTGACATCTGATTTTACATCATAAATTGTTTTAATGCTTTAAAACTGTGTTTTTAGCATTTGCGCCTATTATAGTAACAAATAAATTTTTATCAGTGTATTTGCATTGTGTTTTTTCAAAACTCTTTAATTAAAAAAAAAAATTCTGCCCTATTTGTAATTTACAATAACAGTAAATAAATAATGAATCGTCAAAATTTCCCCTTCCCGCCAAAAAAGTAATAAAAAATCTGCCCGCCCCCCCCCCCCCCCCCCTTCTTTCTGCAGCTGATGAAATTAAAAATATCTAATTTTTTTTCTTATGTGTTGGTTACTTTTTTCAAACAAGAAATATATAATCATTTCAATCAATCACGCTCCCCCCCCCCCCCAACCCAACTCTCAACTTTCAGTTTTTTCCTTTTGACCCCCCCCCCCCCCCCGCACTCCACCCATCCAAAAAATAAATCAGGTGGAGTTTCTAGACATGAGGGGTTTATAAGATTGTTTTTCTCTCTTTAACAATTAGACTTTTTTCACCCGTTCTGCAATATACCATATCGGACTTGAAGAACCGGTTTATTCTACACAAGTGATCTGGTTGGCGGGGCATTTGGCGAAATTCTTCAATCCTGATCTATTCTTGCTTCTAGCATTTATAGACAAATTATTCCGCCTTTCTTCATTTATATGGGTTTTAAATATTCTAAATCCACTTATTGACAGATTAGAACAATTTTATGCGAAACAACCGTCCATTTTAAGCGATTTTGTAACTCGATAATTGTTTAAACATTTCTCGCCTCATAGGCAACAAACGGTAAGTGGGCATCAAAATGCTTGATGATTCAGCCTGTATTATAGGAGCCCTAGGCTGGGTTAATCACTCCTTTTATTATTCGAATTAAATATTTATTGCAACAATTATGGGTAATGGGCATATCGTGGGATGAAAATTTTTCTGGTGAGTTAGAAAATGATTGGAAAACTTGGATTTCAGAAATACAGGATCTCTCACAACTGAAAATTCCCAGATATTACTTTAGCACCCTGATCATGGAAAAGGAGGGTCTCCAATTACATATTTTTACAGATGCTAATCCTAAAACCTATGGCGCAGTAGTATACTTACGATATCAAACATCTAAAGAAAAATGTAAGACTAGTTTTGTCATGTCTAAATCTAGAGTTGCCCTCTTGAAGAAATTAACTCTTCTTGGCCTTGAATTGATGGAAGCAGTTACTGGTGCAAGAGTTGCAAATTATCTTAAAAATATTCTCCAGGTATTCAAGTTTTTTTTTCTGGACAGATTCTGAAATTGTCCTTTATTGGATAAAAGGCTCAAAAGAAAAATGGAAACCATTCGTAGCAAATAGAATTTCAGAAATTCATGAATTGTCTGATCCTAGTTTATGGAGACATTGCGAAGGCAAACTTAATCCTGCCGACCTACTCACTGGAGGTTGTTCAGGAAAACAATTGGTCAATTCTCAAAAATGGTGGTACGGTCCCGAATTTCTTTCCTTGCTTGAAGATCAGTGACCCAGAGTTAAAATACCCGCAACTCAAGTGTCTAATGTTTCTATAGAGCGGTCTCGTAAAGCAGAAATTATTTCTTGTGTAGTTAACACAAATAACGCTGATAAAATTCAAATTTTAAATTTGTCAAGGTATAGCTCACTCAGGAAATTGTATCGAGTAACTGCATGGGTATTTAGATTTATTTCCAATATAAAAGTAAAAACAGAAAAACGAAATCTTGCGGAATTATCAGCTGATGAAATAATAAATGCTGAAAATTTTTGGGTAAAGCTTGTTCAAGAAGAAAGTTTTCCTGAGGTTATAAAATGTTTGAAGCTTAACAAAAATATCCCTAAAGAATCCAACCTTTTGCAGCTAAATCCTGTGTTGTCAGAAGAAGGATTACTCTTGGTACGAGGACAGTTACAAAAGGCTAACTTGCCATTTTATGATAAACATCCAATCGTGCTTCCTCCCAAACATATATTTACTGAATTTTATTAAAGATTCCCATGAAAGGGTTTTGCATGCAGGAGTATCAGACATACTGGTGCAAACTCGTGAAAAGTTTTGGATTTTAAGAGGTAGACAGTGCATAAAATCAGTCCTCAACAACTGCACAATCTGCAAGAAATTTAACATACATCCTGGTCAACAAGTAATAGCACCTCTTCCAGGTGACCACATTAACGAAGCACCTCCATTTTCCGTTACAGGCCTTGATTTTGCGGGGACCCTATATGTGAAGGGGAGTGAGAATAAAAATTACATCTTATTATTTACTTGCGCTGTCACAAGAGCAATTCATTTGGAGCTTGTGAAAGACATGTCAACTGCAGAATTTTTATTAGGATTTCGCAGATTTATTTCAAGAAGAGGGCTGTGTGCTATAATCTACTCAGATAATGCAAAAACTTTTAAAAGAGCTGAGCTTGAGTACTTGAATTAAAAGAAATGTGGAAAGCTATCCACCATCCGGACATAAAAAAGTTTTACGCCGATCGGGGAATTTCTTGGAAATTCATTGTCGAACGTGTTGCCTGGTGGGGTGGCTTTTATGAGCGAATGGTTCGCTCAGTGAAGTTTACTTTACGTAAAGTCATCGGCAAATCTTCGCTAACTTTAAGTGAATTGGAAACTCTTCTAGTTGAAGTAGAAGCTATCATTAACTCTCGTCCATTGACTTACATTTATTCTGAACTAGATGAACCATTTCCTCTAACACCTGCTCATTTTATTATAGGAAAGCGAGTTTTGTGTCTACCAACTGTAAAAGTAAACGATTTAACCTTACCAGCAACCAAAGAAACTTTAGTGAAACGTTTTCGTTTACGTGAGACTATTTTAAACCATTTTTCGAGGCGCTGGAAGAATGAATATCTCCTCAACTTGAAATCTGCTCACTGCACGGATCAAAATAAAACATCTGATTTCAAGATAGATGATGTTGTGCTTGTGCATGATGAACAATTACCTAGAGCTTTTTGGAAGTTGGGAAAAATTACAAAAACATTTGTTGGAAGAGATGGAAGAATAAGGTCTTGTGAAGTGAAAACAAACAATTCAACTATTAAAAGACCAATTAATCTGTTGTACAATCTTGAAATTAGACACTTGAAAAACTGAAAAACTGTTTTTTACTTTCGAATGACTCTAAAAATTTTCTTGATGATATCTATATTGAACTTCTCTTTTTTGAATTTTTCTAGAATAATATTTTTAACTGTTTCTTTTTATATTTTTAGTAGAAGATACAATTTTAAATTGTTTAGTTCGTTATTGAAGAAGATATGTAAGTATCACTGGAATATATATAGTATTTGCATTGTTTCTTGAATTTAATATTTGAAATTTTCTTGTGTTCATGATTTAATCTAGATAGTATATCATCCTGATTTAATCTAGATAGCATATCAAACTTTGATTTCCAGGACTATATATTAGTTGTATCTTGACTTGAATTATTTTAAATTTAAATAATTTATTTCATATTTGACTGTCTTCTTGACATTCCTGAACAAAACTTTAAAAATATTTTGTTTTACTCACTTAGTTTCATTCTTGAATTTTATTATCTTGGATATATTATTATTATTTTAACTTTTATCATTTAATTTAAATCTTGTACTTGGAATAGATATTGATCTTGAATAACATTATGTTAAATTGTTTACTTGAATACCTTAATATTACTTTTAATTTGAAAAATGTATACAATTTAGATAATTGAGGTATTATTTGTTAATTGAAAACTAGGTTACTTGTATTGATGTTATATATGTATGATGTACATTTTTGAAAATTTTTGATGTGTTTACGGTGGGACAGGATGTTGAGAATTTATTGATCACATGACATGTCTGTGAGCGGAGTTCAGCTCACGGCATTACGTAACGTGACGTAATACTTACCCGAACTGATTAGAAAACTGTTGTTTTTTTAGTTGGAATTTTTTTGTATCTTGAATATGGAGCATCTTGGCTGCTCTCCTGAAATTTATGATTTTTTCAGTCTAATTATCATTACTAATTTACTGTTCTGTTAAGTTTGTTGTTGAATAAAACCAAGAAAAGACAACAAGACTTTTATTATGAAACTATGATCACCAGACAGCGCCAGATATATTTTGTTTTGAGCTTTCGACATTACGTTTTTCTGACACATGCTGATTATTAACATTTTTCAATCTGGCCCAATATAAAAGCTAAAAGTCCGGTGTGACTGAATTTCTACAAAGCATACCGATATTTCTGAAGCAACATGATGAACAATTAAAATTACATACAACTAAAATTATTGAACAAGCACACTTGCTGATGCATAGATTGTATTTTCAACTTATGTTTGAAATTCCTGGAATGTAGTATAACCGCAATATTAATGACTACTTAAACAATTACATAAACACTGATTAAAAAAAAATAGACAATTACATTCAAATTAAGATTCAGTAAGAAATTCAATGTAATTTAGAATGGAGTAAAAAAAGATGTTAAAAGAAAATCATAATTTTTAAGCTCTTGAAAAAAAAATGTAGATTTTTTAAAAATGTATCTTTGCAATTGAAGGATTTGCTGCAAAAAGGAGGAACTAAAATTATTCAAATTTGCAGGAAACTGTAAAAAACGTTTGCAAATTTAAAATTCCTACTTGTGTGAAGATATTCTTTTTGATCAATCTTCTTAATTGTTCTTACACATTATGACCGTATTTTCACTCAAAAATATATCTTCCAGATGACGTGACACATGTTGGATTTTTGGATCTACCTCTTTCTTGTAACCAAATGGATATTCTGTCTACTTCTAGGAAATATATTTCACAAAAAAAATATGGGTTGTCTGGAAAGTTAGTTCCGGTTGGAAAAATCAATTCGTACCGGAAAATTCTGCCTGTTAATTATTAGACATTAGATATAGGAATCAATGTCGAATAATTAAATGATAGAATTTTCCAGTACGAATTGATTTTCCCAACCGGCATGAGCTTTCCGGACAAATAACTTGGCCTTAAAACCAGAAAATTACATTTTTCAATCATTATCACTCGACCTAAAGCTAAATAGTATTTCTTCTTCTGAATCATACATTATTCTTTTAAACAATATCACAGAATAACAAGGATAAACACCAGGGTTTGACTAATCTAGGGGCATGCAGGTAGCTGCTCCGCTCCCCCCAGTTAACACCCCCTCCCTCCCCCATGGGCATACGTGGGATTTTCGTCAAAAGGGAGCCATATGTTAAAAATTGATCAAAAGTGACCAAAATTCTTACTTTTGTAAAGATTTATATGGGGGTGGTCGTCCTCCTCAACTTCTGCACCCTATTACCCCCCCCCCCCACACACACACACACACAAAATAAATAAATAACAAATTATATCATCAAAAAGTTGATGATTAAAGTTTTACTGTAACGACTAAATAATCTATTGTTTTCAAGAGAAATTCATTATTGAGACTAAACAAGGCAAATTATAATTTGTAATGATGACCAATTGGGGACATTTTTCTTTTAGACATCTTATGATATTATGTGAAATAGCCATGAATGACACAAAGACCTGTATTTACATTTCAACAGCTTGCATAAGCCCTTATATTCCTATTGAAAAAAAAAGTGTACTCTATAATCTCTTATCATCTTTCTTTGATACTCTATATACAAATATGAATAGTACCTAATACAAAAGTCATGTATGCAGTTTAGTCTTTTCAGCATAATTCAAGAAAATTCTCTATGTATAGATAGAAAAGGAGGGGGACGTCACCCACCTTGAGGACCCGCTTGTGGCATATGGTCGGGACAAGCCCCGAGCTCAAGGCAAAGGGAGGGGGGCGGAATAATGCTTGTTCCGGGGCATAGATACTCTAAAAGTCGGGGCCTAATAAACACTACAATAATACAAATGAACCAAAAACTCCACTGTTTATAAGTGCTGTATAACCTTCCTGTAAACAAACCATGTTTCGGTGAAAAGGAGGTAACTCCAGGAGCTACCTCTGTATTGCAACAAACTAACGAAACAGACAGCTCCATCCAGGCCCGGACTAGCTCCTTTGGTGGCCCTCTGCTAGAGACTGAAAAGGGGCCCCTTACCCGATAATTTACAGGGAATAAAATATTAGAACATTTATTTTTTGAAAATTGGCTCACATGCCTAAAAACTACATTTAGTTATTTTGTCACTTGGAAAATAGTTGAGTAAAAAAGTAAGCTTTTTATGATGTAGTTCATTTACTTTCACAATAAATATTTATATTACTTTTATATACCGTACCTAAACTAGTTCCATGCTAAAAAAAATTAAGTATACTAATGTAATTAATTACGTGTGGTTTATTACTTAAATATGAGAGTGAGAAATATTTTTTAGTTTTAGGCAACCAAATCACAGTGTTGAAGCCATAATAATCTAAATCCTACTGTAATACCTACGTAACTATTAAAAAGAGGCACAGCGGTAATAAAAAACCTATTGAAAAAAAAAACAATGTCCTCTTTACTTTTGAATTAATTATTACAATTTGTAAAATGGATTTTATAACAAAAGGAAAATGGTTCTACAATAGTACAGATACAACGAACTAAGAAAGGTTATGTGTGGTGAACGGCTGTTTTTTATTAACCTAAAAGCTTTTTGGTCAGTTCTTCGCTGGTCCTTACTACTACTTCATCTATAATAACATCTTTATCCAAGTTATTAAATAAGTCTCTTTCTACATTCATGAAAAGAAAATTAAACATAAGGTCTTGGCTTAAAGTAGATCTAAGTCGCTTCTTAACTATATTAAGTTTAGAAAACCCCCTTTCATAGGTGACTTGTGTACAAGGTATCGTTAGTACAATATTGTAAGCAACATACAGGTTGGTAAACATTCCAGATTGTGAGAGTTCAAAACAACAGAAAAGGCGCATGATAAACACCGAAAACATTATTTCCTGTCAAACCATAAAGATTTTCGTCTCCTTCAAATTCCGACTCTACATCGTCATATTTGCCGATTTCTTCAGCTCCATTCAGATTGTCTTGTTTTCTTTCACTGTTAGTTTTTTCTGCCATTGTAAAGCCTTCATACTGATCTGCAAACTGTTTCAGCTTTATCAATAACCGACTTCTTTCATTTTTACAAAGTTTAGAGATGCTACAAAGGGCTTCCGTAGGAAAACTATCAATCATTACGATTTCATTAAATTTCTTTGTGTCTAACCAGGAACAATCTTCTACGATTTAATTGTTTGGACTAAATTTTTCTTCGATACTTGTCCTGGCACAATCTAAAACACTGAAAAAGACCAATTTATACTATTGAGCAGTTGAGATTCCTGGAGCTTCGTGTACTGATTTTGCACCAGGCATTATCTTTTACCTTGAAGTTCATTTTCCCTTGAATTCTAATTCTACATAAATACTGTTATCTTCTAACCTGTACTTGCTTTATATTTTGTTTTTGAATACAGATCCTGAAAGTGTTTATCACTCTTATCCCTAACTTGTTGAAGCAGCTTCTCTACCAAGTTTCAGGCTGGAGAATAGTCAATGGTTTTACTTTGTAAATATTTGTAAATAGGAGATGAAACAAGAAATAAATCTAGTAAAACAATAGACATAAATAGGTTTTCAAATTTAGTCCATTGACTAATCACATTTCTTGCCATGAATTTAAATTTGCAGTCAAAACTTCCATTTGATATTTCTTTTAAAATGGTAATAAAATCATTGATTTCTTTGTATTTACACATTCTTCACTTCTTAAAATTCCTCATCGATAATCGAAGAAAGAGCTTTGTTTGCTGCATCACCTCGTGGTTCCATTTTCTTTTTCTTGTACAGTTTTTCAAATACAGTATGTTTTCTTTTTGTTTCCCTCTCCCATACGGCCATTCTTTTGTAAAACGAGCTTGGAAAAACAGCAGATTCTTCCACCAATCCAAAAAAAGTTTTCTGCTTGGAGCAACGTTGTTGTTGAATCAGCTACTACAAAGTTCAGTACATGATCTATACAGTGAGTATAAATAAGATCTTCGTTTTCCTTTTTGAACTGAACTTGTAGACCGTTATAAAAGCCTTTCATATTATTAGCTCCGTCAAATGAACAAGTAATAATATTCGATGTTGCAACGCCACACTTGGCTAATTCTGATTTTATAGACTTGTACAAAGCTAATTCACGTGAATCATCGACTACTGTTTTTTTTTAAAAGTCTTTCATCGATCTTTTCGTGAACGACATAGCGGACGCAAATTGCCAACTGGTCCATAACAGCTAGATCTTGAATACTATTTACCATCACGCCACGCTTCATGTTATCATGAAGGTTCTTTCAAAATAATATTACGACCCATAGAACCAATTACTTTAAGTAGCTTGTTAACAAAAATATCAACAAAGAAACTCGTCCAGTCGGTCTTTTAGTTAATTTTCCTGTGACTTTTCTTTTGTTCATTATTTTCAGTCTGTGCTTTTTGCTGTCTCCAATGCACTTTCTGATATGATTTTGTAAAATCACATCATAATTTGCAACCAACGTGACCAGTTCAAGAAAGTTACCATGATTATCTGTAGAGTTAAGCGTATAAGCCTTTCTACTTTATCCCCTCTGTACGCAGTGTATCAATTTAATGTTGAACAACCAATCATCTGATGTGAATTTCTCTTTCTTGCTTTTTGGTTTGGTTACTAGTAAGAAGAGTTGAAATATCACGACCTTTATTGGCTTTGAAAAGCTAGTTCGCTACGAGATGATGATAACGGGAGTCGTCATGAATCTTACAGATTTATAAATATGCTTAGGAGAGAAGTCATGTCCGGTAATAAATTTAGAATCTCTATGATCTTTACTCCCAAAAGCCATACAGCTGGAGCAAGTACACCCTGTTGAGCCAAATCGGATATAACCTTTTTCTGTGAATTTTATCACCATTCGATAAATGTCGCTATTAAAGTTTTAAAGAGTCAAATGGCAATTTAGCTCCTGTACCGTAAAATTTCTTAACTATCAGTAATCTTAATTACTAATGGAGAACTAAGAGTTCTTTTCTAATCACTTTTATTTTACAATACATTCAAACACACACAAACCACACAACAAATATTTTTACATGAAAAGTTAATATCTTAGAGTTTCTAGGAGCATGGCGCCCCAACACACTTTTCGGTGCTAAACCAAAAGCGACCGAACTCTGTCGTTTCAAAAGCACATCTCCAACGGGCTTCGATTCATGTTCTCTGAGTTTTTTAATTGGATGACCACGTGGTATATCTGGGGTCTTATTAACAAGGTTTAGTGCTAACTGTCACCAATCCACTTTGGCACTGAAAATAAGTATCTCGTTAAAATTGTTTATAACGTCATGCAGCTGGATTTTGTAAGATTTTCGAGTGCCCATGTGGGACTCGGCAGATGCAATTAGAATGTTTATTAGCACTTAGAAACCATCTGGTTTTGAGAAACGTTACAGCTTCTCCGGGCCCCAAGGAAAAATTTTCTTACAGGGAAAATTTTCCTAACTATGGTGCAAAACAGAATTAATCCAGGAGTCAATGTTTATTCAAAACAAAGCAACCTAATCCAATTTTAATTTTTTTTTTCAAAAATTAAAAACATTTATCTCCGAAAGTACTCCGATACTATGGGAGGGATTCAGCAGTTACAAAATAAACACAATACAATTTTAACAATAATTATATAATAATATGATATATGCATTTCAATAAACATGACAATCCCGTAATTTCGTTAAAAGACTTCCTTTTAATATTAACAGTATTAAAAGTAAACATTACAAGTATTTTAAATAAGACTTCTATTTCACATAATTACATATTTTAACAACAATAATTTCTATTTAAGGATACTTAATTTAAAGAATCTTAACACCATATATAATAAAACAAATATACTTAAATTATTTATTGCTATGAAAATTATAATCCTAAATCTTTCGACCAACTAAATAGAAATATACTCTTTTTACTTCAAGTTTCCAGATTTCTTGAATACAATAACTTTTACAATTATAATAAAATCTTTACGCTTAATAACCTTTTTTTTTTAAACAAAACATATATTTTTACCAACATTTAACATACAGAGATAGGATTATTTTATATCTAACAGTTTTCTTCACATTTCACGTAAGACTACAAAAACAACAACAAAAAATAAAAAATAAATATATTAGTTCTCCTCTTTCAAAACTCATGCTTATGATCAGTTCGTTTTCGGCGCGAGGGGAACAACGAATTTTCCTCCGCTAGATACTCTTTCTCTGAGTCCAGAAAAAAAGGGGGGCGGCGAGATAAAAGACCTTTTTCCGCTTTCTCTTTTCCATTTCGGTGCGTTTCAACTTTACTGCCTTTTTCAACCTCGTGAGAAAGGAGCATTAATTCTCGATTTCTACAACCGCACACAGAATTTAGTAACTTAATTTGCCCTAGCATACACGATATCATTAACAGGTAAATTACACAGTGTATAATGTTAGCTAATGAAATCTTTTTTTTCTCTGAATAGGCATTCCCTTCTCTAATTTTCTCAACCTCCTTAGATAAAGTCATCATTTTAAAGACATTTTTTTCTGAACTCACTTCTGGTAGCTTATCTCCTGGATATATTTCTCCATTTCTTTCCGATTTAACTAACTCATTTTCTGATACGTTACATATCTTTTCTGCTCCAGAAAAGGTAACTTTATCCTTTTTTTCTGTTACGGTTCGCCCACAATTTTCAATTTCCTCTGAACGTAACTCAGTTTTAACCTTATCCAAACTCTTAACTTTTTCATTTTTGTACGATTCCGGTACAATTTTACCCTTGCTAACACGCCATTCTTTAACCGAGTTCAATCTCTGAATCCTTTTAACTTCGCGATTGTTTTCTGCATATGAGTTTGATGTGCGCAACTTTTCCGGGGAATTTCTCCAATTCGCTCTTCCATAATCTACTGTCGTCAGGTTATTCAATTGTTTGCACACGGATGGTGTAACTAGCGCATCACTATTTAGATTACTGACTACTGCGGCCGTAATATGTAACTTTGGAGGATTTAAAGTATTTTCGCTCCAAAGAGAAATTGGAATTTTAACAAGATCCGCTTTTGTTATGTTACCTATGGCCGGAATTAATTCTATCTGTTCTCCCGTTTTATATTTACTTGGAACAAACTTACTATGGAAAATCGATAATTCCGTTCCAGAATCTTTAATGCACTGGACTTTTTTTCCTAAAACATTTAAATTAACTATGGGTAATTTATCTTTACTGAATTTACTTTGATTAATATGCAAATTATTATTAGTTAGCCTTCCCGTCCTAACATGACTAGCCCTACCTTTTACAAACGTTTCCTCACTTTCTATTTGATTCACTGCATCTCTAGAATTACGATTTTGACGTAATTCTGGGCAAGAATTTCGTAAATGCGTTTGCGAATTACAATGAAAACAACGAGGGTTTACCCTACGTTCGAATGCTTTAGCTTGATTTTTCGCATTGTACGACGGAGATGAAACATTGGAGTTAAACCGCGGATTTCTTTCCGAATTTTGTACTGGGTCCGGTAATTTACTCTTATCTTCCCCACACTCGTACTTATTCGCCTTAAATTTTTTTATTCCTGCTCTGACACTTTCCTATCCATCTAATAGGTCAACAATCTCGGCTTCTGTTTTTAACAGCGGCCATTTATCTATAAAGTGCTCACGTACTTCAGACTTCGCTCGTCGTTTGATCTGGTCGACTACCAACAGATCTTTTAATTGCTCGAAATCCGTTATGGCGAGGCCCGCCAACCATCCCTGTAGATAATTTCTTATTTCAAAGGCAAAGTCCTGCCAGTTTAAAGACGGTAATTTCTGATGATTCACAAATTTCTGACGAAAGTTTTCTGGATTTAATTTAAATTTTATAAGTAAAATACCTTAACATTATCATAATCCTCGGATTCAGTTTCTGGTTGACTGGCAATGATTGAAATGATATCCACTGGTAAAAGGCCGATTAAATGTGAGACCCAATTTTCCTTCGGTATCCCAACTCGTTTCGCTTGGCGTTCAAATAAAACCAAGTACAGACTACTGTCGGTTTTTTCAGGGTTAAATTCCGGAATTAATTTATTTAAATTATGATCAGGGGAACGCGAATTAACATTTGCTGAACTTGCCGCGGCCTGGGGCAGACCTTTCTCAATTCTGAGTTTTTCAAGCTCAAAATCTAACTGAATCTGTTTTTCCTTTAATTCCTTCTCTTGAAGAAATCTCTCTTTACGCAACGCATCCTCGCGTGCTATTGCCTCTAAACGGGCCTGTGCATTTTCCTGTCTTTCTAACTCTTCCTGCGCGGCTAACAATATGGTCTCATAAACCGTTTGCACGTATGCCTCATCATAATCGTCAGATTCCATAATTAAATGTTTTAGCTGGTTTCGAGTTTCGTTCCCTGTACGAACAATTTCTAACTCGTCAACTAATTGTACCAGGTTTTCTTTTTTTCCCTTCCCGAGGAACGCCATTCTAAATCGCTTTTTTTCTACCCGAAAAAAAAATTCTTTAGATAAAATATAAATATATTCATATATATATATATACACTAAAAAAATATATCACAGACAATATAATTGCTGAGTCACTCCCAAATACAACAGTACTTATAAAAATTCTGAATTTATACCAAAAAAGATCAACAACCCGTAATTTTCCCAAAATTACAAAATTAAAAATCTCCTAGATTAATTAAACTTTTGACTTACCCCTTCTGATGAGTAATAAATCCATTAGCACAATCTTCCGTCTTTTCACGGCTCACAAAACACCTTTGGAAAATTAATTGCCCACTACATATTTCACACTGTGCGTAAACACTGAACCGATGATGCAAACTTCTCTTTACTTCTTATTTCCACTCCGTTAACGAGGTGTCGAAAACTTCTTCCTTCTGCAAGACAGCTTAGCCTACTCGCAATTTTCAAAAACGAAACCAACGAGAGTTCGAAAATTTCTTTCTTCTGCAAGATCTTCGAAACCAAAACTTTTACTTCTCTTGGGGAAAAGCACCTCAGGGTCCGTTTCTTCTGTCAAACGGGGAGTCAGGGCAACGACCTCCGATATTTGGACGGAACTTCTGTTTTCTTCTTCTAAGAGAAAAATGTCCAAACACAATCTCGGCAGATTCTTTTCTTTCCTTCTGGATTCAGGAATGTCCACGACAATTCTTTTTTTCTTCAAACAAATGCTTCATCCAGCACTTTTCTAAAAAAACATATCTTGTTTTTTTCTTCGTGGGTCTTCTTAACTAATGCTAGTTAATTTCTTCGCTGGCGCGATTATACTTCACTCATAACACGAACGCTTCGCTTCTTCTTTCCGCTGACGCGTCTATTCGTCTACTCTTCAATCACAAACGAAGACTCTCTTCTACTTTCAACTCCAAGAACTCCAAGTGTGTGTGTGTATTTCCTTCAAAACTTTCTTAAACAAACTTTTATCCCACTTCTGACACCATCTGTACCGTAAAATTTCTTAACTATCAGTAATCTTAATTACTAATGGGAGAACTAAGAGTTCTTTTCTAATCACTTTTATTTTACAATACATTCAAACACACACAAACCACACAACAAATATTTTTACATGAAAAGTTAATGTCTTAGAGTTTCTAGGAGCATGGCGCCCCAACACACTTTTCGGTGCTAAACCAAAAGCGACCGAACTCTGTCGTTTCAAAAGCACATCTCCAACGGGGCTGCTTCGATTCATGTTCTCTGAGTTTTTTAATTGGATGACCACGTGGTATATCTGGGGTCTTATTAACAAGGTTTAGTGCTAACTGTCACCAATCCACTTTGGCACTGAAAATAAGTATCTCGTTAAAATTGTTTATAACGTCATGCAGCTGGATTTTGTAAAATTTTCGAGTGCCCATGTGGGACTCGGCAGATGCAATTAGAATGTTTATTAACACTTAGAAACCATCTGGTTTTGAGAAACGTTACACTCCCTTTCTCTTTACTAACTTGAATAGAGTGCTTATCCATAAAAGCTTTTTTAATTCAAACTGGGTCATTTTCGTTGGGGCAGATGAAACATACTTTAGAAGCATTCTGAGCAGCATCAGGCGTCTCCTGGTGGTTTGCTTCATGATCATTTTCTGTGTCAGATCTGTATTCTTGAAGAATCACTGCCAAGAGAAGCTGCCAAGAATGCTTCTGAATGTACCAGAGAGTCTGAAGTCAAACAATGTCTAAAGTGAACGATTTTTGTCAGAAGTCTGAAATGTACAGTATTTCTAAAATTTCAGAACAAACTTTCAAGGGAAATAATGCGGTCAAGACAAACATTTTCTTTACAGGAAACCAGCTTCGCAATCCATTTATTCAATCAAAAAACACAGGGTGTTTTACTATAAGCTGAACTCGAATTTTTGTTCACAACTTAACAATAACGAAGATATTTTAGTTAGATTTTAATCACATTAACTTTATTTGTATGAAATGAGATTAAATCAATGAAAGTGACAGAATTTTAGCCAGTGATGCAGTATATGTACTGTCAGCTGCATTCTGATTAATGGAATGTCCTGCTTAGTGTTGTTTGCACTGCAATGGTGGCAATTTCTAACACTTCTTGTCATATTTCACAGAAAGCAAAGTAAGTCTGATGTTTTTATATATCGTTACAATATCTTCATTATTGTTTAAGTTAAGCCAAAATGCAAGTTCGACATGGAATGAGATACACTATATTTTTGAATAAGTGGAACGCTTTTTTAACAGCAAATAAATAATGTAAAAACAATCTCTGTTATTTAAATATGATTCTATTTATTAATTTTCCTGAATATCTTTATTTATTGAAAGTTAAAAATAAAAGTTACATAAGGTTTTAAAAAAGTTTTTTTTAAGTATTCGGTTTGGCCGAATCTCTTAATATTCGGCAGACTGGATAGTTTGATATTTGGCCTTACCGAATATTCGGTAGTATGGCCGAATAGACCGAATACATACCAAATATTCGGTGCATCCCTAGTAAAAATCATAAAAGCTAAGATTATAAAAGCCCGAGCCCATCCCGATATGGAAGCTAAAGATGCGTTCCGAGCCCAGCCGGTGCAAAAACTTAATTACTCCAGCCCGACCCGACTGAATTTCTGAAAAACATGCCGATATTTCCGAAGCAATATTATTCTACTATTGCAATTACTATACATAGATTTTATTTTCAGGTTATGTTCGAAACACAAAATAACAATAATTTAGTGACCATTTAGACAATTACGTACATAAGCACTGATTTAAAAAAAATTGACTTAGGCAATTATATTCAAATAAATATTCAGTAAAACAGTCAATTTAGTTTAGAATAAATAAAAAAGAATGCCCCCCTCCCCCCCACCCCCCCAAAAAAAGAAAAAATACAAAGAAAAAGACGTACATTTCAAAAATATTATCTCTGTAGTTTTTTAAACCAAAGTATAAAGATTTTTTTTAAACAAGTGTTCAAAAACAATATAATTGTTGCCCGGCCCGGAAAGAGTGAAGAGCCTCCAAATGAAAATCTGCCGGAGCCTGTACAGACTTCTACTTTCTACCTTAGTTAATGTGAGCCCAATTTTTTCTTGGTGATTTTTTCTGGGGTGATTTTTTCCGGTGGTGCTTTTTACCGGGGTGATTTCTCCCGGGGGGATTTCTTCCGTGATTGCGTCCTTCAATAGTTATAGTTTTGGATCAATCAATAGCAGTCAGCTGTCAGGGGCTGTGACGATAAAGACGGTGGAGAGAGAGCAATAGAGAGGGGGCGGGGAGAAGTATACGACAAGGTCACTACTCACTAACCTCAATAATCGCCAGTCGCAACGCTGATAAGAAAAAAACAGCGTTTAGAGACAGTGAAACTATTATATAGGAAATGTGACCGCTAGCGGGCTCCTAACTACATCGTAGCCTCGAATTCATATGAATCTCGTAAAAAACTGCCCTAATAAAATTGATTTAATTAAACTAAAAATTGATTATGAACCCCTTAAAATTGATTGTAAACGCGTAGGACTACTGAGAAATAGTCAAATTACTCTGATGTAACTAATAACAAAGTTGTATATCCATTTTTGGGATCCCTTTGGGGCCCCCTTGGGCCGGGGGCCCTCGGCAATCGCCGACCTGGCCAGTCCGGGCCTGGCTCCATCTCTTGATTAACGCGAGAACTAACGTTTGGAGCTACATCTTTTTGGCACCAAACGAAAAAGTTTTTTTTTTCTTTCTTTCCCACACGATAGTACATGTAACTCCAAACTCCAACAGGATGGAGCTACCTCCTTTTTCCAGCAAACTCTTTAATTTATTAAACTAAATTAAATTTCTAAAGATTTTTCTAAAAAAATTTACATTACTATAATTTTTACAAAAATAAATAAATAAAATGCCAACCCAACATGGACTCTGGAAGGGGGGGAAGGGAGGAGAGATAATTTAGAAGCGTCCATGGTCCCTGGCCTAACCTGAAACACAGCCTGGACCACGGGTTTGGAAATTTCTGTCCGTGCAAACCTCTAGATAGAATGGAGGCCATGCCTGGAAAAAAAAAAAATAAATCTAGCTCTATCCGGTCCGGGTCTGTGCAGACCTCTAAGTCACACAAATTCTTTTGCTTTTCGATCTCAGATTAAAACGCTAACTGGGTGTTTCATGGTAGTTTTTTTCTTATAAATGTAATACAATTTATACTAAGGACTGTTTCCTAGTAATCCGCACAAACTTTACAGTTATGCAAAATAGAAAAGGAATACAAATCAGTATGCATAAACCAAAACCAATTACAACGTTATAACGCACAAATATGAAAAATGGCACAAAAAAACGCATACGGCCGTTTCAAGGATGCATCGATCCCCTTCCTCAGTGCAAGAAAAAAAAGGATAAAAATGGGTTTAAAGAACCCCTCGGTTATAGCCCCGAGTACTGGCTTAAATGAAAATGCTAAAGCTAGAGTTTATATACCCAAAGAAATGACGTAGTTGACCGGAAAAAACTGAAAAAAGGAGTCACTGCGCAGGATCCCTCCACACGTGCGAGAGAAAAGGGGTGCTGGTCATATCATTCACCAAGGATGAACCATGTTTGTGAATAAGGTAAGCTTCGTAGAAGTCGAGATCTATAACTGCCCATGTAGCCCGCAAGCTCTTCGAGATTTAGTAAAGAAATTCGAAGAAACTGGCTGCACCTGTAATAGACCGCGATCCGGACGACCAACTGTTCCTGAGGATACTGTTATGGAAGTGCATCACACAGGACTACAGGACACATGCAAACTGCAAGAGGAGCATCTCGTTTATTGGATATACCGAAATCAACAGTCCTAAAGCTACTGCGCTTTGTAATCCTCATGTTTCCTTACCGGTACCAGCGCGTCCAGAAGTTGGAAGTGAGGAACCATCAACAACGTATAGACTTTGCTAATGAATTTCTTATCCGATATGATGGAGATAACGACTGGCCTCTTCGCATATTATGGACGGACGAGGCACATTTCACCTTAACTGGCAACGTCAACAACAAAAATTGTGTGCACTGGGCAGACATGAATCCGCACGCTGTGGCACCAGCACCTTTATACGACGTCAAAGTTACTGTGTGGTGTGGCATTGCAGGTATAATTATTCTCGGGCCGTACTTCTTTGAGGAAGCGACTCCAACGGGATTTGTCACTTGCTCTGTAACAGGCTCCCGCCAGGCCCGTAGCTAGACCTTACTTCCAGGTGGGGCAAATATTTTTCCAGGGGGGGGGGGGGGGGCAGATTATTTCTTAATTTTTTTTCACGTCTCTTATACCTTGAAAAATATGTACTGTAGTTTTAGTGTAATTTTTTTCTCATTTAAAACGTAAGATCTCTCCAAAGCCAGAATGAAACTTTTACTGTTTGTTCCAAGACATAATAAAAATATATCAAAGACACATAAATAAAATATTTACATTTACATAACGTTAATGAGTTGTTTCCTTTTAATTAAGTAATTTAAATTTATGTAAGTTTTATGTTCGTTCATATTAATAAATGCATTCAAGTACAATTTATTAAATGATGTTTCGTTATATTTACATCACGCAATAAAGATATGAGAAATCAAAAACAGAATGAATAAAATGAATAGAACAAGTAACGAGGATGTCTTTACCGATAATGAAAAAATATTTTTTTAATTTTCATGATGAAAAAAGAAAAAAAAGAAAAGAAAAGAAACAGAGTACCAAATTAATTATAAGGCCTTTTATTTTATTTTTAGGTGCGTTCGTAATTATATAAATACGTAGCACCTATAGTCGTCGTTTGGTCCGTCCGTCTGTCCGTCCGTCTGTCTGTCTGTCTGTCCGTCTGTCTGTCCGTCCGTCTGTCTGTCTGTCCGCATATAACAACGCAAAAACTATCCAACCAAATGGTTTGCAATTTAAAATATATTATCTTTGCAGAATTTTGTCGAGACATTTCAAATTTTATTAAAATCGAATCAAAACTTTAGGAGATATTAATAAAAATATTTATTAAGAAATTTGATTTTTTTTAAAAAATCGGTGCTTTTTTGTTATAGGAGCTTCCGATGGATGTTAAATCGTCAAGCGACCGAGATACTTATTTTATGACAGAAATTAATCTGCAGACGATATAATTCATTTCACAGAATTAAAAATCATCAAGATCTGAATATTTATATAACTATCTGATACATATATATCTGAATATTTATATAACTAGTTAAGATATTTGTCATAAAATATATACTTAACTAGCTGTTTAACCCGTTCTACGCACGGGATATCATGAATTTAATTCTAAAACGTGCGTACGAACGCACCTCGTTTGTAACGTTTGACGTACAATTTCCAACTTGTATTTTTTAAATTTTAGTTTTAGTCTTTTACAAATTTGACAACCTCTATTTGTTGTAAAAATAATTTATTTGAAAGAATTTTGAAGACTAATGGGAATCACGTATAAAAACTCTCTAATATAATTGCAACCTCCTGTCTCTACTTGTATTTAATTTTTTGAGTACTTCTTCTAAATTTATGTTTTCCGTCCGTTTTCTATCGAAGGCCAACAAGGGTAGATCTGCCATTCTTTGATGTGACATGGATAGTCTTTGAGGCCGATTAATGGCCGTCAATGTTGAAAAAGAAGATTCACAAGTGGCAGTGCTGCAACCAAATGTAGCTACAGCAGCCAAAAGTTCATAAGTGTCCTTAAATTCTTCTTTGTATTTGAATAAAATTTGTAGATTGCTTTTTTTTTTTTGTTTTGCCATTTCAATTGATCTTTTAGTACAGAGGCATTTGACTCAGGTGGCACATCTTCTGCATCTTCATGATTGACAAAAATTTTTTTTACAACAGTCAACTCTTCAATTGAAGGTATGTTTATTCCTACAAACAAAAGGGAAATAGATGTAATTGCATTTTTAACGATATACAGTTTGCAAATTTTAAAACGGTTTTGGGAAACAAAACAAAAAAAAATCCCTGACGTTTCGGCTTACAGGCACAGGTAGATTTCGAAGACGCAGACCGTGCGGCGCCTGTTTGCTGGGAATTGCGGAAGAAATGACCTTTTTGCTCGTATCTTTTAGGCAAATCGAGGTCGAGAATATCTGGTTTACTTGTAGTAGGTCCAGTTAATGATAATGAATTTTCATCATTACTATTTGCACAATATTCAGGAGCAGGACTCTCTATTTTCTGTTCTAGTCGACGCTTCTTATACATAAATGAACGGATATCCATATTTTCAAATATAACTTGTATTCACAGATAAAGTAATCCGTTCCGTTCACAGATACATACTTATCCCAATATAATATATACAGCTTTTAAAACGAGAACCTTTTTTTTTTCACTGTCACCAAAAACTGATTAATATCTGAAATCTACAACGGTTAAACTAAAACTGTAAGGCAGAATGCATTATTTTCACAAGCGGATTTTCAAGAGTCACTAAATCTATTCCTCGAAATCGTTGAACGGGACACAGAAACATCCGGGTGGTCCTGCACAAACACAGGCCCGCTTTCGGCACAATAACAGGAGCGACAAATTGCACCTATATCGTCCCATTGTAAAATTGTCAAAATCTTTGTTTTAGAAAATAGTTCATAATAGTTCAGGGGGGTCGTGGAAGAGTAGATTGAACAGATAAAGGGACAGACCTTCTATTAATTTTTATTTCCAGAGGGGGGGGGAGTCGATGGCCCTGTGAAAATTTCCAGAGAATTTCTATGACCTTGTAGTCGGCGCCTATGATGGATTTAATTTGTTATCTTGTTCATTATTAGGTGCGTTCGTAGTTATATAAATACGTAGCACCTATTGTCGTCGTCTGGTCCCTCCGTCTGTCTGTCCGTCCGTCCGCATATAACAACGCAAAAACTACCCAACCGAATGGTTTGAAATTTAAGATATATTATCTTTGCAGAATTTTGTCGAGACATTTCAAATTTTATGAAAATCGAATGAAAACTTTAGAAAATATTAATAAAAACATTTATTAAGAAATTTGAATTTTAAAAAAAATCGGTGCTTTCTTGCTATAGGAGCTTTCTAGGTTTAATCGTCAAGCAACCGAGATACTTATTTTATTACATAAATTAATCTGCAGACGATATAATTCATTTCACAGAATTAAAAATCATCAAGATCTGAATACTTATATAATTAGCTATAGTACGAACGCACCTCATTTGTCACGTTTGACGTACAATTTCCAACATGTTATAAATATTTTCAAGCCGTAAGCAAAGGTATGAACTTTTTAAAGCTACTTTTATCATATTATTTCGATATCTGCAAATAAGTTCCTTTTAAAGAATATATTTTACGCGAAATAAAACATTCTATAAAATCTAAGTATACTTAACAATTTAACAATATCATATCGTTACATTTTTCTTTTTGTCCCTTGATTTATTATTGATTGATATTATTTCGTTGCTTGAAGATTTTGTATTTTAAGATGAAAAGTTATTTATGTTATGTTACATGAAAGTTATTTAAAGTGAAATACATACAAACGTCTAACGCGGTATTAATTTCCTCTACTAACCACTACTTGTAAAACCCGTGGGAAAAAAAATACATATATATAACTTAAGACACATGTATATTAAAAACAATTCACAGATAATTCTGTAAATTTCTTATTTATAAATTAAATTTATATCATTTAATTAAAACAAATTTTATATTCTATATTTTATTTTCATTGCAATTCCATTTCTTCTTTACGCTGAAAAACTCATCCTATAATTTTTTTATTCTGACATAGGTTTCACAAATTTTTATCATTCAATAATATGTAACGAAAGATCAGAAGAATGAAAGACATTAGTCCCCTCTTCCTAAAGCAAACAAGTAAACATAACAATCCGTTTCATGGAATTGGAAGCAGTTCCATGAAAGAAGCAGCAAACTGTCATGTACGACAAATTCAAAAACATTATTTTAGGCTGTTTCGCTTTATTTTCAGATTCAGAAGTCTTTGGTTTCAACCCCGCTTTCTTAAGATAAATTTCACATGGTGACAATTATACAAAGAAAGTAAACTTTATGGATATCAGTCAATACAGAATTGTTGCTGGGCCGGTACGGGCAGGAGTATCCTGCGGTACGGTGTAATTTCTACAAAGTAAGAAAGCGGGGAAAGTCCTACGTGACAATCCCCGACAGGTCTGTTGTCTGTTAAAGAAAGAGAGAAAAAAGAAGGTTTATAGATGAAAATTTTCTGGTTTTGTTTCCATTTTAAAAACGGAATTGGAAGGAGGGGGGGGGGGTCTCTTTGCTTAGATCTGGCAAGAAGATGGAAAAAATTGGGAATTTAAAGTGAAATAGTGGCTGATAAAGTGATCGGAATGTCCAGTCTCACACTAGATTAGACAAAAATTTATTGAAAAATATAATAGAAATTTAATGTTGTTTTAATCGGGATGTAAAGTTTCACGCTAGGTTGGGCAAAATCTTTTGCAGGCCCCCACCTAGCTACGGGCCTGGCTCCCGCTATACGGCAATGCTGCAAAATTACGTCATACCAGAATTGCTGCAGCGAAATGCACTGAATGACTTCGTTTGGATGCAAGATGGTGCACCTCCACATATAGCGAAGTCTGTTCGCAGGGTCCTGAAACAGCATTTTGGCGACCGTGTCATCTCACGCCACTTTCCATTTCCGTGACCTCCGCGATCCCCCGACCTCACTCCTATGGATTTTTGGTTCCGGGGCTATCTCAAATCTCGAGAGTACATGTGCAATCCGCAAACTTTGCCGGATTTGAAAGATTCTATCAAACGTGAGATTGCAAACATCCCTCATGCGATGTCACGTTCGGCTGTATTGGCCACAGTCGCCCGCATGCAATGCGTAATTGCCTGTGATGGCACCCATGTGGAAAATGTGTAATCAAAATAAAAGTTTTCTTTTCTCCGATCTGTGTTGTAATCGGTGATTGGTGCACTGACTCTCTGTCATATGCAAATTTCCTCCGTGCGCCCCGATCCGGGGGGAGGGGTTGAGTTTCTGATAAAGGTGGTCGCCGGTTATATGAATCACCGGTTAATGGAATCCGTCTCTTAAATGAATGAAATCATAATGCTTTTCTCCTCAATTACGTTGGTTATGATTCATTTAAAAAGCGTTTACGATATTAGAGTTACAAACTATAAAATACACCCCAACGAAATAACACAAAGCTAGGTTAGATTTATAAAGTGTTTAAAAATGATGAGGGAAAAACTTTAAGATGGATGAACACAGTACAGCAAATAATTTTTACATAAAAAATAACAAAGTTGTAATCCATTTGTACAATCAAAAATACACAAGATTTCATTAAAATAGAATCACGAATTCTTATTCCTAACTTTAATAATAATGAAGCAATTTTAACAAAATTTTCAATAGACTTACTGCCAAATTTAACAACTCAATTAGGTAATCGATGTTTTGGAATGTAGTTGATATTAAACACGGTATTGTAAACTAAATTACTATGCCCTTCCAATAAATTACATGACATCGAATTTCGCATTAAATAATGTAAATCTGATGAAAATTTCGTTAAAATATATTTATTATTGTTAAAGTTCTCTAAAAATATCCGAGTTTGAATTGAAGTCATTTGAATTGTCAACATTTTAAAAGAGCAAATTGCTCTTGTAATTTCTACAATATAAATATATTTTTGTAACTTAACAAAATTTAATCTAAAATTTAAATTTAATCAATTGTAAAATTAAATATCTATTTGCTTATACACAAAAATGACTTATTATTTGAGTCAATACTAATATCATAACAAGTGGATAAGTGTGATAAAAGGGTTTTGTTTAATATTTCTTTCAAAACACTTTGTCCTTTCTTTATTAAATCCGAATAAATTTAACCCCTCCCCCCGCAAACAAAAAAAAGTCATGTTTTTTTATAAAGTAAAAAATTACCGGTCTATTTTTCTCATTTTTTTAAATATCTAAACCAGCCCGATAGTGGGTGAAGCCCGCTATTATACTCTGTCATAATAATATCTGTCATGTAGACTAAATGCGATATTTAAAAAAAAAATCAATTTCATAACTAAACATGTTGTATAGAGACCTTCAAAACGTTAAAATATGCCAATATTTCCATAATCGGGTTTTTATCATGATTCAATACGTTCCTCAAATTCATATATTTACTATTCTATATTACTCATATTGATACTCTATTTGTATTATTCTCACACATTTGAAAAATCCGTTAAACTTCCAATATGACGTCAGATCAATTTTCTTTTTAATTCTCTAATGACGTCATATTAAGCTGCTTTCTGTATTTACACATATTCATACTCCTTGTATTATTGAGAAATAGTTGAAAATTTGTTTTATTACCAATATGACGTCATATTAATCTTTCTTTTCAATTGGTGAAACTTTTTATTTCATTTTCATTTTTCACGTGGAAATCTTTCAGTAGAAAATTAATTACTGTAGAAATAATTTTATTGTGGATTATTAATTTTTGGTAACTGCTAGAGCGAAAAATGTTTAAATTTAATAGGAAAAGGCTGTTAGATTTTTGGTTTTTTATCTCTATATATTAAAATAATATGATTTTTTCAAATTTTATGATTTTGAGCTTCATAGTAGATATTCAGCTATAAGTACACAAAATTTCATGCTTGTAAGTTATATAGTTTCTGAGAACCGGCTCTGTGACAGACAGACAACGAAGCGGAAATAATAGGGTTTCGTGAGATGAACGAAACTCTAAAAAAAGTTCTTTTACAGACATCTACACTGCTGGCCATTCAAAATGCAATAGCATGAAGGAATGCAAATAACAGAATGATGTTTATTGGACAAATACATTATAATGGGAAGGACAAGTGATTACATTTTCAGAAAATTTGGAGGTATAGATCCTGAGAAAACACTACCCAAAGCAGCCACCTCTGGCCGCAATATCAGCATTTATCTGCCTAGCCATGGAGTCGAACAGAGATTGGATGTCATGTACGGGTACATCAGTCCGTGCAGCTTCAACAGTATGCCACATTCATCAACCGTACTGACGGGCGAGTGGTGGCGGGCCAGTCGCTCAGATGCTCAGAAGCCATTGACAAGACATTTTCAATTGGTGAGAAATCAGGAGAACGTACCGGCCAGGGCAACAATCGAACATGTTCTGTTTCAAGGAAGGTCAGGATAGTACGAGCAACATGCGGTCGTGCATTGTCCTGCTAAAACGTCGAGTTTTGGAGGCATCGAAGATAAAGCAGAACCACGGGCCGTAACACATCACAAATGTAACGGCTGCTGTTGAAATTGCCGGAAATGCGAACAACAGGTTACCGAGACGTGTATCCAATGGCACTTCATACCGTCACTCCAGGTGATATGACAGTATGATGATTCGAATGCAAGCTGGCAATGTGCGTTTTCCACGATGCCACCAAACAAGGATGCTGGCATCATGATGCTGTATACAGAGCCTGGATTCCTCAAAGACGAAGTGAGACGCCAATCGCCAATCCTGCGTCATATACAGCATCATGGTGCCAGCATCTATGTTTTGCGGCATCGTGGGAAACGTACATTGCCAGCTTGCATTCGAATCGTCATACTGTCATATAACCTGGAGTTACGGTATGAAGTGCCATTGGATACACGTCTCGGTAATCTCTTGTTCCCATTGCCGGCAATTTCAACAGCAGCCGTTACATTTCTGATGTGTTACGGTCCGTGGTTATACCTTATCTTCATTATAATCGTTATAACGATGTTGATTAAATTTTGTTTTCTACCGTTTTGGATTACGAGAAGACCATTGGACTGGGTCACATGTTCAAGAAAATTCGATTACTGGGTCCCTGTGGGTCAGGATCAAGCTCATTTTATGTAAAAAACGGCTGAAACAATTTTTACTGTATTTTGTATCATACCGTTTTGGATTATAAGAAGATCATTGGGCTAGGTCACATGTCCGAGAAAATTCGATTAATGGGTCACTATTGGTCAGGGTCAAGCTAACTTTATGTAAAAAACGGTTGAAACGATTTTGACGAAATTTTGTATCCTACCATTTTCGATCACGACAAGGACATACGTCTAGGTCACATGTTCAAGAAAATTAAATTAGTGGGTCATTTTGAGGTCACTACGGGTCAATGCATTTCAATATGAATGAATGTTGTTGAAACAGTTATTACGTTGTTGAATAGTTGGGCAGTAAACGAACTTACAAACTTGGCAACATTTTGCCAAATATCGGAAAAAATGGCGAAATAAAGGCGCCATTGGTGAGAAAATTGATTCTCAAGATTACCAATGCAAAAGCATATGCTTAGCACAAAATGAAAGAATGTTGCCAAGTTTCCGCCTTTTTGCCACATTTTTGGCGACATTTGGCGAGCAAATTTATATTTAGAATCTGAAGGAATTCTCTAGATATTCTCAATAGCAGCCGAGAAACATGATTCAACCAATCAGCGCCCATAGAACGTTCTCGAAAAAATAAGTGAACCAATCAGGATACATAGAACTGGTTGGTATATGTTGTACAGAGAATTTATTGTTATACTGAGTTGAACACAAAGCTAATTTTAACCGTTAGCTTGGTCTTTCTCGCTGGTATAATATTAATGTAACACAATTTAGAGATAGTTATCATTCAAATGTTTGAAGCAATTATTATTAAATGCAGTGTAATAGTTTGTAATTGAGCACATTGAAAAAAAAAAGGCAAATTTTCTTAATTGAACTATTGTTTGAATGTTATATTAGTGATTTATATAAGCTACATTGATACATTTAAAATGAAAATGTTTAGGTAAAATGCTTTCCATTATCTTTAGCTGAAATATAATAAAAATAATACTCAGTTGTGTTGGACTATTATTATTTTAAGCAAAAATATTTACATCTATGAGTTATTTTAGTGATCTCTGTACAATGATTGATGAAAATAAACATTAGATCAGGTATCATCCCTACTATTTTGACTTAAAATATAATAGTAAAAATAAAATACTTTTAAAAACGAAAAAAAAAAACATATCATTTTTATGAATTATAGAACTAGAATTTGGGCATACATTTATTAATTTAACTTCAGTTTAATTTAAAACAGGTTTTGACTATGATTGTTCTCTGTATTACAATAATTAAAACTACATAAATATCTTTAAAACGAAAAAAGTTTTTACGAAACACCGAAACACATTCATAAAGCTTAATAGTAAGACAAAAAAAATAAAATAAATAGAAAAATCAGTGAAAGAACAAATGAGAAGATAAAAATATGCGCATTTAGTTTACGCCACTCCCCTGTAAAGTTGTCTGATCGCCCACTACATAATGAGATCTCAACTTGATTCGACGTACTTTTTTCACGGAGTAGGAGTTCTAGCCAAGGTTAGGGCTCCTATAATAGCTCCTATAAAGGAGCCTTAGCCCAGGTCAGGCGGAGATTAATAGTCAGGTTACCCAGCGGATTTCTAATCAGAATTCGATCTCCACCAAAAAAGCCGATCCAACTTTTTCGGATCGGATTCGGGTAAAATCTGGTCATCCGATCCGACGCAGGATCGTTGTAAAATTCACAATTTTCACATTGAAGTCACAGAAGAGTAAAAACGGCCATAATAACTTCACATCTACGTCACACCGACAGTCACAAAGTGACAGCGTGACGTCATTGTAACATCAGTGCTATGCGAGTGTGTTGAAAAGAGTTAAATGCATGATGCATGGTTATTCGTTCTTGTTTTCCTTAACCGTTTGAGTGCTATGAAGCGCGATAGCGCCGCAATGTATCTGCGGATCAAACAAATTGTGTTTCAACCCAGAAATTTTACCCTATAAAATGTAACTCACTAGATCGCTGTAAATACTTCAACTGTTAAATAAAAATTAAATTATTTCAATTATTGAATAAAATTTCTGGGTTGAAACAAAATTTGTTTGATCCGCAGATACATTGCGGCGCTTCATAGCACTCAAACGGTTAAAATAGGATTATTTATTTAATTTTATTGATCAGTTCAACTATTATGAAACAATTAAAGAAATTGAAACTAAACTGAAAAAAAAAATCAACAATTATATCGGTTAAACATTTCATCTTTCTAAACAATTATCTGATAAGATTATTTCAATTTTTACTTGTCTTTTATAGCGTGTACACCATTGTCTCATGACGATAAAGAATAAAATAAGATAATACTTCGTTATCTTGTCAGAACAAATGCTGAAGTATTCAAACATGTTTTTATTTTGTCCTAATTTTGTTTCAAAAATTATATAGAAACTGCATAATTAAGACATAAAATGACTTCCCAGCTTTTGATAGAAGGTGCAGTAGATGCCAAGGGTCCTAGAGGAAGTGAAAATCGAAAATTCTGGAAGGTATGTTATAAAACATAGTTATATTTAATATGTATGAATATTTAAAAGGAAAAAAAAAAGGTGGGGGCAGCCTGTATTTTCAAGCTACACTGCAAAAAAAAAAAAAAAAAAAAAAAAAAAAAAAAAATGTTGATTTTACAGTATAATTAACAGTAATAAACAGTAAAATAAGCAGTAATACGCTTCCGCGCATTACTGCTTATTTTACTATTTATTACTGTTAATTTTACGGTTACTGGGATGCCAGTATTATACTGTAAAATCAACAATTTTATTATTATTATTATTTTTTTTTTTGCAGAGTATATTTGTAAAACTGAAGTTATTTTTCGGGAGACAGTTCTTGAGTTTCTTTTAATAGAAGGCAGAAGTGGAAGAAGGTATTATGTAACAAAACCAAATCAAATTTAGAAACCAAATTTTGAAAAAAAATTAAGTGAAAGGACTTTGTTGTAAAATTTGTTGATTTATTCTATCCTTGGTAGCATGTCTTTAAAATGTTAATAGGTGGTACTGTCTAGAAGTGTGACACAAGTGTTTATAGTAAATTGACTATGCTGTATCATATGAGAGTGATCGCATCGCCCCTAGTGGCGAAATTCGAAAGTTATCGACTCTATCTCGAAAACTAGGAGCGATAGCGTACAAAAGGATAGTGTGTTCTCGTTTTAGTAAAAAATTATGTCTTACATGCAAAAATAACTTTATTAGAAGCCTTGAAATATAATTTTTTTATATCCAATCAACAACTTTAATTATTTCAATAATCGCGTGTAAAAGTGTTACTTTATAAGATACACTTATAAAACTAACACATGCAAGCAAGGTACGATTTGTTTTAATAGGAAAATGAAGTTAGGTATGCTCGACGTAGCTATCCACCATCTAGCTATCGACAGTAATAGCAATATACAACTATACTTGAGCTTGAGTTCAGCAAATTTTGAGGTGTTAAGTTGCTACATGCTTTGATAATATAGCAAGGCCGATTATTTTAGATTTGTTTTTTACTAGTTGAGAATAGAGGCGTTAACCCCTTGGGCACGAGCGACACGTATACGTGACGCATAAGATGCCCAGAATCCTCGATTATTCCCACCAGTTATTTTTTATTGTAAGCTTTGCCTTATGTAATCCTAACATTTCTGCGATTCAATTAGGCGAAAATTTCTGTTTTGAAAAACCGGTGATAAAAGATTAAAAATTCTGTAAAGGACGCTCGTCGCGAAGGGGTTAAGAGTCTTTATTAGTTTTATTGTGAGTTCAAATAATTCAATTTAATATAATTAAAAGAAAAAATGTAAGCTAAAATACAAACATTTAGATCCCGAGACTTTCGATCACTAAAGTGATCATCTTCAGTGGGGAACTGTTGACTGAGCTGAGATGATCTCAGCTCAGTCAACAGTTCCCCACTGAAGATGATCACGTTAGTGATCGAAAGTCTCGGGATCTAAATGTTTGTATTTTAACGTTTTTAACATCTTTTGTCACCTTTTAAGCATGTTTTAATGTATATTTTATTAACTTTAAATACAAGGTGAATATTTCATTCCACTTCAATTTCGTTTTTATTTCGAAATTTTCTGTTAAAAATGTAAGCCTTTTTCATTGCAAATAAAATTATAGCATCATTTAAATGCTTTTCAGTTACGTATTGTCGTTAGTGTCAAGCAAAGTAATGTCTGAAATTTTGTACATATATTTTCAAATGTTTTATTACCAGAAATATTTTTCCAATAGCATGCGTCGGAACAATTAAGTTTGAAGATATTTTAATTGACTTTCATTGCATTCTTCAAGAATTTGGTTTAAACAAGTCTGACGATCTGTATCAAACTATTGTAGAGATTTTATTTTGACATTCTGATTTTACGGTGTCCCATTCCAAAAAAATCGAATGAATTTTACAGATTTCTTAGAAAATGCATTTATTTTTCCAACGGAAATAAATTCCTAACGGAATAAAACAATAAAGATATGCTAGTGTAGAATTTTGATTTTGTTTTTGAATCTTGATTGTAGGTGATTTTCGAATCTTGACTGATAGTTAATGGCATATTTATAGTGATACTGGCAGAAATTTCGGATAGAGATCAAATCTTGGTGGTCCCCCTATTGGCCTTGTCATATAAAATCAAAGAAATCAATAACCCATATTGTGTAATGGTAAATTGTATACCTGGGTTTTCACGTACTCTACAAGAAAAAATCAAATGAAGTTATCTAGTGCATAGCTTTACCCTTCCAGGGTATTTTTTTAAATCAAATAAACATACTTTCTATAATGTATATACTTTAGTTAATAGTCTCTAGATGGCAGCACTAAAAATTGAAAATGTGTCTCTACGGTTACGCCATCTATATGCATTATTTTCATTGTAGATATAAATAGTCTCTGAATGTAATATTTGTGCTGTAAATGTGATGTCTTGATGTTTGTATATTTAACCTCCAGTTAAAATGCTTTATTCGGACCACTCATTTATATATGTGTTTATTTTGATTTATTAATCTTACATATATTATACTTTCTAATAGAAATTATACTTTACAAATGAATCAAATAAGCTATACAGTTGAACAATTGAATAATTTAGGCGTTTCATGCGATTCCTAGTTAACACCAACTTCACGCCCTGTCTAGAAGTTGATGTAATTCTAAAACTTAGGAAGCCATAAGAGAAAAGAAGTCTAACTGCAGTCTAAACTAAATAAGAATGAGTATAATTATAATCAAAGATTAAAAAAAAACGTTTAGGATAGGATTGAAAATGAAAAATATAGTTAAATTAATACAATATAATACCTTTGAAATCAAAATACGTCATACAAGTTCTATCAACAAAATCTGATCACCTCTCTAAGTTAAAGGTGACAAGTATTTAGTTTATATAGAATACCTTTAAGTTAAAAAATTAATATCAAATTCAGACAACAAAATGACTGAAACTCCAAGTTAGAGATCGCTTGTAGTAATACATTACATAATAGTTAGAGAGAAAAGAAGAAGAAAATTGAAGAAATAAGTATATAAAAGGATAAATGATGCCAGATAAATTGGAATGATTTTAATAGTTATTATTAACGAAATTTTTATTATATATATATATATATTCACTTGATATCAACTCCAAATTATTAAAATTTTATGGTTTATTATATATATAATATTTTTTAAAAATCATTTTCTCTCTCTCTCATTTTAAATATTCTTCATATTTTCAGTATTTTTGGCCAATTACCATTGAAGCACAAGCTATGGTAAAATTATGATTGCACTTGTTAATTTATTAACTATGTGGTATTCTGTGTACACATTATTATTAATTATCTCTTTGGAGATTTTATTAGAATGTTACAAGAACTTGATATGTTTTTTGAAATTCAAAGATATTATAAGCAAACATATTAAATACAAGTCTTTCTAATAAAACTAAATATAAAACTAATAATACACAATTAATTATAAATTTTTCCAATCATGTATTTAATAATATCAATTTACACAATATAATAAACAACATTACTAACAATTTTCCAATAAAAAATTTTACCATTCACAAGACATACAAATATAATCGCACACTTGGACGTAAAATTTTTAATTACAATTCTTTTGCAAAACAATTGGTCTCTTCAAATAATTACCCATGTTATTGTAATGACCCAAAATATCAAAAGTACATAAATACAACACATGGTCATATCATTACTGGTGATCTTAATATTGTAGAACAACCTATTTTACAAAACTTAATGCATAATGGAACAAAATTTCGCCTTCCATATAAGTGTAATATCAAATCCATAATATTGCAGTTTATTCAAGATATTGATTTATTTATATATAAAATTGCTATTGATTACAATAAACCAATCGAGTATTTTAGTGAATGGAGATTTTCTGTTATAGATAAAATGAAAAATGAAATTATAAAAAATTATCATCATATTACACATGCAGCTTTTAAAAATATAAATAAACATATATCAGAATTACAAAACAAATTTATAATTACTTATGTAGATAAATCTCCAAATAATTATGCTATCATTTGTAAAGAATACTATAAAGGGTTAATTCACAATGCAATCAACACTAGTAATATTTTTAATAAAACCAAATTAAATATTGAAATAAATAATAGAAAATTATTAAATTATCACAAGTCACTAAAAATCAAATGTAATAATTTAAATTATCCTTATCTTGTTATAATTCCAAAATTTCATAAAAATCCTATTAAATTTCGCACTGTTACCATCGGGTGTAACACATATAATAATAATGCAAGTAATTTACTACTTAATATTTTAAAGCAGATATATGATATAACGTTAAAACATAATAACCAACATTGCCTAAAAAACAGTTTTCAACTCATTAATAAAATACATAATATCAATCCGGTAAAATTCATAAAAACATTGGATTTTAATGATTTATTTAATAACATAGATATAAAAGACTTACATAAAACAATGTGTATATTATTTAAAGAATTTAAATCTCAATTAAAATTAAAAGAACATATTTCAGTAAATTTTTTTAAAACTTTACTAAATTTTACATTGCATAATAATTACATCATATATGACAATATTATTTATAAACAATGCCAGGGAATTCCGCAGGGCGGAACCGCATCTAGTATTCTCTCTGACCTTTACTTATATTATTATGAAAGAAATATTAGTCCGAACAATGATTATGTATTTTATCGCTATACAGATGATATTATCATATTTTATTTCAATGATAAAAATTGCACATCACCACTCAATTTTTATCCTACTCAGCTTAAATTAAGCGAAAATGATTTAATTAATAATAATATAAACTTTCTTGACTTAAAAATCAATATTAATAATAATTATAAATTAATTTTTGATATTTATGATAAGAGATTTGATTTTCCATTTAAAGTAAATATTTTTACCAATTTTGCTTCATGTTTACATAAATCTGTTTATAAAAATATAATTATCAATTATCTACATCGAATAAAATACTTATGCTCAGATATAAATAAAAACAAAAATATTAGATTTATTCGAGATCAAGCAAAAATATATGGTTATCCAATTTTTATGATAAATTCAATCATCAACTCTTTTAAATAACATTTATTATATCATTAAAACACGGTATGTAATAAATTTTTGTTTTAATGTGCGATAACATATAACAATAGATATATAATATTACAATTATAACATACATTAATACAATTATAACATATTAGGAAATTTAATATTTGATTGAACATTATATACACTTTGTATAGTATGTGATTGTGCGTTGCCGATCACACATGGTTAGGGTGTTATTAATGTGCAATTTTCATACATTTATAATTTAACTTATACAATAACACATAAAATTATACATGGATAACATTAGTAATTATAACTCACAAACATATCTATTTGCAATATATACAAATATATATATATAGTTTTTTATTTTTTTATCTATGAAATATTAAATTTAACAAGTATTTTAATTACTGCATTGCATTAATTTGATTGTAACACAGTAGTAATAATTATAATGATCAATTTTATAAATTTTGAGATAATTTGAATTGTTTATGAATTATTTAATTTGATATTAAAATTAATCTATGAAATCTAAAATATAATTAAGTATTAGTATAAATAATACATTAATTATTTAATAACAAGTCTAAAATATATTTAAGTAGTAGTAACAATAACATTAATTATTTAATTATAAGTCTATAATATATATCAGTAGATTAATACAGCTGGCAGCAAAACACTTTTAAAAAAAAAATAATATCTATTTTACATAATATACTCTTATTAAGTATATCTGAAATGCTGTGCAGGATGAATAAATTCTGTGTAGATTTATTCATATTGTAAGATTTTATTCGAATTTAATGTAAAACTATTAGGTACTATTGTTTTTTTTTAAATTTATTTATATAATTAAATCCAATGAAATGTATATGTAACTAATAAAGTGGATATGCAAATAGATATTAATTATGAATAATTATAATACCAACAGATGGCGACACTTTACGTGTCAGGTAGATATGATAATATTATTAATATTATTTTTAATTTAACTATAGAGGGAGCTATTGCTTGTATATTAATTTTACTTTCAGGAATTAAAATTAGATGGAGTAATTATATATTCACGGATATAATTTTGTTATAAGTGTATTATCACCAGAATAATTTTGTGTGTTTTTGAATAATTTTGTGTTGGTGTGTCATCGATGGAGTTGTGTTTAAAAAAAAAATGTGCTCTCAACTTGTCTTTCAAATTATTTCTCTCAACTCGATTGTCAAAATTATGTGCGTGCCATGTGGACGTGGATATTATGCAGAAGTTTCTATATTTTGTGGATTCAGGATAATTATTGTGAGTAAAATATTTTATCTACAATTTAAAGGTTCTAATTTCCAATATTATTTCAAAAATGATATCTAGTGGTAATTTAGTGAGGTGATTTATAATGTTTTTAGGATAATCGATGTAAGTGAATTATATTATATATTCTTAATGGTTTTTTATTTCCAATTTAAATATTTCCAATCTTATTTTTTCCAACTGTTATCTGGTAATAATTCAGTATACTTGGTTGATTCTACTGTTCTTAGCATCATGCCAGTAGAATTATGAAATACTGAATTATTTTTTAAAACACATGTGGGTGCAACCAAGCTGACGAGTACATCTACATGTGTTTTTTCATATCCAATTCTTGTTTGTTCTCTTGTGGTCCAGTTTTCCATTGTATAATGTTCATATTTGATTTATTAATCCATTTGTGTTTACTTAATAGCAACTCCAATCTATAATTTTTTTTCTCCCTTTCTCTCTCTTTCTTTTTTAAATATTATTCAGGTATGAGTAAATTTGGCCAATTACCATTGAAGCACATGCTATGGTAAAATTATGATTGCACATGTTAATTATTAGATATGTGGTATTCTGTTTACACAATATCATTATTTATCTCTTTGTAGATTAAAGTAGAATGATATTAGAACTTGATTTGTATTTTGAAATTCTTATATATATATATATATATATATATATATATATATATATATATATATATATAAGTCTGGAAGTGGTCGAATAACTCGAGAAATATACATCGGATTGAAAAACGGTAAATATGTGTTCAATATTAAAAAAAAAATTAAGGATATCAAAGTTGACCCCAACTCTGCCCCCTGGAGGGGAAAAGGGGGAAATTTGAAATCTGAAATGATAACCCCCCTTTTTTATTGCAGATTCGGATTCTATAGAAAAAATAAGTAACTTTTGTATTTAACATTTTCTTTGAAAAATCGTAGATGGCGCTGTAATTGAGTAAAATGTAGGGATCCTACATTAGAGAGAGATTGGACATTGACGAAAAGTCCGCCATATTAGTTACAAAGCAGATGGAACGCCGTAGAACGCAATGCATTTTCATCCGCGTCCAACACTTTTTATTCTATTAAAATCACCAGAAATTCATTTCATATGCCTTCACAGAGTCATTCAGAACATAAACATAAGCACAATTCCGTTTTAATGAATAAGAATTCTCAGAAAATGCTTTTTCTTTTAATCGGCTGAATTGCAGGGTTAACATTTCGGGACTTTACATTATGCTTAAAATAATCAAATTTGATTCTAAACAAATATTCAAGATTTTGGGGTTTTTTTCACTTAAAATAAACATTTTAATTTATGTATAACACAAGAAATGCTACATAATGTAATTTTTTGTAGTGTGGATATTTATTTTTTACTTTCCTCTGTTTAAATGGTCATGACTCATGACATAGATTAGTTAGGTTACTTTTTTTAGTAAATAAATAAAATTTCTTAGAGGGAACTCTTTTAATTTCATAAGGTTAAAAATATATCATTTAACAGCAATAAGAAATTAAAAAAAAATACTGAAATATTCAGAAAAGTATAAATTTTTGAAAATTATTCCTAATATACCTTCTTTATTAATGTATTTACATTAATAAATTTAGATAGTTTTAAAGAAACTAATTGGTTGTATGAAATTAAAAAGCTTCAATTGTCTAGAATAATACACTTTATAATACTAAGTATATCTAAATATAAAAAAAAAAAAAAAAAAAAAAAAAAAAAAAAAACATTCCGAGAAACTGAATAAAAAAATTTACACACATATGCTTAGTAATGTTTATTTATATAGAGATTTATATATTATGAGTTTATATATTTTTGCAATTGTCAGAGTCAGCGCTTTTATATATAGATTTTTTTTTAATGCGGAAAATTTAAATGCTTATGTCTTGTGCTCTCAAATTCCGTGGATATTTAAAAAAGAAATTATTAAAAAATGAACAGTTTAACAATTTATTCAATTATTCCTTATAATTTATAAAAAATTTCATATTTTAAAAAGAGTGCACTATATACAATTTTATTCTGTATTACGTTCTTAAAATAAATGTTTCAAAATGTAAACAGAAATTCATCGCCAACAACGTTTGCCAGTTACCGCCAACTGTGTCAAACTTCGAAACTCCAAATTATTTACACGTTTTGCTCACTCACTACAAAAAGATTTAAATCAAAATCAGTTTTAAAATGTAAAACAAGAGACGCAGAAACGAAATTGCTTTGTTTGTGTTACTCATTTCGATAGTTATTATTTAATGAAACTGTTTAAAGTTGACCGCATACACAACAATTGAACTCTGACAATTTAAAATATGTTACAAAATAAATAAACATTACTAAATATTAAAAAGTAACTATAAACAACAAAAGAAAATTATCTATTAATAGTGTAATAAGTCTTGATACAATATTTAAAACGTTGAATCTTTAAAATCCAAATTTTCTTGAGAAAGCAATACCAGCGTATACATACGACGTAACTAAAATGGCGGATTTGTCAAATCTGCCGGCGACGCAATGTCCAATCTCTCTCTAATGTAGGATCCCTAGTAAAATGCAGTGAGAATCGTTTCCATTGAAAAGTCTGGAAACGGTCAAACAACTCGAGAAATATACATCGGATTTAAAAAGGGAAAAATACATGTTCAATATTTTATAAAAATCTATTTAGGGATATCAAAGTGTCTTCCCCCCATTTCTGGAGGGAAAGGAGGGGGCAACTTTGAAATCTTAAATTATAACCAATTTTTATTGCAGATTCGTATTCTACGGGGAAAAATACGTAACTTTTGTACTTAAAATTTTCTTCGGAAAATCGTTGATGGCGGTGTAATCGAGTAAAATGCAGTGAGAATCGTTTTCATTGAAAAGTCTGGAAACTGTCGAATATCTCCAGAAATATACATCGGATTGAAAAACGGAAAATGCGTGTTCAATATTTTATTGAACAAGTATTTTTCATTTTTTCAATCCGATGTATATTTCCCGAATACTGAACACGTATTTTTTTCGTTTTTCAATCCGATGTATATTTCTCGAATATTGAACACGTATTTTTCTGTTTTTTTAATCCGATGTATATTTCTCGAGTTATTCGACCGTTTCCACTGCATTTTACTCGATTACAGCGCCATCAACGATTTTCCGAAGAAAATGTTATACTTTGCACTTTGATATACCTAAATAGATTTTTCAAAAAAATTGAGCATGTATTTTTCCATTTTTCAATCCGATGTAATATTTCTCGAGTTATTTGACCGTTTCCAGACTTTTCAATGGAAACTATTCTCACTGTATTTTACTCGATTACAGCGCCATCTACGATTTTCCGAATAAAATGTTAAACACAAAAGTTACGCATTTTTTCCCGTAGAATCCGAATCTGTTATGAAAAAGGGGGATTATCATTTCAGATTTCAGATTTCTCGAGCTATTCGACCGTTTCTAAACTTTTCGGACACCCTTTATATATATATATATATATATATATATATATATACATATATATATATATATATATATATATATATATATATATATATATATATATATATATATAAACATATATATATATATATATATAAACCGTAAACCACAACACAGAAACAACTTACAACAAATGGGGGAATAAAAATATAATTGAAAATGAACAAATACCTGTTTGAATAATATCCAGTGAAAAGTAGAAGAATAAGATAAAACAGATTGGAGTGAGACAAATAAATGATTTAATGAAATATGGAATATATGTGACACTGCAGCAGAATCGTCAGACCCAAATTACTGCAGATACCACAAAAAATATACTATTTCATCCATGTATAAGCTATAATTAGCTAAAGTAATACAAGACTTGGGCAATCGTATATATATAAGTAAACCAGAATTTTACAGAAATTGGAAAACGAAAAAGATAGAATATAAGATGATTTCGCATAAAAACCAGGATGTTTACATGCATGAATCAGCAAATCTTCACATGTTGCCAAAAAAAATTTACTAATCAGTAGATGAATTACAAGAAAAGTGAATAATTCATAAATATTCAAGCTAAATGATTCAAACCATGATGAATTGAAACTCGCGTCAAGACCAGAACTGCTCCATGGAACATGACCGCCATCTTTTGGCTGTCCAAGAAAGTGTATCAGAACCTTTCAAGATAGCCGAACAAGAAATTTAGATACAAAACTGCGACTGCCGTCTAGTGTCAGTTTAAGAAACAATATCAGAAATAGTTATTACAAATGGAATGTAAAATTTAAAGTAAGTGCCTAATATAAAGTTTATAAATTAAAAATATTTAATGTAAATATTGATGGAAAAGGTAGGTGAAAACATTAATTAAATTAATGAATAAAATTATGTAAAAAATTATGTATAAAAATTAAAGAAAAGAAAATTTAATTAATTAATTAATACGATTACAATACATAACAGTGTTATATCTATAAGTAATTAAAAATAATAGTTAAATCGGTGAAGGACAGCTTTAAATAAGACAAATATTTATTAAAAAAAGATGATTAATGAAATGATTTAGATATGATTTTATCCCACATAAATCAAAGAATTTAATTAAAATTCAATAGATTAAATTAAAACTGCATATTAGTTGATATGAAATCATTACTGTGATAAGCTATGATAAATAGAAAGAAAGTGTTCTGAATGAATAAAGTTAGTGAGAAGGAAATTAAAAAAGACAAATTTTAGTGATATTAAAGTATGATTATTGATGAAGGGATTGAAATGACATTGTCCCGTGTCCCACTCAAATCAAAGAAACCAGTCATATGAAATACTTCATAAAGTGAATGTGATGAAAAGAATTTTGTTAAAAAATGAAGTGTATATAACCAGCAAATGAGTAACATATGTAATGAAAGGATGCACTGTAAACCAATAACCCACTCTCTCGCTTTTAGGTAGATTTTGTAAGAAATACTACCTATTACATTCTCCCCTAAGTTGGAATTTTTGAAAAAATTTTGCAGATCTACGCCGATCATGACTCCCAGAACCCCAAAACACCCCCAGTTCAAAACTTTATCTATCTATCTATCTATGTCACTTTTTTATGGACACGATAACTCCAATAGTTCTGCACAAATCTCTTCCAAATTGATACATAAAAACTCAGTCAAGTTCGTTAACGGGCAAAATCGAACCAAGTGTGGGGGGGGGGGCTTTTTGTGAAAACAGAAAAAAACCGTAATTTCTTAATTATGATACTTATCGAATCCGTTTAAAGTTATTATTACTTCTAGGAAAAGGGCCGAAAATTTATGTATGACAGATTTTTGATATCATTAAAAATGGTCCCAAGGGGGGGGAAGGGGGGATGTAGAAGAAAAAAATTCATAACTTTGTTAATTCCCAAGATATCAAATCCGCTTGAATTTATTGTAAATCTCCTTAAAATTATCTACAACTTTTATATTGACAAGTTTTTTATAGGACCAACTCTTATGGCAAAAAAAAAATTAAAAACAAAAAAATCCCTGCTGGCTCCGCCTACAAGCAGACGTGAAAACAGAAAAAACCCCATAACTTCTTAATTTTTATACATATCGAATCCGTTTAAAATTATTATTACTTCTACGAAAAGGACCAAAAATTTATGTATGGCGGATTTTTGATTTCGTTAAAAATGTCCCCAAGGAAAGGGGGGGGGGGATAGTGGTTTCAGAAGAAAAAAATTCATAACTTCATCAATTCCCAAGATATCAAATCCGCTTGAATTTATTATAAATCTTCTTAATATTATATACAACTTTTATATTGACAAGTTTTTCATAGGACCAACTTTTATGGTAAAAAAAAATAAAAACAAAAAAATCCCTGCTGGCTCCACCTACAGGCAGAGATATATTTCGAAGTGGGTGGTCCCAACTGCTACATCATGACAAATTGGTCTTTCTTCTGCAATTCTCAATAAACAGGTGCCCCACGGTCTGCGTCTTCGAAATCTACCTGTGTCTGTAGGCCGAGCTGTCAGGGATTTTTTCTTTTCTTTTCTTTCTTTCTTTTTTTTTCTTTTTTTGTTTAATTAACTATTGCATAAATATTTATTTACGTAAAATATTTTAACTCAGTCTATAGGAAATCATAATATTTATGACTTCTTAAATTTTCAAGAAAATTCATTTAGTAGTTTTAAAATAAATCGCAGCATCAAAATTAACATTTCGAGATAAAAGTGTTTAAAACTTTTGAATTAGAGAAAATCGTATTGAAATAGGGTCGTTCTTTGCGTGATAATTTTGAAGCACAAAATCCCTTTAACATTTAGTCACCAAAAATTTTTCAGAATTGAAAATATTTTTTTAAGGCCATACCATTTGATACCCAACTTCTTAAACAAAGAAAAGTGACTATTTCAAATAAAATAGTATTATATAAAAAGACATTTGATTTGTTAAATAAACAATCAGTATAAATATATATAAATATGTACACATTTTATAACAATTTTTTTATAAAGCACTGAACTGAAAGATTAAAAAATAACCCTTTTCTTTAACTGACCACCTTTTTGTCAGTTATAGAGTTATGAACTTTTTAAACTATACGTTGTCATTGGTATGTTACTCCAAAGAATATCACAATCTTTCAAAAACTAACTCAAATAATGGTATCAGATCTCTGAGTCGTAATAAAAATGAACGTTTCTATTGGAGATGGACAATCACAGGGTCACATGAAGAAAATTTTGAAATATTTCCGATTGAAAAGTTTCATGGAACTTGTTTAAACCGTTAATCAACATCTTAGAAAAACCTTTGAGTAGTTGATTGATACATTTATTGCAGTTCAAAAAAAAAAAAAAAAAAGATTTATTTTGGCTAAAGATAGTAAACCTCGTCGTAAGAGCCTACACCAGTCACGCAAAGAAACTCCACAAGCTAATTGTTAAACCTATAGGATAGTTCTTTTCAAATTTCTCGCTTGCATTTTAGTATTTTTAAATAATACTTTTGCATGGGTAGCTGAGGTTGGTCTCTAACATTGTTAGTTTGTACTTTTTCGATTTTGGGTGCAGTTTTCTTTAATGAGCTACTTTCACTTTCGAAACTTGTTCCGAAAGTGAAAAAAAAAAACAAATTTGCAACCAAAATCGAAAAAGTAAAAATTAACCCGGTTAGAGATCAACCTCAACTATGCAAAAATATTATTTAAAATATTAAAATGCAAGCGATAAATTTGTAGGTTTAACATTAGCCTGCGAGATTCCCCGCCTGACTAGTGTGGGCTTTTATAAATTTCATATTCTGAAATTGAAGTATATTATATGTTCTGCAGGTATGGCGTCGACAGTGGGTCAAATTTTCTGTGGTACATCCATCTGGAAGGAGAGAACCATACTTGGTCCTAACATTATCTCATACTTCTTCAGAAACTTCGGATAAAGAAATAATACTTTCTAGAGATGGTCTCCGGCTATTTCGTTGCAGATCAAAGTCTAGGCCTTTCAGGACCTGGGCTATCACTTCTGGAAACAAAGTCGTTTTGTATTTTGCTGCTGAAAGTGAAATACAGGCACAAAATTGGATGCAAGCTGTGCGAGATGGTCTATGGCCGCCATGTTTTTCTTTTCAGATGCTTACTGGTAAGTCATGAATAAATAACAGGCTTTTTAAAGTAAATTCCAAAACACAGTACCCACAAAATGTTGATCATAACTAACAGACTTTTTTTTCATTCTGTAGCCTGCAGTTATGAAGTATCCCTCGTAGACGATGATAACACTTTTATGGCCGGTCATTTGGGCGTTTACGGGCGCTTTGTTTTGACGTCTGAAGATGTTATCTCTCTCATGCATCCACACTGGGGATCAACTTTGTTGGAGATATCTCTTAACAATATAATAGATGTGCTTTTTATAAGAGAAGCAGATATTTCCCCAGCAGGAGTTTTCAGCATAATTTTAAAAAGGTATATTTCATTTATTTTTTGGATAAAATACACTGATTAAAACATTTAAAGGATATTGTTAGTCTTATATAAAATAACAGTATAAGCGAAAAAAATTTCTGCAGGAAATGGAAGAAGAGAGTCACAAATGCAATTTTTTCTTATTTCCAAACGTCGAAGTATGCAAATTTTGAGTTTGACTTCAAAAACGACGCTTTAGCGGCAGCGAATGAAATTTGGCTTTCAACTTACTGAAAGACAAAGCGGAAAACAATGATCGACATTCAGTAAGTGCTTTGTTTCGATCAGTACGATGTCTCAACGAAGTCCTTTAACTGAATCAGTAGCGTGGAGAGTTGTTGGTCGGTTAGAGGGGGGGGGGGCAAACACAAGCCAAAGTAGTAGAAGCCACTGGAGTTTCACAAAGTGTGATTTATAGGATCTGGAACCGTTTTTCGGAGACTGGAAACACAGGCCGAAGACCAGGGCAAGGTCGTAGACGTGCAACAACGCCCAATGACGATCGATATTTAATGCTAATGGCTCGGAGACACCGAAATATGAATGCCACTCTTCTCCAACAACATCTTCCCTCGGCTACTGGCACCACAGATTGGACTCAAACTATCCGATACCGGCTCCACGCTGTAGGTCTGTATACTCGCAGACCAACGGTATGTGTTATGTTAATAGCAAGGCACCGTGGCGCCCGCAGGCAGTGGGTAACAGAGCATGTAAACTGGAGGAGAAATGAATGGCGCAATATTCTTTCCTCTGTCGATCCTCGTTTTTCTGTTAATCCTGATAATAGGCGTATTTTCATCTGGAGGAAACGTGGCACTAGAAACAATCCTGCGTTCCTGCAAGGAAGTATCAGATTTGGAGGTAGGGGAGTGATGGTCTATGCTGGCATCTCCATTGATGGGCACACCGACCTCCACATCATTTGAAATGAAGCTCTGACCGGTCAGCGATATAGGGGTGAGATTGTCAGATCTATTGTAATCCCTTACGCTGCAGCAATTGGAGATGACTTCATGTTAATGGACGAAAATTGCAGGCCACATCGTGCTCACTTGGTGGACGATTTCCATTTCGAGGAAGAAATCATACGAATGGAATGGCCAGCGTGATCTCCGGACATGAACCCAATAGAGCATGTTTGGGACATTCTAGGCAGACGAGTTGCTGGCCGCCTACCACCCCCACAAACTCTCCAAAATTTGGAAAGAGTTCTTCTGGAGGAGTGGGACAGAATATTCCAGCTCCTCATTAATAGCCTCATTGACGTTATGCCTCAAAGGTGTTCAACGTTGCTGGCCGTCCGGGGAAACCATACTCCCTACTAAAAACAATTTTCTTTGAATGAAACACCTTTTTATTCATTTTTTCTCATATGCACAAATTGCGTTTTTTTTTCTTTTGTACCCGAATGCTCAATACATTGCATTTTTTTCTACGAAACATGTGTAATTTTTTTCTCATATAGCCTACCACGCTTGTAAATCATGTATCAATCATTTAACAATTCCCCATCCGCAAGATCCATCCACAACCTCAATATCCTTTAATTGTTTTGAGCAGTGTAGTTATCTATCTATCTGTTTATGAGGCTATTTACCTTTCTAAAAGAAGAAACACATTTTATTTTTAAAGTAAACGTGTACTTGTAAGAAACGTAAAGGGCGAAACAAGTTTAAATATCTAAAAAAGGCAAGTTTTTGTTTAAAAAATCTACAGCTAATTCAAAATAAACTTTTTTAATCAAAATTATAATTCAGAATTCTCAGTGTGAGTAATCATTGTATCATTATATAATAAGAATCTTGTACAGGTTATACTATGTTATTGTGGTAGAAGGATTATCACACTCATAGAAAAAAATGCATCACCCATAGTATTTTATCACCAAATTGTTGCAAAGATGAGAGAATTTCAAGCCAGTAGACTGGGAACTGTGTTCACTTTCCGAATATGAATTCAGTTTTTGAAATAAAGGTCACCTACGTATTACAAATTGTACCTGCTTTCATTTTTCTAATGTAACACCAGCTTTTGGCACTTTAGTTCATTGGATCAAACAGCTCGGAAACGTATGCAGATTATGCATTTTTATTAAAAACTTCACAGAGTTATAAAAGAAAAACTGTTAGAGGTTAATAGATAAATTTAGAAAAGTAAAATTAATAATCCATAAGAAAAGTATTGGAATACATTCAATTAGTAATAGGATATTTTTTAAATGTAAAATAAAATAACTTAATGTAGAAGAAAAGTTAATATTTTTTTTCGGGTTATCTCTAAGGTTTTCTTTTCTGTAAAAGCAAACGATAATATAGGGTTTATCCAAGAAGTAATGTTAATGATTATCCTGTGAAGCGAATACACGTCGTAGCGCACTCGGAGCGGTGGGGGGGTCGGTGAAGGGAGGAGTTAGTTTGCGAACGGGCGTTCGCTCAGTCGTCTCCGACCATCCAGAGAGTAAGGATAGGCACTTTCGTGAACTTTGTTTTCGTCTCCCGTGCAAGCCGCGATGCAGCGCTCGATTGAGCAAAGGGTTGCCATCAAGTTTTGTGTGAAACTCGGCAAGTCCGCAGTGGAAACCTTTCCGAACGAAGGGCTCAACTACTCCTGCCCGACATCGTGGACGATTGGAAACTTCACCATGACAACGTGCCGTCCCATGCTACCTTCCTTGTGACCCGTTTCCTGGCTCATTCAGAGGTGTCACCAGTTCCCCAGCCGCCCTACAGTCCTGGCGTGGGTCTCTCCAACTTCTTTTTCCCACGCTTGAAAACTCCCATGAAAGGACATCATCTCTGGGTGGTTGACAAAGTCAAAGAGGCTTGCACCAAGGCTCTAAAGGACATTTCGGAAAAGGCCTACCGTGACGCCTTCGATACCTGGAAATTTCGCTGGAAGCGATGTATTGACGCAGGAGGAGCCTATTTCGATACCTTTTAATGTTTCTCGATAAAAATGAAGTTAAATTTGTAGGGATGGATTATATCCCTCATTTATTTGAAAAGTTAAAATATATCCTAAAGAAATATAATATGATTTTAGTAGCCAGACGTGATGCTAAATTAGTAAACATAGTACAGACAAGAATAGATCCAATTGATATGCACAGTAGGTCAGGTATTTACGTGATTCCCTACAAAGATAAGGTTACAAATAAATTATTAAATTATGTAGGTATGGCCACTAGAAAGTTAAAAATGAGAATCAATGAACATATTCAAGATGTTAGAAAAAATAGACCCGCCATTGCCTTATCTAGATCATTCCAAATAAGTGATATTGAGATATTTTTCCATAAAGCAAGAATCATTATGCGGACTGCCGATTTTAAAAGTTGTGTAATATTGGAGTCCCTAGAAATTTTATCGCAGGCAAGCAACTGTTGCAATGATGTTTTATCATACCAAATACCAAGCATTTGGTACGAACTGCTCCGAGTTATGGGAAAGTATGGTCTCCTGAAAGAGTCGTGATTTGTGTTTCCCCCTCACCAGCAGTGGGTCCATCCACCAACGCATGTCTATAATGGGTTCTCCTGTCACTTTGAGTTCTAGTCTTGAACAACATCAGAGCTCTGGTCTCTGCTGATTGAAATCCTTCATAATGGCTTTGTTTAGAGCCGAAAGTGTTATGTACTACTAATATTTTGTGTTTTAAAGTTTTTAAGACATTTGTACACATGTTTTTATCGGGCGGCTATTTTAGTAATGTGTAAAATAAATCATTTTTCATCAAAATATTTTTCTTATTGTGGTTCTTTTCATGTAAAAGTTAATGTAGATCATAATTCATAATTTTTTAATATGAATTTATTAATAAGTTTTATAACTATAAATATGCTTTTGAATAAAAAAAAATACTTAGATCATCTTTGGGTCCATTCAATGGACCTTATTTAAAAGAAACATTTCAATCAAATGATTTTTAGGAAGATGTAAATTAAAGTTTCTGATGTGGATTTTACATTAGCATCCTCACATTTTGACTGCTTTTAGAATATCCAAGAAAAAGAGCCCAAACTGTATATACTTTTACGGGCTACTTTGATCTAAGGAGCATAAATAAAGTGTCAAAAGTCGGCGTTATCATTTGAAAATTGAAAGTAGGTACAAATTGCAACATTTTTACGATCCCTACTTCAAAGATTGTATTCGCATTCGAAAAGAAGAACAAATTCCCCTTTAAAATTGCCCTGAGATAAATTGGTGATAAAACAGCAAGAGGTGATGCGTTTTTTACCATGGCTGTAACGTATGCTGTATACTACATATATATATATATATAAACACTAGCTGTTATACATGACTTCGTACAGTTAAAGAAGTATAAATGCATTAATTAAGCAAACAAATTCACTGACGATAATTAAAAACATATACAATTTACCAACTCGTTATCACATTTTAAGTTAGTAGAAAATACTTCTGATGATCCCAATTTGCTATTTATGTTGATATATATAGGGTCATTTAATTTTCTTTCGTGAACTTAAAATTTCATACGCTTTCTCTAAGATAAAGTTTCGAACAAATTTACTCTTTTGTTATTCTATTTTATCCTTTCTATTTATGCTTACTTGAGAATTGATAACATCCGAAAAAACCTATATTCTGTGTTGTGAAAACGTATTGATAACATCCGAAAAACCTATATTCTGTGTTGCGAAGATCTGTAGACATCACAGATCTGTAGATCTGTATTACATAACAGAAAGTAATACATTATAGGAACTACTCGGAAATGTTTTCAAAAATCTGTGGCAGAAAAAGAAATTTAGTTTTAATAAACGCTTCTTTAAATCTCGAAAATATTTATGTTTCTGAGGTTTCTAAACATGAAGAACGTCTTTCGGAATCATGTGTAATCCGAGAAAGGTTATTGTTTATTCTCTTTCGTGGTTATATTTTGTTTTCGTAAATTAAGAAATATTTGTTTTCCTTTTTTACAGTTCATCCAATTAAAAACCTTTTACGTCGAAATATATACTTTTGTAAAAATTACGAAATTTAAATTTTCATACAGTGCCTGAAGGCTACAAGTTAAATTTTGAAACGTCTTCTCCTGATTCTAAAAAATAAAATGAGAAAATGTTATTCTTCAACAAAACTTACCGAATTCAGGACTGCGACAAGCTATTATTATTATTATTACGTTTTCTACCACCATTTCAAAATAATAATTTTTAAAATGTTGAAAAACTGGTATAATACGTAAATAAAGGCAAAACATTTCTTAATAACACCATAAAAATAATAAATGTGCAAGGCCTTTCGGAAGAACTTTTGCTTTCTTCATCAGGCGCAAAGAAGATGTACTACCACTTTGAAAGCAAGCAAGGTTGAAAGGAAATGGAAAAGAAACAGTTGGGTTAAAGAAAACAACCAATAAGAAAGCAGGAAGCATAAAACAATCACAAAGAGAGCGTTTAGTCAATCAGAAGAAGTCGGAACATAACAGAAAGAAACTGAATAAAAAGACAGAAAAGTAAAAGGAAATTATAAGAAAATTTATAATATATATAATAAGAAAAAAAGAACTGAAAAAATACAATAAAAATATATTTAACAATAAATTAGAAAATAAAATCTTTGATTTGAAATAGTACAAGTCAAAGTAAAAATTACGAAACAACACTTACAAAGAACAAGTTAATAAAATTCTGAAGTCAGAGATTTTATTAGCTTAACTAAACTTTGCATCTCTTAAACTACTTTCGAATTTAATAGTATATTTTACAAACAATCTGACGTCTTAAATATGGAAAATCGTTTATCATCAATTCTCTGTCACATTTATATGCATAAGTTTGAGGAAAAATTATTGAATCTGTTATATAATAAGCAAAGGCAAAAAGAAAAATAAATTCAATAAAATAAAAGTATATTTAAAAATCCTTCTATATTAAAAAAAAGTAATCTGGAACTGAGCCAAAAACGAAATGTACCAATCAAATTCTGCGTAGATATTCCGGGTTAGTCTCATCGCTTTTTTACTAAGGACTTTTTTGAGGAGCTATTACTTTTTTTCTAGCCATCCTACGGATTCGAAAATCATACCACCAGGCGCGAAATATAACAAGCTTTCAGAAATTAAAAAAGTTATCACGGTCGGACAATAAAAACTCAAAAAAATCCTTAAAAATCGAGTAAAAAATCTTTTATTGAAAAAGTAATTTTTTTATATTGTTGCCAATTTCTAAATAAGCGCAAAGGATTATGTTTTATCTCAAATAAAAAATGTATTTGCGCGAGACTATTAAAAACAATAATGAAAGTTTAAAATAATAATTAAATGATCACGAGTTGAAAGCTGGAAATAAAGAAAATTACGTCATAAAAATTGTGTTTACACATGAATATTAAAAATAAAGAAGATGAATTAAATGAAAAAGCATTATAACCAGTTAAATGAAAAAGCATTATAACCTGATTACAGAAGATAGTCGGCGTTCGTGATATCATCATCATCATCTTTTAAAAACAGGATACATTACCAGGTTTTAAGAGGCTGTGAAATCAGAACGGGGGTTGGTGAGCGTAGCGAGCAGGGGGCAGAGCCCCCTAGTAAATTACAAAATAAAATCTTTGATTCCAAATAGAACAAGTAAAAGTTACGAAACAACATTTACAAAAAACAAGTTAATAAAATCTTAAAAGTAAAAGGTTCTTTTTACACTATTAAACTAAACTTTGAATTACTTAAACTACTTTCGAATTTAACAGTAGCTTTTACAAACAAACGAACGGCTTAAATTGGAAAATCTTTTATCATCACTTCTTTGTTGCATTTATATGCATTATTTTGAGGAAAAATTAGTGAATCTGTTAAATTTGAAATGTTGGATGCGATTTTTTGACGACAGTTTTGTCTTCTTTGAAAATCTTTTTGATATTTCCACCGTTCTTCAAATTTTCAATTTTATCGGCCCACATATTCAGTTTACTTTTAAGTTAGAAAATTACATTAAACTTCCTTTCCTTGATGTATTAGTTACTAGATGCAATTCTTTTTTCAAAACCTGTGTTTATAGAAAACCCGTGTTTCTGTCTCAACACCCCCTATGCGCTCTCGAATCACTCAACTAGCCAGAAAATCGGTGCAATTTATACATATGTGTAGTGCCCTCAAACATTTGTTCCGATTCTGCTTCTCTTAATGGTGAACTTAATCACTTAAAATCTTTGCTGTCAAAAGAAGTTTCAACTCTTCTGTTACCGCTAAATCTGTTAGAATTCAATAGACCATCTAGTAAATCTATTCTTTCACAATCTGTAATAATCAAAACTAAATCTGACAGTTTGATTGTTCTGCCTTTCTATCCTCCTTTATGTTACAAATTAGCTATAAAGTTTTTAAAACGTTTCAATTTTAATGTTACCTTTAAGCCTCTCAGTAAACTTAAGTTCCCTTCTACTAGCAAGTCTTCTGCTTCTCATCTTCACAAATGAGAAATCTGTAACGTGCCTTGTAACTTGTAACGGATGTCATATATCCATGGCTGCCAACTTCTACGTTTTTTATGCAAAGATATTCGGATCATAAATTTTACTTAATAAGTAAACTAAAATAGGTACTACATTTCATTAAATAAACGCGGCACAAATTTTAAAACTTTTTTGAAGGGGTTCAAAACATGATAATATGATTTTAAAAAGCGTATAAGTTACCAGCTATGTTTATCTTAGGCATCTTAGGTCAAACTAAAAGAAATCTTCAAATCCGCCTCAAAAGAACATTCCCGTTATGTCTCTAACCAAGATTTTTTTAAATTTTCTATCGCCAAACATTTTTGGGATTTCGGCCATAGTTTTAATATTCAAAATGCTAAAATTAACTTTCATGCCAATTATACCTGTAAATTGGACTTTCTCGAAATTTTAGTTATACCGTAATCGTGATGTTTGATTAGTGAAAAATCTGATTTCATTATGCTCTCTGCAGCTTGGAAAAACCTTTTTTGTTCAATTATATAGCCTTTTCATATTATTTGGTATATATATATATTTTTTCCATTTCTATTTTATTTCTATTTATTATTATTATTATTTTCTTTTAAATTTATGTTTTATTTAATTAATTGTTTTGTTTACATATGTATTTATCGAAACTTTAACACGTATTTCTTCACTTTATAAACCGTTTCATAGTATTTATGCACTGATGCCAACTTTTGCGATTTGCTGCCTCTTTGTGAATCGGTCAAAAAAAACAACAAAAACAAAAAAACACTTGTGCTATTTTGCAACTAAATTGTCTCAGAGATTTGCGTGAGATACCATTCGACTGGGAATTGTGTTTTCTTTCTGAATATGAATGCAATTTTTGAAATGAGAATCGTCTACATATTTAACTTTCATTTTTCATATGGTAACGACAACTTTTGACACTTTATTGGGGGAGTTTCTTGGGGGTATATAGGGGAAGTATATAGTTCATGTCCCTTTTCTTAAATGTCCATGAAATTAAAAAAGCTAATCGAATTGAGTATCCTCGGTCTGATTGCATACTCCAAATTATTCATTAAAATACATTAACGAATTAGACATATACATTTTGAGACGCAAAACTAATCTAACTCGTGAAATGTACGTGCACCGTACGGGGTAACGTTCTAGTAAACTTCAAACAACTCAAACTACGGTGAGTGTCTGAAACATTTCAGTTCTTTTCAAATTTTGAATATCGGATATACAGGGTGTTTCACGAAGGACACCTAACTTTGAAAATAAATAATCAGAAACAGTTATAGATAGAAGCATGAAAACAGTGGTATGTTTATTTAAAAACCCGTAAAAATCTGATACAAAAACCTCAAAGTTTTAGTAACAAATTGCATCGATAGATAGCGCTGCAGGTGGTATAACCACAAGTAGGCTGTATCACATCAAAAGCTATTCAAAATGTACACCTTTCATACAACACACATGTCGCAAACGAAGAATGAAATTGTCAATGACTCTCTGTAGTAGGTCACCGGAAATCCACACACAGGCTTGACAAATAGCGTCTTCCAGCTTTTCAAGTATTAAAGGATTGTTGTGGCAAACAATGTCCTTCGGTGTCATTTCCAGAATTTCTTTCACTATACACTAATAGCGATCACTGTTGAACGGGAAAATCTTCGACGACTGATCGTTCCTGGCGTCTGAGCTCTCTTTATAGGGATCCGTAATACTGACTGCAGCGCCATCTATCGGCACTAATTGTAACTAAAATTTTGAGGTTTCTGTATCAGATTCTTACGGTTTTCTTTTAATAAACATACCACTGGTTTCATGCTTCTATCTATCACTGTTTTCGAGTTATTTATTTTCAAAGTTAGGGGTCCTTCGTGAAACACCCAGTATTTAGTAATGTTAATTAAGCAAGAGGAACAAAAATTGGAATGCGTTTTTTAGTTAAACAACAAATATAACAAAGAACATTTCGGTATAAAACGGTCAAATCAAAAACTTAAAAAAAAAATCGTGGACAATTTCCAGCATTTAATGTCAAAGCCGTTTAGTTTAGCAATATTCTTTTTGATAATAATGTTTTCATTGTGATCATACTTTCTTCAACAATTTTTCTATACATATAATTTCTATTTTTAGGATTGAAGGTTCTAATGTGAAAGCTTTACAATTCTTTTGCAATACAGCTAAAGATGCAATGCAGTGGGTTTTAAGTAAGTTATATGCAAGAAGAAAAAGTTTTTCTCTAAATGGAAGCAGAAAACTGAGTGAAAATAGGGTTTCATTTTCCATTTCGGACGATTCTAGTTCTTCAAAAAACAACCTTTGTAAAGATTTGGATAATAAGAAAACAATATTTTCATTTGATAGTCAATTAGTTTCACCTCAAGCTGACAGTACAACGAAAAATAAAACTGATCTACTTATTGTAACTAACTTGCAACCTGAATATGAAAACGTACGATCCATACACATTCAAGGTGAGGACAAATATTCATCGTTTGATAAAGAGATTAATGAACTTAAAATCAAAAATCTGAAAAATACACCTGAAGAAATGTTTTTGGAGCAAAAAATTGATTATTTTCACGACTTTTCATTAGATTCTAAAAGTGTCGATGAAAATAGGCTGCTAAATATCATATCAGATAAAAGTACAAGTGAAAATATCATCAATGCAACAACTTCATGTGGAATAGAATGTTTAAAAAATTTCGGTACGAATGATGATAGCACTGACTATGTTAACCAAAATAAATTGAATAAAAAATCAGATACTTTAGCCACTGATTTATCACTACACCCAATTAAAGATGAAGCTGTGGAATATGCTGTTGTAAATAAATCACTTCCCAAAAAATCTGAAAAAGCGCGCGTAGAACATGCACCAGCAATAAACGAAAATATTTACGAAAATTTCGTTTTAGAAAGTGATCGTTTTATTAAATCCGAAACGTTCAATTCTCTGGTAAGCTTTAAAAATGGTAAAGATGACAGCTCTTCACAGACATCATGCAGTATTTTCTCTACTGATGTAAAAATTGACCAAAACAAAACAAAATTTTCAAAAACTACAATTTCAATGAACCATGATTTAAAATTTACTGAACCCAGCAACTCAAATGATCAACTGTGCATTACAGTTAATAAAAATGCTTCCAATAATTCAGAAACAGTACAATATTCTATAGACTCTTTTAGCGATCATAGAAATTATTTTAAGCAAAATCATAATTTTTTGCCAAACCTTCCTAGCGATTTCTTAGACACTAGTCTAAACTCGTTAAATCCAAGAAATAAAAGCAGGGAGAGCTCCACATCTTCTGAAGAAGATATTGGAAGCATATTTTCGTTAGTTCATGAATTTGATGTACTGAAAATGAATGAACAAATGAATGAACAAATTTATGAAGATGTTTTGGAACGTAAAGGTACGATATACGAAGAAATTGATGAAAATGGAGATGAATTTGATAATCCATCATTGAGTGTCCCAAAATTACCTGAAAGACCAAAAAATCTTGAAATTCCAGAAAGTCTTCGTTTGCAAAAACTGTCCAGAAATATAGAAAACACTTTAGAGGTAATGGAAGATAAAAAATCCCAAAAAGTGTTAAGTCGTCCGAATTTTATAAAAAAAATTAAAGACGTAAACAGAATAATGCGATTAACTCCTAACCAGGAGTATGCCAACAAAACATTCGAAGTCGAATCAAAATTGAGGATAGACAGCAGGAGTGAAACAATTGTGCCGCCTAATGTTCTAAAATTAAGCACGTGAATCAAGCCATTTGTTGTAAACCCCTAGATAGAGAATTTTCGTGATTTTCTTTCTCTAAAATTGACACTACAGAAAAATATATATTCTGATGTAATACTTTAAACTGCATTCATGAAACAAAATTTCCAAAGGAACAATAATAATGATAGTAATAAAATTAATATTTACCCCTGGATTTTTTTTCTTTTTTTTTCTAACTCCTCAAGATATTTGTAAATATTGAAGAAAAGATTCTGAGACAGAAGTGGTACACAGTGTCAGAAACAATTTGTTAAGTGATTAAGTGTTTTTATTTTTATTTAAATATAAGCTTCTTAATAAAAATATTATTTTATTTTTAAGAAATCGTTCTTGAAAATCGTTCTTGATTGTTCTGTTTGTCTATATAATTTTATATAATTTTAAATGTATTTAATATTTTCAAAATTTCTTATTTAATTTGTCTATAACATTTTACATCTTTAGCTAAATTTTTTCTATCTACTTTAAAGAAAATTGGAAGATATTTATTTAATATTACAGTAGGATCAATTTTTGAAACTTCGTGTTATTGACATTTTTTACTTCGCCAACTTCTCGAAAATTTTGTTGGATATGTTGTGGGTGTGCATTAGATCGTCCTCTTTTTTTTTTTTTTTAGGTGCGTTCGTAATTATATAAATACGTAGCACCTATAGTGGTCGTCTGTCTGCATATAACAGCGCAAAAACTACCCAACCAAACGGTTTGAAATTTAATATATATAATCGTTGCAGAATTTTGTCGAATCATTTCAAATTTTATGAAAATTTAATCAAAACCTAAAAAGATATTAATAAAAGTTTTCTTCATTCTATTAAATCCTATCATACGTAATTAATTCAATTATATCTCATGATAGGTAATGATTCTAGGTTGCCATGATGATTACGTCCTATTTAAGATGGAATCATATTATTTCCGTATTACTGAATTTAGAAACCAAATTTGTATACTAAAATTGTTTAATTATAGCAACCATATAATGTACCGACAGTTTTTTGGATAGACGTTTCCGAAGAAATAGATATTAAATGGAAAAGAGTCTAAATATAGATTTCAAGTTCTGAAATTTTCAAAGCTTGGCTTAAGTTTCCCACTAGAATTTTCAGTAAATGTCCACAAAAGATAAAATGTTGCCAACTTAAAATGTACTTATTTTATTACGAAAATTAATCATACCATAATAACAGACGGTATAATTTATTTTTTTAGTGAAATAATAATGATGATTTTTTTTACATTGTCTTGTGTTGGATATTTGCGCATAGTATAATTTTAATGTAACAAAATTGAAATTAATTGTTCGGAAATGTGTATTGAAACTTAATTTCATAAAATAAAATTAATATCTATAATATGAAAATCTGCACATAAAATAAATTTTGTATTCATGCATTTTTGCATAAGAGTGCAACAGCTATTGCACCAAGATCTGAATATTTAAGAAAATAATTATAGTACGAACGCACTTTTTTTTTAGCTCGAGCCCCAAAAAATATTGTGTCATCAGAGCCCGGTACCAAAAGAACGCAGTAGGAAATTTTTCATAACTTTTTAAAATTGTCTCCAGATTAAGTTTTTCTTTTAAAAATAGCTTTTTAGCTAGAAATAACTATTAATCCTAAATACTCCACCATGATGATAATTTCGTGATTTTCATGTCTCTGAAAATATGTTTAAAATAGCAAATTTATTATTTATACCCAAACGCTGGCAAAAGACACAAATCTTATTCTTTTAAAATACCATTGTACAAGTATGGCAGAAAGACACGAGTTCTACTTTCCAGTAATACTGAAAAAGGACTTCAAACAGAAACAGGAATATCCTGCAGATTCTTCATGTTACTAATACTGACCATGCCAACGTTTCAGAATCGTATATAATATTTCCCCTTATATCCCACCAATAACAATTCAATTCCCTTTCAAACTGATTTTTAGAGGATTGTAAAGCACTTTTAGGAAACTTAGACTACATTCTTGTTTCTCAAATCAGCAACGACTTCTTTTTTGCTTTCTTCTATCTTTACAAGAAGAAGCTATTGGATTCATGAAAATTTTCGACTTCCGGTTTTCGACGGATTTATACGTTTTAGAAGGTTCTGAACACGATTCGACTATTTTTGGAAAATGTCTGTCTGTGACTCTGTCTGTCTGTATGTGACAAATATTTTGTGGGCACTCTATCTCAAGAACTAATGCATGAAGTAAAACTTTATATTCAGTTAGTCACTGATATAAATGAGTGCTGATTAGTTTTTGGTGTAAATCGCGAAACAGGTGACGTTGCTATGCTGCATTTTTCGAGATTTCCGCAATAGTTCTATCTAAAGAACTAATGCAATGATTTTCATCAAACTTCTGATTCAATTAGACTTTGACATAAATAAGCGCTGATTACGTTTTGGTATAAATATCCCAACGGGTGGCGCTGCTATGCAATTTTTTTCATGATTTTCACTATAGCTATATCTCAAGAACTAACACACAGAATTTCATCAAATTTCAGATTCTGTTAGACCGTGACATAAATAGATGCTGATTACGTTTTGGTGTAAATAGCCCAGCAGGTGGCGCTGCTATGCTACTTTTTTCATGATTTTCACGATAACTATATCTCAAGAACTAATGCGCGGATTTTCATCAAACTTAAGATTCAGTTAGACGTTGACATAAGTTGTTGTTGATTAGGTTTTGGTGGAAATCTTCCAACAGGTGGCGCTGCTATGCTGAATTTTTCAGGATTTACACGATTTTAGCGATAGCCATATCTCAAGAACTAATGCACGGAATCCAATAAAACTTCAGATTCAGTTAGACCTTGATATGAATTGGTGCTGAATCGCTTTTAGTGTATGCGAAATCTGTGTGAGATAGAAGAAAGTTTTTGGGGTTGGCACATCTTACTAGTTTTTTTCCCTTTTCCAATTTAAGAATAAATAAAATTTTCACTTTGAATCCAAGCCCGAAGACTGGTATAAAAATCGAGCCCGAGCCCGATTCGGCAGCTTTATTGTGTATATGAATAAATCGATGATGAATGTATAGATTAATAGGTTGATAATTTTAATTTGACTAGTGCAATGGTTTTATTAAACATGATAATTTTGCATACAATATATGTATATATACAGGGTGTCCCGAAAACATTGAGCTCGGCTTTTATTCCTTAATTATTGATTATAGACATATATTATTAATTACAAAATTACGTAAAATAAATGTACAGTATTTTATGAAATCGATAAAAAATTTTCAAGTGATTAAATTTGAAGAAATGCAAAATTAAATTTTTATACAGCCACCGTACAAAAAAATTCTCCAATGAGTAAAATGTGCCCTATACCCCAATAAGGTCAGGATTTAAAATATTATTGCTAATTTTAAAAAGGACATCATTTATTTGTCTAAAATGTTTTCTCGATATTTGTAAGCCATCAATTATTATTGTTATTAGCAGTAAAATTAAATGTTATGTCCAATTTATTGCTCAGGCCTAGTAGCGCAAGGCCTTATGATGCAATGGTTCCAGAATTATTGTATAATAATACATTAAAAAGACAACTTATTTTAATGCCTTTAATTATTTTTTTATTTGCTGAAAAAGAACATTATCTCGGCCTAAAATGATGCTAAATTAATTTTTTTAAATGTTTAAATTTATGTTTCTCAACTTTGTCACATCAACGGATCGACGACAACAGGAAAAAAATAGTCAAAGAACTGGCTGAGAATGAATAAATATCTGAACAAACTATTGCAATATATTTTATTGCGGTTTTTAGTTAGTGCAAGATTTGCTGTTGATTACTTGTTCAAAAGTTTTATATGGCAATCTATCTGTTTTACACCCCGGGAGAGATTTCTGCATCTCCGAAAAGGGCAAGGGACATTTTAGAATTATGCAGATAACTTTTAATTCTAGACCATTAATAAAGAGAAAATTCAAAATATTCCCAGGGGAGGGCATTTTGCAAGTGATGGACACTCTATGAATACATCACTGGATAATGTTGACTGCGGTGTAATTTCTGAACGACGAAGAAGCTGTATTCAGGGTCATATCTTGATATTTTAATTAGAGAAAGACCCTATATCTGTCTTTCATGTGTAACAGAAATTAGCCAAATAAGGATGTACAGCCAAACCTCAGTATATCTCACCCATTTTAAACGTTACATCGGACGTAGTTATCATGCGTAATCAGCCTCTTTAAAAGCAATCAACATTAACTAGACTTGTTTGTGTCATGTCGTGTAGTTGAACATCGAAATAAACGTCAGTTATTCTTACATTTATTTGGGTTTTTTTCTGTATTTAACGCTATTCTAAAATCTAAACAGTCTTACAACTTTTTTTAGATATGCGGATATCATCAGAAGTGCTGGAAATGGTCCCTATTCGTGTTCAAATAATACTAAGCTAGACTCTCCATAATTCTGAATGTAGCTGACAGTACATATACAGTATCGCTCACCAAATCACACTGCGCTTCCAGCATTTCCCATGATGTCATCACATTTTACACACAACAAAGCTATTCTGTTGAAAATTTCTATGAAAAATCTTCATTATTGTTAAAGTTATGGACGAAAATCGAGGTTTGGTTTGAAGTGAGACACCCCGTATTTTTGATTGCATGGAAAATATTTATTTTAGTGTGCTCTGTCACCTCTTAAAGTTTGTCACATCTTTTTGTAAACACCTTGTATAACCTACCTCGAATTTATTGACTGCCTCGCGTAAACTCCTCCCTTTAGAAAAATGGGTGTTAGAACTTTTCTGGAACAAATTACGAATTCTCCCTCTATTTTTGCCGATTTCTGTTCTTAATATGGTCTTGTTAATATTTCCTGTGTTGCATTTCCACCCTCTTTCGACGAAACAAAAGACATCGACACTAACCTAAAATAGAGAGGAGGAGCTCTGCATCTGTTGTCTGCCAACCCGGATCTCACCCAAACAAGTAAATTTTTTTTCAAGACTAAAGAATCAAAATAGATACACGTGGAAGAGAAGAGAGAGCAATCTTCCGCGATTTTCTGGGGCAAATCACTTTCTAAAATTGGCATCACACAGGAATTCGTAGAAAACTTTAGCGGGTATTATATATTTTGATTATATTTGTTATGTTAAAAAAAAAAAGAGGCCTAACACATTATTTGTTTCTTACATGTTGTCTAAAATGTATTAAACAGTTATACCTACCTGAAAACTTTCAAAAAATGCATATTGTGTATTGCATTTTCTGAAAGTACAATTAGTAAAGAATATTCAGTTATATTTTCTACTCGATCGGATAAAAATTTAAAAAGTTACACTGCTTTAATTTACTTTGTTCTAGCATATATAAACCATAACTTGAATCTTTAAACGTAATTATCTCAAAACTATGTTTTAAAGTAGGTGATCCCAATAACTATGTTTTTTTAAGTCAGTGATCACGATAACACGAACAAATCACAACCAATATTCTTCAATTTTTGACCAATTTTTAACAGTAATATTATCTAGAGAGTAATCGTTACTTTAAGCGATCTAATGATATAAAAGTTTAAAAAATTTCCTGAAAATCGGTGCCTTAACTTTGAACGGCGGCCATTTTGTTCAAAATCAATTTTTCCAAACACCGAACGATTACTTTCTAGTTTTAAGTGTTCGAAAGTAAGACATTATGCTTTTTATAATTTCAGATAACATTTGACAAAGTTATGGTGATCAACATGAACGGCTGCTAGAACGACACCATCTCAGGGGGAATCGGTCGGTCTGCTGGGGCTACCAAGCTTTATTTCATCATTAGAAAAATCAATTTCTTTTTTTAAAAGTGTAATAAACAAAATACAACAAAAGTTTTTCAAATACCTGGTTTCATTTTCTTAGAAAAAAATTCCCAAAAATACACGTCTTTTTCTATCTTGCTGGTAAATAAAACCCTGTAAGAAAGCGGTGCACTTTAAAAAGAGAGCCTTATATAAATATTTGTTTTTGTGTCGACATTTTAAAAATATCGAGATATTGCCATATACTTCACACAAAGTGTATTTTCATTCTTCTTTTAGAGATAAGTAATGAAAATAACATATCACAATATATTTCAAATGATTCAAATACAACATTTGCTAAATGGCACATACATTAAAATCGTGAATTTTCAACCACAATTAAACATCAACGTTTCATTTCGCTTCTGCGAACGTCATCAGGATGTTACAAACAAGTCGAAAATGTCAAAATGAGCATACACGTCAGAGTTCTGGAGCAAACATGATCGGAGAGTGCGCAAACGTCATCAAGTTCCCATGGTAACCAAGTTGATCATACCACTGTAGTGAAAAGAGGGGTTGGAAGACAAAATGAGCAGATTGTATTAATGGATTATAACATATTATGCCAGATTTTATGAATGTTATAGGATAAATTATCGTTACATGTATACTGCCCAAGCTTAATAATCGTTAGGGACTCTAAAATTTTATTAACATAAGAATTCTTGCATGGGATTATGTTTCTAGCCTCTTCAAACGATATTACGTAACGATAATTTATCCTATAACATTCATAAAATCTGGCATAATATGTTATAATCCATTAATACAATCTGCTCATTTTGTCTTCCAACCCCTCTTTTCACTACAGTGGTATGATCCACTTGGTTACCATGGGAACTTGATGACGTTTGCTCACTCTCCGATCATGTTTTCTCCAGAACTCTGACGTGTATGCTCATTTTGACATTTTCGACTTGTTTGTAACATCCTGATGACGTTCGCAGAAGCGAAATGAAACGTTGATGTTTAATTGTGGTTGTAAATTCACGATTTTAATGTATGTACCATTTAGCAAATGTTGTATTTGAATTATAGAAATTATGGTGCAATTGTCCTGTTTTTAAATATATTTCAAATGCATTTTTATCGAAATAAGAAAAAAAGAACTGCAGTCTATGCCCTTACAATTTTTTTTAATCCGTTTTTAGGTGCGTTCGTAATTATATAAATACGTAGCACCTATTGTCGTTGCTTGGTCCGTCCGTCCGTCTGTCTGTCCGTCTGTCTGTCCGTCCGTCCGCATATAACAACGCAAAAACTACCCAACCGAATGGTTTGAAATTTAAGATGTATTATCTTTGCAGAATTTTGTCGAGACATTTCAAATTTTATAAAAATCGAATCAAAACTTTAGGAGATATTAATAAAAATATTTATTAAGAAATTTGAATTTTTTTTAAAAAGTCGGTGCTTTCTTGTTATAGGAGCTTCCGAAATTTAATCGTCAAGCGACCGAGATACTTATTTTATTACAGAAATTAATCTGCAGACGATATAATTCGTTTCACAGAATTAAAAATCATCAAGATCTGAATATTTATATAACTAGCTATAGTACGAACGCACCTCATTTGTCACGTTTGACGTACAATTTCCAACTTGTTATTTTTGTTCAAAATTCACAATGTAGCTAAAGGTCAGTCTTGATACATGCCACAAGTAATCTGCGCAACCGCTTTGGAATCCTGGCTTATTAAGATCCCCGAATTAGCAATAAAGTCTATTAACATCTTTTCATGAAAACTCATGAAAATTCATGGGGCCAGGTTTTTGTCATTTCTTAAATAGCTGTCAGTCTAATTTAAAAAAAAAGGCTAAGTAAGAGTAGGACTTGCACCCTGAGTGTTCCGTATCCGTACCGTTATGTCTAGAGAAGGAGCCTTAGTTAATGTTATATTCAGGGCCCGACTTAAGATAACTTAGGCCCGGGAGCAAGCATCATTCTGCCCCCCCCCCACCTCTTCTATATATCCATAGAAATTGTTCGTTAATTACTCTTAAGTGATCAATACTAAACTTCATACCTATTGTACATATACAATTATTTTTACCAGGTACTATTCACATTTGTATACAGGGTATCACAAGAAATGTAGTCACAACTTTAAAAAAAATACTAGTAGAAACTAGTAGACAAAATGACGGATTGTTTAATGGTTGTATTTGTTTGCCAACTTTCCCTTTGCATATCTACGTATATCATAAAATGTTTAAAAGAAAAATGCTCCCAATTGGTCATTATAAATGGTTTTAACTTGCTTCGTTAAAAAAAAAGTCAATAATGAATTTCTCTCGAATACAATGGACTACTAAGTTGTTATACTAAAATTTTAATCATTAGTTTGCTGATGATGTAGCCCCCGTTCTTGGTCATCATGCATTTAGCGTTCGTTCCAAAACTTATTGCAGCCGTGAGTTGAGTGTGCAGCGTACATAAAATATAATAACATAAACGTACAAAAAAAAAAAAAAAAAATCCTCTCTCTGTTTTAAGGACTTTTAATAAAAACTAGCTGTTTAACCCGTTCTACGCACGGGAGTTCATGAATTTAATTCTAAAATCAAAATTAAGAATAAAAATCAGTACAACCAAATGTACCTATGTAATATGTAGAAAAATATTTTATTACGAACGATAGTCGAACGATTTTTTTTTTACATTTTTGAGAACATTTTTTTTTAAATTTATGAGTCTGGAATTATCAGAAAAATATAAAATTGATGGATTACCTCATGTGTGCAAATTCCTCATTGAGTCACACAATCATACTTTTAAGCTAATATTAAACCTATGGGAGTGTTCTTTTTCAAAATTCTCTTTTGTATTTCTATATTTTTAAACTATTCTTTTTTATGTCAGATTTTTTTTTCTTTGGTTTTCCTTTTCTACTTTCAATTTTGGAACTGATTATGAAAATGAGTGTCTTCATAGAAACAGCAACCAAATTCGAAAATGTAAAAAGATACCCGGTTAGACAGACCACAGATGTAACATGCAAAAGAAAATAAATGTAAAAATACTTAAATGCAAATGAGAAATTTGAAACGCTTCCATAAGTCTAACATTAGCTTGCGAGTACAGTCGTTTGACTAGCGTAGGTTCTTGAAACAGAAAAAAATCAAAATGACTAGTGTTCCTTCTAGATCATTTTTTAAGAACGCAGTGATCCGCTTCTTTTTAAAGTAGTAAAATACACCAATAACTGTACCAAGAGATTTCTAGTAACAATTTTCTCCATACCACAGTATTTCTAGATCCATTTTAAAAACTAGTCGGATGTGTCAATCCCAAAACTTTCTTCTATCTCACACAGGTTTCGCATACACTAAAAAGAATCAGCACCAATTTATATCAAGGTCTAACTGAAACTCAAGTTTTATTAAATTCCGCGCAATATTTCTTGAGATAGGACTATCGCTAAAATCGTGTAAATCCTGCAAAATGCTGCATAGCAGCGGCACCTGCTGGGCGATTTTTACCAAAAACTAATCAGCACCAATTTATATCAGAGACTAACTGAATATAAAGTTTTATTAAATTCCGAGCATTAGTTCTTCAGATAGAGCTATTGTGGAAATCGCGAAAAATGCTGCATAGCAGCGCCACCTGCCGGGCGATTTTTACCAAACACTAATCAGCACCAATTTATATCAGGGACTAACTGAATCTAAATTTTTATTAAATTCCGAACATTCGTTCTTGAGATAGAGCGCCCGCAAAATTTTTGTCACATGCAGACAGACAGACAGACAGAGTCACAGAGTCACAGACAGACATTTTCTAAAAATAGTCAAATCGTGTTCAGGATCTTTTAAAACGTATAAATCCGTCGAAAACCGGAAGTCGAAAATTTTCCTGAATCCAATACTTTCTTCTTGTAAAGATAGAAGAAAGTAGTAGAAATGTAAGAGTTATTCAAGATATTTGTTTTTCCCCCAAGACTGTTTTTGACAAGAATAAAAAGTTTACTAAGCGTAAAAACAAACAAACTGCAAGCAAAAGAAAACGTTTGTTTTGTTCCCCCTTCCACTAGAAACTTTTTGTTTGTGTGTGTGTGGGGGGGGGGGGGTAGATTACCAAAATTAGAATCTTTACTGCAAAGTAACAAATAGGAAAGAATATAAATATATACATTTTTTAATGAAGTTTTAAAGATGTTAAACTGTATATAGTGAGAGGGGGATAAATTTAAAGATAGCCTGGAAAATGAAATATATTATTAAAGAGGTAAAAACTGCTAAATTAAAAAAAAAATCTCCCCCCCCCCCCTTCCTCATATCTAGAATAGTTCTTTTTTCTAGAAAGAAGAATGCAGAAAAAGTACAAAAAGAAAATTTTGATGAAAATTAGCATTTTTATTGCAAAACAATCACAGGTAATAATCTTTCCATGGGTAGAAGTTGTGAGAGGCGGACAAAAAATTAAATATTTTGAACACACAACCATGAGCAATCAGATAAAATCCGAATGTACATTAAATTTTGTATGCGGTAAAATTTAATTATGTCAAAAGTGTATTAAAAAAAAACTGCATATGACTAAAATATTGATATTCATATAAATTGTAATCGAAAAGTTAATAACACAGTTCAAATCTGATAATTTTTTTAATTTACTTTGAACATACACACACACAGACAGGACTTTACAAATTGCCAAAAACCTGGTACACAGTAAAAAATATTTACCCCCCCCCCTCCTCCTCTTCACCCCATCTTTGTCAGTTTTTGTTTTTTTGGGGGGGTTTTTTTCTTTTTTTTTCAGATTTTTAAATTTAAACATGGATTTTCAAAAAGTAAAAAATATTTATGAATTGATTGAAAAAGAATAATCCTGAGCGTAGTAATGGCTTATTTTGAATTCTAAACTCTTTCATTCCGTTAAAAAATTCATTTAGAAAGATAATATAAATTAACTCATCACAATTAAATGGGTGTTGTGTATACACTACACATATTTTGATTCTGCAACATTTCATAAAATAATGCATTTTGTTCATCTAATCTCATTTCGAAAAGAAATTTTAAGTTTGTGTATTGCTCTTTCTTTCATAGCTTATCAAAATGCTGCTGGTTTAAAACATTGAAAGGGTTTTAATTATACATAAATTTTATTTAAAACAATGTACGCGATTTATTAAATTTGAAAGTAAAGTTAATTTTTAAAGTATATTTGAACACACTATTATCCCCCCTCCCCCCTCAATTATGCTGATTGGTAAAGATATCATACGAATTGAATTTTTACAACCGAGTGAAAAAAAATGCCTAAACTGGGACTCTAACACAGAACTTTGGACTTAAAGACAAAGGGTTCTGGGTTCGAGTCCCGGCGTAGGTATTTTCCCGCTCAGTTCGGAAAATTAAATTCGTATATATTTGAATGTTCAAAATGTATGTTTTCAAGCTGTGCAGAAGATTTGCATCTATATGTGTGTATATATGCAATTAAGTTAGTGATGGGCGATTCTGAAAAAAATAGTAGAGTGTCGATAAACATATATATCGTATAAAACAGCATCTATCACAAAAAGAATAGATTCCTAAATTCTAGTATCTATATTCTAGAATCGATACTTACACAGATAACTTTAAAAGAGTAACTCCTAAGCTTTCCGATAAATTTGCAGGAAATTTGTTCGTGAATTGCGATAACGGGGATTAGACAATAGATCGATATTTCTGGTACTCATTTAATTTTCATAGCAGTATATAACATATTTATACTGTCGATTTTACTATTTTAGCGGCAAAGTTGCTGTAAAATTTTGTATAAGTATCTTTTTCTTTCCAGGTTAAATTGTTATCTCTTTAGTTTAAAGTTAGAGGGTAAGAATAATTGCCGAGAAGAAAATAATATTCAAAATAAAAACGATTCACATAAGGTGGGGGGAAGAGGGCTAATGGTACTTTAGCTAGAATTTCCTGCCCGAATTGAACAAAAATTTAGGAGGTGGAAGGGCTGATGCCCAAGCTGCTTAGAATGAAAGATTGTGAATGTGCAAATACTTTTTGTTCCGATAAAACTTTTTTAACAGAACTATTTTGAGCAGCTTCAATATTAAATATCTTTTTAAATTATTCTTCGATTTAAAAACTGTCTGCTTCAGCGTGTTTATCGAAAAAACTACCAATTTTCATATTTTTATATGGAATAGTGCTTTAAATCGATTGCCGAAAGAGACCTAAGGCACAAAAAATTCATTGACAGCGGCGGCTACTTTTTTAGGTAGATTTCGTAAGAAATACTACCTATTACATTCTCACCTAAGTTGGAAATTTTGAAAAAATTTTGCAGATCTACGCCGATCATGACTCCCAGAACCCAAAACCACCCCCAGTTCAAAACTTTATCTATCTATCTATCTATCTATCTATCTATCTATGTCACTTTTTTCTGACCACGATAACTGGAAAAATTCTGCATTAATCTTTTACAAACTGATACATAAAATCAAGGGGCATAAAATCTCGGTCAAGTTCGTTAATGGGCAAAATCGAACCAAGGGGGGGAGGGTGGGGGGCTTTTTGTGAAAACAGAAAAAAACCCATAATTTCTTAATTATGATACGTATCGAATCCGTTTAAAGTTATTATTACTTCTAGGAGAAGGGTCGAAAATGTATGTATGACAGATTTTTGATATAATTAAAAATGGCCCCAAGGGGGGGGGGGGGAAGGGGGGTTTTAAGAGAAAAAAAATCATAGTTTCGTCAATTCCCAAGATATCAAATTCGCGTAAATTTATTATTAATCCTCTTAATATTATCTAAAACTTTTATATTGACAAGTTTTTTATAGGACCAACCGTTATAGCAAAAAAAAATTAAAAACAAAAAAATCCCTGCCGGCTCCGCCTGCAAACAAGTTATTTTTCGAAGTAGGCGGTTCCAACTCCCGCATCTTTTCGAAACTGATACATAAAATCAAGGGGCATAAAATCTCGGTCAAGTTCGTTAATGGACAAAATCGAACCAAGGGGGGGGATGGGGGGGCTTTTTGTGAAAACAGAAAAAAACCATAATTTCTTACTTATGATACGTATCGAATCCGTTTGAAGTTATTATTACTTCTAGGAAAAGGGCCGAAAATTTATGTATGACAGATTTTTGATATAATTAAAAATTGCCTTAAGGGGGGGGGGGAGGGGGGTTTAGAAGAAAAAAAATCATAACTTCGCCAATTCTCAAGATTTCAAATCCGCTTAAATTTATTATTAATCCTCTTAATATTATTTAAAACTTTTATATTTACAAGTTTTTTATAGGACCAACCGTTATAGCAAAAAAAAAAAAAATAAAAACAAAAAAATCCCTGCCGATTCCGCCTGCAAACAAGTTAGGTTTCGAAGTAGGCGGTTCCAACTGCCGCATCATCGTAAAAAGGTCATGTCTTCCGCAATTCCCGACAAACAGGCGCCCCACGGTCTGCGTCTTCGAAATCTACCTGTGCCTGTAGGCCGAGCCGTCAGGGATTTTTTTTTTTAATATAGAGAGACTGTTAGTAATAAGTGTATAGCGAATGAAAATTCTAATATAGGGGAAGGTAGGATAATAAGAAGCGGGGGGGGGGGGGAACCCACCCTTAATAGACATTGTAAAATGTAAAGGATAATTTAAAATATATAGTTTTTACCTTTAAGTTATAATTATCTATCCAATAAAAAAGTTTTCATTATTTTTTATATCTATATATATATATATATACATATATATATATATATTATCTTTGCAAAATACCCTCAGTTTAAACTATTCAAAATATTTCAAGACTTTACAATAAAACTTTTTAGAGTAAAATTTGATGAAATTTTAGGTAAAATTCATATGGCAATTTTGATTATAATAAAAAGAAGTCATGTCAAAATTCAAGTTTCTATCCTAACAATTCCATATAGAAATCGTAATAACAGAACGTTTATAGAACGCTTTTCGCGCATTTCACCCTTTTAAATTTCGAATTTTTTAGAAACCGTTCTTAGAGAGCATTTACATCTTATAACTAACCATGCTAGATTTCAATTTTCCAGCTGCTTTAGTATCACAGAAACCGCAAATTTAGAACGTTTTTATCTGCCTTTTAAATTTTGATTTTTTTTTTTTAACTCTTCTGTGCGTGGTTGTGCATCTTAAAAGATAGCAGCTATGTCGAATTTCAAGTTTTATTCTTAATAATTTCGTAGAAATCGTAATTTAGAATGTTCTTAGAAGGATTTCGGCTCATTTCACCCTTTTAAATTTTGAATTTTTTTTTAGAAACCATTCGTACAATTGTGTCTTAAAAGTAACCTCCGCGTGCAAAATCTCTAGCTTAAGGTACTTCAGTATCACAAAAATCATAATTTAGAACTTTTTTTTCTCCTGCATCCCTTAAAATTTCGAATTAAAAAAAAAAAAACTCTTCTGTGCGTGCATTTATGTTTTAAAAGTAGCAGTCATGTCAAATATCAAGTTTCTATTCTTAACAATTCCATAGAAATTATAATTTAGAACGTTTTTTGAACGCTTTTCGCACATTTCAAACCTTTTAAATTTCATTTTTTTTTTCGAAACCGTTCTTAGAGAGCATTTACATCTTATAAGTAACTGTCATGCCAAATTTCAAGCTTCTATCTCCTTCATACTACAAAAATCGCAATTTTAGAACGTTTCTCGCTCTTGCACCCCCAGGACACACTGACATAAAATATAGCCTATGTTGGAGCAGGGACTCTCAACAACAATTAGCCACCATTACTTTTGAAATAGGTCCGGTAATTCCAAAGATTACCCCCTACAAACAAACAAATGTTACTTCTTTATAGTATTAGTATAGATAAAACTTTTTACTTTCTTCTATCTTTACAAGGAGAAAGTATTGGATTCATGAAAATTTTCGACTTCCAGTTTTCGAGGGATTTATACATTTTAGAAGGTTCAGAACACGGTTTGACTGTTTTTAGAAAATGTCTGTGTTTAGTGAGTCTGTGACAAAAATTTTGTGGGCGCTCTATATCAAGAACGGAATTTAATAAAAATTCAGATTCAGTTAGACCCTGATATAAATTGGTGCTGATTAGTTTGTAATGTAAATCGCCCAACAGGTGGCGCTGCTACGATGCATTTTTTGCGATTTCCGCAATAGCTCTATCTCAAGAGCTAATGCACTGATTTTCATCAAACTTCAGGTTCAGTTAGATTTTGACATAAATAGACGCATATTACGTTTTGGTGTTGATATTCTGACAGGTAACGCTGCTATGCTATTTTTTCCATGATTTTCACGATAGCTCAAGATTATTAGATAACAATTAGATCTCAAGAACTAATGCACAGAATTTCATCAAACTTCGGATTATGTTAGACTTTGACATAAATAGTTGCTGATTACGTTTTGTTACAAATAGCTCAACAGGTCTGATTACTATGCTACTTTTTAGGGTTTCGTTCATCTCACGAAACCCTATTACTCCCCGCTCCGTTGTCTGTCCGTCACAGAGCCATTCTCAAAAAGTATGTAACTTACAGAGTTGAAACTTAGTGTATAAATCTGAATAGCAGCTGTGAAGAGCTCAAAATATTAAAATTTGAAAAATTCGTATTATTTTAATAAATAGAGATAAAAAACCAAAATTCTAAAAGCCTTTTCCTTTTAAATTGAAACATTTTTCATTATAGCAGATGCCAAAGATTTAAAATCCACAATGAAATTCTTTCTAAAATAATTAATTTTCTATCATACGATTTTCACGTGAAAAATGAAAATGAAATAAGAAGTTTCATCAATTGAAAAAAAATAAATAAATATGAAATAAAATTGATTGACGTCATAGTCGTAATAAAACGGAAAATGTCTAAGATTTCTCAATAATACAAGGAGTATGAGTATGTGTAAGTGGATAAAGCAGATGAATTTCACGTCATTAGAGAATTAAAAAGAAAATCTGACGTCATATAGGAAATTTAACTAATTTTTCAAATGTTTGAGAATAATACAAAGCGAGTATCAATATAAATAATAGAGAATAGTAGATATATGAGTTTGAGAAACATATTGAATCGTGATAAAAATCCGATTATGAAAATATTCGCATATTTTAACATTTTGAAGGTGTACAATTTGTACACCTTCAAATAATCTGTAATCTTCAAATAATCTGTAAATAATTTTGAAATTATTTTTTTAAATATTGCATTTAGTCCGTATGACGGATATTATTATGACAGAATATAATAGCGGGCTTGGACCGCTATCCGGCATGTTTAGATATTCGAAAAAATGAAAAAATAGACCGGTAAATTTTTACTTTATAAAAAAAATGACTTTTTTTGTTGTTGTTGCTAAATGAAATTTGTTTGAATTTATTAAAGAAAGGATAAAGTGTTTTGAAAGGAAAATATTAAACGAAACCCTTTGAGCGATCTTCGATCACACTTACCCACTTTTTTCATGATTTTCACGATAACTATATCCCAAGAACTAATGCGCGGATTTTCTCCAAACTTTAGATTCAGTTAGACGTTGACATAAGTTGTTGTTGATTAGGTTTTGGTGTAAATCTCTCAACGGATGACGCTGCTATACTCCATTTTTCAGAATTTACGCGATTTTAGTGCTAGTCATATCTCAAGAACTAATGGACGGAATTTAATAAAACTTTAGGTTCAGTTAGACCTTGATATAAATTGGCGCTGATTCGTTTTTAGTGTATGCGAAACCTGTGTGAGATAGAAAAGTTTTGCGATTGGCACATCCGACTAGTTTATTTTTTTATACATATTTTCAGTAATGTTTCTTATTATTCCGTTTGTTATTTTCCCTGAATATTAAGAGGAAATAATCTCTTATTGTTTCTGGATATCTCTGTCTTTCTACATGTGAAGCAGAATTATTTTCTATTTCTGAAATTTGCAAAGATATGATATGGGTTGTAAATTTATTATTCGAGTCAAAATGTAAACAATTTGTAAAGGATGCTGTAACTTTAAATACAGATAGTCAAGCAGCAATCCAATGGATTAAATGTGCTAAATCCTCAAATAAATCAAGGCATACGAACTTAAGATTCCATTTTTTCAAAGATTTATTGTTAGAAAATGTTATTACATTAAAATATCTTCAAAGTGAAAATCTTATTGCTGATTTTCTGACAAAAGCTGTCAATGAAGACAAATTGGTATATTGCATGAAAATTATTTCATTAATTTCTTAACATAATATGTATAATTTTGTGTGTAATTCTTTATATAAATTTTGTACGTATATAGGTATTTGTGTTTTTAGAATTGTTTATAGAAAAAAAAATGTATCTCTCGCAGGAGGGGTGTATTGGATTTAAGAACGAGCGAAACATAGGTCTATGGTGCACACTCATAACTATGCGCACTGGCCGTTTTTTCCCCACACAGCCAGTCTGCTACGAAAACGCAATACAGGATGGTACGCTATGTGATGCTCTGTGTCAAAAATAAATAACTGTGTTGATTAATTAATACGAGCAGGGAAGACCGAGCTATGCTCGGTCAAAATTAAATTTGAGTTCAAATATCATGACCCATGACCAAAATGACCCACTAATTGAATTTTCTCGGACATGTGACTTAGCCCAACAGTCTTTTCGTGCCCGAAAACCATAGGATGCAAAATTTAGTGTAAATAGTCTGAGCCGTTTTTAAGATAAAATAGCTTGACCCATAATGACCCATGACCAAAATGACCCACTAATTGAAATTTCTCGAACATGTGACCTAGCCTAATAGTCTTCTTGTTCCCTAAACCAGTAGGGTGCTAAATTTATTTCAAATCCTCTGAACCGTTTTTAAGATAAAATAGATTGACCCATGATGACCCATGACCAAAATGACCCACTAATTGAATTTTCTCGAACATGTGACCTAGACCAACAGTCTTCTCGTGATCGAAAACCATTGGATGCAAAATTTTTTGTAAATTGAGCCGCTTTTTAGATCTTGAACCACAATGACCCAAAAATGACCCACTAATCGAAAGTTCTCGAACATGTGACCCAGCCCAATAGTCTTCTCGTGCCCGAAAATAGTCGGATACAAAATTTCGTCAAAATCGTTTGAACCGTTTTTTAGATACAATTAGCTTGACCATGACCCAAAATGACCCAAAATGACCCACTAATTGAATTTTCTCGAACATGTGACCTAGCCCAACAGTCTTCTCGTGCCCGAAAACCATTGGATGCAAAATTTAGTGTAAATTGAGCCGCTTTTTAGATCTTGACCCACAATGACCCAGAAATGACCCTCTAATCGAATTTTCTCGGACATGTGACCTAGCCCAATGATTTTGTCGTGCTCGAAACTCGTAGGACACAAAATTTAATCAAAATCGTTAGAGCTGTTTTTTAGATACAATTAATTTGACCCGCGTTGACCCAAAAATGACCCACTAATCGAAAGTTCTCGAACATGTGACCCAGCCCAATAGTCTTCTCATGCCCGAAAATGGTCGGATACATAGTTTCGTCAAAATCGTTTGAACCGTTTTTTAGATACAATTAGCTAGACCATGACCCAAAATGACCCACTAATCGAATTTTCTCGAACATGTCACCTAGCCCAATGGTTTTCTGGTGCCCCAAAACGGTAGGATACGAAATTTCGTCACAATCGTTAGAGCCGTTTTTAAGATAAAATTTGCATATATATATATATATATATAACCACACACAAGATTTGCTCGTATTAGAATATATGATATGTTTAATGTTTTTCGTCGTTGTCTAATAAATTCTTTCGTCTGAAGATCCATGATTCTGTGTGAATATATGGTAGCTGAACAACAACTTCCACCATAATCGTATAATTATTGCAGGACAAATAAAGAAACTACACTATACGGCCATTAATGACCGGCAACTTTAAATTTTAGACATTTTGTCGAATATTTAAAAAAATACTTGTCAGATTCTTCTTGAATTTTAGGATCCAAACGAACAGGTTTGACTTCATATTTATCATTGTTGATTTGATAAGGAGGACAAATAATGGACCAAAAAAAATTAAAGAAAAAAAATAATACTTGGGATCACTCTGTAAAATAAAATGCACCAAATGATCTATCGCTACAGAATATACATAGGCAGACATTGTACAATATGTGTACTCATTTGTGTAAGAATAGCATGTATAGTAATAGAATTATAGCGATTTTTTAAAAAAATTAAAAAAATTCTTGCATGTTTTTTGCTTATAACATACAGGGTTTTTAACCAAATTTAACGCCAGATTCAGAAAAATTGACAAAATGTAGTAGAAACAATATAGTGCAATTGGAATATAAGTATATTAAATATTTAAGGAAATATGGGCAGTTGTATAAAATAAATTTTGTCTGCGCATGCGCGAACGATAACAAGGAACTTTTTGCATAATTTAATAGTCAACTCTATGGAGCAACTTATTAACAAAAATCAGTCAAATATCGTAAAAATTCAAAGAGATATCGGCGTTAGAGTGAGCTGTTTTTTAGTTTCTCACTAAAACTCGCTGAATGATAAGGGATTTTCCACAAATTGTCATTTTTTATTTTATACTATTTTCCAATTTTTAATGATACTTTAGTTCTCTTTGAAAAACTACCCTAACGAGCTTATTCGAACATAAAAAGAATTATCAAAATCAAAGGATCCATTCCAAAAGTATTATAACCTGGTGCAATAAAGTTTTCCAAGGCGAACTAAAGTATCAATAAAAAATGAAATATAGTATAAAAATTAAACATGACAATTTGTGGACAATCCCTTATCATTTAGCGAGTTTTAGTGAGAAACTAAAAAAAAACTCACTCTAACACCGACATCTCTCTGAATTTTTACGATATTTGACTGATTTTTTTTAATAAGTTGCTCCATAGAGTTGTCTATTAAATTATGCAAAAAGTTCCTTTTTATCGTTCGCGCATGCGCAGATAAAAAATATTTATACAACTGCCCATATTTCCTTAAATATTTAATATATTTACATTTCAATTGCATTATATTGTTTCTACTATATTTTGTCAATTTTTATGAAACTGGCGTTAAATTTGGTTAAAAACCCTGCATGTTATAAGCAAAAAACATGCAAGAATTTTTTTAATTTTTTAAAAAAAATCGCTATATTTCTATTACTATACATGCTATTCTTACACAAATGAATACACATATTGTACAATGTCTGCCTATGTATATTCTGTAGCGATAGATCATTTCGTGCATTTTATTTTACAGGGTGATCCCAAGTATTATTTTTTTCCTTTAATTTTTTTTTGACCCCCTAATTGTCCTCCTTATCAAATCGACGTTGATAAATATGAAGTCAAACCTGTTATTTTTAATTCTAAAATTCCAGAAGAATCTGACAAGTACATTTTTAACTATTCTACAAAATATCTAAAATTGAAAGTTGCCGGTCATTAATGGCCATATAGTGTATATTGTGCATTTCAAGAAATTTAATTTTTAGCCTTCTAATATATATATATATATATATATATATATATATATATATATATATATATATATATATATATATATATAATTTTTTTTTTTTTAATTTGACAAACTATGTTAAAAGAGTTTTTTTTAAGTGTTTTTTCTATAAACACTTTTCAATTTAACATAGTTTTTATATGAACCAAATGATCAAACCCGGGCTTTCCGAATTACAGACTAAACTGCTCGGTATGCAATGCATAGGTAGAAATATTTTTAATTGAAAACTGTAATAGATTTTTTATATTACATATATATAGATTAGATTGCGCACTAATAACACCAGAAAGCATTTTCATATGAAAAATGTCTATTATCTCATAATGAAAAGAGGAAAGTACATTCAACTAGGTAAATTATATCCAATGGTTGGAGTATCATAGTTTAGATATTTCTTCCAACAGAGCGAAAATATGCCGGGACCAGGACTCGAACCTGGGTACTTTGGGTTTGCCGTACCAACGCTCTCCCTACTGAGCTATTCCAACAATATCCTGGTCTGGCATATCTCACTCTTATTATTATTACAAGCTGCAGTTAGCAGCCTTGTCCAACAAATAAGAGTGAGATATGCCAGTCCCGGATATCGTCGGGATAGCTCAGTAGGGAGAACGTTGGTACGGCAAACCAAAGTACCCAGGTTCGAGTCCTGGTCCCGGTATATTTTCGCTCTGTTGGAAAAAATATCTAAACTATAATACTCCAACCATTGGGTCTATTATCTATTCAAATAAAGTTTTGAAATGTAATAAAAGCGATGCTTTCGTATTAGCCGCATGCCAGAGGTTAAATCGAAGAAATCGTCAAAGATTTCACCATTTACAGTAGTCTTTCGGATTCTGTTTATTTCAGTCTTTAAAAATGTTGTTCTATTACAGGCTGCTAAATTTATATTTTATTTATTTATTTATTTATTTATTGATGAAAGTAGATAAGAAAGGCCGGTTCTACATCAGCGGCGTACGCGGCGTATGACCTCTGTGCTCTGTGAAGGTCAGCGGAAGTGGCAGGTGTGGACACCGGATGTAGCAGGTGGGGATAACAGGCATGTTGAGACAGGAAGTGAACAGGAAGTGTAGATAGGAAGTTTAACCGGAAATGTGACAGGAAGTGAATGCGATAAGGGAGAGAGGGGGAGGGCTTATTTTTGTGGGGGGCTTAATTTTTTTTGTTGGTTTTAATCCTTCTAGTCGAGTGGAGTTGAGTTGTAGGAATCCTGCTATCAGAATGAATTTAGTTTGAAAGTAATATTAGCAAAATGTTCGATTTTTTTTTTTCTCACCTGAAATAAAAATTTTATTTGCTAACTAACACCTAATATAAAAATGAAAATCTTTCTGACTTTGTTTTACTTTATAAAAGTTTAACGTGAAATTTATTTTTAGACTGGAAACGCGACAGGAAATAAGATCGGAAACGGGATTAGACATGCTTTTTCCAAAAAGAGTTTTCAGGAAGCAGTAAACATGTTTTAGGAACATGTTTGGGAGCTTGTTGGAACAGGACAGGTGGTTTGTGAGACCGGAAGTAATTAAGATGAGAGAGATAAAGAAGGTGCATGATTAGACATATAGATTTTGTTCTTTGTAGAGGGTGAAATTTTGTTTTATTTTTTATTTAAAGTGTTTTCATTTTTTTTTTAATTTAATTTATTTAAAGCGTTTCAAATTATTTTTTATATTATTATTTTTTGTAATGTTTTACGTATTATTTTAATTTTTAGTGACATTAGAACCTGCAATTTCTGTATCACACATGTCTTATCTTAGGTTACCAAGGATGTGTGTGTGTTGTTATCTCTTTAAATGCGAGAGATGGGGACTTCAGACCTGCGTTGAGATATCTTTATCATAGTTTTAATGAACTGCAGGAAATTGTCTTTAGCTATTGAGTAATTCGCGAGTTTTGGTTTAATATGAATGCTATTACATCTGTTTGTTTAATTTACAAGCACATTTCTCTTACAACATTCTGTCAACAGATCATTTCCATATTCGAAATAATAATTTAGAAGGAAAATTTTTATATGAAAATACTATGAAATGTCATTTATAGAGATTGACAAAAATAGCATGCTTGATTCTTTCTTGTATTAACCTTGTAATCATTTATTTTAGAAACATAGGTTTATAGTTTTGTTACGAAAAATAACGTGTTTACATATTTTAAAAACGAAAGCAAAGTGATTTTTACAAATGTAACTATAAGCTATACACCCACGCATTTGTGTTATTGAATTAAATTACAATGCTTAATATTGTATTCACCGTACTATTTTCCTGCAAAAGCCGTTTCGCAAACTTGTGTACTGAAATTAATGTGGCATTTTTAGGGAAAAAGTTAATTCAAGTCTTTGAGACTAATCTTTTAAAGGAAAAAAAGATTTGTCATACTTTCTCTTACATTATATCTTCCGTTTTTTAAGTTTACAAATTTGTGGAGTAACTTAAATAATCGTTTTTATGCTAATTAAACAATAATTTTTTTTAATTATATGTTTTTTTTTAAATTAACTTGTAATAGCTTCTTTTTTTTTCTTTTTCTTTTTCTTAAAAGGGTACTGTAGAATAACTTATGTCACAAATATTACATCCTTCTTTAGTTAAATATGTTTCACTTAAGACATGACAAAGTGTCTTAGAAACATTTCATTTTGGAGTTAAGTGATTAAACAAGAAAAATATTATTTATAAAAACACAACACATAAGACTAGCGGCTGAGAGGTTCTACTCTCAAAGCTGATAGATGGAAGGTGTTAGGTTTAAACCTCTCTCACGGTCGTCGACCTTAACCGTTCGAAGTTTTCTTCGAAACTTGTCAATATGGGTAAGAACACCTTAGAAAGACCTACATGGAGACACTTATCCCTAACGCAGATAATCAACCCTATATTTAACCAACCAGTCACAACACATAAGACATTTTAGATCATTACATAAGACATTTTAGATTATTACATTTAGTTAAGAAGTGATTTGACGTGCAAAATATTATTTATAAAAACATACAATAAGAGAATTTTAAAGATTTTTTCCTTTTAAATGAACAATTTTTAGTGACTATTTAACTTATTAAAGAGAGCGGGTATTTTGTTTAGAGTTATACGATTAAAATAAATTTTCAATAGATTTGACTTTATACAACCAACATTTAAAAAAAAAAGGGAATGGAATCTAGTTTTTATAAATTAACGTATTTCAATTTTACAAATACTTTACACCCCCTCTTTTTCCCCTCTTTGTTAGACTCCATACACATAAGACATAAAAGGCGTTTTAGAATACATCATTTAGAAATTAAGCGACTTGATAAGTAAAATATTATTTATAAAAGTAATAAAGATTTTTACTTACAAATGTACGAACTTCTGATAGGTAAGACTTTCTCAGTCATTGTGCAAGAATTAAGTGGTTATTGAACTTATAACATTATAGGATGAAATAATCGCGTGGCGTATTTTTAAACCAATAAAATGTCAGTATTTTTAAACCAATAAAAAGTTAGTATTTTTACACGAGCGCCCTCTATCATTATATAAATTTCAATGAAACGAGTTGATATTATTATACTGTGCCCTGAAATTGTTGTAATAGGTTGTATTTTTCGTTAAGTTAGTTTTCATTTAAGTTATTATGGAACGAGTTATGAATTCTTATGTTGGTGATCTAACCAACTTGGAGTGTCAACACTCATCACCAAAGTTAAATAATCAAGAGATGGATTCTATACTTTTACCCAAAGAAGCACCCGTTTCGAATTATGAAGTGAAACCCAACTCATCAGGACTAAAGTTACCCTTTGTGTGCACTACTTGCAACAAAGCTTTTTCCCGAAAGTTTGTCTTAATTAGACACATGAAATTTCACCTGGAGAAAAAACCTTTTGTGTGTGACATCTGCGAAAAACAATTTGTTCAAAAGAGTGACTTATTAAATCATGTGAAGATTCATTCAAAGAGCCCAGTGATTTATAATTGTGATCTATGTGCTGAAGTTTTTTCAAAAAAGAGTGACTTACTTCAACATAGCAAAATTCACAAATCTGTCAAACAACATAAGTGTATTGAATGCAATGAACTGTTTTCGAGAAAGTATGACTTATTGAAACATAAGAGGATGCATAAGCCCCGAAAGCAGTATGAATGCATCCAGTGTAGTGAAATATTTAATCGAAAATATGATTTATCACGTCATATAGACACTGCACACAAAGTACTACCCAAAGTTGTCAAATCGACATCTTTAAAAGATTCGTTACATGAAAAAGTGAAGCATTTTAACAGACAAAATGCTTTAAATGTATTTACTAAAACTGTAATAAATTCTAATGAGGAGAATGATCAAGACTTTCACACATTTTTTAACAGTATTCGGTCGGACGTTTTGAATGAATTAAATTATCAGATAGAAGTAAAAAGGTCAATGAAATGGTATGCAACTGCAAAAGTTGTTGTAAGTCGCCAAACACCGGACGGTGATATAGATACTATCACCCCATATTTTCATTCAAGAACTGTACTGGAATTGACGAATCAAAACATACCTGTACATGTTGAGGATGCCTTTACGAAAATTATTAACTCTTTTGAGAAATTCACTCAACAAGGATCTAATTGGACATTGCAACAAATATTAAATCTAGAACTGTCTACAGCTAAATATAGAATGGTTTAAAATGTGTGGACTGTTTTTGAAACATGTATATTCATGTTTTTGCTATTGTAGTTATTTAAAATGATAAATAAATAGCCTATGACTAAAAAATCTTAAGAGTTTTTTATTATTTTCATGGTAACTATTTTATATAAATTACTTATAACAGTTTGACAATGCTACATAAACTACTGTTTAACATTTTGAATGTCTTAGACAAAATGGGAATGAATTTGTTGAAATTATGTAAAACATGATGAAATAAATGCGATGTATTTATTATATGTTACTTAAACTACAAGAGAGATGATTGGAAATGTGTTATTTTAAATCTATGGTACTTTTAATAACTAACAAGGTAAGACGTGACGTTATGAATCATCGATGGGTTTTCCTTTGAATATGTATTAATCTTACTTATTGATAAGAAAGTTGGAAAAATAGACTTAACACATTGTTAGAGGTTTTGGAGAAATATATAGTTGGTTAAAAATTTTAGAAAATTTAACATAAAGTAACAAATTTTAGAAAATAAACATTTCGATAAATGAAAAAAAAAAATAAATTTTGGTAAACTTTACACTTAGACAATATTTCAAACTAGGAAAAAATAATAACTTTACACTGAGACAATATTTTAATCTACGAAGAATTAGACTTAACGCATTGTTACAGTTTCTTTGAAAAATATCTAGTTGGTTATAAATTTTAGAAAATTTGACCTAACGAAATTAACACACTTAAAAATATCTAGGTTATACATTTTTTTAAAATAAGCAACAAATAAACATTTCGATACATTGACAAAAGAAAATAATTAAGTTTAAGTAAACTTTACACTTAGACAATATTTGAAACTAAGAAAAATAATAAATTTACACTTATACAATATTTTAAACTAAGAAAAATAATAACTTTACACTTATACAATATTTTAAACTAAGGAAAATTAATAACTTTAAATATCAGACTTAACACATTGTTAAAATTTTTTGAAAATAACACAACATTTTGAAAGCAGTGGAAATAGTATACCTGTAAAAAATTCAACTTAGTGGAATGTAATATTGAAATTTTTTAACCTCACTCATTTAAAAAATAAAACTTTATAAAATTTTCACTTTTTTTAAATAAGCAACTGTTAAACACTTTGAATGTCTTAGACAAAGTGTGAATAAATTTGTTGAAATTATATAAAACATGAAAAATTTCATAACTTTTAAAGGAAATTTTATTTTTGGTGAAATAAACTCGAGGTATTTATTGTAACTTAAACTACTAGAGAATTGATTGAAAATGTGTTACTTTTAAACACTCACAAGATAAGACACGATGTTAGGAATTATAGATGTGTTTTTCCCCCACAATTGACGTCACTTGTAGCATATTTACTGACCAAGTCATAAAATCATAGTTCAGGGTATGTTTATGAGCACGGCGTTTAGTTAAGATTTAAGATATTTGAGAAATATAAACTACAACTTTGACTACTTTTTGAAATTTCCCCCTACATAAGAAAAAGGACATAGGAAAATAAAATGAAAAGTTGTCTTTGAATGGAATCGAACCATTATCCTTTCACTTAACAGCTGAATGCGTTGGCAATTACATCACAAAGGCACTGATAACAACTGGTTGAATATATTGGGTTTCTTTTTTAAGGTTAAATTCATTTAATATTCAAGTTATTTCTTAATGATACACTTAAAAACAATAAATTTAATTAGCATTCAAAAAACAAACGATCACATTATTGTGTAAAACAATCAAATATTTTGAAAGTCACGAGTTAAAATTTTGGAGGGTGCGATAACTTGCACGTACACTGCAGAAGGGGAGTTAAATTTTTGAAGAAGTTTAATCTTAGAAGACTAGAGTAAAATTTGAAATGACTTAGAGTTTAATTAGAATTTAGATGTGAGCCTTTTAAAATGAAATAATAGTTTTTTTGTATCGCCCTCTATCGGTGGATAATGGAATTAAGAGATAATTAAAAGTTTTAACTTGGATTCGAACCCACAACAAAAATTATTTTACGGTTTGATAATTTAGGGTAGGTTTAACTGAGAAAACCATGATATTATAGTATTTAGAGATGTTTTAAGATATTCGATAAAGGAAATCATCTAAATTTTCAATTTAATTGAATGGTTTACTGCTTAAAGTACTACAAAATGAATAGAACACGATACATAGTTTTTTTAATTAATTATATTTTTCGAAAGGTTAAATTGACTTATTGATAAACTTAGGATTTATGTTTAAAGTGAATAAATTTGATACGTTAGGTTTACTTAATAACAGAGGGTTGAATAAGTTATTTTTTTTAAATTAAAATTTCATAGAAATAAAGTTTACTAAAAGTTTTTAAAGTTTAAAAAATTGTAAGTTACATTAAAAAAGTTAACAAAAATATAGTTTAAAAAAAATTAAAAGTTTACAAAAAGTTTAAAAATCTTTAAATTAATTAAAATTAACTTTTTAATTTTAACTATTGAGAGACTATAATTTAATTGTTAATCCTTGTACCTAACTGGTGCCTATCAACTATCTGCACATGTGCAGAAAAAACATACACTTTTACAATAACTTGAGTTCGATTTTAAATTATTTGCTAATTTTTATACAACTCGATTACCTTTCAGAAACAAAATAGAATTAAATACTTACCGAAAAACACGTCCACTTCTTGTGCTTCCTTTCACTAGACTAACCTTTCTCCCTAATCTTTGTTAGGGGGCGCTGCAATCGACGTAGAGGCGCTACCAGTCTTCCGGTTTGTGACGTCATTTCCGGTTTGAGATAAGAATAAACTTTAAATACAAACTACACTCGCTCGGTCATTCTTCCTCCACTCTTACTTGATAGCAGTTGTTAGTTTCTTATTTTGACGTGTTGAATGACGTCATCACGTGTTGGTCTAAACTTGTCCAGACTTGTTTCTGTGCTGCACGTCTGTTTTGCTAACTCATCTCTTACTCGTCTAGACTTGTTTCGTCTGCTTTGATGATTCATCTTTTGCTTTAACTGTTTGGCCTTGCTGGTGTCAACCACCTCATGTCTTTTGTCATAGCTTGAATATACTTTACACCAATCACTTAAATATAAAAGTCTTGTCACAACTTACTTAAACTTTGATAAAAATATTAATTATTCATAAATTTTATCAAATTCTTATACATTTACTAAGTCACTTTCATTCAAAAATATGGTAAAGTCCGATTTTAAATCGAAGTCTAAGATAAATTCCCCAAATTTGTAACATTTTAACACTAATAATAAGTATCGTAAACACCCTGTACATACAAGTTTTGTAAAAATAATATTACTTATAGCTAACTCGTTTAGTCTCATGATAAATAATATAAGAAAAAGTTAGAATAGTTCACATATTTTTGTAATTAAAAAAATGTATGCACAAACACACACACAATATCTTACAAGGTTACAATACTCAACACACAGTTCACCATACTTAAAAAAACGATTCACGATAAATTTATAAATTTAAATTTAAATATTTGAAAAATACTGAAGTATTTTTATTTATAATTGTTCATTTATAAATAAAATATTTAAATTTAAATTTATAAATTTATCGTGAATCAAACCGTAAAATAATTTTTGTTGTGGGTTCGAATCCAAGTTAAAACTTTTAATTATCTCTTAATTCCATTATCCACCGATAGAGGGCGATACAAAAAAACTATTATTTCATTTTAAAAGGCTCACATCTAAATTCTAATTAAACTCTAAGTCATTTCAAATTTTACTCTAGTCTTCTAAGATTAAACTTCTTCAAAAATTTAACTCCCCTTCTGCAGTGTACGTGCAAGTTATCGCACCCTCCAAAATTTTAACTCGTGACTTTCAAAACATTTGATTGTTTTACACAATAATGTGATCGTTTGTTTTTTGAATGCTAATTAAATTTATTGTTTTTAAGTGTATCATTAAGAAATAACTTGAATATTAAATGAATTTAACCTTAAAAAAGAAACCCAATATATTCAACCAGTTGTTATCAGTGCCTTTGTGATGTAATTGCCAACGCATTCAGCTGTTAAGTGAAAGGATAATGGTTCGATTCCATTCAAAGACAACTTTTCATTTTATTTTCCTATGTCCTTTTTCTTATGTAGGGGGAAATTTCAAAAAGTAGTCAAAGTTGTAGTTTATATTTCTCAAATATCTTAAATCTCAACTAAACGCCGTGCTCATAAACATACCCTGAACTATGATTTTATGACTTGGTCAGTAAATATGCTACAAGTGACGTCAATTGTGGGGGAAAAACACATCTATAATTCCTAACATCGTGTCTTATCTTGTGAGTGTTTAAAAGTAACACATTTTCAATCAATTCTCTAGTAGTTTAAGTTACAATAAATACCTCGAGTTTATTTCACCAAAAATAAAATTTCCTTTAAAAGTTATGAAATTTTTCATGTTTTATATAATTTCAACAAATTTATTCACACTTTGGCTAAGACATTCAAAGTGTTTAACAGTTGCTTATTTAAAAAAAGTGAAAATTTTATAAAGTTTTATTTTTTAAATGAGTGAGGTTAAAAAATTTCAATATTACATTCCACTAAGTTGAATTTTTTACAGGTATACTATTTCCACTGCTTTCAAAATGTTGTGTTATTTTCAAAAAATTTTAACAATGTGTTAAGTCTGATATTTAAAGTTATTAATTTTCCTTAGTTTAAAATATTGTATAAGTGTAAAGTTATTATTTTTCTTAGTTTAAAATATTGTATAAGTGTAAATTTATTATTTTTCTTAGTTTCAAATATTGTCTAAGTGTAAAGTTTACTTAAACTTAATTATTTTCTTTTGTCAATGTATCGAAATGTTTATTTGTTGCTTATTTAAAAAAAATGTATAACCTAGATATTTTTAAGTGTGTTAATTTCGTTAGGCCAAATTTTCTAAAATTTATAACCAACTAGATATTTTTCAAAGAAACTGTAACAATGCGTTAAGTCTAATTCTTCGTAGATTAAAATATTGTCTCAGTGTAAAGTTATTATTTTTTCCTAGTTTGAAATATTGTCTAAGTGTAAAGTTTACCAAAATTTATTTTTTTTTTTCATTTATCGAAATGTTTATTTTCTAAAATTTGTTACTTTATGTTAAATTTTCTAAAATTTTTAACCAACTATATATTTCTCCAAAACCTCTAACAATGTGTTAAGTCTATTTTTCCAACTTTCTTATCAATAAGTAAGATTAATACATATTCAAAGGAAAACCCATCGATGATTCATAACGTCACGTCTTACCTTGTTAGTTATTAAAAGTACCATAGATTTAAAATAACACATTTCCAATCATCTCTCTTGTAGTTTAAGTAACATATAATAAATACATCGCATTTATTTCATCATGTTTTACATAATTTCAACAAATTCATTCCCATTTTGTCTAAGACATTCAAAATGTTAAACAGTAGTTTATGTAGCATTGTCAAACTGTTATAAGTAATTTATATAAAATAGTTACCATGAAAATAATAAAAAACTCTTAAGATTTTTTAGTCATAGGCTATTTATTTATCATTTTAAATAACTACAATAGCAAAAACATGAATATACATGTTTCAAAAACAGTCCACACATTTTAAACCATTCTATATTTAGCTGTAGACAGTTCTAGATTTAATATTTGTTGCAATGTCCAATTAGATCCTTGTTGAGTGAATTTCTCAAAAGAGTTAATAATTTTCGTAAAGGCATCCTCAACATGTACAGGTATGTTTTGATTCGTCAATTCCAGTACAGTTCTTGAATGAAAATATGGGGTGATAGTATCTATATCACCGTCCGGTGTTTGGCGACTTACAACAACTTTTGCAGTTGCATACCATTTCATTGACCTTTTTACTTCTATCTGATAATTTAATTCATTCAAAACGTCCGACCGAATACTGTTAAAAAATGTGTGAAAGTCTTGATCATTCTCCTCATTAGAATTTATTACAGTTTTAGTAAATACATTTAAAGCATTTTGTCTGTTAAAATGCTTCACTTTTTCATGTAACGAATCTTTTAAAGATGTCGATTTGACAACTTTGGGTAGTACTTTGTGTGCAGTGTCTATATGACGTGATAAATCATATTTTCGATTAAATATTTCACTACACTGGATGCATTCATACTGCTTTCGGGGCTTATGCATCCTCTTATGTTTCAATAAGTCATACTTTCTCGAAAACAGTTCATTGCATTCAATACACTTATGTTGTTTGACAGATTTGTGAATTTTGCTATGTTGAAGTAAGTCACTCTTTTTTGAAAAAACTTCAGCACATAGATCACAATTATAAATCACTGGGCTCTTTGAATGAATCTTCACATGATTTAATAAGTCACTCTTTTGAACAAATTGTTTTTCGCAGATGTCACACACAAAAGGTTTTTTCTCCAGGTGAAATTTCATGTGTCTAATTAAGACAAACTTTCGGGAAAAAGCTTTGTTGCAAGTAGTGCACACAAAGGGTAACTTTAGTCCTGATGAGTTGGGTTTCACTTCATAATTCGAAACGGGTGCTTCTTTGGGTAAAAGTATAGAATCCATCTCTTGATTATTTAACTTTGGTGATGAGTGTTGACACTCCAAGTTGGTTAGATCACCAACATAAGAATTCATAACTCGTTCCATAATAACTTAAATGAAAACTAACTTAACGAAAAATACAACCTATTACAACAATTTCAGGGCACAGTATAATAATATCAACTCGTTTCATTGAAATTTATATAATGATAGAGGGCGCTCGTGTAAAAATACTAACTTTTTATTGGTTTAAAAATACTGACATTTTATTGGTTTAAAAATACGCCACGCGATTATTTCATCCTATAATGTTATAAGTTCAATAACCACTTAATTCTTGCACAATGACTGAGAAAGTCTTACCTATCAGAAGTTCGTACATTTGTAAGTAAAAATCTTTATTACTTTTATAAATAATATTTTACTTATCAAGTCGCTTAATTTCTAAATGATGTATTCTAAAACGCCTTTTATGTCTTATGTGTATGGAGTCTAACAAAGAGGGGAAAAAGAGGGGGTGTAAAGTATTTGTAAAATTGAAATACGTTAATTTATAAAAACTAGATTCCATTCCCTTTTTTTTTAAAATGTTGGTTGTATAAAGTCAAATCTATTGAAAATTTATTTTAATCGTATAACTCTAAACAAAATACCCGCTCTCTTTAATAAGTTAAATAGTCACTAAAAATTGTTCATTTAAAAGGAAAAAATCTTTAAAATTCTCTTATTGTATGTTTTTATAAATAATATTTTGCACGTCAAATCACTTCTTAACTAAATGTAATAATCTAAAATGTCTTATGTAATGATCTAAAATGTCTTATGTGTTGTGACTGGTTGGTTAAATATAGGGTTGATTATCTGCGTTAGGGATAAGTGTCTCCATGTAGGTCTTTCTAAGGTGTTCTTACCCATATTGACAAGTTTCGAAGAAAACTTCGAACGGTTAAGGTCGACGACCGTGAGAGAGGTTTAAACCTAACACCTTCCATCTATCAGCTTTGAGAGTAGAACCTCTCAGCCGCTAGTCTTATGTGTTGTGTTTTTATAAATAATATTTTTCTTGTTTAATCACTTAACTCCAAAATGAAATGTTTCTAAGACACTTTGTCATGTCTTAAGTGAAACATATTTAACTAAAGAAGGATGTAATATTTGTGACATAAGTTATTCTACAGTACCCTTTTAAGAAAAAGAAAAAGAAAAAAAAAGAAGCTATTACAAGTTAATTTAAAAAAAAAAACATATAATTAAAAAAATATATTGTTTAATTAGCATAAAAACGATTATTTAAGTTACTCCACAAATTTGTAAACTTAAAAAACGGAAGATATAATGTAAGAGAGAGTATGACAAATCTTTTTTTCCTTTAAAAGATTAGTCTCAAAGACTTGAATTAACTTTTTCCCTAAAAATGCCACATTAATTTCAGTACACAAGTTTGCGAAACGGCTTTTGCAGGAAAATACTACGGTGAATACAATATTAAGCATTGTAATTTAATTCAATAACACAAATGCGTGGGTGTATAGCTTATAGTTACATTTGTAAAAATCACTTTGCTTTCGTTTTTAAAATATGTAAACACGTTATTTTTCGTAACAAAACTATAAACCTATGTTTCTAAAATAAATGATTATAAGGTTAATACAAGAAAGAATCAAGCATGCTATTTTTGTCAATCTCTATAAATGACATTTCATAGTATTTTCATATAAAAATTTTCCTTCTAAATTATTATTTCGAATATGGAAATGATCTGTTGACAGAATGTTGTAAGAGAAATGTGCTTGAAAATTAAACAAACAGATGTAATAGCATTCATATTAAACCAAAACTCGCGAATTACTCAATAGCTAAAGACAATTTCCTGCAGTTCATTAAAACTATGATAAAGATATCTCAACGCAGGTCTGAAGTCCCCATCTCTCGCATTTAAAGAGATAACAACACACACACATCCTTGGTAACCTAAGATAAGACATGTGTGATACAGAAATTGCAGGTTCTAATGTCACTAAAAATTAAAATAATACGTAAAACATTACAAAAAATAATAATATAAAAAATAATTTGAAACGCTTTAAATAAATTAAATTTAAAAAAAAATGAAAACACTTTAAATAAAAAATAAAACAAAATTTCACCCTCTACAAAGAACAAAATCTATATGTCTAATCATGCACCTTCTTTATCTCTCTCATCTTAATTACTTCCGGTCTCACAAACCACCTGTCCTGTTCCAACAAGCTCCCAAACATGTTCCTAAAACATGTTTACTGCTTCCTGAAAACTCTTTTTGGAAAAAGCATGTCTAATCCCGTTTCCGATCTTATTTCCTGTCGCGTTTCCAGTCTAAAAATAAATTTCACGTTAAACTTTTATAAAGTAAAACAAAGTCAGAAAAATTTCCATTTTTATATTAGGTGTTAGTTAGCAAATAAAATTTTTATTTCAGGTGAGAAAAAAAAAATCGAACATTTTGCTAATATTACTTTCAAACTAAATTCATTCTGATAGCAGGATTCCTACAACTCAACTCCACTCGACTAGAAGGATTAAAACCAACAAAAAAATTAAGCCCCCCACAAAAATAAGCCCTCCCCCTCTCTCCCTTATCGCATTCACTTCCTGTCACATTTCCGGTTAAACTTCCTATCTACACTTCCTGTTCACTTCCTGTCTCAACATGCCTGTTATCCCCACCTGCTACATCCGGTGTCCACACCTGCCACTTCCGCTGACCTTCACAGAGCACAGAGGTCATACGCCGCGTACGCCGCTGATGTAGAACCGGCCTTTCTTATCTACTGATGAAGTGTTAATTTCGTTATGGAATATTAACTGGAAACAAACTCTGACAAATTTATATTGTTTTAAGTACAAATGGTCTAATCTTCCGTAATCGGACTGCACGTGATATAGATTTTTAAGAAATAACACTTAAAAAGTATTTTAAAAATCATAAAAAATCAGTAAATTTAGATAAACTTTCAAATAAATTGCATTTGTGAGTGCATTTTTCTCTTATTCGACGCTTATGAAAATTGAAAATTATGCGATGTTTAGAGGTTAAAATATTTGCTATGAAAAGAAATTGATAGTTCAGATTGTTGCGACCATTGATATGATGTCAGCATTACTCACGGACATGTTTTTAACGCTTTCCAATCTAGTTTAAAAGTGTTTATGACTTCGGCTTGTCTGCCGTCTGGCCGTGCTCTAACTCACGAAAATATACTCGGATTGTCTTGAAATTTTTGTATCTTATTGTCGTTTACCATAGCATGATCCTTATTGAAAATGAAGTATGTAGTACTTATAGTTCTTTACAGAGACAGTCAAAAGTATTCGGTTACATTGCAGTCAATGGAAAAAAATCGTTTCAAGTGCATTTTGATGAGACTACGAAAATTGAACGACATTTGAAACATGATGAAATTGATATACAATTATGAAGCGGAAGAAAACATATTTTTGTAGAATATGGGATGCAAAGTATTTATTACTCTTTTACAAGCTCAAACAAAAAAATTCTGTTGCACATTGTTCTACGGGAGAAAATCGTTTGCAGTGTAATTTACTTATGTTTCAACATTGTTCTACGGGGGGAAATCGTTTGCAGTGTTATTTAATGATGTTTCACTATTTCAAACATAAATTAAATTTGTATGCATTACAGGTGCACTATAAATTGCTCACTTAAAAGTATGGTGTGCATTGCGTTTATCGTACATTTACACATTTACAGGGACACACAAAATATATCGGTTACAGTATACGTGCAATAATTACAGTCTATGTGTGATAAGTGCCTTTTCAACACTGGTTTGCGTTTTTAAGTTTAACTAAATTTTTACATAGTACGTGGTGTGTATAAATTCGGTTGATCATATACGGAGCTACACAAGGGAATTCGTAAGTATTACAGACTATGGGAGTGAATTGCTTAGAGTAGTTTTTAATTGTGGTACGCATTTTCCTGCTGAACTATAGTTAGCAGACATATAGAAGTTTGTAGAAAATAAATGAATTCATATACAGCGAGGGCTACTCAAAGAACAAGGTACATTGTACTTTATGGTTGGTAACCGCTAGAAGTTTGTTTTAAGTTGCCTTATGTGTTTTTTACCTGAATTTAATTTTAGCTTAATATGGGGTGTGTACAAAAGTCTTTAGATAATATACAGGGTTGTGAAAAAAATTTCCATCGATTGGTGAAAACTGCTAAATGTGAATTTTCTAAATGAACTAAATTTTATCATGCTGTGTAGTATATATCCAAACCTATAGATCATATACAAAGCTGTACAAAATAATTCGACTACATTTTTAACTATGAAATGTAATTGCTAAACCTGAACTTTTAAATGTGTTATATGTTTTTTATACTGTTTGCTTACATATCTTCTTTCATCTTATTTAACGGCGAAGTTTCGTTACAGTTTTCTGGATGTGTTGGAAAGTGTTTCATAATCTACGCTTGACGTATGATTTTTCGTTCTTGTTGATTTATAACGTAGATATCAGAATATCTGTTTTCTATTATCCCGTAGACGTAGAGGATATAATACGCAATAGACGATTTCGGTAAAATTGAAAAAAACAATAAACACCTAAAATTGATTTTAAAACTTTGATACAAATTTGTTAAAACTTCATAAAAGTTGTGGGATGTAATGTATATTTTGCAAGACCCTTTTCTCATTTACAAGAATACATTATAATTCATTTTTGTCTCTCATTACCTTCCTCTAATCCTTACCAGAGAGAGAGAGATACAAACTGTCACATTCATTCTCAGATTTTCTTTGTTTTTCCTTCCTGTAGATCATTCACTTCAAATCAAAGGGGGGAATGCTTGCCACGGAATGCTTTTCTGTCTTTCTTGGCAACTGTTTTAAGTGAAGCAAGGAAGGTGCAAATGTGAGGGCGCACGCGCCAGACGCGGGAGGGGTAACAACTGGGGGGTTCACTGTCCCCGTGTAAGATATGATGGGGCTTGAACCAATTTTGTTGCAAACAACGGAAAGAAGATGAGTGTCGTTTCAAGGCTGCTACTGAAGGCGGAATCCGAGCCGGGGCTGCACTTCAGGAACCCGGTGAGTAATAGATGAGCGACAGCAGATCGCGTGGGAATATTTTGAACTGCTGGATTAAACCTTTATTGATCGATCATCTATCGACAGATTAATAGTAAACAAGAATTAACATTTTACTGACTCGCAATTCAATATGAAATCGATTATTTATTATGGTTTTTTGTTACCACAATTTTTGAGTATTAATCTTCACCTTATTCAACGCTCCTAGTTCCAAGTTTTAATTTTTGATGAGCATTCTTAGCATTGGATGATTTGAACCAGAAATTAATTAAATTAATTATATTAAGTTTCTTCCGAGGTGTCTCTTTGGTTTTATTTATTATGTTTAAGTTACTTTTTTATTTTATTTTTATTTTTTTCTGGTTCGAAACATGAAAACTTTCAAAACAAATATAAATAGGATCAAAAGTGACCCCAACGGTACTAGGACGGTCAATCGCAAATTTCTGCGATTCAATAAAGCGAAAATTAATTATCAAGGATGATTTGAAACAGAAATTAATTAAAATAATTTTATTAAATTTCTTCCCAGGTGTCTGTTTGGTTTTATTTATTAGGTTACTGTTTTTTTTTTTTTTTTTTTTTTTTTTTTTTTCTGGTTTGAAGCATGAAAACTTTCAAAACAAAAATAAATGGGGTCAAAAGAGACCCCAACGGTATTAGGACGGTTAATCGCAGATTTCTGCGATTCAGTAAAGCGAAGATTATTTTTCAAAAATACTGGTTACAAAAAGCATGTATTTCAGCAGTTAATGCAAACACGAATATTCTCGTTAAAGATCAACAATGTGTTAAGATTATTTATTATCCTATTAAACCTTTATATCACCATATGTATATGAAAATTTGCTGTTATGAAATTATCAATATAGAGTGTTTTTGGAATATAAAGAAGATTTTTTTTTTTTTTTTTTTTCAAGTACGATTAAAAAATATACTTTAAAGATTCTTCAAAAGTTTTGCAATAATTTTAATTATAGTAAAATGATGCTAGGCTTACGAAATAAATATATTTAAAAACATAAGATCAAATTATTGCTTATGTATTGAGTATTACTTATTAAAAATGCAGTATTGAAGATAACTAATTCTAAAATTTATGAAGTTTTAAAATAAAAAAGTTTTATTTATTATAATAAAAATACGCCGTTGTTGTTTGCGCAACAATGCAAAATGATGATAAATACTACATACCCAGTTAAAGTGCTACTGGTATACAGTCCATTTCTTCCGGCAAACATTATTTTTTATTTTTTTAAATAAAAATATTCTTTAAATACTTTTAAAACATTTGAAAGTAATTTTCTACGAAAAGAATGTATAGCTTAATTTTCTTTTATGAACTTATGAAAGAACTGACACCGTTTTTTAACAGTTTTCTAAAAGAAGCTCGATTTTTTATTCTTTTCTGTACTTTTTTGTGTTGTTTGCTTTTTTTTTCTGCGGGGGAAGGGGGTGGGGGTAACACCTTTTTGTGTTTGGGCTTATACCATTTGCGCTTATATCTCTTTAACTTTTGCCTTAAAAAAATACCTAGATAATTTAAGTTTGTCTACTTATTTATTTAACATTTTAAGTTAAATAAATCAGAAATTATAATGAAATAAAAGTAGTTGAATGTTTATTTTTATTTATTTATTTATTTTTTACGTTAGTATGCTTGTTATCATGATTTAAATTATTTGGTATTTCCGCATTTTAAGATAAAATTTCGGTGAACTTTTTTCTATATATAGTAAAAATATGATTTTGTATTATTTTATTTTCATTGTTCAATAAATCCCTAAACGGATTCGTTCTACATTTTAAAAATGCTTTTTTTTTTTTTTTTTTTTTTTTCAGGGGTGTTTTTTATTTTAAAAAATGTATATATTATGCATCACAAAAATCTTAAATCATCGATAATTAAAGCTTAAGAAAATAATACATGACTTAAAAACGTAATTTTCTTAAAAGGAAAAAAAAAATTGAAACAATTTGAAAACTTAATTAGAAGTTTTCAATGGCCCGGGTTTGGGCCTAAACCCTAAGGTAATTTTGCTATTCTAAACTCGGGGTCAGGTTTACCTTTTTTCTACGGACTCTGGTCGGGTCCAGACTTCATTTTTCCGGGCCGTGTCGAGTATATACATATTTGTAAAAATAATAGTGATATTATATTGTATTTGTTTAGCATAATCTTAAAAAATTAATGTAAGTTAATAAATTACAGACAATTTATCTTAATGGCTTGCGGACATATTATTTGAAAAAGCTGTACTTAATTTTTTTAATAAATAAACAGTAAATAGTAAAAAGTCGATGCTTTCAAGAGAATACCCAGTTGCAAAACAACTCCACTCCTTGTATATGAGTAATTGTGTAACACGTCTTAGAGGAGCCAAGAAAAATAATCTAACCGTAGCACATTATATATGTACTACAATAAAAATAAAAATCAAAAGGTGAGGAAATATTTTCAGCTCACAGAGACAGAAGACGAAATGAATAGGAGAATTGGAAAAGTCTATTTAAACGGACTGATTGCGCGAGCGACCAATCCGAAAATATTTAATAAATGTGTACGTAATATCTTTTAAAAGAGTTTTGATTTTAGAAAAATGGTGGTTAAGAAGTTTGGCATTTTTCTTTTTCTTTCTTCCTTTTTTTGTCTTTTGTAGAAATTGAGTCGGGCCTAATTTCGCTGATAGTTTTATGGCCCAGCTAGTTCATGAACTGCGACAAAATGCGGTAAAATTTTGCCCCGTACTCTAAACTCGATAGCATAGCTTCTACTATACACAATACAGTTCTAACGAGTAATATAGAGTTTTGAATTTGCAGCTTCCTGTTCTTTGATTTCATATGTTATTTTATTTCTCTGTGTTAAAAATATGTACACATAAACAAATATTTTAAGCATCTGAAATTTCAATATTTGTTAAAAGTATAAATAATTATTTATTTATTAATATATTTTGTGATATGCAAGGATATAAACATTTGCTGCTATAATTCGTATTAGAGAACTATCTAAAAATCAAATGATCAAATCATCTCCTTCTTTCGCACGCTACTTTATTATAGACATGACCGACTACCGATGGCCCCACTTGATGGGTTCTTTTCATAATATTCACTCTTATTTGACGAATATTCCAGAAACACAACTCACGAATCATAATTCGAGACACCAAATATAAGTAAAACAGGATGGTACAGTCAGCATATCACGCAGAATCCCAAGAATGATAGAGAAGTCTCGCAATTCGTTGGCAGCACTTATCATGCGTGATGCGTCATTAAACTATCTAAACTGCTGTGCGGTTTTCCAATTATACCTTCATTTGGCGACAAAAACGAATGACTTCATCTCTGGTTTGTCTGAAATTTCAAGATCTCATCATCTATTTAGAGTTTTAGTCTCTCGACTAAACTAGATAGAAAAAGCGAATTTGATCATCAAAGATGCCAAGCTCCAAAAAAGTCATCAAGTTTGTCGCCATGATCATTTCGCCATCAGGTCTCCGACCCCAATAACCGTAAACGCCCTAAATATGCCTTATTAATTTATGATGAAGATTGAGTTTTCCTTTCTCTCCAATTAAACTTAATTTTTCTTGTCTTTTGTCTTTTTATTAAAGAAAAAAAAAGGGCAAAGATAATGCTTGTGTGAGATATGAGTCTGAGACATTCTACTATCACCATTGACCACGTATCGCATATATAAAGGTTCACAGATTAAACCACGCACATCACTCCACGGCGTGGTAATGAGGTAATGTGGTGGTGGGAGAAGGCAAAATGGACTGTACATATGTAACATTATCACTTTAAGGCGAGGCGATTGGTCTGGCACTTGATATCGTAATATATCAAGGGGGGTATGTCTAGAGGGTCTGTCTTTTGCTATAGTTATCATTTTTTATCCAAACAAAATTTTCTTTTGGTAACTTTTTCTTTACACTTTTTTTTTTTTTAATTTGCTGGCTATTTTTATGAAAATACAAAGTTATTAAAATCCTTAAATGATTATAAAATCATTTCATTCCAAAAAATGGAATATCCCAACGTTTGCCATTCCTATTTTTCTGCCATATGCTCATATAATTCGTTGTTAGAGACACCAGGTTCGAAATGATACTTGTTATGTGTACTAGTAAAGAATGGGGAAGAATGTTTATATAAGAGTTTTGTTTATAAGAAGTTCTGCTTATCCCCGTGCAAGGCAAAAGTGCAAGAAGACAATATTACTGTTGAATGCATTATGAACATAAAGCTATTATTAAATACTTTTAAATGGTAAATATTTATTTAAAATGTTTTTTGTTATAAAATTATTTGATAAATAATAGTGATGTTTTATTAACTTCTTCTCTTCATTTAAATCAGTAAAGTATGCAAATAATAAATGTATAATCACATATCTGTATATCACTGCAAACTTATAAAAGAAAAAGAAAGAGAAAAATTCTAAAAATAAAAAGAACTTTTAGACTCTTATAACGATATCATTAGGGGGAGCGGTGTTTCGAGCAATGATAACGTATGATATCGTAAGGGAAGGAGAGGAGGTCCAAAATTGCCAAAATGTTTTTAATTTTATATATGTACAGCTCCAATGGTGTACGCAAAATGGATGTGTTATACGGTACCACCCAATGCAATACTTTTCGAAGATAAGCATAAAAGAAATTCACGCAGATTATCTCTACACTTACGTATATATTAATATTCGGCGTTGTAGTTGTATGATTTAAGCCATGCATCGGCGATAGTGTTTGATTCTCCTTTTCGTTGCATTGATTTGGATGTTATACACACCAAGTCAGACTCAAATTCTACGGTTGCAAATTTGCTGGCGGGTACCTATTATAACGCGGGTGCCTATTGTAAAGAAGTAACGATTGTTTTTTTGTTTGTTTGTAGGGAGTAATCTCTGGAACTACCGAAGTAATTTCAAAAGTCATGGTGGCAAATTGATGGTGACAACCCCTGCTCCAACATAGGCTATGTTTTTATGTCGGTGCCACTACCCCCAGGGGGGTGCAAGAGCGAAAAACGTTCTAAAATTTCAAATTTTTTTATACTGAAGGAACTAGAAACTAGAAATTTGCAATGGTAGATATAAGATGTAAATGCTCTATAAGAACAAATTCTAAAAAAAATTCGAAATTTAAAAGGGTGAGATGAGCGAAGAGCATTCTAAAAACATTCTAAATTACAATTTCTATAGAATCTCTGAAACTAAAGAACCATTTTCAAAAGTGATGGTGGCAAATTGATGGTAACAGTCCTTGCTCCAACATCACTACATAGTATAAAACAAAGTCGCTTTTTCTGTCCCTATATCCCTATGTACGCTTAAATCTTTAAAACTACGCAACGGATTTTGATGCGGTTTTTTTTAATAGATAGAGTGATTCAAGAGGAAGGTTTATATGTATAACACGACGTTCCACGTAGATTAGTTATTGAATTATGATAGAAAGTTTTGTTATTTTGGCCGAAAAGGTTACCATTGCTATTTTTTTGGCGATCATTATTGTTGCAGAAAGAAATGAAAAGGCTATACATCTCCAAAAATAAAAGAAAAACTGTGTTAAATTAATTAAAAAAAAAAAAGAAAAAGAAAGAAAAAAGAGTTTTGATGAGAGAATATTATAAAACGAAAATATTTAATTTAAACATGATTGGGAATGTTCGCAATGCTTAAAAAATTATTCAAGGGGCAAGATTGCTATCGAAACAATATTTCGCGATTTATCTTTTGTTTTTGGCGATTTTGATTTTACTTTTGATCCTAAACAATTTGATTTTAAGCCAAAAGGTGTCTTTTTTTTTTTTTTTTTGATGCAGAAAGAATTGAAATGGCTATACAGCTGGAAAAATAAAAGAAAAAGCTGTTATTAATTTTATTTAAAAAAAAAAGAAAGGAATTATAGGGGGAAATTCGAAAATCAGGTGATATTTTTTTTTATCAAATATTAGCTTTTTCAGTATTTGATTCGGATTATGAAAGATTAGCCTTCTGAAAAAGTTCTACTGGACGGATTTTGATGAGAATTGTATTGTTAGTCAGATGCTATTTCAGGAATGGTTTTAATGTACTACATATTGTTCTACGCTGCTTAGTCAAACAGTTGTGTGAAGGTTATACAGTCAGAAGAACCCGATTCCGAAAGATTAGCCTTTTTGAAAGTTTTTAAAGTTTGCTTTCAAATACAAGGTCAAATTAAACGATATATTTTGTTTACTTCAAGGTTCATTTGTAGAAACTGACCAGCGCAGCGGGCGTAGCTTGCTAGTAGGCTATATTTTATGTCAGTGCCACTACCCTCAGGGGGGTGCAGGAGCGAAAAACGTTTTAAAATTTCGATTTTTTGATACTGAAGGAGCTAGTATGAAAATAAAGTTTGACATTATGCCGGGGTTCGTAAACATCATGATATTTTCGAAAATATAAAAAATATCCTATGTTTTCAAAACAGTCAAGTTATTGATCATTATAAATAATTTCAGAATTAATAGAAAATAAAGTAGAAACTAAAACATTTGCTCTTAGCATGAAAACTTAATAAAATACACAATTAATTAATTTTACTTTATTACACAATTAATAAATTTCTTTTTCAATTTTTTCTCTTACGTAATAAAATTGAAGATCAACTAATTAGGAACGGATATAATTAGTTTTTTACATTCAGGAAAGAAAAATCTGTAGGGTTTAGTATAAAATGTCATGAAAATTTTATGTTTTATACAATAGAATTTTAAATACAAAATATTCTAATTTGTTTTTAATGAAAAATGTTGCCAGCTTTTTCATTCCCTAACCTGTTGTGCAGTTTAAACTGAACTAAACCAAAATCAGAAAAGATTCTTATTAATGAAGCTGTAAGTAACACTTGTTATCTAAATTAGACAGTTTATCTTCCAATGCAGTGATGGAACAGTGGCGCAGAAGTTGGTCGATTCTCACCACTAAATTTTAATTGTATTCTTCGACTTAAAAACCTCTGAAACTGTTACCTTAAATAAAACAAAGAGTATAATTTACATTTAACGGTGTCAATTGATTATCTGCTGCGCCACTGTTCCATTACTGTTCAATGGTTATTCTAAATAATATTGTCCCGCATAATTATTCGTACTACACTTAACAATTCTGCTTCAAACATAAAGCTTGGAAAAGTTTTTTTTATTTTTCTTCTTTGGCTAAAACAGTCACTGCCAGAGCAAACGTTCTTTTCTTCATTTACAGAATGACACGATCAATAACAGTTGAAAATTTCCTTTATCCTTGTATTAACTGAAAATATAAAATTTATCATACGCAATGAAGTTTTGAAAATAAATATGAAACATATGAAAATATCGAAAATATCAAACATAATATTTTGAAAATAAATGTCGGATATATATCACGATATATATCCATTGATATATATCAAGATATATTCTTGATATATATACACTGATATATATCCCCGAACCCTGCATTATGTGCAATTCTTTGTGAATTATTTTTTCCGATAAATACAAGAATGTAGAAGTAACTGGACTGAAGCCAGAATTTTATTTAAAGACTGACAGCATAATGAAGACATTCAAAAGTGTCTCAGTGTTTTATAATATCTATTAAAAGCCCTTGTTAACTTACTAACGACGGACGCGACGCATGAATATCATAGCTGCCAACTTTTGCTCTTTTTTGTTACAGATAAAATTTATTAGTAAATTTTATCTAATTTAATCGCCGAAATTTGCGATTAAATAATAAAAAAATATTCTATTAAGGAGTCGCTTCACTGAAACTCCCCGATTGCTAAATCCCATGTTAAAATCTGGGAAAATTTAAAAACGCAATCACTCATTACGTAATATAATTGTCGAAATACCGTTTTACCATTGAAAAGTAGACGTCAGACGTCAAAGATGTACGGTTTTTAAAATGCTCTTCTTAATGTTAAAATATTTAAAAATTCATTATAAACTTTGAAATTTCCGATTGATGAAATTTTATCATCTTCTTAAAACTGCTTAAAATTTATGGAGACAAACTTTTAAAATGCATAACTCAACAAGAGTAAACATATAATGTGATGTGTTTTCTTCTTTTCAGAGTTTTCTTTCAAATTTCGAGTTTTCGAATTAGACCTTTTTTTTCTTTCAGCTCAGCGTTCTTACCAATAAAATGACTGTTCTTTTTACGCCTTTAACAAATTCTTATATTTGAAACATTCGCTAAGTTAAATTTCGTTAAAGTAAATATTTTTATAATGACAAACATTGCTTTCGTTACAAATACAAATAATACATGTTAAAGTAAACATTTCGTTGTAACGAGATTTCAGTATATATATATGTGTACATAGTATTCGCTAAATGTGCTTTGGGAACTGAAGATATAAAGATGCTTGAACATTTTGAAGAAAATCCTTTTACGGAAATTTCTAGGTCAACTACACAAAAATACACAAAACTTTGACGTGTGACGTCTACTTTCTGATAGTGAAAACCATATTTCGATAATTATATTAGGTAATGAGCAATCGCGCTTTTAAGTTTTTTCTATATAGGCTAACATGGAATTCAGCGATCAGGGAGATTCAGTGAAGCGGTCCCTTAACCCTTTCCGGCACAGACAAAGTCTGTTCGTAAAATGAAAAATTGCTGATTGACACCGGAATTCACAAACGACTTTTTTAGAAAATACGAACTCCTTATATTAAGCTTTCATTATAGAAACAAAATTTTATTAAAATACATATTCTTGGTGTCGCATGCAAGTTTGGAATTGAAATTAGGTGTGCCCGTAGTGGGACCACTGTGCCGGAAAGGGTTAAATTTTAGTGGTAACAAAAAAACATAAAAGCACGCAGCTATGGAATGTTGCTTTTTACGTACCATTCAAAACAAAACGAATTAAATAAGAACGAATTGATATCTTCCTTCATATCGATACCTTTAATAAATTTAAAGTATATATTTATAGTTTTTAAAATTAATAGAAAATTATGTAGTAAAACCTTTGAAAACGAATATCAGCTTATAAAGGAATAATGCCTTAAAAAATAATAATGGTCGAAGCGAAATTAATAACCTACAATTTTAGCTTCTAAGACGAAAACTTATATAAAACGGGGGGGGGGAAAATGTCCGGTCCCTAGCGATATCGTATTAACCATATTTTACTGTAACGTGCTTGTCTAATTTTTCCCTTTTGTAAATGATTTAGAATTGTTTAAAAAAATAATAATAATAGTGTGCTGAATGTGTGTGTGAATACATGCTCTAATGCAGCGGTTCCCAAGCAGTGCTCCAGGAAAATAAAGAAAAGTTGAATGAAATCAATAATACATCGCAAACGGGGGATTTTTCGAAAAATGTGTACGAATTTTATTGTTACAAAAACACTCTAAATCAGTGCGGTCGTCCGTTTACCACCAGTGGTCCACCGTAAAATCTGGACATTATTCGCTTTTTAGGTGCGTTCGTAATTATACACTGCAAATAAAAAAAAAAAAAAAAAAAAAAAAAAGGTGTTGATTTTACAGTATAAAATCAACAATTATTTTTTGCAGTGTAGTCGTCGTTTGATCCGTCCGTCTGTCCTCATATAACAGCGCAAAAACTACCAAACCAAATGGTTTGAAATGTAAGATCTTTGCAGAATTTTGTCGAGACATTTCAAATTTTATGAAAATCGAATCAAAACTTTAGAAGATATTAATAAAAATATTTATTAAGAAATCAGATTTTTTTTTTAAATCGGTGCCTTCTTGTTATAGGAGCTTCCGAGGTTTAATCGTCAAGCGACCATTGACATCTAATATAAATGAGATGTCAATGCAGGCGACCGAGATACTTATTTTATTACAGAAATTTAATCTGCAGACGATATAATTCATTTCACAGAATTAAAAATCATCAAGATCGGAATATTTATATAACTACACTGTTAAAAATAAATCCGTAAATTCACGGTAAAAGTACTGGCAGCGAAGTTGCCGGACTTTTTCCGTTCCGTTAGTAGATTTTCCGTTTTGAAAAATAAAAGAAGGAAAATCGCCGTTTGCAGAAGCGGTAACTTCCCGTTAACGCTCTCAAAAATCACGGAAATATTCCCCGTAGAACTGACAGAAAAGGACATTTTCCGTTTTAGATAAACTCGGTTTAAAAAAATCTTGACATCTCACTTGGTGCTGCCATCTGTCGACTTTGGGGGAGTATTTACTATCTGACATACGTCAAGAACAGCTTTTGGTCGACATTGGGTTTTGAACCAGGGGTGATAATGCCTCGAGTCCAGCGTCTTGCCGGTTTGACCAGCGGCGCTTACTAGATTAGTAGTTTGAACGGATCATTTGGAAATTCTCAAAATGGCGGCTTAGAACAGACATAATTTGGGGTTTAGAAGCTTGGTAATTTTGAAGTTAATTGCGAGGAGATTTCGTTATGAGATGATGTTGATGTTTTAAAATTGTAATATTAATACAGGATAAAAACATGAATTATATATATTGTTAACTTGATTGTTAGATTTAAAATATGAATATTATATTTGAATTAAATTCGATAAAAAATGTTTGCTTGTTTAAGAAAAGCGATTTTTTTTTCCAACTATTATATATTTTTAAAATGTGTTCGCTTAGAATATATTTTCAGTGCGAGTACTTTTTATTACTTTAAAAACTAAATTGCGAATAATTTTAAAGGAATGAGAAAAATATTATTTTCTTTTTATTTGAAAGCATTATTTTTGTATGATGCTTTTTTGAGTAAAATAGATTTTTTTTTCACTTAATTTAACTATTATATATATATTTTAATCTGCTTGTTTAGAATATATTTTAAGTGCGAATATTTTCTTATAACTTTAAAAAATAAATTGCAAATAATTTTAAAAGAATGGGAAAATTATTACTTTTTTTAATTCGAAAGTACTATTTTTTTTTTTTTTTTTTTTTTTTTAAATAAACTCGAAATTTTAATTTATTAAATTTTTAGTTTTTCTGTGCAACAACATGTCAGTTTTTTAAACATTGAAAATAAATATGCAGCAGATAAGATAACGGAATATCTCCGTTATCCCCTTTCGTCTCCGTCCGATCCGTAGTTTTCAGGAAATATGAGGAAATTTTCTGTTTTTTAAAGGAAAATACCCTTTTGTCGCAAAAAAGGACTTTTTCTGTGAAATTCAGGAAAAAAATACCCGTGAATTTCAGATTTTTTTTAACAGTGTAGCTATAGTACGAACGCATCTCATTTGTCACGTTTAACGTACGATTTCCAACTTGTTTAAATTTCATTAATAATAAAATAAGAATAATATTCTATAAAAAAATTCTTATATTTAAGAAATTTTAAATGTTTCATTTTGAAAATTTAAATTACATTTAAACATTGATAATTATGTTAACAGATGCTATTTGTTATTTAATTGCAAAACAAATAATTCTAAATTTGTGAAAAAAAACAATAATTTTTTTATTCAGTTTTGTGCGAAAATACATTTTTATTTGTCACAGCAATTAAAACTCGGTACCGGTATCGGCTTCAAATAAAAAACTATCCGTCTTGAAAGCCATTGCCTGGTCAGTGTTTGCGGCATAAAGAAGCCGGTAGGATATCCCTTGTATATCTTCGTTTTCTGTTTGAAGCCCTTTCCCAGAATTATTGGAAAACAAAATTCATGTCTTTCTGTTATAGTTGTACGATGATATTTTAAAAGAGTAAGAATTGGGACTTTTGAAAATGTTTGCCAGTGGTTGTTTATGAATAATTTTTTTTAAAAATAACTATTTTAAATAGATTTTCAGGGACATGAAAATCACGAAACGTTATCATGAGAGGTATTTAGAGAATTAATACTTATTTTTATCTAAAAATATATTTTTAAATAAGAAAATTAATCTTGAAACAATTTAAAAATGTTATTAACAATTTTCTACTACGTTCAGATTTCAAATTGTCGGGTTCGAGCTGCAGAAAAAAAGCCCGAACTCATCTCGAATACTTAACACCTTCAGGACCAGCGTCACATAACATATGCGTTTTTGTAGGATGCTTATTTTCGAGAACCGCCATACGAATAGAATCTTTATTTTATTTAATCACAGAATTTCTGCGATTAAATACAGTCATTGAATCACTATTCGGAGTTAGTAATGATCAAAAGTAAAATGCTGTATATAAAATGCTGACCCCCAAAGGGTTTATTAAGCTTCAATTATTTCTAATAATAAAACTAACTTTAATAATTGTGTTACAATGGAACAATTTTTAAAGATTTTTGTTATGATATTTAGGATTTCCTTATAACTAAATAGTCATTTATATTTTTTATATTAAATAAGCACATTTAATATAAATAAAATGGAAGTTCTCTTATCATTATTGTACGAATGTATTTATCTCTTAAAGAATTCATTTTAGTGGTCTGTGGAATTTAAAATTATGAAATTAGTTGTTCGTGAAGTGTGGAAGGTTGGCGACTGCTGCACTATAAATTGAAAACAGTTGGCAATATTACCTTTTAAAATATTATATTAATCTCAAAGTTTTTCTAATTACTCTTAACACTGAATATACCGGGCGCACCATAAATTCGTTAAAACTTTAAAAATTCATTTAAAAATCAACAAATTATGCTAAAAAATTGCGGTTTGCACGAATGGGATTAGAGGGGGATCTGATTATTTTTAATAACAAAAAAAGTTGTGGTTAAAAAAATGACCAATAGATGGCACTGGCATGCATACTATGAAAGAGATTTATGCACAAAACACCTGGATGCACATAGACTCTTCATTAGATACCAACGGTATGCTATCGTTACCAGATCAAGCGTTGCTGGTTAAGGGGTCCGGGTTTAATTTTTTTTTCTAAGTATTTGTTAATGATTTTGTTTCCTGAAATGTGCCTTTCCAAAAAAAAATAAAATAAAAAAAAAATAAAATAAAATAAAATAAATTTTTTATGAAAACTTTGAAAATTTGTTTAATAAAAAATTTAAATTTTAAATTTTAAACTTATTTAATTTTTTATATAACTCATGAACCACTTGCCCGATTTCCTTACTTTTTTTACTATTGTGTTTAGAAAAGGTTTCTTGATTACTTACAAAATTTATAATAAATTTGCAAATAAAAACAAAAGGATTTTTGAGAGTGATTTTTACTTCGAGATTTATATTTTCAAAATTCTCATGAAATTAAAAATCTTGAAGACAATTTATTATAAACTTAACATAAAAATACTGCACAAAATTTCATACACATATCTTGCAAGGAAGTGTAGATATATCTTTTTAAAAATGACAAATTATAAATGATTATTTATAAAAAGTTAAATCAGCCGGTCTTGCCCCATACTGGTGGAGTAAAACCGCATGGATACGTTAATGTTATAGGAAATGAAAAAATGTAGACTTTCCTTTCAAAAGAAACAGTATATTTTATTTTACAACTTTAATTAAAGAAAAACTAGTAATATTTCAATTATAATTCTAATGATTTAATATTTAAATACAAAAGGATAATTATCTTCATTACAATTTAAGAAAGGAGCAGATAAGAAGTTCACCTCTTTATCAGCTTTATAAAAATCATAATCACCATTGTCCATGTAGGTTTGGGGGTCTTTTCTTCAAACATTGTTTACAGGCTTTTCAATTATTGTTTTCCAATATCCTTTTTTATCCCACATGGAATATTCGGTTTTATTTACAAAAGAATATGGATCGAAAATCAAGCCGTACCAATGCCTTTTCAAATGCTAGCAACAGCTTCAATGTAGGAAATAAACCCTTACTAAGTATACTACACCATAATAATATAAAAAGTTACTTCAAATGTGTTCATATTTAAAAATTTTGAAAACTAGAAAAAAAATAAAACAAAAAAATGATAAAATAAACTTTTAAACACAAAAACCACATAAAGGTTAGTATCGTGATATCGTAATGACCGCTTCTCCTTCTTACCTAAAGCTATGTATATATGAACTATTACCCGCTAGAGAGCTGCTCATATCGAGTCAAAACTGAGACATTTGGTTTTACACCACCACATAAAGTTACCACATAAAGAATCCGGTAGGATATCCCTTGTATATCTTCGTTTTCTGTTTGAAGTCCTTTCCCAGAATTATTGGAAAACAAAATTCATGTCTTTCTGTTATAGTTGTACGATGATATTTTAAAAGAGTAAGAATTGGGACTTTTGAAAAATGTTTGCCAGTGGTTGTTTATGAATAAAATTTTTTAAAAATAACTATTTTAAATAGATTTTCAGGTACATGAAAATCACGAAACGTTGTCATGAGAAGTATTTAGAGAATTAATACTTATTTTTATCTAAAAATATATTTTTAAATAAGAAAATTAATCTTGAACAATTTAAAAATGTTATTAACAATTTTCTACTACGTTCAGATTTCAAATTGTCGGGTTCGAGCTGCAGAAAAAAAGCCCGAACTCATCTCGAATACTTAACACCTTCAGGACCAGCGTCACATAACATATGCGTTTTTTGTAGGATGCTTATTTTCGAGAACCGCCATACGAATAGAATCTTTATTTTATTTAATCACAGAATTTCTGCGATTAAATACAGTCATTGAATCACTATTCGTAGTTAGTAATGATCGTAAGTGATTCTGAGTTAGTAATAATACCGTGCTGCTTTAGCATACTTATTATACGACAGTCGGTGTATTTTAGCAAAAGTGATTTGACGCTTGAGAGTTTTTTTTTTTTTTTTTTTTTTTTTTTTAGTATTGTTCGCATTTATTTTTAATTAATTATGAACATACACACACACACACACACACATATATATATATATATATCCTATATATGTTCATACATAACTTTAAACGGATTCCTCGGAACTCGTCAAAATTATTATTGTCAGAAAAGGTTTGCAATAACCGAAAGTACACTGTATAAAATTTGAAGCAAACTGTCCACTCATTCGACCGTTTTTAAAGAAAATGGTTACTTGACAATATTATGAATCGCATCTGACCATATTATTGACCATATCCATATTATGGTAAGAAAAAAGTTAAATTGCGGTTATCTAACTGTTTTCTATAAAAATAGTCAAATGACTGGATAGTTTGCTGCAAATTTGTAACAGCGTAGACTGAAGTAAAAAACTTTTACTGGGTAAAGAAGGAAACTAAGTAATAAAATTATTGATTCTTTTTTACTACGTAAAGAAGGAAAGTTGCTGTATTTATTTGTGCAAATACCAAAGAACTACTACTGCGTACTGGGGTGACCGACAATGAAATGGGATCCTACAACCGATTCACTCGATGCTATTATAGTCTTGACAATCGATAATGCAATCGGTTAACAACGTACCGAGTTTTAAACTTTTATTTAAAAAATAAATGCGTTTTTAGTGAATGCTCAATGAACATATATATAAAAAATTCAAAACACAAACATTTTCTTTACTCGTTTCAATAGCTAAATAGAGTGAAGAGCAAAACAACAGTGAGAGTGAGATTGATCCACATTTACACGTTGTTTTGGGCATTCCTAAAGTTTCAAACAGTGTAGCACCATCTGTTGATGAAAATTTGAACATTTTATTTTTTTTTAAAACTTACTATAGGCAAAATATACTAGTGTGCAAAACTTAAGCAACAGACACAAAATGCTAATTTCTGAACACGTGAGTACTCAAAAGGAAATTCTATGAAGAGCAAGTGTAATAAAGAGGTACTACCCTAACAGTACGGCCAGTCGATGTGAAGTCCCCTTGAGTCACATATGGTTACAAGTATCACAATCGCTACGGTGAATCAAAATATGGGATCTTTCACTCGTCTCATTATTACTCTTAAATGACTGCTATCACTGAAAAGTCACTGTGACTGTTGCTTTGTAATGGGTCACCAGGTGACATTACAATGAAGTCACCATGTGATTCTCTAGTCACTGTCAGTTGTAAACTGAACTTTGAAGTCATTGTGAGCATTGCATTGTGATGAGTCACCAAATTATGTCACAATTAAGTCGCATGGTGACTTTACGGTGACCGACACTCTATTGAAAAGTCATCATTGCCCTCCTTTGTGAAAAGTGACCAGATGATTTCATTTTCTGTCACTTGGGAACTCGTCACAGAACAGCTATCATGATGACTTTACAATGGAATGTTAAAATGACAGTCACAAGAGAGTCACAAGATGACTTCATTGTAAAGTCACTTGGTGACTCGTCAAAAAGCAGCAGTCATGATCCCTGTTCAGTGGAGTGACCAAATGAGAGTAAAAATGAGACGAATGAAAGATATCACATTTCTGTTCATTGTAGTGACTGTGACAACTGTGACCACTTGTGATGTCAAGAAGACTTCACATCGACTGGCTTTGCTGTTAGGGTAGTACTTATTTTCTACACTTGCTGTTTATAGAATTTCCTTTTGAGTACTCACATGGTCAGAAATTAGCATTTTGTGTTTGTTGCTTAAGTTTTGCACAATAGTGTATTTTAGCCATCTCATAAACCTATCACTTATTTTATTTTTATAATTTTTATAGTTAATGAATTACTAATTTTGAAAGTTCAGGTCATTTTTCTAGGACACTCTGTCATGGGCAACCGGTGGGAAGAGGGGATGGGGGAGGGTTCTTTTCGAGTGTCTTAAAATAATAGAACTAATTTTTTTTTTTTTTCAGTGGGGTATGGGAGGATGCCGACCTAACTAAAAATAATAAACTGTTTCAATTCTTCATTTTGAGAAAAAGCCGGTAGATGCTTACTTTTGGATTTTTAATGTTACATTTCTGTATTGCTTTTTATGTTATATATATATATATATATATATATATATATATAAATTATCTGTCACGGGGTATACTGACAAAATAATCTTAGTTTGGCTTATTTCACATGTTTATATTTTCCATTTTAAAAAACATGGACTTGTCAGCGGACTTATCCAAAATATTGCCGCTCGCTGGGTTTTGTTTTGTGGACGCCTTTGCACCCTGTACTTATGAATAAGGATTTAGATTTAATGTTCCATGCAACCTGATCTGATCTTTTTTTTTTTTTTTTCAAAAGCAAGCAAGTTTTAAAACAGTCAGTTACGTAAGCGATTCTTCATTTTTCAAGCACCTCGTTACATGGAAAAGGTGAGGGTAAATAAATAAAGTTACTTTGGCAAATTACCAAAAATGAAATCTCAGTCTAAGCCAAGAAAACGAGGTTTTTTAGTATATCGGGAGTTTATATCTGGATTTCATGCAAGAAAAAAGTAGTACTGGTAGTACTACTCTAGTACTGGTGTGTTTAGGTGTTTGATGATGAAAAAATTACAAAGGTAAAATTGAAAGGTCAGAATAATTAAAAAAAACCCTCATTATTAATAGCTTTGTATGAAGCTTTTAATTATTGAAATTAAATTACGCTTGTTATATCAGTTTCGTTGAATTTCATGCTAATAATAATATGGAAATTGATACAGTATTTGTTAGTTAGCATCAGAAAATCTCTAATTAAAATCAATAACATAGTTATGCATAAAGATTAAACTGCTTAAAAAATAGCTCAAAATAATGAATGACATTTCATTTGAATGCAAAATAAAGTTCTTATTTTAAGTTACAATGCTCAATTTTAAACTAAAAATAAAGCAAGTAATAAAAACAAGCATAAATAAGGAAAAGTAATAGTCGTATGCATATCAGACTCCTTTGTTTTTACATAAGGACGATGGGAGCCGTGAAGTAGCTTCCTTCATGAATCAGATTTTCCATTTCTTCTATTTTACAAATTTCAGCCTTTTTATTCAATAAATTTTAATCAAGAAGACCACAAATAGTCATATGTCAAACTCTATTTTTTCTTAGAGGTAAGATCAACTCTTCCGCATCCCTCTTAAGAAAAAAAAATAGAATAACTGCACTTGACCTCCCAAACACTTTAGAGAATACTATGTGTTCAAATAGATATAAAAAGAAATAAAAGCTTAGATCGCTAACTTTACAAAGGGGATCTCTTAATCACTCATGAAAATGTGCACTTTCATTCATAAAGCTGATACAATTTTCTAAAAAATTCTGACGTATATTGTCAATGAATTTTTATTCCGCTCGTGCTGAGATTAATAAAGGCCTAGAAATTAAAATAATATTAAAACTGAATTACATAACCACCATACTAATGGAAGTTTTAAGGTGTTTGAAATGTAGATATTTTGCCATTTCTTTTCAATAAAATAAAACACTTAAATAACCATACGCTTTTATCAGACTGATAAAAGTCACTGTGCATTTTGTTTTTGTGGAAAAATAATTTTTTACTAAATTCAGTTACGTTGTAGTGAAACATCATTGTTGTATCGACATAAGATGAACTTGAGCGATAATAAATGAATAATTGGGTTAATAAGGAAAATACTTATCGGTTTTCTTTAGTCACAAAATAGGCATATAATTGGATTTCACATAGTAGATCTTAGTAGCATCGGATTCTGAATTCCTATTCATCGAAAGCAGATGATTTTCTTTTTGGCGCATAATTGCTTGCTTAGCAGTTTTACGATGATATTTTTATCATTCTCGCATGCTAATGTAATATAATTTTGTTCAAGGATCATTAAGATAGAAAAATAATTATAAGTCAATATTAACATTAAAAAATTTCATTTAATAAAAAGAGATCGGTTAATTATGCAATTTTTTCTGAGTATTGCAACCTTACTCCCCATCAATATGAAAAATATGAATCTCTAAAAATATGGAATTTTTATAGTGGCTACCATTATAACACGTGTATGAGCGCTTCGCGCCCACAAAAAAAAATAGTGGATTCGTCTGAATTGAGGTATATTAGAATATATAAAAATATGAAATTCTTTATAGTTGCTCTCACTACAACGCGTATATGAGCGCTTAAATGGCCCAATAAAACAAAAAAGACACTGGATTCGGCTAAATTATTGTATTGGAATCGCTAAAAATAGGAAATTCATTAAAAGCACAATCATTATAACAGATATTTTAAAAAATCACATTATATAAATAGTTAATATTGTTTCAAGTTATTTTTATAGCTTAATTAAATATTAAAAAAAACTTCCATTTTTTCAAACTTTCCGCTGCTTGGATTCGAACTCGGGTCTGCAGAACTGGATACAAACCACATACCACTGAGCTACTGCACACTCATTGCGAAACAGCTTAGAACAAAATTTTAAACAAACTGCTTGCAAAGGTTTCTTTAGTCTTAAAAACATTTCAAAAGTTAGGCAATGGAAATCAAAAATGAAACTGGATCTTTCATCGCGTGATCGTACATTTCCATGAATGAAATTCGAGAATCTGGTGTAACGAAGATCTACTATGTAATGTGGGATCCGATTATATGCACAAAATTGTCGAAACCTATAACATATTTTCCAAATGTGAGCGCAATCGAAAACACCGTTTGATGGCTATCGTGTTCACACATACATTATGATAACGATACTTTTCTTACAGCATATGTGTCCGGAAAGTAAATATAAGTGTGCCATTCATGCAGTTCTTTATGGCTGGCATTAAAAATTTGAATAAAGATGCGTTTTTAATTTAAGATACAATTTTTTTTGTATATATTTTTATATTTGAATAAAGATGCGTTTTTAATTTAAGATACAATATATATATTTTTTTGTATATATTTTTATATTTGTAATTACATCATAAGGATTTATCAATTTTTTATTTTAATCTTCTAAACAAACGACTGTCCCATATGTTTGTGCTCCTGCAAAACACGTTTAGTTGGCTATAGACAAAAATATTTTTAACAAAATGATATCTTGAAAAATATCTAACATGAAGAGATATGAACGGTATTTTAACATTAAAGCACGAAAGAAAATTCAGATTAACTTGAGTTTTATGAGCAATTTTATAAAAATACAGATAAACTCTCAGCCGCTCAGAGGGTTTAGAAAAAAAAAATATTTTGCATATGATTCCATAGGATGGAAAAGAACTCTACTCATGGAGAATGAAAGAGACCCCCGAATATAAAAAAAGAACATAGAAAAATGCCAGAAAAATTACTGTTGAAAATATTAAAAATTGTCTGTTAAAAACATTAAAAATTTGCCACATTTCATTGACCCACCAGCAGGAAACAAAATGTAACTTTTAAAATTCCTATAAAATAATTTCTTAACGTAAAGAATATCTTCCAAAAAGGCAGTTTTATTTATATTTATTTTCAAAATAGTACATTCAAGCGGTCAAGAATACTTTACAAATTACATATTTACACATGAAAATAGACCTTTCCCAATAGCATTTGTTTTACAGCATTAGAAAACCAATGTGATTATGCCCGGAAATAGGGAGATATGCAAATTTTAAGTCATCAAAATTAGTTCTCGATCAGGCGCGTGAACTACAGGTGTAGCAAATGAATATAAGGGGCTTTCTGCAGTACAACTCGCTAAAAATTAATCAAAAACTAAATATTAAATAAAGTTAGAACTATAAAATTAAATCCCTGTTACAGTTCTGTTCTAACTTTATGTAATACTAGCAAAACCATCGGCTTTGCACGCGTGGTTGATGAAATATGCTACGGGATATTTGTGGGCCTATTTGCACCAGAGGAAACTGCTACGGGTAATTTAAAAATTACTAACTAAGCCACATCTGGAGTAAACGTCATTCTTATACTGCATTAGGCGAAGATGAGAACTTAAATTAATCAAAAAATCTAAAATTAATTCCAAATAAATCGTAATTTAGAATGTTTTTGAATGTTTTCTGTTCAATTCATCTTTTCATTTGAAATTTCGAATTTTTTAGAAACCGCTCTTAGCAAGCATTTACATCGTCAAAGTAACCACCATGCCAAATTCCAAGCTTCTAGTTATCCAAGCTTATATACCTGTATCACAAAAATAGCTATTTTAGAAAAAAAAATTTCTTTGCTCCTGCACCCTTTTAAGTTTCGAATTTTTTTAATTTGTTCTGTGCGTGCATTTACGTCTCAAAAGTAACAGCCGTGTCAAATTTCAAGTTTCTATCCCGAACAGTTTCAGATAAATCGCCTTTTAGAATGTTTTTAGAACGTTTTCAGCTCATTTCATCCTTTTAAATTTCGAATCTTTCAGAAGCGCTTCTTAGCAAGCATGTACATGTAAAAAGAAACCACCATGCCAAATTTCAATCATTTAGCCTCAACAATATAACAGAAATCGCAATTTTAGAATGCTTTTTGCTCTTTCACCCTTTTAAATTTCGAATTTTGTAAAAACTGTTCTGTGCGAGCATTTACGTCTTAAAAGTAACAGACTTGTCAAATTTTAAGTTTATATCCCTAACAATTCTAAATAAATCGTAATTTAGAACGTTTTTCGCTTATTTTACATCTATAAACTTCGCTTTTTTATAAGATGTTTATTTCAAGCATTTACATCTTATGAGTAACCATAATGCCAAATTCCAATTTTCTAGCACCAACAGTATCAGAGAAATGACAATTTTGGAATGTTTCTTGCTCCTTGCATCCTTTTAAATTTCGAATTTTTAAAAACAATTCTGTATTTCTGTGTCATTTGCATCTCTAAAATAATAGCCATACCAAATTTAAAGTTTCTATCCCTAACAATTCTCAACAAATCATAATTTGGAATGTTTTTAAAACATTTTCCTGTTATTAGACCCTTTTAAATTAATTTTTTAGAAATGGTTTTTAGCAAGCATTTACATCGTAAAAGTGCCTCCATACCAAATTTCGAGATTGCAGCCCACAGCAGTATCATAAAAATCTCAATTTTAGGCCGTTTTTTGATCTAGCACGCCCAACCGACATAAAATATAAGCTATGTTGGAGCAGAGATTGTCACCATCATTTTGCCACCATTATTTTTTAAATCATTTCGGTAATTCCAGAGATTACTCTTACAAACACACAAACGTTTCTTTTTTATAATGATTTGTATACAATTACAATGGGTATCCCAAAAACATTGAGCTCGGCTTTTATTCCTTAAATATTGATCATAGACATCATATAGTATAAATTACAAAGTTACGTAAAAAAAGGTACAGAATTGTATGAAATCGATTAAAGTTTTTAGGGGATTAAATTTGAAGAAATTCATTGACTGTGATATTTCAAAGCTTTATTCTGTAATTCACTATGTAAAATTTTAAGATATTTTTCAGGAAGCATAATTTTATAAATTTGTAAATAAAACTAAATATAAGAGCCGTATTTTATTTGCTTATGATGCATTTCTGCGTCGCGTTATCTGCACTTTAGCTGCAAACATTTACATTTTAATTTATGATTAACCCCTCATCAAATTTGTTTAAACATACTAGCTCTGCCACTTTTTATGATAAACTGCTGAAATTTTGCACATGACCTTATTAGTGTATGGGGTACATTTTACTCAATGGGGGAAATTTTTTGTAAGGGATCCGTATAAAAATTTTAATTGTGTATTTCTTCAAACTTAATCTCCTGAAAATTCTAATCGTGCTTTTTTTTTACGTAATTTTGTAATTTATAATAGATGTCTATGATCAGTATTTAAGGAATAAAAGCCGAAGTCAATATTTTTGGTACACACTGTATATTTAGTTTTTGATTAATTTTTAGCTAGTTGTACACTGCAGAAAGGCTCTTATATTCATTTGCTACATCAGTAGTCCACGCGCCTGACGGGGGGTTAAAGTCACGTAACTGTGAAGTGCCACGTGCGACAAATTACTTTCTTACTAAATCAAATACAAAGAACATACGACAATGAAAAACGAGTGCTCAAAGCGAAAAAATGGAAACGTTCCAATTTCTAAAACCAAAACCACCTCCAACTTTGAGGTAAATTGGAATTGGCAGCTGCAATAAATCAGAGTGGTGTTTCCGGATTTTTTTTTTTTTTAAACTACTTTAGCAATATCTATGAATAGAATCCTATTTTCGAAAATCAGAATACAATGTTTTTCAATTTAAATACATTTCTTATAATGAAAGCTGTATTATTTTCTGCTTCTCACCATTGTAATAATACAAATGTATTTATTTATTTATTTTATTTATTTATTGTTTTCAGAATCTAACACTATATTCAAAGGGAGGAGAGACTTCATTTTCATAGTGTTCTGTAACCATATGGTAAAACACTAAATCATTTTTAAAGTAACAGAAAATTTTTATATAAATATGTAAAAATAATAAACTAATAAATAACAGAATCGAAGTAGGAATTTTTTTAAAACTAGAGTGTCCAAAAATTACGCATAAGATAGCTTTCATTACTACTAATTTCCTTGTTGAAAATTTTAGTGACCAATCACAAGACTATTGTTGTTGCTGTTGTTGTTTCTATTATTATTATTTTAATTTGCGTATTGTAAGCCAAACACAATACATTTTGTCATAAAATTTGTGTTTACTACAAACCTGAGTTACTTGAAAAACTTTTGATCAAACTTGAAATTTTTTATTTTTTTATTTATTATTATTATTTTTTTGGGTATATTTAAAATGCATTAGATATTAACTAAATTGCGCCTAGAAATATAATGTCATTTGTATTAAATTGTTATCAAAATTAGATAGTTCTTTAATCTATATTAGTTGATATAAGTCCTGCATGTAGTCTCTTAGAAACATTTTTTATGCTCCACTTTCCTCGATTCAAACAAAATGAAATAAAATAAATGAATGAATAAATAAATAAATAGGGCAAAGTTTTATTTATTTATTTATTTAAAGACAAACTGCTAAAGCAAATTTACAAGCAAATTTAAGCTTACAAAAAAATTTCGGGATCAGTTGTTTTCTAAACATATAACCATAATTTAATATTAAACTATAAATCGATTAAAGCATATTTAAAAATATATATATTACACTCTTAATTTTTTAATTTTTTCTTTTACTTTTTAATACTTAAAATATTTCGTTGTTATAGTTTCAAAGCCAGTTGGCCTATTTTGGCGAGCATGATTCGCCCATAATGGACTCCATTATTTTTGTACCTCGCATATAAGTTGTAAATCTAAAGAATATTTGTCGATTTATCACCCGCGGTAGGCTAACCGAAAAATGCGTTAAAATTAATTTAGAATTAAGTTCTAAAATATTAAATGTTGTATTGTTATCGAAAACACACCTATTTACATATTTTTTTTTTAATTCTAGCATATCAGGAAGTGAATGAACAATCCATTACAAAATTCCATCTTTACGTACAAAAACCAAGTTAAGTTAAATAAAATATTGTAAACAGGAAAAAAAGTTTTTTTTTTTTCTCCATGCTAAATAGGTTATAAGTATGGTCGTTATCCCAGAAATACATGTCTTTGACACTGAAATTATCCAAGTGCCTTTATACGAGGTATATCCACAAAGTAAGTTCCGTTTTTATTTCTATCCGCAGCAGCGCTGCGATCACAGTTCCGAGCATGCGCGGTAGTTACTCTGACTGAAGGAGAAGAAATGTATGCCATTTTCAGATCGCTGCTGCCGACGTGATATTTGTAGTGCTTCTTTAGAATGCCAGCCTTAATTGAAAATGCCGCGCTTGTGAAATCAGATCTGTGATTCGTTTTCTCAATGCAAAGAAAGTTAAACCAAGTGAAATTTATCGGCAAATCTGCGAGGTTTACGGACAAAATGCTATGAGTGATTCAATGGTTAGAAGATGGGTCAGACAGTTTAATGAAGGACGTGATCAAGTGCACGATGAAGAACGAAGTGGACGCCCGTCTTTGGTTACTGCTGAACTGGTTCACGCAATTGAAGAGAAGGTTAAGAAAGACCGTAAGTTTACAATTAGTGCTCTTGCTATGGAATTTCCGCAAATCTCACGATCACTAATTCATGAAATTGATACTGAAAAACTGAAATTTCGAAAACTTTGCTCACGTTGGGTACCCAAAATTGTAACTGAACAACACCAAAAACAACGGATGGGCAGTGCACACAAGCCCTTGGGGAATGGAGAGCAACCGACGAGAGCAACTGATCTTAGCTCCTAACAGCGCCATCTATTGTCAGCAATCGAAGTTCAGCAAATCGAAAACTTTTTTTTTTCTTAAGCTGCATTTAAAAATAAATTCTGTGATATTTTTTTACGAGTTTTTTAATTAACAGAACAGAAAACGAACTATTTTAAGAGTTTGTAAAATATTTATATTAAATTTTACAAACTGTAAATTATATATTTTTTTCCACTGCATTATTAAAAAGGAACAAAAAATATTCATTCTCATTCAAAACAAGCCTGGAACTCAGATATATCTTTTTTTTCTTTTAAATTTTATTGTACTTGGATATCCGGGATTTATCACGTAATTCTCGTAAATATTTTATAGAATAACTTTTTTTTTCTAATTAAAACAAATAATGCGGTGTTTTTATATGCTTTTATTTATTTTTTAAAATAAATAAAATATGAAAACCAGGACTATTCAGTTTAAGAATTCGTTAAATATTCATAATGTATTTTACAAACTGCTAAAGGGTAGATGTGCCGGTAATGGACCGCCTTCCAGTAATGGGCCACCTTCAACGTTTTTAGTTTATAAAAAAATAACCAATAAAAATTCAGCTTTTTTTATTTCATTAATATGCTTTCTTTAAATTTTAGTTTTAAATACAATCCTAATATCAATTATCTATTACTTTTTGTGGGGTGTCCATTACTGGAATTTAGGGTGTTTTGATTTATTTCTGTTATTTACAATTAAATTTCGATTCACATTGGGAAATGTGACTATGAGCATGGTTAAATAATGTTGGTAGATTAATATAATATTAAAAAATGTGGAATATAACAATTATAACTATTAATTAAAAAATAATTTTTAAAAAGGTAAGTTTTATAAGCATTAATTTTATTGTACTCAAACTAATTAAAGCGACTAAGACGATAGCTAGATTTAAAATATATATATGCCTACTGCAAATGTAAAATAAATTTGAAACTTGTAGCAATTTGGTCATTGCACGCTAATTGGGCCCTAGGCCCCCAAATTTAGTATGTAATTTTCAGTTAGAGCTGATATTTTATACTATTAGAGTAGGATAATAATAAATATATTTATCTAAATATTTATTTACATACTCCCATCTATACTTTGAGGCATTAAAAATGCTCAAATTTTTGGTGACAATAAAGGAGAGGGGACCCTGGAAAAGAGAAATAGTGTTTCATATATTGCTGGATTATTGTAATTTTATTATTATATTAAATGTAATATAAATACAATTAGCTTTTCTGTAAATTAATACACATGTATAATATGAATCATTTTCTACATTCAAGACTTGTTGTCAATAACTTCCTATTTAAAATATACTTTTTTTTTTTTTTTTTTTAATCGAAACATAACTTGATGTCTATGTATTTATTGCATATGATCAAGATATTTTGATAAATTAAAAAACTTTTGTGTCTATGTGTGTATATTTAAATAAAGATTACACAAGAAAAATTATATATATTTATTTAGGAAACAAATATTTATTTAACAGAAACAATTAACAAACATTTATTTAACAAAGACAAATACGAAAAAAAGAAAAGTGCCCAGTTAAACTGATGGCATCTAGCTCACAGGCTATTCACACTAATTGTATATTATACACTTATTTCAAAGAATAATGCCCCTCGAAAAAGAAAGAGATCGACAATAAATTAAGAGGGAGGGGGATTAGCCCCTCGTTTCCCCCCTTTATACTTAACCAATGAACCCCCAAAACTAATCAGGGAAGCGCCTTACCACAATGAATCTATATACAAAATTTGAAACAAATTGGATAATTCTGCATGAAAAACCCATTTATCTAAATTAAGGGGGGATTACCCCCCCCCGTTCCCCCTTTGTACTTAACCAATGATCCCCCAAAACTAATCAGGGAAGCGCCTTATAACAATGAACCTATAAACCAAATGTTAATCAAATCGGATAATTTGGCATGAAAAACACATTTATCTAAATTACGGGGATTCAGTATCAACAAAATTTTATATTTTATACAACAAAGTTTTAAACACAAAAGTTTTCTTTTTTTAATTGAAAAATTTAATCATAAATGCAAGCTTGTCTGCTTTCTTATTCCCTAATATGTTGTGCAGTTTAAACTGAACAAAATCAAAAACAAAATAGATTATTTTCTAATGAAGCTGTAAATAATTTTCTAAATGAGACAGTTTATCTTACAATGACTGTTCTGAATTAATAATGTTCACATAATGGTTGGTTCTACATTTAAAAATTAAGCTTGAAACATAAAGCTTGCAAAAGATATTAGTTTTCATCTTTACCTAAAAATATCACTACTTTGTCTAAGTCAATAATAGTGTTGTGAGCTCGGGGTTCGAAAGGACTGATGCCAATATATAAGAACAATAAAAAGGCTTTATTCACTATAAACAGTGCAATACGATCACAAATATCTTCTGAAAATTACAAGATATTCAGTAATCTTCAAATCCAATAAAAGCTAAGCAAAATTTCACACAGAAACAATGCGTTCAATACGACGTATCAACGACAAAATCGATCCGAGAAACACAGTTCTCAATGCAAAGCCTCTCGTATGAATTCAATCGCAGTTGACAGACAACTAACTAACTGAACTGGTGGAGGTCCCTTATATAGGTTTCAGAGATCTTTCCAGATTATTCCAGAGCTTTCAGATGCTAGAAATTACCAGAAAGTGCTTTAACTTTCGATAGAGAACCAAAGCGAGAAAGGATCCCAATGTACAGGTATAAGGGGGGGGGGTTGCACAAAAAGTCGCCAAATCCGTCGCCAACTTGGCGACATTTGGCGATATATCGCCAAATTTGGCGACAAAAATAAGTCGCCAAAACCATCGCCAACTTGGCGATAAACCCATTCCTTGGCGATTTTCCAATAGACTTCCATTATAAAACCGATGCTGTAAGGTTGTTTTTCTTGCAAACCACCTGAGGCCTTTAGCATTGAGTTACATGATGCTCAATAGGAAATACATTAATAATATTGCAATTTTCACAATAATAAAATAAAATAAATTTAAACAAATGGAATATTTACAGGTATATACAAAATTCATAACATTGCCCCCCCTCTCAAGGACTGCACGTCCCGGGCAGTACAACCCTTGATCGGAAGCAAACCTGTTACCAACAAATGCTATACTATTCAAAACACTTAAAGCAAACATGGAAAATAACAATTAAACACATTCATAATGCTGAATTATACAAAATATACACTAATTTAAAAAAAATTAAAGCATAGACACCATTACATACAAGTATTTAAATAATAATAACAGTAATAATGATAATGCTAAGCAAAATAAATAATTACATTAATTTATATACAAGACCATGGTCATACTAATTTACATTACTTACATTACACTATTTACAATCAATGAACTAAGTACTATGGCCATAGTATGGAGCCAGCCTGTCGTAATGAACGACTCTAGGCTTCGAACTTGGTGACTTTCGGATCCGAATTACGACATCGTTCAGTCTGTTTAGGACTGTATAAGGACCGTCCCAGTGCGATTGCAGTTTGGGAGAAAGTTCTTTACGTCGAGTCGGATTATAAAACCAAACCTTGTCACCTTCTTTGAATTGATGTCCCGTGGCTTTCGTGTCGTACCTGGTCTTCATCTTCTCCGTCTGTATATTGATCCGCTCTCGAGCCAAGTTGCGGACGTCTTCAAATCGTGCCTGGAGATTCTGCACGTATCCCTCTGGCGATGAAGGCGCATCTGGAGGGCGACCAAACAGCAGATCACAAGGTAAACGAAGATCACGACCGAAAAGCATCTGAGACAGGGAATAGCCGGTTGTTTCATGGACGGCGCTGCGATAGGCGAGAAGAAACAAGGGAAGTTTTTGGTCCCAGTCTTGCTGGTTTCTTGAGACTAGAAGTGAGAGATTGTTGAGGATGGTACGATTAAATCTCTCAACCATGCCATCCGACTGCGGATGTAAAGGCGTCGTCCTAGTTTTGTCCATTCCGAGAAGTTGACAGAGACCCTCAATCACAGCAGAGATGAAATTTCTCCCCTGGTCAGAATGCATTTGAAGAGGGACTCCATACCTTGATATCCACTGGTGTACCAAGGCATCCGCAACCGTAGAAGCTTCTTGATCAGGGATGGCATAAACTTCAGGCCATTTTGTGAAATAGTCCATGACAACAAGGAGGTATTTGTTGCCATCAGCACTTCTTGGCAGAGGACCTAGGATGTCAAGGGCGATGCGTTCAAAAGGTGCTCCTACATTGTAGAGGTGTAGTCTTCCTCGGCTACGTTTCTTTGGTCCTTTCCGAGCTGCACATGCATCGCAAGATTTGCACCATTGTTCGACGTCAGCTCTCGCTTTTCCCCAGAAGAAGCGCTCTCGGACTCTGTGTAATGTTTTCATGACTCCAAAATGGCCACCAGTGGGACTGCCATGTAATTCCTTGAGGACCTCTGGGATTCGGGATCGAGGAAGTACCAACTGCCACCGAGATGTCTTCCCATCTTCCGATTCGAATTTTCGGAACAGGACACCATTCCTGACGTGGAGAGAGTTCCAAAGAGCCCAATATTGCTTCTTCGTAGGACTGTAAGTCGAGATGTCTTTCCAACTGGGCTTCGTGCTAGAAGATTCTAATAACTCCAAGATTGGTTTGATCTCAGAGTCTGCCATTTGATCTTCTCGAATCTTCTCATCACTCCAGGGATCTGGTGGCGTCAATAGTGAAGTCTTCGTCTGGCGTATGACATATTCGGGATTATACTTGCTCTCCGCTCTGGAACAATAGCGACAGCTCTCGGGACACGGTCTTCTTGATAGGGCATCGGCGTTTCCATGCGATGAGCCTTTGCGATGCCTGATGTCAAAGTCGTATTCCTGGAGTCGTTGTATCCATCTGGCTACTTGGCCCTCTGGGTTCTTAAAATTCATCAGCCATGTTAGGGATGCGTGGTCAGTACGAAGGAGAAATTTCCTGCCATAGAGATAGTGATGGAAGTGTTCTATGGCTTTCACTATAGCTAATAACTCCTTACGAGTGACGCAATAATTCCGCTCTGGTTTCGATAAACATTTGCTCCAGTATGCTACGACTCGTTCTTGGCCATCTATTTCTTGGGAAAGTACAGCGCCGACACTTTCCTGACTGGCATCCGTGTCCACAATGAATTGTTTGTCGGGGTCTGGATAGGTAAGGACTGGAGAGGATGTGAGAGCTTCTTTCAGCCGCTGGAATGAATTGTCGCATTCTTGTGTCCATAGAAACTTCTGTTTGCTTTCAGTGAGCCTATGCAAGGGTCTTGCGATGTTGGAGAACCCCTGTACAAACTTTCTGTAATAAGTGCATAGTCCCAGAAAGCTTCGCAACTGATGGACATTTTCCGGACGTTTCCAGTGCTTTACTGCAGACACTTTTTCAGGATCTGTTCGAACACCTTCAGCTGAGATGATGTGTCCTAAATAGTTTACTTCTCGTTGGAAGAACTTGCATTTCAAAGGGTTCAGCTTTAAATTCGCCGCTCTTAGTTTCGTTAACACTTTTCGAATATTCTCTAGATGTTCTTCAAACGTGCGGCCACCAATGATGACGTCATCTAGGTAGATGAGACAAGCTTCAAAAGTCAGACCTTTTAACACTGTCTCCATGAGGCGCTCGAACGTTGCTGGAGCATTGCAGAGCCCGAACGGCATAACTTTAAATTGCCAAAGTCCTTGTCCAGTAGTAAATGCGGTCTTCTCTTTGTCATCAGGATGGATCTCTACTTGCCAATATCCACTCTTCAAATCCAGCGTGGAAAACCATTTATGTCCTGAAAGGGTATCTAGCGTGTCGTCTATTCTTGGTAGAGGATAGCTGTCCTTCTTCGTGATATCGTTAAGTTTACGATAATCCACACAAAATCTTGTGGAGCCATCTTTCTTTCGGACCAACACGATGGGAGAGGCCCACGGACTTGATGACGGTTCGATGATGTCACTATCCTGCATCTATCGTAAGAGCTTAGAAACCTCTTCTTGTTTTGCGAACGGCAAGCGTCTTGGATGCTGTTTAATCGGTGGATGGTTGGCAGTATCAATTCTATGACGTGTCAGTGAAGTGCGCCCTATATCACTCTCGTTTTGTGAAAACACATCCTTAAATTCCTGGAACAGTCTTTCTGCGGCATGTTTCTGTTCAGGAGATAAATTTTCATTTCGTCCAATTACAGGTGTTAAACTTGTAGGCGGCTCCGATAACGTCAAGCTCGGGTCTTTGCAAACACAGGTGACTGGAGCACAGGTTGCAAGCACTTCACCTTTCTGGATAATTCTAGACTTTTCACTTACGTTCGCAATCCTCACAGGTATCAGATCTCTCGACAGATCTACCAGCGCTGATGCTATTAGCACTCCCTTTGGGCTCTTCTCAGGATATCCAGTCAAGCCATACTGGAAAATTCTTTCGTTTCCAGTTAATCCAGGTATCATCATTTCGGTCCGTGGAGGGATGATAACATCTGCCTTGGCTGTGATCCGTTGAATAGACCCGGACTCATTTCCAAGTTTGAAAATAGTGACATCTTCTTGAGCAGAGCGTAACTCATTATTCTTAAAATCCAGGGTAAATCCATGCTCTTTTAAAAAGTCCAGTCCGAGTATGAAAGGGTCTGAAATATCGGCCACATAGACTGTATGGTGGTAAGCGGCGTTCCCAAACTTTATTTCCAGTGTCATTCTTCCAAATATGTCGATCTTATCTCCTGTCACAGTTTGAAGGATTACACGTGGCGGGGTCCAGGAGAGTTTTTCTTTCAGCCGCTGAGCTAGATCTTTCCGAATGATGGTCACATTGGCTCCTGTATCGATGATCATATTACAGGGCAAATCATTCACACTTCCGACTAGAAAAACTCCGTTCTCGCCGCAACTTCTTGCAGAAATTTCACATACTTGAAAATGAGGCTTCTTAAGATCTGGAAACCTCCGCCCCGCAAGATGGTCAAAAATCAGTTTTCTTGCTCCTCCGTTAGCGGGTGAGCTATTACCCTCGGTGCTGGGTCGTCTTGGGCAGTCGATTTGGATATGGCCTTCTCCACCGCATCTCCAGCACTTGATCTTCCTGTAAGGTTTGTTGGCCATTAAGGAGTTCATCTTTCTCATTATGTCATTCATCTGCTGCTGTAAGCACTCCACAGCTCTATCCGACGTCTCAGGCAGGTTGGCTGCTCGCACAAAGTGTCGATCTTTCCTAGTAGCTTGCTGGGCTGCCTCGAATTTCAGAGCGTAAACCAAAGCCCCTTTTAAATCATTGAGATCTGCAATCCGGAGTGCTGTCTGGATCTCAGGGTCACGCACACCATCAATAAAATGTTGCAGAGCTAAACTTTCTCTAATTTCAGTCGGACAGCCAGGATAAGCAAGGTGTGAAAGTCTCTCGACATCCGTAGCAAGCTCTTGCAAGGATTCAGTGGATTTCTGCTGTCGAGATTTGAGCTGGAGTCTGCTATATTCCTTCATGCATTTCTCGCCAAAGCGCAGTTCTAAGGCACTGACGAGCGTTTCAAAATCCAGCGGTTCATTTGCAGGCAAAGTCTGCAGGACGTCGGCAGCATCAGCTCGTAGAGAAGCAGCTAACTGGCAAGCCTTTGTCTGGGAATCACATCCATTGGCGTCCGCTACGATCCCAAATTGTGTCTTAAAAACTGGCCATGAGGATTTTCCGTCATAGGTCGAGAGTTTAATAGAGGCCCGAGGAAGCATACCTTGATACTTGACATCTTCGGGATAGTTTTCGGCAGTTATCTTTTGTTTCTTCACCTTTTCCAACTCCTTTTCTACACTCTCAATCCTTTCTTCGACGGTCTTGGCGATCTTTTGAACTTTTTCTTCTACTCTTTCTTCAACGGTCTCGGCGATCTTTTGAACTTTTTCTTCTACTCTTTCTTCTACGGTATTGGCTGTCCTTTGAATTTCTCCTACTTTTCCTTCTATTTGTTGAAATCTTCCTTCAACTTTGTTTTCCACGCCGTCAATTCTGTCATTTAAAGATGTTATTTTATCCTCTATTAAGTCTTTCAACTCTCCAAGGTTGGTTGACATATCCTTCTTCATTTCATCTTTTAAGTCGCCAAGGTTGGCAGTCATTTTCTCATCCATCTCGCCAAGATTTGCAGTCATTTTCTCATCCATCGCTGACATTTCCTTCTTCATTTCATCTTTTAACTCGCCAAGGTTGGCAGTCATTTTCTCATCCATCGCTGACATATCCTTCTTCATTTCTTCTTTCATCTCGCCAAGGTTGGTTGACATCTCAGCCTGATTCGCAGCTAATTTCTCCAATAATTGTTTCAGTTCACCCTCCATTGCTCTGGTGATCGGCATTCAATCCCACTTCTGACACCAAATGTTGTGAGCTCGGGGTTCGAAAGGACTGATGCCAATATATAAGAACAATAAAAAGGCTTTATTCACTATAAACAGTGCAATACGATCACAAATATCTTCTGAAAATTACAAGATATTCAGTAATCTTCAAATCCAATAAAAGCTAAGCAAAATTTCACACAGAAACAATGCGTTCAATACGACGTATCAACGACAAAATCGATCCGAGAAACACAGTTCTCAATGCAAAGCCTCTCGTATGAATTCAATCGCAGTTGACAGACAACTAACTAACTGAACTGGTGGAGGTCCCTTATATAGGTTTCAGAGATCTTTCCAGATTATTCCAGAGCTTTCAGATGCTAGAAATTACCAGAAAGTGCTTTAACTTTCGATAGAGAACCAAAGCGAGAAAGGATCCCAATGTACAGGTATAAGGGGGGGTGGTTGCACAAAAAGTCGCCAAATCGGCGACATTTGGCGATATATCGCCAAATTTGGCGACAAAAATAAGTCGCCAAAACCATCGCCAACTTGGCGATAAACCCATTCCTTGGCGATTTTCCAATAGACCTCCATTATAAAACCGATGCTGTAAGGTTGTTTTTCTTGCAAACCACCTGAGGCCTTTAGCATTGAGTTACATGATGCTCAATAGGAAATACATTAATAATATTGCAATTTTCACAATAATAAAATAAAATAAATTTAAACAAATGGAATATTTACAGATATATACAAAATTCATAACAATAGTTTAGAAATTCACTTACACTTGTATTGACTGAAAATTTCATGCACAAAAGTGCTTAATGTTTATATATAATTAAAGAATTGAATATAGTTTTCATTTTATACAAGTTTTAACAATACACATTTAAAAGTTAATATAATTTACTAGATTTGTCAAGAAAGAGAAAATATAACTGAAACAAATCAAATATTTTGCAACTGAAAAGAGAAAATATAACTGAAACAAATCAAATATTTTGCAGCTGAAAAGAGAAAACAAAAATGCAAACTTATTAAAGCTTTAAATTAAAATTTGGTTCAAGTTGTTTTTTAAACAAAAGAAACATTACATGTTTATTTGCAAACATCAGATTTTATAATGAAAGTTTTGTACTAGAACGATGAATGCCGGTACAAACACAATATTTAGGTGTAGACTATGCAATACAAGTGTGACGTACGTACTTAAACCAAAAAGAAATAATTCCAAAGGCCGGGAAAGAAAAGTAGCCGATAGTTAAAAACAGAACAAAACTTTTATTTACATGTTGATCTGAGAAGAGTTCTTAGGCGACTGTCTGGTGCGTCGACTATTGCATACAAAAGATGCGCACGCAACGAAAGGGTTACAGCGCGTGCTGGAAAAATGACCTTGACAGCAGAGGGATAATTTTCTCTCTTTCTGCAACATTCCCCCACCTTTTGAGTGGGCAGCTAAACACTCAAAATCTTTACTTATATTATGCACAAAATACACATTACATAGTACTTACATAAGAAATCACTTATACAATCAAAATACAACCTTACAAATTACAACATAAATACAGTATATAATATATGCAAAATAACAATAAACACTGGAATACATATAAAGAAGAGAAGTGAAATTAAGTAAAATAATTACTGAAATTAAATATTCTGAATTTAAAATTTACCTTACAGGTGTTTTGACAATTCTGCCACTACTGGTGGTTATAGCAAAGTCCTCATCAATGTCCTCTGATACGTAAGTAAGTGGTCTGGAATTAACAACTCTCTCACAGTCACACAATACAGTTAGTAGTTCTTCATAATCAAGAGAAGCACGACCCAATATTTTTCTTAAGCTTTGTTTTACAATCTGAATCAAACGCTCCCACCATCCGCCCCACCAGGCTGCGGATGGAGGATTAAACTTCCACTGAATTTTTTGTTCAGCAGCTTTAAAACGGAGACCATCCCAGTCTACAGTTTGCAAAAATTTCTCCGCGCCTATGAAATTTTTTCCATTATCTGAATATATGGTAGAAGGTCGTCCACGGCGTGCGATAAAACGTCTTAAAGATTGAAAGAAGGATTCGGTCGATAAGGAAGTGATTAATTCCAAGTGGACGGCACGATAGACTGCACAAGTAAACAGTACAATATATGCTTTTCTACCATCTTTCAAATAAAGTGGTCCAGCCAGATCACATCCTATAATTTCAAATACACAAGCATCGCGGACCCTATCATTTGGTAAAATTCCTGGGATGACCTCACATTTTTTCGCTTTAAACTTTTGACATTTTAGACACTTACTAATACAATTTCTTATGGTCTTACGAGATTTTAAAATCCAATACTTTTCTCTTAAATTTGACATTAACAATGAAGTACCAGCATGTAATAAATCATTATGTACACTCATTATCAACAATTTTACAACAGAATGATCAGATGGTAATATAATAGGATATTTAAAATCGTATTTATCATCCCGATAAACAACATTTGATTTAGCTCTTATAAGGCCGTCACAATCAACTATTGGTCTAAGTTGTCTTAATTTCTCATCATTTTCTCCCTTAAAGGATTCTTTCTGAATTAGTACCATTAAAGCCTTTTCCCCTTTTTCAATTTCTTGTACAGATAAGTCCCCTGAAAGATTTTTGTCAACTTTTCTTACCTTGTCGTAAAACCTAAAAATCCAAGCTAACATCCTTACAATTTTCTTAAATGAAGAAAAATATTTATAATACCACTTAGCATCTTCATCATTTTTTACTAACGTTGTTATAACTGTTTTACGAATCTCAGAATTGACTAAATCCTCATTTGGCTCATCATTCGATTTAGGCCAATTTTCTTTTTTTTCGTGCAACCAATCAGGTCCCTCCCACCATTTCCTCTCAACTAACTGTTCAGCAGAACACCCCCTTGAAAGCAAATCGGCAGGGTTAAGAGAACCTGAGATGTGATGCCACCAATGAGACGAAGTCAATGAGTTAATTTCTGTAACCCGATTTTGAATGAATATTCCCCAATTTTGCTTTCGCTGAATCCAACATAAGGCTGTTGTAGAATCGGTCCAGCAATAAATATCAACCCCTGATAAATTTAGATCTTTAATTATGTTAGATAACAATCTAGAGCCAATATTGCAAGACAAAAGCTCTATGCGAGGAATTGTAATGGGTTTTAAAGGAGCTACCCTAGATCTTGCTTGTACTAGATTAATTTTTACCCCATCGTCGTCTTCCGCTCTTAAGAAAACGCAGGTACCGTATGCTTTTTTACTGCCTTCGCAAAATAAATGCAAGCTTATTTCTTGATCACTTTGTTTAAGCCCAAACCATCTAGGTATATTTATCAATGAGAGTAAATTTAAGTTTTCTCTCCACGATTTAAATTTCTTTGCCAAATCATCGGGTAGGTTGTCATCCCATTTTAGTTTTGAATTCCATGTTTCCTGTAAGATTAGTTTCGGAATTAGCATCACTGGAGTTGTATAACCAACAATATCAAAAACTTGGTGTGCTACTGCCAAAACTATTCTTTTTGTGACTGATTCTAATGGATTTATAGCCTGTTCTATTTTACACGATAGTGTATCCGTATGTGTATTCCATACGAGACCTAATAGGGAAACATCCTCTTTCGTGGAGGAATCCTCCTCAAATATTTCATTAATTAAATTGGATTTCCAACATCTTAGATTAAAATGACCTAAAGACATGATTAATTTTGATTCTAAGAAAAACTTTCTCATTTCTATCTCGGAGTTTAAACTTGTTACGCAGTTATCTACGTAGAAGGCTGTTTTCAAAATATCTGCAGAGTGCTTTAAATTTTCTGGAACCGTATTTAAATGATACAGTAAAGTTGCGGCCAATAAATAAGGGCTGCATGTAACGCCGAAAACTACCCTTTGATGCCGATATACATTCACCTGTTCTTGATTTTCTTTATCAAACCACAGAAACCGCAAAAAATCTCGGTCTCTTTCTTTTATCGCAATCTGCAAAAACGCCTTTTCAATATCAGCGGTGACGCCTACATAATTCATACGAAAACGATTCAAAATTGAGGGGATCATTTCTATTAAATTTGGACCCGTAGCCAGACAATCATTTAAAGATGGAAAACCAGGTAAATGAAAACTAGCGTTGAACACTGGCCTTATATTCGTGGTGCTGTTCTCCTTTATTACCGCCCTATGAGGTAAATAATGAACACCCTTTAGTTTCTCAGTCGATGTCTTTTCGATTATGCCGAGAGCTAACCAGTTTTCAAAAATATCACAATAATCATTAAACTTTCCGGAATTCATCAATTTTCTTTTAGTATTTAAAATAGATTTTTCCGCATTTATTTTATTATCCGGTAAAAGAGTGTTGTCCAGAACCCAAGGCAACGCAACTTCATATCGCCCCTCACTATTTATACTTAGAGTCTCTTCAAAATATTTCTGTGTATCCTCCTGCAATTCAGCTTTCGTTTTACTTATTGGGGGTTCCTTAGTTCCCAAAACATCTAACTTCCAAAGATCACTTATACACCGATTTTTAACTAAAAGAGAAGAAATAATAAGAGAAGCTGTACTCTGAGAATTTGGCTCAGTGCCAGGATTAAATTTACCCATTAATGTCCATCCTAATTTCGTATTTATCGCTGTTATGCCACATTTAAGACTTGCAATGTTTCCTTTTAAAAGCTTACCTGCAACGTCTGCACCAATTAACAATTTTATTTCCTTATCAACTTTAAAATGTTTGTTTTCTGAATCATTTATTTTAATTCCGTGTAACTTAAGTTCATTTAACCAAGGACCAGAAGGAATTTGCTTAATTTCAGAACAAATACGTTTCTGACTAAGTACTTCTAATTTACACTTATATTTATCATTTACATCACTTAATTCAATTAAATAATTTCTATATACATTTTCTGGTGTTTCAACACCACCAAATAGAGATTGCTTAATTTTCGTTTCACCAATACACTTAAATTTCATACTTTGTGCAACATCTTCACAAATATAAGACTTCATTGAACCACTATCATAAATAGCACGAATAAACATTGTTTTAGAACCATTATGAATTTTTACAATTAAAGTTTGCAAGAGTACATCTGAAATTTTAATGTAATTATTCAGAGTGCTTGTTTTGTTTTCACTTTTATCTCCAACCGAGATATTATCAACTTTGTTAGAAACTAAATCCGGACACAAAATTACAAAGTGCCGATTTTTGCAAATTGGGCATCGATGTTTTGACTTACATTGATTAGCCTTATGATTTCGTTTTAAGCATACAAAACAAGCATTCTTTTTCTTAACTATGTCTTTTTTACAATCTAAACTCATAGCAAAAGCATCGTTACAGTTCTCTGAATTATGAAATTTACTACAAAAAATACAATCAAATTTTTTAAACTTAGAATTTTCTTGAAAATTACTACTATTGTTGCCGTTATTGGCATTAAGTAATTCATAAGCAGTTGACACACTGCTTTTAGGTTCAGAGGGCTTATTTTTCTTAACAGTTAATTTTTCAGAATTTAAGCAATCACGAGTGATTTTAAGTCTAAATTCAGTTTCTACTTCATTTTTAACAAAATCCATTAAGAGATCTAAATCGGTCTTACCTGTTTCAGCTAATGTACTTTTCTGTCGCTCCCAAATTTTAATTAAATCGGTGGGGAGTGCAGATTCTATTAATGAGAGTAACATATGCGAAAACTTATCTTGAGTAACTCCCAGAGATTCTAAGGCACGCAGTTGTGTTTGAAGCTTGTCATAGAGAGTCAACAAATTCACTTGAGTTTTGTCCGTAATAACCAGCTTTAAAAGTTCTCTAACGTAAATCTGTATAAGGACACTTTCTTTTCCAAAACGTTCTTTTAAATAGTTCAATGCCTTTTCATAATTAGCTTCTGTAGCAGGAAAACTCTCCACGATTTGTCGAGCTACTGATTCAGGCTTAGTAGACTGTAGTAGGTACTGAAACTTGTCGCGGACATCTATTCTTGGGTCTTCATCGATTTTGCTAAACTGCGTCCAAAAGGTGAGCCAATTTCTTGGGTTGCCGTCAAATTTAAAGAGTTCTATTTCAGGGAGTTTCTGTTTAGCAACCGGTGACGCCATAATTGAAGAAGAGGAAACAGCATTTACTGTATTGTAACTAAGCTTCGTTTTTAACCTGTTACATTTCACCCTTAACGTAGACATCTTCTCGTAATATTCCTGAGCTGCCTCATATTCCTTTTCGTAATCTTCTTGAGAGCAGCTTTGTTTTTGAAAAAATTCTAAAAATTTTTCATCTATAGTTCGGAGCATTTTATATTTTTCTTGTAGTTGATCTAGCAGTATTTCCACATCATCTAAATCCGGAGCAGCGGCACTTATTAGTTCTTGTAGCTTGTTAGACGTCTTCGTAAAAGATGATCTAGTGGCTTTTCTCTGCTGCTTTGTACTTTCTAGATCCGTCATATTTTTTTTTCGTAAAAAATACTTAAATACTTAATTTAAACTTACTTAAGCTTAACATTTAACTATCGGCAAAATAAGAATGTCATAATTAACATTCATCTCGGTAGTGGGATGCCAGAATGTGACGTACGTACTTAAACCAAAAAGAAATAATTCCAAAGGCCGGGAAAGAAAAGTAGCCGATAGTTAAAAACAGAACAAAACTTTTATTTACATGTTGATCTGAGAAGAGTTCTTAGGCGACTGTCTGGTGCGTCGACTATTGCATACAAAAGATGCGCACGCAACGAAAGGGTTACAGCGCGTGCTGGAAAAATGACCTTGACAGCAGAGGGATAATTTTCTCTCTTTCTGCAACAACAAGAATCCTACTGTAATAAGAAAAGACTTTGATTTGAATTGCTACTATTCTTGAGCATGTAAATGATTGTAAACAAAAACTATACTCATTCACCTCCTAGTTATAAAGGTATTTATGTAAGCATTGCTTAGTGAAAAACAGACAGACAGCACCAATGTATTGTATTAAGTGATAAATTACTAATGATAGAAGAAAATATAAATGCTGAAAAAGACTTTTAATTATGCAGAAATATGTAAACATTACGTAGCACAAGATTGTGAAAATTTACCTATGAAAGTTTTATTAAATGGTTATTTACGGTATGTTAATACCGTATTAATTAATAATGATACTAGAAATATACCGTATTAATTAATTACAAATTAATTAATTAAAAATAATTACTAATTAATTAGTAATTATTAATTAATTACGTATTAATTAATTACCGTATTAATTAATAATGATACTAGAAATGTGTAACTTAAAACACCAAGAAACGTAGTAATTACAGAAATTGAAACCGCTAAGGAAGGCCTTTTAAAACCAAAGCATCCCCAAATTCAGCGAAACCCAGTTGCCGCTTTTAGCTCTTCCCTGCTCTGACTCTGATCTGTGGCTCTGACTATGTGACTCTCGAATGCGCATGCGCGTATTAGGAGCCAAGATCAGACCAGTTGCTCTGCATTCCCCAAGGGCTTGTCAGTGCACTTCAGTTTTTGACATGCTACAATGAAGACGGTGATGATTTTCTTTCTCGGCTAGTCACGGGGGATGAAACTTGGATTTCTTACGACACCCCTGAGAGTAAACGTCAATCAATGGAATGGAGGCACACTTCGTCCCCAACGAAAGTTAAGCCTGACACCTCGAAAAGTCATGTGCACTGTTTTTTGGGACAGAAAAGGCATTTTGCTGATTGATTGGTCAACACTTTACCGATGATGACGAGCTGAAAGAACATGTAACCACATGGTTGAAAACACAGGCGGCAACCTTCTATGAAGAAAGCATACAAAACCTTGTGGCACGCTACGACAAGTGCCTACAAAATTTCGGAAGCTATGTAGAAAAGTAGTTTCACAGTTGTAGATTTTTGTACAATAAATATTTTTTTTTTGTATCTGTACACGTTTTTTTTTATATAACCAAACGGAACTTACTTTGTGGATACGCCTCGTATATGGGTGGGGCAAAATATTGTACCCTAAGCAGAATCGTACGCAAACTCCCTTTTATTTTAAAGGCTAAAAATATTTTTTTCTCTCCGCAAAGACAAATTAAACTTCATTCACATGATTCATAGATGGATATAAGCTGAACTTCGATCTCATAGCCAGTTTTGCCGTTTAGCAGATTTTTTTATTCTGAAATTCCGATTCCATACCAGAAACTCACTCCGAATAGTAATTTTTGTTTTATTTAATGACAGGCGGTCCATGATTAAATACATCAAAAATTACTATTTTGGCAATCTGATATTAATTCGGAATTTATGAATAAACAAATCTGCTAAATTGGCATACTGCTATACAGAAACTACAGTGCACTACAGAAACAAACTACAAATATTTGATTAGACAAAAAGACCTAGGATTAAATTTCTCAGACATTACCCGCTCCCTTATTTGCTCTTAATATTTTCTTTGCATTTTTGTATTGATCCAAAAAATATCCGAAATTGTCTTTAAAAAAGTGAGTTTCCACCTTTTGGATGAACTCTTGCATGTGAGGAATAACTAACGAAAACCAATGGCATTAAAATGTTGAACAAACTTGTGTGATTACAATAAAGGCAACAAAACTTCTTAATAACGTCATAAAATTAAGAAATGCGCTAAGCCTTTCGAAAGAACTTTGTATTTCTTTTTCAGGCGCAAAGAAAACGTCTTTATAATGATCCAGAATTGAATTAGAAGCTAAATTAGAAGCAAGCTCTTAGAGCGTCTGGGGGCTTTCCAGCATTTTCATAAAACAAATATTAATTTAAATTTTCTACCTCTGTTTGTTTCTAAATGACACTTCATATCTCTTTATTTTACAAATATATAAAAATACAATTCTGTGTAAAATATTTTTGCCGATAATAAAATATTCTACATCCGATTTAAGTTGTTTTCAGAAAACAGAAAAATGCGGGCAAACCGCTTATAGGGTTTTAAAGAAAAATTAAAAGCTAGAAGCTACAATGAGTTGATTCTAATTTCTAGAATGAGTTAACTCTTTATTAATTCACTATCTCACACTAAATTATCTCTAATTAACTCATTAATTCTCATTAACTCATTCTTTACCCATAGTCACTAATTCTCATTTACTTATTCTCAGACTCTCACCAACTCATTGTCATTAACTCTCTAATTAACTCATGAAGTAACTCTAAATTCTCCCTCTTATTAACTGATTATCTCACACTAAATTCTCTAATTTACTCATTATCTCATACTAAATTCTCTCTGAGTTAATTCTCTAGCTCAGTTAATTCTCTAACTAGAGCTGAATTAAAACCTAGACTCGTTGCAGAAGCAAAGAGCCTTGCTTCTGTCTTCAAAGTGGTAGCATGTTTTCTTTGAGCCTGAAGAAGAAAGACAAAGAAAATCAATGGGTTGAATTTTTTAGATCTATTTGACAAGCCTGAGTTACATAGTAAACATTTCTGTATACATATATGTGTGTACACGGGTGTTTTGTGGGAATTTCACAAAATATATTATTTGAAAGTAATTTTCGAAAAGAATATGAATTGTAACCAATGAATTTTTTTAAACAGAAATCGATTTCTAAAAACTATAAATTATGCTAATCTAAAATTACAGCTTATTCTGCTAAGTAGTTTTTCAGTTATGTTTAAAAATCTACCCGTTTTTCAATTTGTTTTGCAATAATTAAAAATAAATGTAACACTAGTCGAATGTGCCAATTCCAAAACTTCCTTCTATCTCACAGATGTTAATACTTTAAAATTCACTATCACACCGTCAGTAAAATCAATATCTTTCGTCATTCTGTTGTGCGTCACCTGCTTGCGAATCGTCGGGTTGTCTCGATGTGAAGCAGCCTTAGCTGCACAAGCAACGTATGTACAACAACACAACTACGAAAAAATTGAGAAAATCCCACAAAAATCGCTATTACAGCGCCCCCTTCTGGCGGAATAGCCTCAAATTAAACTGGAACCAGCTGGCCGTAGCCAAAAACATATATGAAATTTGGTTCAAATCTATGCATAACTTCATACACTTTTCGATGATACAAAAATGAAAATGGAACAAAAATCGCTATCACAGTGTTCCCTTCCGGCGGAATATGCGCAAATTCAGCTGGGACCTGCAGGCCATAGTCAAAAACATTATATATAATTTGGTTCAATTCTATGCATAACTTCATACACTTTTCGATGATATAATAATGAATAAAGGAGAATGAAAATGAAAAGAAAGGAATGAAAAAGGGACAAAGATCGCTATCACATCGCCTTCTTCTGGCGGAATATCCCCACATCAACTGTAACCGGTTAGCCATAGCCAAAAACATAGGAATGAAATTTGGTTCATTTCTATGCGCAACTTTATGCACTTTTCGATGATACAAAGAGGACACAGACACATGGGGACATTTTGTAAAAATATGCTTTTTGGGATCTCTCACCCCTAAAACATGTAAATCCGTCGAAAACCGGACGTCTAAAAAAATTTCGATTACAATATTTTCTTCTATTATAGTCCGTAATATAAATAATTAGAAGTTCCGAATTTTAAATTTGGATAAAATCCTAAAATAATTTATCGAATGACTTCTCGTTTGGTACTCGAAGGTAAAGTTTACCAAAGAACCCAAATACGATGTCGAAATTAAGTAATAGTATTGCAACTTTTAAAATTTGTTGCAATTTCTATGTGTAGACAATCCCTAAGCAAAATTTAAGTATGGTATTAATTAGAAGACGTTATTCCTAATTGATTGAAACTACTCCCATTTTTATACAATGATTTTTGGCAGAGTTTGGCAGAGAGCACGGTCGGACTGGGAGAGATAGGGGCGCGAAGCATTTCTATGAGTACGGTGCCCCGGCCCATGGGTCGATGGATTAACGGACTAATCAGAGCATGGTTAGTAGGGGGTATACTTTTTTTCCACGATTGTACAATACATTTTTGAACAGTATTTGAAGAACCCTGTTATTTGACAAATACGACAACAAATTCATAATAATTAAAAAAAAAAGAAATCTTTTTAGAACAAACTGTGAAAATAATCTTAAAGGTGACTTTAGTGTGGCCTATTTATTTTGTGTTTTTGTTTTCTTCTTCTAACTTTAGTACAAGAATGACCCACTTTAATGAATATTAAAGTGTATGAGCTAAAGGTTGTTTCCCTAATTTAGAAAGTCAATTCTTAAAAGTTTTAAGCATTTTTCCGAAGAAAATAAAACGTTTCTTAGATAGAAGTAATTTACTTTTAAGGTGGAGCTTTGAAAATTGGAATATACATGTATACCTGAGGGCAATACATGAATTGAGCATTATTTTTTAAAAATTCGATCCCTATGGGGGGGTCAACGTCGGCACAAAACTTGCATTTTCCCCATAGAAATAACGTTACGATTGTTCAATTCAACAAATAGCTCCATTGTTGCAAAATTCATCCATTTTCACCACATGGAGCGACGCACACACTTGTGCTTTATAATATAAGTTGACTTTTTTGTGAATTTTAATGAAAGTATGTTTTTTTTGTTTGTTTTTTTACATTTGATTATTTTAAGTATTCCTCACTTAAAAGGGGTGATCAATTTTAACCCTTTAAAACATCGACTTTTTGTTTTTCATAGTTTTTAAAATTATTATACAATATTCTGAATGGAACAAAACAAATCGCTCTAAAATATTCTAACTAGAACGGTGTCCATTTGAGATTGATTTGTGTTTTTAAACACAGACTTCAACTGATTTTTAGACTTTGATTTCACTTTGCTGAAAACCGTGTTTTTGTTGCTTGCGCGCACTGAAAAAAAAAGAAAGAAAAGAAATAAAAAAGAAAAATCGTGCCTCAAGCACAGATTATGAAACCCATTCAGAATACTGTAACAAAACTTTACAGTATAATATGGTGAAAGAGAACAATTTAACTAAATAAACAAGGTCAAGTTCAAACCGGGTGGGGAGGCCTACCTTTCGGCTTAAGCTCAACTAGCCCCGCACAAACTAGGTAAACAATTTGGAAACCGCATAACACATTTGTAAACCCAACGCCACCAATTGATGTCAATAATCGGAAAAGTATCCGAATTATTTTGTGCAGCCCTGTATAGGACCTATATATTTGTATATATACTACATGGTGTTCTAAAATTTACTTCAGTTAGGAAACGCATATCACAGTTGAAAATTCCCTTGCAGCAAATTTCGTCAATAAACGGAAATGTTCTAGAGATCTTTCGTACAGCCCTGTACAGGATCTATAGAACTTATAGACACCAAGTAATATGCAAAAAATGAGTTAAAATAAAACACGCGTACCATAACTGAAAATGCACGTCTAGCAATTATTATTGAATTATTATTGATAGACAGTAATGTAACTGAATTAGTTTATGTGTCCCTGTAAATGAACGATGAATGCTATGTACCCCTTATTCTATAGTAAGCCTCTCGAAGTGTACCTCAGTGATATATATATATCAATTTCAATATGTGTGAAATAGTGTAACATTATTAAAGTACACTGCAAATGTTTTTTCCCCCAGATACCGTTAATGTAACGGACTTCTTTTGAGTGTCGCTGTAAATGAACTATTAATGCTACACACTTCATTTCCAATACCGAACAAGCCATAGTAAACTTCGATAACATACGTCAATTTCATGGCAATCCGAGTAAATTTAAGTGAGTTAGAGCACGGACAGGTAGGCAGACGGACAAGCCGAATTCATAAACACTTTTTAACTGTGTTATAAAGTGTTAAAAAAAAAGAAAAACAACTCTTGCAGATAGATAATTTCTTTTGCAACATTTTAACAATTTTACGAACGTTACAGATATTTATGATTAAAAACGAATAATAATGACTTTCATAAGTCGGACGAATGAAACTAATTACACTATTAACATCTACAACTTGGATGACCTTCTTATATTGAAACTGATTGCTAATCTGAATTCAGTACGATTAGTAGTGATTTTAGTTCTTACATAAGTGTTCGAGTCAAATGGCGATGGAAAGTGTTTCAATAATAGCTTCAGATCAAAAGAAACAAATTAGTACAGTTTAATAAAACAATATTTAATTTGTGTAAAATAAAACTATTAATAAACTATGACCAGTTATGAAGGATTTTCAACATTAATCAATTGCTTTTAATTTTCTGGTGGATACATTTTGAGTCATGCATATAATGCTGCGACAGTTCTTTGTTTTAAGATTTTAATTTGCACATTCATAAAATAAAAAATAATAAGATGTAGATTTATTAAATCAACACCTAAGAAATTTAAAATCAATAATCTTACTAAAAATGTGTATTTATTTCCTTAAAAAGCTGTCATAATATGTAAAACTACATATATATATATCACTACATATAAAATAAACTAATTTTAAAACTGATTTCATATATGTAGTGACAACTTTTAGGTAGCTTTCATTACAAAAAGTAAAAAGCTACCTATTGCAGCGTTCGGAGGAAAGCAATTCCGAAAAATTCCCGATCCCAAAACCATCCTTCGTTCAAATGTTGATTTGTGAAACCCATGTTCACTTAAACTCATAAATTAAATCCGTTTATGAAGGAATCTTGCAGTTTTGCTTCAAAATGTCAGTCACACTAAAATTTCAAACTGCTATATCTCAGTCATTTTTTAAGAGCAAAACAAAAACTACTCCGGAAGCCTTGAATCAAGGCCGAACATTTAACAAAAAAAAAAAAGTTTAGAAATTTTCTTTTTGTACATTTTTTTAAATTTTAAATCTTTAAGTGGCTATCACAGCGCTCCCTAAAGGCGGAATATCACCAAATTCAACTGGGACCTGCTGGCTATATACCCTAAAACCATAAATAAAATTTAGTTCAATTCGATGCATAGCTTCATACACTTTTCGATGAAACAATAATGAAAATGGCACAAAAATTGCTATTACAGTGCCTCCTACTGGCAGAATATCCCCAAATTCAAGTGGGACCTGTTTGCCACAGTCAAAAACCTATAAATGAGATTTGGTTCAGTTCTATGCATATCTTCATACACTTATCGATGATACAATGACAGACTCACGGACAGACGGACAGGCAGAGATTTTGTAAAAACAAGTTTTTCAGGATCTCTGATACCTAAAATGTGTAAATCCGTCGAAAAAAATTTCAGTTACAATATTTTCTTCCATTATAGATAGAAGAAAGTAAAAATCAGGGATTAATTTTTGAGTTTTAGTGAACGGATTTCTCGCAAATTATTCTCTTTCACTGTTGTAATCATTTTCCCAATCATACGCATAAAGCTATATATTCGTATCCGTTAGTGTCAAATTCTCGCCAAACTTGGCGACACTTAGCGAAATATCGCCAAATTTGGCGACCAAACATAAGTCTCTATAAATGAAGCCAACTTGGCTATAGCTAACTAATTTGGCGAATTTCTGAGAATTAACGAATCTTCTGTAATAATACTTCACGAACAGTATTAAAACGAAGATCCAGACGCTATAACACCCAAAACCCAAGTATAAAGTATCAAAAATTCACACAGAAAAACGCAATAAGAATAGACTTAACAGCATTGATGAACCAATACAACGACTTCCTACGAAGAATGAAACAAGAACGAAAAATCATGCGTCAAGCATAGATTATGTAACACTTTCCAACGCTTCCAAAATAATTTTACGAATCATACTCTTTTATAAGCTAAAAGATAACATCTAAGTAATCCGAATACTTTATTCAGCCCTGTATAGGATCTATAGATTTGTATATATACTACATAGGATGCTAAATTTTAGTTCAGTTAGGAAACACGTAGCACAGTTTAAAATTCTCCGTCTGGAGTTAAATAATACGGAAATGTGTTCCCGAACTTTTGTACTTCCCTGTATAGGATCTACAGAATTTATACACACCACGTAATATACAAAAAGCGATTTAAAATTAAAATCGCATTCAGTAACTTAAAACGCACTTCCAGGAATTATTGTTAACATACAGTAGAGAATTCTTTTGTGTGTCCCTGTAATTGAACGATGACTGCTATACACACAATATTCTGTAGTAAGTCTCTTGTAATGAACCTTATATAAATTTCAATGCGTTTAAAATAGTGAAACATTATTTAAATAAACCGCAGACGATTTTTCTCCATAGACGTAATGTAACGGAATTCTTTTGACTGTCCCTGTAAAGTAAGTATAAGTGCTATGCACACCTTATTCCATATTAAGCTTCTTCTAATGCACCTTAGTGATATATATAAATTTCAATGCGTTTAAAGTATTGAAACATTATTTAAATAAACCGCAAATGATTTTTCCCCATAGACCGCAATGTAACGGAATTCTTTTGAGTGTCCCTGTAAAAAAACTATAAGTGCTACACACTTCCGTTGAAATAGGGAACATGCTATAGATAACGATTATAACATATAAAATTTGCAGGGCAATCCGAGCATATTTACGGGAGTTAGAGCACGGACAGACGGCAGACGGCAGACGGCAGACGGCCAGACGGCAGACGGCCAGACGGCCAGACGGCAGACGGCCAGACGGCCAGACAAACCGAAGTCATAAACACTTTTCAACTAGGTTGGAAAGTGTTAAAAAGGTGACGCAGACGAGGCGAGTAAATACAAAGAAGAAATTAACAAAAGACTGGAAAAATATGAAGAAAGATTCAACTTCACAGAAAAAACAGCAAAGGAAAGGACATTCCAGAAAGAAAAGATCTTAAGCTTAGAAAAAGAGAAGAAAGAACTAGAAGAAAAACTGGAAAAATTAAAACAGGACACTACAACACAAAGACAGAATCAACAGGATAAAACCGAAAACGAGGCTCAACTAATAAATCAACAATTAGAAGGAATCAGAAAGACACAAGAAGAAAATAAAAAATTAAAAGAATCATTGATCTCAAAAGATGAACAAATAGCTAAACTCATCCAAGAAAATACGAAAATAAACAATCTCTTAACAGATGTAAAACTCCTTGAGCAGGTAGGGAAAGATCTTCAAAAGTTAGTAAAAGAAAGAGATCAAACGATACAGCAACTACTCTGCGAAATTCAGGAATTAAAATTAGAAAAACCAAAACTACAGAGGTTAACAATAAGTACGGGCATTGCATCAATAGAAGAACTTCAAAAAACTCTGGAAAACATAGAAACAAAGACGAACAAAGTATTGGAAAAAATGGACCAGACGGGAGAGTACTCACTTATAGAACAAGCAAAAATAGATATATCCCAAACTAGTTACTCAGAAGTATTGCAGCAGTCAATGAAGGAAAATATCCCAAAAAAGAATAAAATAGGCATCTCTAAAGCTGCAGTATTATTACACAAGAAGCCAAACACGACAATGTCAATGGCAACAATAAAAGATATTTTGAATAGAGAAGTTAAAGAAAATAAAGATCTTCCACATATTGTATGCAGTCCAGCACGTGATAAAAATCTTCTGATAATACAATCTGACAGCGCAGAAGAAACAAAAGCTCTTTGGACCTTCATTGACAAAGTTGAAGCATTGAAAGATGTTATAGAAACTCAATATACTCCATATAACACGAAGAAAATTATAATACTTGGCATTCCTAACATTACAGAACAAGAAGAAATAACACAAGCAATAATAGAAGATCTAAACATGGATACACCAATAACTATTTTTAAAGTCATTCAAAGAAAAACATCTAAAACATATCAACTTGTTCTAAGTGTGGAAGCCAACATAGCCAATTACCTACTGAATAAAGGAAAACTCCTTACTGGTTTCAACTCGTGTAGGATTGAACAATATCGCCCAGTAATACGTTGTGGATACTGTCAGAGATACGGCCACGTATCAAATAGATGTCAATATCCAAGAGCATGTACGTACTGCACGAAGTCTCACAATTTTGACAAGTGTAAAGTAAAACACAATCCAACAGAACACATATGTGTAAACTGTAAAGATACAGAAAATGACTTTCATCATGCAGCAAACACAAGTCAATGTCCCATATATCAATATCATCTCTACAATAGAAATAACTTCGTTAAAAATAGCATTTCCAATTCAATATTTTAAATAAAGAAGATATACAATCTCAACATACACCAACAATAGCACCTTTTAGTGAAAATTTAGAATGTCTACAAATTAATCTACAAAACAGTCGAGCAGCTACAGACCATCTCTGGGGCTTTGCCAATGAAAATAAAATTACAATATTACTCATCCAAGACTATTACCACATCAAAAACAAAGTTTGGGGTATTCCATCAACAGCATGGAAAGTCTTTACATCCAAAAATCAAACAGCTGCAGTTGTGATAACTAGACCGGATGTTCCAGCCATCCACACTTACTCAGATGAAAATGCAGTGTTCGTCAATATTACTACAACAACAGGAAGACTCACAGTGGGATCATTGTACTCTAAACCAAAAAGTAACCTGCTTGAGGATATGAAATGGTTAGATCAGTTTAACCCAATGACAAACTTGATACTGGGTGCAGACCTTAACGCCCACTTGGCACTCCTGGGTTATCAAAAAGAGGATGAGAGGGGATCAATATTGACATACCTGCTATTGGCAAGAGAACTGATTCTAATAAATGATTCTGAAGCACCAGCATCATTCATTGGACAAATTGACAATCCCTGTGCCACTAATCCGGATGTGACGTTGTGCTCTCAGGACATTTCTGAAAGAATCCAGACGTGGTATGTGGACGTAGAAAATATGAGTAAGTCAGACCACAGGTACATTCGATTTTCTATAGCACTTTCAATTAACTACATAAAATTAGGTAGATTTAAAACCAAATATACAACTTTTACAAAATTTAACAAAAATTTTAAGAAATATGTATCTGACTTACAAAATGAACTTGACATTATAACAACAACACAAGAATTAGACAACTGGCTAGATACCTTTAACAATAATATTTTAGAAACATGTAATTCCACTCTTAAAAAGAGACAATTAAAACTATATCCAACATTTACATGGTGGAACGCCTCTCTGAAGTCCCACAGAAACAAAATAGCCGCATTAAATAGGAGATTTAAACGAACAGGTGATACTAAATGGAAAATACTACTAAAGAAAGAAAGAGCATTATATAAAAAACATATCAAATCAGAAAAGGCCAAATCTTGGCAAAAATTTTGTATGCAGACTATTGATAAATTTGGAAAACCATTCCAAATTGCAACAGCAAAAAATACAACAAACCAACATTTTTTACATACGACACTTACTGGCTCTAATATATATTCCACAATCTCAGATACATTTACAAACTTGCTAAATCACCATTTTCCCACACAAGAAAATCCTGATCCTCCTTTATCTAACTTTGTAAGGGAAACACAAAATTCTCCCACCCCACCACTTTTCTCAACTAAAGAAATAAATTATGCACTATCAGAACAGAATAATCTGAAAGCTCCGGGCTATGACAAAATTGATGCATTTTTAATCAAAAACTTATTCAAAAACTACAAAAGTCTTATTCGCGATCTTTTTAATAAATGTCTATCTTTAAATTATTTCCCAGCAAATTGGAAAATTGCCCAGGTTATCTTCTTTGCAAAAAACAATAAAGACCCACAGCTCCATTCATCCTATCGTCCAATTTGCCTTCTCCCGATGCTGGGAAAGATAATGGAGAGATTAATTAAACACAGAATAATACATTACCTTGAAATTAACAATCACTTCCATGAACAACAATTTGGCTTCAGAGAGGGACGAAACACTATTCAATTATTACAAGTCGTAAACGATGAAATTCATAAAAAATTACAGTATAACAAATATTGCATCTTGGTATCTTTTGATATACAGGGTGCATTTGACAATATAAATTGGACTATCCTCGGCAAAACAATACAAAAACTACCCATTCCACAATACCTGAAAAATATATTACTAACATTTTTAACTAATAGAAAAATTATAATAGACTATCAGAGTATTAACACACAAAGAGAAACATACCAAGGTTGCCCGCAGGGTTCATGTCTTGGTCCCCTGCTCTGGCTGCTTATAGCGAACATAATATTAATCACATATTCTGAAAAATTCCATAACTTAAAAGCTTTTTGTGATGATTTTAATATGATCATAGTGGCAAATAGCCGACGAGAACTTGAAGATAAATCAAATAAAATGATATCGCTGTTTAGTAATATCTGTACAAAACTAAAACTTAAAATATCGATAGACAAAACGGTATATATAATGCTGGGTAAAAACATTTTGAAGAACAGAGAACCTCAAATTAAACTGAATAACATTAAAATTAAACGTGTTGAAACACTTAAATTATTAGGTATCCACTATGAAAGTAATCTAACTTGGCATACACATATATTAAATATCAAAAGTAAAATTTTATCATTAACATCATCCATTAAAAGAGTTTTTTCAACGACATGGGGGGTAAGACGAGATTTTCTTCGAGAATGGTACCTTACTGTCCTCGAGAAAATTATCGATTACGGCTCGGAGGTTTGGTACAATAATCTGAGAATAATTGATAAAAGAAACTTACAATCAATACAAAGAATTTGCTTAACATCAATAACAAAATGTTATAAGAATGTATCGACGCACACACTTCAGGTGCTCCTGGGCATTCCACCGTTATTATTTACATTAGAAGCAAAAAATCTTAAATACAAAATTAAAAATAATAAAGACATCTTAATATTTAATAATCAAATATTAGAATGTAACAAAATTGAAGAACAAGTCTATAAATTTCAAACAAATTCTGAAATATATATTAACAATTTAATTTTGACGGATGTAAACATAAACAAACCTAACATAACACAGATCTATACTGATGGTTCTAAAACAGATAACAAAACAGCATATGCTTATATGGCCTTTAAAGATCAAATTAAAATTAATGAACAATCTTGCAAAATTCAAAATAACAACACAGTCTTTCAAGCTGAACTTACAGCAGTTATTAACTCGATAAAATGGGCTATCTCAACAAATCAAAAAATAACCCAAATTTTTTCAGACAGCAAATCAACAGTATTAGCATTAAACAATATGTTCCCTAAACATAAACAAATATTTGACCTTCATAAATTACTAAAAGAAAATAAAAATAAAATTTTCTATATCACGTGGGTGAAAGGACACGTGGGTATTGTGGGCAACGAACTGGCGGACAAGCTGGCGTACCAGGCCGCACAGTACAGCAACTTGCCAGTAAGCAAGGAAGTTAAACTTCCATGCTCTTTACTTAATAAGCTTATTAAATTGCAATTGCTGGACAGGTGGCAGCACAACAGGGACTCCTCAGGGTGCGGCAAGTTTATTCATAGTATTATTCCAAAGGTTCAATGCTCACTTATATGTAAAGATAAAGTCTCACTCTACTTCCTCAGTGGATGTGGAAGTTTTCCTACATTCTTACATAGAATTGGCAAAAGAGATGATGACTTGTGTCAGTGTGGTCAGAGAGGTGACCCACTACATTATTTATTTGACAAATGTAAATTTATGAAGTATAAATTCACATATAATGAAACTAAAACAACTCTTGACAATATTCTAGATATACTATCTGATAAAAACCAACTATTTCAACTTTACGAAAATTATAATATCTTAAATCAAAAATATTCATTTATTAAATACAAATTCCTCTTATAGTTAAAAATAAATAAATAAATAAATAAATAAATAAATAAATAAATAAAAGTTTGTTTTATGTATTGTATCAGTACCAAATTGTAAATACAGTGGCCTCTCACTTATGCGCGATGTTCGGTGGTTGCTTTTTCGTACCACTGCTTTAAACAGTATAGAGGATTTTAGGGGGGAAAAAAAAGGAAAAGTTTTTATTTTTACATTTGAGTACGGGTGTTACTTTTTTGGGGGGGTTTCTGGTGATGAGGTTTGTTTGCCGTGTGTCGCGTGTGGGTGAGGGGCCACTGTATATAGTGTATTTCAAAATGTTATTGTGTGTAAATAAAATTGTTTGAATTTTATATTGTAATTATATATTGTAATCATATTTAAAAATATATTATACCTCTAAAGGTTATTGTATACGTACTAATGCATTCAAAATGTACGACTACAAATAATTGTCATCATAATGTTAATCTCAAAATGCTATATAAATAACTAAAATTAAAGTTTATGTAAAATATCAATTATTGTAATAATTTTAACGTTCGCCCAGCCTTGTGGCAAAATTGGGTAACGTTTATACTTTGTAAAAATTGTAGTTTAACTTGTAATTATTGTAGCTAGCGCCGGATAGTAATATTTTTCCCTCCCTAGGCTTAGGGGTTCGTCCTGGCCATTAGCCAAAAGCTGGTCCCTAGGGTGGGCGCTGTCTGTTTGTCTGTCTGTAATCGGGTTCTTTGAATTTTAGCTTGCTTTTTTCGAGTAACATCGGCTAAAATTTTAAAACGAAGATATAGGAAAGCTGACTTTTTCTCCCGGTATAGGCCGGAAGGACTTTTTACATATTGTGACATCTTTTTAAGGTAATAAATGCACCTTTTTAGTAAGATTTATTGATTTTAAAATCTGTTTAATCCAAGGTGAATGTGACATTCCAGTTATATATATATATATACGTATTTTATGATCCACATCTAAGTCAAAGATTCTTTCAAATTGAAAGGAATTATTTCTTTATGCTGCAAATGCCACTTAAAATATTTTTAACTGCTCTGAAAGATACAATAGTTTCTTTTATAATTATAATTTGATGAAACACAAATGGCAGTAATGGAACTTTAATGGGGATATTAAGGAACAATGAAAGCTTTCAGTTCTTATCCTATTCTTATTCATAACCCAAATTGAATGACCTTTTTTTTTTTTTTTTTTTTTACTCTTTAAAGTATTTTACAATAGAAGGGAGATACTGCGGTTGAAGCCTTAATGGATGCTTTTAAATAATTTCTGTTTCTATACTACGTAGTGCATTTGGCACACAACGCAGATTTTAAAGTAACAAATTTAATATAACAGTTATATAATTTAACTAGCAAGCTACGCCCGCTACGCTGGTCAATTTCTTATAACGAACTTTTAATCCAGCAAAATATTGACATTTCGTAATTCCCTTTTATATTTTAACAGAATAATAAGGCTACTATAATTTGTGACTCCTGCTATAGCAAATATACACGCCAGGACATGTCGCCCTTATGATTATCTTTTTGCGCATGAAGGTTTTGCTATGGTACTCCATTGTGAAATTTGGTAATTTTTCAAATTCAATATTTGAAAAATGGCATGATCATTAAATTCGAAATTTATATCAAGAAAAATACAATTTTTTACCTTTCAAACGCAGTTTGCCTAACAATTTTCTGACAAATACTTTTCGAGCTATTATTTTTTTTCAGTAACTTCAAATGTTTCATTTTCCGAGATTAATCTGTGGCAACAATTAGCGAAAAACCCAGTCGTCAGAAACGCATAGTTTTTTATTAAAGAGGTTGTTGGAGCAGGGATTGTCACCACCAATTTGCCACCATCACTTTTGAAATCGGTTCGGTAGTTCTAGAGATTCCATAGAAATTGTAATTTAGAATGTTTTTAGAACGCTTTTCGCTCATTTCACCCTTTTAAATTTCGAATTTTTTTATTTTGTTTTTAGAGAGCATTTAGATCTTATAAGTAACTACAATGCCAAATTTCAAATTTCTAGCTCCTTCAGTATAAAAAAATCGCAATTTTAGAACGTTTATCGCTTCTGCACCCCCCTGGGGGTAGTGACTCCGACATACAATATAGCCTATGTTGAAGCAGGGATTGTCACCATCACTTTTGAAATCGGTTCGGTAGTTCTAGAGATTCCATCGAAATTGTAATTTAGAATGTTTTTAGAACGCTTTTCGCTCATTTCACCCTTTTAAATTTCGATTTTTTTTTTTTTTTTTTTTTTTTTTTAGAGAGCATTTACATCTTATAAGTAACTACAATGCCAAATTTCAAATTTCTAGCTCCTTCAGTACAAAAAAAAATCGCAATTTTAGAACGTTTTACGCTCTTGCACCCCCCCCCCCCTGGAATTAGGGTCACCGGCATAAAATATAGCCTATGTTGGAGCAGGGGTTGTCACCATCAATTTGCCACCATCACTTTTGAAATCGGTTCGGTAGTTCCAGAGATTCCATAGAAATTGTAATTTAGAATGTTTTTAGAACGCTTTTCGTTCATTTCAACCTTTTAAATTTCGATTTTTTTTTTATTTTGTTTTTAGAGAGCATTTACATCTTATAAGTAACTACAATGCCAAATTTCAATTTTCAACCTCCTTCAGTATAGAAAAGATCGCAATTTTAGAACGTTTTTCGCTCCTACACCCCCTGGGGTAGTGGCACCGACATAAAATATAGCCTATGTTGGAGCAGGGGTTGTAACCATCAATTTGCCACCATCACTTTTGAAATCGGTTCGGTTGTTCCAGAGATTACCCCCTACAAACAAACAAAAAAACAAAGAAACAATCTTTACTCCTTTATAATATTAGTATAGATATGGAGATGTCGCTAAATGACAAAATACACCATTTACATTCATAAAGAACCGGTCACGAACAAAGCGGTACTTTTTTTTCCTTTCTTTCTTTCTTTCTTTTTTTGCTTTTTTTTTTCTTTTTTTTTTTTTTTTAGCATCAACTAGAATTAAAATTGTATCTTGTGTTCGTTTATACATTTTTTCTTTTTTTCGTAATGTACCTTGGTATTTACATTTCGAATCAGGTAGAAGCAAATATTTATAATTAGCATCATAATTAGAAGGTGGTCAGGACGCAATACAGATTGTTATTAGATAATAATGCTTTTTTAGGGGACATAAAAGTGAAATATGACATTGAATGCCCGTGACATTAACCGGGCTTCCGAGATCACGCTGTGTGCTCTCTCAACCGGGCCTGCTATAAGTATTAGTGACGTCACAAGAGTGATCCAGTTTGGTCAGTGTATCCCAGCAGAAAGATTTAATAAAGAAAGATGTTTTGAATTTCCTGTCTTAAAATTTGTCATTATATAAATAAACTACTAAATTTCGTAATCGTGAAAGAGCAGACAGCGTGATCTCGGAGGCCCCGCATTAACCATCACGACGTTTATATTACCATTAGTATGCTTTAAATATTAATTAATTTCTTATGTAACTCATGCGTAAAACGGGAAAATATCAAATAGCAAAATATGCTTATGAATGACAATGAATTTTCACAAATTGCAACAGAGTTACATTAATTCTGGTGCTAAAAAATATATAAATAAAATCTGTATGGTACGTTTACATGAAGAACATGACTTTTCTGTACTGCTGAGAATGTTCGTGATTAACTATTTAGTCTGTGTTCTAGACTTCAAGAATTCCAAGGTCGTAGGCGGTAAAGGTCTTGTACTTAGATAATTTTGAACCCGCTCCAGCATTATTATGTAATTATGCGCAACTCTCTCTAACCTTATTTGCTGGAAAGAACCCGGATATAAATATAATTCTACCTGTCATTTTACAGCAGTCAAGAATACTAAAGTCAGTTAGAAATTAAAATTACATTATAAAGGAACTAATTTTTTTCCGGATTTACGGACATTTAAAAGTAAGTGAATGCTTCTAGTTATTCTTTTATCATGATTGGCTATCAACTTTTGTGTCGCCAAAGATCTGTTTAGGAAAAATTTGGGTTCTTTAAAGGACCCTTCAGAAATTTTTTCACCCTAAAACAGAATCCTTCATCAAAATATTTCACTTTAAAACAAAGACTCTTTACAAAATGTCTCACCTTAAAATAAAGACTCTTCACAAAATTCTTTATCTTAAAAATAGACATTTCGCAAAACATTTCCATCTCCAAACTGAATCTTTCACACACTTAGGCATTTTAAAATAAAATCTGATCTGTCGCAAAACAGTTGAAGTCACCAAAGAACCTATTACTTAGCTTTTTAATAAAAAAATAAAATAATAATAATAAAAATAATTTAAAAAAATAATAAAATAATAAAATAATAAAACATAATAAAATAATAAAAATAAGGATTTTGCTAAAAGTAGATAACAGGAATCTGAAGGTAATGATAATTCCAAGTTCACAAAATTATGACTAGATTTTTCACATACATAAAAAACTGTTCACAATTTCATAAAAATAAGACCCTGAGAGGAAAGCTTGGACTTATACATGGTTACCAATTTCGACTACAAAATTAACCTATTAACCTTGCGCCCCCCCCCTCCCTCGGGCTACGTAAGGATCGATTTTCATTTATTTAGTACAGTCCGTGTCTAAAAAAAAAAAAACAGTACACCTACCTTTATTAGCAGATCGTTTATGATAAAATCACTGCCGCGCATGCACGGTAGCGTATTACTGTTTATTTTACTGTTTATTACTGTTAATTTTACGGTATAATACTAGCAGCTGGGGTGCCAGTATTTTATTCCTTAAAATCAAAATTTTTTTTTTCAGTGTAGGAGTCTACAAATTTAGAAAAATTAAATTAAGATGTTACATGAAAGCTTCCAGAGTCACACCAGTAAAATTGTAAAGGTATGAAATAAAGTTAAGTATAAAAGAAAAGAAAAGAAACTCGAACAATGAAACAATGGAAGCTTCTTGATGGTCGTCCTAGTTGCGATGTAACTTTGCATCCTAGAGATACGTAAGCGACTTTCCGAGACATTAGGGAGCCATTGAGAAATTAAGTTTAACTATAGTATAAAACTACATGAAAAATAAATACATTAAAAAATTTTTTAAGTAAAAGAAAGATACATAACAATTAAGCATAATAAATAAATAAAATATTAAATTTCAAGTGCAAAAATAAAACAAAAAATATTCCATTAGTTATAAGCAAAAAAATAAAGATGGATTTAGCCAACAGCAAACGTAGATTTGCCTTAACCAATATAAAAAGGCACTTTTCAAAAGTCAAACATTATTTTAAAATTTTTATTTTTACAAAAGTAACAGTTTATATTTATGGGATTTTTTTTAACATTATACTTAAAAATCTCTCTATATTAAAAAAAAAGTAACCACCGCCGCGGCCGCCGCTGTCAATTAAGATTTTGTGCCTTGAAGTCTTTCTGGACTAATATCCAGAAAACTATTGCAAATAAAAATTTAAAATTTCGTGGTTTTATAAAGAAATGTTCGATAAACACGCTGAAGTAGACAGTTTTTAAATCGAAGAATTATTTTAAGAGATATTTAATATTAAAGTTGGTCAAAATAATTTTCCTATAAAAGTTTTATAGAAACGAAAACTATGCGCAGGAATTTAACCATAATTTGTAAGGATATAGTTGACAAGGTTAGGGCGTGCAGACTGCAATTATTTTTTCAATTTGACTCATTTTTTTAGGTTATATTTCAATTTCTTATTCAAAATTTTCATTATTTTGACGAAGATTTATTTCATATTTCATAAATTCCATTATTTGAATCGATACCAATTTGTAAAATAGCGCACGTAATAATATTCCCTTTCAATTAAGAAATGTATTTACACGAGACTATTAAAAACAGAAATAAAACTTTAAAATAATATTTAAATGATCACGTGTTAAAAGCAATAAATGTAGAAAATGACGGAATAAAAAATATACTTGCGCGTGAATATTAAAAAGATAAATAATTAAATTATTCCCCGCTTTCAAAGCATTAAGTAGAGTAAGATTGATTTATTTCGACAAAATATTTTATCTATTATTGCAAATTTTAAAACAGCGTAATTAATAATATTTCCCTTCAATTAAAAGCTATATTTTTACGTTTAATAATTACGTTTAAATCAACGAAATAACTAATAAATTGGTAAAATATAATTAAAAATACAGATAAACGTTGAATTAAAGATCACTCGATGACATAACTACCACGCGTAACGCATCTGGTATCAATTGAATGCGACGCCACAGATATGCACTTTTGGCTTTAAATCCTATATTTTGGCAACAGTTCTTTTCTTTTATAGAAAGTAGTAGTCGGGATAATGGAGTAATACCCAATTTTCTATTAGCATCGTTATAAAATTTCCCGATGCAATGACAAAAGCTTACTTAACCATTTTGCACAAGTTGATTTTCAAATGTTTAATTAACCTTACTTTATCAACAGTTGTTAGCTGTCTTGACAGCAGTTGATTCGGCTTTAAAATCTCTTGGTCAAAGGAAAATGAATGGAAACCCGATTATAGCAGATATTACAGCGAGCAGCCGATTACACAAGGCCGATTATAGCAGCCGATTACAGCAGGTCGTTTAATTATAATTCAATCTTCCGCAATCGTTTTAAGGTTGATCAAATCAGAGTGTTTTTACAGTTTGTGATGTGAGAACGGGGGTTGGCGCGCGTAGTTCGTAGGGGGCAGAGCCCCTTAGTAAAATAAAATAAAGTAACAAAAGTGAGAAAAATAAAGTTATCAAATTTTATTTAAAAGAATCTTTTATATAAATTTTCTGATTGCAGTTTTTCGATTTCTTTTTGTGTGATAGGACGATAGCAGAATACCATCCCAGAGACGGCGAATCTTTTACATCCGCGTGCCAATTTTTTTTTTCAAAAAGGATTTTACGTGATCACCAACAAAAGGAAACAAGAACGAAAAATCATGCGTAAGCATAGATTACGAAACACTTTCCAACACATCCAGAAAAGCGTAACGAAACTTCACCGTTAAATAATTTGAAAAAAGATATGTAAGTAAAAAGTTTATAAAACATATAACACATTTAAAAATCCAGTTTGAGCAATTATAAAAATTAGTAAAAAAGGTAGTCGAAATATTTCGTGCAGCCCAGTATATGAGATATAGATTTCGTTTTTTCTACATAGCATAATAAATTTTAGTTCAGTTAGAAAATTCAGATTTAGCAATTTTCGTCAATCGATGGCAATACACTCGAAATCTTTTCTGTATATTATCTAAAGACCTACATACCAGATATTTAGGTAAAATTTAACTGAGGTAAAAAACGCATAAGACAACTTAAAACTCACTTCCTTCAAAAAATCAACCATAAATGGCAATGTATCGTGTACTTTGCGTAGCCCTGTATATGAATTTGTTTATACATGTACATGCATACATATATATTCCACAAACTTTTCTTAGTCTACTAAATATTGTTCAGCAGGAAAATGCGTAACACAGTTAAAAACAGCTCTTAAGCAATTCACTCTCATAGTAATGATATTTATGAATTCCTTGTGTAGCCCTATGTATCATCAACAGAAGTTATACACACCATGCACTAATCAAAAATTTAGTTAAACTTAAAAACGCAACTCAAAATTGAAAACGTACTTATCACACATAGAGTGTAATTATCGTACGTAGACTGTTACCGAATTCTTCTCTGTGTTTCTGCCTGCAAATGAATTATAAACGCAATGCACACCATAGTTTTCAATGAGCAATTTATAGTGCACCTCAGTACTGAATATAAATTTCATTTTGTTTAAAATAGTGAAACATCATTAAATTAGACTGCAAACGATTTTTCCCGTAAACATTGCATAACAGAATTCTTTTGTGTGACCCTGTAAATGAATAATAAATGCTTTGCACCCCATATTCTACTAAAAACATTTTTTACTGAGCTTCATAATTGTATATCAATTTCACCATGTTTCAAATGGTATAACATCATCAAAATGCACTTGAAGATATTTTTTCCCATTGACTGTAATGGAATGGAATACTTTTGACTGTCCCTGTAAACAGTCTTTAAATTCTACACACTCCATTTCGAATAGGGATCATGCTATAGTAAACGTCAATAACATACCAAAATTTTCAAGACAATCCGAGTATATTTATGATAGTTAGAGCACGGACAGACAAACGGAAGTCATAAACACATTTCATGGAAAGTGTTAAAAACTAGTGGATCAAAATTAATGAATCAAAATAATTGAATTTTTGTTTATTAGGATTATGAAAAGTGGGGGTATTACACTGTAATAATTACAGTAATAATTGCAATTTAGAAAATTATAACAAAGTAAATGCGATTTGTGTTATATTGCATCTTGAACGCCAAATAATTAATATCGGATTCCTACCTTGCTACTTTTAAAAGTATGCAAGCTCAATTGAAGTCATCTGACAAGTAGTTTCTAAATTCATATTTAATACTTGGAAATTTTTCCAGAGAAAATTTCTCACGCCTTGCATTCATAATATTCAAATTTTAATTGCTTAATAGGCGTATAGCCAACATAGTGAAAAATCACCCAAACCGGAACTCGAACCCCGGTCATCAGATTAGCGCACTGAAAGCTCGTTCCCAAGTGGTTCAGTTGGTAGAACGTCAGTGCGCTAATCTGATGACCCGGGTTCGAGTCCCGGCTTGGGTGCTTTTTCACTATGTTGGCTATACGCCTATTAAGCAATTAAAATTTGAATATTAAGTAGTTTCTATTTGAGTTTTTCATAGCATTTATTTTCGCAAATAATGACTAGCTGTCCAGTCATAAGTAGACAGGAAAACTGTTAAAATGGCAAATTTCATACCAAGTCTCTATAATTTTATGGCATTTTTCTTAAAATTCCTGACGATTCTTCTGTTTAATATTGCCCAAATCTTCTCTTAATTTAAGGCATTGAGAACTAGAGTGGACTATTCCACATTATTGTGAAAAATGAGTTTGAAGTGTCAAAGCATTGTATGTCATGCTATCTATTGGCTGTATAATGAATTTTATTAATTTCGAAACTATTCAACTGATAGAGTCAGTTTAACAGATGGTCCAACGTAACTTGGATATCAAGTTGTCAATGCAAGAATGGATCAAGTGGCTCGGTCCACTGTAGTACTGGCAACTTAATCACCATTTGCTTGTTGAAGAAGCTTGGTCCCCTCTGGAACTGACCTAAAAAAGTTTGACAAAAAAGTTTTGAAAATTTTGAAAAGCATTTTTCTCGAAATCACAACAGGCGAGTTTGGTCCACTCTGGTTCTCAACGTCTCATTTGATAAAGTTGCGAGCCCATATTATAATAGATTGGAATTCAATTAATTACGAATTTCAACTTCAGAAAAAAAATTCAAAAACTCGACTTGTTTAAATTTGCTAGATTGTTTAATTTCATTCCGTTTCTATAGTAGAACCTCAATCAACGCCGTTCTGAAAATATTCAGTTGTGCCACTTATGGCACGCGTGCCATAGGTTCGCCGTCCCTGGGTAGACCTCCAGAAAATAAAAATTTCGCTATACCTCAAAAAATAATGATTGGAATGATCTACAAACTTACACACTCAACTTTTTGATAATGGAAATTCTGTTTATGTGAAAATTGATGTAAGCCATAATTGATATTTTTTTACGTGAATTGTGAATGTATAATCCTTTTCATAATCAAAATTATGCTTTTGAGTAAAAATAATGCCTAGAATATGTTTGGATCTACTCAATGTATTTCACTGAAAACAAAATTTTTCAATCCGATGATTTTTGGGGAGATATAAATTAAAGTTTATTACGTGAATTTAACATCACTATTCCCAAATTTTAACATCTAACTCCATGAAGATAAAACAAAATACATAATCTATATGCTTTTCCGGGTTGAGTTGATACAAAGAAAATCAAATAAAGCTTCAAAAGTGGGAATTGCCATTTGAAAAATCAAATCAAAGCTGAGGTAGTTTTTAATATACAGACAATCCAACACCTATTTCAAACATTGCCTTCATATTCTGAAAGGAGATATTATCCCAAGTCTAGTAACACCTTTGGTGTGATTTTATCGGTCTGCAAATAACGGCAGTTGTTTAGCTTTTTTGACACTGACTGTACAATTTCTTTGGAAAAGTGAAAATAGGTTTCCGTTTATTTTGATCAATTTCACAAAAGACATGGCAATCGCGTTTTGTTAATTCTATGGAATTTTGTCATGAACTGCTATCAAGTCGCATCGAATTTCACATAAAAATGTAATTTTGTTGAATTCTGATACGAGCCACACTGCTATCCCGTTGCGTATAATTTCAGGTAACATTAATTAACAGTTGAAGAGTAGCCTCCCCATTTCACATTATTTATAATAATGTGAAGTAGAGAGGCTTTATACAGAGGTCGTTCGCACTTTTTTAGACGAGTGTGTTTTGGTGCAAAAAAAAAATGTCGGCATAAAGTAATTATTTTTCACAACTAATAAGTTTTTGAGAGTATAAATTCTCGTCTGACAGTTGAAATATTTATTTACATGCAAAAGGGAACTTTAAAAGAGCCAATGAATGGTAGGCTATTTATCTGCACTTTCCGAAGAGAATAGTTTTTCTATATCTAAAGCTACGGTAAGTAATATTGCCAATAAGACAGGGAAGAAACGTGAATGTCTGACTTCAAGTGGTAAAATTGTTCCAAATACGTACCGAACAACAAAAAGAAATTCTTCGAAAGATCTTGTATGGTAAAAAAAAATCCTCCAGGTCCAAGGACTATTGCTAAGTCGTTAAAATGATCATTGTCGACTGTTAACAAAATCGTTAACACTGGTTTGAATTTCAAAAAGACCAAAAGAAACAATGTTCAGCGTCTTTCTCCACGACACATCGCCGAACGTAGAACAGTATGCAGAATTCTTTACGAGAAGCATTTATCCGGAGAAAAAAATGTTGTTACAATAGATGAAGCTTGGGTCTATTTAAATGATTGTAATAAAAAGAGATCCATTTATTATCATCAAAGTGGAGAAAATAAATCTCACAATAATGGTTCAGTGTATCTAAAGGAAGTTTTAGCAAATGATTTGTGATGTTGATGGCTTTGCATATAACGGCAAATTAAAAATAAAGAAAGTGTAGTAAAATGTTAAGATCAACTCCACATACTATCAGAAACATATTTTACTCCCAATCATCAAACATGGAACACATCTCTTTATCCCCAGTGCCATCAATCTGTTGAACTGTATCATGATAAAGTAAGCAGCTTACACATCACAATCCACTGTTAATTTCCTGGAAAAAATGGAACGAGAAACAAGGCTATTCCCTTCACTGATACATCTGCTAAATCTTTGATGTATCTCGCATGGATTTTTGCGCTTTTGGACTTTTAAAAAGCGCGTCATCCAAACGTCGACATACAACCCTTCATGTACTTTGGAAAGCTGTTCAAGAGGAATGGGCCAAAATACCTCTTCCAAAACTACAAAAAGCATATTATTGTCATGAAAATTACGGTATAGAAAGGTAGTCCAGAATAAGGGTTGCCAAATGAACATTTAAAACTCAACTATGTTGTGTAAATTAGTTATGTAAGTACCATGAAAATTGTCTAAAAAATGTGCAAGCACCCTTTGTATTCCCGTTCCACACTTGTTTATTGCCTATGTAAGTGGACAAAATCTTTCTCCACCCTTCTCCCCGCCCTACACACATTATTCCACATATTTTAATGCATTTCATATTTTGAATTTAAATACTAATAGCAATTTACTCATCATTTTATACGGAAAACAAAATAAATTGTTTAGATTTGTAAAAGCAAAGCTCCTCCAAGCTTTTTAATGAAAAATTCTAAAAACTATTTGAATGAATAGTAAGAAATTTTGGACTTTTCGAACAATTGTTATGTCAGTATTGAGATAAGGTTTTTTCTTTCGACATCTCAACCTTGAAAAGCTTTTCCAGCCGAATTCCCTCTGAATAAGATCACCCTTCACCTTCAAATCTCTTTCGGTTTCGTCGGGATCTTCGTTTGTCCCTTGTGTAATACGACTGACACAAGGTAAAACATGACTTATGACGCATCAAAGCGCAATGCTTAGCGGGACTTGTTGATTCTCAAACACTCAGGTGGTGGAAAAAGAGCAGTGGGAGGAGGGGAGGGAAAGTCTATTTCAATCCCGCGAAACATTCGTGTATTTAGAGAGTTGCATCTTCTGAAAAGGGTCAAAACGTACGAAAGCGTCCGCCGTTAGACGACCGAAGGAGATTTCTCCGAGATACATATTTTTTTCTGAGCGACTGTTGCCGATAAGTAAGTTAATGTATTATGAAAATGTTATATTTGTTTTCTATACATGTGATAATTGAGTACTATTTTTATTATCATCCAATGGAGTAAAATGAGATTCAGTCAAACATAAGACCAAAAACCCTAAATTATTATTAAGAAAAAAAGAAATCAGACTTCTTGACATTCCAAAAGCAGCAGGATTAATCTTTTCGGAATCAGGTGCATATATTCATCTTCAAATGGTGCGTACAACAACAGTTCGTGGCAGTACGCTTATAATAATTTAACAAACTACGTCCGTGAACATTAATGTGATTAAATAAGTAAAGGTAACTGTTTAAAAAAAGTGGTGCCGACCGAATAAAATTCGTGCGAGAAACACTGTTCCTGAAAGTGTTAAAAAAGTCTGACTATTTTCTTAAATTTTGTGATTTTATAAATCTGTACGACTATTAACATACTGAGCTTTTATAAGAAAGCTTGAAATAAATAAACAAAATAAAATGTAAAATCTACTTATCAAAAACAAGAAGTCTTACACTTTCTTAAATTAAAAAGCTCTTCAGAAATTTGACTTCTTTTTTTTTTTTTTTTACTTTTTTAAATTTTCCCCTTAAAAACTGTTAATTAAAGATTTATACGTTACAGCCGAGTATAAAATATTATGGTATAATGAAAATATATTTAAATTTTATTTTGCATTATTTTTCTGCGAAATATTATTTTTGTACACACTTTATAAGAAAAAAAAAAGGAAAGAGAAAACCACTACGTCACGTATGAATACGTAGGCTCAAAATATAGTGGGTCAAACGATTCTAGTTTGTTCTTTATATTACTTTTTTAAATGTTGCATTTTTTTTTTAAATCTTAAATTAAAATAAAATAATTACGTTTGTTATTTTGTTTCTTATATAGTTCTATAACATTTTAAATATTTGTATTTTTATTTATTTATTTATTATATTACTATTATTATTATTATTACATTTTTGCAAAATGAAAGCACAAATTAACGTTCGGACTATTACAGAGAGTGTTTCTTTATTTTAAAAATTAAATCTTCATTTGAGTTTTAAATTTAAATATTTCATTCAGTTTTTTTTTTTTTTTTTTTTTTTTTTTTTACACACTACAAAATTACATATTTTACTTTCCAATAAATAAAAGTTTCTAATGAAGCTGTGAAATAATTAAAAAAAATACATATAAAGAATATTTGATTATTAAAAGATATTATAAAGAAGATATGGCTAGTAAACATTAACTTAACATTACAATTTTTTATATTTTTTACAAAGCCTTGGGCCCCTTGATCTTTTACAGTAAATTATTACTAACTTGTTAATCCCATTTAAGTGCCCTTTATGTTCTGATAAAGATTTTATAAATTATCTGACGATATATATTTTATTTCTATTGACTTCATAGTTTTGCTTCATTTGTTGTATTGAAATAGTTTTGAAAATAAACTGTTTTTGGTATTCATCTAATTATACTTTATTTTGTGATAAACTTTTTATACATTATATTGTGACAAAACTTTTCTTTCGACTTTCATCGTTTTGCTATAAGTGTTGCATTAAATTGGTTTAGAAATGAAAGGACTTTCGGTATTCATTTAAATTTATTAGTCACATTTAATTACACTTTATGTTGTGACAAAACTTTTCTTTGGATTTTCATCGTTTTGCTTTATTTACTGCACTGAAATTTGTAACAAACGAAGCAATTTTTGGTATTCATTTAAATGTTATTGAAAAAGAGTAAACTATTGAACAAGTTAGCCAAAGATGTTAACACATTCGCGACCGCAGTTTTTCGTCTCTTTAATAGTAGACACCACGCCTATGGCTATTAATCTTGCATTCTGCATTAATATTTTCTGTATTTATATTGATATTACAAATAGATATATGACAATGATATTGTTTCTAATTCATGTATTTATATTCATATTACATTAACTGATTGTAAATTTTTTGACAAATAATAACATTACGAACTGCAAAAGGAATATACGTAGGCGGAGTTATAGTTACCCAAATGACAAGATCTCACGTCAGCGGTCGTTGTGTTAATTGTATTGATGATTAATGATTAAACACGTGAGAAAACTCTGATAAATGCCCCTTGTTGAAATAAATTGCACTTTAAAGATACACAGTTGTCATTTGGTATTTAGTAACGTACATAAAATTTTTATAACAATGACAAAAAAAAATGTTTTTGCAATAGTAAAATTTTAGCCGAATTATTATTATTATTTTACTAGTTGAAATCTCGTTTTTCTTATAAAAGGCATAAGTAATGGAAATGTTTTCCGTAAAGTCAGCCAAATAAGAACTTTTTTTTCGATTATATTTATTGGAAAAAAAAAAAAAAATCAAAATACTTCAATGCACTTAGTAATAGAATTGAAAGAAAATATCATTTTATGTGGAACTTATATAGAACTTATTTTAAAGTTGGAAATAAGTTTGTATCAATAGATATTTATTAATTTCTGTTTGTATTACGTCATTATTAATAGTTAGCATCAAATAGTCACAGTTTACTCAAACATACCAAACTTTTTTTTCTTTTAATTATATGTCTCAAACATTAATTTTTATAACAATGACAAAAAATAAATGTTTTTGAAATAGTAAAATTTTAGCCGAATTATTATTATTATTATTATTATTTTTATAAAAGGCATAAGTAATGGAAATGTTTTCTGTAGAGTCAGCCAAATAAGATTTTTTTTTCGATTATATTTATTGAAAAAAAAAAATCAAACTAATGCAATGCACATAGTAATTGAATTGAAGGAAAATATCATTTTATGTAGAACTTATATAGAACTTATTTTAAAGTTGGAAATAAGTTTGCGTCAATAAATTGTTATTAATTTCTATTTGTATTGCGTTATTATTAATGGTTAGCATCAAATGGTGGCAGCTTACTGAAACATACCAAACTTTATTTCTTTTAATTATGTGTCTTAAACATTAATTTTTAACAAGATAATCGGACTATCAGTTCTGTAGTCGTAAAAGAAACAACCAGAGAGTAAACAATATAAGCAGAGAGTATACGCTATAGACAGAGGGTATACGCTAGAGAGTATCCGTTATAGGCAAAGGGTATGCGCTAGAGTAGTGATTTCCAATCTTTTTTGGACTATCCCCCACCTAAGCATTTCTACAATCATGATGCACTTCTCTTTCCGTAACATATAAGTGTTATTATTTAAAAAGTGAATTTTTACTCACATGGAGGGAGCCTAAAAGAACATTCATTGACAATGAATGACAACTCCTTTCACAATTTGGTAACTTACCAAACAGGTAAAAATTGTCACAAATATTTTTTCAACGCAACTCTATAAATATAACGAAGTTATACATCTTCGCCTTTATATCTAGAAGAGTTTTGTTATTCTTTGCCAACTTATATCAGTCGGAAACAAAAAAAATTATATGGTCTCAATTTCTATCTTCACAAAATTTCTTGAAGAGGTTCTCATGTTTGACATTAAGTTTGAAATCATTGATACATTTATAATGAATTTTAGTACTTTCAATTACTTATAATTAACCTATTATTAATTACTTAGAAATTTACTTGTAATGTATTAACTTTTTGACAAGTAAAGTTTTATCGCACTCTATGACTAGCACACCTATATATAAGGGGTACTCCTTAAAAGTTTAAGAACAGGTGTAACTTTTTGGACACTACGTTCTCTCTGTGAATAACACACACACACAAAAAAAAAAAAAAAAAAAAAAAAAAAAAAAAAAAAAAAATATCCGGATTCTCATCTTTATCAACTTTAAGTAACCATTTTATTTTTCACATTATACTTCTTCATTAGTGCCTTCCCATTATTGCCAGTTGACCACCGTGTATAAACGAATTTCAAAATTAAAAATGTATATGCCATAATGTAAATTTATATACAGCGTATGAGGTCTGCACCAGAGCCATAAGAAATTTACCATTCACTCCTTTCCTTCTGTGATGATCTTTTGGGAAATTATTAATTTTATAAAACTAGGTAATACCTCGTTTAGGTATTTAAAATATTTTTTAGGCTAAATGTATTCAATACAGTCAGTTTTAGATGTAGCACGAAGTAGTTTTGTGTGTAAAAGCTTCTTTATGTGACATATTGCAGAGTGAATAGAAATACAGGTGTCATTCAATAAATACCTGTCGAAAAGTTGTTTGAAATTCTAAAATACAATTTTAACCAGAAAATGTTTTATTTTTTCCTTTTAAGTGTCCAAATTACTTGAAATGTTTTCCCAGTTAGTTGTAGTAATTTCGACTTTTTGAAAATTAAAAAATATATATATATATTTTTTTTATTTAAGACTAAGAGACAAAAATGTATTGATTCTGTTAATTTTGAATTTTAAATATCAGGAGTGAAAACAAACCACGAATCTTTTATGTAACTGTTAATTGTACTTCGCTTATAAAATATCTTAACTATTTTTTTCTATATGACAGTTTGAGTCTAAAAAAAACTAGTTCGAAAAATAAATCTCAAAATTTAATGTTTTATGAATTTTTTTCATTCATGCGGTTCGGTTCTAGGAGGAGAGTGGGGGATGGGAAGATTGAGTGGTTGATAATTAGTGCAGTAATCGCTGCTTATTTGAATCACTGGTTAATCGAATCAGCTTTTTTAATGAATGAAATCATAAAAATATTTTATCCATATATGAAAATCAGCAGCTATGTTGGATATATTCATTTAAACAACGTTTATTGAGTTAGAGTATTAGAGTTACAAAACGTAAAATGCACCAATGAAATGATATAAAACTAGAGTTATATTTATACGAAATGTTTCAAAAAAGATGAGACAAACTTTAAATTCATGGTCCTTCGTTCCTCCAAAACATTGTTCTCAGTCTTATTAAGCATCTCCTGACGTACCTAGCAGCTTCAGCGCTGCCATGCGATGATACGGCGAAACTTGCTCGAAAAACGAGCAACTTTTTATTGTCGGAGCATTTTTGTCGCATGTAGTGTGGATGGAAATGGATACGGATCCATATCGAGTGGAACAGTCATGGAAATCTGATGAGAGAAACGCTTTGCCCGAAATAGCCAATGACATGCTGGAAAAACTGACGAGTAGTGGCAATTTTTGTCGCTTCAACTTATCCCGTGTAATAGCACTCACTATAACCAAATACTTTTTGCGTAGAAAACTAGAGTCGCAATCCGATTTTCTCAATCAAAAATAAAGGTGCTCTGTTTCACTCCAAGCGGAACTTGAATTCTTGTTCATAACTTTAACAATAATCAAGCTATTTTAATAAAATTTATAATATGCTTACCCTGCTTTGTGCCAATTGTAAGAATATCACGAGAATTGTTGAAATATATCATCATACGTGTTAAAGAAATAGCTAGTCAATTGAAAAAATCTTATTGAAGTTTTAGCATTTTTATCATAAAGGCAGTGTAGCCAGTTGGCTACTTTTTCATTTAGATTGTTTGATTGCCACCACTTTCAAAAAATAGTATAATTCCTCTTATTTTCTCATTATTTAAAATGACATTAAATGAGGCGAATATTTCTACTTCAAAAAAGGGGTGGCAATCAAGCAATCAGAATTTTAAAAAGTAACCCACTGGCAATACTGCATACTGACGTATGAGGGGGTTAGAATGACAGGGGAGTAAGTTAATATTTAGTAATTTGAGAAATGAAGGGTTTTGTGAAACTTGTCGTATCGCCGTTGCATGTAGTCGAACTTGTTTTGCGCTCTAGCGACTTTCTAAGTGAACTATGACTTATTTGACTGTCGCAATGAACAGAAATTAATATACGTTCAGTGAAAATATGGTTATCTAGATTTTTTAAATTTTTGACTTACTCCACTGTCATTCTAACCTCCTCATATTGAAAAAAAAAAAAAAAAACACAAACGGAGAAACATGAATTTAAAGATTGTAACTCCGATACGTTTAAAGGTAAATGCATGCAGTAAAAAGCTTTTTTCACCTATTTATAATCATCAGATCTTTACACAACTTCACCAGCATGTACTACGGATGTCTAAAGCAAAAATTAGAAATTCGATATTTTCGTCATTTTTGAAAAAGTGAAGGGCAACAAGTTAGCTTTTTAAATTTTAGCTGAATAAAATAGAAATTTTTTACTGTAGTTAAAGTAACTTCATTTAGTAGTAATTCTAAAAAAAATGTTACTTAAAAGTTAAAATATAACGATTTTGACAAAGCAAAATCATTTCGACTATAGTTATAATTTTTTATTGGTAGCTTTCTAAATTTTAGCTGAATAAATTAGTGAAATTTTTGCGTTGTTAAAATAACTTCATTTAGCAGAAACTGTAGAAAATGTTATTTAAAATACAGCGATTTTGACGAAACAAAATTATTTGGACTAACAGTTATAATTTTTTATTAGTAGCTTTCAAAATTTTGGCTGAATAAAATAGCAAAATTTTCTTGTAGTTAAAATAACTTAATTTGCAAGAAATTCTACAAGACTTATAATATAGCAATTTTGACAAAGCAAAATCATTTCAACTACAGTTATAATTTTTATTGGTAGCTATCCAAATTTTAGCTGAATAAAATAGCAAAATTTTACTATGCAGTGGACTCTTGTTAATGCGCCTCCGCATATCCGGCTAATGAGGACAATTTCGTTTAGCCCTCATTTGCTATTTTCTATCAATGTTAAAAGCATCGCTTAAACCGTACTACGCATCGGATGATGAGGACAATTCTTTCACAAACTTGCCGAGCAGAATTGTAAACTACTTTGGTACATTATTTTTTTTCAAAAGGAACTTTGATATAACTTTGGCCATTGAGGGACTAAGAAATTGACAGTGCCAATAATGTAGTTTAAAAAAACAAAACAAACTATCTACTAACAAAAGCCTGAGAGGCTCAAAGATTGCTAACGGCTGTTGACCGACAATATCAATCAAAATGTGATATAACAAACTAAATTTTCGAAAGTATTGCAAAACTGGAAAATGATGTGGTAAAAAAGACCAATTTGTTTAAGTAATGCCAACAAAAGTGAGAGATTACTTTAATTAAAGTTAAATTATGTAAGTATGTCAATTTGCATACTTTGTTTGTCATCAGTTATTTATTCTTTTATATTAACAAATTGTTGCCAACTTGCTTTTTAACTAAAATTATTAAATTAAAGAAAACGTTGTTTATTTTAAAATTAAGTTGTAACTTATCTTATTTCTGTCAAAACCTGGATTCAATTTATTCAACGGAAAGGATTTTTTTTTTTTTACACAAGTCAAATGTTTACATAGTTTAATGCGGACTTCGGTTAGAGCGGACAAAAAAAATGGCCTCTTTTAGAAGTCCGCACTAACGGGATTTCACTTTAGTTAAAATAAGTTTATCTAGTAGGAAGTCTAAAAAATTTTACTTAAAACATAGTGATTTTGACAAGCAACGAATATAAATATCTAACTATATATATATATATATATATATATATATATATATATATATATATATATATATATATATTACAAAATTTAATTTTTTCCGCAATTATTCTATAAAATTTGTCCATTCAGTAATATTCGGTATATAACCCAGCTTATTAAAATAATTCTCATTCTTAAAATAGCCTTTTACTATCCATATGTAAAGTCAATTTGTCCTAATCCACTTAATAATATTTATTCGAATGTAGTTAGTCTAAAAATGGCGATAGCTTTTTTAATTTATTCTTTAAATAGAACATCTTTATTTTAATCCATTATTAAAATTCATTAGTATTATTCCCGTGTGGTCAAATTGCTATAACTTCTTTATTTAAATGCTAAAATATCGTATCTCTTAAAATATTCCGCTCAAAAAACCTTATTTCATAAAGTTATCCTATTATTAAATATCAAATGTCTATTAAAATATTTCCGAAAAACTTTAATTCTTTCTTTTTTTTTCCTTTTATAAAGATTCATTTTCTTTTCTTCTTCTTATTTTTATTACGTATTAAATTCGAAGTTTAGCTACAGCCTCAAAAACAGATAAGCTCGTTTGTTGATATGGCAGGCATCTGGGACGAGATTATGGAATATTCTGGAAGGGCGTAGAAAGTTTTTGGCGGTAAGGAAGTCATTTTACGACAAAATAAAGCCACCGGAAATATTGATAAAGTTCCAAAAGAGATTATATTTTTTTTTGTATACTTTCGACTGGCAAAAATACTTTCTTATATAATTAAAAAATAAGAAATTTATTTATTCGCTATGTAATTATTTTATCCTCAACCAATATTTTCCCTAACAATAAATAAACAAACTGTGATATTTTCTTAAATTATACAAATGTTATTATAATATTATTATTTCTACTATTGAATTATATTATGAATTACTACATATGTTGAGAAGTATTAGTTATATTGAAAGTTATTATTGTTATGTTTATGAATTGAATTTTATTATAGCATTTATTTATATTATTGAAGAGTTATATTATTTATTAGTGAAAAAATGTTTGACAAATATTAGTTAAAGATGTTGGGATCCCAAGAGAAATATAACAAATCCCACAGGAATATAACAAAGATAACATATTCCAAGTACAATAAACGACCAAGAGATAATTTGACCATTTCAACATTTACACGAGTGTCATAACAAGTTGAATTTGGTACAATGGATTTAAAATTTTTTTTTTTCATATAATTCCTAAGCATATTCCAAAAAACAATTTCGAACTTTGCCCTTGAAAGCCATATCAGTGAAATTAAATATGCTGAACGTATTTCAGTTACAAAAGCCGATGAATGTAGAAAACTTCAGAAATCACGTTCAAACAGTTGTAACCTTCAGAGTCTCACAAACAGAGAAAAAAAAAACATCTTCAAGATTTGAAACATTTTAATTAATGAATGGATGATGCCTAAAATAGAATTCTAATTAAATAATTAATGTTGGCGCGTTCTTGAACATTGTATTCCAGGTACACAAAGTTCTTACTGGGAAGCTCTCTCACCTTGCTGAATAATGCATTTTCATTATTTGATAACAGAGGCTTCACTTTTAACTTGAAATTAGGATTAATTCCAACTTTTAATTTCGGATGGGATAGAAAACACCTTGAAACAGCTTCAAAGGAATTGTTGTAGCAAGTCTAATTAACTTTAAAACACGCATTAAATATGAGCCATTAGTAAAAATTAATTCTGCGTTTTAGTTTGGATTTGAGTTGAAAAAACGTAGAAATCAGTTCTTGAATTGTTGTAGTTACTTTGTTAAATTTAAACAAAATTAAACACGAGTCACTAATGCAACCTTAGGACTGATTCCAAATTTTGGTTTTGATTTGAGTTAGAAACAAGTTCAAGGCAGATGTGATATAACGGTTGTAATTGATCTACCAACTTCAAAACATAGGATGAATGAGAGTCACAACTACGCATTATAAATAGTGAAGCAGGGGAGTTACGCTTCAGGAGTTTAGAATGCAATTTTTCTTTAAAGTAATGGTCGCCATATTTATACTCAGAATAATTTCCTTATTAAATAAACCATTTCAATTCGACAAAAAAACTCAGTATAAGCATATTTTATAAATACTTTAACATATATGTTATTGTACTAAAAGTACTTCTTGAAAATTATTTATTTAGAACAGGATAGATATTAGTGATGGGCACAATGAATTATTTTGATATTCGAATGAATCATTTGGGCATGTGCAAAAGCATAGCAGCCAATCTTCGAGGTGTTTTTTTTTTTTTTTTTTTTTTTTTTTTTTTTATTTATATATATATATATATATATAAATTGCTGCCAGATTTTTTTTTTTTTTAAATAAGTTTAAACAAAGTTATATAAATAGCAAACTTCTATCTTTTAAAAAATTCCCGGTGTTAATTGATTTAATAAAATACGATGGTTGGCAACTATGCTTTTGCTTCTTTTTCTACTACTACATTTTTTTCTTTCTTTTTTTTTTTTCGCAAAATTTCTGGTGGTAATTTAAAGAAAATATGAAAGTTAGCAGCTATGCTTCTGCGCATGCCCGAATGATTCATTCGAATGGCAAAATCATTCGTTATGAGCATCACTAATATATATATATATATATATATATATATATGATAAAACTAAAATAATAACTATTACATCAAAGGAAAATCAACAATATATAAATGAACCTTTAATTATAATGCAAAATCGAGAAACTCAGATGCATAAAATATATATATATAACATTGTAAAGCAGTGCCAAAATTACGAATTCTTAAATGCTGAATTCAATAGGAAGCATTACTAAAGTAAGAGTGAAAAAAGCAGCAATTGTACACTAAATATAATTGAATTATTAAAAATATGGAAAAGAAATATATAAATACACTAAATGTGCATATGCAGCAATGCAATTATGTATTTTAAATTTTATTAACTTAAATTGATTTGTGAAAATATGGTGATATATATATATCGTTATATATATAATATATAACGATATATATATATCGTTGATAATAATTTTCTTCGTTATATTACATAATTTTTTTAAATTTCTTTAATGACCTCTAATGAAAGAATACTTCACTAAATTTGCGGAAGACGTGGCGTTGCATATTTATCGAGAGATATTCTCTTGAATGAGATGGTTTCTTCTAGAACATCAAATAACATCCTATCCCAAGTTTGATTACACGATTTTATTACATAAAGTTTTGGACCATTTACATTATTTTTTCTTATAAAATGCGTAACACATACCTTTTTTTTTTTTTTTTTTTTTTTTTAACTAAGAAATTTATAAAAATGGAAAATAATTTTATTGTCTTTCCTATTGCAGAATCTAACAATTTTTAACAGAAACAAAATGACATCATGCTTATACAAATTTCTTCATATGTACCTTTAATTGAAAAAAAAAAAAGACACCAAAACATCTAGTTTAGTGTTAAAATATAGTATTTTATTTAACTAATACAAAAATTACCCCTAAAAATGTTTTCTTTCTTTAAATTCTACTTTTTAAAAAAATTATGAATTATTTAACGTCGTAACAAAGTTTATTAAAATGTTCTTTTATATCCCATAATCACGCCTGCCAAATGATCCATTTTTTTTAATACCAATAATTACGAGGAATAACTTTCGTGGTAGGTTGCAGCAGAAACAGCCTTCGAGGTAGGATTTTACAAAACGAGCAAGAAAAATCTAAGCATTGAATTTTGTTTTGCACATGTTAAAAGCTAATTTAACATAATAAGTTAAAAATTTACATTTGAATAATTCCTAAATTACTTCACCGAACGACTTCCCATTTGGTGTTCGGGGAGGAGGAGGGGGGGCAAAATTACCGAAGATTCCAAATATGATGTCAAAATTGGATATTTGTATCGAAAATTTCAAAGTTTGTTACAATTTCAATACGAAGAAAACTCGCTAATCTTTTTTTTTCTCTTTTTATTTTAACATAAATTTAAAGAAGACATTATTCCCAATCGGATGGTATATGTTTTTCTCTGCGAATTAAAATGTATGGGGGGTGTCTTTTTGTTGACACCAAATGTACGTATGACATGTTGAAGCTATCCTCCAGCAAATAACAGCATCCCGTGGGCCTGTTTTAGAAGGATATACAAAAAATTTCGGATACATTACGATTTACGGGCGGTAATTTTTTTTATGTGCTTTTTATAGACGTTTATCAATCTCAAACAGAACATAACTGATATATGCTATGTTGATTTACTACAGCATATTTTCTGTTGAAAATGATATGTGCAACATTTATGATTCTTTTACAGAGAGATGCGGAAAAAATCGGATAAATTTGGGTCTATAAACGTCTATGTCTTTGAAGTGCGTTCTAGTGACATTAAACTATTTCACACAGAACGAACTAATGGCTATTTTATTGATGTTCACCACAGAATAATCAAAATTACATTATAGATACATTATTATGGTCGATCGGAAGGGGTTGAAGTTCATTTAATTAATTCATACAATTTTAACCCATCTATATTTATATAACTATATATAATCTTATACCCATTCTTCGCAAGAGAGAAAAATTTCAAAAAGTGCATAAAGTAGATAAATTATTTAAGAAATGCGTAAAAATTAAAAATAAAGAATACGCATTCATCCGGAGATACGTTAAAACTGAAGCATGTCCTCTGTTAAAGTGGCGCTTATGGTCCATACACAGGGTCTCAGTTTATTCGTAATATTAGAATGTGTTTCATAACCTATGGAAAAAGCGCGTGATTTTTCTTTTTTGTTTTATTTAAATGCGTCAAATTTAAATATATTTTTTGGCTACATCTCGATTTTTAGCTTTAAAGGATACTCAGCTAAAACTGTTGAGTTTTGCCGATGTGTTCAGGAATTCTTGACTCGTGGGTGGAAAAAAAAATGTTGTACGTACTTAGATAATTTTGGACGGTTTCCAAAGATTTGATGCAATTAGGTTATACCAACCTTACTTGAAGTAAACAATCTAGGTATAAATATAATTCTACCTGTCTTTCTTTTGCAGTCAAAATTATTTTTCAACTCAAAGTAAAATAGCATAATGCTTGCTGCTTGAAAGAGGTTTTCATATATCGTGACTGTACAATCACTTATTGGATTAAATTATTCAGTTATAATTTATCTTCTAGAGATATTAAAAGTAAGTAATTATTTCTGTAGTTTTAAATAAAGTAAATAATAATTTTGAATAAGAGTAAGATCTCTTAAATTCTATTCTCAAAGTTATTTACCTTTGCAAAACAATTCTTCGTGTTAAATCTTAAATAAAACTTAACCTAATCATGAAAAAATATATATAATCTTTTCTTTTCTGTTTAGTTCATTAACTTTCTGTTTACTTATTTTTAACCACTTCATATTAACCAGACATTTGTTGTATTAGACGCAATTTAAGTAGGCCAAAGGCTTCAACATCGACAAACAAAACAAGACTCTTGCTCTGTCCATAAAGACTTCTAAAAAAAGTATAATGCAAATTTTGTGAATTAATTTCATGAATTTTCACCATTTTGTGCAGTAACAAAACCCGTTTTATTGTTTTAAATATAAGAAAGTGCTGAAAAATCATAAAATTTAAAACATGATAACTCAGAAAGTTTTGTCGTACAAAAAATGGGATGTTTCTTGTTTTACTTGTTAAAGTATGGAGAAATTTTTCTAAAGGTAACTTATAGGAGACAAAGACCATATAAAGACTTAAATTTCGTAACTTTTTAAAAAATAACTATGTTTACACAAATGGATTTTCAAATGATGAAAAACAACATTTGAAATATCTTTTAAATTGGAACTTATACCTTTAAAAACTATTCCAATGAAACTAACGATTAGAAATTAGTAAAAATAAGGAGGGGCCCCCTGTATGATCAGCAATACGTGATTTGTAAAATGTTGATTTTATGATTGTACTGTGAGACAAATATTGCAAATAATGTTGACAAGTGCCCTGATTTACGCAGAACGTTCACGATATTCTGGGTTACAAAGTCTCGTATCACGGAATCGTTGCGCAATACAACACGAATCTCAATTTTTCCAAAGCTCTTAAAAGATTTAAAAAATGTAAGAAAACAAAAGTATGAGTCTTTAATTTATACTTTAATGCAGAATTTTGACGGCATTTCCATTAAGACTATATTTTCTGAAGAGTAGAAAGTACGATTTATGATTAAATGTATTGATAGAATTTTTGTTTTTCTCTCTAAAAATGTGAAAATTTATGTTACTAATTCAAGATTCTTTTCATTTTATCTTGTTTATTACTAGAAACACCAGAAATCCCACTCTAGTTTACAGAAAAAAATATTTTACAGCAGAACTTTTATTTAAAACTACTTAATTTATTTTATTTATTTTTTTTCTGTGTGGTATATATTTAACTTATTTTATAAAGAAACTTCTGGTTTCAATCGATATATATTCATTTCGTATACCCCTCATCGCGGTTCTAGTGTTAAAATTTTCATGTATTCTTATTCAAGTAGTAACACTGATGATGATAGTTGGCTGTACTTCTTTAATGTTTGATTTAAACCTGAGATGGTCATATATATTTTTTTGGAATATGGACGTCACACTGACGTTTAAATAAATTCTAAATTCTAAAATCCCCCACCCTTTTTTTTTTTTTTTGAAGAACAAAATTAGATTATAATATAAATTTCAACCTATTCACATGCTAACATTTTAAATACTAACAACCGAACACCAAAAACGAATAATTTAGAAACTTAAACATTTTTTTTTCATCATTATTTATTTTCAATAAAAAGGCTTAAAAGGTGCAGAACTCAATTTTGACTAAAACTCTCCTTCGGAATATTATTCAAAGCAATCATTTATCATCAAACTTGAATATCTGAAAAATAATATTAAAAAAAATATATATATATCAAAATCAAATCACTACACAACATCAAACACATCAACAGAAATCACTACACAACAAAGTCAAACACATGCATTGTGTACAAGAAATGGATTTCATGTAATTCCTTTGCCGAGCATTTCAAATTTTCCAAATAATATCCTTATATATTTTTTAATTGTTGTAAGTGTTTCTTTTGATTTCTCAGTGTGTACTAATTGTGCTTGCAGAAAACAAAACTTGAAAAAAAAATTAACTATATAATTTCAATAAAATTTTACAATTTTGCTCTGAACCGTAATCCCGTTACAAAATAATTGTCCTGGTAGGAAAAATTGGTGAAAATCAGCCACCATGCACGTATGGAATTTAGCTAACCACTGGCAGATCAAAGGAAAGGTGGATCCAATCGGGCGATCGCCCCTCTCTTGAGTGATGATAAAAGGCCTCAAGGCGACGTATCTAAGCCAGTTTTAATTTATTATCTTTTTTTAACCTCTAGAAATGCGATGGAATATTTTTAAAACCACTTAATTTTAATCAAGATTCACACCAGAAGTTTTTACACAAAACTTTACTTTTATAATTTTGGTGAGGCAGGGGGGGGGGGGGGGGAAATAAAGGGAAAGAAAAATGTTCAATTGTGTTTTCTTACTTTCAAATAAAATTTTTCGAAAATTCTGGTGTGAATTTAAAACATTACAGAAACACAATTACATGCCCCTCAAAGAGTTACTCAGACTCGCTAAACTCAATGTTATAATACCTTTTTGACATTATGGTTTAATGAAAAAAAAAATGATTTAATCAAGAAAAAAATTCATTTTTCTTTGGCAAACTTTTAAAATTTTAATTTTATTTTTAAACATAAGCAAATTTTAAAACCTTACTTCTCCCACAATTTTGATATTTTTGAAACTTTTCTTTCAAGTGTAATTAATTCTATTGTGTTGAACGGAAAGTTCGTGCCGGTTGGGAAAATCAATTCGTACCGGAAAATTCTGCTTGTTAATTAATAGATATTAGCTATCGGATTCAAAGTCGGATTAAATGATAGGATTTTCCGGTACGAATTGATTTTCGCAACCGGCACGAACTTTTCGGACAACGCCAATATAACGCTATGGTTTGAATTTCCGAAACGTTAATTAGTTTAAGAAAAAATAAATAAAATATCATGATATATGTACAGTAAAAATGACTATTTACATAACGTTTTTATTATTATTATTATTTTGTAATAAACTACATTTATTACTAAACATCCTATTCCTAATTTTATTCAATGCATCTTAGGTATCGTACAAAGCAAAATAAATAAAAATAAAGAATGTAGCGAGTCAATTGAAAAGTTTATGTTGAAGTTTTAAAATTTTTCCCATACATCAGTATGATAAAAAAATACTAAAACTTCAACATAAAATTGTAACGAACTTATATTGAAAAAACACGAACGGGAAACAATTAAATAAAGATCGCAACTCTGAATCATTTAAAAGAAATGTATGAAGCAAAAAGCTTTTTTCGCATATTTATAATAATCGGATCTTTATATAACTTCGCCAGGATATACTAAGGGAGTTAGGTCTAAATACATTTTAACTAAAAAACTGATATTTCGTCATTTTTCACAATGTGGAGAGAGTCTTCTTAAGTGCTTGATACATCCGTTTTAACATTCTTCATCCTATAAAAATATAAAAATGCAAAAAATACCAGAAAAAAATATATAGATAGTACATGAAAAATCTAAACTTTTATTAAAAACATTTGTTGGAGAATTTACAGTTGCTAATTGAATGAAAATTAGCAATTGTGAATGAGTTCAGCAGCCGGTAATTATCTAATAAGAGTTTAAAAATTCAATTTTCAACCAGCTACCGAATAAATGTGTCTTTAATAAGTTTCAAAGCATTCTTTATTCAATTACATGTGGCTTTAGAAATAAAGAAACAAACAGTTTTAAATTCAGTAAATTTTTCCAAATAGTCTTTGCATTAAGTCTGGATTGAGAAGGTCCATTTTCCTCAGAACAGATATAAACGACAATAATAAGGCTTCGAAGCACAGTATATTATCTTTTTGAAATAATTTAAAAATCATTCTGCATTCGGTCGAGTGCTTGAATGAATGCTGCTCGGCAGAAAATGCAACTTCCTTAAAATATTGATATATTTTAATATATTTTTTTAATTCCATTCTATACCGAGTGTCCTAAAATGAGCTGACTGATTTTAAAATTCAATAACTTGCAAATGGTGACAGATATTTAAAAAATTCTTGCAAGGCAGTAATGTATGATGTCCGGAGTTTTTTTACTGCGATGCCTGGTTTTAGTTTAGCAGCGATAGATGACGCTGAAAGCAATAGGCGCTCAGTCGAGGTCAAAACTGAAATAACCCAACATTGATGCGAAGGAAGGAGGTTAAATATATGGAGTGATTCTGAACTCAGCCGTGATGAATTCGATGAAATGTGTTGTTGCAATGGAAATAACGAATTCTTCGATATAATGGCAGTGTTCGGAATTGGGCATAAATTTAAGAAGCAGTATTCGAGTGGGCCGATGATTTTATATTTATGAAGGTTGTATTGGTGAGTGAGACCCACTCAAAACATTTAACCTCCTTCCTTCGTATCAATGCTGGGGGATTTCTGCTTCTGCCTCGACCGGACGTCTATTGCTTGCAACGTCATCTATTGCTGGTAATTCGAACTAAAATCAGGAATCACAGTTTTAAAAAAAAACTCCTTACATCATATATTATTGTCCTGCAAGAATTGTTTAATATCTGTCACCGTTTGCAAGTTATTGAATTTTAAAATTAGTACTTACGGTAGGGAATTTTAGGACTTACGGTATTTACTGATTCAAGATATTTATATTTATTTATATTGCTTCAAGTAATGCAGGTATAAATTTATTGTTGAAACAATGTATTCAATTCATTTTTTTATAATAAAACTCTTTTTCCTTTTTTTACACGGCTGTAAGTTAAATGCCTGTAGGTTTAAACGCATCAGGTTTGCCAGTCTGGCTTCCTTTTTTATTCCGAAAGAAGAATGTTTACTTTATGTAATCACGAAATGTCCATCATAAAATAAAGCAAAAATTACTATTAGATTTTTCTGAATAAAAAAGGAGACTAAACCAACAATCCTGCAACGTATACCACTATTTCTTTAATAGAAAATCTTCGCCTTAATTAATCGCCAATTTCTGAGATTAAATAGAGCGAAGATTACTATTAATAAATTATTGGCATTTAATGTCCGTAAACTATTAAACCTATAGTCGTGTAAACAAAATATTATGTGTACACTGATCAGATCCAGCGTTATGACAATTCGCATATGCCTTCGCGCGCGAAGGCGCATATGATTGCGCCTTCCTATAATACAATTTCGCGTGACAAATTGAAAATCACGAAAGAGATGCCGGGATATAAAGCTATCATTTTGCGGAATCGTTTAGAGAAGGCTATTGATATTTTAATGCTTTGCACAGAGGCTACTTTGCAGCTTTCTGGGTGTTCCGAATTAATATATTTGTATCTATTGAACTGTGAACTCACAAACTACTGGTAAAGTAATGAAATGGGGTTACTTGAATATTTTGTACACTGTACCTTTCGACACTTATTAAGATATTTTAGTTTCCATCCCAAGAAGAAAGGCAAACGTTTTGCATGCCCTAGTTGAACCAACACAATATTATGTAATTAGTCTTAATGTTCTGGCTGATCTGCTCAATAATTTAAAAAGTATTTCTATTAGAAAAGAAGTAAAAAATTACAAGATATTTTGCTTAACAGCTACAGTAGATGTGCGGTCGGAGACAAATTTTTCTCGCAAATGTGATAGATGCCGAGGAAGTGAAATGGTTTGATACACCTGCTCTAAAACATTCTCAAGGTTTTTTTACACACAATCTGAATATTGAAATGTTATAATCGTGGTTATATTTGATTAAAAAATAATACTGCATGAATGGATGGGAGGTGTCCACTATAGTGGACAATTGTTATATTAAGAGTTTATCTATGCGTTGTGCAGTTTTTCTCAGTTCAGAGGAATTGTAACATCCCTTTCTTTTACCCTTACATGTAACCTCAAAACTTTCAATACCGCCACCAACTTCGCACCAGATCCACCATTGTACCCAGCTTGACTACACCACGGTCTTGAATTGAGAACATTGAATAATTAATTAATAAGAAGTAGGCGCTTAATATTCTGTAACAGTGAACAGTAACATTCTATAACAGTAGTTTGGGCATGAATAAAATTTAATTTCTTTAAGAGGCGATATTAAAGTTGTGATCAATCCATAGCAAATGATGTTCCAAGAGTTTTCATGCTGTATTAGTATGCATCTAAGTGAATGAAAACTGCAATGGTAACATTTTGTTCTAGTCGTGATATTAGGAAGAAAAGTTCAAAATTTCCAGTTCGAGTCACATTGTTTACATCAGTATATTTTGGTAATTTAGCTTAGTCTAAAAGGAAATATGTTTAGGACAATTACAGAGATCGGCTCATTTATTTAGATCTTGGCGATCTAGCTCTTTTGATCTAGCATAGTTACTATTATAAACTTACTTGGATAAGGTATTGAAAAGTTGTTCTATACTTCAAAATTAAAGATATTTTTAAAATAAAAGCTTCCAAAAATTATGTTTTCTATTTAATTATGATATATTATAAATATAAGTTATCGATTGCGACCCAGTGGTGAAGCAATTCAAAAATTGCGGGAGGAGCTCAAGCTCAAATAGTGAAGGGCAGAATGAGTGATTTGATATTCGAATGAATCATTCGGGCATGCGCAAAATCATAGCTATCAATTTTCGTATTTTTTTTTTAATCAATTACTGCCAGAAATTTTGTAAGAAAAAAAGAAGTTCCATATTTTAATTAAATAAAGTTAAATATTACTCCATTTTCGAACTAAGAACTGCATGAATAAAAAGTCTAACTCCTTTTTTTCTTTTAGAAAATTTTTAGAAGAAATTGATTTTAAAAAAGTACGAAGATTGGCAACTATGCTTCTGCGCATGCTCGAATGATTCATTCGAATGACAAAATAATTAATTACATCCATCACTAGGGTCAAGAAATCATTTTCAAATAAACTAAACAATTACGATTAGCAAGAATTAAAAAAATATTACGAGAATAATAAATCGTTCAAACTTATTATTAAAGCTATTCTCACAAAATCGACAATTTGATTACAAAGGTCGGCACGGCACCAAACTTCTCTTTGTAAGAATAATGATTGATCTTTGTAGATTTTACACTACTAAATCAAAATATAGCAATGAAATTACTATATCACATACCATTTTTTATGCAAGAGGGCTTGCTTTTAAATTTAAAGCATTCTCAGTTAAATGGATTGTTTGTCTATTGATAGTGCAAGGAATAACTAGGCCTTATTATCATAAATAAGCTGAACATATTGCCCTGATTTATGCAATATTTTCAGTACACCATAAGCCGAACTATAACTGAAAAGTTGTACCTAAATTTCTTATGATTTTCAATTCGTATTGTAATCAATTCGTAATAATAATAAACTTGATTGGAATAACTTGATTTAATTAGGTTTATTCAGAGATAAATATGAAAAAGCACTTAATTTTTCCTGAAACACTAAAATTGGGATAGGATTCGAACTATCGATATAATACATAAATATCGGCAAAAAACATTAATGTATATTTATCAATATTTTTTTGGAAAAAAATGTATATTTCGATAAACATTTTTAACACTTGCGGAAATAAAATAAAAATAACAAATTGTTACCATACTTCCATAGATCATGTATTTACAAATCACTAATTAAGTTAAGCCTAAAAGAAGCAGTGTTAATTTGGTAATCAAATATACTGAACATATATTACCTGCGGGGAAGAATAGGATACTAGCAGAGAGGAAGGTATATGAGACATGTTACATTTCTTTCTTTTGTGTTCCCAAAAAGTTACAAATATTTAATTCTATAATTTTGTCTTTTTTGTAATACTAATAGATTTTGTAATAAATTACAAAATCAATTTCAAAATAGAATTCATTGCTTACTTTATAGCTATAAAAGGGAACCTTTTAACTACAAATGCTTTTAACCTTTCAGCTGTAAATTTTGTAACACATATAGTAATAAATAAAGCTAAATCATGCTTTAATTTACTTTAGATGTATGAAACTCTAATATATTCGTAAAAAAGGAAATTCCTCATACTTGTCATGTACTTTACATGATTGTCTCAGTTCTCCAAACAATTAAAAACAAAATATTCACAATTTTTAAATGGTTCGGAAGTTTAAATTTTGAAATATTTTGCCCTAATCTTATATATTTTTTAGTTTCAGATAATATAAAATATTATTGTAGCACAATTGTATCCAAAGCTGAGAAGAACATGCTGAGTTAAAAAAAAAAAATAGACATATATTAAAAGTCTCACTTCTGTTATCTCTCCTGTATATATGCAGAGAATAAATCTAACAAATTACATTGTAAGCAAGAAATAAGAAAAAAGCTATATCACTGGAAATTGGTGCACGGAAGATATTTGATTTCAGATAATTTAATTTCGCTATTTTGTGGTACTCCAACTTTTATCATCATTCACCATTATACTAGTTTTTGCCAGCGGCTCCGCTCTCGTAGAATGAAGATTTGAAGTTCGAAATGCAAATTTCACATAATTTTTACTTTTTTTTTTTTTTTTTCTTTTTTCATAATTCATCTTGTGAATAGTATAACTCTCATCAAAATCCGGTTAGCAGAACTTTTGAAAAAAAAAAGCTAATCGTTTATAATTGGGTTGACCTAATTATAGAACTTTCTCCCATAATTCTATAACTAAGCAACGTAGAACGATACTAAAATTTCCCTTGGAAGATTATCTAACTAACAGTGCAAGAAATCCATTCAGCAGAATCTTTTAAAAAGGCGAATCTTTCGTAATCGGGTTCATCTGATTATAGAACGTTTCCTCATAATTCTATAACTAAGTAACGTAGAACGACATGTTATATACTAAAACCTTCCCATCAAAATCCATTCAGCAGAACTCAAGTTAGAAGCAGCTAGAACAAAATTCCCATTTGCATTATATATATATATATATATAACCATTAACCCTTTAACGGATAAAGCATTTCAATTGCTAAAATGTTGAAATAAATTGTTGACCCCGGAAATTATGGACAAATTTATTTCTATATACAAAAAAAGCGATATTTCTCTTACATAATAAATGGAAAACATTTCTGTTAAAATTCTGCTGTCATTGTGGAATTTCTTAATTAAAGTTCTGTGGTTTCATGGGGAAACCAGTGAACGTTAAAGTGCTAAATGAACGTTAAAACCAGCAACAAAAGCTGTGAAATTATTATATATTTGTAGAAGATGCTTTCTCATTTAATAGTTTTTTTCTCGTTCTTCTTTGTAATTTTATACACACCAATAAGTATTTATTCATATTAAAGAAAATATCGTAAAATTATAAAGAAATTAACCAATTATTTCTTCTCTTTTCAGAGCGTTCCTCATGCCTGCAGTATTCCCGGAGGGCTCGGTATTGGGAGTAAGATCTACATACACGGGATGGTACCCAAGGATGAGACCCAGTAAGAATCATAGAATGTTGCTCCTTTTACTATTTGCATAATAAAATTTCGTTAAACATGGAGAATCAAAGCTGTAACAAACCGATTCGCTGAATTAAAGTTTAATCTAAACTATAACTGTGTTATTCAAAGTGTAATGCGCGCCTCCCTGGGGAGGCGTAAGAGTTTCCCAAGGGAGTTACAAGAATTTTTCAGATTACCTTGAGCTAAGTTAAACCTTCTAATTCTATTTAAAAATTCTTTTAGTTAAAATTAATAATGATTCTTACTTTAATTAGAGTGTGTTTCATATTTTCAATTTTGCATTTGATATTCTTTAACCCGGGAGCACACGCATAGAGTATGGCATAACCAGCGTGCATACGGTTTTTAGATTTATCACCAATATTTCACGAAAAGTAATCTTTGTCTTATTTTATCGCAGAATTTGTAACATATTTTCTGCGATTAAGGTGGTTCTCAAATTTCCTGCTCAACCACATGAAACTTTCTAACACATTTTCTGACGTAAAGGCATAAAATTGACACCCTGGACTATTGAAGCGATTTGAAATCGAATAGCGTTCTCCATGTTTTTGATAAATAAATCACTTATCGAGTTATAAGCTATTCTTGTAACCTAACTGTAAGTTCCCCCCTTTCTCTCGCTGCCGCGTTAGGAATTCGGTTCAAAACACCCACTTTGACAGTATTTTCTGAAAGATCTTCTATCTTTACTAAAAAAAAAGGAAAACGTCATTCGATTCCATAGTTTATGAATAAACACCTGCCCATTTCATGCGTTTCCGAATAAAAAGGAATTCAGAAATGTATCAGAAAGTAGCTCCTTCGGGATTTAGAACAGCCTTAAAGGATAGCACCATTTAAATCTGTTCAAAATTTCGAAAAAAAATTGTCGCTTGAAGTATTTTTTATACACACATAAATAATATTTTATTAGTTAGAAATGTAAAAGAGCAATTTTGGAGCTATAGAAGTGGAGCGCGCCACAGCGATTAAACAGTAACCGAAAAAGAGGACTCTTATTCAGAAAAGCATTTTCAAAACCGTTAGACATTCAATTGTCATATATTTTTCTAGTAGCATTTTTTTTTTTTTTTTAAATATGTATAAATGAGCAGTCTTCGCTGTCTTTATTTAATAGAATCTTGACAAAAAGAAAACTAATATTTACATTTTAAAATATACAATATTTTGAAAGAAAATGACATCAAATTTTTTAGTCGAACATCGTAATCAGAGCCGCAGCAAGGATGGTGTGGACGTGGACCGTATCCCCACACCAAACGCCGTCAATTAGAGTAGGAGCGGGCAGGCTTCACCGGCGCTGTCAGTTATCATTGTTGAGACGCCGCACAGTGGGGCGTTTTGAGGATCTAGGTGGACAAAATTATTGCGTTGAAGTTTAATTAGGTTTTGATGGGTTTTCGAATGTATCAGTAATAAAATAACTAAACAGTGATAAATATTTGACTTATTTAATTATTTATATTATTATTTATATTATTATTATTATTATTATTATTATTATTATTATGTTATTACTTATATTATTATTTTTTTATTATAATATTGTATTGTCATTGAAACTACACATGTATTCAAAGTTTCAGCTCAATCGGATAATTAAAAGTGGTGAAAATTGACTTGCCAGATTTGAATTAAACACTCAGACGCACACTTCAAGTTAATATAACTTAATGATTCGCAAACTTTCGCAGGAGCTGTCTTAAGTTTTCAATACTTTAGGAATGGCACTTTGATTTTAAAAAATGCTTATTGCTTAATAATGCTTAATACTGTATTAAAAGTCAAGATGAAGTTTGAAAACAAGATGGCTCTTATTTTCAAACAACAATAGGTTAAATTGTGTGACAAACATGTGACATATGTCCAGTAAACTCATGCTTTCAAATAAAACAGAAAAGTCACGACTTGCTTTCGAACTTACAGAAAAATAATGCAACTGTTAAAAATCTCTGAAATCAACTGCCTTCTTTACGGTCGTAGTTAATCGACACATCGGGTTTTTTCGACAAAACTCGTACAGATCTCGACAAAAGAGACATTCAGCTATCAGTATACGCGATCTTGTTAAATTCCGAGATAATCGGAAAAATGAATTTTGTCCACCTAGATCATCAAAACGCCCCACTGTGCGCCGGTGGTGTGTAACAAGGTGTCTCGCACCAGGTGCAAAATAGGGTTACTGCGGGCATGAACATAGAAATAGATTAAGACTTCTAACGAAATAGTGTTAATATCGAGTCACGACTTTGGAACTAAATGACAGCCGGCGTACAACTATGCTGCTAAGGTAGCGCCACCTACAAACAACAAAACGAAACTGTCACCAACAATGTTTCGTCATCCAGCAATGCAACTACAATGCTTTCCACCCTTTGCTAGTCAAAAAATACATACGTATATTAATATCTAATTAAAATAAATAACAATATGACAATAAAATTCGTATATCGGATGATGGCTGTCAAGCAGACGAACTGATACATCTGCCCTACACAGGCGGCACCTATTTGAAACATTTTTCGAGGAACGATTTTCTCTTTCGAAAGGCTATTACGTTAGAAATCCTCATCTATTTCTATATGTTCATGGTGCAGCACTACGCTGACCATAATCACGAGAACACCTAGGAGAGCCATGCCCTCCCTGCTCATGTTGAGACCGTCGTCAACTTTGACTATAGCAAATGGCTGTTACTTTTATCTCAACAATTTGGTTATGCTAATGCTGACTTCTTTTTGGGAGAAGATTTTGGATCTCACTCTTTTTTGTCGTGAGAAAGTGTGGAAGCAGCTTATGTTCAAGCGAGTGCAGCTATTAACGTTTACCCACATTGATATCTCGCTTTTCGGTTTAACTTCTAACGAAATTTTTGAAGGACAAGTTACATTTCACTTTGAATTAATTCCATTTCACTAAAAATGTATATTTTTAAAAACGGCTACGCATTCCACAAACTTTTGGACTAAAAAAAAAATATTTGTTTTGTCTCATTATTCTAGGTTAAGTCTACGATGAGTTATCATGTCCATCGCTTAACCCTCCTTTTTCGAAGCGTTTCCGCCCATGATATGTCAAGTTGCCCCTTTTAATATATCAACTAATTTTTTTTTTTTTTACTTTAAAATATGTATAATAATTCAGTGTAAGTGTCTTTTCATAAACACTTCGCATTTCTTTTTAAAAAATCCTGAAAAACCCTTAAATTTTAGGACATCAAAGTGGTGATACTCTTAAATACGGCAACGACAATTAATATTTGGACGAATTGGTGACAAATTAAAAACTGTACCCACTCTGGGTGTCCCGGTTTAAATCTTCATACTTCGAAGAGATTTTTCTCTCTTTTCCTGATATCCAAACTGTCGAAGTTCGATTCTATGTTTTGTTGTCACATGTAATGGCCTTATATATACAGTGTAAAACCAAACAAACCCAGACACTTTCGATTTTAGACGTTTTGTCAAATATCTAGAGAAATACTTGATGAATTCTTTTGGAACTTCGGGAATATAAGGAAAATGTTAGACCTCATATTTTTCAGCGAAGGTTTGATCACAAGGACAATTAGGGAACCAACAACAAATTGAATAAAAAAATAATATTTGATATCACCCTGTAAAGTAAAATGCACGAAATGATCTGTCGCTGGAGCACATGATTATGTGGACATTGTGCAACATTTGTGTATGAATTGCACGTATATTAAAGGTTTATAAAGGTTTCTTTAAAAAATGTAAGAAATTTTCTCATGCTTTTTGTTTATAGCAATCATGCAGGATTTTCAACTAAATTCCACGCTACTTTCCGAAAACTTGACGAAGTATAGTAGAAATAACACAGAATAATTATAATATAAATATGTTAAATATGAGCAATTGTATGACATAATTTTTAACTGCGCATACGAAAACGACACCAAAGGTTATTTTTTCATGATTTGGTAGTCAACTCTATAGAATAGAGCAACTGATATAAAAAAACCAATTGAATATCGTGAAAATTCAGTAAGATATAGGTGATAGAGTGAGCTGAATTTCTGTTGCTTTTGAAAAGTAGCTGAAAGATAAGGGATGAAAATGGTCATTTTTAATTTTTAAAATTTTCATTTTTTATTGATGTTTTAATTATTTTTAGAAAACCACCAGAACTCGCCTATTCCAACAGAAAAAGAACTATCAAAATCGAAATATTTGTCCTAAAGCTTACTCGTTGACATTCATTAAATACTATATCTATAGTTAATAGATCGGACAGCGGCGGCAAGTACAAACCATCATTTCATCGAGTTCACGGCCGAAATTACAGGATTAGACAGAACTCGATTATCATATTAAAATAGAATTGGTCTGTCAAGTCATATCTTGGTCGAAACCACCTGCAGACCAAATTTTAGAGGTTGATTGGTAAATCGCCATTGATTTTTCTGATGAAATTTCTTATATCCCTTTCCTCATCCTAACTCACCAGTTTCCATTGTAATATGCTAATACGGGGATATTATTAGAAATGTAGTGGGGATCTACCAATCAACCACTACATTTTGATTTGCAGGAAGTTTCCACCAAGATATGACTTGGCAGACCAATTCCATTTTAATATGCTAATCGAGTTCCGTTTAATCCTAGAATTTCAGCCGCTGTGCCATAACGTGTACCTCATCGAGTTTGCTCATCATGATTGTTTGTGAAGCCGCCGGCCATACCCGGAAATTACAGAGGTTATGGGATTAAACCATCTCGTCCAATCCACCTGTTCGGAATTCCTACAAAAGAGGACAGTGCCTCGCACGTCAGGATGTTTTTGTGAAATAGTTGCGCAGCTGTAAAGTCTCGTACCACTATTTTTTAATAATAATCGTCTTCTTATTTAGTTGCAGAATCGCTGCCATTAAATAAAGCGAGTACACTATATTGCCAAAGGTGATTGGGCACTTGCGATTTTAGACGTTTTGTTAACTATCTAGAAAAATACATGAGGAATTAACCTGAAACTGAAGGTGTGTAAACAGTATAGTATCGGTTATATATTTCCGCGAAGATTTTTTCCCGAAACCCCATAGGGGACTGTCAACAAATTGAAAAAGAACGAATATCTTTTGGATTACCCTGTAAAAACTAATGTAGCAAAAGCGTTCAAATTCGAGATTATTAATAAGTGGCTTATTGTAATATACTGTGTTCATTTTTATGAGGATAGCATGTATACTTGTAGAGAAATTAAGGTTTTTATAAAAGAAGTCCCGAATTTCGCCAAGTTTTTTGCTTATAATTTGCAGAGTTCTTAATATAAAAAAAAGTTACTTTGAGAAAATATGTCAAACAACATTGTACATAATACTCTGCAATCATAATTAAAAAATAATAAAAATTGGATGATAAATGAGCAGGTTTACTAAAAAATGTTTCAAGGCGCATGCGCGAATGCAATCAAAATATAATATGCATAATGCATTAGAAACGTATATAGAGCAACTTTTGTGAAAGTCTCAAAATCATAGCTTGAAAATTCTGAAAATTATCGTCGATAGAATAAGCTCGAAATCCGTTGTTCCCAAAAAGAAGCAAAAAGATGAGGGGTTGTAGCAAATATCTGTTGATTAGTGCCAAGATAGCGTACACAATATTGCACGTACTACTATATTTGGATACAACCCCTCATCTTTTTGCTTCCTTTTGGGAACAACGGATTTCGAGCTTATTCTATCGACGATAATTTTCAGAATTTTCAAGCTATGATTTTGAGACTTTCACAAAAGTTGCTCTATATACTTAGCTAATACATTATGCATATTATATTTTGATTGCGTTCGCGCATGCGCAGTGAAACATTTTTCAGTAAACCTGCTCATTTTTCATCCAATTTTTATTATTTTTTAATTCTGATTGCAGAGTATTATGTACAATGTTGTTTGACATATTTTCTCAAACTAACTTTTTTTTATATTAAGAACTCTGCAAATTATAAGTAAAAAACTTGGCGACATTTAAGACTGCTTTTATAAAAACCTTAATTTCTCTACAAGTATACATGCTATCCTCATAAAAATGAACACAGGTTATTACAATAAGTCACTTATTAATAATCTCGAGTTTGAACGCTTTTGCTACATTAGTTTTTATAGGGTAATCCAAAAGATATTCGTTCTTTTTCAATTTGTTAACAGTCCCCTATGGGGTTTCGGGAAAAAATCTTCGCGGAAATATATAACCTATACTATACTGTTTACACACCTTCAGTTTCAGGTTAATTCCTCCTGTATTTTTCTAGATAGTTAAGAAAACGTCTAAAATCGCAAGTGCCCAATCACCTTTGGCAATATAGTGTATATTTCTATACAGTAAAAAAGTCCTTCCGGCCTATACCGGGAGGAAAAGGTAGCTTTCCTATATCTTAGTTTTAAAATTTTAGCTAATGTTACACGAAAACAGCAAGTTAAAATGCAAAGAAAACGTTTACAAAGGATTCGTTAATACTGAATCTGAATAAGAAATTCGCCAAATTATTGAGCAATAGCCAAATTGGCTTCATTTATGAAGACTTATTTTGGTCGCCAAATTTGGCGACATTTCGCAAATGTCGCCAAGTTTGGCGAGAATTTGGCGCTAACGGATATGAATATATAGTTTTATGCGTATGATTGGGAAATGATTACAACAATGAAAATTTTTGCAATGGGCTGTCTTGTTTCAAAATGTCAGCCACCCTAGAATTTCAAACTGCTCTATCTCAGCCATTTTTTAAGATAGAGGTAAACCAAAAAATGCTCTGGAATCCTCGTATCAAGGCCTAACACTTAATTAAAAAATAAATTTAAATTTTTAACTTTTTTGTAGATTTATTTTAGTTTTAAATTTTTAAATGGCCGCCATCTTGAAACAAAATGGCGGACCAAGCTGGCCAACGAACTCGGTCGAGGCATTGGTGACCTTAATACACACAATTAGTTTCATCAAAATCGATTTATAAATACGAGCGTTATCGTATGACATAGGTCAGATATATATATATATATATGGAGATATATATATATATATATATATATATATATAAATCAACATTTGAACGGAGGGTGATTTTGGGGTCTGGGGGTCATGATCGGTGAAAATATATCGAAATTTTCCGGAACTGCTTTCCTCCGAACGGCTGCAATAGGTAGCTTTATACTTTTTTGTATTGAAAGCTACCTAAAAGGTGCACAAAATTGAGACTTGGCAGCTGTGTAGTTAAATCTGTGAATAATTTTGTCAATTCAAAATTAAGAGAGAAAACAAGTAAATAAAAGCACGTGCAAATTAGCAAATTTAGTAATTATTTGGCTACAATCAATACCAGCCAAGCACTAATCGTTCCCAAAGCAATGATTGTTGCTTTTCAAAAAAAATTGTACGGTTTGTCGAAATAAAAAGTTTAATTTGTGCAATAATGTATCAAAAGTAATTATTATTTTGCTTAGTTAAAATTTAAACATTAAATATTTGTCATTTTTTTTTCTAAATTCATATAATTAAAAATACATATATTTATTAATTTATTTTATAAAATCGCCAAATAAGAGAAAAAAAAGTACGAAATTGAGACTCTGTGACTTAAATTGGCAGCCTTTTTGTTTATTTAAATTATCTCTTAATTTTCAATAAACTATATAGTTGCCAGCGCAAGGAGTTAATGCGATTAGCTAACAAATTTGCGAATTTCAATTTCAAGTGCCTATCTTGTGTGTTTAGCTTGTTTTTATTTGAATTTTACAAATGAGACATACTGTATTATAGAAAAACCCCATCGCTGTTTCAAGTTTACTGGATGTACGGGGGAGTAAAATATAGGTTAGTAAAACAAACAAGTGACTCAACAACATAAGCTTATTCCTCGATATTGCGAAGTGTGAAGCAGCCGCAGCATCTGCCTGCTACATATAGACATTCAAGAAGTTTACGGCTCGGTGCCATAACGGGCACTACAGGAAGAGGGACTTAAAACATTAAAAAGAAAGTTTGAAGAGTAGTAAAAAAAAAAAAGTTTCACCACTTCCTAGAAGAAATGTGACTTTCACTTTTGAGCAGCATCCAAATAAGACTCGGCTCGGAATCAAAATGACGCATAAGTGCGGTAAATGAAAAGAACACAACAAAGAACGTGACATCCACACGAGTCATACTTGAAATAGAACAGAGGTTGGTATTCAACGAAGAAACATTCTATACAGCGGGGGTGACCCATTTATAGAACAAAATAGTGGGTTGAGAATTTTTTTTGAAATATGACAATCACTAGTTGAAACATCTCTCATTAATTTTAATGTTTCATTTTAGACCCAATTTAAACAATTTGGGCTACAAACACAGTGCTTATGGAACCATTATAATGTTCACCGAATGCATTTTTGGAATTAATCGTGAAACAAAAGCTTGAAAAGTTCTGGTTTGATACTCATATAAAATTATCCAAATGACAGAAAAATAAAGATACCAACTCAGGGTTTCTTCACTATGTTTATTGAAGTTTAGACAATAACGTTCCTTATTTTTTTTAATGCTATGTCCAAGTGTCCGCCAATCGGGCGGTCATTTTTCTCATGACTGAGTCATCTAAAACTTCTGAAAGATTATGATCAGTGTTGAATTCAGGGGGTAGCTCGGCACGGGAGGGGGGGGGGGATACATTGCCCCTGGGCGACTATTTTCTATTTATTAAAGTCCCAGAAGTGCAACCCCCGCACCCTCAACTCCGGAGCTGCAAGAATCCTACCAGAGAAAAATAGTCTGAATTCAAAACTGATTGATATTCTCTGGAGATTATATAAGATTTAGTTTTAAAAGTTCACAACTGACGAAATGGTAGTCATTTGGAGAGAAAAAAAATGGGGTTACCTTTTAAGGATTTATTTTTAAGTTTAGTACACTATAAAAATTGTTAATAATGAAAAGTGATATATATTGTTGGTATGAGCGCCAGCAAAAAGTAACATTTTTAATTAAATAAATAAAAGTTACTATCGGACGAGTTAAAAAAAGTGACGTAGAAAAGATGTAGAAAAGTGACACTTAGACATACTCTTCGTCATGTGAAGCAAGCAAAGTTTCAAATATTTCCGATTGAAAAAAGTCGTGAAGCTACTTTACTTTTACTATTATTATTTACTTTTTTTACTTATTATTATAAACTTTTATTACTACTTTACTTTTACTTTACGTGGAGCCTAAACTTCAATAAATATAGTACTGAGTATTTATCCATCCTCAGGTCTTTATCTATCTTTATCTTAACTCAAGAAAAAATAATACCCCAAAACCATGTTTTTGAGGGTGGAACGCAGCAAAGTTAGTAAACCTTCGCTTAATAAAATTGAATAAAGTAATAAGTTGGCGCAGTTTGAATTTTAATTATTTTTTATTAAATGTATTAAAATTTTGTGCAAAGTTCTTACAATATTAGAAAAAATATACAATGTCAAAGGAAAAGTATTATTGCACTTTTGCACACTATCCCTTACAAAATAGTAAATCTAGATTTCTTAAAAGTGCTGTAAATCTCTTAATTGATTTTCTTGTTTTTTTTCTCCTAGGTTCGCCATTAGGTTACAGAGGGGTGCTGACCCGGAGCTCGCCGACATACACCTTAACCTCAGTGCCCAGCTGGGAGCACATCCCGTGGTGGTACGGAGCTCGAGATTACGAGGATCTTGGGGACTGGAGGAGCCCCTTGACGGACCGTTTCCGTTCCCATTCGCCCCTAAGACATTCCTCCTTGTCATCACCACTTACATGGACTCCTACGAGGTAAATCAATAGACATATTCATGTTGTTACAAAATTTGGCTAATGGTGTAAATAGAAAACAGTCCTTTAGATGCCACACTATATTTATTTTGCAGAAATTCATAAAAAATAAATAAACACAAACAGGCGAATGCGTTAAACGTACAGCTAGGCAGCCACAATCAGATAACCTAGAAAGGTAGAAAATTTTAGAACAGTATGCTAAAACAGACTTCGAAAGTCTCAAAACAAATACACGTTCACGTGAAAATCAACTGGCTAATTCCAACTTCTCCGTACGCAGAAATTTCTGGTAATAACAGGAAACAAATTCCAATAGCTACATCTCAGGGAGTTTTATTCGCACGGATACGGATAAACAGCTACAGTCAGAGCTCAGCTGTCAGTCACATCCGATTATACAGTAGTATTCGTTCATGCAACCTTACATTTATAAACAGTTAGAAACATATACAGGATTCCAGAAAAACCTCGGATACTTCTTTGTTATAGAGGCCACCGAGAATGAATCGCCAAACAACCAATATCGCCAAATTATAAGATATATTTGACATTATAATCATATGTAATATATATGACATTTCATGACATATACGACCAAATTATAGTCACGAGCAGGGAAGACCAAGCTATGCTCCGTCAAAATTAGCTTTGAGTTAAAATATCATGACCCATGACCAAAATGACCCACTAATAAAATTTTCTCGAACATATGAACAAGCCCAATTGTTTTCTCGTGCCCGAAACCCGTAAGATATAAAATTTAGTCAAAATAGTCTGAGCCGTTTTTTAGATAAAATTAGCTTGACCCACAATGACCCAAAAATGACCCACTAATCGGATTTTCTCGAGCATGTGACCTAGCCCAATGATTTTCTCGTGCCCAAAAAACCGTAGGATACAAAAGTTAGTTCAAATCGTCTGAGCCATTTTTTAGTTAAAAATAGCTTGACCCATAATGACCCACGACCAAAATAACCCACTAATCGAATTTTCTCAAGCATGTGACCTAGCCCAACAGTCTTCTTGTGCCCGAAAATGGTAGGATACAAAATTTAGTCAAAATCGTTTGAATCATTTTTAGATACAATTAGCTTGATCCACAGTGACTCAAAAATGACCCACTAATCGAATTTTCTCGGACATGTGACCTAGCCCAATGATTTTCTCGTGCCCGAAACTCGTTGGATACAAAATTTAATCAAAATCGTTGGAGCCATTTTTTAGATAAAATTAACTTTCCCGCGTTGACCCAAAAAATGACCCACTAATCGAGAGTTCTCGAACATGTGACCCAGCCCAATAGTCTTCTTGTGCCCGAAAATGGTAGGATACAAAATTTAGTCAAAATCGTTTGAATCATTTTTAGATACAATTAGCTTGACCCTGACCCATGGTGACCCACTAATCAAATTTTCTCGAACATGTGACCTAGCTCAATGTTTTTCTGGTGCCTCTAAACGGTAGGATACAAAATTTCGTCAAAATCGTTAGAGCCGTTTTAAGATAAAATTTGCATATATATATATATATATATATACGCAATTTTTCCTCGTATTAGAATATATTATATGTAACACATATATCTACATATGTATATGACATATAAGACGCGTCTATGGCGCATATACGAGCGTTTGGAATATATATAAGCTTGGAGATGATCTTGGCGAAATCTTAACTGTAACCTTGACATAATCGTAATTGCGAGAGTCGCTGTAACAAAGAAGTACTCCTCCTTTCGGGAAACTTTCAGCCATAACCCTGTATCAGAAAGGGGCATCTTAGCCTTGCCTTTCACTTCAGGGCTTAAAGGACGCAATGAAGATCAGCTTCACGCGTCAATCACAGACAACTTATATCTGCTAATAAGACGTAGGCTTTTCGGCGATGCATCAATCCGATTGAGAGCTTGGCTGCTCAAAACGAGCGCAATTAATTAAAATATTTACAGAATTTCTAATATTTGTACAATATATTGCAATTGCGACTCTCACACAGCAAACATTTCAGAAAGAACTGGTTGTTAAATTATATTAACCACTTTAATGCTGTAAATATGTTTATTCGTAGTAAAAAATGTTTTTTGATATAATTGTTGTTGTGGAGTTTAAAAACAAAACAAGGCTAAATAATAAGTTAATTAGGTTTATTTCTGTTTGTAAGTGCTACATTTTTTAGGTAAATAATGAGATTATAAATGACACAGAAAATAGCTAATTAGGAAAAATTTGGACAGTATTGCATGAAAAGACACGACAGAAAGCTTTCTTCACTAATATTGAAATTTAAATTAAGAAAACAAAACTTAAATAGTGAATTCACGAAATAAAAGATTCCCATTTTGTGTCTTTTAAGGTCGAGGTTAATGGATCTTCCAACTGGACGTTCAAAGTACGAGATGGACTGCCGATTTCTTCCATCACCCACTTGGCGATCGAGGGTGGGCTCTTCCTTCGGGCGATACATGAACCAGTGGAGAGTATGGTAAGCAAAGCAACTATATTTTATTAAAATATATAAATTACCATATTCTAATACTTAAAAACATAATTACGTGTAAATAATCGTAATAATTACAAAGGTTCTAAAAAACTCAAGATACTTGTGACAATAAATAAACATTCATATTACAAGTAATTGATAAGTATTATTTCCATAAGCTTATTCAGATGAATGACCGATTTAACAACACGCCTCTTAGTGTGTTTTACTGAAATGCACCATTAAAATAAAGAAAATGCAGCGCGTTGCATGGATTCAATTTTTCTTTCTCGATCAAAGAGCTTGCTTACACAACAAAGTCTGTTTGCACATTTTTAAACGATGTTCATTATATTTACGGTATTTTTTTTTTTTTTAAATGTTTAGTTTTACAACCCTTATTCTTAATTACCTTTCTACACCGTAATTTCCATGACAATTGTGTCTACTGCAGTATAGGAAGAGGTATTTTCTCTTATTCCTCTTGAATAACTTTCCATAATCCACGATGTTTGCAGGTTTGGATAATACCCTAAGTCCAAAAGCATGGGTGAGGCATCAGGAGATTCAGCAGGGATATCGGTGAAGGGGCTTAATAGTCGTTTCTTCTACCATTTCTTTCACTTAATTAACAGAGGATTACAGGGTTCGCACGGGTACTTACTTTCAAATACCAGTAAATCCAAAAAAAAAGAAAATATTCGTCTTGTTTTAACAGAGAAACGTTTAATTAAATATGACGAAAATAACTAATTACTATTCAAAAATAGGCACTTGTACGAACCTTGGATTGTTATGCATGGCTATTTGATTTGTCTTGATACAGTCCTACTGATTGATGGCATTGTGGGTAAAGAGGTGGTATTTCATATTTGAACATTAAGGGAGAAAAAAGTTAAGATCAAATGTACATTTATATATGCACATTTGATCAGTTATATATTATATTGTGCAGAAATAAAATGTCAAAATATAGTCGCAAAACACGAAATTTTAATAATACGAACCTGGGGTTAAGGACCCCACTGCCTTCGGTACGCCTGCTCTGGTCCCGAATCAAACGAATCTTGAATTATTAGGATTTTTTATTTCGACCCAGATTGAATTTAACTTTTCAGCATCGTCGTTCATGCTGCCATAGAAATCAATTTAGTATTCTTCTAACTTGAATTTAATCATGGCAGTAGCAAAATTGACCGGAGAGTTCTTCCGTTTCAGAAATAAAATGTAAAAATATCATCGCAAAATACGAAAATAGGCCGAAACACACATAAAATTTCAGAAAAAAATCTAAAATCGCAGGGAACAAAATTTATTATATTAAGCTAAAAGATTGAAACCTGACTCCTTTCACCAATGCCAAAAATCGATGCGAAACACGAATAAACGCATAAAAAATTAACGAAAAAATAAAAAATCTTAGGGAATAAAATTTACTATATTGAGTTAAAACACTGATAACAGATTCCTTTTACGAAGGTTTAAAAAAAAAAAGAATGAAGAAAAAAATTGCTGCGGAACACGAAAAAACTTATGTTGAATTGTTTCAAATAAATTGTATTACATTTATAAAAATCATTTTCATGTTCAAGTAAGAATCAGCTAAAATTATTGGAAGGTTATTTATAGCTAAAATAAAAAAAAAAAAATTCCTTCTCTTTCTCTTTTAAATAAGTACTCACTACCTACTACAATTTTGAATTTACCACACAACAATGTTGTTGTATTGTCCTAAAAGCAATCTCGTTGCGTAAAAATCACAAAATTGCGTGAAATTCGGTAATGCCGCGATCATTAATGCGTATGTATGTGCCCTCGCGCTGATAAAGAAAAAACATCATTCAGTGCAGCGATCTCGTTGCGTAAAAATCACAAAATTGCGTGAAATTCGGTAATGCCGCGATCATTAATGCGTATGTATGTGCCCTCGCGCTCATACAAGAAAAAACATCACTGGATGCAGCAACCTCATTGCGTAAGAGTCAGAAAAATGAGTGAAAGTCAATAATGCCGCGATCACTTAAACACATGTATGTGCGCTTCGTGCTCATGAAAACGAAAAAAAAACCATCACTGGATGCAACAACTTCGTTCCTTTGAAATCACAAAAATCAGTGAAATTCGGTAATGCCACGATCACCAAAACGCATGCATGTGCGCTTTGCGCCCATAAAAAATGCATAGCTGGATACAGCAACCTTGTTGCACAGGAATCGTAAAAATGAGTGAAATTCAATGATATCGCTATGAGTAAAACGCATGTATGTGCGCTTCGCAATCATGAAAACTAATGATGAGCCGAATGAATGATTTTCATATTCGAATGAATCATTCGGGCATACGCAGAAGCATATATGCCAAACTTAATTTTTTTTTTTTTATTCAATTACTACCAGAAATTTTGAAAAAGAAAAAGAAGTTTCTGCTTTTAATTAGAATTAGATAAAGAGCGAGATAAAAATACGAAATAACTTTCGTTTTGCAAAAATTCTGGAAGAAATTAATTAAAAGGGATACGAATTTTGGCAACTATGCTTTCCTTCTTTTTTGTTTCCCTAATCTCTGGTAGTGATTGGTTTAAAAAATACGAATGTTGCCAACTATGCTTTTGCGCATGCCCGAATGACTCATTCGAATGGGAAAATCATTCATTCTGCCCATCACTAATGAAAACAACAAAAAAATCACTGTATGAAGCAACCTCGTTGCGCAGGAATCACAAAAATGAATGAAATTCGATAATGTCGCGATCACTAAAATGCATGTATAAGCTAAACTTTCTTATATCATTATAGTTGTAAGAACAGAAGTAGCATTCATAAAGCTTATTGCTTATTAGACCTGGAGTCAAATCGATAATTTTATCAGGATGTTTTATATTCGACACATCGCTTCAAAAACTCGTTAAGATTTTGGCACACACATTGTTGCAAGCATCACATTTAAGTAACTTTTTATTTTCATAAAAAAGTTCATAATATCATCGCTTTAATACAGCTTATTTGCAATAGCATAATTTCAATAACAAGAAAACATTTCTTTAACTCTCCGGTTTTAAAAACAACAACTTGAAAGTTGACAGATTCCATTAGATAAGTGCCGATATTCTTGTCACACACACACAAAAAAAAATAATAATAATGGAAACATGGCATAGGTTACCTTCCTATTGTAGAAAGCAAGGCGCTAGTTGAATAGTCGCACTTTTTCCCTAGACGCTTGTGAAAACAGACGTCAGCTGTCGCGATAACGGTAGATGAAAGCTAAAGGCACCAAAAATCTTCCCAGTCAAATGGAAATGCAACCCGGTTACAGAAGATGTTATGAAGATGTTATACAGATGTTATGAAGAGAATACCATTTAATTTTCCGTAGTCTTTTTAAAACAGAGCAAATTAGCGTATTTTTAGAGCCTGCGGGGCCTGGACGAACTGCAGTTGGCGAGAGTAACAGAATAAAAAGGACGAAAATCAGTTAAGTGAAAAGCTAAGACGTTTTATCTAGATAGATAAATTAATTACATTACATAGAAGTGCTAGAAATTTAAAAAAAAAAGTTATTTAATTTAAACGAGTTTTTCAAAGCTGATAATGAGCACAGTTGAATCAGGGTTTTTATTTTTCATTTACAAAAATCAGGGCATCCCGGGATACAGAACATAGATAAAAATCATTTTTAATCGAAAACTAATAGAATTTTTACAGTTACTATATATTAGTGATATGCATAACAATTATTTTGATTATTCGAATGAATCATTCGGGCATGCACATTTTAATTTATTTATGGAACATTAGCTGAATTGTTTATACTGTTTTAAGCGCAAATGAATTAATTTTCCATAATCAGGCTGCTTATGACTAAGATAGAATCTTTAAAAAATCATGCTTGAAAATTATTTTTAAAAATTACAAAAAATCAATAAATTGAGATAGAGTTCCAAACAAATTACATTTGAAAGTACATCCACCCCCCACCCCCCACACCCCTATTCGACGGTGTAAAATTTGAAATTATGTTATGTTTAGAAGTTAAATTTCCGATAAAAGCAAAATTGATTGCTTAGATCATTACCACCGTTGATATGACGTCAGTGTTATTCACGGATAGGTTTCTACTTTATAATATATTAATATTCTATATATAGAATATAGATATCGTGAATAAGATTAGATTACTAAATTTTAAAGAAAATCTAATTAAGAAATACAAATAATTATAACATTTTGAAAATTAAACTATTAATATGTCTGGAATACCAAAAATATTTAGGAATATTCTTGGATTGATTTAGAAAGTTCTCCAGTAGAAACATAAATGCAAATCTCGAAAAATATCTTTTCCTCGCTGAACAACGCAAAACTTTCAGACACATTCACGAGCACATTTTGTATATAATTACGCAATGTTTGCAGAATTTACCATTGCACTGCTTTCGAATCGAAGAGTTTCCTTTTTCCAATAAATGTATTACAAATTGACTTACAAACGATTGCTCCGAGTAGACAAGCTTTTTCTGATTTTCGTTTCAAAAATTCGCACAAAACATCAACTTTGAGACCGTTTTCGGTAAGATCTCCTGTTTTTATAGGGGGAGGGGGGGGGGGAATGCAACGTTTTTCAATTTTTTGGTGTCAGAATAAGAACACCTGTAAATTGTATGCGTTTACGGATAAAAATGTGTTAGAAAGTAACCAGTTTGTACTTAAGAACAACCTAAAGGAGGTATCTTTTAATCTGATCTAAATTACAGTCATTATAAGGAACATTACAGACTTCGCATTTGCAAACATGCGAGAAACCGGGGAATTCGTACAAAGAAACCGATGCTTACTGTAAAGTTTAAAAATAAATTTGAATCGTAGCATTTAAAAGTTTATCCATTTTGAAACTTGAAGCTAGATAGAAATGCAGTACACTATCAAATTATCAGATATAAAATGAGTAATTAAAATTTCAAAATGAGTAAAATTAATAGAAGATCTCGTGATTTTTTTTAATATCTTTATCGGTAACAGGATTGAAATCCTATTGTTTTATTGCTATTAAAAGAGGTTTTAATGCTTCTGTTATAGATAAAGTTTTTTTTTTTTTTTTAAGTTTAAAAGACCTTGTATTAATGCTACTATTTTAAAACTTGATAGGTCTAAACTTGATAATTCGTTTATTCATGCCTGCTAATAAATGAGGTCTCAAACTTTTTGTTATGGATAAAGATGTTTTTAAATTCAATAGATCTTCTATTTTTTTTTCTTCTAAATTTAATACATCCAAACGTGAGAATTTGAATGCTCTGCCTTTCTGTAACCTTTATATTTCAAATTGCCCAAATCATTAAAACGTTTCAATTTAATATTACTTTTTGACAACAAATTTCAGCTTTACTCTACTAAATCTTTTGTCTTTGCAAATGGGGGGTCTATAATATTCTTTGTAATGATTGCCATTTATCGTAGGTCAAACTAAAAGAAATCTCGAAACTCGCTGAAGGTTGTTCGCAAATCCAAAAGACTTACTCTCTGACATATTTTTTAATTTATTTTTGTTCAGAAGCGCATGAAATTGGCAGGTGTTCTTATTCAGAAACTACGTAATCGAAATGAGTTTTCCATTTTTTTGCAAAGGCAGGTCTTTCAGAAAATACTGTCAATAAGTGGGCATTTTGAACTGAATTCCCGACGCTGTAGTGCAAGAAAGAAGAAAAACTTGTCGTCACGTGACAAGAATCGCTTATAACTCAATAAGTAATTTATTTATCAAAAAATTTAAAACTTATTTTGATTCCAAATCGCTTCAATAGTCAGGCCTGCTAATTTTATGCCTTTGTGTTCAGAAATGAGTCATAAAATGTGTCAAAAAGTTTCGCGTTGTCGATGAACAGGTCATTTGAGAAACACCTTAACAGAGCACTTTCGTTATGTTTAAAAACTGACAACAGATAAAAAACATACTATTCATGAAATAACTGAAATTTAGAAAATGTTATGTTAGAAGAAAAAAAAAGTACTGCGTATGTAGAAATAATAATAATCTGAAGTAGTTTAATAAATGTATTTTATTATTAAGAAGATGTTTCACTATCAGAAAACATATTTGCAAATCCAATATATTATATTTTATATTTTTCTTTTCAGTCGCGGAAACTACGTCTAAATCTTGGAGCTGGTGTAAAGATTGGGGACATGGTCTTCCTCAAGGGGGAACCAACAGCCGATGCCAAAAGGTAATTATAAGCTATTATTATTATTCTATTTAACGTATATTCCGACGTATAACGGGCAGTTTTGAAACAAGAAAATTGATAAGAAATTGACAGACCCGAATTAAACCAGGGTATAAAAATGAAAATTAGAATGCATGTGCCACCATCTCATGAGCAAAAGCAAGACATTTTTTCCCCTTTTAGTCAGTTAGCCCTGCTTTTCCAGTAATAATACTTGCTTTAGTCTAACGAAGAACACATTGTTTCACACTTCCGATTCTTCTTTATTTTTATAGTGCATTTAAAAATTTAAAATAAAGGCAATGGACAAAAAAAAATTATAATAAAATTTTCTATACATTTATTTAGGAAGTTGGGGACGGAGGGCATCAAAATTCATCCTTGCCCCGGGTGAAAAAAAAATTGTAGTTTCGGCCCTGAGTGAATCCATAAATGATTTAATTTCCAAATTTTTTCTTTTTCTTTTCCAGTTTTGTTATAAATTGGCAGACAGGTCCTGGTAAGTTTGATGATATCATCTTCCAACTGAATCCTCAGCTAGAAAAGGGCATTGTCGTTACAAACAACAGACTGGACGACGAATGGGGCAAAGAAGAAAGTTCTAAAGACGTTCCCTTAAAACCTGAGGTTCCTTTCCACCTTGTTGTTGGAGTATCCTCAATGGGTTTTGAAACTCGTTTAGATGGAAAAGAATGGGTACAATATCAGCATAAACAAGATGCAAGTCAAGCCAAAACTCTCTTCTTTGAAGGAGACTTACAACCGATAGACATTTGGATTGATACGGCACAAGTAAGAGTACTTTAAACTACGAAGGCATGTTTTGTTAGATCACATTTATATAAACATAGAATGAAATTATTATTAAAGGTGTAGTAGTTATAGTTCGGATTTAACAATAACACCACAAGCATCAAAGGCAGTACCGTCTTTATGTTAAGGCCACAGTTTTTGGAGTAGAGAAAAATGAATTTTGTAGCCCCAAAAATCATTTTTGTACCAGATAAAAACAATTTTTTTAGAAAAAATAAATAAATAAAAAATAAAAATCAACTTTTATAACAAAGATAAATATGCAAATACCCAATATTCATTTTGGTGTCTCATTTTTCTTTAAGCAATCCTCTAATCCAACGCCCACCACCTAATAAAGTTCCTTCTCTTCAGCTTCTATATTTTATACATAATCTGGCATTTGTTCATTCAGTAACAAACTTATAATGTAATAATAATTAATAAAAAATAAACCGGTCAAGTACAAGTATAACTCGCGCTCAAAGGGTACCGTACATCAAATTTATTAATTAATAAACTTCCACTACCGCTAATTTCTTCATAATTTTAGTTTCAATAGATTCGAAAGTAGGAGGAGGAGGGGGGGGGGGGGTGAACATAGTTTTCCATGATACTTTCGACGATATCTCTGAAACTATAATAACTAAAATTAAAATAAATATATTTTTTGAATTTGATGTTACGAGATCTTTCGAACAATACCCTACACGATATATAAAAATATTTTTTTTAAGTAACTTAATATCTCGGCTAATTACCGACATTTTTTTTTTTTCGAAAATCACTATCAAATATCCTTGGATGATTTTGCGTTGATACGTATTTCGCCCGTCCACACCCCCCCGCTAACCACCCGAAAAGTTTGTGTGTAACGAAAAAATGCGTTTTTCTCAAAAACTATGTTACCTGGGAAAATTGCTATAGGTTTCCTGCAAGGTTTAAATAAACTCATATTACCCCTAATTTTATATTTTTGAGTTCGGTATTACGAAATCTTTCACACGATACCCCACACTGTATGCAAAAAGAAAACTTTTTTTTTTCCAAGTAACTTAATTAACCCTCTAAATTTTTCGTAAACGTATTTGTGAATGGCTAATAATCTGAAAACACGTGGGTAAAAAGGCTTTATAACTTTCCCAAGTTCGAACTTTCCACGTCCCGTAGTTTACGAGAAAAAGGGCTGTGACAGACAGACGGACAGACACAGAAGTGATTTTATAATGGTTCCGTTTTTACTTTTTAAGTACGGAACACTAAAAATTAGGTAATTTAAGCTTTAACATATTGCAATAGATGTTCAAAAGCACTCTTGTATAAAATTTGTATAATTTACGTATAGCGATCATAAATTACACAAATACGAAAGAATCGCCATTTCGTTTCCTTTACTTTAAAATAAAAATCTACATTTATTTAGAATTCAGAGACATAATAATAAGCAGTAATAAACTGAATCTTTTTTTTATTATTACTACTATCATTATTAATACCTGTAACAAATTATTCTAGTAATGTTTGTTTAGCATCCTACTTCAGATTTTAATATGCTGGACATTTTTGTGAACAATCACTGAAATTTTACATGACAAACAAGGAAACTTTTTTAATTAGTTTTTTATTTTATTTTATTAAACACAAAATAAATCCTATGCAATGCAATTTCCCTCAAGTTTCAGGTTTTAGAATTTGGAATAATTATCTTGTAAGTAGGAAGGGGGGGAAAAGAGAGGATATTTCTGAAGACATCTAAGTGTATAATCTGAATATGAAATGAAACCTTTCTTCTACATAATGATGATAATAAATAAAATGTTGAATGCTATAGAAAACATGCATTTAAATTATCAGTTATTAGTATTTAATATTATAATTAATCTGATTGAAGATATCAAACTAAAATAAAATAAATGAACTAATGTAAATCATATCACTATTTCAGCATATTTAGTGATTAATTATTATATTATTTCAAAGAATTATTTTAATCATTGCAGAGTAATATGCCACCAGCAATCAATGGAATAAAATCTAGAGGTGCTCGTCTCCAGCTCTTTTGTCCAGTGAGTATATCTACTTATTAAAGATAACTGCAAAATCCATAATAGTTTTTTATTTGAACTTTCAAACTTTAGTTGGTGCATTAAAAGTATAAATCATAGGTGAAAATAATGCATTTTGTGTCCAACAAGTGGAACAAAATCATGTAGATTATTCTTGCTCATCTAAGATTGTCAAAAATCTAAGATTGTTTTAAAAAAATTAAATAATAATATTTTTTTAATAGGAGTTGCCACTGACATCTCGAATAATGGGAGGATTTGAAGTAGGTTGTATGCTCATTCTCAGTGGAAAAATGAATTCCCAACCCAAAAAGTAAGTTATTTTCTAAACATTCTCAATTAATTAAGACAGGTCCATAAATTATTAACACTAATCCATGAAATTAGATTTTAATGGGATGGTTATAGTTTCATAAGAATAAAGAAATAATAATAATAATAAAAAGTATCACAATATAATAAAATATAACACCTTGTAATAGTATATTACTTTTAAATGCTAAAGGTGTAAAATTAACAACTATAATATAAATTAAAATAACTTTTATTAGTTGTTTTACATGTTTCGACTCTTCTGAGTCATTTTCAAAAACAAAATAAGAGTTTATTATTTAACTATTTTGTTTTTGAAAATGACTCAGAAGAGTCGAAACATGTAAAACAACTAATAAAAGTTATTTTAATTTATATTATAGTTGTTAATTTTACACCTTTAGCATTTAAAAGTAATATAAAAAGTATCACTTAAAAAGAGAGAGAGAGAGAGGGGTAAGCTTGCTTTTAAGGATAGCTGTCAAATTTTTAATATCTTTCAAATAAATCTGATTATGCTAAATTATGAAACTTATACAATTTATTTCTCATGGCTAGGTTTTGATTTTTAATGTCAAAAAAAGTTTGTAACATGACAGTGGTAAAACTGTTTTTACTGGTTTATTCTGTCAAAATCGTTAGATTTTTCTCCAGTGAATTGTTTAAAAGAGAATAATTTTTTCTCAGCTATTATTAGTATGCACAATTTTAATTTAACTCAGGAAGATTATTTCCTAAATGGAAAACAATCTGAAAAAAAAAAGAGTAAAAGGAAACTTTTTTGTCACCATTGTCATTTTAAACCACCTGTCAATAATGAAATTTTAAGTTAATATTTAAACTACTAAAATATTTCTTTTCCTTTTTAAAAAATCAGAATTTTTTTACCTTTTTTGGACCTTGTTTAAGGTGGGACTTCAAAATTTAATAAATGAAAAAAAATAGCTCCAAAATAACAATTAAGAAAAATCAGATAATAGCTTACCATAATTATTTTATTTGTTAATTTTATCATTACAAATACATATGAAATGTTGAATTGAAGCATTCTGGTACCTATATTTCTAGAAATCGAACCCTGTATAGTCCAGAAATATTTTTTATCAAAAGTTAAAATAACCACAAACACAAGCAAGAAAACATCATTACCTTATTTTAATTTAAAATTTCATTGAATTAAAAATCATTTTTATGAAAATCATTTTTATCTGTAGAAATAACATTTTTATGAGTTTTTGACATGGTAAAAATTATGTTTAAAATCTGTAAAAATTGTCCTGCATGAAAAACTTGACAACCCTACTCATGACAATGTTAATTTAGTTTTGTCTTTTTTTTTTTTTTTTTTTTTTTTTACTTTCCAAGTCAAAATAAATAGCTAATTTTGTATTACAGTTTAGATCTAAGAGTACAGTGTGGAGATGACAAAGATGAAAGTGATGTGGCATTACAGTATGATGTAAAATACGATGTAGATGGTTCCTCCAAAATCACCCTCAATTCAAGAGAAGAAGAAAATTGGGGACAAGTGATGCAGTTAAAAGGATTTGAAGGGCCAGGACCTGGTCGGCCATTTGACCTTTTGGTTGTAAGGAAAGAAGAAGGCTTTTTGTGTTTCCTTGACGGAATAGAACAAAGTATTTTACCATATCGTCTGGAAGATCAAGTCCCAAATCATGTGATTCTTACTGGTGATCTCGAAACTTACAGGCTACTCCTGCTTTGATTTTAATAAAATTATGGACAGTTTGAAAATATCAGTGATAAGTTTATTATATGGTGTTCCTTATTCAAATGGTTAAATCATTACATATTATTTTTTTTTAAATTATAGAAATGCTCAAGTGGCAATATTAAAGAAAATTTTAAGTATTTTATTTTTTAGCTGTATATATATATATTTTTTTTTTCTTTTTCTACTGACATGGATTGAGTAACATGGACAGTTAAGTAAAAGAGTCACACCATATGAAAAACGGATCACAAATTCAAAAAGATGTATTGAATTTTGCAATTTCTTTTCCTTTACGGCTTACTAGTGCCTACGGCAATGAACTTTTATTGTAAAAATGAATGTATTATAATATCTATATGCACGAATTCTGAAATTGTTTTTAGGAAAATACTTTTGTGATTTTAACTAAAGAAAATATTTTACAAATTTGTGTTTTTGTTCATTTCTATTTGCAAGATCATAAACAATTTTATGTTAAGTAAAAGTCAATGCACACTTTTATATTTTTACAATATTTTTAACAAAATTTAAATTTAGGTAACTATTCTTGACTGATTTCGAAGTCACTCAAGGAATCTACACATACATTTGCATTTCCTTGTACAATATCAATAAATGAAATAAACACACATTAAAATCACGTTATTTTCAATATACAGTGGCTCATAGTAAAACTCGGACACTTAGATTTTTATATTTCATAGCTCAATTTTCAACATAAAAAATAATTTAAATAAAATGTAAAATACTCTTCATAAAGTAACATTTGGATAGATATCGATTCATCATAAACAGAAAAAAAATATATTAATCATGAGTATTTTTTTATTATTAGCGAGAAAACTAGTCTCAAAATAAAAGTCAGACCTTACAATTTTGTGTTTTTACTCTTTTAAAATGCAAAATTTTTCATGTCATTCAAGCTGTCAGTATCGAGATATTGCTGTAATATGTTCTTTGTTTGTTAATTTGTGTTTTGATGATTAAGAGTGGGAAGTCAATTTGGACAAACATCTTTGGAAATTCGTGAGCTTATAATAAAGCATTTTAAAGATGAGTTGTCAATAAGAGATATGGCAAAAATGTCAAAACGAAGTCATTCATCCATACATGATGTAAAAAAGCAATTTAAAACAAGAAACATTGTCGAAAATAAATTAAAACTAAGCAAACAAAAAAAAATTCAGATTCTGAAGAGTGCTGGATTGTATGAGAAGTAAAGAAAACCCCACAAATAAGTACTCCCAAATTAGCCCTGGGAGCAAAAAGTATCTTGGAAAAAGAGCTAATTCAAAAACTATCAGAATTATTGTAAGAAAAAATAATTTCGGTAGACGAGTTGCTATGAAAATAACTTTTGTTAATATGATCAGTCATTTGAAAAGACTGAAATTTGCAAAACTTCAAAACCTTTTCATTTTGGAAGACATTTTTATTTACGGATGAAAGTAAGTTTAATATTATTTTGTTCTGATGGACAAACATGTCTTTAGAAGGCAAAATGAAGAGAAAAAAAAAATCCTTTACAACATGGGGGTGGATCGGCAGTAACATGAGGATCAATGTCAGAAGCTGGACCAGGTAACCTTCATCTCACTAATGGAAAAATGGACCAATATATTTACAAATTCCGGAAGAAAATGCTAAAGATAGTGCTAGAAAATTAGGTATTGAGGATTGTGTTCATTTTTATCAAGAGTTTTTTGATTCGAATCAAAAAGCTTTAAATGTTCGACCGTTGTTGCTTTATAATCGTCTCATATTATAGATACAACCCCTCAATTTCCAGACTTAAAATTTATCGACGCATTTGCAAGAAAAAAAAAAAATTAAAAATCATACCACATCCAACACAAAAACTTTAGATAAAGCATTAAAAGAAGAATGGTAAAAAATTACACCTTATTATTGCAAAAAATTAGTCTGTTCAATACTGAAAAAATTGAAATCTGTTATGGCAAAAAACGGTTTACCAACCACACATTAAGCTTTAATTAAATAATCCAAATCACTTAGAACAATAGTTTTGATAAGTGACGAACATGAAAATTTTGAAAAGAATGGCATTGAAAAAGAGAAAAACCTCAATATTGTAAGCTGTCGTAGTTTTATTTTAAGATTATTTTTCATCGTTTGCTAAACTTTTATTTTTTAAAACATAATGCAAAAAGATTTTGCTTTAATATTAATGTTTTCTGGATTTATATGTACTTTAAATGAGTAACAAATAATTTATAATTTTGTTTAAATGCTTTTTTTTTAATTATAAACCACGTCATAATGCATAAAAAAGTAAGTGACCGAGTTTTACTTTGAGCCACTGTATGTTAAAATTCATTTGAATTCTCAACAGGAACGAGAAATCATGCATCAAGCATAGATTATGTAACACTTTCCAACACTTCCAAAATAATTTTACAAATCTTTAGCGTTTAATAAGGTAAAAGACATAACATATTTAAAAACACAATTTCAGGAATTACCAGCAATATTCGGAAAAATATCTCAGTTATTTTGTGTAGCTCTGTATATGATCTATAGATTTGTATATATATATTACTTACAATGCTTATTTTAGTTCAGTTAGGAAAGGTACCGCACAGTTTAAAATTCTCCTTCTCGAATTTCCCTCAATACACAGAAATGTACTCGAGAACTTTTGCGCTGTCCTGTATATGACCTATAGACTTTATACACACCAAGTAATAGAAAAAAATTATATAAATTTAGAAACACGTTTAGCAATTAATAAGGCACTTCCAGCAATTATTGTTAAGAGCCTACACTAATCACGCGAAGAAACGCGCAAGTTAATGTTAAGTCTATGGGATAGTTCTTGGCAGATTTCTCGCTCGCATTTTAGGTAGATTTCGTAAGAAATACTACCTATTACATTCTCACCTAAGTTGGAAATTTTGAAAAATTTTTGCAGATCTACGCCGATCATGACTCCCAGAACCCAAAACCACCCTTAGTTCAAAACTTTATATATCTATCTATCTATCTATCTATCTATGTCACTTTTTTCTGACCACGATAACTGGAAAAATTCTGCATAAATCTCTTCCAAACTGATACATAAAATCAAGGGTCATAAAATCTCGGTCAAGTTCGTTAATGGGCAAAATCGAACCAAGGGGGGAAGGGGAAATGGGGGGGCTTTTTGTGAAAACAGAAAAATCCTCATAATTTCTTTATTATTATACGTATCGAATCCGTTTAAAGTTATTATTACTTCTAGGAAAAGGGCCGAAAATGTATGTATGACAGATTTTTGATATAATTAAAAATGGCCCCAAGGGGGGGAAAAAGGGGGGTTTTAGAAGAAAAAAAATCATAGCTTCGTCAATTCAGAAGATATCAAATCCGCGTAAATTTATTATTAATCCTCTTAGTATTATCTAAAACTTTTATATTGACAAGTTTTTTATAGGACCAACCGTTATAGCAAAAAAAAAATTAAAAACAAAACAAATCCCTGCCCGCTCCGCCTGCAAACAAGTTATTTTTCGAAGTAGGCGGTTCCAACTCCCGCATCTTTTCGAAACTGATACATAAAATCAAGGATCATAAAATCTCGGTCAAGTTCGTTAATGGGCAAAATCGAACCAAGGGGGGGGGGGGGCTTTTTGTGAAAACAGAAAAATTCTCATAATTTCTTTATTATTATACGTATCGAATCCGTTTAAAGTTATTATTACTTCTAGGAAAAGGGCCGAAAATGTATGTATGAAAGATTTTTGATATAATTAAAAATGGCCCCAAGGGGGGGAAAAGGGGGGGTTTTAGGAGAAAAAAAATCATAGCTTCGTCAATTCACAAGATATCAAATCCGCGTAAATTTATTATTAATCCTCTTAGTATTATCTAAAACTTTTATATTGACAAGTTTTTTATAGGACCAACCGTTATAGCAAAAAAAAATTAAAAACAAAAAAAATCCCTGCCGGCTTCGCCTGCAAACAAGTTATTTTTCGAAGTAGGCGGTTCCAACTCCCGCATCTTTTCGAAACTGATACATAAAATCAAGGGACATAAAATCTCGGTCAAGTTCGTTAATGGGCAAAATCAAACCAGGGGGGGGGGGGGCTTTTTGTGAAAACAGAAAAAAAACCCATAATTTCTTAATTATGATACGTATAGAATCCGTTTGAAGTTATTATTACTTCTAGGAACAGGGCCAAAAACTTATGTGTGACAGATTTTTGATATAATTAAAAATTGTCTTAAGGGGGGGAGGGAAGGGGGGTTTTAGAAGAAAAAAATTCATAACTTCGTCAATTCCCAATATTTCAAATCCGCTTAAATATATTGTAAATCCTCTTAATATTATCTAAAACTTTTATATTGACATGTTTTTTATAAGACCAACTCTTATAGCAAAAAAAAAAAAAAAAAAAAAAAAAAAATCCTTTCTGGCTCCGCCTGCAAACAAGTTTCGTTTCGAAGTAGGCGGTTCCAACTGCAGCATCATCGCAAAAAGGTTATTTCTTCCGCAATTCCCGACAAACAGGCACCCCACGTTCTGCGTCTTCGAAATCTACCTGTGCCTGTAGGCCGAGCCGTCAGGGATTTTTTAATATTTTTAAATGATGTTTTTTGCATAGGATAGCTGAGGTCGATCTCTAACGATGTTAGTTTTTACTTTTTTGATTTTGGTTAGTTTTTTTAAAAGCGGACATTTTCAATTTTGGAACCGGTTCTGAAAGTGAAAGTACCCTTATATAAAAAAAACTGGAACCAAAATCGAAAAAGTAAAAACTAACAACGTTAGAGATCGACCTCAGCTATCCTATGCAAAAACATCATTTAAAAATATTAAAATGCGAGCGAGAAATCTGCCAAGAACCTTCCCATAGACTTAACATTAGCTTGCGCGTTTTTTCGCATGACTGATGTAGGCTATTAACAGACAATACTAAATTCTTTTGTGCAGACATGCTACAAGTTATACAGACAAACATATAGCCAAGTTGGCTTCATATATGGCACCGTATTTTTGTCAACAAACAATGGTTACAACAATGAAAGAAAATTTGGCAAAACTATGTTCACTAAAACTCATAAATTAAACCCGTTTATAGAGGAATCCTGCTGTATTGTTTCAAAATGTCAGCCATCATAAAATTTCAAACTGCTATATCTGAGACATTTTTTAAGATAGAGGCAAAACAAACAAGTTGGAAATTGTACGTCAAACGTGACAAGTGCTATAGCTAGTTATATAAATATTCAGATCTTCTTGATTTTTAATTCTGTGAAATGAATTATATCGTCTGCAGATTAATTTCTGCCATAAATAAATATCTCGGTCGCTTGACGATTAAACCTCGGAAGCTCCTATAACAAAAAAGCACCGATTTTTTTTTAAATAATTCACATTTCTTAATAAATATTTTTATTAATATTTCCTAAAGTTTTGATTCGATTTTCATAAAATTTGAAATGTCAAAACAAATTTCTGCAAAGATAATATATCTAAAATTTCAAACCATTCGGTTGGGTAGTTTTGGCGTTGTTATATGCGGACGGACGGACGGACCAAGCGACGACAATAGGTGCTACGTATTTATATAATTACGAACGCACCTAAAAATGCTCTGGAAACGTCGTATGAAGGCCGAACATTAAACGCAAAAAGTTTTTTGGATGTCTAATTTTTTTTTTACAACTTTTATTATCTGCATAACTTCAGACGCTTTTCGATGATACAATAGTGAAAATGGAACAAAAATCTAAATAGCGCCCTCTTTCGTCGAAATATCCCCAAATTCAACTGGGACTTACAAGCTATAGTCAAAAACATATACAAAAAATTTGGTTCAATTATCTGCATAACTTCATACACTGTTCGATGATACAATAGTTAAAATGGAACAAAAATAGCGATCACAGCACAACCCTTCGTCGAAATATCCCAAAATTGAAGTGGGACCTATTGGCCATAGCCAAAAACATATAAAAGATTAGGAACAATGGTTACTAAACCTACGGTTACTAAATGGTTACTTAACTAAAACTTATAAATTAAACCCGTTTATGGATGAATTCTGCTGTCTTGTTTGAAAATGTCAGCTACCCTAAAATTTCAAACTGTATAGTTCTGTAACAAACTGTAAAATTTCAACTGTACACTCTCAGACATTTTTTAAGATAGAGGGAAAACAAAAATTGCTCCGGATTCTCCGGATAAAGGCCAAACATTTAACGGAAAAAACTTTTAGGATTTCTAAATTTTTGTACATTTTTTTAAGTTTGAAATCTTTAAATGGCTATCACAGCGTCCCCTTCCGGCGGAATATCCCTAAATTCAAGTAGGACCTGCTGGTCATAGCCAAAAACATAGAAAAAATTTGGTTTAATTACCTGCATAACATCATACACTTTTCGATGATACAATAGTGAAAATCGAACAAAAATCGCGATCGCAGCGCCCCCTTTCGTCGAAATATCCCCAAATTCAACTGGGATCTGCAGGCTATAGTCAAAAACATAGAAAAACAATTTGGTTCAATTTCAAGCATAACTTCATACACTTTTCGATGATACAATGAGGACGAATGGATGGACAGGCATATTTTGTAAAAATATGTTTTTCGGAATCTCTGACTCCTAAAACTTGTAAATCCATCGAAAACCGTAAGTAAAAAAAAAATTTCGATTACAATACTTTCTTCTATTATAGATAGAAAATAGTCTATTATAGATAGAAGAAAGTAAAAATGTTTGTATTGCAGTGAAACCTAGAGCTTAGTGAACATATTAACACAGACTTGTCAGTGAGAGGGTTAACAATCTTGACAATGGCATCGAACAAATTTGGGCATGTTAAAAACTTTTGCTCACCAAATATCAACTGCTACCAATTTCCCCAAATCGTCAACAGGAGGAGCTAATTTCATGTCTAATTGGTATTGAAAGATCTCCAGTTGGTATTTGTCTTTCTCTTCATCAGTTAAAACATTATAAAGTAAAACTGGTAGCTTCTGTAGCCTCTCACAGGTGATTTGATGGCGTGCAAATAAATATAGTAGTACTGTGGCTGTTCCACTGTTGCAAAACGTATACATATTAAGCGTTCCAACTGAATACTATAGAACAGGGCCGCAAAATTGAAACAACTGCATTACCTGGGTGACGGAGGGCATAATACCAATGCGCCCACCCGCTTTTCGAATCTAACGAAAAAGGCTATCGCGGTACTTTACGCGTATCTTTTTTAAAGACCGCGGGAGAATGCACCATCATGGAACTATAAATAGTTTATTCTTAGTTCCATGTGCACCACTGCAGGTGTACGAAAAGAGCATCACGTCACTCTAGCAGTCTGTAAAAAAAAGATAACTGGATGATTATATTCTTTGTTCAAGGCTAAATGAGCATTTAAATTATCTTTAGAGGCTGCATGCCTTAATACTGCTCGAGAAAGATTTTTTAAATCGTCAAATCCTTCTAAAGATCACACACTCTTACTTGCATTTAACAGTAAACAAGGCCAAAAGAATAATTTTGATTTTTTTTTCCATTTTGCCATTTGTACAAAGAAAAAGTAGCATAGCAACGCCACCTGTTGGGCTATTTACACCAAAACGTAATCAGCATCTATTTATGTCAAGGTCTAATAGAATCCGAATTTTGATGAAAATCAGTGCATTAGTTCTTGAGATAGAGCTATTCCGGAAATCGCGAAAAATGCAGCATAGCGTATTTGCCTGGGATTTGCATCAAAATCTAATCAGCACCCATTTATATCAGGGACTAACTGAATATAAAGTTTTATTAAATTTCATACATTAGTTCTTGGGATAGAGCGCCCACAAAATATTTGTCATATACAGACAGACAGACATTTTCCAAAACTAGCCGAATCGTGTTCAGGACCTTCTAAAGAGTATAATTCCGTCGAAATCCGGAAGTCGAAAATTTTCATGAATCCAATACTTTCTTCTTGTAAAGATAGAAGAAAGCAAAACAGGCCCATAGCCAGACGATACTTCCAGGACTGGTAAACCCTTTTCCAGAAGGGGCAAAAAATTGTTTAGTTTTTTTTCTAGTCTCTTGAAATTTCTTAAAAAAATATACATTACATATTCAGTAAAAGTGTATAGGCCTTCTCAATATAACTGAAACGTATTATTCGTTCATCTCCCTGTCTATCCACAACGTTGGAGGGGGAGATGGATTGCCTGTCTACAACGTTAATAAGCATAAAATCCAAAACCTCTCGGGAGTGGCATTTCGATGCTCAGGGATGGAAGGAATAGTGCCCCTCCCAGGTCTTCCCTTGAATTCATCACTTATTGTAAGGTATTCCTTTCAACTGGACCGTGAAAAGCTTTCGTTTACACAGGTTTTGCTGTATTTAAGAAATTTTAGATATTTAGTTTTAAAATTTAATCATGTTAATAGCAATAATAACAAATAAATATTTTGCATATATTTATTTGCAAAATAGGTAAGTTTTATTTTTTGGCTATCCACAAAAAGTGAATATTTGCATTTCTGAAGCATTTCTAATTTTGTTAAACAAGTGCATTTTATATTAATAAATTTGAAGTTATCAGATCAATATTGTACAAATGAGATTCTGTTTTTAAAACATCGGATTAATGGTCTGGAGATTTCAAAATTGTGAATTTAGCGCAGCAGTTTGAGATAGCCAAAAAGTTAGCACCCATTGCACTGCAGCATGTTGTCTATTAAAAGAAGCGTGTGTAGTGTAGCATTCACTTTTTTTGTTAAAAGATACACACAAAAGAATTTGAATACTTTACTGTTTATGGCATGGACAATAAATGTTTGAAGTCCACTTTAGTGATTTTTAAAATACTTCAGACATAACGAAAATAATATCCGGTATTGAAATTTAATAGGACTAGTTCTTTATAGAGTTTTTAAGAATTATAGAAAAGAGCGTTTGTAACATTTGTCATTGGTTTATGTTTATAGGGATGCACAAAATTTTTTCTATACATCACAGCCTATTGTATCATTGTCGATATGCAACACCATACAAAATAATTCAAATACATTTATACATAATAATTCAAATACATTACCGTCTATAGGCAGCCATTGTTTGAAATTACTTCTGTGATATCATACTTTTTTAACTAAACATTTTTTTTAAATATTTAAAATACTAGAAAAATCTTCTACGCATACATACGCTATTTCTGCAAAACTAATTTTAGAATAATTTGTAAATAATGGGTAGAATGTACCGTAGAGATGTCGTTCGTAGCAGAAATCTTGAGAACTTGTTGATTTTGTGTATGAAATTTCGTGCCAAACACTTATTTCTAAAATTTCAAAAATTAAAATTTTACGAACTCTTTTAGCTGAATTATTGTCCAGATTATGTATGATGAAGTGTCCTTATCAAAACAAAGATTTAAATAAGATTCCTCAATGTTGTATGAAGGAATTAAGTGGCTGGCCATTGTCTTCGATTTTAGAGACTTAATCAAGACCTTGCATTTCATTCTTCATAAAAGTTTTTTCTAACAAAATGGCTTAGTTTATTAAAGACATCACAGCAGGACTTAAACAAATAGTTTAAGTCAACTATTTGTTTGCATTATGCTTGTTGTAATAATCTGCTTTTGTGAATTTTGTCATACAAGCTGTGATCAGTATGCCATGAATGCCCAATATTATCTCGGGGGAAAAAAACGAATATTGGACTTTATTATTTACAGACCTTTTGTCGCAGTAAAAAATTTTGCAGCAATATTTTCATAACGTTGGAATGTGTTTCGCAATCTATGCGCGGCACATTATTTTCCCTTCTTGTTTAATTATTAGAATTAAATTTTGAAGTTTTACTTTAAGTCACGAAAATATTTCATAGGTTAATAAAATATTTGAAACGACATAAATAAGTTGTGTTTTTTTTTACATATTTTCTGTTCATTTATACTAATACTGCATTCAAGTATAAAAAAGAAAAAATATATAGACAAGTTTAAAAAAGATAAAGACAGAAATATTTTCTAAAATCAGGCATAATATCCAGGACTCGCTTTTTTTTTTTTTTTTTAAAGCCATATCACATAATTAAAACTCATCATGCAAATATATGTGAACTTGAAAGTTGGATAAACTAAAAAAATTGTGTATAAATTATTAAAATGAAAGTTTTATGTTCAAAATCACACAACATTTGACAACATTTTGTCTTTTAAAAAAAACAAAAGATTCATTATTAATTATTTAAGAAGCATGAAACAAAAATTACTATTTTAAATTAAAGGTATGGAAATAAGTTATTATTAACGATGTTCTCAAGTCGAAACTCGTTATTTTCTAACACAATTTCAAAGACATTTTTATTCTTAAGTGCACGAAAGTTGCAATTATTTTTATTCAGATCTCACGAAAGCGAATAGTTTTCTAATTTCTATTCTCTTTAAACACAAAGTATCTTTCAGGGAATTGTGCAAAAATAGGTGTTATAAGTCAATTTTCGAGACACGACAGTAAAGGAAAGATCATCGTCGGGGAATAATCTTTTATAATTCAAGATTCAAAGCGTTTTTTAAAAAAGGAAAAATTCTACTCTATTCTAATTCATTCCAATAATCATACCTGCAAATTTCGTGTTTTTTAAATGTAAAAATGAGTCCGCGAATGTATTATGAAATTGCCGGTTGTTGAGCGGGCAAAAATATCTTTTACAAACAGCCTTAATTGAATATTATTTGTAAATTGTTGTACATATAATCAATTTAATAAATTTTAAGGAAACGCTAAATAAAATTGAAACAATAAGTATTCCATGACTAAGTCGAGTTCATTCGTTTTCCTAGTAAAGTGTACTAGTCTTTCACAAAAAAATTTTAATGCTCTTTTAACACTTTTGTTAAATTTTCAATTTGCTTTTTCGTTTCACAAACTTACATTTATTTTTCCTTTTCCACAGGGAAACTCTGTGACTGACTTGGATATTTATACTACATATAGGAAGAAAATAGAATAGAATAGACGATGTCTTTGTTAAAAATAAAAATGAAGGGGGAAAGGGCACCAGGGGAAAAAACAACACTTTTTGTACTTATAAAAAGGATAATTAATTCCTGTAATATTCGCATTTGTAAATTAAATTTATATCATTTATTAATATACAATATAGCTTTCAAATGGTCACAGATGACATTTACAATGCAATTATAATTCCTTTTTATTCCAGAAAAAACACCATATTTAGCCACATTTTTGCACTGGAGACTTCTGATTGGACTCTTTTCATAGCTCCATGCGGTAAACGGTCAAATAATGTTTCCGACTTTTGTTGAAAAGACCCCAAAAGCAACCAAGAGAAGTTAACAATGACAATGGTTTTTAACACATAATACTTGCTTGTCTTATGGAACCTGTCCTGTCAAACCATGAAATAGCTAGCAAACTGTAACTGAAAATCCAAGCCTTTGGTTTCAATACCGCGCCTGATTACAATAAATTTCATGTGTGACAGTTGTACAAAGAAAAATATTTTCACGGACATCAACTAATCAATTTGAATCAAAGAGTGAAGAGGATAATCTCTAAACCCTATTATTCTCTAAACTACCTGGCTTGAGTTCTTGGATAGGCGGTAAGGTAAATTTCTAGAAAGCAACAAAGAGAGAACAGACAGTGCCCCACGCCGCAATCTCCATCCAGTCTTGCATTGAGAAAGAAAAAAAAAATTACAAATGAAATTTATTGTTTAAAAGCTGAATTGAAACGTTTTGGGGATTCGGCCAAACAATATAGAAGATATTTGGAGTAGATATTCTTTGGTTGGGCGTCTGTTTGGTTAAGTCTGAAAAAAAGTTTTTAAAAAAATGAGGCAAATAAGTTTGGAAATTTAATTTTGTTTAGACCAAGGTGTCCAGTCAATCATACTAGGACGGGCAGAACTTTTTCTAGGTCGGGCTTTGGACCATCCTGGCTCCCGTCTAGCCCCCCACCTAGCTATGGGCCTGAAGCAAAAAAGAAAACTTTGCCGATTTGAGAAACAAGAATGTAGTCTAAATTTCTTAAAAGTGTTTTACAATCCTCTAAAAATCGGTTTGAAGGGGAATTGAATTGTTATTGGTGGGATATAAGAGAAAATATTTTATATGATTCTGAACAGGGTGTCTAGCCAGCTGAAAAACATGGAAAAGTCAGGAAAATTTGAAAATTTTGAGAAAACGTTAGAAAATTTTAAACTTAAAAAAAAAAAGAGGAAAATGTTCCTTATAAAACTAAGAGCTAATAAACTAATTTTAAATTGCAACACCATTAAAGTCAAACTTTGCTCTTCATAAAAGTACTGTAAAGAGTATTTCAACCTCTCTTGCCAACCATTTGGTCTAACCCCTTTCAATCTTTCTTTGTAACTCAGAGATTTTCATCCAGCTTCACTGAAACTTTCTACTCAATGTTGTAGGATTGATTAGGTGTTTCACTCTGCTTACTCATTTTTGTTTGGGAACTGAATATTTGTTAGCTTAATTTATTGAATATTTATTATTTGTATTAAAATATGTCAAAGCAATCTGTATTTAACTGTGACTGATGTGATAAAGACTTTCATCCTGATTTGACAAAATGGATAGAACCTGATGCTAAAAATGTGTATCTGCAAAATGTTTAGCATGTAAAAAGTTGAACAATTTGTAAATTTTGCAAAAAATTATGTAACAAATCAGTAATTTGGGCCTCAGAATCAGTTGTGAAAGTTTCACTCTCAAATTGGCAACTTTTAAGATTTTTTGTGTGTAACATCGTAAAATCTCGATACCTGAAATTCTTTTAAAAATTGGTATGGAAAACCTGAAAAAGTCAGGGAAATTCATTACTGATCTGGAATAGACACCCTGTCTGAAACCTTGGCATGGTCAGTATTAGTAACATGAAGAATCTGCGGGATATTCCTATTTCTGTTTGAAGTCCTTTTTCAGTATTACGGGAAAGTAGAACTCGTGTTTTTCTGCCATACTTGTATAATGGTATTTTAAAAGAAAAAGATTTGTGATTTTTGTCAGTGTTTGGGTATAAATAACAAATTTGCTATTTTAAACATATTTTCAGAGACATGAAAATCACGAAATTATCATCATGGTGGAGTATTTAGGATTAATAGTAATTTCTAGCTAAGAAGCTATTTAAACGAAAAGCTTAATCTTAAGAGAATTTTAAAAAGTTATGAAAAATTTTCTACTGCGTACTTTTGGTACCAGGCTCTGATGACACAAATATTTTTTGGGGCTCGAGCTAAAGAAAAAAAATGTGTTCGTACTATAATTAGTTTTTATGTAAAAATGCATGAATACAAAATTTATTTTATGTGCAGCTTTTCATATTATAGATATTAATTTTATTTTATGAAATTAAGTTTCAATACACATTTCTGAACAATTAATTTCAATTATGTTACATTAAAATTATACTATGTGCAAATATCCAACACACAACAGTGTAAAAAAAAATCATCGTTATTATTTCATGGAAAAAATAAATTATACCGTCTGTTATTATGGTATGATTAATTTCCGTAATAAAATAAGTACATTTTAAGTTGGCAACACAGTTGGTTTTGATTCGACCTTTTGTTGACATTTACTGAAAATTCTAATGGGAAACATAAGCCTAGCTTTGAAAATTTCAGAACTTGAAATCCATATGTAGCCTCTTTTTCCATTTAATATCTATTTCTTCGGAAATGTCTATCCAAAAAACTGACGGTAGATTATATTGTTACTATAATTAAACAATTTTAGTATACAAATTCGGTTTCTAAATTCAGTAATATGGAAATAATATGATTCCATCTTAAATAGGATGTAATCACCATGCCAACCTAGAATCATTACCTATCATGAGATATCATTGAATTAATTATGTATGATATGATTTAATAGAATGAAGAAAACTTTTATTAATATCTTTTTAGGTTTTGATTAGATTTTCATAAAATTTGAAATGACTCGACAAAATTCTGCAACGATTATATATATTAAATTTCCAACCATTCGGTTGGGTAGTTTTCGCGCTGTTATAATCAGACAGACCAGACGACGACTATAGGTGCTACGTATTTATATAATTACGAACACACCTAAAAAAAATCCCTGACGGCTCGGCCTACAGGCACAGGTAGATTTCGAAGACGCAGAACGTGGGGCGCATGTTTGTCAGGAATTGCGGAAGAAATGACCTTTTTGCGATGATGCTGCAGTTGGAACCGCCTGCTTCGAAACCAAACTTGTTTGCAGGAGGAGCCAGCAAGGACTTTTTTTTTTTTTTTTTTTTTTTTGCTATAAGAGTTGGTCCTATAAAAAACATGTCAATATAAAAATTTTAGATAACATTAAGGGGATTTTTAATAAATTTAAGCGGATTTGAAATCTTGGGAATTGACAAAGTTATGAATTTTTTTCTTCTAAAACCCTCCTTAAGGCAATTTTTAATTATATCAAAAATCTGTCATACATAAATTTTCGGCCCTTTTCCTAGAAGTAATAATAACTTCAAACGGATTCGATACGTATCATAATTGAGAAATTATGGGTTTTTTCTGTTTTCACAAAAAGTCCCCCCCCCCCATCCCCCTCGGTTCGATTTTGCCCATTAACGAACTTGACCGAGATTTTATGCCCCTTGATTTTATGTATCAGTTTCGAAAAGATGCGGGAGTTGGAACCGCCTACTTCGAAAAATAACTTGTTTGCAGGCGGAGCTGGCAGGGATTTTTTTTTGTTTTTAATTTTTTTTTTGCTATAACGGTTAGTCCTATAAAAAACTTGTCAGTATAAAAGTTTTAGATAATATTAAGAAGATTTATAATAAATTTAAGCGGATTTGAAATCTTGGGAATTGAAGAAGTTATGAATTTTTTTTCTTCTAAAACCCCCCTTCCCCCCCCCCCCCTTAAGGCAATTTTTAATTATATCAAAAATCTGTCATACATAAGTTTTTGGCCCTGTTCCTAGAAGTAATAACAACTTTAAACGGATTCGATACGTATCATAATTAAGAAATTATGGGTTTTTTTTTCTGTTTTCACAAAAAGCCCCCCCCCCTCGGTTCGATTTTGCCCATTAACGAACTTGACCAAGATTTTATGCCCCTTGATTTTATGTATCAGTTTCGAAAAGATGCGGGAGTTGGAACCGCCTACTTCGAAAAATAACTTGTTTGCAGGCGGAGCTGGCAGGGATTTTTTTTTGTTTTTAATTTTTTTTTTGCTATAACGGTTGGTCCTATAAAAAACTTGTCAATATGAAAGTTTTAGATAATACTAAGAGGATTAATAATAAATTTACGCGGATTTGATATCTTGTAAATTGACGAAGCTATGATTTTTTTCCTCTAAAACCCCCCTTTGGGCCATTTTTAATTATATCAAAAATCTGTCCTACATAAATTTTCGGCCCTTTTCCTAAAAATAATAATATCTTCAAACGGATTCGATACGTATAATAATAAAGAAATTATGAGGATTTTTCTGTTTTCACAAAAAGCCCCCCCCCCCATTTCCCCCCCCCCTGGTTCGATTTTGCCCATTAACGAACTTGACCGAGATTTTATGACCCTTGATTTTATGTATCAGTTTGGAAGAGATTTATGCAGAATTTTTCCAGTTATCGTGGTCAGAAGAAAGTGACATAGATAGATAGATAGATATATAAACTTTTGAACTGGGGGTGTTTTTGGGTTCTGGGAGTCATGATCGGCGTAAATCTTCAAAAATTTTTCAAAATTTCCAACTTAGGTGAGAATGTAATAGGTAGTATTTCTTACGAAATCTACCTAAAAAGGAGGACGATGTAATGCACACCCACAACGTATCCAACAAAATTTTTGAGAAGTTGGCGAAGTAAAAAATGGCAATAACACGAAGTTTCAAAAATTGATCCTACTGTAATATTAAATAAATATCTTCCAATTTTCTTTAAAGTAGATAGAAAAAATTTAGTTAAAAATGTAAAATGTTATAGACAAATTAAATAAGAAATTTTGAAAACATTAAATACATTTAACATTTCACGTGCTTAATTTTAGAACATTAGGCGGCACAATTGTTTTACTCCTGCTGTCTATCTTCAATTTTGATTCAACTTCGAATGTTTTGTTGGCATACTCCTGGTTAGGAGTTAATCGCATTATTCTTACATAGCCAGCTTGCTGAGATTGATAACACAGAAAAAATTAACGACTTTACAAAAAAATTAATTGAAACCATGCACACAGCTGCGAAAGCCTCTTTTCGACTGAAAGCAGTCCAAAAGACACGAACATTCTCATTCTGGACACCGGAGCTCAGCGCAGGGAGGAATCACCTTAACGCGCTTCGTCGCAAGTTAAAAGCACTGAGGCAGAATGATCTGTCATCTCCAGACATCAAAATTCTGGGCGCCAAGCGCACCAAGCTGGCAGCCCAGCACAAGCGCAATGTCCTGACAGCAAGGAAGCAGGCTTGGGAAAGGTTCTGTAGCAGCGATAATAACTCTTTTGGTGCCTCTCAAAAATTCTTCTCCGGCAAGTACTTTACTCCAGATGAAATTAAGCTTGAACAACCTCCAAACACAACATCAAGACAAAATAACTTAGAATACCTAACACAACAACTCTTCGGCCCTTCGGCATATCCCACAACTGATAATACAGACATACATTTTACTGCTCCACCAGACAAAACATTCACGAATGCGGAAGTAAAGACAGCACTATATAAATTAAAAGATAAAAAAGCACCCAGACCTGATTCCATAAATTTCCGAATTCTTAAACTCACACACAAAATTTTTCCACAAATCTTCACGCGTTGGGCAAATCTTTGCCTAAGTTACAATTACTTCCCTGAAGTTTTGAGACAAGGAGAAGTAGTATATTTCCTAAAGCAAGGGAAGTCACCCTCTGAACCGAAATCGTACCGCCCGATCTGCCTGCTACCCACATTAGGCAAATTGTTAGAGAAGCTCATTGTTTTTCGGCTCTCTCATTATCTCGAATCAAATAATCTTCTACATCCAAGGCAATTCGGGTTCAGAGAGGGCAGATCATGTGAAAAAGCTTTGCATGCCATCATGACCTCTTGCACCGATAGCATAGCAAAAGGAAACTACACTTCACTGGTCTCACTCGATATTCAAGGGGCTTTCGACAACGTGGAATGGCGTGACATACTCACACAACTACAAGCACTTCACTGTCCCGGGAACATAGCTGGAGTCATCAGCTCATACCTGTCTCAAAGGAGTGTCCTCATAAATTGGGGAGCTGGCACCTCATCCCACCGGCTACAGAAGGGTTGCCCTCAGGGCTCCTGCCTCGGACCAATCCTCTGGCTCTTGGTAGCAAATATACTTCTAAAAGAACTGAACCGCTTCGGATATACTCTTTATGCCTTTGCTGATGACTTTAGCTTCATTTTCTCGGGTCGCACTCGCCGTCATCTGGAGGAAGCATTTGCCGAAGCCCTTCGCATCTTCTGCCAGCTTCTGGACACACTACACCTCACACTATCTTCCAGGAAGTCCCAGGCATTGGTCTTCAATAAGCTACGTCGTCTAGATCCCAATAGACCACCAGTAATGAGGATTTATGGCGTTAGCATACATCACGTACAACAACTCAAAATTCTTGGTATAACAATCGATTCTAACATTAACTGGATCCCACACATTAATTACTTAAGATTGAAACTCATCTCCTATCATCACAACTCACTTAAATTAAGATCTAAATTTAGGGGTGTAAGCAATAACCTTTTAAAAACCTGGTACTTAACAATAATAGAACGCATTATAACATACGGGGCATGCATCTGGGGGGGTAATCTTACAAAACAGGCACTCACAAAATTAACTTCAATCCAAAGGATATTCTTATTACAACTTTCACGCGGGTACCGTACAATATCAACTGATGCACTTACAATACTCACAGGCATTCCACCCATAGCAATAACTTTAAAATATGAATTCAACAAAGCATCCATCCTACAACTTCGACAGGACCACATATCCAACAACCTCTTTCCCAACATAACCATTGAACGCAAAGTCCACGGCTGGCAAATCCACCCTGCGGAAGAGACATCACACCTTCAAGTCAACCCACAACTTAATAGCTACACCCATGCCACCTGCTCCACAATCTTCACTGATGGGTCCCGCACAGATACCGGCGTGGGAGCAGCCTTCTGCGCCACGGAAGGAGACACGGTGACTCATCAGTGGACCTGTAGGCTCGGAGATAACAACTCTGTTTTCCAGGCAGAGCTATTTGCAATCTTCTCCGGCCTAGAGTGGCTAGAGGGTCAATCTGGAGCAAAGGTCTCTATTTTCAGTGATAGCCTGTCTGGACTGCAGGCCATTCACGCACCTAGAACATCTAACCCACTCGTACTAAAAATTAAATTAAAACTCAAAAGTCTATTGTACAGAACACATCTCGGCCACGTCTCAGCGCACAAAGGCACTTTTGGCAACGAGTACGCGGACGAACTCGCAAAACAAGCCACCAAGTATACATCCATTGATCACCACCTCCCAGTGCCCCAGTCGTTCATCAAGAGTGTCCTGAAATCCAGGATCATCTCGGAATGGCAGGAGTACTGGGAACTCACTGATAAGGGCAGGCACACGTTTGACCTAATCCCCAAAGTCTCACTTAACATATATCACCTCACACCATACACCGCAAGCTTCCTAACGGGCCCTTTAAATCATACCTCCACAAATTTGGTTGTGCAGGATCTAATAGGTGTGAGTGTGGCGAGGTGGGATCTCCTACCCACGCCTACCACGAATGCACACTTACTGCACGCTGGCACATTAAACATCCAGCCACTCCCCCTAAGGAATGGCTTCAAAATATTCTTTCTAGACCCACACTTCTGAACAAACTCGAACACATCCACCAATACTTAGCACACATCTCCAACCTCACAAGCTAGTCTGTACCCAGAGCAACTCCCATTCCCTCATATGGCATTGCCCCTTGTCGCGAGTGGAGTTATAGTGTTACTCTGGCGATGCCACAGCGCCCCTTGTCGTGAGAGAGCATGTTTCTGGCGCACAACCCGATAGCTTATCTGCTGTCTGATAACCACGTGCTGTGCGGCACATCATTCTCAAACCATTTCAAGAACCTCGGCACCTCGCTGCCCCGTGTCGTGAGGGAGATCTGTTCTCCGGCAGCGAGGGATTTGTTCTGTGAATTTCGGGCAATAATGGCCCACTGCGATTCACCCGCCCCCTGTCGCGTTTTCCGTCGGGCTCAGCTCTAGCTGAAATTGTATTTTTTTTTTTTTTTTTTTTTTTTAAACCTTAATAAAGGTACCGGGAGGGACACCTATGCTCTACAGACTTGGCCTCCTCGTCTGAGCAGTCCCTGTGAAAATCGCATTATTCTGTTTACGTCTTTAATTTTTTTTTTATAAAATTCGGATAACTTAACACTTTTTGGGATTTTTTATCTTCCATTACATCTAAAGTGTTTTCTATATTTCTGGACAGTTTTTGAAAACGAAGACTTTCTGGAATTTCAAGATTTTTTGGTCTCTCAGGTAATTTTGGGACACTCAATGATGGATTATCAAATTCATCTCCAGTCTCATCAATCTCTTCATATATCGTACCTTTACGTTCCAAAACATCTTCATAAATTTGTTCATTCATTTTCAGTACATCAAATTCATGAACTAACGAAAGTATGCTTCCATGATCTTCTTCAAAAGATGTGGAGATCTCCCTGCTTTTATTTCTTAGATTTAAGACATTGCATAGCAAAAATTTAGCATTTATAAAGTAAGGCCAATTATTCTAAACATTCGTTTGTCCAAAATCGTTTGAACAAATGAAATTTTATATCTGGTATGTCGATATATTCGTACGCTTGGTATATCGACATACCAGACATAAAATTTCATTCGTTCAGGCAATTTTGGGCAAAATAATGTTAAGAATAATTGGCATTACATTATGAATGCTAAATTTTTGCTATGCAATGTCTTAAATTAATCAAATCTGTTTGAAATTTCTAAAGCACTCTATTCTTTAGTGATGTTTTAAACTCTAATTTCCTTAATATTCCTACGTATAAAAGTTTGAAATGGCAACATTCTTAAATTTATTTATTTGAGATATTTTGGCATTCATGTCAACAAGGTATGTGTAAAAAAGAGAGACAGGAAATGTATACTCACATAATCATTGCAGTTGTTCTAAAGCTTTCCAAATCTTAAAAGTAAGGGTTTCATTTAATAAATTTGAAGTTTGGGATAAGCCTTGGCAATGACATTTCCAACTTAAAAATTTTTTTTAGATATTGATTTTTTTTTCATATTTAAAGTACATAAGGAGGGGCTGAGATGAATATTGAAAGTACACAGCAGAAATTTGTTAACAATGTTTATCATATTTTAATATTCAACAATATAATAACATGTTTCAATATTAATATTTTCCTTTAAAAGCCTCAATTTTCATGCTCTTGAAAATTATTTAAAATGGCAAATTTGTTTTTTATTTCTAACCACTGGCAAAAATCTGTAAAAATCACTGTTTTCATCCTGCTAAAATATCATTGTACAATATGGCAGAAAGACATTAGTTCTGTTTTCCACTAAACATAGGGCTTCAAACAGAAGAGAAATATCTCAGGGCTCCTTTATGTTACTAACAGTGACTGTGCAACGGCTTCAAAATCAGAAAGAATGTTTTTCTTTATATCACATTATTATCAATTCAGTTTACTTTGTTTTTAAAGGATTGTAAAACACTGTACGGAATTTACGCCACATTCTTGTTTCTCAAATAACGAGTTTTTTTTTTTCCCGTTTTTGTATAAATAAAATTTTCACCATGAGGCTGAGCCTGAAGACTGGTATAAAAATAGAGTACAAGCTGGTTTCAGGCACAGACTGAGTCCGAGAACTGATATATTTTTTTTTCTTCCAGATTACCGCAATTGTAATGGAAATTAACATTTATTTCAATGAATTTCCAGGTTTAGTTTAAATTTCCCTGATATTTCCAGGTTAACAAAATTCCCTGATATTTTGCATGTTTTCCAGGTCTGTGACCGCCCTGAAAATAACAACCAAAGGTAAATTTATAAGCAAACGTGATTTAAAATATATATAAAATAATCCTTGAATTTTAAGCTGAGAATTACAAGCTGGTTTCAGGCACAGACTGAGTCCGAGAACTGATATATTTTTTTTCTTCCAGATTACCACAATTGTAATGGAAATTAACATTTATTTCAATGAATTTCCAGGTTTAGTTTAAATTTCCCTGATATTTCCAGGTTAACAAAATTCCCTGATATTTTGCATGTTTTCCAGGTCTGTGACCACTCTGAAAATAACAACCAAAGGTAAATTTATAAGCAAACGTGATTTAAAAAATATATAAAATAATCCTTGAATTTTAAAATTCTCACATTTCAAAGCTGGCTGTCATATTTATAAATATGTATACAAAAGGAATACATTAACCTTTTTAGTTTCTAAGATTTACAAAATAAAAAAATTCCATCATTACGCAAGGAAAATCATAAATTAATATTTTATGATCAGATCATATCACCAAATTATAAAAGATTCATAGAATTAATATTTTATGATCAGATCATTAAAATATTAATTTTCTACTACTCTATAAAAAAAATTAAATTATTGATATTTGGTAAAAAGTAACTTATTTACATGTTATTTAAAAAGCATATCCTAGATGGCGTCACACCTAAACCGTACATGGGCATGATCTTGGATCGGAGAATTAGCGTTTTGAAATTTTAAAACTAAATTACACAAATCTGAACTCAAAATACTTTAATCACACTTATGCAAATGATACCTCTTATATCAAAGTATCCAAATCAAGGGATAAAAGTTTTAGAAAAATAATATTTGTGTTAATATGATTTTTTAAAACAATTTCCCTATGCGTTTAACATTAGGCGCTGGATCTTTTGTGGCTGCAGTATATGAAAGTAGAAAAGTCACATGATCACTTTGGTGGCATATTGCTATAATCAAAGATTAGTTCCCAATTTTAGAAACTAGCTAAAATGCTATTAAACCAAGCAACCCGTGGTTGCTGATCAACTTTATTGAACTGTAAGCAGAATTCACTCTTACCAAACTTGTCCCCAGCTAAACTTGAAACTTTTTGATGTCCGGAACATGTACAAGCTTTATCTCAAACAATTGTAAGTTGGCTTCGCTATCCTCATAAGGTAGGTTTTGAAGCAGATCCACTGACACAAACTTATCCATTTTTTTTATATTCAGCAGATTGACCACAGTAGCCTAAATTTGCATAAAACCACAGCGAAAACCAATAACAGCAGATTCCAAGAGACAGAAACACGATTAAAAAAATTAAAGTAAAATAAAGTACAGATGTCGCTCTTGCGCACACAGGTTAATATTGATAGAATGTTCACATTAAAAAAATTAGACTCCTTTTATACGAGAGTTACTACTCAACTACGCCCCACCACCATCAGAGTAAGACAAGAAAAGGGATTGGGGCAAATGCATGCCCAAGATATTTTTCGTAAAACATAAATTTTGAGCCTAAAAATACAGGACATAAATAATGGGTAAACACTTTAAATTTTTACTTCCAAAAATCACTTTTAACTTTATTTAACTTTTAATCCACCACGAATGTGGTCAATCCACAAACATATTGTTGTGGCTTACATCTCACAACAATAGAAATATTTATTTTATTACTCTTAAAATAACTTTCATTTTAATTAATCATTTAACATAGTTCAATTGACAAAGAATTAATATATTTCACTGCTGATTTCTGAAATCTATTCTATTATTTAAACATTAAAATTATCTTTTCATTTTACATTAGAATTTTAAACTATTTACTTTGGAATTTTACATTTAATAAAATAATTTATGTTGAATTAAATTTACAAAAATTTAAGAATGGAACTTCAATTAAAATATGGAAGGGCGTTGTGTTCTAGCTCCCATAAGCAAGTTAAAATAAATTTATATAATCCCAACAATAACTCCAAGTGTGTGGTCAGTGTGAATCGTAAATTATAACTTCTTTTCTTTCTAATCTTTAACAGATATGATTATAACTCTCCTCTTATCATATAAATCTATAAACAAAATATTGCATTCTTCACATCTTAATCTGAAATTTTTAAAAGTTAATTTTCTCTCTCATGTACTATTCATAAACTACTAAGAAATGAGTCAATTTCAGTTTAAGAAATTACAAACCTAAAAATAAATAATTTAGACAAATTAATTAAACAGGAATTCACACCATAATATAATCAAATCAAAAACTCAATTTAATCTCTAAACAAACTACAATGGTCTCATTTCATTAGTAAACTTAATTCTGTTTCTTAAATTCTTCATGTCTTCAATTAAATCATATCTGAAAAATTAACTTGTCTTCAATAACTGATGTTCAATAACATGATGGATCTAGTTGATTTACAAAAACGTAATATCAAAAACAAATCTTAAACTCTATATTAATTTCACCTCAACACCAAAATACTTTAAAAATTCCACCATCAGCAAAAACTTAATTTACTTAAAAGTCCATTTGCCAATTTTGATCATTTATCTTAAATCAACCAGTTCCAACAGGTTATTCTCCAAATCAGATTTAATGAATACAGACAGTTCAAGGAGGAAGAACATAAACACATGAGAAATAATTCATTATAACTTCAAACAAGAACGAAAAATCATGCGTCAAGCATAGATTATATAGCACTTTCCAACGCTTCCAAAATAATTGTACAAATCATACCGTTTAATAAGCTAAAAGTTAACATCTAAGTAAACAATTTAGAAAACGCATAACATATTTAAAAACATAATTTCATGAATTTCCAACATATACAATATTCGGAAAAATATCCGAATACTTTTATTCAGCCCTGTATAGGATCTATAGATTTGTATATAGACTACATAGGATGATAATTTTAGCTCAGTTAGCAAACGCGTAGCACAGTTTAAAATTTTCCGTCTGGAGTTTGTCAATAAACAGAAATGTGTTCGCGAACTTTTGTGCTGCCCTGTATAGGATCTACAGAATTTATACACACCACGTAATAGACAAAAAGCAAGTTAAAATTAAAATCGCGTTCAATAACTTAAAACGCACTTCCAGGAATTATTGTTAACAGACAGTAGAGAATTCTTTTGCGTGTCCCTGTAAATGAACGATGACTGCTATACAAACAATATTCCGTAGTAAGTCTCTTGTAATGCACCTTAGTGATCTATTTAATTTCAATGCGTTTAAAATAGTGAAACATTATTTAAATAAACCGCAGACGATTTTTCTCCATAGACGTAATGTAACGGAATTATTTTGACTGTCCCTGTAAAGTAACTATAAGTGCTATGCACACCCTGTTCCATATTAAGCTTCTTCTAATGCACCTTAGTAATATATATAAATTACAATGCGTTTAAAATAGTGAAACATTATTTAAATAAACCGCAAATGATTTTTCCCCATAGACCGCAATGTAACGGAATTCTTTTGAGTGTCCCTGTAAAAAAACTATAAGTGCTACACACTTCCGTTGAAATAGGGAACATGCTATAGATAACGACAATAACATATAAAAATTGCAGAGCAATCCGAGCATATTTACGGGAGTTAGAGCACGGACAGACGGCAGACGGCAGACGGCCAGACAAACCGAAGTCATAAGCACTTTTCAACTAGGTTGGAAAGTGCTAAAAACACTTACCGACTAAAACATTATTAATAAAATAAAATTTAATCTTCTTCGTAATTAAAAAAAAAAAAACACTACTTGAACTAGTCTGTATTTTCTGAAAATTAAATGATGCTGAAAGTCGATATTCTAAATAAAAGGGATGCACTGCAGGATTAAATGAAAATTCAATTTTTACAGGAACTAAAATTTTATTGCACAGAATATTATTACAAAATTATATATCTATATTTTAGTTTCAACATCAATTTTTCAAAACTCATTTGCATTCAAGATTATTAACTAATCACCATTTAAATCATAATACTGCTTATTGTTGCAAGATGAATTTTCACAATTATTATTCATTACAATACTAAAGCTTAGGTTTATAATTTATTACATTTTCCTGTAAAAATTACAAAAGAAGAAAAACTTAATTGGAGCTACTGGTATGAGTCATTAAAAAATTACATTAAAAGTGGATCATAATTTCCAAATCCAGAATTATTAAAATAAAATAAAATAATTAAAAATAAGGAATTCCCAAGGTTATATGCATGCTAAGGAAAGTATAAGGAAATAAAGGAAAGAAAATATAGAAAATCTGGTGATAATGGGCCCATCTCTTTTTTTCTTAGATATTTTTTTTTACAACTGCTCCACTCTTGGCTTTCGTTCCAGACTGACTGAAAAATTCAGTGCCTCATGCCGATTCAGTGCCTCATGCCGCCTCTGATCACTTCTGTTCCTTCCATGCCTGCGCGCAAGTAAAGAGATCTTTAAAAATTCCTTGCATAAGATATTGAACTTGATGACAATTTATTTTCTATTTTAAAACATGATGAAACAAGCCGTAGGCTTCATGGAAAATCAAGAATTTATTATTTAAAAAATGATTTCTCGACTCTGCAATTTTGAATTCATTATATTCATGCGCTCACGGGACGACACTATCTTCCTGCCTCCAATGTCACTCTCGGTGGGAAAAACACCTCTGTAGACCAATGATGTTGCTGCAGTCACAGTTAATGATGCAAGATTTCAAGAAAACAGAGAAAGCATGATAGAAAATAAAAATAGTAATAAAAGAAACATTAATTAAATTCCAGTAGACTCCAAAAATATTAATTAACCTCTATTAGCTCCATAATTAATAATTTAACTCCAGTAGCTCCCAAATTAATGCATAAATAATATTTTTACAAAATACACATTTGGAAATAGAATCACAATTCAATCAGTCGAATATAAATACTCAAAAAATTTACAATTAACAAGAAGAAGCGTGCATTTTTCAATTTCTCAATGTATGGATAACAGACCTCCAATATATGTTAGTCTCATTGACTCAAGACATACATTCACTTAAAATACTTTTATTAAAGTATTGTTTTAAACTACACATTCATTATCATCTACACATACATAGCATTCACCATATTTATCAATACATATCATAAGTTCATCTTTATTAAACTTGAAAAGCATTTAAATATATACATTTTATTTTCAAATACATCGTTTTTACTTACCTTTAAGCTTTTATCTGACAAACTGGTTTTAACTATTCTTAAGAAAAATACTTTTAATCATACTTCTATAAGCCATAAAACGAAAACACTTTTTAGCCATATCGCTCAAGCACATTCTAGTTCACTCGGAAAGCTCACATAAACAAATGACATAGTGTGTCGATAACTCAACAGATGCCGGCACACACAGTCATTCGTATTGGCCGATCATATGCTCACCGTAGCAAGGCACGTGTATGCAGATTCCCATGGAAAGTTCACGAAAGGTGGGTGTTTCTCAACACGTCAGGGGTGATTCTGAGTAAAAAAAAAAAATTCTGAAATTCACAGCAAATTTTCTGAAAAGTTAACAGAGGGGGGCGGGGGGGGTGTCCACTACCGCCATTTTTTTTTGAGTCTTTTTGATGAAATTTGCGTTTTTTCGCGATCTTTTGATGAAATTTAGTTTTTTACAAGATCTGTTGATAAAATTTGCGGTTTTTTGACGAAATTTTCCATTTTTCGTGATATGTTGACAAAATGTGGCTTTTTTTGCGATCTTTTAAAGAAATTTGTCGTTTTTCCCCAATGTTTTGGACAAAATTTGCCGTTTTTTCGTGATTTTTTGAAGAAATTTGCCTTTTTCGCAATGTTTTAGACGAAATTTGCCGTTTTTTTGCGATTCTCTGACGAAAGTCACGTTTTTCCCGCGATCTGTTGACAAAATTTGCCGTTTGTTCGCAATCTGTTGACAAAATTTGCCATTTTTTCGCGATGTTTTGACGAAATTTGCCGCTTTTTTGCGATGTTTTAATGAAATTTGCCGTTTTTTTTCGCAATGTTTTAACGAAATTTGCTGTTTTTCACAATGTTTTTGACGAAATGTGCCGTTTTTTTCGCGATTTTCTGACAAAATTTGCCGTTTTTAACAATGTTTTTGATGAAATTTGTCGTTTTTTCGCGATCTTTTGACGAAATTTGCCGTTTTTCGCAATGTTTTTGATGAAATTTGCCGTTTTTATGCGATTTTTTGACGAAAATCACGTTTTTCCCGCGTTTGTTTGACAAAATTGGTGACTTTTCTTCGAACGAATGACGAGATTGATTTTTTTGTTTGATTTCATTTGCCGAAATACCGATACATTTTATGTCCGAATTTTCGGATTTATGACCGATATTTTTTTTTATTTTCGGAAATCATTGCCTTAATTTTTCAGAAAATTCGGACCCTGCAACACGTGTTGATGTCATTGTAGTATAAATAGAAGCTGGTACTTTCTCTCAATATACTTAAATGGATGAATGGTAATCAGTCTTGAAATTGGCGATCGTATTTATGACATTGTTGGAGTTTGTTTATGGTCTTTTATGTTAATTATTTAAACTGGTGGATAATGTCTTATTTTAAGTTATAGAAAAGTCAATAGTCAAAATAGTCTTAGCAGCTTAATGCAAGAATTAGTTTGTGTACTTCAACTGTCTACGATATCATAGTTCTGTGAATATGTTTATATACATTGTCTTCAAATGAATATACTTGTTGGATATCTACTGTGGATTATACAAGAAAGACTGTGAGTAATCATTTTCAATAAAAACTGGTCTTCAATTGAAAAATTTATTTTACTTTTGTTCACTATATATATATAACTTTCAAGCTTTACCTTTTCATAACTTTGAACATTACGTTTTACTTTGATTTACAAGTCATGATGCAAAAATCCAGCAAATGTTTTCACAAACACTATTTACTTACGTCGAAGCTAACTTTTTGAAATAAACTGTTCAGTTAGCATTTATTTTATTTCAACACTCAAGAGTCAATTAATAAAATATCAATTTCACCAATATAATCGTTTTACTATTAAATACAAATGGTCAATATATATTTATTTCAGAATCAGTTTTGGTGGACAGTGTGAGAATTTTAAATAAAAATTGTGTGCCAGATAATAATTTACATTTTAATTAACTTAGCCTTTAACCAACCTGCAAACCATAACTGTAACTTTAACTTTAACCGCGAATAACAACAAACAGTATTTAGTAAACAAAACATTCCATAATTACTTTAAATTTTAAAAGTTATTCATTATAAAAATTGATTTAAAATAATTTAATTTATTTTTTAATTTCAGTTGTGTTTTGCAACACCACACACTCCACAAACATAGCACAAAAAATTTCATATCAAACATCCTTGAATGTGCAAGATCTATCACTGATTCCTGGAAGCTTACATACCTTGTGCAAGACTAACACAAATTAAAATATTCAAAATCTAAAAGTCAAAATAAAAATAGCATCGAAAATTTTTCCTCAAACACAAAATACTCAAAATGTTTAAAATCACCTTGCACAAAATTTTCCTACCACAAAATCTGCATCAATGCCAAAAACCATATGCACTAAATTTTCTTCATAAAATTCGTAAACTACCAAAACAGAAACATCACTAATGAAGACTGTTATAGGAAAAATTTAAGTTCTTAACCCTCTCATTCCCCTGAACCTCATATGAGACTCCTATTTCAAACTCTGATCAAACATATATAAAATGCTCAAATAAAAAAGAAAAACATTATTTTTATTGCTAATACTTATTTAAATCTCATATGAGGCTTTAGATTGTTCTAGATTCTGTTATGAGATAGCAGTACTCCAGTTTATGATTGCAGGTTATTTTGGTTTCATGCTGACTTCATTTTTTTAAATCGCTCACTTGTAAAACAATGTTTGTTTAGCAAATGTAAGAAAATTATTTCTATCATTCTAAGACATGCATTTATGATAATAAGGGGTTAAATATGTTTCTAAATTAAAAATAGGTGTTATAACTGGGAAAGAACATGAAGCCTCATATGAGGCTTAGTGTTCCTAATGCGAACACATCAATATTATTGATAATAACGATACTTATTTCCGAATTTAACTCGACTATTATATAAAGTATTAAAATAAGTTTTAAATTTTGCTTTAAAACATATAATCTTTATTCTTTTATTGTTCTCATTCTACATCACTACACAACCCTTTAGTCCTGCAAGCCTCATATGAGGCTCTTCCAAATTTAATAGAAAGAGACATTGTATAAAAAAAAAATATATTTCTATGTAATTTATAGCAACATTTTATATACAAAAAATTGTAGAATTTTTTTTTATTCAATTTATAATAATTTGGGAATGAGAGAGTTAAGTAAGACAAGAAACTAACCCTTTAACACTGGACTTGTTATGCATGTTTCGATCTGTATTGATATATTTTTAAACAAAAAGTCTTTCCAAATGAACCTAATGTTGGGATCCGACTGCTTTCAGCAACATACCTCGAATTTGTATGATTGTATATTTTTAAATGAAAACCCATCCAAACAAACCTACAGTTAGGGGGCCTTTGGCAGCATACGTCTCAAATTTGTATAATTTTATATTTTTAAACGAAAATCTATCCAAACAAACCTAGAATTGGAGGTCTTTTGGCAGTCTACTCCGAGAATTCTATGCATGCACTCTTGATCTGTTTTTGCAAACAAACATCTGATTTGTATGATTTTATATTTATTAAACAAGAATCTTTCCAAATGAACTTTTGTAGCTATTGGTGATTTAATTTCTGATATTTAGATTTATTAAACTTTCAATTTTGACCAAAAGTTTCTGAGAAAACCTAAATAATATAAAACATACAAGTTTATTATATGGTGTTCCTTATTTAAATTGTTAAATCATTACACATTCATTTTTTAAAGTTATAAAAATGCTCAAGTGGCAATATTAAAGAAAATTTTAAGTATTTTATCTTTTAGCTATATATATTTTCTTTTTCTACTGACATGGATTGAGTACATGGACAGTTAAGTAAAAGAGTCACACCATATGAAAAACAGATAACAAATTCAAAAAGATGTATTGAATTTTGCAATTTATTTTCCTTTATGGCTTGTGCCTATGGCAATGAGCTTTTATTGTAAAAATAAATGGATAATAATATCAATATGCACAAATTCGGAAATTGTTATTAGAAAAATACTTCTGTAATTTTAACTAAAGAAAATATTTTACAAATTTTGCTTTTCTGTTCATTTTTATTTACAATATCATTAACAATTTTATTTTAAGAAAAAGTCAATGTACACTTTTATACTTTTAGACATTTTTAACAAAAATCACACATATATACAATAAAATTTAAATTTAGGTAACTATTTTTGACTGATTTCGAAGTCACTCAGAAAACCTGTATACATGTTTACATTTCCTTGTACAGTGTCAATAAATGAAATAAACCCACATTAAAATTATGTTATTTCAATTAATGTAAAAATTCATTTGAATTCTCAAAAAGAAGAAAAAAAAAAGATAAGAAACAAGAGAAAAACATGATATGAAAGGAAAATGTAGAGGCTGTTCGCACATTTTTAGATGAGTTTGTTTTGGTGTAAAAAAAAATTCCGTCTGCTTAACAGAAATAATTTTTCACAGCTAACATGTTTTTGAAAGTATAAATTCTCGTCTGACAACTGAATTTTTTAGTTTACATGCAAAATAGCGATTTAAAGAACCGGTGGTTGGAAGGCTATATTTCTGCACTTTCCAAATTTTCCTCCACTTTCCGAGAATTGTACGTATTGGGTTATTAGAAAATGTTGTGAAAGACATCGTTTTTCTATATTTAAAACTACAGTTAGGTAAAGGTAGGTAATATTGTCAATACGACAGGGTAAAAACTGTGAATATCTGGCTTCAAGTGGAAAAACTATTACAAATATTTACCCAATAACAAAAGAAATTCTTCAAATATTGCAAAGGTAAGATCTTTAATGGTAAAAGAAAATATTTTACGTCGAAGGAATGTTGTTAAATCGTTAAAATGCCCACTGTCAATAAAATATTTTTGCTGGCAATAATGCCCTTTCCTACTGGCCTAGTGCCCTTTTTTGTGACCAGCACCCAGTCCTTTTTTTCTTCTAGAGTGAACATTACATTTATTATCATTAAAAAAAGAAAAAAAAATCTTAAAACATGGTTTAATGTATCTAAAGAAGGTAGGATTTATGATTAAACTGATGTAAGATTTATGATTGTTGCTGGCTTTGTATATAATGGCAAATTAAAAATAAAGAAAGTGGAGAAAAATATTAAGATCAATTTCACATACTATCAGAAACATATTTTACTTTCAATCTTCAAACATGAAATACAATCTCTTTAGCCCCAATGTCATCAATCTGTTAACTGCATCGAGATAAAGCAAGCAGCCACATATCGCAATCCAATGTTAATTTCCTAGAAAAAATGGTACAAGAAACGAATATCAGGGCTATTATACCCTTCACTGATATACCTGTTATATCTCCTGATGCATCATCCAGGGACTTTTGTGCTTTTAGACTTTTAAAAAGCACGTTATCTGAGTGTCAATCTATAACCCTTCATGGATTTTGGAAATCTGTACAAGAGGAATGGGCCAAAATACCTCTTACAAAACTACAAGAGGCATTATTGTCATGGAAATTACAGTGTTGAAAGGTAGTTCAGAATAAAGATTACCAAATTGAAGATTTAAAACAGCAATATTTTATGTAAAATAATTCTATAAGTACCATATCCTGAAAATTGGCTAAAAAATGTGTGAACACACACTGTATTCCATAATTTTCAAATGAAACAACTAAATTAAACCAAAAACTATATAGCTTGTTGTTTACACAAAGGGCAGTTCCCGGGAGCCAGCCAGGGAGGCATAATGGCATTAAAATGCTCTAATGATGTGAATCATTTCACATGGCTTGTATATTTTAATTACAAAGTTTGAAAAAGATGCACAGGATTCCAAAGTTCTGGAAGGGGTAATTACACACTGACCATGATAAGTTGACTGATGACATTGAAATATTTTGTGAAGGTACAGGGAAAAAAGAAGCTACAAGACATAAAAAGTGAAGAAAATGTATATATATATATAAAACACTAAGGTACGTAGAGGCAAAAAAACGATTATTTCTCTTTTGCCGATGGCAACGAGTGGTTTGTTTTCACTAATTTGCATATATGAAGAAAAGTATTTGAGATATCGACTTAACACTCACCCCACATATGTAGAAAAATTTTCTGCATCCAAAAATGCAATTTTTGTAAAAATCCGTCGGTATTTTTTCTAATTTTTTGCAAAAAACTAGCTAATTTCTGAAAAGGAAAGAAAATTAAGTGCAAAGTCAAACCAAAGAACATGCCATTTTGTTATTAATTAAAACATTAGCTCCACTGTTGTACCTTATGCAGTTTAACTTCATTGTTGTCCCCATCGTTATGAGATCAATATTACCGATGCACATATTTGTGATTTATAATATAGGTTGAATAATAAATAATAATAAAGGAATAAAATATTCTTATTGGGGGAGATTTCTGTCAAGCCACCCAATAAACTGAAATTAAAGCCAGGAGCTATCATAATGTTACTAAGAAAATTAGTTCTTTCTAAAGGTCTGTGCAATGGTAGAAGACTTATAGTTAATAACTTGCAGAATAACATTATTGAAGGGGAAAAAAATATATTCCAATATTAATGAAGCTTTTCTCATTTAAATTTAAGCATATACAATTTCCTATCCAATTAGCTTTTTCAATGACTATAAATAAAGCCCAGAGTCAAACTTTTGAAAAAAAATTGCTTAGATTTGTCAAAACAAGTTTTTAACTGTGGTCAGTTGTATGTGGGTCTTTCAAGAGTTAGATCTTTTGATTCAGTTTCTGTAGTATCGCCAAGCTCTGAAATTTACAATTGTGCATATAAAGAAGTTTTCGATGCTACAAATTTAAAAAACAGAAAAAAATATTTTGATAATTATGAATGATGTAGATATTTTCAATATAAAATGTATACACTTTTTTAATTTTAAAGAGTATCCAGTAATTATTGTGTGCATGCAAAAGTTTTTATATGCATGATGCTGAAAAAATACCTCTGATTTCATATTTCTAAATGGTGTCCCTATCTTATGATGTGTATAGATATATTATTTCAAAGTACCCAGTCCTAAGTGGAGAAATTTTTATGCATAGTATTTATATTTATAATGCTGAAATTCATGTATTCTAATATGCATAGATTTAAAAGAGTAAACACTAGAGTGCAGATGTTCTGCATGAGATCGGCTAGTTTGATGAAAAATGAGATACCACTAGTTACTAGTTGAGATTCATACTTTAATTATTGAATAAATTCATCTAAATTTGCATACTCATAGGCTAACTTATTTTGGGTAGGCTATACCCCCCCCTTATTTCTTCCACAAAACTGCCAATGTCATACACCAAACAAGCATATCGGCCAAATTTCAAGCTAAATGGATACTTTTTATGATAGTAATCAAGAGACAGATAGATAAACAGACACAAAAATCTAACTAGGTCTTCACAATATCCCTCAACAGATGTTTTAATAAAAATGTCCAATTCAGATGTGTATCAAATGAAGAATACCAAGAAAATTACAAAAGTATACAATATACATATCTTTAAATAAAAACAAAATTAAACAACAAAAAATCAGACATAGATTATGAAACACTTTCCAACAGTAACAGTATATTAGAAATTTCAATTTTTCATACAATAGAATGAGATATCTAAATAAGCAATTTAAAACACATATAACTCCGTAAAAATACATTTTTAGCAATTGCTGTCCATATGCGGTAACGTGTGTGAATTGTGTTATGCAACCTTTCTATAAAATTTATACACACCACACAATACACTAAAAATTAGATGTTTAAAAATGTATATCACAACAGTAAATGCACTTACAGCAATTATCGATCATAGTCAGTCTTGTAACCAAATTCTCTTGTGTCTCTCTGTAAATGAATGAAAAATGTTATACATTCCATAATCTATAGAAAACATGTTGTGATGCATGCACCTTAGTGCTCCTCTTAAATTTCATTATGTTCAAAGTATCATAATGTCATTAATATCACCACAGCCAACTTTTCCTCATAGATCATAATGTAATGGAATTCTGTGCCCTTTGTATCTGAACTATAATTGCTATTTATTCTATACTCCTGAGAACACGTGTTGTAGTCCACTTCAGTGAGGCATAATAATCTCATTATTTATGAAACATTGTAACATTAATAAAATACACCATAAATAATTTCTTCCCATAGTTCATAATATAACAAAATTCTTTTATGTGACTTTGTAAACAAACTATAATTGCTACACACTTCACTTTCAACACCGAACATCCTGTACTAAACCTCAATAACATATAAAAATTTACATGGCAAACTGAGTATATTTACAAGAGTTAGCAGGAAGATGGACAAACTGAATTCATAAACACTTTCTAACTTTGTTGAAAAGAGAAAACAAGAAAAAAAAATCATGCATCAAGCACAGATTATGAAACACATTGAGAATACTGTACAAAACTTCACCATTTAATAAGGTGAAAGATGAGGTCCAAGTAAACAATTTGGAAAATGCATAACACATTTGAAAACCCAATTTCAACAATTACCATCTATCGTCAGAAAAATGTCAGAATTTTTCTGTACATGATCTATAGATTTGTATATATACTATATAGTATGCAAAAATGTAGTTCAGTTAGGAAACATATTACATAGAATAAATTTTCTGTCAATAAGCAGAAATGTACTCTAATTCTTTTGTGCAGACCTGTATTTTATCTATAATTTATACAGATCAAGTAATATGCAAAAAATAGTTAAATTTAAAAACGCATGCCACAACTGAAACACACTTCCAGTAATTATTGATCATAGATAGTTCTGTAACCAAATACTTTTGTGTGTCCTTGTAAATAAACAATAAATGCCATGTACATCTTATTCTATAGTAAGCATCTTACAGTGCACCTAAGTGGTGTATATCAATTTCAATATGTTTGAAATAATGTAACATTATTAAAATATATGACAAACAATTTTTTCCGATAGACCATAATGTAATTTTCTTTTGAGTGCCCTTGAAAATGAATTGTAAATGCTACATACTTCTTTTTCACCACAGGACACACCATGGTAAACCTCAATTACATGGCAACCCCAGGGCTCCTACTGCCTAATGGCATAAAAAATAGTTGCTTTAGTAGCCTACAATGAAAAAAATAGTATCCAAAATTGTACAAAAATAGTAGCCAAAATGAGGTAACAGAAAACGAAAAAAACTTTTATTGCCTATTACAGCTACAACTTTAATTTCATTTTGGAGATAAAAATGAACTGAAGAAGAAACCCGTCAATAAAAATAGTTCGATTAAAAAAAAATAAAAAAAAGATGCATTCTATAAAGAAAAGACATATGCAACTTTTATGTGAATAACTGATGTATTCTTTGCAAGAAATTTATGCAAAATACAATAGCAAAATTGACATTAAAAAAGTCTCATTTTATAGCCACCAATGGATTAATCAAATCTATCAAAAATAAGTAACAAAGAAAGAAAATATTCTAAATTTAAATCTGTCATTAAATTTAAATATTGCGATAGAAAACATGATTTTCTATTTCAAAGTATCATAATTTTTCAGCTCGCTTATTAATTCAAATTTCTGGTATGAAACACATTTATACTATGAGCTACAAGGTTAAAAACAAATACGATTCACACAGCCACAGTGAACAAATCTACATTGAATTGTATATGGATCATACAGCAGTTGAAGGGTTAAATACCTTTAAGAGCCTACACTAGTCACGCGAAGAAACGCTCAAGCTAATGTTAAGTCTATGGGAAAGTTCTTGGCAGATTTCTTGCTCGCATAATATTTTTAAATGATTTTTTTTGCATAGGATAGCTGAGGTCGATCTCTAACGTTGTTAGTTTTTACTTTTTTGATTTTGGTTAGTTTTTTTTTATAAGCGGACGCTTTCAATTTTGGAACCGGTTCTGAAAGTGAAAGTACCCTTATATAAAATAAACTGGAACCAAAATCGAAAAAGTAAAAACTAACAACGTTAGAGATCGACCTCAGCTATCCTATGCAAAAAAATCATTTAAAAATATTAAAATCTGAGCAAGAAATCTGCCAAGAACCTTCCCATAGACTTAACATTAGCTTGCACATTTTTTTGCATGACTGATGTAGGCTCTTAAGAACAACAAGAAATTACGATAAATATACTGTAAAGGATATGGGTGGTAGTCAAACCAAAAATCAGAAATTTCCCACTGAAATTTGTATGATTGGCATCTTTCCACTACAATTTAGATTAGAAAGAGTAATTTCTTTATTTCAAATGGAATTTTTTTTATAGATTTTTAAAGATGGAATTGAAAACTTAAGAAATTGATACTGAAATATTACGTCGGAATATTGGATTTAAAAAAAAAAAAAGAAGGGAAGAGTTGGCAGTTCTAGTTCAAGGACTGATGAAAAATGTATTTTTTTACAAAAGTAGTAGCTGGGATTTGAAAATAGTCTTCTTTTTTTCTGGTTTTCTCTCAAAATAGTTGCTGTTGAAGGGTTTTGGGCTAAAATAATAGCCATAGTCACCTGATGCTGAAAATAGTCACTTTTAGTAGCATTTTAGTTGCAAATTGACAGCCCTGAAATCCAAGTACATGTACGAGAGTTAGAGAATGAACAAACAGACAGACTAAATTCATAAACACTTTTAGACTATATTGAAAAGTATAAAGAATTGCAATTTTACATTTTGTGTTGACCTACTAACAAAGTTGCAAAATTATCAACACCCAAATAAAGAATAATGAAGCAGATGTTAAAATGCAATGTGATACAATAACTCACAGATTCTCTATGTACAGTGCTAGAGGGGGAATCCTATTATTTTTGCTGCAGATTAATTGTATAAAAACAATGTCCTTATGAATTGATTGTGATTTTGTATGCATGTATTAAGAATGGAGAATATTTACATATTCAAATTTGTATTAACTTTTTATTTTTTAATGGTAAGACCCAATTTTAACAAAGTATTTTTATCCTAAATTAATTTTATGCAGATACTGAATTTGGAGACATTAATGTCAAAAGTTTTAGGATTAAAATGATTTCAAGTTTTGATCCTATTTTTATATATATTTTCCAAAGTAATAATTAATGCTATCATTTCATGTTGATTTTTTGCATGAACATGTTACTAAAAAAGTCAAGCACAAATATCTTAGTTTTAAATTTCCACAACTTTATGATATGAAATTAATATTAAAAAAATTGTGAATTAACCAAGATTATACTGTATTTGATCTATAAATGCTTCCTATACATTAGGGTGGGTCGAAAAAACCAAAATTTATATAATCGAAACGTAATAGTGCGGGAAAGTTGCCATTGGTAACAATGAATAAATTCACAAAATATTACACCAAATGGTTAATATCTTTTACTGCCACAAATGGGGCAAAGTTTAAAAAAATCGCAATTTTTCTTTTTTTTTTTTTAAATTAAATTATCCAACTATACCAATACAATTTCTAATAGAATGCAACAGCTACATCAAGATGTTAGTAATGTTCCAGTAAAATTTAATTATGGTGAAATCATTTCTATTACCGCCGTAGGGGCAGTCAAAATTTTGAAAAACACAGCAAAAATTTCAATTTTCCGTTTTTTCTAAATTTTTATTAAATGTCTACAATTAAATAAATTTACAGCTAGTAATCAACTAAATGCATTTTTAGTTGTGTTTTCAACGGAGTTTTCAATTACTTTTTTACATTAAAAAAATTGTCAATTTCATATGTTCAAATGATTTATTGTAGTACTTATTTCGGCTAAAATTACTAGAAAAATAAAAAGGGGCGAGCGAGCAAAGCGAGCTGAGATTGCGCAGCGGTCTCAATGTGAATTGCATTGCAATTCACGGGGGGTTGACGAGCGTTAGCGAGTAGGGGGCTGAGCCCCCTAGTAACTTATAAATGTCTAGTAATTTTGATCATGAGCATTGCCAACCAGGGACGAGAGCGGCCCGCCCCTCCTAAATTTGAGAGAAAGTGGCTTTTTGAAGGGATTTTGGGGATTTTCCGGAAATTTTCAGGGATGTTTTTGTTGGGAGTGGGGGCAGAAGTGAAAAATGAGGGGGAATTTATGTAAGAGGCTTCCCCTTACCGAAAAAAATCACCAAAATTTACCGTAAAATCGCAAACATTTTTTCAAAAAGCCCCTTTTTCCCAAATTTAGGAGGGGCGGGCCCCTCTCGTCCTTGGTTGGCAATCCCCATCATCAAAATTACTAGACATTTATTAGTTATTACTATATATAATGTTAATTTTTTTAATAGTAGACATATAATAAAAATTGTAAAAAACGAAAAATTTAAATTTTTGCCATTTTTTTCAAAATTATGGCTGCCCTTGCGGCGGTATTAGAAATGATTTCACCATAATGAAATTTTTTTGGAGCATTACTAACATCTTGATGTAGCTTTTGCATTCTATTTGAAATTGTATTGGTATGGTTGGATTTTTTTTTGGGGGGGCGGGGGAGGAGCAAAAAAAGATTTTTTTTTTTTTAAATTGTGGCCTCCTTGTGGCGGTAAAAGATATTAACCCTTTGGTGTAATATTTTGCAAATTTATTCATTATTACCAATGGCAACTTTCCCGGACTATTATGTTTCGATTATATAAATTTCGGTTTTTTCGACCCACCTTACTATACATGCATACAAAATATTAAACTTTTCATCTGAATCGTTTGTTTGGTTATCCTTCAAAATCCATATACCAGTCTATCATTATAATGTGGGCTAGAAATTAAAAATGTGATTGATTTTATTTAATTGTATTTTAATACACAGTAAAATCTGTTACAATGGAATCTGTATATAATAGAATCCAGCCTTAAATGGAAATTTTTCATAGTTCTGGTGAAAGGAATAACATGCGTTGAAAAGAACTAAGTCCATACTTTGATATTTTTTATTTTAAGATGATTTCAATGTTTTTTTCTGTTTATTAACCATTTCATGAAGAAAAAAATTCGGTCTGTGTACTACCTATGCATGTTTAGGAGGGAGGAATTTAAAAGTTGAGTGTTGAAAAGTACTATGTCCATGATTTGGGAAATTTCGAACTAGAGCTTAGTTCTTTTCAACCATCTCCGATTCAACTATACTGGCTAAGATGAAATTTTTTTTTCAATCCCTTAAGATGCTGTCTAAACAGGTTTTACTGTAGTTTTAAATATGTTTTGACCTGTGAACAGAAAAAATTGTTAAATTCTGCTAAACTTGTAATAAAAGTAATTACAATATTGAAATTTTCATTATTATGAATACTTGTTATAAGTATTTTATTTTAATTTGCAGTGAGCTCCTGAAATTGACTCTTATAAAATGGTTAATAACTAACTGTAGAAAAGCTGTAAAAATCTGCATTTAGGGTACTGGAAAGATTGTGTAAAATTTGACAGTTACTAATGAGAAAACTAAAACTTGTATTTATTTTCACATGGAGATAGTTTCCCAAGAAAAATTTTGAAACATCAAATAAAATTACACATTATCAACTAGTACTGATTTCATTTTCCTGCTATTATTTGTAGCAGAACCAGCAAGGTGTTTTTATTATTTTACCAGGACTGAACATAAACTAAATTCTAGTACATATGTGCTGCTTCTGCCAGAGGTTATATATATATAAATATATATATATATATATATATATATATATATATATATATAGTGAAGTGCCCGGTACAGGGGAAATAAAAAGGTTGTTCCTGGATCGACATCAAGTGACCATTTTTACTCTCCTCCTCCTCCATTATTTTTTAGATTATGTGATGATGCTCGCTGCAAGACTTGTCCATTTGCTTCTCAGAAACATATTGTATCTGATCCTAATTTATCAACTTTTTGTAAAGCATTTAATGTAATTTATAGCATAAACTGTAACCTATGTGGTTTGAAATATATAGGTGAAACATCAGGTCCATTACATAAACGTATTAATCAACATCGTTCCGACACTAACAAAAACAAAGCAAAAAATTTACAGTCCACAGCAGAAATACAACATTTTCATAAACATAAATTTAAAAATATTACAATTGAAATTATACAAATAATAAAAGCTAAATCAGAACGTTTATTTATGGAGTCTTCATATATGAAATATTATAACACTATTTATCCTTATGGACTTAATAGTGAATTATTTAACAGACCAGTTAAAGTTTTTTCAACAAATAATACTACAGATTATTCTCCTATTTATCTTACTCTAAATCATAATTTAAATCATAAAACAACACGTAACAAGCGAGGAAAATGTACTGCTAAAGTTGTTATTTCCAATAAATTTATTCTTAAACAAATCAACACTCTTCATCAAAACTATATTAAGAACTACAACTGGTTTTTAATACGAAAATATATTTTTGCTATTAAAAAGAAACTGACAGTACAATATTTAAATGTATTTCTTAGTAAATCTTACTCAAATCATTTCTCTGATATTTTCTATGATCTAATTATGACAAGAGCTAATCTTTTTAACATTAATTTAAATAAAAAACAAAAAATTCATAACACTAATACTCAAATAATTATAACTTTTTCAAATCAAATCTTTAATAAAATTAATATTAATTCTATAATTAATGATAAAAACTGTTATTTTCCTATAAAAAATCTTCAACTTTCAAAGACATTTAAATATCCTACTACAATTGGAAGAAAGATTTTTAACTATAATGCATTTTCAAAAAATACATCTGATGCTAGTACTTTTCAGTGTAATTGCAATGACCCCACTCTAAAAAAATTCATTAATAATGATCATGGACATATAATCACTGGTAATCTTAATATTGTGAATGATTATAAACTGCAAAAACTCATGGGTTATGGTACTAAATATAGACTTCCTTCTAAATTTAATGTAAATTCTATTATAAAACAGTTTATATATGATATAGACATTTTTATTTATAAAATTTCAATTTCATATAGTAAACCTATTGAATATTTTAATCAATGGAAAATACTGGTTATTGAAAAATTAAGTTCGTCTTTAAAACAAAATTTATCCAATATGGTTAAAATTAACACAAAACATTTGTTCCAGCAAATTACTAAATTACAAAAAAACTATGTAATAACATATATTGACAAATCTCCTAATAATTATGCAATCATATGTAAAGCTTATTATCACCAACTACTTACATCCTGTATTTCTACTAACAATTCTTTTAAAAAAACTAATGAAACTGTAATTGTAAATAATCGTAAAATTCACAGTTATTATAAATTATTAAATATTAATTCTACTAACTTTAATTATCCTTATTTAGTTCTTATACCCAAATTTCATAAAAATCCAATTAAATTTAGGACTGTAACTATAGGATGCAATACATATAATAATATAGCCAATAAATATCTATTAAAAATTCTCAATCAAATTTATACACTGACAACATCCACTGATAACACACATTGTATAAAAAATAGCTATCAACTCGTCAATATTTTGAAAAATCTTAAATGTGTTAACAATATAATGACATATGATTTCAAAGATCTATTTAATAATATAGATTTATTAGATCTACATAATATTATAAATGCATTATTTTATAAGTATCAACATTCACTTAATTTACCAATTCATATAGATACAGCTTATTTTAAAACTTTAACAAATTTCATTATATATAATAATTATATAATGAATGATAACACGTTATATTTACAGAAAGTCGGTATACCACAAGGGGGATGTACATCTAGTATACTTTCAGACTTATACTTGTATCATTATGAACGTACATTTATTAATAGTAATATACATTTATATCGTTATATTGATGACATTATTTTAATTGCCACTGATCACACTAATATTTCTATATTTCCAGTTGATTATCCTACTAATTTAGAATTAACGGAAAACCTCCTTTCTAACAATAATATTAACTTTTTAGATCTTAATATTACACTAAAAGATAACAAAACAATAATAGATCTATTTGATAAACGTAAAGAATTTAAATTTAAAGTTAATTCATTTACTAATTTTAAATCATGTCTTCATAATTCTGTATATTGTAATATACTTCTTAATCATATTTATAGAATAAAAAGTTTATGTTCCTCTCAACTTATTAACAAAAATATTAAAAAACTTATCTTTGACGCATTACAACATGGTTTTCCAAAAAAATTCATTTATTCCTTAATATATAGTTAGTTCCTATTTGATCTTTACAACCAAATTAACACATGTGTTTAAAAAATGTATAAAAAAAATCATATAATCTTATAAATATTTACAAAAAAAAAAAAAAATTATAATAGGACGGTTGGGTGGGTAGACGTTGGATTGAGGAGGTGTGTGGCGGCATTGTATGAAAAAATATGCATGGTTAATTTATATATTTAAAAAAAAAAAAAAAAAAGGTGGGGGGGGGGGCATTTTGATTTACACGATTGTTTGATCATACACATTTTTTTATAATGGACTGTGATGTGTTATTCTTATGTATATTAATTTAGTTAGATTTACTTATTCATTATTTAATTATTTTAAATGAATTTATATTCATTAATATTAAGAATGTATTTGATCTAATGATTTGGATTAATACCTTTGGTGGACAATATCATATCTACTTCTAAGATAATGTTTACTTTTATACAGTGTTAATATAATATGTTTTAATTTTATTTAGTGTTTTTATTTAATTTAACTTTGTTTAAAGCCACATTTTTGTGACTAATTCATTTCAATATTTACTCAATATTAATTTTAAATTCTTTGATTCTTAATTCAAATCTTTAGTATTTTAATTTAATTTATTTTAAATGATGTTGCATTTTTAGTACAGTTATTTAATCGTTTTTGACATTTAATGGTACATTTTTAATGTTGCAGTAATTATTAATTTTTCCATATTACTACTTTTTTTATAACATAGTATTATTAATTTATACATCCATTACTTAGATATTATTCAACTTTCTATTTATTAATTAATTTCATTTATTTATTATTTAACTAATGGCTATCATTAAGATAGTAATTTGGTTTAATTATTAAAAACTAATTTCCATCCATACTTTATATTTACTTTTACCACTAGAGGTCAGCACTATTTTAAGTTGTTTTTTATTATTAATTTTTCCATCTTAATACTTATTTATAACATAGTATTATACATTAATACATCCTTTAATGTAATTCGATTTTCTATTTATTAATTAATTTCATTTATTTATTATTTAACTAATTGGTATCAATTAAGTTAGTAATTTGGTTGATTTATGAAACATTTATTTCCATCCTATTCCTTCGATTCAGATTATATCCACTTTTGTTTTTTACTAATAGATGGCAGCATTAATGTTCCTGTTTATTTTATAATCCATTATATTTTAACATTATTTCTGGCATCACTGCAAAGCAATTTATATTTCTAAAATTGGCAACATGATATGATTTTTTATGCATTTCATTCCACAGTCATGTTGGAGTTTTCATGATGGTACATGAACTGCAAGGTATCTTATTTATATCTCTATTCATCTTTATGGATTTTTTTTTATAAGTATGGTTTCTTTCCTTTTTTATATTGTATTTTATTTTTTATTTTATCACTGATTTGAATCATTGTATTTGAGATGTAGTCCCAATATCATATTTTTTAGCAATGTTTGGCTAATATGAAGATGAAACATCTCATTTTATTTGTGGTATTTAGGCAATTGGGACTTGATAATTCTGTCTAAATTCCACAAATTTCATTTCATTTAATTCATTTAATTCCATTGATTCAATTTTTATTTAATTTCTTATTCTTTCAATGTTTTTTGATTCCATATTAAGTGTGTTGGGGAATCTTTCATTGTCAACTAATTATTTCATACTTAATTATTTCATGGTTTAAGTTGGTGTTATGATAATGTTTCATTTACGGTTATATATATATATATATATATATATATGTGTGTGTGTGGATGTGGATGTGCATACATGTATTAATAAAAGATTAAGCTGAAAGTTTTCTAAAAAAAATAATGAATGTTTAATTTTTTATACAATATTTCTTTACACAGAATATTATACTACACACTGTACATCAGAAATCGAATAAATCATGCAAAATAAATATTTAAAAAAATTATATAGTAACAAGTCTTTTAAAATAATATCATGTAATAGTTACAAAAGCAAGCCATTGCCTAAAGATATACCACTAGGAAACTAACAAAATTATTTTGTCTAATTAGCATATCATCACCTCTTTTTTGAACTTTTAGGAGTACTTGATTTTGCAGGCTTTGTAGGTTTCTTTGCAGTACTATGTTTTAAGACACGGCCTCCATCTCCAAATGCAGCACTTACAGCTTCTTGATCAATATCAAAATTTTCAGGATCTAACTTCATATTGTGATTGCCTGCTAAAATTTCAGGAGTAGTCTGATTAGAAGGCAAGGAAGCTGTACAATAAGCTGAATCAGTACCAGGTGTTGTGTGGAAATGAGATGGAGTAGAGCTGTTTCCTCTGCATACTGGTGATGCTGTTTCTATTCTATAATACATACAAGAATAAATAAATACATATTAAATAAAAAATAATTAAATAGGTTTATAACAAGAAAGAAAAATTATGTGAAAGCACAGATAATGAAACACTTTCCAACAGTTCCAGAATACTGCAACAGAACTTCACTGTTTAAAATGATGAAACCAGATTTTGGCAATTGACATCTATAGCCGGAAAGATACTCTAACCAAAATATTTTGTGTATTCCTGTAATTGAATGATAACTGTTATACACATTATAGTCTACAGTACCTTCCTTGTAGTGTGCACCTCAATAAAGCATAAAAATTTCATTATGTTTGAAATAATGTAACATTATTAAATAGGGTCCAAAATTTTATTTCCATAGACTAGTATAGAACCGAATTCTTTTGAGTGACCCTGTAAATGAATGATAAATGCTTTGCACTCCATATTATACAGTAGTGTTCCCTCTAGGTCATTTTTTAAGTGGAGAAATAAGAAAAACAGACAAAAGCATTTACTGCCACAAATAGGAAGAGCGAAGGAAAAAAAAAAAAAAAAAAAAGCTGCAAGGCACATTTATCATTGCATTGAAAATGTGTATCAGAACATTTATTGACACAAGAAAACGGACAAGGCACTGCACCTTTCTGAAAATGTCTAGGGGAAACACTACATATTTATATATAAATATTATTTTAGTTTGTGAATGAATTTAGTGGTTTGAAAATAATATAATCCCAGAACTTTTTATGAAATATTAATGAGATACGTAATTAAATACTACTTGAAACACATAAAATAATTATTGTAACTAATTTATCATGATTCATCAATCTGAGAGAAATGGTTAATCTCATATTAAGAACAATCAGTTGTGCATCTAGCCCTCTATTTACAGGGGGGGTCATGTCTCTTTTTTTCCCCCTCACATGTCTTCATTAGCAAATTTTATATATTAAATCAAAATTGGCTATTTTCTAACATACATGTGAATTCATTTCAATTTGTAAATGCATGAAAATTTCAGGTATATTTGTAAATTTATAAAATCTGCAGGTTCTGTTTAGATATTTGGTACCTGTTCTGAGTTTCCCTTCTTCTTATAAAAGAAAATGATACTCTATAATGTTCACAAAGTTCGCATTTTAAGCTGACATTCGGGATTCGACAGTCTTGAAAATGTCATCTTGAGGGAGCAATTGAATACAATTTTAGATGAACCATGTGTACAGGAAAATGAAAAACGTTCGATTCTTTGGTGCTCCAATTTTCATGCATTTCTGTATATCAATAACTCTGTATCAGAAAGATTAACCATTTTTAAGCGGGGGAAAAAAAAAGGAAAATACCTTTAATGCATATATATATATATATATATATATATATATATATTTAAAAAATATATTGTTCTGTACAAATGTTGTTTGTTTAGAAGGGAGTCATGACCCCTATGACCTCCTACTTGAATACGCACTTGAGAAAATTTAGTTAAAATATTCCTAATCAAATATATTTATAAAGAAAATATTGGTCAAGAGCACTTTTCATGCATTATGTGCAACACAATGGAAAAAAAATCAAATAATAAATTATTATGCACCTTTTAGGATGCATAATTTTGCTCCAGAAAAGAATAAAAAGTTTAGTAGGGAAAAAAAAAAATTGGCAAACATATAAATAAACACAACTTTGTATGAAAAACATTTCTTAAAAGAAAGTGTACATTATTTTGTTCAAGAAACTCTATTTTACAAAATATTTAATCTTTTCACTATTTCAGGAAAAACACTCTTTTTTTTTTTTTTTCATTGGTTTGAAAAGAAGATTAAAAGACTCCAAAAGATAATGGGACATATTAACCCATAGATCTAAAAGAATGAGTTTCCATTTCATAATACATATTCAGAGGTGCCAAGCTCTCACTAATCTTCCATAATACATGGGTTAATTTAACCCAGGTTTAATACGTTTTGCACCAGAATTTTTTTAAATTAATGTTATGATCTAGTATATGACTAAATGTCTTTATCCTATTAAAAAAAATCATCATAAGATTATATGTCCTAAATAGTATTCCAAATCTTAGACTAGTCTCTCTCTCTATTTTTTTTTTGTTTTTAGAACAGCCTAATATCATCATTGCTAAGAAATTGTAAACTGTCTCGAATTTTCATAACGAAACATAATTTCTTTGAGTGCAATCATAACAAAAATCCATCTTTACAAAAATAAAATTACTGTACAGTGTCATTTAGTTTACTTATGTAGTATGTTTTAATATTAAAAGCAAAGTGGCAAAAGCATAGCTGCAATATTTTTAAAAACTTTTGTATGAAAAGAATTTCTGCTAATTTTTCTGCTCCCTACTTACTGTACAGTAAAAAATCTTTGTTAATGTATATTTCTGGAAGGTAGGGAGGAAGGAGAACGGATTTATGAGAATCAATGGCAAAAACTTGTGAAACAGCTAACTTTCTTGATCTTGAGAAAATCTCCTTTTAATCATAAGAAATAATTATGCAATTTTTTTACGCGCTGTTATAAAAAATAATTACTCAGTATAGCAGCAGTTTATTGAAGTTAACAAAAAGAACAGGCATTTGTGTCTAATACCTCTATAGGTGCAAAAAATGATTTTTAACAATGAAGACAATAAAATTTAACATAAAAAACAAAATATATGCATAAGAGCTCAAACAATTAATAATGGGAGAAGTTCAATTCAGAGTCTTGACTAATTGTATTCCAGATTATAAAAGAATGAAACTTTTATAATGAAAAAAAAACATTAAAGTACTTGAAACAATAAATTTATTGTTGCTTAAACAAAGAAATTAAAAATTTACATAAAATATGGATTTTTTATTTTTTTAAATTGTTTCTTATTTATAATTACTTATTTAAATTTGATTTTTTTTTCTTGGGCTATAAAAAAAGCATCTAAGAATAATATGTGTAAAATAATTGTTGGAATTATTGCTACTATTAAATTAGTCATTGGGGGTTACCGTAATACTGACTTATCATGGATATGCATAATATAAAATATGAAAATAAAACATGTGTAAACTATTCTTTATGCAAAATTTATGTTTTTTTATTGTCTTTTATAGTTACTCCTTAAAATAAAGAATTTCAAAAATTTTTATATAACTTTTATCACAACGAATATTTCGAGAGTCCAAAAAAAAAATAGTTCCGGATAATCAAGGTTTCTGAAATTCAATAGGCATCAATCATTATTACATACATTACATATACATTCAATCGTTATTACATACTAAGTACATACCAAATTAAAGAAGTGATGAAGAACCTTGATAGTCAAAATAAAATGGCTTTAACTTAAAGGTAAAAATAAGGAATTTTGCTTAGTAGACACTGGCCGGTAGGTTGATTTTTTTTAGTAGCCAGTTAGTGACGAGTGAGAATAATTTATTTAGTAGCCAGTAAGTACATTTATGTCACTGAATATTTAATTTAAAAAATATATATAATGAGTCTGCAGTAAAGTAATTTATGTACTAAATAAAAATATTTTAATTTATATTGCTTTGAGTAAACTTGAGATTCTAATTTCCAATCTATTTTAAATTTTAAAATAAGTTAACAGCAAAGTTATACACAACATGCTTATGAAGCTAGCTACATAAGTCTCACAAACCTTAGGTACTTGTGTAGCTAACTACATAAGTACCTTTTTTTACTTTTTTTTTGGTCTAGAATTAAGATCTGACAATAAAATAGGTATGTTTATACACTAAATAATAACCCATATCATGACATGATATACATTACACATGCATAACCTGTGGCCCACGGACTAACAGTGACAAACATCTTCAGAAATTAAGAAAATGTGTATTTCGTCAATTAGCCTGGAAAAAATTGTAAATTTCGTGATTCGGGAGTGTAAAAATCATGAATTTCTATCATTCGGGAGCGTAAAAATCATGAATTTCCATCATTCGGAAGCGTAAAACTCATGAATTTCCATAATTATCAGAAGCGTAAAAATCATGAATTTCGTCGATCATGTGCGAAAGATCACGAATTTTGCCAATCGGGCGCAAAAAAATCATGAATTTCGTCAATCAGACACAGAAAAATCATAAATTTCGTCGATCGGACGTAGAAAAATCATAATTTTTGGTGATCGGGTGCGGAAAAATCATGAATTTCGTCGATCAGACGCAGGAAAATCATGAATTTCGGCGATAGGGTGCAAAAAAAATTATTAATTTCGGCGATTGGATGCCAAAAAAAAAATAAAAAAAATTCAAGAATTTTGGCGATTGGGCGCAGAAAAATCATACATTTCGTTGAACGGGTGCGAAAATATCACGAATTTCGGCGATTGAATGCGGGAAAATGGCGAATTTTAGGGAAAAAAGGAAATTGGGAAAATCCTGTATTTGGCCGGTTCTTTCCATATTTTTACTCGCCAGTTTTTCAAGTTTAATCGACGAGTGGCGACTGGCGAGGGCTTATTTTCACCTTTACTTTAACTCCTATATATGTTGCATCCAAAACAAAAAGAAGATTAAGAGTTATCTCAACAAGAACAAAAAGATGCTTTTGATTTTTCAAAGCAAAGGTATCCAATAAAATCACCGAGACCATTGATTATTAAATTCATTGCAAAGAGTTCACCTTTCCAGAGATGCTTCTTTAAATCTAGTATTGTAAATACAGTAATAGCAAATGAATGGTGGAAAAACCAAGAAAAATAAATTAATAAACTTAATAGCAAAGGCAACTTCTGCCAGTGTAGAGAGAATATTTTTAAAATTTGGACTTGTTCAAGCTAAACTGCAAAATAGATTAGGACTTAAAAAAAAAACATCAAAACTTGCCATTTTCTATAAAGTTTTAACTTAAATATAAACATTCACATGTTGTAATATTAAAAAAATTCTGTAATAGGGATTGATTGTTTAGGTATATAAGTGATTGTATGTTTTGTTGTTTATTATATGTAAAAATATTAAAATAATATAAAAAATAATGAATATATACATTATATTCATTATAATAATTTGTAATGCTTAAATTAAAACAGTAAAAATTATATTATTAAATTTTAACAAAATAACTTAAAGTAATTTTTGTTTAATGCTTGACTTCAAATATTTGAAAATATGAATGTTCAACGTTCTTCCAAAAGGTAAAATCATTTAAACCTGGTTTAAACAAAAACAAAACAAAAAAAACCCTGGTTTTGGGGGGTTTTTTACACCCTGATTATAAACATAGTGTGTAGGAGGAAAAGAAAAAGAGGAGGTGGGATTGAAAATTTTGGAAGGGACAATTAACACATTTGCTGCCCTTAAAAAATAATATTTCCATCCTCAGAAGCCGAATTACAAAATAGTGTTTAAATGGTTAAAATGTTCATTATATTTTACCAGTAAAACAAAAAAACATATTATTTTCCTGTTTAGAGAGGTATTTTTTTCTGATGCTCTGGAGCGTCAGTGGCACACAGACTTAACCTACCTTCGTGAGTGCCACTGACGCTCCAGTGCGTCTGATCAATATTCTAAGAAATTACAGACATATTGCATAAAATCACAGATTAAAAGAAATAAAACGTTTAATTCAAGTATATGAAGTACCATTTATAAAACAATAGAGAAAATATTTACTAATAATGAGCACAATATACAGATATTGGCAGTGTTGAATTATTACTACTATTTTAAGATGTTGAAGCAAAATAATACAACAAAATAACAATTAATCATAATAATGCAAAATTATTATCAATAGTAAATATTGATAATAATTAATCATAATAATGCAAAATTATTATTGGTACTAAATATTAAATAATATAGCAAAGTATATATAACACATAATTGATGCAGTTAAAAAAGCATGAAAATAGTATAAAAATTATAAACATGTTGTAAACGAAATGTCATTTTTGTTGGAATAATAATATAGGGATATTTAACGCTTAATCGTTACCGTAAAAAAAGCACCAAACAAGTACAAAAATTATAAACTTGTTGTCAACGATATGTCATTTTTGTAGGAGTAATATTGCATAACTACATTATTACTTATGGTATATTTCACAGCAGTTCAAGCAATATCCTGGTTTGTTATCCTGGCAGGCACGGCACTCATACGTAATGTCCATACGTTTGCCTTGATAGGAACAAGATTTACACTTTTTTCGCTGTATTTTTGTTTTGCCAACTGCAAGTTCTCTTTTCTCAACAATGTGCTTGATATTCTTTGGAGTCAACTTCTGTTCCTCCATTGATGGCAAAAGTGATTTTATAACGTTCAATCGGTAGTCATACAGTGATATTTTACTTCCAGAATATTTATTATAAAGGGCATGTGAATTGATTAGAATTATTTCAATAATATGAAAGAACAATTTTTTATATCAGCGTAGTGATTTTCTCTCCAAGAGATAGTACGACAGCATTTGACCTTCCCTATCTATACCAGACATAAATGCATTATAGTTGATTATTGACAAAGGCTTCTGCTTTATTTCATTTTTTTAATTTGAAATATCAACTATTTCAGTTTTGTACTCCGTTAAAATGTAACACACACCACGTTTATCTTTCCATTTTCCTATCATTACCCCCTGACAGTATCTTTCTATAGTATCGCCTTTTCGTAATTTCGTAGTTTGAATTTCTGTTGGAGTGTTTTTGCGAGTGGTTCTCAATGTACCTGTGCAGTGTGTCTTTTTATCTAACAATAACTTAGCTAACTCAAAGCTATTATAATAATTGTCCATAAAAACATGGTGACCAACATTTAATTTTTCATTCAGTAAATGCAAAAAAAATTTTTGCGTATGGTTTTTTTCCTCCATAATCGCCTAATAAACCAGTATACACGGCAATTCTTTGCACTATTCCACTTGATGTACTCAGAATATACAGTTTTATACCGTATTTATGCTTTTTATTTTTTATATATTGGTGAAACAATAATCTACCTCACCACGGTACCATAGATTCATCTAAAGAAAGTTCTCGATTAGGATAATATACCTGCTGCATTTGTTCGTTAAAAAAAATCAATTACAGGCCATATTTTGATTAACCTGTCTGTAGGTTGAGGTTCTTCCAGGTGCACTATTTTTTGCAAAATGCAAGACGCATAAAATTAACAAACACCAATTTCGACTAATGCTATTTGGAATGCCTTTATTATGAAATAATGTTTTTTTTTTCCCAGTAATCCTGAAGTCTATTCATTTTTACGTTTCCCATTTGCAAGAATACTACGAGAAAAACGAAAAACTCATCTACTTCTAAATCTTTCCACAAAGTTATTTGTGACTTTTCTTTTATTTTATTGCTACGTCGTATTTTCGATGTATAGCGATTTGTCTCTTCAACTATTTTTAGAAGAAATACGTTGGTAAGGAAAAGACAAAAATATCCAAAAGGAGTACATTCAGTTGGCTGTATTAGCAGTGACTTAGTTTTTGTAAATGGATGACTTACCATACTATTTGAATCAGTTTTCCAATCAACGAAACTGGTTTTTCCAACTGTCGGTAATTGTTAAGATGCATTGTTGTCTTCTATCTCAGAATCCAACGTTTCTATGGTGTCCATCGCAATATCACTATCTCCATCCAATACGCTCGAAGATTTCCAACCATAGTCATCATCTGTGCTGTTATAATCGGAAAGTTCACTATCTTCTAATAATTCTAATATTTCAGCATCTTTTAACAGCAAATGAATGTTCTGCCAGTGTAGGGAGAATATTTTCAAAATTTCGACTTGTTCAAGTTAAACCACAAAATAGCTTAGGACTCGAAAAAGCATCAAAACTTATGCTTTTATAAAGTTTTTAACTAAAATGAAAACATTCAAATGTTATAATACAGTCGAACCTCATTAACACAAAATTGAAGGGACTGCAAATGTTTTTCATGCTATCCGAAATTTCGTGTTAACCTTCATAATAGTGGTCCATCTATATTAGATATAGAAACTAAATAAATTAACATACAAATATATCCTTGGTCATAAAATCATAAATTAATAAGAAATAGAAAATTTCATTAACAAATTAAACAAATTGATCATAATTTTAGACAATAATAAATTTATTTACTTGCTAATCATTCTTTTTTAAAAGTCCGTTATTGAATTTTTTTCACTTTTTGTAGAGAACTTAGTTTAGGAACGTATGGATTTCATCTAATTTGTCCAAAGCTCGGGAAGCATCATTCTGTTCCATAAGAAAACGTTGTACACTTTTCAATGCTGCAGTAGATTCATTTAATGACACTAAACTTTTCTGTCCTGTGTCAATTTCTTCATCTTCATCCTTCGATGTTGTCATCGTTTTTTTTTTTTTTTCCCCCAACTATTATTTCTTTGTTTGTTGTCACAACCGATGTTAGCATATTTTCATCTAGGCAAATGTACTTGGGAAAAACAATGTCCAAGAAAGAATTTCCTTTTTTTTTGTCCACATATGTTTTTGCAGACAATTCTATGATGCTCTTTAAATCTTGTCAGTCATCCGTTAGAACATGTGAAATTGCTCTCACCGAGAGCATCACCAAAGGCCTTTGCCTACTCTTGCAAAAATGCAGAAGTTAAAACAATGTTCTGGCTTCTTGCCTCTTTTATCCACCGCAAGAGAACAATTGCAATTTATTCATTCTTTCTTCTACACATTCGTTTTCTTACTGGTTTGAATTGACTCATAAGCATAAGCTGCTTCAATCTTTTCACGATTCTTTAAAATTGTAGAGGAATTATAGGTAACCCACACTTTGCCGCATTTTCTGAACTTTATTGCTGACTTTGTTTAAAATTTTTTGGCTTGGTTTCTAAAGATACAGCTTGCTGTTTTTGACTGATCTTTCAGAAAATTCTATTTTCACAAAATCCGCATATCAGAGATCAAAGAAAAGTAGGAATTAGTCAGGAATTCAGTATTTCACGATTTACTGAAATCCTTTTTCACTTTAGGTCTTTTTCAAACCATGAGAAAATTCCATTTTTAATAACCGTCGCCTTAAGCAGATTTTTTTTAATTCTATTTCGTGTTAAACGAATTAATTAACATTGATTTTCAGACTCATCTGATGGAATCCCAGTATTATTTCGCATTAAGCGATTTCATGTTAATGAGGTTCGACTGTATTAAAAACATTCCATAACAGTTTAAATTGTTTGAATGGTTTTTTAGGTGTATAAGTGATTGCATTTTTTATTGTTTATTATACGTGAAAATATATAATAAAAAATATTGTAATGCTTAAATTAAAATAATAAAAATTATGCTATTAAATTTTAACAAAATAACTTAAAGTAATTTTTGCTAAATATTTGAAGAAATGAATGTTCAGCGTTCTTCCAAAATGTAAAATCCTTTAAACCAATTTTTTTTTTTTTTTTTTTTTTTTTTTTGTAGTGGGAAGTGTTGGAAAAAAAAAAAAAAAAAAAAACATTTATGAAGTACGGTAATACAAACACTAATAAGTAAAATTAGAAATTAATACAAGAACCTGTTAATTATATGAATAAAGGTCCCCAAAAATTAGCAATGATTTAAAAAATTTTAAAAGAGTTTTTCAATAAATATATTATAAAATAAATGTACTAAGATTGCAATTCAATACATGAGATTGTTATATTTTTTCAAAAAATCTAATGCTATTTCAAAAATTTAAAACATACATCAAATATGTTTTCTTTTTAAAACTATGATGTAAGAAAACTTAACTATGATGCAAGAAAATACAATATAAGAAAAGGTACCTTTAATTTTTTTTCCAAAATGCCAGACATAGAGAGACTATAAAATAATGCATGAAAATGGTGATAAAAGTGTTATAAAATTGAGGCATAATATAGTATGAGACACAGTATATACAGTAGAATCTTTCAAATCTGCGAATAACTTGGGAACAGAGGATGTACAGTTTTTAGAATTCTGTGGATTTCTGGTCAATGTTTTGTTTAAATTTTTTAAACAGTAATTTTAATGTAATAATGGCCTCGAAATTATAATTAATGCTTACAACAAAGTAAAATATTAAAATAATTAAGTAAAATAATAAAGTAGTGATGTCACTAGGCTTTTGAAATCCTGGATCTCTGGGACCCAGACACTTCCAAAAAATTAGGTCCCTTTTTTACAGAAATGGGGCCCTCTTTTAGAAATAAGAAATGTTCAATACATTTAATATAAAATATGCCTCTTTTTCATTATTTGAAGGTAAAAATTGTGCATCTTGAAGTCATAATTTTTTTTATGCATCCCTTCTCCATTTTTTTTTTTTTGTTTTGTTTAAATGATGTGCTATAACACATCCTCGACAGCACTACAGTAATAAAGTAAAATAGTAAAAATGAACAAATCTTAAAAAATGATTAAAATATTAAAAGAAAAGGTCAAGTAAATAAATGAATAATGCATAGCTAAATATGCATAATAATGATCAGATATTTTTTTTCTTGAATTATTAAATAAAACTCTCTTCATAAAGGTACATTAAAACTTTACATCAAAATTGTAAATTAATGAAGTTTTATTTTATGTGTAGCCAGACTTAATAACCCCATAAGCTTGATTAATACATAAATGCATTTGATAAAAAGATCGCGATCCCCACTGATCTTATTATCGCTATCTTAATTTTTTTGAAAATAAAAGCATGTGTTTAGTCATATTAACCAGAATTACATACTAAAATGTGTACAGAATGATTAAAAATCTTCATTTTCTTTTCTACATTTTAACTGTAAGCTTCACTGTTTAGATCAGCAACAATGTGTGGATTTTAGGTGTTTGCAGATTTTAGGGTTGTGGATTTGAAGGAGTCTGCTGTACAAAATTAAAATGTACTTATATTATAATAATATTTATTAATCAGTCTTTTAGGATTCAAACATAATAAGAAAATAGTTTATAAATAATCCACTAATACAAAACAACAATAATTACTAACTTAATACATATAAAACATCAAGCAATTAAAAAAAAATAAATAAAAGAGTGCTGAATATAAGAAGTTAAAACTAAATAATTTTGAACCTTACCATCTTGTTACTAAAAAATAGTTTATTTGTCTATAATAAATGCTGTTTTAAACAAACAAAATATATATATTATGCTTCAGACAGAAGGAATACCAGGGTTTGAAATAGCATGTGGGATTGCACAAATTGTGCACAAAATAGGAAAATATTACATAATGAAAAAATATATGTGGGATTTCTACCCCCTCCAACCCTTAAATTATTTCCCAGGCATGTGATTATTCCTTGACTTATATATTCTTTTGCAAAATTAATTCTTCAATTGGTAAAAAAAAAATGTCATTCTGTCACAGAGGAAAGTTACTAATTTGGACAGCCAATCGTAAAAAAGTAAATTTTGACAACTAGTTGCAGAATTTTTTTTTTCATAAATTTTGTCAATCTGTAGTTGCAAAAAAAAAAAAAAAAAAAAAACCCTGTGAATTTCATCAAAAGATCGAGCAAAATGCCAATTTTGTCAAATGGTCGGGGAAAGAGATAGTGGAAAAAGTCATCAAAAGATTGCAGGAACAAATAAACGAATTTCGGCAATCGTTCTCGAAAAGAAAAAAAAAAATATTTCGGCAATAAGCCATGGACAAAACATTTTTAATTTCGTCAAATGATAGTAGGGAAAAATTTTGAATTTAATCAAATGATCGCAAGAAGAAAATCGCAAATACCATCAAACGATTAAAAAAAATAAATAAATAAATAAAATTAAAAAGTGAAATTCCATCTGTCACGAAACAATTAGCCATAAACTTTATTTAGCCTTTATGAAATTTTACTATTTTTTGCTCTATAGGAATAAGAAAAAATTTTTTTAATGATTTTCTGCAAGCAAAAATTTTCATTAATTATTTTCTGTCTTTTTTTTTCACTACTAAGATAAACCTTCTTCGAACATGTAACTAAATCCAAGATGTTGGATATGGGCAGTGGGCACTTTGATGTGTTTTAAAACCAAGAAGCCCATTACATTATTATTATTTTAAAGATCTTAAAAGCCTAAATTTCATATTTAAATTTAGGTCTTCGAAAGTACAGTTATTTTGATGATATTACTGGTTAAATGGATGCCAGTTACAAGAGATTATACTGTATTCAGATGAGGTTTTAAAATGTAAACAAAGCAAAGAGCTAAAATCTATACAATTCAAAAATCTGCAAAGCCCTTGGTCCCAAGCTGTGTAGATTTTTGAGAATGTACTGCATATAATATGATTTAATAAAGCAAATAATTTGACAACATTGCAATGATTGCTGTAAGTGTAAATATAATGTGACTGTAATGATGCAAATAATAATAAGTAAGAACTTGAATTTAAATTCCCCCCCAAAACTGAAAAAAATCTCCTTTTAAAATTCAAACCCTGAATACCATACAATTATACTTGCTAAGATGGAAAGCAGTTAAAAAATTTTTTCCCTTAACAGAAAGATTCAGTTTTCGCAGAGTTTACTTTATTATTTTAATATAATGCTAATACATTAAGGTATTGCATTTTTAATATTACTATGCATCATCTATCATAGGCAAAATAGTAGAACATCATTTTTATGAATATGTAGGAGTCAAAAGTAAATAATAATAATAAAAAAATATATTGTTGAGAAATATAAATGCAGAAAATCATTAAATACAGTTTGGAAAAAAAAAAAAAAAAAAAAAAAAAAAAAGATATTTGGAAGATGGTTGAATTGAAAACCGAATTAAATTCCAAGCATCACAAATCAGCTTCTAACTATATAATCTTAATGTTACACCAGTTTGAAAGCATAATGATTAGAATGTTGAGACTTTTTTGCTTATTTTATTTATCATCTTAAAGATACCTTAATGTAAACTTAAAATATCTTAATCCTACTTAAAGAATAATTAGAATCTTACTTTCACAAATTAACAATATTCAAACTTCAGTGTATAAAATCACCAGATGCAAGGTAATTTGCTTCTTTAAATTTGTTCCTTGAAATATAAAGAAATTAGTAATGTGTCTTTCATCTGTTAGTAAGTCTTTACTATTATGAGATTTTACATATTAGTATTAACTCTGCAGTAAGAATGCATCATTCATTGTAATATATAAAAGCAAAAGATTATACAGTAGAAGCTCAATATATAATATTGTTATCTAAGAACATAATGTTAGACATAAGCGAATGTCATGCAAAAAAATATCGAAACTGCAGACAGACGCTGCAGCTGAGCAAACTATCTGACTCAGCTTATTGCTGACACTGGACTGAAAACTTTCTTCATACATGTACATCATTTTCCCAAAGTCCAGTGTTGTTGTAATTTCCAGATAGTCTTCGGCAGACGCAAAGTGACTTGCAATTGTGAATTTTATTGAAATGGTTAAAATTTGTATTTTTCAAAACTGATTGCACTGTTGAAGAGAAGAGCCTTATATATGTATTTTTTGTGAATCAGTATCTCTGAAATCGAGCCTTAAGGGAGTGTTACCGAAAGGTAGAAAAAGTCAACTGCAAAAACAGACCTTTTTATTAATAGACTTAAAAAAAGGAGGAGGTTATCAATTCAACCTGTATGTATGTATGTTATGGTGTTGTTCAAGCTTAACTCTTGTAAATGTGCATCAATTTTGATAATTTTTCTTTTGTTTGAAAGAGTAAGGCCCCCAGGTGGTCCCATTTCAATTTCGTCAAAATCTGATCATTAGAACAAACTATTTCAATTTTTTATTCAAATTTCCATTATTTTGATGAAGATTTACTTTAAATTTCAAAAAGTCCATTATGTGAATTGTTGTTAATTTGTAAAATAGCGCACATAATATCCCTTTCAATTAAAAAATGTATTTACACATGACTATTGAAAACAGAAATAAAACTTTAAAATAATAATTAAATGATCCTGTGTTATAAGCAGTAAATGTACAAAAATACGTTATAAAAAAGATACTTGCGCGTGAATATTAAAAAAGAGAAATAATTAAATTATTAAGCATTCAAAGCCTTAAATGGGGAAATTTACGTCATATTTAAAATGCTCAAATAACACTACTTCCAAAAAGTTTCAATTTAAAAACATATTTACACGACAGATTAATTTATTTGTAGCTGATGTAGACACTAAGCTACGAAAAGTCCTTCTGGTCTATACCGGCAGGAAAAGAAAGCCTCCTTATTCCTTGGTTTAAGATTTTAGCTAATTTTACTGGAAAACACTAAGCTATAAAAATGGATGGAACCCGATTACATAAGATTCAACGGCAGTTCTTGTCAATATTGAATTCGAATCAGAATTTCACCAAATAGCCAAGTTGGCTTCATTTATGGCAACATATTTTTTCACCAAATTGGGTGATATTTCGTCAAATATCGCCAAGCTTGACGTGAATTTGATGCTGGCAAATATAAACATGTAATGTTAAGCATATAAGAGTTTGAACGATGGTTACAACAATGATATAAAATTTGTGAGAAAGCATACTCACTAAATCTCTTAAATTAAAACCATTTATGGAAGAATCTTGCTATCTTGTTTTAAAATGTCAGCCACCCTAAAATTTCAGATTGCTATATCTCAGCTATTTTTTAAGGTAGAGACAAAATAAAAATTGTTCCGGAATCCTTGGATCAAGGCTGAACATTTAATGGAAAAAACTTTTACGATTTTTTAATGTTTTTAATTGACTTAATTGTACATCTTTTTGAATTTGAAATCTTTAAATGGCTATCATAGCGTTCCCTTCTGGCCAAATATAATTTGATTCAATTCTATGTATAACTTCATACACTTTTTGATGATACAATAATTAAAATGAAACCAAAATTGCTATCATAGCATCCCTTTTCGGAAGAATATCCCCAGATTCAAGTGGGACCTGCTGGCCATAGCCAAAAACCTTTAAATGAAATTTGGTTCAATTTCAGGTTGCTTCATAACTTCACACACTTTTCGACGATACAAAGAGGACACACACAGACAGACGGATATTTTGTAACAACATGTTTTTCGGAATCTCTGACTCCTAAATATGTAAATCCATCAAAAGCCGGAAGTCGAAACAAATTTTGATAACAATACTTTCATCTATTATTGATAGAAGATGGTAAAAAAAGGAAGATGATATTAATTCGACCCTATGTATGATTAGTTCTGTTCATGCATAACTTTCATAAATGTACACCAATTTTGATATATATTTTTTTTGTTTTTGTTTTTAAGTGTAAGACACCCTGGTGGTCCCATTTGAATTTCATCAAAATCTAATGATTAAAACAAATTTGCTTTTTGAAAAATTTCAAAATTAAAAACTTTAACTCAAAGTGAGATTGAAATAACTGTTTTAAAAATCAATGAAATATTAAATTAAAAAGTGTGTGAAATAAATTACACAGAAAAGTTGGTGGTGGGACAAGCCAAAAAAGAAATATTTCACACAATTTCAGTGTTTACTTTAATACTAGACATTGAAATTATATTACAAGTTCTTGATAAAGGACAGTGGCTTCTAACTGTGAGCTACAAATCTTTTTATCACCGCTATAAACTTTATTATGTAAATAATTCGACATGTAGTGCAAAAAACATTCAGTCTTTTTCTGGTTATACACTTTATTGCCAAAGGTGACTTTTTTTTTTTTTTCGGGGGGGGGCTGATGGAGATGAGTGAAAGTATTTATGCATTTTAAGTGAAAATTATGTATCTTAAATTAAATTAGTGTAAGGTCTATATTTTAAATTAAATGAATGCAATACGAAAGCTGGCGATGGGAACTATATTTGGCAATTAATCTCCTACTCCCGGCTAACATAAAAGTACTGAATTTTTTCATAGAGATTATGTATGATGATTTTACTTTATTTTACGACAAGCAAATATGTTCATGTTTTTTTTTAATTATTATTAAAAATTATAGGGCACTTTGATTATGGAAAATTTTCCAGTATAGGGGCCTTGGCAAAATAGAGAAAATAGCTATGGCAAGAAAAGCAAATCTAGCAACATATTTTCTGGCAACCTATTCGCTGTTTCATATACACAAGCAAGTTTCTGATTTTTATACAATTTATTTGATGTAAAGAATCAATTTATCTAATTTTATATACAAGTAGAAGTGAAATGTATATAAAAAAAACAAAAATCATAGATATAAATAAATAAATTTTGTAAATAAGTATAAACGTTCAGTAGGTTTGTTTTCATAGCAGATTATATCATTTGGAAACAAATTTCATTTTCTAAAGCCCGAATTGCACCAAGCTTAAAAAAAATGCCAAGGCCTTTATAGTTGAAAAGTACTGATTTCTCTATTTAAATTGATATTTATAGTGTTTTAGATAAATTATGGTATGTAGTGGTAAAAAGAGGAATTTTGTAAAGTTTTTGTCTGATTTATTATATTTTTGTTATGTATATTTATTATAAAATATTTTTTTAGTAAAATGTAAGTCAATGTGTTCAATCAGATCTATTAGTGTTAGCATTTTTTTTTATTTAAAACTTTTAATTTTCTTTTATAAAACAAGTTTACTAGTTCCCTTTTATTTCATGGTTATGTAATTTACTATTATTATTTATGTAATCACAAATTATAAGAGTGAAAATTCAAAATATCTATCTTTAATCTTTATTAAATCTTTCTGCCAGGATACATTGACTGGACTGGATCTCGTTTGTCACATCACTAATAATAATATTGATAAAAAAGTCTTCTTTTTTTTCTTTGCCCCCCCCCCCCCCCCCCCCAATACACACTTTACAGTCTAAAAAAAGTTTTTTTTTTCTCTCTATTTATAACTTTTTTGCAACAATAATTAAATAATTATCTAAATTGCTTCTCTCCCCCCCCACACACACCAAAAAATTCTGCCCCCTGGATATTAATATTCATAAATGGTGGTAACCAAGGGCTGAAAAAATGATACTGAAGTTTATTTAGTTCCTGGGAGACCTCCAAAGAATATCAGAAAAGTTTGCATTTGAATTTGACCAAGATTAAATGCAAAATCTTTTAGTTACATTGCCCCCTCCAGGGGGTGCACCCTGTTTTAAACAAACCTCTTTCCGAACGAAACTCCGGCATGTATCCCCGCTGCTTATGACAACGTATAGAAGGCGTTCTGTGCACGCACAGAAAATCTTTTAGATCTGCTTTCCACTGCCAGGGGTGCCAAATCTATGTCTTAATTAGTTATCTATATCTTAATTAGTTCATATTAAGTTGCATGAATTAATTGTTGTTGAAATCGGGCCCTTTGTTTGAATCGAACAAATTTTAAATGCAAAATTATTTAGTTTCACTTCTCCAGCTAGGGGTGTAGGGATGCACTCAATTCTAACTAAAACTCTTTCCGATCGAAACTCCGGTATGTGTCCCTACTGCTTATGACACCGTATAGAAGGCATGCACTGCAAAATCTTTTAGTTCCATTTTCTACCGTCAGGTAGTGCTAAATCTGTATCTTAATTAGTTATCTGTACCTTAATTAGTTCGTATTAAGTTGAATGAATTAATTCTCATTGAAATTGGGCCCATAGAACCTGAGAAAATATCCCTCCCTGGCAGGGTTCTCGCTGCCGCTCGCCATTGCGCCAAAATGCCTCATTTGGCGAGTAAACGAACGATTAAACTCGCCAAATTGCGAGTGTTCAATTTGTCTGTGTGCATGTGTGTCGGTACAGGTGATACTCTTATTCGCATTACTAAAGGACACTTTTCAAAACTATGGTATAAAAGAAATTGAATCAATTTTTAACCTTATGCATTTGGATGATACACGCAGTTCTTTTTCTGAGGTATTGTTAGAATGGAAATTATTTAAAAGTTTCTTGAGTTCTCGTTGCAGAACCATGAAATTTAAGAGATTTCATTCGAAAAAACGATCTGTAGCAGCTATATTCCATAACAGATAATATGATGTATTTTTCTGCAATTTTGCCACTACATTCAGTGGACTGTGAAAGAGGGTTCAGTGTGATGAGCGCAACAAAAACTAAATTGAGAAATCGAATGAATAGAAAATATGTGAATGTCATTTCAGAATGCGTTAACGGGCCTAATAGGCAACAGTACCATTTTGAAACTGCCTTTGAAGTATGGGCTTCAGTAAAAAGCCAAAGGATTCTTGAAAAATAAAGTTATTTTTTAATGTGACACATATTTTGTTGTTTATATTTTCAATTTTCAGAATTTATTAAATATATCTTAAAATCCTTAGTTATCATGGTTTGATGGAAGTTTTATTTCATAACATTTTAATGAGTTAAATTGGGTTTGGAATTTTTTCTTGATTGCTCGAGGCATTTAAAATGTACATATGTTTAATAATTTTTGTAGCAGATAGTTGAATTTAGATGGATAACTGATCTATAAGTAGTTACAAAAACTTGGTTTATTTTAGAACATACTGAAATAAAAGAATGGTACATTAAGGGGTTAAAGATCGATTTTTCAGTGTTTCATGACAATTCTATTTTGCTAATTTTTTTTTCATTTGGCTAACGTTTTTTATTTCTGATTAGCCAAATTGCTAACGTTGGTCAAAAGTCAGCGAGAGCCCTGCTCCCTGGTCATTAGTGTTCAGAATTAGTGGTAACCAAGGGCTGAAAAAATTATACCAAAGTTTATCTAGTATCTGCACTGTAAAAATATTTGGAACGTTTAGTATTCTAACAGGAACGTTTCGGATACGATCGGATATCTGAGTGCTATTTTCACTTTCTGAAACCATCAGAAAACTTTCCGAATGTTTAGGTTTAGTTTCCACTGTGGAGTGAAACTGACCCTCTTCTAGCTAACGCATGCACATTCGAAGTATTTCTCAATTATTTCAGGCGATTTACCCCGTTAACAGCAAAGCTAAAACATCACGTTGTTCACCGTGGAAGTATTATTCGAGCGGTCCAATTTTAAAGAACGAATACTTGAAAAGGTAAGAATTTCTGCTGTTTTAAATACTCTTATCATGTTTTTTATAATGATTATGTTTTAAATTCATTATTATTCCATATATGGTGTGATATTTTCAGTTTATATCAATATTTTTAACAAATATGTTTTAACCCTAACATTTAGGACTATTTACATGAGCATTTAGATCTTTTGAGTTGGAAGGATAACAATTAAAATATACTTTAAAATATAATTAAACAAATCCTTTGTCTCTCATTTTAAATTTTTTTAATGTTGCTTCAATAAATATGATTTATAAATATAATTTAGTAGCAATTTAATGTCTTAAAGAATAATATCTCCCGGCGGTATTGTGTGTTTGTTTATATATATATTTAATGATGTTTCAGAGCTCTAACTTTTATAATACTATAAATTGAAAATTGACTTGTCTGACTGAAAATATTGTTTTAAAGTAAAAAAAAATACTATATTTATTTATTTTATTCTCATTCTAGAGAAATTTTTCTCAGTGTTTTTATTAACCTCAGGGATCCAGATTAAATACAGATTTTTCTCAGAGGATTCTCTTTTTGTGAAATTGTGAAGTTGTTTTAATATTTGTGAAAATTTCAGTCATAATTGTGTAAATTTTAAATTATCGTTATATTCAGGTTCCTGTGTATCTATCCTTTACACATAAAAAAGCTAAGTACCTTGATGAGTTCAATTGTTTAGTGATGGGTCAGATTTTATTTTTAAATTATTAAATTTGTGAAAAGGTCAGTTTGAAGGTGGTAATGTTTTCTGAAAGGTCTGTTTTTAAGACAAAGAATTTTGTAAAGGTTCCTGTTTTGGAATGAAAAATTTTGTGAAGGGCCCAGTTTTAAGATGAGAATTTTCGTGAAGGATTTTTTTTTTTTTTTTTAAATATGAAAAATTACCTTTTAAGGACACTAAAAATTTCTAAACAGATCTCTGAACCTGCATTGTTGTTAGAAAGTTCATACATAAGTTTTAAACATTTTATATTGTTGGGAGTTAGATATTTGAAATGTATCTAAGATATATTAGTACAGCTTTAGTATGTCTATTTCGTGTTAATGAAAAGTTTTGAAAAGCAACTTTTTAAGTATATATGCTATTTTTTTAATATTTTAAAATAAATATTTGATTTGTGAAGCTGTATAAATCCCATATTTTTTTCATGATATGTTGTTAAAAAAACGAGGTAAATATCTTCATTTCCCAATATTCACAAGCGTGAATATTCGGAAAACTAAATATTAGGATTAAAACATATTTTATGAAAAATATTGATATAAACTGAAAAATATTATGTAATATATCAAATAATTTTGCATAGAAAACAGAATCATTATAAAAAAAAGTTTCATTAGAGTATTTAAAAAAAATAAAAATTCTTATTTTTTCATGTATTCCCTCAAAATTCTCTTTTTGGATCGGGGAGGGGGGCGGGGGGAGGGGGATTATAGATTCACACGATTCCTGAATATATTCAGAAACATTTCCAATCCGTAATGAAAGGTTTCCTATATATTCAGAAACATTTCCTCGTCTTCAGAAAGGTTTCATATATATTGAGAAACCTTTTCCGATCTGTAATGAAAGGTTTCTGATATATTCAGAAACTTTTCTTTACTAATCGGAAAGGTTCCGTGTTTTAGCCGAAACAGTTTTCTGCTCGAATCAGAAACCTTTCCGTTAGTATCGTGCAGCAGATGTCTCTGATACTTTCAGCAAGTTTCTGAAAATTTTTTACAGTGTAGGGACCTGAGAAAAGGTTTCGTTTGAATCAGACTAAAAATATTTTGGAGGCAGGGGGTGAAAGAGAGTTTCGATCAGCATTAACACGATATTTAAACTACAACCGAACACAATAGAAAATTAATTATTGTATTCAATAGAAAATTAATTATTCTAGAGTGAATTGTATTGAGGATTTTTAATTGTTGGCAACTGCTATAACAAAAAATGTTTAAATTTAATAGGAAAAGGCTGTTAAATTTTAGGTTTTTAATCTCTATGTATTAAAATAATACGAGTTTATCAAATTTTATTATTTTGAGCTTCATAGCAGGTATTCAGCTATAAGTACACAAAATTTCATTCCTGTAAGTTAAATAGTTTCTGAGAACCGGCTCTGTGACGGGCAGACAACGAAGAGGGAGTAATAGGGTTTCGTGAGATGAACGAAATCCTAAAAAATGAGGATTCTGAGTGTATCTGAGGCTGAAATGGAAGCAACCACTGAACCAATCAAGCATTCTGGCAAAATTTCTTAGTGTCAAAGGAAAAAATCCGCCAAAAATTCAAAAATCGCTGTACAAATTTCACATAAACTTTATTGAAAAGAGAATAAAATTTACTATATTGTGCTAAAAGATTGGAACCGGATTCCCATTACTAATGTGGAAAAAACACAGCGAAACGTGAAAAAAACACTAAAAATCACATTAAAATTAAACTTTAAAAAAATCTATTCAAAAATTCCAAAATCTGGCTTCGAGGTGCAAAACTACATGCATAGAGGTACCTTCCCACCAAATTTTGTAGCTCTGCGTGCAACAGTCTCTTCAGAACACTACGGAGAAACAGACAGACACACACACATACACACAAATTTCCTTCTTTATTATAGTTAGAGATAGATAGCAACCATGGGTGCAAGAAGTCCATCCAAGACAAGACTGAAAACTTTTCTGAGTATTAGGAATAACCAAGTGGAAAATGGACTAGAAGATTTCTATGTCTTGCATTATGGCTAAAAATGGATCTCTTGCAATAAAAGATAATAATTAAAAGTTCTTGATAGTAAAATTACTATTATTAAGTATATAAAAGTAGAATTTACTATTAATCAAAAATTTCTCTAGGACTGAAATCAGTCCTCAGACTGAAGACTTCCACCCATGACAGCAACAAATAGGACAGAAGCTTTTTTTAAAATAGAGTTTTAAAGATTTTTTTTGTCGGGGGGGGGGGGGGGGGGGGGGGAAGAATGGGGGAAGCAGATGTCTTGTGGGTAGAGAGATAATTTAAACGCCTGATTATTTATTTATTACTAGAGAGCAAAAAATACAGGATCTTTTTTTTGTAAAGAGTTTTAAAGGTTTTAAACTTTGTGTGCTAAGGGGGGAGGGGGAAGAATAAATTTTGGATGGAGAGGGAGAATGTAGTTTCGAGGATTGATTTTTTACTTACTGTTACGTTACAAGGAAACAAGAATTTAAGATTTTAAACTTTTTGTGTTGAGGAGGACAGAGAAGGGAAGCACACATTTCATGTGCAGGTGGGGGGGGGGGGGAGGAGGATATCATTAACATTATATAAAAACATAACTGGATATCTGACAAAAAAAAGTCAAAAGATTTAAAATTCTTTCTCTTGGATTTTTAAAATCAATTTTTTGTGTATGTGGGTGGGGTGGGGGGTGGGGGAGGATTTCATTAACATTATATAAAAACATAAGTGGATATCTGACAAAAAAAGTCAAAAGAATTAAAATTCTCTCCCTTGGATTTTTAAAATAATTTTTTTGTGTATGTGGGGGGAAGGGGGGTGGAGGGAAATTAAAATTGTTTAAAAGTGGGAAGGGGGCTTACAATCGGGATTTTATTATAAAAGAATTAGATAATTGCTTAACTATTAAAGTCTTGTTTTTATTTAATCATAAAGAATGAAAAAAAAAAAAAGAAGTCATGAAACACATATCAACTTTGGAACACTTTCCAAAATTACTAGAATATTGTTACGAAAGCTTTGATATGATGAAAGTAAATGTATAAATAAATATGCTGGTTTCTACTGAAAGAAAGCACTTTATTTGACAATCACAATTTGCACTACAAAGTGCATGAAAACAGCAAAATACATTAAACAGAACACAAAGAATCACAGAGAATCAAACTTTGGTTGTTAAACTTGAATGGATCTAACAACAATTCTATGAAAAATGTAAAATATCACAATAATACCAGTTCACTCATTGTTGACAAATCTTATTTTATAACATTGCTCCTGCAGTTTGTAATGCACAGTATAATCAGAGTTGATTATTAAATATTCATCAAATAAACCATTCTTTAAGAAGGAACTAACTTATTTATTTGCCAAGACCTTTTCACAATTTAAAAAGATGAAAATAATGAAATAATATCTTGGTGCAGTGGCAGCTCGTCTATTGGTGCACATGAGCACATGAAACACCAAAGAAAAATGAAAAAAATATATATTAGCAAGTTAAATAAAATAATTAAAGAACACATATCTATTTTTTCTCATTTGCAGAATAAACTTCTTTCACTCCCCCCACCTTCCTCTTACACATGACAAAGACAAAACGTCACTGTAATAGTGCAAAAATTAAGTTTTCAACAGAGAGCTCCCCCGCTCGCACGTGCTACCGAAGATATGCTCTTGAAAACAACTTTATGCAGACAGAAACCAGCAGATATATGTGAGGGGAACGCTTCATTCCTATACTGCCATTCGCACAGTCTGTAATGTGCGGGAGGTTGCTTTTTTGTAAGTTTCTTTTGCATTTGTTCAAATTCTCCCTTTGTTTTCAATGTTCGGACAGTTTATTTTAAACTAATTATTAATCTGTTTGTTCATTTTGATTTTTCTAGATATTATTCTGTTTAAGAATTAGTTGTATGCAGGTAAGATGACACATACTAAAATTAGAGTTTGAGTACTAAAGTAATTGCATTTTTCAACACTGTCGATGAAAAGAAAAATTGAAATTACATTATTTAATATTATTTAAAGGAGGTTGGTCAGTCAGATCTCAAAGTCCCTCGCTAATGTTAAACCTTTGGGAATGGAATGCATTCTTATTTTCAAAATATTTCCTACGGGAATTAATATTTTAAAATTTTATTTCTGTGTATTCTTCTTAAAGGATGTCTCTTATTTTTAGTTGTCGAAATGTTTTAATATGCTTGGAATGTTCTCAAACATATTTTAATTTGCTTTCCAGCTATTAAAAATGAATTTAGCAATAGAAGCTCAAACTTTTACATAGGCATAATTACTAAAATAGTGCATCGAAGGACTTTCTGTTTGATATTCCAATATAAAAATTTTCGAGGATTCCAAATATGTAAAAATTAGGTTTTATGTATTGAAAATTTGAAAGTTTGCTACAATTGCAATATAAAGACGGCTCTCTAAGTATATATTTTTAAACCTAATTGAATGAAGACATTTTTCCCCAATCAAAAGATTATTTGTTTTCTCTGCAACAATTAGGCGAATAACATACACAGAGTATTTTTTTTTTTTTTTTTTTTCCTTCCGTACTGTAATTTCTTTTGTAGAAAGTAAAATAATACAAATTTTTCTTCAATGACTACGTGTTTATTTCTTATATTTAAATTTTTTTAACTTACGACAATACAAAGGTATTTTAACCTGTATGTTACGTCGTATCAACATATTTTATTTTCGTAATTTTTTATTGTGACTGTGAACCTCCATTTAAATAACCGACAAGCCGCCACTATCTTGGTGATACTGGAAAGTGTTTCATAATGTATGTGTAACATATGATTTTCATTTTTTGTTTTAATTATTTTACTTTTCCTTATATAGAGAGAGAGAGATCTTCTGTTAATAATATTTAAATTTTGTTGGCAAATTAATTGCATTAACAGCTTCTAAAGTTTGTTGCTGATGCTTGATTATTATACTTTTAACTAAGCAGATTAATTTTGAATTCTTTTACATAACAGGGGTCGATCCAGGTAAAAATTTTGGGCTCCTTCACAAAATTCCATTTAATAAAATCTCTAAATAATAAAAGAAATTTAATAAAAGAGGCCCCTTCACAGCATTCCATTCTGTAAAACCAAACTCTTCACAATTTTTTTTTAAACATTTTTTTAGTGTTTAAAATGTTTAATTTGCAAGAAAAACAAGTTCACCAGAAATTAAGACTTTTGCAACAGGACTTAAAAAAGAAAATATATATATATATACATGGTTTGAATTTGAGTAACTGGATTTATCTTTCATTACAAAAGTTTATTTTTAACAAAAATAAACAATTTCATAAAAGTATTTCTGTTTTTTCACAAAATGGGGACACAGGGAAAACAAAAAAACTTTCATCAACAATAGCACAAGAATTCAACGTCATATTCAAAATTTTACTGTTGAAAGTGTTAACTCCTTTTAACTGTTAATTATGATACCATCATACAATGTCATATAAGAAACATTACATGCAAAATTAAATAAATAAATATAAAGCAAATAATTTTCCTAGCTGCAATTTTAATTTCGAGTGCACACTAAAATAATTAAAAAAACGTTTTATACCTTACTGACTTTGTAGCTGTGTTCTTTCCCATAATTACATGTGGAACATTTTCAGGACTCTGTGAGTTTTTTTGAGCAATTTGAGCAAGCTTCTTCTATTACAAAAAATAGAGCAATAAATAAGTTAAAACCATAAAAATATATAAAAATTATAGTTTATAGAAACTGTACTACATTTACAAACTACCTTTATTAAAATAACAAAGTAAAGGTTTAATTTTATAATAACATTTTTCAATACCTGAGCAAAAGCAGTTGGACTTGTAGTTAGTTTAGGTGCAACATATTGAGGCACAATGTTATTGTCAGTCATTTGTTTATTCAGCCATTTAATAACTAAAGTTGTAATAAAAAAAAGACTCATATATATTAATTATAACTATATACATATTATTATAACTATTTATGTAAATTTTCTTACATAAAAATATAAGACTTTACTAATTGACTTTACTACTTTAATATAAAATTACCAGATATTCTTTCTTTTAAAGCTGCATGAAAAAGGGAAAATACTAATTATAATCAATAAAGATAATAAAAATGAAAAGAAAAAAATAATGAATAATAATATTATTATACATGACATATACTTTTTAAGAAAAATAATTTAGATAAATTCTGCACAATTTACATACTGTCAACCTAAGTGGCTTTGTCTCACTTGACTTATTATTTATTTACCTTATAAAATATTTATTTACCAATAGGACAAAAAAAAATTAAATTAAAGAGATTTAAAGACTTTAAATTTTGTATGCTTGGTATTTCAGATAGTTCATTTCATTGGGGGAGGAAGAAAAAATTATATGACCAATTATTTATTGTTACAACAAAATACTAGATAAAGCAGAAAAAAGTTTTAAAAACAACTTTTAAAGGTTTTTAACTTTGTGAGTTAAAAGGACAAAAGTGGAAAAGGAGATTTTATTTTATTTTTTTTTTTTTTTTTTTTTGGGGGGGGGGAAGAGTTTATTAAATGATTTATTTATTATTTATTTACCTTATTAAAAATTTACAAATAGGACAAGTTTTAAAGACTTCAAATTTTGACTACTTTCTAGGGGGGAAGGGGGGGTATAATATTTTAAATATTGTTTTCAATTAAAAAAAAAAAAAGTCCACTATATTGTTTTAGATAAAAATCTATATATTTGATTATGGATGACTCTTTACACATTTATTTCTCAATATAAAAGATAAAATTGATATTGGGAATATGATTATATACTACTTTTCCATAATCATATACAGTAGAAGATCTTCATAATGCAATTCTATATAACGCTCTTCTCAGATGTAAACAATGAATTTTCAGTTAAGAAACACTTGCATTCCCACATTATAAATAGTTGCTATTTTCAAGAGGACTAAATTTGATAAATTAGTTAAACTTTATCTCCTTAATTCAGAGCTAATGACTGAAAAAACTGCTATGATTTGATACAGGTATGTTTGGACAATGTTTATAAAGTAAATTGAACAATGTGTGGAATGATCTATATTATGTAAAAAATTATAATCTGCACAACTCCTGTTAATAAAGACGGCAATATAAAGATACTTTAATGTATTTTGGTATGTTTCACATATATTTGGCCATGTTTTACAAGCTAAATTTATTGATGTGTGAAATGTGATCTATATAACACAAAATTCTATGTAACGCACAACCTCATGTTTTTAAGTTTGTGTTATAAAGATCTTCTACTGTATATTATTTCTGTTGTCAACATCTCTTTTTCTACGAATTTATGAAACACACAACAACAAATGAGGTATAATTCGAAAGGTTTTTGAAACGGCTTCTGACATAGTACACTCACATTTCGTTAAAATATGTTTTTTGATTGAAAATTGCAATTAATTAACTAAATCAGCATTGTTTTCATACATGAAATGAAAGAATTTTCTGAAATCAATGTTGCCACAAAAATAAAATACCACACTATATGATGCTCAACAATGATTATAAAAAATAAATAGTACAAAAAAGATTAAAGTGGGACGTCACGGCACAGGTTGATTTTACATTTATTATTAAACAGCAAAATTGAATTTGTCATCCTTTAATGCAGTTAAAATACGATTGTTATTTTAATTTTTTCTCGTATGTGCCTTTTGCTATCTTAGATCAGTTTTTACTTTAACACTGTAACTTTGATGGTATAATTGAGATGATACTCTGGCTTGACTAATGTTGTTTGCAGATATTTTTTTACTTAATTTTTCTTTAAAAGTTTAAACCTGCATCTAAAAAATATTAGATATTGCTAAAATATATTAGACTGCAGTGCAAAATCCTCGACAGGTCAACTGATTACATTAAATTGTAGATCAATTTTATCTGATTGAGGGCTTCAGATCAGCTTGGGTTCAAGTATTCCCAGTTGAGGTTGGAATGTGGAGGACAAAATTTTTTTTGTCAATCTCAGGTTGGGTTGAGAGTAGGGGTAAGGCGATATATCAATACATCATCAAATATTGATTTTTATGACATATCGTCTCAATCGATTTCAATCTTCCTTAAATATCGATATATCGAATCTGATTATATTGATTCATACAATCCCTTAGTCTCTAATTAATGCTAAAGTGTAAACAACGAAACTACCAAAAGAAGTAATTTTTCCCCAGTGATTTAGAAATAAATAGCATTTTCCATTTTTTGGTAAATCTATTGCATTTTAAGTTATAAGCGAGTCTTATAATGACCATTTCCGGGCTGTCGCATTGCAGAAATCGGTTCAAAACGTTTACTATGACAGTCTTTTCAGATAGATCCTTTACTTAATTGAACTAGTCGGATGTGCCAATCCCAAAACTTTCTTCTATCTCACATAGGTTTCGCACACACTAAAAAGAATCAGCACCAATTTATATCAAGGTCTAACTGAATCTAAAGTTTTATTAAATTCCGTGCATTAGTTCTTGAGATATGACTATTGATAAAATCGTGTAAATCCTGCAAAATGTAGCATAGCAGCGCCACCTGTTGGGAGATTTAGACCAAAACTTAATCAACAACAACTTATGTCAACGTCTAACTGAATCTGAAGTTTGAAAATAAATAACTAATCATCTAAATCTTCTCACCTTCTACTCTTTATTAACTATTTTTAGCATTCGGCTTAGTCGATCTCTCGAAAAATGATGAGAGAGTCTAAGTCAATCTTGAAAAATCTCTCGTCTTAAAAACAAAAAACGACAGATTTTTTTTTTTTTTAATAAAAAGAAAACCTTGTTATCTATTTAATGCTTTCAGTCTAATTAAACATCTGTCTAAATGACCAAGATTTTATTTTTATATAAAATTTGAGTAGATGTAAGATTTTAAGAGAAAAATCCGTTATTCACAGCACTCTTGCAATGTATATATTCCACCTTCTATTTAAAAAATGCAAAAAAAGAGAAAGAAATGAAACAAAGAAATGTTGTTTTATCCTTTACTTTCTCCATGGTAAAGTTACGACGAAAAAAAAAAAAAAAATTCTCAGCCGACATGGCCTGGAAAGAATAAAATACAGGTCCAGTTAGTCCTGAATCTACAGAAAAAATGTACCGGGAAGAAAAAAGTTCAAGCCTGGCTTTAGTTTTCAAAATATAAAATTAAGCCCGGTTCCAGTTTATTGAAAGAAATTTTCACTGAGACTGTCTCGAGTTTGTGTAGACTTCTATTATATATGACTAATTTACCCTCTCCCCTCCCTGTCGAGCAAATTCTGGTACCACCCCTGCTTAAAACTTTGTAAGACAATGCAAACCTACTGTTATGATAGAGTAATAAAATATAATAAAAAGTTATGTCATTTTGTCATTAAAAAAAAAAAAAAAAAAAATTGTATGAAAAGAAATAAAAAAACTAAATTTTATTCAAATCTGACCATTATGCAAGACATGCGAAAATAATTAACAAGTAAAACATGGTAAGATTAATGTTTTTCAAGAAAACAATATTTTAGATTATTCACTTATTTCAGGCATTGCAAAAAAAACATTTTTTTAAAGAAAAAATACGCCTTGGAGTGTTAATTTTTTTAGGACCTTTTAGCTTATTCTTTAAAAGTAGTGATTAGAATTGTATATATGTTTCAGCGGCTTTCCTTTAGCTTAATAAATGTTGTAGAACAACATCTACTGATTTCTGCCGCATTTCATCAATGTAATTTTTATAATTACCTAAAGAATATTTATATGTACGAGGAATTATTACACCAGTACCTGTACAAAAAACAATAAATATATACTAATACAATGTTTATATTTTGCAGTAAATGTTTGCTTTTATTTTAATAATTTCAAAAATATTAAATACTAGGTGATCCGCCAGGCATTGCTCGGTCCCATCAAATAGTTATACAAAATGCGAAATCACTCTAAAAATCGCTGCATGAACTGTTCCTCTGGTAACTCTTTCGTCTTTCGAAATTAAATATAGAGACGAGCCCTGAAGCAGAAGTAAATTCAATACCACCCTCTCAAACATCTGGATAATTTGATTCAAAGCAGGTCAGTTTTTGGTCAAATTTTTTTTTTAAAGTTGCCGTTCAATTTTTACAAAATTTGAATATTTGGAATCAGAAATATAAACTATGAATACATACTACATACATTCTGTTCTAAACAAACCTCTTTCTGAACAAAACTACTCGCTCGTCCTCGCTGTATATGGTACTGTCAGGGCTGCCACTGGCGACTATTTTTATATTCTACTCACACCACTATTTTAAAACTATAAATTTTGTAGTATATTTCTCTTGCAGCTGTTGTCAAAGTGTATGTGAAAAAATTTTGTTTTGAGAAAGTGGTGCGAGATAGAATTAAAAAATAGTCGCCAGTGGCAGCCCTGTACTGTACAACAGGCATTGCATTATCTTTTAGTTTCAATTTCCACAGCCAGGGGATGCAAAATCTATATCTTACTTAGTTATCTATATCTTAATTAGTTCATATTAAGTTGAATGAACCAATTCCCGTTGAAATTGGGCCCATAGAACTCAAGAAAATAAATCACCCCCCCCCCCCCCTGGAAATTAATATTCATAGATGGTGGTAACAAAGGGTTGAAAAATGATCCCGAAGTTTATTTAGCACCTGGGAGACCTGAGTTAGAAAAGATTTTGTTTGAATCGGACCAATATGAGATGCAAATCTTTTAGTTCCCTTTTCCACCAACAGGGGATGCACTCTGTTCTAAACAAACATTTTTCCGAATATTACTCAGGCACGTGTCCCTGCTGCCAACAGTGTGATATGACTATCATGTTTTCATAATTTTTATTTGCCATTCTATGCTTTTTATCTATGCTGCATTATGCTGTTTAAATTCCTCCCGCTCCGGCCGTTTCGTTTTCGCCATGCAGTAGCATTTCGCCTGGTGCTGACTCGCTTGGAGGTGCAGTTTTCCCCCATATCTCTAACTCTTTGCAGCGCACCCGGCGATCTCTTTTGCGCCGCTGGCTGCTTCGTCCGCCCATCTGTTTGGTTTTGCTTTTGCCAATGGATTGCACAGGATTCAATTACTGTTTCTACAGAATTTAAAGTTTACTTATTTTTGTTTGGCAATAATTAATTATCAAATCAATTTAATTCTTTCTTCAATTTACCTGTGTGCCCCGCGTTGTTGTCATATTTATATCAGTGCAACAACATTTTTCTGCAGAAGTATTTGAAAGCTCAGTGTTGTAAGATCGTGGAAATTTTGTTTCTCGGCACAATTCTCCAGGAACAGAGTTTCACATTTTTAATGCCAAAATTGTTCCTTGAAACTCTTTAAAGTTTTTAATATTTAACTTTTAAGCCTTTTAAAAAGATGCAGTAGTTTTAAATTAAAATGATTTTAATAGTTAATTGATACGAGTTTGTCAAGAAAATTATTCTTTGTATTCTCAAGAATGTTGGGACTGATTTTGTTACATATCCTTCAGCAAATAATATTTCGTCGTTCTAAAGTATCTTCAAGAATCTTTCTATTCTGATCATTTGTACAGTGCAGGGCTTGAAATTCAGTTTTTTTAAGGAGGGGAGTCTCCCTCCCAGCATTTTTAAATGGAGGAGAGTTGTAATGTTTGGGAGGGAGAAAAAAATATCTTTAAACCCCACTATCATTTTACGTGCTATTTAAATAATTACATTAATGCAGACATGACAAAATACCATTGAAAAAGTTAAAGTCAACTCAGAATGATTATGTAAAATGTTTATTTTTATTATAAAAAAAGGAAGAAAGTTAAATTTTATATATGCAGAATATTTTTCAAGTTCCACCAAATGTGTTAGGCACCCTTAACAATTAGATTGGTAAAGGAATTTCTGAATTTAGATTTTATTTGATTTAGGGTGCTGAAGCCTCTTTCACAAGGTACACTTTTACTCCTTCAACAAGGATTAAAAAGGTTTACTCTTTTATCTCAAGGAATAAAAGTAATAAGATCTTTGCAGCTCTTCTAATCTCATTTTTGTTTAGTGCAGACTCTAAGCCAATTTGACAGGGTGCAGCGACCAGTAGCTCTTACTGCCTCTTTTCAGTCGCAGGAAAAAAATCTTTAAATACGTCTATTGGTCATTGGAAAAAATTGTGAATTTAGACAATTGGTTGAGGGAATAAAGTAATGAAATTCGTCTTACGCATGAACATAGAAATAGATAAGGACTTCTAACAAAATAGTGTTAATATCGATTTGCGTTTTTGGTACTACATGGCAGCCACTGTACAACTGTGCTAAGGTAACACCATCTACAAACAACAATACGGGTACATACCATAGAATAAATCTACCAGACGATGGCTGTCAAGCAGATGATTTGAAGAAGTAGGCGAACTAATACAATTGTCCTACACAGACAGTGCATTTGAAACATTTTTCGAGAAACGATTTTCTTCTTCAAAAGGCTATATTTATTAGAAGTCCTTATCTATGTCTATGTTCATAGAAAAAAAAGCTAAATCCATCGATCAGTTGCGGGAAAAAACGGCGAAGTTTGCCAATCGGCCGCAAGAAAATAATGCGAAATTCGTCAGGCAGTTGCAGAAAAAAATCTTGAAAATTTTCAGTGAGGCGCAAGAAAAAAAATAGTGAATTTCATCAATCGGTTATGGAAAAATTCGCAAAGCTCGTCAGTCAGTCAAGGGAAAAAATGTGAAGTTCGTTGATTGCTCGCCAGAAAATATCACGGAATTCGTAGATTGCTTGGCAGAAAATATTGCGAAATTCGTCGATTGCTCGGCAGAAAATATCGCGAAAGTCGTCAATTGCTCGCCAGAAAATATCACGACATTCGTCAATCAGTCGTGAGAAAATATTGTTTAATTCATCAGTCAGTCGCGGGGAAAAGCCATGAAATTTATCAATTGAAGGCAGGGAAGAAAATCTAAATTTGTCAGTAGGGCACAGGAAAAAAAATTGCGAACTTCGTCAATCTGCTGAAAGAAAAAAAACGAGAAATTACATGAATTTAGTTGATCGATTGTGTAAAAAACGCAAAGTTCGTCAATCAATCGCGTAAAACATGCAAAGCTCGTAGATCGATCGTGGAAAAAAAGCAAGGTTTGCCGATCAGTCATGAAAAAAAAAAAAACAAAGTTCGTGGATTACGCAGCAAAAAAAACACAAAGTTCGTCGATCAGTCGGCGAAAAAAATGCAAAGTTCGTCAATCAGTCGCTTAAAAAATGCAAAGTTCGTCAATCAGTTGCTTAAAAAATGCAAAGTTCATCGATCAGTCACTTAAAAAATGCAAAGTTTGTCGATCAGTCTCTTAAAAAATGCAAAGTTCATCGATCAGTCTCTTAAAAACGCAAAGTTTGTCGATCAGTTGCTTAAAAAATGCAAAGTTCCTCGATCAGTCACTTAAAAAATGCAAAGTTCGTCAATCAGTTGCTTAAAAAATGCAAAGTTTGTCGATCAGTCACTTAAAAAAATGCAAAGTTCGACAATCAGTCGCTTAAAAAATGCACAGTTCGTTGATCAGTCCCGAAAAAAAAATTGCAAAGTTCGTCGATCAGTTGCGGAAAATAAAAAAATAATAATGAAATTTATCGTTTGGTTGAGGGGGGAAAAAAATCACAAAATTTATTGTTCGGTTGCAGGTAAATAAAAAACGCAAATTTCTCCAGAAAATGGTAAAATTTTTTGGGCGGGAGGCTCTCGCCAACGATATTATTTTGGGCGGGATTTAAAAATTTTTGGCACAAATCCTGCCCTGACAGTGGCCAAGCTAATGGATTTATTTAAATGAAGCCTTCCTGCTCTGCAAAAGATTGTCAATAAAGAATTGGATTGAAACCACGATATGTTTTGTCTTCAATTTAACGGCCTCCTTATTTGTCTTCCATCATTGAAGTAAGATGAATTATTTTATTAAATTTTATTATTTCTCTTTAACGTCGGCCGAAAAGACTAGCCACTTGATTGCATCGGGTTGTTGCTCTCACATAAAGATTTCTCAGAACAGCAATGTTTATTTCACTCTTCCACCAAATAATTATTTTTAACAGCACCTTATATATTTATTAACAGCACAATACAAAATTATTAACAGCACAAACAGCACCGTATAACAGGCGCTGCACTATCTTTTAGTTCCAATTTTAAGCCACCAAGGGACGCCAAATCTGTATCCTATTTAGTTATTTATATCTTAATTAGTTTGAGCTAAGTTGAATGAACTATTCTCGTTGAAATTGAGCCCATAGAACCCGAGAAAATAAATCATTCCTCCTAGAGATTAATGTTCAGAAATAATAATAACCAAGGGCTGAAAAAATGATACTGAAGTTTATTTAGTATCTGGGAAACCTGAGAATAATGTTAGAAAAGATTTCGTTTGAATCAGATCAATATTTAAAAAGTTCTGATTTGGGAGGCAGGGGGAAAGGAGGTAGTTTCGATCAGAGATTTAACATGATATTTAAATTATAACTGGACGTTGGACGCCCCCCCCCCCCCCCCCTCACTCCTCAAATTAAACCAAGGACCTTTAACATTAAGAATGATTGTTAACTTTTGAAACAAACCAAAATAGCACAGTTGAAATAGAAACAAAATGCTTTTTTTTTTTTTTTTTTTTTGGACATACAAAAACAGTAAGTTATAGTTGCCAATTTCTGAAATCAAATATATAAATGACGTCATGTACATGAAAATACTCTAAAAATTGCATAAAACAAATTGCGAAAAATTCACAAATCCCTGTTCGAATTCAAAATAATTTTTATTGAAAAGAGAACAAAATTTACTATAAGGAAGTTGCAATCAGCTGATGAGCTTTTCAACTGTCAATCAGAACTGCCCAGTTAACCTCCAGCCGTGCCTACAATTCTCTCAACTACCAATCACAACTGCCCTCTAATGGTGTTCGACCTCCAATAGGCGATTTGTGATGTCATTTGAAACTACCCTATAATGGGCTAAAAGATTAAAAATGGATACATTTTAATAATGTAAAAAAATCACTGCAAAACATGAAAAACGCATAAAAAATGAAATTTAAAAAAATCTAATCGAAAAACTGAAATTAGGATAATTAATAACCTGCCCTTCCCTTTAAAATCATGATTTTTTATCTTTAAAGAATTATCAACCTTCTCCATGTTAACAAGAGAAAAAAATATGATGATTCTGGACATAACTGAAAATGAAATGGAGGCAACTAATCAACCAATCAAGCATTCTGGGGGAAATTTCTTAGTGGCAAAGGAAAATAAATCGCCAAAAATTCAAAAATCATTGTATAAATCCAAATAAACTTTATTGAAAAGAGGACAAAATTTACTATATTGGACTAAAAGATTGGAATTGGATTCCTGTTACTAATGTTGAAAAATTGCAGCAAAATGTGAAAAAATGCTAAAAATTGCATAAAAAATTAAATTAAAAAAAACCTAATCAAAAATTACAAAATCGGGATTTGAGGTGCAAAACTACATTTATAAAGGTACCTTGCTTCCAAACTTTGTAGCTCTGCATGCAGCGTCTCTTCAGAACACAGTCGACAGACACACACACAAACTTCTTTTCTTATTATAATAAATAAATTAAATTTGTGATGACTTTTTCCTGAGACAATCCCACCCCAAATTGGCATTCAAAATGCTGGTTGTGAATAAAGTCAATGTTATATCTAAAATATCAAATTAATATAAATAAATCTCATTGATTTGTAAAAAAATCATATTAAGAGATAAAAAATGTATTTATCCCTTTACAGCATCATGCATAAATAACTTTTCAACTTTTCCAAACAAAAGTTTTCTCTAGTGAAATAATGCACAAATAAAGTAAGCAAAACATAAACAGAAGTAATTCCAAACACAATTTGTAAAATGCTAAATGCTACTGGTGCAATCTATTAAAAATTTTGCTTAACTAATTAATTTTAATGTAAAAAAATTTATTTATTACACGTTTTGTCTTTATATGTGGGGTGAGACAAAGTCTCCTCAGGATGGAAAAAGCCACCCCGGTTGACGGTAACTAAAAAAGCATTAACTGGTTTAACTTCTGGATAGAAACACAAATCATCAAAAGTAATTGGATATACTAATAATTTATTTTAAAAGATTAATATATCTACCCATATTTTCTAATTTAAGGGGGCAACAACAGTTGTGAAACCACATGCAAAACAACTAACATTGATGTACATTTTTCTCGAGAACAACTGAAGGGATTTCAATACTTTTCTTTAGAGTTATGTCAGTAGTTGAAGAAGCAACTAAAAATTGCTTATTCAACAAGAAATAAAAATAAAAATAATAACAATTTTGCTAACAACAATAACAAGTTGGAAATCGTACGTCAAACATGACAAATGAGGTGCATTCATACTACATCTAGTTTTATAAATATTCAGATCTTGGTGCAATAGATGTTGCACTCTTATGCAAAAATGCATGAATACAAAATTTATTTTATGCGCAGGTTTTCTATTATAGATATTAATTTTATTTTATGAAATTAAGTTTCAATACACTTTTACAAACAATTAATTACAATTCTGTTACATTAAAATTACACTATGCGCAAAAATATCCAATACAAGACAATGTAAAAAAATCATCGTTATTATTTCAGTGAAATGAATTATATCATCTGTTATTATGATTAATTTTGTAATAAAATAAGTACACTTTAAGTTGGCAACAGTTTATCTTTTGTTGACATTTACTGAAAATTCCAATGGGAAACTTAAGCCTACCTTTGAAAATTTCAGAACTTGAAATCCATATTTAGACTCTTATTCCATTTAATATCTATTTCTCTGAAAAAATCTATCGAAAAAAAAACTGTCGGTAGATTATAGGATTGCTATAATTAAACAATTTTAGTATACAAATTCGGTTTTTAAATTCAGTAATACGGAAATAATATGACTATCTTAAATAGGACGTAATCACCATGGCAACCTAGAATCATTACTTATCATGGGATATCATTGAATTAATTATGTATGATAGGATTTAATAGAATAAGAAAACTTTTATTAATATCTTAAGTTTTTATTCGATTTTTAATAAAATTTGAAATGACTCGACAAAATTCTGCAACGATTATATATATTAAATTTCAAACCATTCGGTAGGGTAATCTTTGAACTGTTATAAGCAGGCAGACAGACGAATGGACGAGACAACAACTATAGGTGCTACGTATTTATGTAATTAAGAACATACCTAAAAATCACATGCAAAACTGCTGACATCATTATACTTTTTTCTCATAAACTACTGAAGTGATTTCATGACTTTTTGTTATAGTTTTGTCAATGGTTAAATTATAAATTAATTTCTCGACAATTAACAAAAAAAAAAAAAAAAAAAAAAAAATTACTGAACCTCTTATTTAAGAAAATTTTTAATGCATGAACATAAAAATTAAAATTAAACTAAACATTATCTTCCAATCAAGGTAACTCTGCCTCCCTGACAAAAAATTTTAGTTCCCTTTTTCTTAGTGTTTAATTACTTTAAATCATTTGAGAAAAAATCTTATTCAAAATCATGAGAGAAAGGGAAAATTTGGTTAAATTTAAAAATCCAGTGAGGGGCAATTACCATTCTCTAAATCTTTGATTTTAGTTTTATCATCTTGAAGTTGTTTCTGAAGAGTATCAGTTGTGTCAGTCAAATATTTTATCTGAAAAAAAGTAAAAGTAAATTATATCAAGATATAAAGTACTTTTTTTCAATTAGAAGTTATTAAATGGTAAACACTGTAGAATGAATAACTATGTTAAAAAAAAATCACATATAAAAATTATTATTATTATTATTTTTTTTTTTTACACATTAAAAAACATTTTAGGTCACAGACATTAGCTAATATACAATACAAAAATTATGCTAATCCAATATGTTTACAAATTATCATATTTTTGTTATAATTAATGAAATGTTAAATAATCAAATATTCTTCTTTGTCTTCTGTTATTTTTTTCTAAAATTAGTAATAAATTGCTTCTAGATGAGTTTAAAAAAAAAAAACATGATTACAGCAAAGAACATGTTAATAACTATTTAAGGATAAAAAAATACTCATAATGTAAATTTGTAGTGTTTTTATAGCTGTCAGAATCGTTTTAAATATAATGTTAAAGATTAAAGATTGAAGATATACTGACACATATTTAAAACCATTACCAGACTTGCCAACCTTTTAAAATGACAAATAGTAGCACACAAAATTCAAATTAATCTAGAGGTTGGTTGGTTCGTTGCTGTTTTTTACGCTGCAAATTTTAAGCGAACAAATGCTAATCAATTGAACGTATGTGTTATGTATACGCACACAAAGTAGGACAGTCTTTTGTTTTCATATATGTACAATATAAATAGCTATTTCCAGTGATGCCATTCAAAAAATAACAACAAGAACGAAAAATCATGCATCAAGCATAAATTATGTAACACTTTCCAACACTTCCAAAATAATTTTGCAAGTCTTTACCATGATATCTAGCTAAACAATTTTGAAAACGCATAACATATTTAAAAATCCAATTTTAGGAATTACCAACAATATTCGGAAAAATATCCAAGATCTTTTGTGCAGCCCTGTATATGACCTATAGATTTGTATATATACTAAATAGAATGGTAAATTTTAGTTCAGTTAGGAAACACACAGCACAGTTTAAAATTTCTCTTCTGGAATTCCCGACAAGTATCCGGAAATGTACTCGAGAACTTTTGTTGTGCCCTGTGTACAATCTATACAATTTATACACACCAAGTAATAAACAAAAAATGAGTTAAATTTAAAAACACGTTTAGCAACTGAAAAAGCATTTCCAGCAATTATTATTAATAAGCAGTACTTTAACCGAATTATTTTGTGTGTCCCTGTAAATGAAAGATGAAAGCTATACACACAATATTCTATAGCAAGCCTCTTGTAATCCACCTTAGTGATATATATCAATTTCAATATGTTTGAAATAGTGAAACATTATTAAAATAAACTGAAAACGATTTTTCATCATAGAACAGAATTCTTTTAAGTATCCCTGTAAAGGAACTATAAGTGCTATGCACTTATATCCACATTCTATAATTAGTCTCTTGCAGTGCATCTCAGTGATATATATCAATTTCAATATGTTTGAAATTGTGTAACATCATTAAAATAAACCGCAAAAGTTTTTTCCCCCATAGACTGCAATGTAACGGAATTCTTTTGAGTGTCCCTGTAAAAAAACTAAGTGCTACACACTTCATTTTCAATACCGAACATGCCACAGTAACCCTCAATAACATATATCAATTACATGGCAATCCAAGTATATTTACACGAGTTAGAGCACAGACGAACAGACAGACAAACCAATTTCATAAACACTTTTCAACTATGTTGGAAAGTGTTAAAAAGAGGAAATTACGCATGAAAGATACATTTTTCACAACATTTATATGTGTGAATTTTGTAAATTATATTGTATTACACATATACAATAAATACATTAGAAATTTTCTTATATTAAAATGTTTTATAGTATTTTATAAAATAAATATATTGCATTTTCATTGGTGAGTTGAAAAATATAACTTCCTGTCAACTTGTACAGTTTTATACTACATTAAGATTCTTTCATCCAAATAAATATGCAAGAAATAAAGGGAGAATATATTTTCTTTTAAGTTTTAGATTTTAATAGAATAAATTCTGACAGTCATATTGTGGAGTGGAAAGGAGAGAAATTGAACATTGTAATCTGTATTACAACTTTTATTGGCGAAAAATCATAATTTTTTATTTATTTTTATTTTATGGAGCAAAACTCTACATTTCATCTACATTTCATGACAGACTGAGTAAATTTGCAACTGATTACCGAATTTCACGATTTTTTTTATGGGACATTGTGACAAAATTCGTGATTTTTTCTGCGATGCTTCACGAAATTCTTGATTCTTTTATACAATTGTTCAACAAAATTCTTGATTTTTTTCATGACTGAATGGCATAATTCAAGATTTCATCCACGACTGATTAATGAAATTCGTTGTCGTCTTTCGCGAGCAGTTGATGAAATTCACTGTTACTTTTTGCACTTGTTTTTGTCTGACAAAATTCTCGTGTTTTTTTCTGCAACTGACTTTTTTGTGCTTCCCTATAAATGATATATACATCAGTATATCCATTACATAGTGCATTAAAATTTTATTTAGTTATGAAATGCATAACACAGTTGAAAATTCACCTTCAGCAATTTCTGCCAATAGATAATATAATATGTGCTCAAGTAATTTTGTTAGAGCCCCGTATATTATCTATAGATTTTTAAACATGCCTCATATTGAACTAAAATATTCAGGAAAAAAACACATAACACAACTAAAATTGTACTTTCAGAAATTACCATCCTAGATGGCAGTGTATCCAGTTCTTTGTGCAGCCCTGAATATGAATTTATTTATCTTCTACAAACAACTCTTAGTATACTAAATATAGTTCAGCTGAAAAATGCACAACTCAATTAAAACACATCCTTAAGCCAGTCACATTCATGCACAATAAATGCTTATGAAGTATTCTGTGTAGAGCTGTATGTATTTTACAGAATTTATACACACCATATAATATGCAAAAATTTAGTTAATTTAGTCAAGCATACCACAACTGAAACCACACTTCCAGCATTTATTGTTCATAGACAGTACTGTAACAGAAATCTGTGTTTGTCCCTGTAAATGAACGATAACTGTTATGCATGTCATATTTTACAGTAAGCATCTTGTAATACACCTCAATAATGTATGAAAATTTCATTATGTTTGAAATAGCATAACATCATTAAAATACACTGCAAACAATTTTCAGAAATTCACTTATGGAAAGGAATTATATAAGTAACAAAGATTTAAAACTCAAATTTCAAATCTCAATTTTAAAGATTTGTTGCTATGAATAAATGTTCTATGTCTATTATAAAAATTAGAATTACAATTTTGAAATACAACCACCCCCCACTTCCTAAAATTCCGATATATAATCAGAAGACAAAACCCCTGATTTATATAAACAATAAATTCTACAAAGCCTAAATAAACCTTTTAATCTGATGATTTATTTATACATGGGTCAAATAACTATTTTTTGCACCAAAGGCAAGTATTTTTTTTTTTTTTTTTTTTTTTTTTTGTAATATATAATTAATTCAAAATTTTATTTGGTATGTTTACTAGATTAATAAAAAAAGTTTTAGATATATTCAACAGCAATACACTTTTTTGTTTCAAAGACTCCTTTTTGTTTCATTAAAGTCTATATTTATTTTCTACATTACCGTCCCCCCAATTTTTATTTATTTATTTTTTTGGTCTCCTGTGTTACCATAACAAAAAAAGCCGAAGTTGATAATTATTTAAAAATGTTGCACTGTTAAAGCATAGATTAATGGCCTAACTATTTTTCAAAAATAAAAACTACAATTAATAGATTTAAAATAATTTATTATTTTTTTTTAAGAGGGACAAGAATAGGTGCAAATACAAATGATAGTTGATTACCCTTATTTAATTTTTTTTTAAGACCATGATATTACTTAAAATAATAATAATTTTTATACAAAAGCCTAGAGTTTAGGCAATTTCCATTAAATGAAAATAAATAAAGATAAATAGAAACATTCAAATGTGTCAAATTATATAAAGATTCAGCTATATGACAAAGTATTATTTGTTGTTTTTTATTTATTGTTTGAATAGGTACTTTTTGAGCTTTTACAAAAGGAAATATCTTTGTTACAAGAATTTTAACTGAAAAATACAGTAATATTTTACATAATTGCAAATTATTAGAATTTTATATGACAATTAAGATGAAAGAAAAAAAAACTACAATACTCTTACATAAAAAAAAGAAGCTATATATCTAATGTAATAAACTACAGAAGAAAACAGTACTGCTTTTTTGTATGATTTTGTAAAAGTTGACAAATACTTACTTCAACATTCTTAGCTTGCAAAGCAATGTTAAGTTCCCCAATTTTGTACTGAATATCCAGCAACGCTTTTTCTTTCTCTTCAACAGTCTTCTTATGCTTTGCAACAAGATGGTTCTTAGTTTTTTCCTACAAAAAAAAACTTTTTTTTTTTCGGTAATAGTAAAAAAGTATATCAGTCTTAATATCTACAGTTCACTAGTCTTAAATCTACAGTTCACTTTGGAATGATACAATTAAAGTAGCAGTTAAAAGTTAAAATCATAAAAATAAATAAAATTTCATTAATTATGAAGTTTCCTAAGATCTGAATTGTTATTGTAGATTTTCTATGATAATTTTAGCTATGCAAAAACAATGGTAAAATAAAATTTTAATTTAAGGTATGCATGGATATAAAAAAAAAGTAAAAGTTATTGAACACCAGTATATTTGTAATAACAGTAACTCATATGGGCTCAATATTACATTTACTTGATTTTTTTTTTTTTTTTCTAAAAACATGTTTAATAAAATGCATTTAGTAAAATTTTAATGGACTAGCAACTCTCCTAGAAAGTCTAGTTTCTTTTTATGTGAATGTCCTGTTGATATTAACTTGTGTGCACATCAGCGACATCTGCACTTTATTTTACTTTAATTTTCTAAAGTGTGTTTGTAGCTCTTGAAATCTGTGATTACTGTTTTTCACTGTTTATGCAAATTAAGCTATGATAGTCAGTCTGCTGAGTATAAAAGTATAATCAAAAGTTCGTATCAGCAGATTTGGGTCAAGTCCTGCCTCTTGAGGATAGTAAGACCAGTGACGAGTGTTAGAAGATAAAAAAAACTTGCATGTGTCTGGACATCAAAGAGTTTGGAGTGTGGCTAAAGACGAGCTGCAGTTTGGTAAGAGTGAACTTTGTTTATAGTTCAATAAAGTTGATTAGCAACCACAGTTGCTAGGTTTAGAAACATTTTAGCTAGTTCGTAGAGGTGTAAACTAATTTTTGGTTTTTATCAAGAGCCATGAGTGAAGCCTGAAGTTAGTAGTGAATGTTTGTGAGCCGCCAGAGTTCTTTACGTAAGTGAATTTTCTTGAATTAGTAATTTTGTATTTCCTTGCAGTACTGAATATTGATTCGACGACAAATTGTCGCAGCATAACATAGGCAAAGTTTAAAAGAAGCTCCATTGCATCCCTTCCGAATTGGTCTTAAATAAAGTGATTTTTACATATAAATCTAGTTATAACTGCTCTTCAAAGTGATGGCCTTGCTGGGTACGTCACAAAATTATCACAAACTTTATTCATTATATATTAATTTAGTATTAAAAAATTATCATAGAACCAGAGATATTAAGCAAATGTTTACAGAATTAAAAAAAAAAAAAGTTTTGACAATAAACCAAAATTTAAACTATTAAATTAATGTTTAAAAAATTAAATAATCAATGAGATTTGAACATGTACACATTTTTATTTTAAATAAACTTTTGCAGTACATTTTATTTTTTATAGAAATGTTATCAAAAACTAGAGTAAAAATTACCTCTTTAGATCTTTCTTTTAATTTATCTTGCAAGTCAATTATGATCTTATTAAACTTTTCTGTCTCATTTTCCAACACTTGACGCTGTTTTTCACTCATATCAAGACGAAATGTGACTTCCTCTAATTGATTTTCAAATGATTTCTAAAATAAATAAAGGAATTTTGTTTTAACTGCCAATGATTTTTTTTTTAAATTTCAATTTATACATAAGAACTTTTCACAGGTATACAAGTATTTCAGCAGTATTTTAGATAAAGATTTTCCAATTAGTGGTACACAAAGTTCGCTACAGCAATTAATTTATTCTAAAGTAAACATTTTCTCAGTTCTAATTTACTTTTCTGCCGTCAATATACATGTCACAAATTAATGTTATTTAACTACAGTAATGAATAACTGTGACTAAGAACATACTAATAATAGCTTTCCTATCTTTCCTTGGTTTCATGTAAGCCCTGATAATTTTCAATAAGTCAATTTATAAAGATTCTTATAGATATACATTTTTTCTTTTTCAGAAGAAAACAGGAAACTTGCAGATGCACAGCAATGTGGCACCTATGTTTAATCATATTTTTTAATCATGGATAACAGAAAAAGAGGCAAATATTGCAGAACAAGGCTGCCATTCCAAAAATTATTCAAAATAATTGCTTTAGTAGCCTTTGAAGCCAAAAATAGTAGCAAAAATAGTCGCATATCATGGCTGATTTAGCAGCAAAATAGTTGCAAATAAAGTATTATCCAAAATAGTCACAGTGTTGAGATCAGAGTAGATAATGATTTCCCTTTTACAAATTTTCTGACTGTTCCCTGATCTTTCCTTAAAAATTATTAAGTTTTTCTGATTACAACAATACAACATTTGATATGCACAAATTCAGTACTGTTTTTACATATTATCTAATTATTATGTAACAAAATTGTTAAAAGTAAATCCATTCTAGTTTTCATGACATTTGAGTTTAATTTGCTGCAACTTTTGGATTAACACTTGATATAGCTCTTGTTAGTTGCAAATGTAATAGTGATATTTCCAGCATTTCATTTTTGCTTTCGTAATGAATTTTCAAGAAATCTTTCTTGGAACTTTTCCTAAACTGCAGATTTAAGGGATTTTAAATATTTTAAAGAGCTTGAAACTGCAGTATAAGGGAAGTTTTTATTTTACGTGTATATTTGCTTACTTTGAAATGACATTTTTTGTAGAATACTACAACATAGCTGGCGTCTCGATTTAGGGTAATGCATTACATATTACGAAAACCTATTTGAAAAATTATTTACAAATGAAAATTTTCAGGGGGGAAGGAATTTAGGTCATTGATATTTATCGTTACTACAAAGTATCAAATACAGAATTTTTTTTTTTTATATAAAATTAAAATTTTAAAGAGTTTGAAATTACAGAAGTAGGAAAAAACAGAAATTGGACGTGGGGGTGGGAGGTATTTTAGATGATTGATAAATTATTTATTGTTACTAGAAAAGCAATGAATATGACAAACTTTTTTTTTTTCAAATAAAGAGTTTTAAATATTTTTTAATCCTATATTATAACACAATTAGGTGAAATTTTTTCTCTAAATAAATATTTTTAACATTTTTCTACACTGGAGGGGGGAAAGGGGAGAAATGTAAAATTGAGAGGGAGAAGTGGATGATTATTTTTTTTTTAATTTAATGTTATTAGTTAACAATAAATAGGGCAGAATTATTTTTCTTAAAATAAAGTTTTGAAAGATTTGAAAATTCACATGCTGGAAGGGTTGGGCAAAGGGGAGAACCAAAAATTTTGGAAGGAAGGGGTAGTTTATAAGCCTGATTATTTATTTATTTGCACTAGGGAGCAACAAGTAGGACAGGAGAATTTTTTAAATATAAAAATACAGATTTTAAATTACCTTGTATGCTGTGTGGGTGGGGGGGGGGGGATTTAGATGATCGTTATTTATTTATTGTTATTAGAAGCAGAGATCAGTAAGTAGGGCAGATGACTTTTCTTTGAAAAAAAAAAAAAAGAGATTTAAACAATTTGAAACACAGCATGAGGGTGAGAGGGGGGGGGCATGAGGGTAAAAGAGGAAGCAGAATTTTTTTAATGGAGGAGGTTATTTAGATGATTTATTTATTGTTAGTAGTGAGCAACAAATAGGGCAATTTTTTTTGTTTGTTTGTAATGATTTAAAACTAAGTATGCTGGGAGATCAAAGGATATAATTGCTTATTTGTGTACTGTTACTATGCAGCAGCAATTAGAACAATATTAATTAAGAGAAAAATGAGTGAAATTGACTCTTGGTCAAGAAAAGTGCCGTTTGGTGGTGGTATCGAACATCTGAAAAAAATGTACTGGAATGATAAATTTTTTTTATTGTTGTTTCATATTTCCTGCAACATGTATTTGAAAAAGCTAGAATAAAATTTTCAAAAAGTCTCCTTTTTCATAAAATAGTTGCTTTTCAAGCCTTTTTTGCTTAAAAAAGTTGCCTTAGTCTCCTAAAGCTGAAAATAGTAGCATTTTAGTAGCAAATGGCAGCCCTGGCAGAACTATGAAAGTGATTCTGCAGATTTGATTTAAAAAATAATAAAAAGAAGAAATCTGCTGTTCGGCTGAAAAGGGACAACCCTGTAAAACACATGGTGACTTAGACAGTGAAAGTTAGAGGCCAAAGCAAAAAATTTGGTCGCCACATGGTGACTGTGAATCTGCATCCATACACTTTAGCAATAAAGATTTCATGAATGAAATCAGAATGCAATACACATTACATAATCAGTTGGCTACCTTAAAGATCAGACAGTGCCAAAGCCTGTACCCGAACAAGTTTATTGTTTATTTTATTATGGAAGTAAATTGTGCATTGAAGAGAGGGGGAAATGAGGGGAGAGAGGGGATGAAAGGAAGGACAAATTCCATTCCTACTAAAGATATGAATTGGAGCACAGCAGAAGATATGTCCTTTCCTGTTGTTCCAACTCTTATGACCCGTAACTACTTTGGAAAGATCAGGAAGTATTTTTACTTGATGGACAATAATCAACTGAAAAAAAGTGATAAACATGTTAAAATAGCATCGATATATGAAGAGTTATCTAAACAACTGCAGCAATTTTAAATCTGGCATCGATAGTTGAGCACAGATGAATCAATAGTTCTGTACTATGACTGGCATACATGCAAAATGTTTATCAAAGTAAGAATTATTATTATGTTTGGATTTACGATGTGTGTGTTGTGTTCATCAAATGGATATTCATATGCTATAGAGATAAAAAGTGGAAGAAAGGGAACCTCGCCTGTTGTGCAGCTGGATTTAGAGTTGTGAATGAATAATTATCTAACTTGCAAGACAATTCAAAGCACGAAATATACATTTATAACTTTTTTATTTCATACGATTTAATTTTGGAGCTTGCAAAATGAAGAATACAAGCAATAGGAATAATTTGTGAAAATCACACTGCTCTTTATCCATTGAAATCTAAAAAAGAACTTGCTAAAGAAGACTTCGAAATTATGATTTTTGTTCCAATGGAATGGTATACATCTGTGGTTACAACGATAATGCAATGGTCTCTTCATATGACTGCTACATACCTGAACCTGTTGAACAGTCAAGAGATATTCAAATGCAAATAAATGGAAAATTGATGTTACTCAACCTCACATTAACAAGAAATACAAAGAAGGCATGGGGGTCGTTTATGCTATGGACAAACTTTTAGGCAGGTATAGGCCAAAAATGAAAAGTAAGAAATGTTAGTGGAACTTTTCATAAATGCTTTAAACATGATAGTTGTTTCAAATTAGATTTTACATCCTGAGTTGAATGAAATCAAAATATTGCATTTGAAATTTAGTAGAAAATTACAACTTACCTTCTATAGAGAAAAGTGTGTCTGGTCGTCCATTACGGACCAATCATGTGAAAAGAGATGCAAATATATAGGAAGGACATTATATTGTACTTCAAGGGCGTTGCACAGTTTGTAAAACACTACTAAGCTACCAAGTAATGTTTTCAGTGCTAAAAACATTTCATTAAACTTGTTTCCTAAAATATCTCATGGATATTAGAAATGAATATAACCGAAGAACTTTATTTAGATTGTGTAAAATTAGATATTTTATTATATTTTAAGATTAGATTGTGTAATAACATATATATATACTCAGTAAATATCAGTAAAATGCTCTTTATTGAATATTTCTTTAAATTCAAAATTTTGTGTAAAAACATAACCTACGAAGCGCCAATGTTCCAATAACGGAACATAGCAAAATAACAGAAAAGACTTTTTTCCCCAAAATTTTATAATTATATTTGATAAAGTTGCTCTAAAGAAGCACAATTGTACAGTTTTATATCAATAGAAAGATTTTTGTTTATAATATAGCATTTAAACGGTTAATCGATATTTGATTGATATTCCATCCTAAATATACTGAGACTCATAAAGAACAAACCAATTTGATAAATCAGAAAAATAACAATTTGAATTAAAAACTTACTTTTTGTTCAATTTCAGATTCAATCTGGTCCTTTAGCTTCAAAATAGATTTTTCTTTACTCTTTATCTCTTGTTGTAAATCATTAATTATTTCATCTTGCTGGCCTATGTGAGACACTTTCTCTCTAACTTGAGACTGAAATTTATCACACTTATATTTGCAACTTTGAAGATTTTCTTTTAATTGCTTTGCTTCATCTTCAAGAAAAAGTACTTTAGATTTTAGCTCTCTAATTGTAGATTCCTCCTTTAAATTCTTATCCTGAAGTTCCTATTTTCATAATAAGTTAATATTAAGTTGTCAAATAAAAATTCCGGATTAAAAAAATCTGCATACAAAGGTATAATATAACATATATATACACTGCATTACCACTGACCACTCAATTAGTTTCCCTTATACTTCAAAATATATCAATAAAAGTTGACTAGAACATTCAAAAATTCAGAAGTTTATGAACCCATATGCAGCAAAATTCTAACCACTATAATAAATTAATTAGTAAGTAATTATTCAAATATAAATGATTATTAATATTAAAGTTTACCAAGGCTTTAATTTTTTTTTCAAGACCAAATATCTAATTTTAACAAAATGAATTTTTATGAAGAAAAAGTGAAATGAGCATCAGATCATGCCTGTGGGAAAAAAAATCAACAAATATTTAAAGTGAAGTTCAATTAAGAGTTGAAAAACAAAAGCTTTTTGTCATAGTTAAATGAAAAAAAAAATTAATACACAAATAATTCTTACAAAAAATTAAAAATATATAGTAAAGAATCTTAAAAGTAAGAAAATATGTTAAAACAAATTATTTTAGACTTCAGAGAAAACTTAAATTACCTTATTAAGAGTATCAAGAACAAGCAATCTGGATTCGAGCTGCTGAATTTCTTTGCGAAAATTATACTCCTTTTCTTTAATTTCTTTTTCAAGTTTATTTATTTCATCCTTGTGACTCTAAAAATAATGAAATTGATAAAAAAAAATATTTATACACAGATCACAAGAAAATTAATTAACTAAATACTAGAGCAATGGTATTCAATAAAATTTCTGCAATAGCAGAAATCTGACAGAGAACTGAGCTAGAGAGCTAGCTGTTCTTACATTTTTACAGTCATATATGTCTATTGTAAGGATCTCGTTTGCGGGATAAATTTAATGGTAGCAGACTTCTTATTTTGATCAATCGAGTTGTAATGTTCCTTCTAGAATGGAAGTTCTTATTCGGGATGAGGGAGTCCGAAATGAATCAATTATCAATTCTCACAGGTTTTGCTCGCACTGATGGCGATCTGCAAAATGTTTAATGTTCAATTTAGTGACCGGCTGTCTCACATGTTTTGCTCGCACTGATGGCGATCTGCAAAATGTTTAATGTTCAATTTAGAGACAGGTTGTCTCACAGGTTTTGCTCACACTGATGGCGATCTGCAAAAATGTTCACACGGGATGTGATGTCCGGCAGATGAATACACTCATCTCCTCACGGGATGTTTCCCTTCTCCTCTCAGGTCCCAAGAATATCATCGCTGCTCTCAAAACTTCAACTCCTTCACCCAACTCTTTTTTTTCCGGCTGCCCGCCGAAGGAGGGGGAGGGTTTACAATTTTCTCAAAGCTCCAATAAAATTAGTTTGCTGATTGGAAACTATGAGTTTGCACATGGCGCCTTGTTGCCAATTTCTGTCTTCTCTGGACCAGGGGAAGCCCCTACTTTACCTGTTTTTGGAGAAGAACCTTATTAATCACCTTCCCGCCGTAACAAATTTTTCTTGTCACCATTCCTTTGACCATGCGCAACACCGCATTGGCCAGTCTTGACCGTGAGAAAGGACGTATTTCCTAAGCGTGAGAAAATAATGTTCTCGATGGAAAGCCCCATTCAATATTCACAAATAATTTAATGAGGACTTTACACTATATATTACAATGAACAACTATTATCTATATTAATAAAAGATGTATGTCTGTATGTTAGTGATGGCTAAAGAAATCTATTGCATGTATAGACTCAAAATAAGATAAGATGGTGTCTGAAAATTTGGATGAGGATAGGTGAAGGCAAATCTGTTTTAAATGAAACTCAGATATTTATTTATTTTTTTATAATTAGCCTAGATATTAATTAAAAACAATAATGAACACTGCAAAATGGCAATCTTCCTTCCTTCTGCCAATTGTGCTTTCCCATGCCTAGACATTTCATGGTCCATCACGTAGATGAAAGCAAAGAGTTAGTTTTTTTTCTGCATTTTGAAATCATGATCCCCCCTCCCCCCTTCCCAGCAATAAACATCTGGTGTACACTGCCAAGGGCAGAGTGGCTCCAACTCTAAGTACGTTTGGATAGATTTTCGCTAAAATATATAAAATCATACAAATTCGAGAGTGTACACTGCTGAAAGCAGAATGGCCTCCAAGATTAATTTTGTTTGGAAAGATTTTTGTCTGAAATTATAAAATCCTTCATTAACTTAAACTGTGTGGTGAAACAGATTGCAATCATCAAATTCTATGCCACTATCACGTTATTAATTATAATTAATTTTTTTAAAGGCTTATGTATATTTTTATTGCGTCAGATTTTTAAAACAATTGCAAGGCCTTTAAGAAATACATTTTGCAATATATATATATATATACAGCGTGTCCACGTATAACCTGACCGACCTTTATTTTCGCAACCGTTGGTCCTAGAGGCATACTTCCAATTACAAAAATGGTTTAAATAAGGTAAAGAATTACTTTCAAAGCAATTTGGGGCAAGAAAAACAGTTATTAAAAAATTACGAAATTTAAATTTTTATACGGTCCCCCGGTCCTATTAGTGATATTTAGTAAAAATTTACTGTGACACTAACAAGTAAGACAAAAAAAGTCCCATTCATCTAGCATTAAAATTGACCGAGTAATAGCTGTTTAAAGTTGGAGTATATTTTTTGCTTCGAAATAGGGGTCATTCACAAATGTAGTAGAAATATAAATAATCGTCAGATATATCAAAAAAATAGTTGAGAGCAAAATTAACATGGCAATCTAATATAAATGTGAAATCTATAATCATTCTGACATATTAATGCAAAATATACCATTTGTACTGAACATATAAAAGGATAAAAATAACAGAATTTTTGTTAAATAAAAGGATGAAAACTACAGTCTCAATTCTTTACAAAATGATACAGATTTTAAAATGCTGTTAGATTACACTATCTTTCAAATTTTGGATTTTGCCATGTTTTTTAAATTGTTGAAAATTGATTCTTATGTATTTTTTAGTGCAGAATCCGAAAATGACCTTCATTTTAAACCATCACGTCAGGATTTTTCTCAAATCGCAAATTTCAAAGATATAAAGCTCAATGTGCAAATTGATCCCCCCTCCCCTCCCAACCTCATCAGACCCCTGAGCTGTTTAGCTGTAAAAAACCCAGTATAAGCCAAAAATTTGAATAAATTATTGAATTAAATAAAGTTAAACTGAATAAAAAGTCTTACATCTAATTTATAGTATCAGATTTTTCGCTATTTTTTAACCTTGAAATTTACGATTTTCGAAAAATCCTAACATGATGGTTAAAAGTAAAGGTAATTTTTTTATTCAGCGTTAAAAAATACATAAAACGTAATTATAAAAGTTAAAAAACACAACCATCGCAGGTTTATGTTATTTAATCTAAAATTCTTTCTTAAACTTGTTGAGGGTGATCTATCCGATTTCTTTTGTGTTATCCTCTGATATAAGTATGTATAAGAAGGTACGCGTCGAAAATTATAATAATATTACATTGTCATCGGATTTAAGTCAGTATGTAAAATTTAACTTTGATCGGACACTTGAAAGTAACTTAAAGATCGAGTACAAATTTTAAACTGGAAAGACGATCGTTGCAAGTTAAATAAAACCTTATGAAAATAACATAATTTTTGTTAAAAGGAATCATAGCCTCAAATCCTTTCAAAATAAAACATATGTTAAAATACAAGTATTTTAACTAATCTGAAACTTAATTAATAAAAGTTAACTCAATCGTAATAGTTGTATGATTTCTTTCAAAGTGCAGATACCTTGAAATAACTTTAAGTACTCGATATACGACCCCTGAAAGCAAGGCCGAAATCATTTGTTTTCAGATGCAAAAAAGTGGTATAAGTCATGCATTTCAAAGTTTCATAACTCAGTCAATTTTAATGTTAGATGAATGGGACTTTTTTTGTCTTACTTGTTAGTGCCACAGTAAATTTTTACTAAATATCACTAATAGGACCGGGGGACCGTATAAAAATTTAAATTTCGTAATTTTTTAATAACTGCTTTTCTTGTCCCAAATCGCTTTGGAAGTAATTCTTTACCTTATTTAAACCATTTTTGTAATTGGAAGTATGCCTCTAGGCCCAACGGTTGCGAAAATAAAGGTCGGTCAGGTTATACGTGGACACGCTGTATATATATACAATTTTTTATTATCTGCCCAACTTGTGCCAACTTGTAACAAAATTAACTGAAGTGAAGGGCCACAGAGTGAGTACTGTGTTAGAGCTACTAATTGTAGTTAAACACTCTCCTATAAATGAGATGACTTTTACACTAAACAATTTAAATATTTACTGATGAAAACTGCAAAGAAAAACAAGTGGGTAAGTGTGATCCAAGTTCCCACAAAGGGTTTTGTTTAATATTCCTTTCAAAACACTTTATCCTTTCTTTAAAAATCCAAATAAATTTCATTTTCTAAAAAAAACTGTCTATTTTTCTCGGGTTTTCGAATATCTGAACCGGCCCGATAGCGGGTGAAGCCCACTATTATATTATGTCATAATAATATCTGTCATGTGAACTAAATGCGATATTTAAAAAAAAATAGTTTCAGAATTAAACATGTTGTACACCTTCAAAATGTTAAAATATGCGAATATTTCTATAATCAGGTTTTTATCATGATTCAATACGTTCCTCAAACTCATATATTTACTATTCTCTATTACTCATATTCATACTCGCTTTGTATTATACTGAAACATTTGAAAAATCCGTTAAACTTGCGATATGACGTCAGATTTTTTTTTTAATTCTCTAATGACGTGTAATTAATCTGCTTTGTGTACATGCACACATACTCATACTCCTTGTATTATTGAGAAATCTTTCTGTTTTATTACCACTATGACGTCAATCATTTTTATTTCATATTAATCTTTTTTTTTTTTTTCAATTGGTGAAACTTTTTATTTCATTTTTATTTTTCACGTGGAAATCGTCTGATAGAAAATTAATTATTGTAGATAGAATTTAATCATGGATTTTTAATTTTTGGCATCTGCTATAAGGGAATATGTTCAAATTTAATAGGAAAAGGCTGTTAGAATTTTGGTTTTTTATCTCTATTTATTAAAATACGAATTTTTCAAATTTTAATATTTTCAGCTCTTCACAGCTGATATTCTGATTTATACACAAAGTTTCAACTCTGTAAGTTACACAGTTTTCGAGAATGGCTCTGTGACAGACAGACAACGGAGCGGGGGCAATAGGGTTTCGTGAGATGAACGAAACCCTAAAAATATAAATTTCCGAAAGATGTTTTTAATTGAAATCTACCAGAACAGTCTATTCCTAAGAAGCTCCTTAGGTCAATTAATATTGAAGCAACATGAAAAAATAAAGCTAAATGGGCTGAATAATTTAACTCCTAAAAAACACTGACAAACTGATAAATATGATGCACTACAGATATTGAGAGTAATCTGGAGAATTAGAAAGATTAAAATATAAAAGACAAAATTTTAAATACAACAAAACATGTCAAAATGGAACCTATCTATAATGGAATCCTGCCTCAAACATTAATAGAGATAATTCCATGGTCTAGTGAAAATAATACAATACAATTACAACAAAAACAAAAAATTATATATCAGGCATAAATTATGAAACACTTTCCAACAATAACAGGATATTAAAGAAATGTAATTTTTTCCTAGTGAAAGGAAATATTTAAATAAGCAACTTTAAAAAACACACAACTCAGTAAAAATCCATTTTCAGCAATTGCTATCCAATTGCTGACTTACAGAAATTATCGATCTTAGTCAGTCCTTTAACCGAATTCTTTTTGTGTCTCTGTAAATGATCCAGTAATGTGTGTGAAGTCTTTCGTATAGCTCTGTATGCTATCTATAGAATTTATAAACATCACCTAATAAACTCAAAATTAGATCAGTTTAAAAATGCATACCACAGAGGAAAATGCATTTACAGAAATTATCGATTTTAATCAGTCCTTTAACAGAATTCTATACTTGAAAATTACATTGTCATTGCCAATAAACTTGTGTGCAAAATTTGAGGAAAATCAGTTAGACAGAAGTGGGTCAAAAATCGATTGCAAGATTTGACCCAGACAGACGTTCAAAAATGATCAGTTAAATAAAAGTGTGTAATTAAACGATCACATTTAAGTAAAACTGGAAAGGAAATTATTTTAAATACATATAAAATGGAATTAAAACTGAATCTTGAAATTAATACAGTCAAACCCCGATTTAGTGCCATCTCGAAATAGCGCCAATTCCGTTTAACCGCCAATTGTGTCTATGAACAAATCTGCCAAATAGGGATTTCAATGTAATGTATCCGTTAAAGCGCCAACTCGATATACCGCCAAAAAAAATTTCTAGAAATTACTGTATTTTCTTTGTCTATCTTTCTTTTTAAAATTGTTTGTTAGAATTTCAAAGGGCACCTCCTTTTTTTTGTCTAGATGTTTTCAAGCTCAATTCAAACTTTATTGAATAGAAAATAATTTGTATTGTTCTCAACACCTGAAAATGCACCTGCTACCCATTCTACTTGTCATTGGGAGAAGAAAAATAACGCGCGCTGAGGTGCCGAGCAAGTGAAAGTTCTGATTCAGACTGGCGAGTCACATGATCCGATGCGCTTCTGGAGCGGTGAGAAAACAAAGCGTGACACGCCATTGGCTGAAAGGGTTTCTCCTCTCTCAGGTGAGAACAATGTAAAAAAGAACCTCTCCCTGTACTTTATGTCGATTTCTAGAAAGAAAACGGCGTGCAATGCAAAATCTCTCTTTCAAAATTTTGGTCGTACGTTGATTGAAACATCGAAGAATTCACCAGCTAAATCTGTAAAATATCATCCTGTCTCTTTATTTTATCTCATTATGGCGAAAAGAGCAGTTTTTATCAATTTCGGAAAAGCGGGAAATTTGTGAATATAAAGAAAGAAATGTGAATGTATCGCAGCAACAAATCTCTAATCGTTTCTCTACACTCTGGAAAAAACCTGTTAGCAGGCGCTGCATCGGAGACATTTTGATGAATACAGAAAAATGCATTAACACCAATGAACTGCAATCATCTGTAAAAAGACTGAAAACAGCGAAACATGAAGACTTAGAGGATGCCCTTTGCACATGGATACAACAAATGAGTGCTAAAAATGCTACCATCAACAGAGATGTCATCAGAGAGCAGGCAAAAGTTCTTGGCCAGCAAATGAATATTACAGATTTCGAATACAGTAGTGGCTGGTTGAACAGATTTGAAAAGCGACGAGGATTCTCTCAGTACACACGAAGTGGTGAAGCTGCAGGTGTTGATGAAGATATTGTGTTAAATGGTCGTAAAAAACTGAATGCGCTGATTTTAGAATATAAACCAGAGGACGTATACGATATGGATGAAAGTAGCCTTTTTTACCGCTTGCAGCCAGATAAAACAATTTCGAGTGGGCCTGCTAAAGGATGCAAAAAAAAAAAAGATCGTGTGTCTCTTGTGTTCTGTACGAATAGTGATGGATCTGATAAAAGAACTATGACAGTGATTGGAAAATCAGCTAAGCCATGATGTTTTAAAAATTTTAATCCTGCTCTTTATGTAGATTATGAGAATAATAACAAAGCGTGGATGACTTCAGCATTATTTCAATAATGGTTAGCGAATTTCAACATAGAAATGAAAAGAAGCAAACACCATATTTTATTGATTTTGGATAATGCCCCTTGTCACAAAGCATATCCAATGAGCAATATCCGCATTGAATTTTTACCTCCTGACTGTACTAGATTTTTGCAACCTTCGGATGCGGGTATAATAAACTCATTCAAAGCTCATTATCGAAAGTATCACGTCCGCCATATCATTGAAAAAATCAGTAAAGATGGTTTTTCTCTAATTCTTTTACATGATGCTATTCATATGATAAAAAAAGCATGGGATGAAATTTCATCAGAAACTATTGTTAACTGCTGGAAACATACTGGATTGATTAAACCTGAAGGATCTACTAAAAAACAAAACAGTACAGCACTTCAGGAACTACAAGACGAAATACACAAATTAACAGATATTGAGCATCCTCTATCGGCAATTGAGTACATTAATATAGATAAAAGTCTTTCAACATTTGAAGATTTGACAATCGAAGAAATTGTTGCCAATCAAAATGAAAATGAAAATTCATCTTACAGCGAATCTGAAGAAGCTGAAACGCCGCATATTACATCTGATGAAGTTAAAAATTGCATTGGGAAAATAAGAATTTTCTTAGAAAAACATGCAACTGATAAAAAAATGATGAACAATCTTTTAGTTGTAGAAAAAGATATTGAAAAAATCAATATTGAAAGGAAAACTCAAACTAGAATTTTAAAATATTTTCCTGTACTTTAAGAAAGATAATTAAAGTAAAATAAATTCAGTGTGAGATTTAATGTATGTGTGTGTCTGTTATGTGCATAATTATCTACTTTATCTAAAATTGACTATATAAAGAGGTAAGTGCATGTTAATTTCATACATTAATTGGATAATTTTGAATCATGTAGCATTAATTATATTATATTAATTTATACTATTATAATATACTATATACTATTGGATAATTTAATAAAAAGGCATTATGATATTTATTTTTATAATAATAATAATAATAATAGTATAATAGTATGAAAATTAATTTTTATTGTATTCTAATTCGATATACCGCCAAACTCGTTATAGCGCCAAAAATTTCTCGAACGGATAATGGCGGTATAACGAGGTTTGACTGTACTTAGAAAAATAAATAAATAAATATTTATTTATTTTTATAAAATTGCCAAATTAGTTTTAAAAAAAAAAGGCACAAAACTGGAACTCCCTGGTGCAAATTAACAACCACTATGTTAATTTAGTCTCTCTCACTATTTTGAATGAACCATGGAATACAATTATTTCAGGACCCATGCAATTCCTAACAAGTTTTACTGTGCTACAAATGATGCCAACCATAGGCGTAGATAATAGAAATAGTGGGTGCAAATAAAAAAAAAATACATAGAAAACAGCATGCATTAATGTATTTTAATAAAAGGGTTAATATTAATATTTTTTAAACAGATTACACCGTTAGAAAGGAAAATGTATGTAGATATAGGTTGTTATTTTTTTGCTTTTTTGTATTTTGAATAGTTAAGCTGATGCGCACTTGTAAAGAAAAGAAAACACAAATTGGAAGTTCCTAAAAATTTTTTTTTGAAAAGGTAAATATTAATATTTTTTTTAACGGATTACATTTTCAGAAAGGTTAAAGTATGATAGTTAAGTGGGTATTTTTTGTTTATTCATATTTTGAATTGTTAAGCCGATGCATGCTTGGAGAAACACGAAAAAAACAGAGTCCCCCTGTTTGTAGGGCCATAATCGTTGTGGTTTTAAATTAATATCTTGGCTAATGATCAAAAAATAAAAAATATGAACCTCAGGTGGACCTGCCTTGTCTTATTATCATCCAAAATTTCAGACCTCTATGTGTGGTAGCTTTCACTAGCCAACACACACACACATACACACACACATATATACAAACACACACACACACACACATATATATATATATATATATATATATATACAGACAGACACATGCACAAATATCTTTCTTTTATTAGTATAGATTGTATCAAATATTACACTTTATAGCAAAAGTATAACCTTTTTATTTTTTTGTAAAAGTTTTATGTAATGTTATTAAATTAGTCTGAACAGATAAATTTAAAACAGATTGGCAAAAAAGTGCAGCTTAGATGACAGATATAAGGTGCCTGTGTGCATCACACATGCTACATGCCAGGCCTATATATATAAGCCAAATTAAAATTACAAAACAATAGCTTTTATGTGATAAGTGCTACAGTCACCAATAACCACACAAATTATATGTAGACTTTTTTTTTATAATATGCAAGTATTTTTACCAGAACCAGATTTCCACACAATATTTAAATATTAATTAACAAATGAAAAACAACAAAATATCAAAATTAAACAAATCAAACCAGAACAGAATAATGAAACTAAAAAGGCTCTGGCCTCATCGGCAGTGGGTATAATATATTAACAACTGCTATGCTATGGTGCTATGGAACAAATATTATGCAGTGTAAAAAAGTATAAAAAGTGGCAGTGGGTTTTCGGCCAGAGTGTCGCAATGCATAAATCAAATAAAATTTGAAAGCATATTACAAACACTCCCCCACCGGACCCTACAACACATTAACCAGTATATCACAGTTCCAATAAACAGCTGCATTTAAACAGATACATGTAAAACCCAGTAGAAAATCCAGTAGAAGAAAAGTATCATTTTATACCCAAACCTGAACCACAAGCCACAAAACAAATCAAAATCCAATGTCCAACAATCAATCCAATTTCATTCCATGTCTGTTGCCACACAGCACACAGTTGCAGGCATCATTGTAAAGCCATCCAAAAAGGCTTTAAACAGTACAAGTCATTGACTGTCAACTGCACGGCAAACATTAAAAAATGGAGACCACCAGCAAATATGTTAATAAAATTAAGCGATATATTGCCTTTATAATATAAAATACTAATAAAATGAAAAAGTTCTTTTAAAAATATATTTTTACTGGAACATAATTTAAAGAAATGAAAACTTGACCTATAATCATATTAATATAGACACGTTTATGTATGTTTGAACACCAGTTAACCAAATGGTTAACCTCAAAGCTGAAGTTATCACGTTTATTGTAAATCAAAATTTGAATATGATTTGAAATATCTAAATTTAAGTCAAGACAAACAGCTGTTTTATTGTTTTCATTTGTCTTTTTTAAAACCAGCATATCAGGATATATATCTGCAGAGATCTCCAAAAAAAGAAAAATCAAAATCATAATTTAAAATTATTAAATCATCAATGTATCTGAAAGACAAAAAAATAATATCGCTATTGACAGTACAGTACTGAAATTCATAAAAAAATATTTTCTTATTTTTTTATGAATTTCAGTACTGTACTATCAATAGCGATATTATTTTTTTGTCTTTCAGATAAATCGATGATTTAATAATTTTAAATTATGATTTTGATTTTCTGGCCGAAACCACCTTTTTACACTGCATAATTTTCATTCCATAGTACGGCTGTTGTTAATATATTATACCCACTGCCGATAAGGCCACGACGTTTTTAGTTTCATTATTCTGTTCTGGTTTGATTTGTTTAATTTTGATATTTTATGGGTTTTTTTCACTTGTTAATTAATATTTAAATATTGTCTGGAAATCTGGTTCTGGTAAAAATACTTGCATATTATAAAAAAAAGTCTATATATATATATATATATATATATTAATGAAACAAGCTTATAAATACAGTTGTTTTGGTAATTTGATAATTTTTAGAGAGCATCATGAAGCAGAAGCTTTGTGGAAGAAAATTCAATACAGATGCTCAAGTTATTTCAGCATTTAGAATTCAGTGAAATAGGTTCCATAAAATGGTTTGCCACTTGCAAATCTTAAAAAATATATTTTTTGGGTTTCTTCTTTTTCTTTTTGGTGGTTGGGGGGGGGGGGGCATTTACTCTCAGTTTTTATATAATGCCTCATTTATTTTAACCAAGACACTTAATTTATATATGTCATTTAGATATTTATTCATGTCTCTTACCACAGAAAATCCACCTTTCTCTCTTTCACTGACACACACGCGACTGTCGTGAGGTAACAATTGTAATATATATTGGATTACATATAAGATACCAATTAAAAAAAGAAATAGAATGTCATAAAGAATATTGTATTTCTTCCTCCCATTTGTGTATGATGTTTTTATTGTTGTTTATTATGGTTATATTTATATATTTATTTATACAGTAAAACCTATGAAAAGCAGACACCTTTGGAATGCAAGAATTGCCCAGTATTCAGAGATAAAAGTGTACACTAGGGGTGCACAACCTGTGGCCCGCGGATCAATTTCGCCGATCGGATGCGAAAAAATCACGAATTTCGCCGATCAGGTGCGTAGAAATCGCGAATTTTGCCAAATTTCGCCCATCGGGTGCGTAAAAAACACAAATTTTGCCGATCGGGTGCATATAAATTGCGAATTTTGCCGATCGGGTGCGGATAAATCGTAAATTTCGCCGATCGCCTGCGTAAAAATCGTGAATTTTGCCAATCGGGCCCGTAAAAATCGCGAATTCTGCCGATCAGGTGCGTATAAAACGCGAATTTTGCCGATCAGGTGCGTATAAATTGAAATTTCGACGATCGTATGCGTTAAAAATCGCGAATTTTGCCGATCGGGCCCGTAAAAATTGCGAATTTTGCCGATCGGGTGCATATAAATCGCGAATTTTGGCGATCGAGTGTGTGTAAATTGTAAATTTCGCCAATCCTCTGCGTAAAAATCGCAAATTTTGCCAATCGGACGCGTAAAAATTGCAAATTTTGCCGATTAGGCACGTAAAAATCGCAAATTCCGCCAATTGGGTGCGTAAAAATCATGAATTTCGCCGATAGGGTGCGTTTAAATCGTGAAATTTGCTGCTCAGGTGTGTATAAATAGTAAATTTCGTTGATCGTCTGCGTAGAAACCACAAATTTTACCGATCGAGTGCATATAAATCACAAATTTTGCCAATCGGGTGCGTAAATTCGTGAATTTCACCGATCGCGGCCGTATGAATCGCGAATTTTGCCGATCAGGTGCGTAAAAATCATAAATTTCGTCGATCGTATGCTTAAAAATCGCGAATTTTGCCGATTGGGTACGTAAAAATCGCAAATTTTGCTGATCGGGTGCATATAAATCACGAATTTTGCCGATCGTGTGTGTGTAAATTGTAAATTTCGCCGATCCTCTGCGTAAAAATCACAAATTTTGCCGATTAGGCGCGTAAAAACCGCAAATTCTGCGGATCGGGTGTGTAAAAATCGTAAATTTTGCAGATAGGGTGCGTATAAATCGCGAAATTTACCGCTCAGGTGCGTATAAATAGTAAATTTCGTCTATCGTATGTGTAAAAATCGCGAATTTTGCCGATCGGGCCTGTAAAAATTGCGAATTTTGCTGATCGGGTGCATATAAATCACGAATTTTGCCGATTGGATGCGTAAAAATCACGAATTTTGCCGATCGGATGCGTAAAAATTGCGAATTTTGCCGATCGGATGCGTAAAAATCGCGAATTTTGCCGATCGGATGCGTAAAAATCGCGAATTTTGCCGATCGGATGCATAAAAAACACGAATTTTGCCGATCGGATGCGTAAAAATCACGAATTTTGCCGATCGGATGCGTAAAAATTGCGAATTTTGCCGATCGGATGCGTAAAAATCGCAAATTTTGCCGATTAGGTGCGTAAAAAATCACGAATTCCGACGATCGGGCGCGTAAAGTTCATGCATTTCGCCAATCGGCACGTAAAAATCGCAAATTTTGCCAATTGAGCAAATAAAAATCGTAAATTTCGCAAATCGGGTGCGAAAAATTGCAAATTTCTCCAATCGGATGCGAAAAAAATTGCAAATTTCGCCGATTGGGCGCTCAAAAATCGCAAATTTTGCCGATCGGGTGCGTATAAATCGCAAATTTCGTGAACGTGTGCTTAATAATCATGAATTTTGTCAATCACTAGGAAAAAACTGAATATTGTCAATCGTGCATGGAAAAAAAAATGCAAGTTTTTTCCTTCATTTCCAACTGAATTGGGTTATGCTGACTAAGGAGGTGGTTGAGTATAGGGAGCTAATCCTCCTTTTAAAATTAGCATTTTTATGAACTTTTAGGCCGACCCCCCCCCCCTCCCCTCCTCCTTGCCCGAAACAAAATTTTGTCCACCCTATGGATGTGTTGGCTCTTGACAATCCATAGTCATTTTCGTGACAGCCCCCCCTCTTATAAAGGTTGTTGCACCCCTTTGATATCCACATTTTATGACTGAATATGTTACGAAGTACAATTTAGAATAATATATGTTTCTCCTCCTCTCCACCTTCATTCATGAAAACAAATTTTTTTTTCAGCACTGGCAATCTTTAAAGCTAAATTTATTCCTCGAATTTTCACTCTTTGAAAATAATCTTAGCTATATCTCTCGTATAAATACAAACGTAAACTGTTGATATATAATTGTCAACAGAACTGAGTACGTTGACTGGAAGGAAGGAACCTAGGGGGCTAAATCTACACTTCCGAAATTTGTTTTTTTTTAATCTGATCCCCCCCCCCCCCCTCGGTCACACCTCCTTGAAACAAAAATTTTCTGATGGTGGCCCTCGACAACCCAGTCATTTTTGTAAGTGGCCCTTCGTTTAAAAAGGTTGTGCACCCCTAGTGTACACTAAATAAAAGAGACTGCTATTTGGGAGTGTCTGTTTTTGGAGATTTTCCTGTATATATACATATATGTTATTAATATGGGTTTTACTGTATATATACATGTTACTAATATATAATATAAAATTAAAGGAAAACTTACACTAACTAACTTATCTCTCTCTTCCTGTAACTCCATTTGATGCTTACTGTCTTTCAATGTTAATTCTACATTAAGCTCTTTTTTAACTAATTCAAGCTCTTGAACTTTACCATTAAGAGTATACTGACAATTTGCTAACTTATCTTTTAAATCTTGTTCCAAGAAAGTTAAATTATTTTGTAGTTGTCTTCTCTCTTCCTAGAATATTTAAAACACAATATTAATGACAGACAGCTTGAAAATGTATTTTTGAAATGCAATTTAATTTCATTTGAAAGAGATATAATATTTTATTTTATTAATTCACTTAAAAAGTCAGTCAAATTATCACATTACAATCTCTTCATTGGGATTTAATATTTGTTTTTTAAGAAACAAAAATAAATCATATATTTTTAATTACTGGGATCAAATTATTAGTATTTATAGCAAAAGATTAGTAAAATAACAAAATCTGAGCAGCCACATTTTTTTTTCCTGCAGAAAATACATATAAATGAATAACTAAAGAATACTAAGGCATTTCTTGTAATTAATAATCCTATACCTACTAATAACTACCATAAGAAATTACACTAGCCCATAAAATAAGCAAAATGTGCATTTACAAAGAAAATATAAGGAATAAATACAATAAATCTAGAGATGAAAATTAAATTTTAGCAATTATTCTTTGTCCAAATTTTTTTTTAAGACTGTTAGATTGATCTGCAAGGTATAAAAAAATCTGCAGTGTCCACTGCCATGCTGCACTGTTTTTACTACTGGTCTAATATTAAATTAACAAAAAGGTTTTTTTTAAACACATTTTTACTTGCCTTTATCGAAAAATGCAAAACACTATTAGAATTCATAATTTTTTAATAAGAACACTTGCAAAGTTTCTGTGTTTATGGGGAAAAAAAAAAATCAGAAATGTGTCAGAATGTAGTTAGTTTAGATTTGAGAACACCCTTAAAGAAAACACAGTATGCGGGAACAGAACTTCCACGAAAATAAGACAGTTTAGGTAAAATTTTAAGCGATATTGCCTATTTTTACAAGTAAATGTCCGAAGTCTTACCTCAAAAAGAAAAAAAATCCCACAAGTCGAAATTTTCAAAACCCACTGATGACATTTATATTTCTATCCACGCATCAGGAAGGAAAGAATAAAATTCTTCATAACTTCATATTTTTTCAGCAACGAGTAACAGATAAATATGTTGCCAGTAACGGAATTGTCTGTTTAACCTTCGATAACTCTTTCCTCTAATTGTGATATTTTAACCATTTTGTTGCTATTCAAATAATCAGATTCGTTTATTTAGAATGACAGATAGGTTCTTTTGAAATCCTTTTTGCAATCTTAATTATGGATGTGTGGAAGAACCAGATGTTTGTGTGAAATTTTTTGGATTAAAGTAATGAAATATTCGTTTTGCAGGAATAATAAACAAATAAGATTAGTTTCGTGTATTGGTTTAAAGCGATATAATGATTCACGCTTGCTTTGAAAGTTTTTGCTCGCATTGAGTATGACAGGGTGTGGAAAGGGGAGGGTGTCCTGGATTTTTTTTAAAGAGGAATTAAGGCTTTCGCGTTATTCTTTCTGAACTTTGCAAGGTAGCAGTTTTTTTTTCCAATAATGATTTCCTATATTTTTTAATGGAATCATAGAATTTTATTTTGTTTTAATTTTTAAAGATTTACCGAAAAAGAATGAAAAACAGATTCCCATTGGTTGGGATCAATATGCAAAGGAGCTCCCATTGGTCTCCTTACAAGTGCTTGCTACACGTCACATGACGTCACGCCTCGAACTCTGCGATCATCAAAGAAAGAATGAACGGAGGATGACTCGAGGGAAAAACAACTTGCAGTCATTTACTGAGCCGCGATAGAACCCCCACAAATCTCCCCCGACTCATACTTAAAAAGACATTTTAACATATAACACACACACATTATTAAATATCAGAAAAACACATAATTATATCTCAGAAAATAACATACTACAATAATATATAATTTTGTCTAAAGTTAGCACTTTGGTTAACATGTCTGAAACATTCTGTTTTCCCGAAACATGCTCTAAAAAAATAATTCTTTCATTAAGAAGTCTTTTACAAAAAAATATCTTGTGTCAATATGTTTTGTTCTTTTATTTTCTACATTGCTTTTTGAAAAATAAATTGCACTCTGACTGTCACAAAATATTACAGGTTTCTTAATTTCTAAATTTAAGTCACATTCATTCATGATACGAGACAGCCATATAATTTCTTTTACTAATTCAGATAGTGCAGTAAATTCTGATTCCATGGTTGATAAAACTACAGAATGCTGCTTAGAAGACAACCATGAGATTGGAACATCATGACAACAAAACCATTTACAGATTTTCTATCATCCCTATCAGCAGCCCAACTTGCATCACAATATTCAGTACTAAAACAAACAGTCTTTTGCATTAGACAAATTTATGCAATAATTTGAGGTATTTACTACATATTGAAAAATTTGACAGAGTAATTTCCAGTGAGTTTCAGAAGGTGCATTACAGTATTTGGACAGCATTGTAACATAAAACATTATATCTGGTCTGGTTCTAGATGCTAAGAATAATAAACTCCCTATTAATGATCTATAAGGAACATCATTTACAACACAACTTGGATCATGTACTTTTTCAACAATACCTGTACTCATTGGTAGTTTACATTTTGTTTTTGGAATGTTCTTAAAAGTATCACACATTTTCTTAATGTAACTCATTTGATGCATTAACAGACAACCATTTTTCACATTCCTAACTCTACTCCAAGAAATTTTGAAATAGGTCCATATTTTTAACATCAAATTTTTCATTTAACATTTCAAACACATGATTCAAATAATAATTATCCTTGGCAAACACTGCAAAATCATCAAAATAAACAAGTACAATAACATCCCAGTGGCAGAAAGTTCTGTAGCTGTCTGCGACAAGCTTTTAAATTTTCATAATCTGTCTGCAAATTTTGTGTGTAATTTTAATGAATGAATAATACACTAAACTAGAAATTTTTCATCTTTTTATTTAAAATAGGGTAAGCTTGATGCATTCTCATTAATTTTGCTTATAACTTTTGATGTTAGATATCGTTTCATCATCTCACTTCTTGTGGGATTTCTAAAATGGGAAGGATACGCTTAGGGGGGGGGGGGAGAAATTTCCCTCCCCTGATGCAGCTACAGAAATTCCTTCTTGAGAAAAGGTCTTAAAGTCCTGCATCAGCTGCAGATCAGGTTAACATTGTTTTCAGTTCGAGCTGAGTTTAGATTCCTGCAGGTTGAATTCCGGTTAACTCATTTTTTTTAAAAGCTGGTTCTGTATATTGTTTCAGATTTAAAAATTTATGTATTAAACATGGATGTTGGTCTGTGTGTGATGTTTTCTGAAGAGACCGCTAAGTGCAGAGCTGCAAGATTTGGCAGGAAGAGTCTGAAGTGTTGTTTTGTCTGAAGTTATGCACCTCAAAGCCCACTTTTGGACTAGTTTTCTTAATTTTTTGTTTTTTTTTTTTTCTTTTTTGCAGCGAATTTTCTACATTAGTAAAAGGAATTAGGAATTCCTCTATCTATTTTTGAATTTTTTATGCGATTTTTAGCATTTCTTCTCGTTTTGCGACGATCTTTAGACATTAGTAAAAGGAACTGGGTTTCAATATTTTAGCAGTCTTTTTATGCAGTAAATTTTGATGATACTCACGATTTTTTTTTTTTCCAAAATAGTTTGATAAAAATCACGTTTTTTTTTTTTTTTTTTTTTTTTTTTTTAACCGCGATCTTTTGACGAAAAGCGCGAGTTTTTACCGCAATCCTTTGCCAAAATTTGCGTTTTTACCGCAATCCTTTGCCGAAATTCGTGTTTTTACCGCGATCCTTTGACGACAATCGCGTGTTTTTACCATGATCTTTTGACGAAAATCGCATGTTTTTACTGCGATCTTTTGACGAAATTCGTGTGTTTTTACCGCGATCTTTTGACGGAATTCGCGCGTTTTTACTGCGATCCTTTGCTGAAATCCACAAGTTGAGGACAGTTTTTAAAATTCATTTCATTAGTGCAGACAAAAATTGTCTGCAAGAGATTTTCTTTGTCCGCGACTACGTCGCCGTGTCGCGGTGTTTCTGCCACTGGGAATAACATTACAATTTGAATGATATACACAGTTACAATTTTTCATTTTTTCAAAACCCATTTCTATAAAATTTTTGTGCAATTCCAAGTACCATTTTTTACCTGATTGATGTAGACCATACAGAGCTTTTTTCAATCTTCATACATAGAATTTATTGTCACATTCAACAAAACCGTGGATGTTCAACATAGATTTCTTCATTTATTTTATTATATAAATAAGCACATTTCACATCTAAATGATTATGGAAAGGGTAATTTAGGCTTCGGTTTTTCAGAAGCGCTTGCACTGGGCTCCGGAGCCCAGTATATGGGCTCTGGTGAATTCCGACCAATATTTAAATATTTACTAAAAGCAGAGGCTCCGGTGGGTTCTGGTGCAATTTAAGCCCTGTTTAGAGGTATAAATACATCCACAGAATAGTTTTAAAAATTTAGAAATTTAAAGGATGCAGGAACAAAAAGACATTCTAAAATTGCTATTTCTGTGATATATTTGCTATAGAAGCTGGGAATTCGGCATGGTGGCTACTTTTAAGATGTAAATGCTAATAAAAGTTCTAAAATATTCGAAATTTGAAATAAAAAATTAAATGAATGCAATAACTCCAAAAAAACTTTCTAAACTACCATTTATTTTGAATTAATTTTAGTTTCTTCTAATTCGTGTAAGTCTCGTGTTCACCTAGTGCAGTATAAGAATGAAGTTTACTCAAAATGTGGCTTAATTAGTAATTTTTGAATTATTTGTAGCAGAATTATTTGTAATTTCCCTAATAAAAATAATCACATGAATACCACTTGGTATATTTCAACAATTATACGAGCAAAGCCACGGATTTTGCTAGTGTTTTATATTTTTCGAACAGGTGCACAAAATTCTATCGAAAAACATAAATAATTTGGAATGTCTTACATATGTATTGACAAAATTTGAAACTGACAGGATTAATTTAAAGAGCTCCATATCAAATATTTAACAACAATAATTAATGTTTAAATCATTTATCAAAATGCACAATTTTCTTTTCAGTGAATGATAAAAAGATTTTAAGGTATGTTGTGTATTTTTCGAACAAATAAACCGAATGTAACCAAAAATTATACAGCTAATTCCAGGTACTTCACCAACATACCTATCTAATTGCAAATTAATTAGATGCTTTTTTATGGCAGTTATCACAGAACAGGTAGAGAGATTAGACAAGAAATCTTTTCGGGTCTCCAAAGTAAGCTTCAACTGACATTTTGAGAATTAATATTACATATTGTTAAATTTACTATTTTAAATTTTTCATTACCAGTGTTCTGTCCAGATTTTTCTCACAGGGTTTTGTTTTTGTGAAATTGTGAAAAGTTCATTATATTTGTGAAAAACTAAAGTAAGAATTTTGTGAATTTAAGATTATCATTATATGCAGATTCCTGTTTATCTATTTTTAAGATACTTTATGTGTAAGAAAGCTAGATAATACTTTATTTGACAACTTCAGCTGTTTGGTGAAGATCCCATTTTAAAATGATCAAATTTGTGAAAAGTTCAGTTTAGAGATGCAAAAATTTGATGAAAAATATATTTCAGACAAAGAATTTTGTGAAGAATACTGTTTCAGAGAAAATTTTTGTGAAGGGTCCTGTTTTAAGATGACTTTGTGGAGGGTCATTTAAAGGACCCAAAATTTTCCTAAACAGATCCTTGACTACTATAAAAGTTTAATATGCTGTTCACATTAAAGTACAATACCTTCTCTTTTAAATAGGCTTCCTATCATATGTATTTTGCCAAAGGAATTTTACAAATAAATTAAGAATCTAAAAGAGGCATTTGTTTCTTTTATTGACAAAAAGTTGCCACCGAGAAAATATGACTAAAGAGAACCAATAAGTCTTATATGTAATCTTTTTCTTTTTATGATCGCAGAAAAAATAAAATAAAAATGATGTTTACATTTGATTTTACATGTTACATGATTAATATTATATCTGATATTTAAACACTGTCATATTTCAAAAATTAAAAATAATACAAACAATAATAAATAACAAAATTAATTAGCCTAAAAATTACACATCTTGAGAAATCCAATAATAATTTTATATGCTCAAAAGTAACATTTAGAATATGAATACCTTTAAACATCTAACAATTGAACTTATGTACTGTCTAACAGCAGAATCATTTGCAGCAAAGAATTTAAGGGATAGTTGTATGATCTTTTTAAATCCAGTTGTTTCAATGATTTCGAACAGAGATGGCTCAGCCACATTTGTAGATTTATCACTGTGAGTAAAAACTAACGAATGCCTGAAGAAAAAAGTTCATGTTAAATAAAGCAATAGTTAATAAAATGTTCTAGAAGCAAAGTATTTTGACTGTATAACAAAGGTAAAGTAAATAAAATACAGGGTCTGCCATAATTAACTTTTTTTCTTAATAATTTTTAAACTAATGTATAAACTTTTAATTTACAAAATTTACATTAAAATAAAATTTAAAACATTAAAATTATTTACAAATAGTTTTCAATATGATTTGAATTCACAAGCGCAAAGTTGCAAACCTTTTTTTAAGTAGTTTCATGAGAACCGATATAAATAACCAGGAATTATAAAATTCTTAAGGGGCAATGTAATAAGTTAAATATCATAGTCTATTAGGTAGATTTCGTAAGAAATACTACCTATTACATTCTTCCTATGTTAGATCTGCAAAAAATTTTCAGAAATTCTATGTCGATCATGAATCCCAGAACCCAAAACCACCCCCAGTTCAAAACTTTATCTATCTATCTGTCTATATCACTTTTTTATGGACACAATAACTTCAATAATTCTGCCCAAATCTCTTCTAAACTGATACATAAAATCAACGGGCATAAAATCTCATTCAAGTTCGTTAATGGGCAAAATCAAACCAAAAGAGAGGGAAATGGGGGGATTTTTGTGAAAACAGAAAAAACCCCATAACTTCTTATTTATGATACGTATTGAATCCGTTTAAAGTTATTATTACTTCTAAGAAAAGGGCTGAAAATTTATGTAACAGATTTTTGATATCATTAAAGATGGCTTCAGGGGGGGGGGGGGGGGGAATAGGGGTTTAAGAAAAAAATTTCATAACTTTGTCAGTTCATAAGATATCAAATCTGCTTAAATTTATTATAAATCCTCTTAATATTATCTACAACTTTTATATTCACAAGTTTTTTATAGGCCCAACACTTACAGCAAAAAAAAAATTAAAACAAAAAAGTCCCTGCTGGCTCTGCCTACAAACACAGGTAGATTTCAAAGTGGGTGCTCCCAACTGCCGCATCATGCCAAAAAGGTAATTTCTTCTGCAATTCCCAATAAACAGGCACCCCACGGTCAGCGTCTTCGAAATCTACCTTTGCCTGTCGGTCGAGCTGTCAGAGATTTTTTTTTTTTATTAAAAAGAAGGAATAATAATTATAAAGAAATCCATGATACCATATTTTTACTAAATAAATACAGGAGGACATCTTTTAAGTCTAGGAATTTTACTAGGTCAAAATTTCCACTAGAGCTCTTATTTACTGATGTCTGGGGTCCATGCCATATAAGGGGTAGACAGGGGGAGCAGTATTTTCTTTCAATAATTGATGACTATTCACGAAAAGTATCCTTGTACCCTATGAGGGAAAAATCAGAGGTTTTTGAAATTTTAAGGCAACATATTAACCGTGCAGAAAGGTTTTTAGGTATGCAGGTTAAGGCAATAAAGTCTGATAATGGCAGGAAGTATGTGAATTGGAATTTGAAGGAATACTGTGCTGAAAGAGGTATAATTCACGAGTTAACAAACACGTTTACCCCAGAACAAAACGGCGTGGTCGAGCGATACAATCAAACAGTAGCAGATGGGGCCAGAACTATTTTAAAGGAAAGTGGTTTGGATTTAAGTTTTTGGCCAGAGGCTATGCTCCATTTTACTTACACATGGAACCATTTATGTCATAAGAATCAGGTGAAAACACCATTTGAACTTTTTGGTGGTACAAAACCCTCGGTAAGACATCTAAAGCCATTTGGATGTGTAGCATATGTAGGTATCCCTCGTCAGAAACGTTTAAAATTGGACTCTAAAGCTTGTAAAGGATACATGGTGGGATATGCTTTTAAAACAAAGGGTTATCGTATATGGTTGCCAGATAGTGACAAAATTGTTGAAACCATAAATGTGTCATTCGATGAGAATACCAGTTTTAAGCAGGGTATTGATGGAGCAGTGCTGGGCACCATTCAGGAGGAGTTGCAGTGGGTTCCTGCTACTGGAGGTGTTTTTGAGGAAGAAGACGTTGTCGAGGAAGTCAGACCCATTTCTGACTGCTTCAATGACTCCCTTGAATCACCTTCTGGTGCGGAAAGAGGGTTCTCTTTTTACATCTCAACCTACTTTGCGAGACACTCGCTGGATGAGGAAAATTGTTCCCAGAAAAACTGGTTCTCGTACAGATGTATATTATTTTGAAATAGATAACTCTCAATGTTTCAGATCATCAAGGGAAGTGATGGATTACTGTAGGGATAACAATGTAAATTTTGAACCTAACTTATTTGATTTTAAAGGGAATAATACATATGAAGGAGTGGTGTCAAATCCTAGTGTTAGTAGTCCTAGGTTGATATCTGTCAATCGCAATCTTGACTATATGATCTGGTAATTCCTAGGACATATAAACAGGCGGTAAAATCAGATCAGTGTGAAGAATGGAGGAAGGCCATGAAAGAGGAAATTGATACCATGAAAGAAAGAGGCATGTGGCATTTGGCCAAACTACCACCAGAAGTAAATCCTGTAGGCTGTAGATGGGTGTATATGGTAAAGAAGGATGATTCGGGAAAGATTGTTAGATTTAAATCTCGTTTGGTGGCACAGGGTTTTAAACAAATTAAAGGTGAATCATATGACGAAACATTTAGTCCAGTAGTAAATTTCAGTGTCATTCGTTTTTTCTTTTCTTTACTAATATCTCTTAAAGGTTGGTTACACACCCAATGTGACGTTAAATGTGCCTATTTATATGCTCCTCTTTCAGAAAATGTCTTTATGTCACAGCCACCAGGTTTTGTTGAGCCAGGTAAAGAGAAATTATTCTGTAAGTTGGATAAGGCAATATACGGTTTACATCAGTCTGGTCGTGTTTGGTTCTATGGGATTAACCGCGTTCTTTTAGAGATTGGCTTTGTGAAACTGGAATGGTGTAATTGTGTCTATGTGTTGGATTCAGACTTAATTTTAATGTTATATGTAGATGACATAGTTCTTTTTGGCAGGTAAAGGAAGATAATAGATAGAGCTCTGGAACTTTTGCGTAGACATTTTGATTTGAAAATATTGGGCAAAACAAGAAAATTACTTGGGGTCGAGTTTGAGGAAGATGGAAATAACTTGCGGATTCACCAAAAATCCTATATTAAAGAGGTATGTAAAAGGTTTGAGACGTACAGGTTTCCTATTTCATCCCTACCAATTAGTAAGGGCTCAGTCTATTCAAAAGCAAATTGTCCTAAGTCTGATGAAGAGCGTAGAGAAATGTCATGTCACAGTTGCCATATCGTAGTATTTTGGGTTGTCTTTCCTTTTTGGCTAATAGATCTCGTCCGGATATTAGTTATGCTGTGAATATCTATAGTCAGTTTCAATCGGATCCCGGAATAGAACATTGGTATGGTTTGCTCAGGTTAATAGGATATGTAAATTATACTCAGGATATGACCCTTAGTTTATCATGCATAAAACCCCAGTTAGTCACTTACTCAGATGCAGACTTAGCAGCCAATTAGAGACGATAGAACCTCGTTAGGTGGTCAGATTGTTTTCTTGGGTAACTCTCCCATTTCATGGCGAACATTTAAAGAGAAAAGCGTTAGTTTGTCTACAATGGAGGCTGAGTTCATAGCCATGACCGAGGCAACGAAGGAACTTCTTTGGTTTGATAGAATCTTGAGTGAGTGTTATAGAAGTAAAGTTATCACTGGGGAAAGGGTAAAATCAGTATTATATGTAGACAACCGGGCCACTATAGATTTTGTAAGATCACCCATTGAGAATCATAGAAGTCGACATATAGATGTCAAGTTGTTTTTTGTACGGGATTTGGTTAATGAAAATACTTTTGATTTAAATTTTGTCCGAAGCAAGGAAAATCCAGCTATCTTTACTAAACCTCTCACCAAGTTTGAATTAAAAAGATTCATTGAATATGTATTTAGAGTTTGTTCTTGAGGTATTTTTGAAAGTTTTGCTGTTTTGGAATTGTTTCATATTATTCTGCTTCTAATTTTGTATGAAAATGTATTAAATGTGTTAAACGTGTATTGGAATTTAACTTATATTGTTCAGAAATTATATTTTGTTTAAAAGGTTTTTGCTTGGTGGACATTTAAAGTTCCACTGGAATGTGGTGATGCTTCTTGATGATCCATTCCTTGGTGTCCGAACGGCCCCGGGATGCGACTCGCAGGGGTGCAAATCCAAATGTAATCTAGTCAGAGTGGCATCTGGGGGTGGGTTTATCGGTTGTTGTTGCCACAGGAAGGTCTTTTCGCGAGCATGTTATATTTATTTCAGTGAGTCCCATATTATTTAGTTAATACAGTCGAACCTCGTTAACACGAAATTGAAGGGACTGTGAATTTTTTTCGTGTTAACCGTCACAATAGTGGCGCCATCTATGTTAGATATGAAAAGTAAATGAATCAACCTACAAATATATGCCTGTTCTTAAAATCATAAATTAATAGGAAATGGAAAATTTAATTAAAAATAAAACAAATTGATCATCATTTTGGGAAGTAATAAATTTATTTACTTGCTAACCATTTTTTTTTTTAAAGTCCATTATTGAGTCGGTCAATTTTGAGGGGAGTGGGGGGGTCCACTCCCGCCACTTCTTTTTTTGCGTCCCTTTAACGAAATTTGCCGTTTATTCGCGATCGTTTGATGAAATTTGCCGTTTTTCGCAATGGTTTTGATGAAATTTGCCGTTTTTTCAAGAGCTTTTGGCAAAAATTGCCGTTTTTTCGCGATCTTTTGACGAAATTTGCCGTTTTTTCGCGATCTTTTGACGAGATTTGCCGTTTTTCATAAAGTTTTTGACGAAATTTGCCGTTCTTTCGCGAACTTTGCCGTTTTTCGTAATGGTTTTGACGAAATTTGCCGTTTTTTCGCGATATTTTGACGAAACTTGCCGTTTTTTCGCGATCTTTTTGACGAAATTTGCCGTCTTTCGCAATGGTTTTGACAAAATTTGCCGTTTTTTTGCGATCTTTTTGACGAAATTTGCCGTCTTTCGCAATGGTTTTGACAAAATTTGCCGTTTTTTTGCGATCTTTTGATAAAATTTGCCGTTTTTCGCAATGTTTTTGACGAAATTTGCCGTTTTTTCGCAATATTTTGACGAAATTTGCCGTTTTTCGCAATATTTTTGACGAAATTTGCCGTTTTTCGCAAAGGTTTTGACGAAATTTGCCGTTTTTTCGCTATCTTTTGACGAGATTTGCCGTTTTTCGCAAAGTTTTTGACGAAATTTGCCGTTCTTTCGCGCTTCTCTGACGAAAGTCTAGTTTTTCCCGCGATCCTTTGACAAAATTGGCGACTTTTCTTCGAGCGAATGACGAGATTGATTTTTTCGGCGATCATTTTCAGAAATACCGACACATGTTATGTCCGAATTTTCGGATTTATGACCGATATTTCTTTTAATTTTCGGAAATCATAGCCTCAATTTTTCGGAATTTTAGGAAAATTCGGACCAGAATCACCCCTGGGGCCAAGGTAGCTTTCGTTCGGCCCTGGAAATTCCGGCCCGTGCAGACCCTAATCTACAGCCTACTTATTTTTTTCTTCTTTTCAAATTATGCTCTACCGAGAGCCATTTCGCCGTAGAAAAGCGCCAATTTCGAGGGGAAGAGTATTGAATGAAGGCTTACGAAAAATATGCACTCATTGACATCTGTTGCAGCTATAGACCTTACAATAAACAGATTCCATACATAGATTCTTTCTTTGAGGGTTCAGCCCATAACAGAATTTGGGGGAGGTTCAGCATTGTTAAACGAAAGGAAGGGGGGGGGGAGATGAAGATTCATACTCCTGCATCTTTTAAAAGACTGATTTTTGTCTCCTGGTTAGGGGTAGGACAAAGAATATCTTTCGGTATCGGTATTCCCGTTTATATTCTTTGGTTAAAACAAGACAAGGGGTTAGGAAACACTCAGGACAGAGGGTTTGCTAGTTTCCCTCCGATCAGGTTCTGGGTAAGGGTTGCCGTAACTGAAACGTTTATCGCTAATTTGGCGAAAGTTTTGCACTTTTTGCAACATATTTTCAGTTCGTTTTTTTCGCTAAACAGGCTGATTTTATGACCCCGGAAGAGCCGAAAGAAAAACACGGAAGGGTCGACGAAAAAAACCCGGAAATCCGGGGTACCCCCGGAGCACAATCACCCCTGGCAAATGTAATCTAGTCAGAGTGGCATCTGGGGGTGGGTTTATCGGTTGTTGTTGCCACAGGAAGGTCTTTTCGCGAGCATGTTATATTTATTTCAGTGAGTCCCATATTATTTAGTTAATACAGTCGAACCTCGTTAACACGAAATTGAAGGGACTGTGAATTTTTTTCGTGTTAACCGTCACAATAGTGGCGCCATCTATGTTAGATATGAAAAGTAAATGAATCAACCTACAAATATATGCCTGTTCTTAAAATCATAAATTAATAGGAAATGGAAAATTTAATTAAAAATAAAACAAATTGATCATCATTTTGGGAAGTAATAAATTTATTTACTTGCTAACCATTTTTTTTTTTAAAGTCCATTATTGAGTCGGTCAATTTTGAGGGGAGTGGGGGGGTCCACTCCCGCCACTTCTTTTTTTGCGTCCCTTTAACGAAATTTGCCGTTTATTCGCGATCGTTTGATGAAATTTGCCGTTTTTCGCAATGGTTTTGATGAAATTTGCCGTTTTTTCAAGAGCTTTTGGCAAAAATTGCCGTTTTTTCGCGATCTTTTGACGAAATTTGCCGTTTTTTCGCGATCTTTTGACGAGATTTGCCGTTTTTCATAAAGTTTTTGACGAAATTTGCCGTTCTTTCGCGAACTTTGCCGTTTTTCGTAATGGTTTTGACGAAATTTGCCGTTTTTTCGCGATATTTTGACGAAACTTGCCGTTTTTCGTAATGGTTTTGACGAAATTTGCCGTTTTTTCGCGATATTTTGACGAAACTTGCCGTTTTTTCGCGATCTTTTTGACGAAATTTGCCGTCTTTCGCAATGGTTTTGACAAAATTTGCCGTTTTTTTGCGATCTTTTTGACGAAATTTGCCGTCTTTTGCAATGGTTTTGACAAAATTTGCCGTTTTTTTGCGATCTTTTGATAAAATTTGCCGTTTTTCGCAATATTTTTGACGAAATTTGCCGTTTTTCGCAAAGGTTTTGACGAAATTTGCCGTTTTTTCGCGATCTTTTGACGAAATTTGCCGTTTTTTCGCTATCTTTTGACGAGATTTGCCGTTTTTCGCAAAGTTTTTGACGAAATTTGCCGTTCTTTCGCGCTTCTCTGACGAAAGTCTAGTTTTTCCCGCGATCCTTTGACAAAATTGGCGACTTTTCTTCGAGCGAATGACGAGATTGATTTTTTCGGCGATCATTTTCAGAAATACCGACACATGTTATGTCCGAATTTTCGGATTTATGACCGATATTTCTTTTAATTTTCGGAAATCATAGCCTCAATTTTTCGGAATTTTAGGAAAATTCGGACCAGAATCACCCCTGGGGCCAAGGTAGCTTTCGTTCGGCCCTGGAAATTCCGGCCCGTGCAGACCCTAATCTACAGCCTACTTATTTTTTTTTCTTTTCAAATTATGCTCTACCGAGAGCCATTTCGCCGTAGAAAAGCGCCAATTTCGAGGGGAAGAGTATTGAATGAAGGCTTACGAAAAATATGCACTCATTGACATCTGTTGCAGCTATAGACCTTACAATAAACAGATTCCATACATAGATTCTTTCTTTGAGGGTTCAGCCCATAACAGAATTTGGGGGAGGTTCAGCATTGTTAAACGAAAGGAAGGGGGGGGGGGGGAGATGAAGATTCATACTCCTGCATCTTTTAAAAGACTGATTTTTGTCTCCTGGTTAGGGGTAGGACAAAGAATATCTTTCGGTATCGGTATTCCCGTTTATATTCTTTGGTTAAAACAAGACAAGGGGTTAGGAAACACTCAGGACAGAGGGTTTGCTAGTTTCCCTCCGATCAGGTTCTGGGTAAGGGTTGCCGTAACTGAAACGTTTATCGCTAATTTGGCGAAAGTTTTGCACTTTTTGCAACATATTTTCAGTTCGTTTTTTTCACTAAACAGGCTGATTTTATGACCCTGGAAGAGACGAAAGAAAAACACGGAAGGGTCGACGAAAAAAACCCGGAAATCCGGGGTACCCCCGGAGCACAATCACCCCTGGCAAATGTAATCTAGTCAGAGTGGCATCTGGGGGTGGGTTTATCGGTTGTTGTTGCCACAGGAAGGTCTTTTCGCGAGCATGTTATATTTATTTCAGTGAGTCCCATATTATTTAGTTAATACAGTCGAACCTCGTTAACACGAAATTGAAGGGACTGTGAATTTTTTTCGTGTTAACCGTCACACTAGTGGCGCCATCTATGTTAGATATGAAAAGGAAATGAATCAACCTACAAATATATGCCTGTTCTTAAAATCATAAATTAATAGGAAATGGAAAATTTAATTAAAAATAAAACAAATTGATCATCATTTTGGGAAGTAATAAATTTATTTACTTGCTAACCATTTTTTTTTTTTTAAAGTCCATTGTTGAGTCGGTCAATTTTTGTTGAGTGTTTCTTTTAGGAACGTATGGAATTTATCTAATTTGTCCAAAGCATGGGAAGCATCCTCTTGTTCCATAATGAAACGTTGTACAGTTTTCAAAACTACTGTAGATTCAGTTAATAACACTAAACTTTTCCGTTCTGTGTCGATTTCTTCATGCTCTTCTTACACTTGTGTCTGATGTTGTCATATTCTTTTCAGCTAATACAGCATTTATTTCTTCGTCTGGCGTCATATCCAAAGTTAGCATATCTTCATTCATGCAAATGCACTCGGAAAAACAAGAATTTCCCATTTTTCGATTGCAGATATTCCATGACGCTTTTGGAATCTTATCAGTCATCCGCCAGAACGTGTCAAATAGCTCTCACCGAGAGCACCTGCAAAAACCTGTGGTTTCTCTTGCAAAACTACACCAGTTAAAACAATGTTCTGGCTTTTTGCCTCTTTTATTCACAGAAAGAGAGCAATTTCAATTTCTTCATTCTTTCCTGTACACATTCGTTTTCTTACTTGTTCAAATTGACTCACGGCATAAGCCACTTCAATCTTTTCACGATTTTTTTAAATCGTAGAGAATGTGCTGTTGGGTATCTCATACATTGCTGTAATTTCAGATTTTTTTTAGCACTTTATCGCTGACTTCGTTTAAAATGTTTTGCTTGGTTTCTAAAGATGAGCTTGCTGCTTTCGACTTTTCTTTGATAGAATTCTACAGAACAACTGCGAACAGAGTTTCAGTTATATAAGTCAGGTGGTAAAGTAAGGATTGTCATTTCTTGCACCCGAAAATAGAGGGTTTCGGAATTCCGGGTTATGGTTTATGCCACTGTCAGTATAGTTAAACAAGTAATGGAACAATCACTTTCGAAAAAGAAATTCCTTCACCCAAACTTTCACTGTGACCGATGGCCTATAGCTGAAATGGTTAGTGTGGGAAAACTTTCGCATATCAGAGGACAAAAGAAAGCATGAATTAGTCAGGAATTCGATAGTACACTATTTTCTGAAACTCTTTTCCACTTTAGGTATTTTTCAAACCATGAGACAAAATTCTCTTTTTAAAAAGAAGATGTGACATATAAATTTGAAAAATTGAAAACTTTGCGTAAGGAATCATGTTTGGACTTTGGAGCTGAAATATTTTTTTCGTGTTAAGCGGAATTTTCCGAAATTTCATTTCGTGTTAAACGAATTAATTAACATTGATTTTCAGACTGATCTGACGGGACCTCAGTATTATTTCGTGTTAAGCGATTTCGTGTTAACGAGGTTTGACTGTATATGGAAATGCCACATTATCCCCGTTTACCTTGCAAAATGCTTATGTTATTGTTGTTCAGAGTTCATTCTAGGATCAGGGGCAGGCAGGGTGCATTTTGACAAAAAGGGCACTTCTGAAATTACAAAGGGCACACCGATAAATGTTTTTTTTTTCTTTTAAACAAATTAGTATTTTTTTTTGTAAAATACAAATGAAATGCATTTCCTTGTTCATATTTTTTTATATTTATAATGAATTGATTTTTAATCATTAACATGAAATGTTCCTAAAGCTGCTGTCAAACACAAACTTGTTACATATTATGCACATTGTTACAAGTTACACATGCACAAAATCATTTTAACGTGCAAATTTTTTATTCATACTTCAAAGAATCCAATATTCTAGAAAGAAAAGTTTTAGAAAATCCCAACCTTGAGTATCCTAGAAAATTAAGCAATTATTAGAAAATAACACCAAAGTTGGCATTTGAATAAATTTTCAGGGTGTAGCAGTCATTGGTAACTGACTATATCAAAAGATGTAAAAAGGAAAATAGAAAGTGCCATTTGAGTCTTACAGAACTTGAATATTAAACCTGAAAATTTCAGGCAAAAAGAAATGAAAATGAGTTTATATATTTACAAAAAACTGAATATCAAATGAGAATATTCTGAGAATAGTATTCTTCTGAAGTTGAAATTTGGAGAATAATCAAGAATATTCCTTTTTCTTATAAATAAATGAAAAGAAATACATAAATATCATTTATATTATTAAATATAATTCAAATTCATCATTGTCAAATACATCAAAATAAAATTATTTTTTGGTACACTCACCTGATAATAGTAATTTTAATTTAGATAATTTTCTTTAAACTGTGGTTTTAAGAGATTTTGAACAGTTCAATAAATGTTTTCGAAAAAAAAAAAAAATTGTAAAACCCATAACCCATAAATGTTGCAAAACTCATTTATAATAAAGCTATACTTAAGAAAAATACAAAACAAAATCTTATTATAAATGTGAGGGAATGAATAGGAAGAGTGTTATAAATGTGAATATTTCTCCATCAATGTACCAATCACATCAAAATAGCTAAAAAGTCCTTTTGAATATTGAGCACAGAACATAGAATCCAAGAACAGAACATACACTGCTTTTTATTAAATTATTTGAATGCATAATATAATTAAGTGACACAGATAATGAAAACAAAATGAAATGATACAAATAAACATAAAAATTTTAGGACAAACACCCTTAATGATACTTTTTACAATACAATAAATTATTTTCATATCATCATAAGTGTAAGATTTTATGCAAACTTTAATATTTTCTGGATATGTGGATATTAGATATACACTAAATTTGATTTATTTAGTTTGTTGTTTATATGATTTCATGAATTTTTATTTGAGCTACATCACATTTCTTAAAATGGAAAACAGGTTGAAATATTAATAAACTAACTGAATTATAGTATTATTACATTTCAGTTTATGATAAGGTTAATACAGACATGCACAGAAAAAGGAACAAATTATTCTTGTATTGAAATAAATTGAATTTTACTCTACATTAAGTTTGGTATAAAAATGGCTTACATATACAGTTAACTGTTAATTCTCTCTAATCCACAAAGCTTGTGCGGATTACAAGTTTTTGTTTATTTACATTTTTCTTTTTCAGGTACAAAATAAGATATTAATGCTAGGATGTCATTGATTTTAAAATAAGATGATTAAAATCATAATTATTCTTAATTTTTAAAATGTGAAAAAAAAATAATAAAATTCAAGATGAATATAATTTGCAATGTTTCTGTAGGTATTTTAGCTATTAAATAAAAGAGAGCTTTCAAATTATTAAGTTTGTATAGGCATAAAAAGCATTTCATTTAAGTTGTTATTTAATTTAAAATCTATTGTAATTTATGCTGTCATAATAACTTCATTTGAGTAATCAGATTCACTCTTTTATATAAAATAAACAAAAACAGAACAATTTTCTTAAGATAAAAGGATTCTCTTCTTTTCTCATTTCACTGTGGCAAATAAATATATAAAACAATATGGAACTAAAGGAGAATAAAAGAATGATAGCAATCTGTTTAATAGCTATTTTAAAAATATCAATCATAACTAGAGCTATTTCAGTAACAGTTGAAAAAAGTTCCTAATTTTGGACTTGTACAAAATACAGCAAATAAAGGAAACATTTAAGGGGGGAAAGGCAGCTAAACTTTATTATTATTATTATAAGTACTGGATGATAATAAGACCTACTGAGTAATGCTGATATTTAATATTTTGAGAGTTTATTGCTGATTAAATATGTGAGTGGTCATTTGTATGATTGTTTGGAAATCTATAAATTTGGGTAGGGATTCTATACTATGATGCAAGGGTAAAAAATCAGATTTTTATATATAAAAGAAAAAGATTTTATTTTTATAAATAATCATGATAATTTTACACCCTTATAATTATTTGTATGAATGAATGTTAAAATGGGAAGATAATGATTTCAAATAAGTTTTATGATAAATCTCCTCAACATTAAAAAACTTATCAATTTCATAAAAGTTATATTGATTCCATAATCAAAATTTTTTAATTAATTAATTTCATAAATACATGAAATAAAATAAATTTACACATTTAAATATACAAATGCCCATCCAAGTGCACATTTATCACCGACTAATTTTAATTTTCTGAAACACTGATATAATTGTTTGTTTCAATAAAGAATTAATTTTGAAAAGTTTATCTTGCAAGTTATGCAAAAATGTAATTTTCTATTCAGAAATGAAGAACAGAAAAAAGTTGGTGCTATTTTTTAAATTATTAATTTATTTTTTGTTTAATTTATGGTTCATAGAGAAACAAGGATTAAACTGATAATACAATTAATGAAAGGAAAAAAAGAACCTAGAAAAAATATTGTTGCTTCCATATGTCTTCAAAATCTAACTATAAACGTAATATTTTGCATCCAAATACATATACTGTCCATTAAAAGGAGTTAAATATATAATATTCAAAAATTTTTATGCATTATCATAAGAATAATCTTCTGCATTTGGCATTTTTCCACCGATTTACAGCATTTTTTAAATTAATATCCGGATTCAGTTTAATCATTAAAATTTTGAGTCTGTTTCTTTTATCATTTAAAATCAGTTTCACTTGTGAAAATATGCACTCCACTTCAGCATTTGAAATTGATAATGTGCAGGAGATCTGTAAAATTTTTTCAATTAAGGGAAATTTGCATCCTATAATATTCTTCATATCATGCAGAAGTGAGTATAAATTTGGCATTGTCAATTCATTTTTATCAATATCAGATTTTGATAAAAATATATTTTTAAACTCATACCACTCTTCCAACAGATCGTCTTCATCCATGTCAAAAAATTCTGATAGTTCAGACATTTCTTTATTGCCATAAAGACTTACCAACGTTTCTGACCCAATACGAGATAAATTTAAAATACCTAACTGTGAAATTATCGATTGATTTTCCATTCTTTTCTCCAGATTACTTATCAAGTAATCGATAAATAATCGAACATCTCTATCATATTCATGATCATCAAATGGAAACTCAATTCCCAATTTTGCTGCTTCATGCTCCAATCTTTTGCAAAAAGTTCCACCGGGTTTTCTCTTTAATTTTCTTAGCTGAGAGAGGGTATTTTCAAAATTTGGTTCGATTGCTGACAGATCAATGTCTTTCTTTTGAAAAATTAAGTTGAAGTTTGAAAGAACAGCTAACACATCACACATAAAATGAATTAATTTAAAAAATTGTGCTGATTTAAAAAAATTTAAAAGTCCATTAGCACTTGGACCAGAAATTTTTGAAGATTCCCCCCCCAGCAACAGCATTCTCCAGGTCTGTTAGAATGCATTTGTAATTGATTCGAATAGAATTTACTGTATTTGCATGGGAAAGCCATCGGGTATATCCCACACGTTTGAGTGTGGTCCCTTCCCCTTTTCCAAAAACTGCTTTGGTGTTGATAAGGCTATTTGTTCTTGAAGAGCTGTTTTTATAATATTTGTAGACACCAGTTAGAACTTCATCTAACTTAACAAATCTTGATAACGATTCAAAGCTATCTTTAGCAGCTAAAGCAATTCTATGGTTCAAGCAGTGGATGCCAATTAAATTCTTCTGCTTTTCTTTTAATTTTGTTACGACTCCTTGATTGTTTCCTGTCATGGTTCTTGCACCATCACTAGTGAAACCAGACAACTTTTCAAAATTTCCACATGTTTCTATAATAGGAACAAGCTCTGTGTACATTGTGTCTGCTTTCCCATCTTGAATGTGCAGGTCTTTTAAAAAGGCAATATTAGGAGTTGCATCTTTCAAATATTTTATAGCAACTGCCATGTGACGTCGATTGTTGATGTCTGTAGTTTCATCTGTTGAAACTGAAAAATATGGGCTTTTGTTTATTTCTTCTACAATTGTATCTTCCTTCTCCTTGGCCATGGCGTCAACAAATTCATTTATTGAGACATAGCTTGTGTAATTGTCATTTTTTGCTTTGTTTAATGGTGCTAATATAGGGCTTTGCAGTTCCTTCATGCAAAATTCGATAAAGGGTCCATACAGTGTTGTTAGTGGCAGATTGTGTTGAATTAAAAAGTGAATACATTTCATTGCAGCTTCAACAGCTGCAAAAACTTCGGAATTTTCTTCAAATTTTTGTTCACTTTTGTTTTTGTTATTTATTTCATTTGTTTTAGCAGCTACAGCTAAATTGTGCATATCTGATCTTTGATGACCCTTAATTTTATCGAATCTGACAGTTCGAATTCCTTTATTTATCCATGGTGAATGTCTAAAACTGCCATGTTTATGAATTTGTGTACATAAAGTACATAAAACAGTATCCCTACCATCACTTGTTTCATGTTTGATCCAGGGGAATTCTTCAATCCATTTGGGATTAAAACCTATTTTGTGTTTACTGGATGATTTTTTTTAAAATTCAGTTAAAGTTTCTTCCACATTGACAGCAGATAAAATTGATTCTGATTGGAGCTCCTGTGAAGTGCTTGAAGCTGATTGATTTGTATTTGCAGATTGGAACTTTTTCGTCGTGTCTTTATCTATTGCGGGTTGAGGAACTCCAGGCTCTATTGCAACACTTTCGTCTACAGATAATTCTTTACTTGTTTGTGCTAGAAGCTCTTGTGAAGTGCTTGTAGCATCTAAATGACTTTTATCTGCAGAATGAGATTTATCCCTCATATCTTTATTTTTGGAAGGTTGGGAAACTTCAGCCTCTATCACAATACTCCCGTCTTCAGATGGTTTTTTAGGTGATCGTGCTGGAATCTCTTGTGCAGCGCTTGCAGTAGCTATTGCATCAGCAGATTGAGTTTCTTTCCTCATACATTCAGCTTTGTCAGGCTGGGGAACTTCTGCCATCTCAAGACTTCCTTCTGTATTATCCTTGCATATTAAAATTAAAATAATTACTTACATGAATTTTATAAATTCATAAAAATATTTACATATATTTATTTAAATACACACATGATATATTATTCAGCTATTTAGATCTTCATCAATTTTAAAGAATAAAATAATATCAGACTGACAGTACTGTTACTCCTAACTCCTCATTAACAATATTTTCCTTATTTTTTCTTTCTACCTCACCTTTCCGAAGAAAAAGTTATCTTAAAGTACATTTTTAAAGGAAAATAATATCTAAATAAGTTGATTAAATCAGTAAGTATGGTAAGAGGGATTGCATCACAATCTTAAAATTAAAAAATTCAAAATGCTACGTAAAAGCTCTTATCAATATACGATATCAACAAATATTGATTGATTTAGACAGTCATATATAAATATACAGAATATATATATATATATATATATATATATATAAACCTTTGAATTCAAAACACAATATATCTATATTTATTTATTTATATTCTAAATTTGCTTTAAAATTTTAAGTACAGAGAAATGTAGATTTCTATATTAATTAGCAGATATTTTTCCATGAGCCCCAATTTGAGACATGATTTTTTCTCATTTAAGGCAGCATACCTAGACAAGTTTTGTTTACATAGATTTTACTATATGTTTTTTGTTGTTAAAGTTAATGATATTAACTTATGCCATTAAAACCTGTGGGAATGGAACCAGTCTTTGACAGAATCCTGTCTTAAATGAAAAAATCCATGGTCTGTGAATCCATGGTCTACTTTCTACTAAGACGGTAACATGTCTAAAACGTAATTTTTTTCCTGGTCTGGAGTTTCCACTTTCAAAGGCATCATTAAATATTATTATATTGTATTTCTTAGATAGAAAAATTATTTTTGTGCAATAAACAACATGGTGTGTTAATATTATCAGAATAACATATTCCATATACCTTAATCTTCAATCATAGCAGTTTCACAATTTTCTTAAATAAATTTAATTTAGTGGCTCAGTTTCTATGGGGATTCATGTCTCAATTTTGCTGATATTAACAATTTTGTTTATATAGAAACAGTGGTAATGTATTCATTGCACAAATTCTTTTGAAAGGGGTGTATAAAGTTGTTGACTTTAAATAAGATTTATAAGGAAAAAAACAAATAACTCTTAATAATATTTTTTGTTTTATTTTTTAAGTGTTTACTAGATTTTTTTTTTTTTTTCAGATCACTTTTTTACTAAGTACACCATGAAAGAAAATTTATTAAAGTGGTTTACAAAATATATTGTTTTATGATAAAAATATAAATAAATGGTGTATAAAGTGTTTCTTTCATGGAGTTACAATGGATTTTAAATTTTAAAATGACAAAAAAGTGATGAAACTAGTACAAAAAATCTTTTCCAAAAATCTATTAATATTAATACAATGTTTGAAAAAAATAATAATAAGTGGGTAATAATTGACGAAAATTCATGAAAATTTCAAAATTTCCTTAAAAAGCCTGAAATTGAAAAAAAAAATATATTTTTTTTATCTAAGTTTAGTTTTTTTTTTTTTTTTCTGTCTATGGCAGAGGTTAAATAAGGTTTTCCCATTCAATTTGCATTTTGCTCTTATGCAATTACTTACAATGTATTTTTTTTAATTAATTTTTTTTTTTTATTGTTTATTTATTTATTTATTTTGAGTGGAATTCCATTTGAGTGCATTTCAATAAAATTTCTGTATTTCTAGTTACTTGAAAATTCAATTTTCAAACACAGTTCTACTTCACTTATTCTTAAAATATTTAATATTATAGAAACAGTTAATAGAATACAATAGACTTATTAATTTCAATCTGTATATTTATCTAAATTGTTTTTATTGCCGTTAGGGAATTTTTGAGCATAACAGCTTTTATAATAGATTTTAAACATTGCTGTCACATGAAAGAATATTATGAAAACTATCAAAAATACTTTTACTTTTTCGCATTTATTTAGTTTTTAGAATCTTTAATTGTAATTCAAGAGTGAAACATTAAAAGATAGCTAAAACTGAATAATAAAATGGAATGAAAAGAAAAACTTGTTCTAAAATTTTAATGCAACAAAATTGAGACTTTAATTAATTATTCTTCTTGTTATTATTAAACATAAAAATTAGAAAAAAAAAAAAGAAGAAGAAGAATCAAGTGGGTTGTTATAACCTCAGAGAATCTTATAAATTGAAATGAAAATGTTATTTTATTCTTTAGCAATAGTTTTGTGTTGTTTAAATTCTAAATGTTGAGTTACTCTGTACTCTATTGACCACATAAATAATATGTCTCATTGACAAATATAGTATGAAGAATACTTTTCACCAAAGTCTGCGAAAGTGTAAGAAATAAATACTTTATGTAGTAAGAATTAATACTGTATCTTGAAGCTAAAAGCCATATAAACATAATTATATACAGTGGCGTAGCTACGTTTTTTGGCGCCCGGGGCAGGAATAAATTCTGCCCCCCCCCCCCCCCCCCCTACCCACCCATTTTCAGAAAACAAAAATATGACCACACTATTTTTCCTCAAGACGGGAAGAAAAAAAAAGGTGGTTACATGAAAACACAATAAAACCTCGATTATCCGACTGTCGTTTAACCAGAACTCTCCGTAAATCGACGTCGATTTCCTGACCTTTTTTTTCAGCGTTTTTTTTTACTTCCACATTCCTTGTGTATGCAAGCAGTCCTTTCCAAACTACGAGTACAGATAAATATTTTGGTTCCCCTTTCTTAGAATTCTTTTGAAATTAGCTTAAGCTCCCGCAAGCTCCGATCCCGGTATTTGTGTATTCTCCCCCTCCCCACACGTCTCTGTTCTAAACAGAACCACTTCCCATTTCGAAATTGGAAGTCCGTACTGCCGAGTGCCACAACATTCGAATATTATTGCACCCTCTGATTGTAAGCAAGCTCAGGGAACAAAACTCCTTTTGTCATCATTTCCATTTAAATCATCGTAAGTTTTTCGTTTCAAAATAAATTTATTTTCATGTATAATTTGTATTTAGATATTTATTTAGCAGTTTAAATAGTCATAATAGCAGTTCGATGGCGATGTTACATATTAAACTAGATGATTATTGATAAATTCTCGATTATCCGATGCAGGTTAGGTCCCAGTTACGTCGGATAATCAAGGTTCTGCATACTGTAATCAGTTTTCTCTAATGCATGTGCACTAAATTTAAGTATTTATCAAATATATTTAACTTTTAAAAAGATAAAAGCAGCAACATGTGGATTAATCAGTTAATTTTTAAAGTTTGGATACAGTTTTCTATTTTACTGTAAAGACTTGGAGATGCCTTATATTTATTGATCTGGATAAATAAGTTCGAAATTTTCATAAAATTATAATTACATTTCAGCACAATACCAACAATTTAAATTATGTTTAATACTTAATATACCATAATGACATTTAATAGTTAAATACACGTTTGTTTATATCACTATATACAACATACATTCATTTAAATACAGTATAAAATGTTAAAAATTAGTTTTTCTAGGATAAATATTTTTCTGGGATAAATACAGGAAATTATAAAATGTTAAAAATGAACTTTTCTAGACTTAGCTGCTGCAAAGTCACTTATTAAATCAGTATAATCTAAAGAAGATGCTACAATATTTTCAATAGAAATTATGGAAAGATTAGACAGTCTGTCTTGTGACATATTTGATCTTAGATATGATTTAATTAATTTAAGTTTGCTAAATGATCGCTCGCATGATGCAACAGACACAGGTAATGTTAAAAAAATTTGTAAAGCTGTTGCAAGAGAGTTATATGCTTCTAAACCCATTGAGCAAATGTACTCTAATATACCTTTTGGGGTGTAATCAAGCATCTCACTATTTTTTAGAGATCTTTTCAACAATATTATTAGATCTTTCAAGTCACTAAATAATTCTGTACCATTTATATCACGCGGATATTTTTCCGCCAGCATATTGCACTGCTCATTTAGTTTAGGAATTTGCTCTTTGTAAAACACATCATCCTTCACATACTCTTCAAATTTACATAAAAAGCCAAAGCGTTTTTCTAGGTTGTTTAAGTTATTAAAACGGCTAGAAAGTTCAATCGATAGCTTATCTAATACTTCTATTAGAGAACGCCGCATTTCTTCCCGATTGTCTAAGGGAGTATCAGGCGTACTTTCTCCCGGCATCATACGTTTCTTCCTTATTCTTTTCACAGTGTTAACACCCCATTCTTTACAAATTTGCTCTGCATCCTCAATAACTTTTCCGCAGAGTTCATTTCTCCATTGCTGAATTTTGTCGGTTAGAATTTGGATCTGGAAGAGTGCTTCTGAAAATGATATTTCTACAGCTTGCAAAATTTTCTGAACTCTGTCAATGGATGCTAGAATTTCGGACCAAAATAAGAGGTAAGTTAAAAAATTAAAATTTTCAATAGCAGTAATTAATAGTCCGGCATCTTGTCTCGTATCTAATGTTTCACTTTCTGTATCTCTTAGTGTTTCTAACGAAGCAACCACACTATCAAGTTGTGTAGCTACTGCTTTCACTGCATCTGATTTGGAGCTCCACCTTCTATCAGAATGTCTTTTAACCGTGATATTCACAAACTGTTTTAGAACGCTCCATCGATGAGTGGAACAAGAAAAAAATGTAAAGAGCCGTTCTAGAGTTCCAAAAAATGTCACTGCCCCAGCATTCACATTAGCAGCGTGTACTCCAGCGAGATTTAGGGAATGGTTATCGCAGGGGACAAATACAGCTAACGGATTTAATGCTAGAATTCTCTTTTGCACGCCTGAATGCACACCGGCCATTGTTGCTTGATTGTCGTAAGACTGGCCTCTGCAATCGTTAAGATTCAATCCATCTTCTTCAAGTTTTCCTATTATTATTTCTGTTATTTTTTCCGCTGTTTTAAAATATAATGGAACAAAATCGATAAAAGATTCTCTAATGTTCACAGAATTTCTTTGAATATCAACATATCTAACAATTTGAGACATTTGCTCTATGTGTGATGCATCTGGAGTAGTATCAAATATGATACTAAAATATTTTGCTTTTTTACATGAAGCAATAATAGTCTGACGCACTCTATTTCCCATCAAAAAAATTATTTCGTTTTGAATATCTGGGGAAAGATATGATATACATCCAGGTTTGTCATTGATGGAATTCAAGTGAGACCTTATTACTGTATCAAACTTTGCCAAATATTTCAACAATGCTAAAAAATTTCCAGGATTAGAATCCTTATTTATGGATTCACGATGGCCTCTTAAAGCTAAATTTTGCTGTGCGAGAGTCTGCACTGTAGCAATAATTCTCTCCAAAATTTCTTTCCATCTGTTAGCTTCTTTCATAATTTGTTTCTGTAAATGATCGTCAATAAGTCCCCCTTTGTTAAAAGCACGTTCTAATTCTTTCCATTCCAAAAATGCTGAACGATGTGCTGGGCTATTTTCATGGTCTGGTATTCGAGGGTTAAGTTTTCTCCATGATGAAAACCCCTTTTCATTACAGAAACTACTATTTGAATGTTTTTTCTGTGGAAATAGGATACAACAAAAACAGAATAAGGATTTTTTTACTGGAGAGAAACACATCCAAGTGCGGTTTACTTTTTCACCATTTTGAAGACATTTTTCGAACCAGTGCTTTGTTAGAGATCGCCCACTACCACAAACGGAAAAAGAATAATCTTTATTCTGTAATTGAGACGTGCCTTTATTTATTAATAGATCACGTAAAGATTTAGGTATATATCTTGGCCACGTTCCAATATCTTGCAGAATAACTCCATAAGCATTTGTTTCGTTGTCTTCTGTGATCTCAGAATTATAAGACTTACTGCTGTTATTAGTTACATCTGCATCAAATGCGCCAATTTCACTACTTATGCAGTGAGAATTACTACTACACTGCTCCAAAGGTTCTTCAGAAATTTCTTTATAAACTATATGCATTTCATGATCGGAAATTAATTCAATGTTTTCTGTATCATTTGACTGTTTTTCCGAAATTTCTTTAGTATCCACGCGCATTTCGTGATCGGAAATTAATTCAATGTTTGCTGTATCGTTTGATTGTTCTTCCGCAATTTCATGCGTTTCGGGATCATAAATGAATTCACGGTTAGCTGTGTCATTAGTCTGTTCTTCCGAAAGTTCTGGATTAACTAAATCCATTTCATGATCAAAAGTTAATTCAGGATTAGCTGCCTTATGCGACTTTCCATGGAAATAATTTTTCAGAAATTTGCTTGATTTTTTGATGTTTTTAATTTTTTCCTTTCGCCGATTCCTATATTGTGAACCACTTGGCTTTAATGTACTTTGTTTTAAGTTTTTCTAAAAAACAAAAAAAATACATATATATACACACACGCATATATATATATATATACAGGGTGATTATAAAGAAACTTTGCCAACATCTGCACTTCTAGCGCCCGTTCTATTTAACCGATCAAGATGAAATTTTAAATATAGTTGTTTGAAGGTATGCGCTCGAGATTCTGTGAATGGCAATACAGTGGTGCTCACGGTTACGGTTATAGTTACAGAAACTCGAAAATTTCGAATGGCAACGCCTACTTTTTCCTGTCTCAAAATGTTCAGCGCATGCGAAAACCCTAAATAGCGTTGAAACGGTACCGATATGTCCAAAAACCGACGTGTTATAGACATACAAACCGTTCTTTAAGGCGCACCGAGCAATAATGCATTCGACAGAGACAAGAAACTGCTGAATGATGAGAACACATATCAGACAAAAGAAAACCTTTATTGGCATCAAACATTTTCCACATGGGTGCCATCACAAGCAATTACGCATTGCATGCGGGAGACGACGGACAATACCGCTGAACGCAACATGACACGAGGAATGTTTCTAATCTCACGCCGTATAGAATCCTGCAAGCCCGACAATGTTTGCGGATTGCACAGGTAAACTCTGGATTTGAGATATCCCCAAAACCAGAAATCCATAGGCGTCAGATCTGGGGATCGCGCAGGCCACGGAATAGGATAATGGCGTGAGATGATGCGATCACCAAAATGCTGATCTAGGAGCCTTTTAACTGACCTCGCTATATGTGGAGGTGCACCATCTTGCATCCAAACAACGTCATTGAGTGCATTCCGCCGACGCAACTCCGGTAGTACAGAATTTTTCAGCATGGCTGCATACCGAGAGCCTGTTACAGAACATGTTGCAGGACCCGCTGGGGTCGTTTCCTCAAAGAAGAACGGGCCGAGAACAAATGTAGCTGTAATGCCGCACCACACAGTCACTTTGGCGTCAAATAATGGTACTGGTGCCACAGCGTGAGGATTCGTCTCTCCCCAGTGCACACAATTCTTTGTGTTAATGTTGCCATGTAAGGTGAAATGCGCCTCGTCCGTCCATAGTATGCGAAGTGGCCAGTCGTTATCAGCATCATATCGTAATAAAAATTCATTTGCGAAGTCCAGACGTTGTTGTGGGTCACCCGGCTGCAACATCTGGACGCGCTGAAATCGATAGGGAAACATGTGAAGTACTGAGCGCAAGAGCTTGCGGACCGTTGTGTTCGGAATATCCAACAAGCGCGATAATCCTCTTGCAGTTTCTGTGTGCCCTGTAGTCACTGTATGATGCACTTCCATGACAACGTCCTCAGAAACTGTTGGCCGTCCGGAGCGCGGTTTGTCACAGGTGCAGCCTGTATCTTCGAATTTGCGCACTAAATCACGCACAGCTTGCAGAGTACATGGCCCACGTCGTTGTCGATGATTGCGGCGATACACACGCAAGGCTTCCGCAGCGTTCATCCCATTTAGATAATAGAGTTTGATCAATTCACCGCGAACTTTCCCAGGAAGAGTCATATCGTCGGCATGTGCGAGTTCATGAATGACGACTTCGCATACCCGCTTGGTATTTTATAGGCTTCCTCCGCTGAATATCTGGCGAACGGCGTTCTGTGATTGGTATCTTGCCTGTGTCATATGCAAAGTTACTGCGTGCGCACAGATCGTGTTTTGTTGGCCGGTTTTCAGAACTCTTCTTTGTGTATGCATAACACGTTTGTTTTTGGACATATCGGTACCGTTTCAACGCTATTTAGGGTTTTCGCATGCGCTGAACATTTTGAGACAGGAAAAAGTAGGCGTTGCCATTCGAAATTTTCGAGTTTCTGTAACTATAACCGTAACCGTGAGCACCACTGTATTGCCATTCACAGAATCTCGAGCGCATACCTTCAAACAACTATATTTAAAATTTCATCTTGATCGGTTAAATAGAACGGCCGCTAGAAGTGCAGATGTTGGCAAAGTTTCTTTATAATCACCCTGTATATATATATATATATATATAATGTATTGATAAAATAGATAATTAATTTTTAAAAATTGATGGTTAAAATTGTGAAAATATTATGACATTTTGTAAACAGCTTCATTTTTTCTCCTCCTGAATCCTCAGCTATACATGTAATATTCTCCCCATCACATTTAAATACAAAAAATATTAGACGCTGTGCATGTGTGTAGCAAAATTCCAATAGCTCAAAAATGATAAGAACTAAAAAATGATTTACCAGTTATAGAAAATTTGTTTTTTAGACAAAAGAAATCAAAAGACAAAAAAATATATACATATTTTTATGCAAAGTGCGTAACACAGTGGCGGCTCCTCTATTGGTGAACCTCCACAGGAAAATAAAAAATAAATTAACAAATTAAATAAAATTATATTAAATACATTTCCTGATTCTTGCCAATTTTCAGGCAAGCTTCATTCCCTCCTCCCCTTTACCAAGCTCTTTTAAATACTTCCATAGCAAACCGTTAGTTTAATAATCTAAATTTTCAAAATCCCTGACGGCTCGGCCTACAGGCACAGGTAGATTTCCAAGACGCAGACCGCGGGGCACCTGTTTATTGGGAATTGCTGAAGAAAGACCAATTTGCCATGATGTGGCAGTTGGGACCACCCACTTCAAAATATACCTCTGCCTGAAGGCGGAGCCAGCAGGGATTTTTTTTTATTATTATTATTTGCCGTAAGAGTTGGTACTATAAAAAACGTCAATATAGTAGAATGTAATAGGTAGTATTTCTTACGAAATCCACCTAATAGCCCACGAGCCGCCACTGTGCGTACACTCTTTCGAAGTTCCAAGGAGTCTGCCACCGCTATTTGAGATAAGAAATTTTTTATTTATCACTTAAATTGCATAAGTCGGAATCATGCGGAGTCGATCGGGACCATGTAAATTTTCCGTCCCAGACAATATTCTGCCTTAAACAACTGCATTTCTTGGATTCGCCAGAATGTGAAAAATTTTCCTTGTTAGACAGATTTCAGTCTTACGCTGAATCCACCTTAGACGAAGTCCACCTTAGACAGAATTTACTCTAAATACTCAAAAATAGATGTAGATGTCAAATTGAAAATTTTACTCATTTACATCAGTCGCAATGAAATCGATCAAAAATTGAACTTTTCATCATGGTTATAAGCATGCTGACAGCAAAGCTAAAAAGCTTCTTATGGCGAATCGGACAAACCATATTTCTTAATATTATCGCCTATGATTATTGAATCAGAAAAGTTTTGCTCTTTTTAGGGTTCCGTACCATACTTAAAAAGTGAACACGGAATCATTATATAATATCACTCCTGTGTTTGTCTGTTTGTCAGTCACAATCGTTTTTCTCGTAACCTATGGAACGTGGAAAGTTCAAATTTTGGAGAGGTATAAAAAGCCTATTGACCCATAGATTATTAGACACCAAACTCGAAAATATATTTGTTTTAATTTTATGTATTATATTTTAGAGATATCGTTGAAAATACACTGTCAAAATATGTTTCCCAGCCTCCTATTTCCGAATCTACCGAAACTAAAATTATGAAAAAATTAGGGGTAGTAGGAGATTATTAATTAATAAATAGTAATGTACGGAACCCTCTGAATGCGAGTTATACTCGCATTTGACCGATTTATTAAAAATAAATATTTCTGAAGATATATTAAAATAGTTTGGTTATAAAATTATCTCTCAATATCTTTGAAAACATCTATTATTAAACTTGTGTATTTATTGAAATAAAGATTTCATTCATAATATATGAATTCATTTTGTATTCATTATGAAGTTCACTCTTTTGTTTTTGTTTGCAAAGATGTAATGTTTTAATGGGTTTTTTATTTACTTCTTGATATACTAAAATTTAAAAAAATATGTTCGCAGTTGTATTTTCGGTGACACTACAACCTTTTAATATTTTTAGAACTTAATTAAATTAATAAAATTATTTGAAGGCATTTTTTTTGTTAGCTGGCTGCAGGCGATAAATCGCTAAATAGTCTTTATTGTTCATAATTGTCACGAGTTACAAAAACAATGCAGTTAATTATGTGCTAAACCAAGATCACCAAAATAAGCCAACTGGTTGTGAAAGTACAACAGCGAAATATTTTAAACAATAAAACCCAGAAAATATAAATAAAAAATAAAGAGTGTACCAAAAAAAAAAAAACATTGAATCAACATTAAATAAATTACAAATGATATGTTGAGAAAACAGGTTAGAAATCCTAAATAGATCCTTTCTTTTCTGTTGCATATCTTAAACAAAAACGAAAAACCATGCGTCAAGCATAGATTATGTAACACTTTCCAACGCTTCCAAAATAATTTTACAAATCATACCGTTTAATAAGCTGAAAGATAACATCTAAGTAAACAATTTGAAAAACGCATAACATATTTAAAAACATAATTTCAGGAATTTCCAACGTATACAATATTTGGAAAAATATCCGAATACTTTTATTCAGCCCTGTATAGGATTTATAGATTTGTATACATACTACATAGGATGCTAAATTTTAGTTCAGTTAAGAAACGCGTAGCACAGTTTAAAATTATCCTTCTGGAGTTTCTGTCAATAAACGGAAATGTGTTCGCGAGCTTTTGTGCTTCCCTGTATATGATCTACAAAATTTATACACACCACGTTATAAACAAAAAGTGAGTTAAATTTAAAATCGCGTTCAGTAACTTAAAACGCACTTCCAGGAATTATTGTTAACAGACAGTAGAGAATTCTTTTGTGTGTCCCTGTAAATGAACGATGACTGCTATACACACACTATTCTGTAGTAAGTCTCTTGTAATGCACCTTAATGATATATATAAATTTCAATGCGTTTAAAATAGTGAAACATTATTTAAATAAACCGCAGACGATTTTGCTCCATAGACGTAATGTAACGGAATTCTGTTGACTGTCCCTGTAAATTAACTATAAGTGCTATGCACACCCTATTCCATATTAAGCTTCTTGTAATACACCTTAGTGATATATATCAATTACAATGTGTTTGCAATTGTGTAACATCATTAAAATAAACCGCAAATGATTTTTCCCCATAGACCGTAATGTAACGGAATTCTTTTGAGTGTCCCTGTAGAAAAACTATAAGTGCTACACACTTCACTTGAAATAGGGAACGTGCTATAGATAACGACAATAACATATCAAAATTGCAAGGCAATCCGAGCCTATTTACGGAAGTTAGAGCACGGACAGACGGCATTCGGCAGACGGCCAGACAACCGAAGTCATAAACACTTTTCAACTAGGTTGGGAAGTGTTAAAAAGGAAACAAAGCAAACATTATAATTAAAAAAATAATTAATTCACAAGTTCGCACGTTTTACCAAGCGTAAAGTAAAAGCAAATGGACGAAATTTCAATTATCGTGGCCCATGGCAAATTAACGTATTGCAACAGAAATTTTTTGGAGCTACATGAATTGTAGTCATGCAATTAAGTGTGATATTTAAGATAAACCTGGAGTATAAAAGTACGATTTAAAAAATATATTTTTTACTTTTATTATTAATATTAATTAGAAGAGTAATTACCAATGAAAAAAATGAAAAATCGAATTCAGAAGAAATATCTTTACTTACAGTTCCTTGAGCTAAATCCACTTTGAACTTATTCACAGAAGTCTCCATTTCACAAAAATAATTATATGGAATGTGATATGCCAATGCCAAGAACTCGAAAATCAGAGGGAAGCAATGGAGAAATAACCGAATGGTCTTTTGATATCAGAAACGCGACGCCAGCAGAAACCTTTGTTTTAAAAGCTGAAGGGAGGATAGACTGCCCGGAGTCTCCATCCGCGGTTTGCACTTAATGGAACTCTCCACTCCCGCCTCCCCCCTTATTTATCGAATTTTTTAAAAACATTCACACACACACACAAAAAAAAAAGGTCAACAATTCTTATTTAGTCAAAATATGCGAAGTAATTTTGGTTTAAAGTCTCTCTCAATTTGGCGTCCCCCATTTAATCATTTTGTGCCTCTTTTCCGGTACGTAAACTTGAATATTACAAAGTGTGTTGAGCCATGCCTAGAAACATTTATAGATGCTTTTCCTTTTTTCAATTATCTGGGTATGATAATAAAGCATTCACCCCCCCCCCCCCCCCACAAACACACAAAAAGCCAACCATTTTTTTTTTGTTAAAATATGTGAAATAATTTCGGTTAAAAGCATTTCTCAATTTGGTGCCCCCTAACAGCGGCGCCCGGGGCCGCAGCCCCCTTTGCCCCCCCCTAGCTACGCTACTGATTATATATTGTTAAAAATGTATTGAGAGGGGTGGGGGACTTTATTCATTTCATGAAATATTGTAACCGCATGTTAATTTTTTCCCTTGCATATCCTGATTCCGAATAATAGATATAATGTACTAGTGTGAAAATTAAGTTAAAGTTTCATAAAATTTAATTTTTTAAAATTCTTTAATGAATAATAATGAAAAAGCTTTTAAGACAGTAGCTGAAAAAAAATATTTCCTTTAATTTTTGTACCAATTTGATTTTTATTTAAATACCTGATCATATGAAGAATAATTAATGAAAAATCAAAATGTAAATATTTCATATCATTAATAAAACCAGAATCGCAATAATTGTAATGCAAGTGGTGCCTGCCTCAATATTAAGTGGAAAGCTACATAAAGACTTCATTGGTGAAATGAGTAATCAGTACTAATCTACTAGCAACATTGTCACTGCAGCACTGTCAAGATAAAATTTTATCTTTTGTACAATTCTGATTAAATTTTAATCTTCTTTACTAACATAACAAATTTCAAATATTTTCTATTTCCAAAATGCACTTTTTTTTTTCTTTAATAAAATGTTTAATGAAATTCATTTTATTTACACTTCATAATTTAATAGAAGTATATTCAGTAGTAATTATTGGGATTGAAAATATGATAGACATGTAGATTGACTTGCCAAATAATATTTTGCATGCATGCAGGGGTGGAAAATCGAAAATCCATTTTTGTAGCAGGTTTGGAGCAGGTCAAATTGCAATTTTGGAGCAGTAAATGCCAGTTTTTGAGCACGTCAATTACAGTTTTGGAGCAGTAAATGCCACTTTTGGAGCATGTCAATTACAATTTTGGAGTGGGTTAATTACATTTTGTAGCAGCTCCAAATTAAAAGCAAATATGCTTTGTTAATGAACTTTTCTTTAACATAGTGCATATATACAATTTCAACAGTATAAAATGTAATAAATGTTAAAACAAGAAAAAAAATTATATAATTAGAGAGTTTCAAAATTTGTAGTAATATGACTATAACAGATGAATTAACTTTCCACATTCCAATAATACATAATAAATATACCATATTCTGACAACAAATATTTTACACCCTTTTAGAAATAAAAAAATAATTCGACTTATTTAACACTTTAGGAAAAGATTAAAAAAAACTTTTAAGAAAGCATTTAAATTAAAAGCAGAATGTAACAAGTTAAATATGTTTACTTACAATAGTTATTGCATATTTTTGGCAAATGATAAACATTTGATAGTAAATTTAAATAACTCAAGTGATACCTGTAACTGTGAGTAATCACTAGACTGCACAGTGGTTTTCTTTTAAAAAAGTAGTACATGTCAATAAGACACATTTTAAAATCGTGGCCAAATGCATTGTGGACTTTGTGAAGAGTGCATGCTTCTATATCAACAGTATTATTGTTGATTCCATGCAATTTGTTTTTTACAATCTTCGTGACATTCAGTCCACTGCTAAAGAACGACAGCTTTTGGCTAATTGGCTAATGCACACTTTATAATAATAACAAATCTTCTGATTTGGAGTCTCATAATACAGGAGTAGAAAATAAAAAAATTGTTTTGTATCAGAATAAATTGCAGTTCTGTATCAGAATTTAATGGTTTTGTAGTAGAACAAACTTATGTTTTAGCATTGAAATCAAATAGCATTTTCTATTTTTCAATAAAAACAAAGATTATTTTTTATAATGTTATGAAAGTGGGCATTTTTAATTCAATTTTAGGACGCTACAGTTCTGTAAAGGTCTTTATGCCTCAAAAATCACTTATAGCATAAGATGTGACATTTAACAAAAACTGCTATTCAATTTCAAATTACTTCAGCAGTCATACCTTACCAATTTCATGCTTTTACATCTAAAAATAGTTTGTAGATTTGTCAGAAATTTCTGCATTGTTGAGGGGGTAAAAATATTTTGTTTGAGAGCAGTCTTAATGCTGCATATCTTTTCAATAATGCTTACTTTTGATAGATGGTATTTCAGCTGTGTTTTGGAGTAATCATCCTCTTTGGATTAAGATATGTTATATTATAAAAACTGAAATGTAAGACAATGATTATGTAGTATAATCCATTATTCAGTTAGAGATAATTTTTAAACTTAAATGATGCTGTATATCTTAGCTACATGCATCATAGCAGTGTGTTGCCAAACCTATACAAAGTTAATGAAGTTTTTTTTTTTATTATTATTCTAATTTTTTAGATTAAGAAATTTCCATTTTTGGAGCAGATTAGACCAGAATTTTAAAAAATTGCTATTTTTGGAGCAGAATGTAGCAGGAAATCAAAATTGGAGCAGTTAAGAGCAATTGGAGCAGATTTTCCACCCCTGATGCATGTCTTTTAAAATGAAAAAATTAATATGAAACTTGATAATAAACATAATAGTATTCTTACAGTGCCACCTCTCTATTATATGCATCTTACTTATACACAGTTTGAAATTGTGTCTGTTCAGTTTGGCATTTGTAAAAGAAATAAAAAAAAGGGCGTCACATTATTTCAAAGTTAGAAACAATTCCTGTTTTTAATGAATATGTAATACAACAAAGCAATCTCTTAGATATCTGTTGTTTAACTTACTCAAACATAACTTTTAAATTTATGTGCAATTACAGAAAACTAAAGCTCTCAGTTTTTCAGTGCATTATACATCATATGAGAAGAATAGCTGCTGAAAATTATCAATTAACAATGTCAGTCACATTTTTTAATTATTTCATTACTCTGCATTAGATATCTGTTAAGGCTTATGTACAAGTACATACATAATTATTCCAACAAAATTTCACAATAAAAATGAATTTTGTATACACTTATTTGTCTACACTTAATCTATATATTGTTTTAGCTATTATGTTTTGCAATCTAGATATTTAAATTATATGTTTGATAATCAAATATTTCAACCTATGTAGAATTTCTAAAGTAATTTATGCTATTAAAGTGTAAAAATTCAGTATATATATATATATATATATATATATAAGAAAAAATTAAATTTTCACACAAGTAAGTTTTATTTTTCAATGTAATCAATCACAATTAATGTTGATTTTATATTTTTGAAAATGTAAAACAATAATCATAAATAATAATGGAAAACAATCTAATAGAAAACATTTTTACGTTAAAAATTGAACTAATTTATTATTATTATCTCAGTTCCTCTCAATCTACATACACTTAAAGTAATTTATACCATGAAACTTTAAAAATTCAATAAAAATTAAAGAACCAATATAAAAATATATTAAAATTTTACACAAATCCATTTTATTTTTAAACACAATCACGAATAGTATGGCATTTAATTTTTGAAAATCAAAAACGACAACTGATAATAATGAACCAAACAAAAAATCCAATAAAAAAAATAACTGATAACAATGGAAAAAAGTTCAATGAAAAGAAAAATTAAACGTCTAATTTTAATTAATTGTGTTATCTTTTTCATAATATTAGTATCTTTCAATCTATAATCTCTAAAATACTTTATATCATTTCTACTTAAAAAATCAATTTATATGATATATATAATAATCAATTTTTATTATTTTATTTTAAAATGTAATCACAAGTAATATCGATTATAATTTTTGAAAAAGTAAAAAATAATGACTAATAATAATGAAAAAATAAAATTTAACCTAAAAGTTGAACTAATTTTATATACTTATTAAATTTCTTTCATGTCACAGATTTTTGAAAATATATAATTTTTGTAATTTTTTTTTTTTAATCTTAGTCTTTTTTAATCTACATAAAAATATGTATAAAATAATTTATACTATTAACAGTTTAAAATTCAACATAATTAAAAGAACCGTTAAAATGACAAAAAATATTAACATTTCAAAAACTTCAAATTTAATTTTAAATGCAATCCACGTGTTAGGTGAATATAATGTTTGAAAATCTAAAACAATAATCATCAATAATAATTCCTTAACCTGTACTAGAGCTCTGTTATGGCTTATGTATAAGTATACACATAATTTTTGTCCAACAAAATTTTATAATAAAAATGAATTTTGTATACACTTATTAGTCTACACTTAATCTATATATTGTTTTAGTTATTATGTTTTGCAATCTAGGTATTTAAATTATATGTTTGATAATCAAATCTTTCAACCTATGTAGAATTTCTAAAGTAATTTATGCTATTAAAGTGTAAAAATCCAAATATATATATATACGAAAAAATTAAATTTTCACACAAGTAAGTTTTATTTTTCAATGTAATCAATCACAATTAATGTTGATTTTAATTTTTTGAAAATGTAAAACAATAATCATAAATAATAATAGAAAACAATCTAACAGAAAACATTTTTACGTTAAAAATTGAACTAATTTGATATTATTATTATTATCATCTCAGTTCCTCTCAATCTACATACACTTAAAGTAATTTATACCATGAAACTTTAAAAATTCAATAAAAATTGAAGAACTAATATAAAAATATATTAAAATTTCACACAAATATATTTTATTTTTAAACACAATCACAAATAGTATGGCATTTAATTTTTGAAAATCAAAAACGACAACTGATAATAATGAACCAAACAAAAAATCCAATGAAAAAAATAACTGATAACAATGGAAAAATGTTCGATGAATAGAGAAATTAAACGTCTAATTTTAATTAATTGTGTTATTTTTTTCATAATATTAGTATCTTTCAATCTATAATCTCTAAAATACTTTATACCATTTCTGCTTAAAAAATCAATTTATATGATATATATAATAATAATCAATTTTTATTATTTTATTTTTAAATGTAATCACAAGTAATATGGATTATAATTTTTGAAAAGGTAAAAAATAATGACTAATAATAATGAAAAAATAAAATTTAACCTAAAAGTTGAACTAATTTTATATACTTATTAAATTTCTTTCATGTCACAGATTTTTGAAAATATATAATTTTTGTAATTTTTTTTTTTAATAATCTTAGTCTTTTTTAATCTACATAAAAATATGTATAAAATAATTTATACTATTAACAGTTTAAAATTCAACATAATTAAAAGAACCGTTAAAATGACAAAAAATATTAACATTTCAAAAACTTCAAATTTAATTTTAAATGCAATCCACGAGTTAGGTGAATATAATGTTTGAAAATCTAAAACAATAATCCCTAATATTAAGAACGGTAAACGTCTGTGTGTGTTTCTTTCTTTCTGTCTGTCTGTGCACTCCCCGCTGTACACGCAAAGGCTTCGGGACAAATCGACGCACCGGCGGTGGTCCGAAAAATTTGGAAAAATAGCGCGGTGCTCAAGTTTCGATCGGGTTGGGCGTCCGACCCGGACTTGGGGCGTTATTAATCGACGAAACTGTTTTAATTACCGACCGAAAACGAACTTGAAAAAAAATCGAAAAAATTTTCCGTTTTGATAATCGCAGACATCCAAATTGTCGCTTTTTAACGCATCATCGAATAAAAAAAAAAATCTACCGGAGATATCGATCCAAAAATCGGGGTACACACGCGGCCGATTTTTGTCGTTCCAAAATGTCAAATTTTTTTTAATTCGGACCGTAACTTTTCTTTATTTCGGCCAAAAACTGACCAGACATCCAACATCGACCCCAGATGGGAAAAAGGTTGCTGTAAAGAATGCCGGGTCGACACATCCGAGATCAAATCGCCCCATTCCTTTTTGAAACAAGTGGAAATAATGGCTCTACATTCATGAAAATTTGCTAACACGTGTATAAAAAAATCGCGAATTCAACAAAAAAAAGATCATACAAATCGACCAGTAAAATCAGAAGATATCAATTAAAAACAGGTTAATGAAGGAATTTATTTCTAATCATTTGTAACCTACGCAGAAAAACGACACGTGACCGAATATTTTCAGACAAGGAAATATTTCCAAAGGAAAACCTACTCTTTATTTTGAGCGGGGTATAAAAATTTTTTAAATATTGCTTTTACCGATTTGAAAATCATGCGACCTAGAGTTTTTTTACGTGAGGATCAAGAATATGTTTTTTTTTTTTTTTTTAAGCTAGGATGATTAGTTTACGAGAAACGATTTTTTATTTTTTATTAATTCCATCGCTTTCCTACAGTCTTTTAAACAAGTATTTTTAATGCCAGACATAAAGGCAACACTATCCCCAGATTTTCAGCTAAGATGCCTAAACGGCATTACGCGTAATTAGTTTTTTGTATTAGAGTGCCAACCAGGTAAAAAATTTTCGATTTAGGACCATAAGTTTTGATTTTAGCAAAATCTCGATTTTTGTACAGGAAAAAAATAAAATAAAATAAGGAATTATCAATTTCTTTTCAAAATATCTCCTGTCGTATGGGTCCCATCGCGACGCGGTTTGGCTCATTCGACTCGATATCGATAGCGCTTACATATTTTAATTCCAAGTTTCACCACCAGGGGGCGCTTCCGGAAATTGGGTTCTATGGGCCCGATTACGACGGGGTTTGGCTCTTTCGACTGGACATGGATAGCTTTACAGATTTTGGTCATGTTCGTATAGAATACATTGCGCCCCCTGGTGGTGGAAGGTGTCATTAAATTTTTTTTCAGCCAACTCGGGTTCTATGGGTCACATCACGACGCAGTTTGGCTCAATCGACTCGACATCGAAAGAGGATACTAGAGCTTATTGGTTTTAGTTCGTTTTCAACCACCAGGGGGCGTTTTCTTATCTCTGTTTCTACGGCCCGGATCACGACGGGATACGGCTCATTCGACTCAACGTCAATAGAGGATACTACAGCTTATCGATTTTTGCTCCGAGTCTCACCACCAGGGGGCGCTTTCCTATCTCTGTTTCTATGGGAAGGATCACGACAGGGTATGGCTCATTCGACTCGACATCGATAGAGCTTACCAATTTTAGTTCGTTTTTTCACCACCAGGGGGCGCTTTCCTATCTCCGGTTCTACGGGCATAAAAACGACGGGGTATGGCTCATTCGACTCGACATCGAAAGCCTTAACGATTTCAGTTATGATCGTATAAACGGATTGCGCCATCTGCCGGCGGAACTAACGTATGTTGCAGCGCGTGCGCAGCACGACTGTTATACGGTGCCGCAGGCAGCGGGGACCCGAGCCAGAGGTTCGTTCAGTTAGAGGTTTATACTATTCGATGTGCAATTTAAGGGATTATCCGGTGCGTGCGTAGCACGACCAGTATACGGTGCCGAAGGCAGCGGGGACAAGGGTCGGAGGTTCGTTCGGTTAGAGGTTTGTACTATTCAATGTGCAAATTAAGGGATTATCCGGTGCGTGCGTAGCACGACCGGTATACGGTGCCGAAGGCAGTGGGGACCCTGGTCGGAGGTTCGTCCGGTTCGAGGTTTTACAAGATTCGAGATTTTCTACAATTCGAGGCACCGATGTAAATTAGGGGCCCGCTAGCGGGCGAAGCCAGCTAGTCATCAATTATAATTCCTTAACCTGTACTAGAGCTCTGTTATGGCTTATGTATGGAAAATGTAAAACAATAATCATAAATAATAATAGAAAACAATCTAACAGAAAACATTTTTACGTTAAAAATTGAACTAATTTGATATTATTATTATTATTGTCTCAGTTCCTCTCAATCTACATACACTTAAAGTAATTTATACCATGAACTTTATGTGTTACACACATAAGTACACACATAATTTTTGTCCAACAAAATTTTATAATAAAAATGAATTTTGTATACACTTATTAGTCTACACTTAATCTATATATTGTTTTAGTTATTATGTTTTGCAATCTAGGTATTTAAATTATATGTTTGATAATCAAATCTTTCAAATTATATAGAATTTCTAAAGTAATTTATGCTATTAAAGTGTAAAAATTCAGTATATATATATATATATATATATATATATAAGAAAAAATTAAATTTTCACACAAGTAAGTTTTATTTTTCAATGTAATCAATCACAATTAATGTTGATTTTATATTTTTGAAAATGTAAAACAATAATCATAAATAATAATAGAAAACAATCTAACAGAAACCATTTTTACGTTAAAAATTGAACTAATTTATTATTATTATTATTATTATCATCATCTCAGTTCCTCTCAATCTACATACACTTAAAGTAATTTATACCATGAAACTTTAAAAATTCAATAAAATTTAAGAACCAATATAAAAATATATTAAAATTTCATGCAAACCAATTTTATTTTTAAACACAATCCCGAAAAGTATGGCATTTAATTTTTGAAAATCAAAAACGACAACTGATAATAATGAACCAAGCAAAAAATCCAATGAAAAAAATAACTGATAACAATGGAAAAAAGTTCAATGAAAAGAAAAATTAAACATCTAATTTTAGTTAATTGTGTATCTTTTTCATAATATTAGTATCTTTCAATCTCTAAATTACTTTATACCATTTCTGTTTAAAAAATCAATATATATGTAAAAATAAAATATAAATATAATAAAATTTCACTCAAATCGATTTTATTTTTAAATGTAATCAATCACAAGTAATATTTATTACAATTTTTGAAAATGTAAAAAATAAGGACTGATAATAATGAAAAAATAAAATTAAACTTAAAAGTGAACTAATTTTATATTACTTATTAAATTTCCTTCATGTCATGGATTTTTGAAAGTATATAATTTTTGTAACATTAACAGTTTTGTAATTTTTTTTTTTTAATAGTAATTTTATTCTCTTTTAATCTACATAAAAATACATTCTAAAATAGTTTATACTATTAACAGTTTAAAATTCATGAAAAATAAAAAAAAACATTTGAAATAACAAAAAATATTAACATTTCACAAAATAAATTTTATTTTAAATTGCAATCCACGAGTTACATGAATTTAATTTTTGAAAATTCAAAACAATGACTGATAATAATGAAAGAAATTAAATAACTGATAACAAAAAATAAATAAATAAATAAATAAATAAATAAAATAAATAAATGAACAAAATGATAATTCAACTGATTTTGTGTACAACATGACTCTTAAGTATAATTTTTAAAAAATTTATTACAAATCTTATATATTTAAAACGCTAAGCGATTTCTTTCGACAATCCGTGAGAACAAACTACTGCATCAAATTACCCCATTCTTTTTTTAAATGAAAGATATTTGGACACAGATTTGTTATCGTACATTCGTTTGTTCGAAAGTTTTATTAATTAGCCATTATTTTAAATTAAACTTTTACTTCTGCATATGACGTCATAAAGTCGGCAATCGGATTTGCGAGGCACAGAGTAACGAGAAACTATGGTTGGGAAGATAAAAGAGAAATAATAAATATTAAAGGCACGTGGTTTTTAGGTGATTTTTTATTTATTTATTTATTTTTTTTTTTTTTTTGCAAGTATAATTTCGGTAAAAATATTTATCGCGTGCACTTTATATTTATAAGCGAATAAAAATTCATATTTATTGTGACGTCATGGGAATATTGTCCATTGGGTTTATTTTATCATTATGCATTATAACTTTGTTGATGCCATTTTTTCATTACAATTAAATACAAAATATATTTTTATTTGCATACATGGTGTTTAAGCATAAAAGTAACGTATATAAAGCACCGGTGAAAATGACATTATGCTTAGCTTGAAATGCGTTTTAACCCTGATAAAAGAGAAAAATTACTAAAGAGAGTATTACTTACTAAAGAGAAAAAATTACATGATTGTGTCAACATGCCGTAATTTTAACTGATTTTTCCATTCTTAATTATAAAGATTACAATTGGAGCCTTTATTGATTGCTTCATCTTGATTGCATACCTTGATTACATGTTACCAATTACTTTTTTTTTAATTATAGGTTAGACGATTTCATTTTTTAATAAAAATATTCACAAAAGTAAAGGATTTCAGGAAAATTAAAATTATTAAAAATAGTGTTGTAGATGTGGGTTTTATTTACTATGTTCTTTTATTTACTGAATATGAGATGAACGTAGGAATATACTATTTGTATGATACTTCATAGGGCCATATTTTTTTTTCTTGCCGTCGAAAATATGGCGGTAATGTCAAACTGATTTGCATTACACAGTTGTTTACAGATTGTTTGTTTGGAGTTTGCATCGGAAATAGTACTGTATTTCACTGTGGAAAAAAACTTTTAAAATAAAATATTTGAAAGGCTGTTTCATACGCACCACTTCTTAAATAATAAAGAAGCTTATTTTACTGATATTGTTATAGTATTTTTTTCCCGTCAAGTTTTGACGTGTTCCATCTAGTTTTATTTTAATTTTTCACGTAACACACACAAATAAAAAAATATATAATAAATAAACAAAACAAAAATCTAGTAATTTTTACAATTTATGTATATAAAAAAATTATTGAAAGTATATTATTTAGTAACGTTTAATCAGTAAAAAAAAAAAATAAAAAAAAAATAAAGTCAGTTTAAATTTTTATAATATCACCGTAACCTAACATTTTAAATTAAATTATGCTGTATTTCTAACCAATTTTGAAAGTAATTATAAACAGTAATATTAAAACAATTCAATAATAAATAATAATAAAAGAAAATATTTACCTGAATTTTTGTTACAGTAAAAAAGTTCAAACTCGTCAATTTCTGTCATTTTCTGCTGTTTTTTTGCAGGTTTTCTTTCAATATTCGTTTTCTTCTCTTTTCTGAAGGCATGGTTGTTTAGCAATAGAAATATTTCAAGATACAAACTAACACTAAATGTGCACCGATTCCTTTATAAAAATACACTTAAAAAACAGATCAAATTTGCATTATACTTTTTGGTCCTATCAGAATTTGTCTCCTCCTCCTAAAAATTCTAGTATCCAATGATTAAGTTTAAATAACCAATGATTAAGTTTAAAGGGCCAGAGCCTCCCACAAAATCTCCCCCCCTCTGCTCTCACCCCTCATGGTCACCCACTGCCCATTTTCGTAACTCCACATAATGCCCCCCCTCCCCCCCCCACACACCAGCTCCGGAACAAATTCTGGCTGTCCTCTTATACTCAGAAAAGGTTGACAATAGATACATTTTTACTTTTCAACTGCCATAAAAACGTAATAAATATAGGCAATAACCTCCCTCATCAACCTATTTCAAGCAAAGAGCCTTTTCCATATTATCTAATTGAAAAATCTCTGTGCTAAGAAAGCAAGGAGCCAGGAGGGAAGTAGACTGCTAGGCCCTGTATACCTCTTTTCTGATTAGGAAAACCAAAGGGCAATAAAATCGAAGGGTACTACTCCTTTGGAGAGATGACATGTAGTAAAGTAATTTACGACTTGTTTGTCTAGGTTCTGTCAACAATATCCTAGGATACATTTGAGTCCTTCCTTTTAATGCAATTGACAGAGGTTCAGTTTAGTTATCTTCCATCCAAGCTTTTTTTTTTTTTTTTTCTGAGGATTGTGTGGGTGAATACAAGCAAAGATAAATTTATTGCTGGGAACAGAACAGATTTACATCCTCTCTTCCTAAGAAGAAAGGACAATGGATCCCTCATTAGCAATAGAAGTATAAAATGCCACCAGCATTCAAATTGCTTTTCCATTTTAAAATGTGTAATTTTGTCAGTATTTGGTGAGGTGATCTTAAATTTTCATTCAGCATTTTCCATTAACTTGCGAAAATAGTTTTTATATAGGAACACACAAAAAAAATGTTTGATTAGAAAATTTGGATATTTTTCAATATGATTCCTTAAATTTCGTAATTTTACAATTAGAAAATGAATGTAGATGAAAATATATAAATACATCAAGGCACAATAACCTATAACTTGCTTCCAGTTCCCATGATAGGCTTGCAACAAAAATTTGCATGCATTTCAAGAAAAAATACCTGTGAACATTGTATGCTCATGCACTAACATTACCTCGAGTTTATTTTATGCATACAGGGCCGATGCAACTATCGGGCAAGGGGCGGCTTCCCAGAACCCCGCACCAATTGGGGTCTTGTTACGGGACCTGAGTCTCTGTATACAATTCGAAATGTTTCCTCTTTGTAAAATAATGATATTTTTATTCTAAATTCGTTTTAAATGTTTTTGTCGGAAAAAAAAAAAAAAAAAAAAAGAGTAGTATTAACTTTATTTCTTAAGGCCATAGTTGATCTCATTGTCGGGAAATGTATAGATTTGAGGATCCTGAAAGTAAACGTGAATGCAAAAAATAAATATTTAAAATATTGTAAAGAATAGAAGATTTTGAGTAATAAAAAATATTGCAGGAAATTGCATGGAATTATTCATACATTTTATAATCTATATTATAAATTATCCTATATAGATATATATTTAAAAATAAATTTTATCAGCCCAGTATTGCGGTCATTGACGCTAGGTCCCCCTAACTGATTTACCAGGGCCCCTCGCGACATTGCGCCGGCCCTGCGTGCATAAGAAATTTTATTTTTGTAGATATTTATAAGAAAATATCTTGAATAAAAAGAGAGAAGAAATGCTAAACTGAATTAAAAAACACACATTTACATTTTAATCGCACAATTTGATTTTAACTACACGCACGCACAAAACGCATATATTTATATCCTTCATCCAATCTATAAAAACATATTTTTATTCAAAAACTTGTAATCTGCCCCCACCTCCACCCTATTTTAAAGTTCTGCTTTAATGAACAATGTAAACAAAACGTAGGGGGAAATCGTTGTGTTGGCGAAGTAAAAAAAAAAAAATCCAACCATAATTAGAGTTAAACGTATAAATGACGCGCTTTTCTGTGACTTTTCCGATCATTGGTCAATTAGGGTAATTTTGCTGAACGTCGCAATTTTCGCGCAAATTATTTACAATTCTCTTTCTCTCTCTACCCCCCTCCCCCCGCTTAATATATATATATATATATATATATATATATATATTTTAACGAAAATTTTGTAAACAAAAGTTATTTTCGATACAGACCAGTTTTAGATTTGTAACAAAGTGATGTAAAAGCCAAGGAAGATAAGATAGAGGTTTGCGCAGGTGGAAATTTTTCAGGCCCGGCCCTACTCAATTTCTGCAAAAAAAATCTGATTTCTCTTAAAGTACAATTAAGAATCGTTTAAAAAATACTGCACCTGGAACAAAAACCACATAAAAAAGCTGAATTTGGATACATACGGAATTATTAATTTGAAATAAATAGTATAAATACCGAAGTGGAAAATATTAGCACGTGTTAACTAATATAAATACAAAATTTAAATAGACCCCCCGCCCTTCAACCACCAGACACATACACCAATATTATGTAAATGTCGCAGCCTAAATTTCGGTACATGGAAGATGTGAATGTAGCGCGAACATCACGAATTTATACCAGCAGAAATGCTATTAAACTGAATTTAGAATTACATATACTATATATGTATAGATATGAAATTATTAATTTCGTATTAATTGCAAATGATATATCAACAGCGAACTTTCTAATAATTAACAAAGTAATTTTTAAACGTAAAATTTTCAGGCATAACTGTCGAAGTGATTTAGAATCGAACACCGTTTTTATTTTTTCGATAATTGTATTATATATTGTGTTATAAGTGTTTGCAGTCTTATGATGACCTTCCTAGTGCTATCATGTCGGGAAATTTAGTTCAAAATGCCAAATTTGACAGCATTTTTTGAAATATCCTTTATTTAAAAATGGTAATGCTGTTCGATTTCATAGTTTCTGAAATAAAAAACTTCCTGATAATTAACGGAGTAATTTTTAAACGTATAATTTGCAGGCGTAACTGTCAAAGTGATTTAGAATTGAACACCGTTTTTCCTTTTTCGATAATTGTATTATATTTTGTGTACCTCCTAATTTCTTGCAAGAGTTAAAATGATTTCGTGGATGTGTCAGAAAGTAGCTACTTTCGATGAGAGTACAACCCGAAGTACTTATCTAACAAGAAATCGGTATTTTAATTTTGGTTCAGTAAAAGTTTTGAAGATATAGTCGTATAATGTAGTTGCAAATTTTTTTTAATCCTCTAGTGCACCTTGTTGACATTTATTTTACACTTTTGAAACTTTTTGTGTACTACCTTCTCCGAACAGATTCAGAATTAAACTTAAAATATTTTCTAATTCTTAAATAATTGAAGATATTTTTCTACTTTCTCTCTCTGTCTCTCTCTCTCTTTTTTTTTTTCTTTAATTCTTCTTCAAAATTGATTTGAAAAAATCAAAACCAAACTCTTGGTTCCGATTGATCTTTCTGCAATGCAAGAAATCTTATGTAGTATTTTTTATTATGAATATTTCTTTCCACGTGCAGAGATAAAAGTCATGAACATATGACTCATACTAAAGTATTCATGTGTGCGTTCCTAAAGCTCTCTTCAAAAAAGAAAAAAAATCATCACTCTGATCGAAACATTTTAGCTGTTCTAATCTCAAAGAAATACAAAAAATAAATAGAAAATTTTGCTTTCAAATACGTTTAAAGTAAATACGCACAAAATAATTTAAAAAAAATACTCTGTGCAATTTTTTAAATACAATATATTTTAATAATGTAATTTCACATGTTTTATTTCATATTCATATTTTTATTATTATATGCCGTATTGTATAATTTTAAAATATTTCATGCGTAAACAGGGGCGCCGATTTTCAAAATTAAACCTATCTTTAAGATAAAGAATTTTGTGAAGGGTCCTGTTTTAGGAAAAATAGTTTTGTGAAGGATCCTGTTTTAGGAAAAATAGTTTTGTGAAGGGTTCTGTTTTAGGGAAAATAGTTTTGTGAAGGGTTCTGTTTTAGGGAAAATAGTTTTGTGAAGGGTCCTGTTTTAAAATAAAAAAAAATTTGTGAAGGGTCCTTTAAAGGACCCAATTTTTTCCTAAACAGATCCCTGAGAAGTCAATCGAAGAGATAAAAGGCCTCCTGCTATTTATTTTATATTTTCAAAGGTGACAAAGCCTTTCCCCCACCTCTCCGTATTTTTTAAAATTAATATATGTTTTAATATTTAAAATATGTTTTTAATATTTAAATTATTTCAATCGCTGGATGCAAATTAGAGTGTAACATCTGCTCTTGTAAGCCGATTTTACCATCTATTGTTTTTATTACGGATTGGGTCAGCTCTAATATTTGGGTTTTAATTCTTGCAGGTCTGGTTCAGGTTAACCCAATTTTTTAAAGGAAAATCCAGATTACTTTTTCAGTTGAAAAAATCCCTATATATTTGAATAATATAAATGAGTATATATACAGTACAGCATTGATTATCCGTATCTGCCGGGACCGACGCTAGTTCGGATAAACAAAAATTTTGATAATTGGACAGGCAATTTTTGAGATATTTCTGACTATGTCAAAATGGTTAAAATGCATTTTTTACATGTAACAAATGTATGTTTAAAAAATATATATAGTAGTGGATAAGAAGATTCTTTTGTGTGTACACAATTTTTCTTCTCATTTTAACCCAGTCTTAGGACTGGCAACTGTTAGTGCTGGCATGTTTAAAATTTGTTTTTGTTTTTTTCATTTAATTTTTTTTTTTTTAACTTTAAAAATTTTTTTTTCATCTTTTTTATCATTTTCTCGACTACAAAATTTAACATTTAAACAAAAAAGCTTTGGATTTCTTTTTTTTTTTTCAATACTTTTATATCACGAATCCTTTTTAAATACATAAGTTGAATAGGATCAGTATTCTCCTGTTGTTCCAACCATTTCGTAGCTGTTTCCAAACATTCAAAAGTCTTCAATATGTAATGGGCCTAGATCAGTTTCATAACATTCGTTTTCTTCGAAATTTTACGCAATTCTAAATTTCTTGAAAAGCGCCGGTCTTTTTCGGGCCGCTGTGAAAAACTTCCGAGATAAATTCAAGCGAAAAATTTAATGAATTAAACTTTGTTCCTACCGATACATTGATCTGGAAACCATTTTCGATTTCAAAAGCCGTCCTAAAAAAAAAAAAAAAAGACCCCCCCCCCCCCACCCGCCCCAAATATATATATATATATTCGGTTAATTGGAGTTCAGATAATCGGCACTCTACTGTATGTATAAATCCTGGTGAGGGACTTTGGTAAAGCTTGAAACGTTTATAATGTTCTTTTATCTTATATTTTGTGTGATTTTATTAAATGTCTTTTTATTGGTATATGTATAAATATTCATTTTACTACAGGGATAAAACAGATATTAGAGATGTAGTTATAGACTATTTCCATAATTTCATTAAAATATAAATTATTTTTCATTCATTAAAAATGTGTCTGACTTCAGCTCAATAAAAATTACTTTTTGAGTTCGGGTCAGGTTAAATTGAAAAACAATATTGGTATTCGAGCCGGATATAATCCAACCCGTGCAGAACTCTGATGCAAACTTAGGATTCTTGTGCAAACTAGCAAGTAGGAAGTGCTAGATTTTATTCTAAATTGTGTCTGAAGATTTCTCCTCTTTGTTTTATGCAGTTTAGTACAAATCTAACGTGGATACAGATTAGGCTTCCTTATGAAGGCCATCCGTAGTGCACATCTCCCACAGGTCTACACTGGTCGAAATTTTTTATGCAGGACCTGGCTCGGTGTAAAAGGTAGGGTACAAATTCAGCCCGTCCCAGCCCGTTTATATTTTTTCACTTCGCGGTGCGGGCAGAAAAATGAATATATTTTTTAAAGAATACTGCATATTACATATAAAGAGAAATTTTCTACAGTATATTTAAAACATATGTCCTCAATCTATGCAATATAAAATAGCAAAGATTAAAATAAGGATCCCCCCCCCCTTTTTCCCCATTTCAGGTTTGGGACGAAATTTAACTATTTCCGTCTTGTTTCGTTTTTTTTTTTTTTTTTTTTTTTTTTTCGTTTTTTTGTGTTGGGTTTTGAATTTGTTTGAAATAGAATTTTCGGTTTGAGTCTGGTATAACTCGATTCGCGCCGGACTTTAAGCCCAATTTACTAAATTTTGTTCTCTTCCATGAAATTTATTCGGTAATTGTACAGTAATTTTTTATTTTATTTTATTTACTTTTTTTTTTTGTGAGATTTTTAGCTTTTTTTTTTGCGTTTTGAGACTTATATATAATATATATATTTTGTCTTGACATTCGTAACAGGAATAGAGTTTCAGTCTTTTAGCCCAATATATTAAATTTTGCTCTCTACAATTTTTAAATGTTTCATACAAGTTTAAGTAAATTCGAGTTCTGTGGCGCAGCGAGTTTTTGGCAATTCTACTTCTGATACTCGAGGCACTTTGGTAAATTTTGCTACTGCCGTGATTAAATTGAAGTTGGGAAAATGTCAAACTGGTTTCTATAGCAGTGTGAACAACAATGCAAAAAAATTTAAATTTAAGCTGGGTCAAAATTAAAAATCACAATAATTCAAGATTCGTTTGATTCGAGAACGAAGGTCAATCCGTGGTTCGTTTGGGAAAAACCGATTAGCGAAGCTCTTGTAATAAAAAATAAAATTGATTATTAAGATATAATTATAGATTGTTTTGCCATAATTACATTAAATTATGAATCAATTTTTTTTTATTGCGGGTTTCATGTTGAAGTATCTTGGGTTCGAGTCACGAGTCAGCGAAAAACTTTTGTTGGGTTCGTGTCGGTTTTAAATAGATTTTGCGGTATTTTAAATAGAATTTGCGGATTGCAACACTCGACCCGCGGAACGAGGATGATTTGTCAAGATTTTAAATTGGAACAAAATTAATAAAATGAAAACTAAACTTCTTTTGAATAAAATACTTAGTCCATATCATCACAGACTTTCAGGGCGCGAAGATACAGAACTGAAGTAGTAAACTTTATCTTTCAATGTAGCGCTTGATGTTTTGCATCTCTTTCGTGATGTGTTTATATTATAAATCCACCATTTAAGACTTTTAAAGAATATGTAGCTTCTTGAGTCGACATCTGAAATGAATGATGCTCAATTATTCCAGTTATTCACAATAAACCTTTTACAGTGAAGTGAGAGGGGAAATATGAATTTTCGATTAATTAAAGTTGGAAAAATAAGAAAATAAGCAGTACTTTTCAAAAAATAGGAAAATTCGCGGTCATAAGGTGTGAGTACTGCCCCGCTAGGGTTATCAAACGAGACAAGAAGATTTTTTTTTCTTTTGTAAAAAAAAAAAGTATGAAAAAAAGCTTTTAACTTAGCGTCTAAACTTTTAGGTAGCCTCCCACAAAGCATAACGAATTATTTTTATTATTGTATCTTTTGAAAAAAAAAAGTTCCCAAATTTTTCCTTTTGCCCAGGCCTCCCTTCAAGAAGGAGGCCAACTAAAGCTCTGAACGGGCCCCATTGCGGGCGAATTTACATTCCCCAGAGACTGCCGGGACAGGTCTTCACCTTTTCCGGGCCAGACTTCTTCCTGTCCCGATCAAAAATAGTAAAATGAATCCCGGTATAATCTGAAAATTAAATATATGCATAAGTAAGTGTGCTTTTTGAATAACTTTAATTGTAGGAATTTCATATATTTTTGTTGCTCTCAAAAATATCGGCATGTTTTGTAGAAATTTAGTCGGACTGTGCCAAAATTTTTGCTTTTATACTGAACCGGGCCAGAGCAATAAAATTTTTGTACTGGCCGGGCTCCATCCGAACTTTTAAACCAGGACAGGGAAAATTTTTTTTGTACCAGTCGGGCCAGGGCTTGCAAATTTCGGCCCTTGCAGACAATTTCAATATTTCTTCTTACGCTTTTAATGCAAGTTTTAAGATATATATATACATATAGTGTTAATCTCTGGGATTTTTGTTTTGATTCCAGCAATCGATGTCAAATTGTAATAGAAACAAAGAAGTTTACAGTTCCTGTGAATTTCATATATTGTGCGTGCATTTCTTTCACTTTACAAAACACTTCTATGGACAAAGCTTATCTTTTGTATTTCTGGTTATTTTTCCATGCCCCAACCAGCGCCTCCGGGCGCTGCCTGAATTACCCCTTGGAGAGAGATATATTGGGGATCTTTTCTGCTTTTTTTTCCCTATGTTGACATTTTGGCCACATTTTGAGTATAGCTGCCAGACAGAGGGGACGGGATAGAGAGTAATTTACGACAGCACGTGATCAACTGGGATTCAGCTGGAAATAATTGGTATCTGTGTGTATGAGAAGGAGGGAGAAGAGGGGATTGAAAAGCAACAAATTGGAGATGTATGTAGCGTTTACAAATTGTTTACGGTTCGTTTGAAGTAAACGATAACGTTTACTATTTTTTTTTTTTTTTTTTTTGGAGGCCGAGTTTTTGAGCGATAGGACATACGGGGCGGGATTTTAGGACGGTGGGGCCATCGGGACGCCATATTTTGATAATAAGGGCAGGCAGGGAAAAACGCCTAGAATGAACTCTGGTTGTTGTATTAGTTTATATTAAATTTTTGGGTTGCAACCTATTTATTTCTATATTTAATTATTTAAATTGTATTTTTGGAATTTTTCTAAGTATTGATATTTGTGAATTTGGTGTTGAATTCATAATTAGTAGTATAAGATAGTATTTGTCTGGGTTTTGCATGACATTTCTATCTGAGGTCCGGAACTCAGGTGGAATGTTCATTCTTTTTATATATAATAGGAGAATTTTTGTGTAATATTGAGGATTTTTGTATTATAAGTAATTTAGGAATAATTCTATTTTGGAGTAAAATATGGAAATTTGATCTGTCATAATTGCATACGTTTTTGAAAAGTTGGCATAATTGTACTGTTCAACTGTTACAGGTTCCTGGTATTTTTCAATGTGTGATTAGAATGAGAAATCGTGGCGCCACGTAAGAATGTGTGTATGAAAGTTGAATGTATGTTGGTGACTATATGATATGTAATGTGTTGTGTTATTGTTTAATCCTTAGTTTTCAGGTGCTTTGTAACTTTAATATATTTTAAGTATCACGAAATGTCCTATGGGCATGTGGAAGAGGCATGTATTCACACAATGTCTTATGGGCATGTGGAAGAGAAATTGTATGAGTTATAATTATTGTAAAAATTGCATTTTTTGAAATTCTGATATATTAGTCTTGATATGTAAAATTGAAACTTATGAATTTTTCTTGATCAGTTGAAGTGAAAATTTCTATCTTGTAATTTGAACTTTTTGGATTAAGTGTTTCAAGATATTGCTGTTAATGTAATAACATTGAAGTTTTTAAGCTTTGATATGCTAATATTTGAATTGTTTCAAGATTTAATGTTGCATTGATTTAAGTTATGTTAAAGAAGTTTTTGAATGATAAATGTTTATTGTGTGTTGAATTGTTGAAATTTTTTTAGATGTTTTGTTGAACGTTTGTGAATTGTTAATGATTGTTAAATAGGATGAATACTATACATTTAAACTTAAGCTTACTTGCCTGATGTTAATCGCTCTGGTGCTCATGTTTCTTGAAGGTGTTGGCAATGTCTTAGGTACTTTTGTTTTTGAGGCTGTTGTCAGTTGTATTAGAGGTTTTATTTTTGGTTAACTAAATTGTGGTAATGGACTTTGATTCAGAAATTTATGAACTCATTTTTACCTTTTTGGTATTTGGAATAAGTGATATGAGGGGGGGCATTTGTTGGCAATTCCCTCAGTTTTTCATATCACTTATATTTAATTGGTTTATATATTACATTATATTTATTTAGTTATTTTATATTTTGAACTCAGAGTTTCCCCCAGGTTTAAAAAAGGGCAGGGTGCTGCTGATGAGTAAAGGGCACTTTTACATTCTTCAGGGCACTTTTTTTAATTTTTAAGGGCACCTTTAATATTTAATGGACATCACTCTTTCAACTATATAAGTACATTTAAAAAATATATATATATTTGTCTAGAATTAAGGTCTTACAATAATAAAATAGGTATGTTTATGCACTAAATAACCCACAACATGATATGCATTACACATACACAATCTGTGGCTAGCGGGTCAAGATCTCTAGAAATTCAGGAACTGTGCTTATTTTGCCAATTAGTTTTGGAAAAAAATGAAAATTTCGTTGATCGGGCGCGTAAAAATCATAAATATTGTCGATTGGGTGCGTAAAAATCATGAATATCGTCGATCGGGTGCGTAAAAATAATGAATATCGTCATTTGGAAGCGCAAAAATCATGAATTTCGTCGATCGAGCACGTAAAAATCATGAATTTCGCCAATCGGGCGCGAAAAAATCATGAATTTCGTCATTCAGGAGCGAAAAAATCATAAAGTTTGTCGATTGGGCGCATAAAAATCACGAATTTTGTCGATTACGTGCGTAAAAATCACGAATTTCGTCGATCGGACGCATAAAAATCATGAATTTCGTCGATCAGGCACATAAAAATCATGAATTTGGAGATTAGGTTAGTAAAAATCATGAATTTCGTCGATCGGGTTAAAAAAAAATCATGTATTTCGTCGATCGGGCGCATAAAAATCATGAATTTTGAGATTAGGTTAGTAAAAATCATGAATTTTGTCATTAAGGAGCGCAAAAATCATGAATTTCGTCGATCGGGTTCATAAAAATCATGAATTTCGTCGATCGGACACGTAAAAATCGTGAAATTTGTCGAACGGGAGCGATAAAATCATTAATTTTTTCAAACGGGCGCGTAAAAATTGTTAGGAAAATCCCATGCCTCCATTATGCTTGTTAGTCTTATTGACTCCAGCAACTCATTAAATTAAATACTTATTATAAAGTATTTCATAATACTTTCAGTCATTAACATTCATGCACTCTTAACACTCTTCACATTTGACAATAAACATTAAAGTACCATCTTTATTAAATATAAAACACATCTCATAAATATATCTTACTTTTATAAATATATCGTTTTTACTCACCTTTTGCACTTTAATATTTCAATGTTTTTAGCCATCCTTTATGAATAAATACGTTTTAGTGAATCTAGTCTTAGAAACGTAAATACAGAAAAACAGACATATTTTCTCACTTTGCAAGGAACAGCGACACACTGCATACATCGTAGGTTCATCTGAATAGTGCCTTGGCTACTCACCAGATGGCGGCACACATTCGATTTGATTGGAAGATCGGACATCGAATCAACAAAGACACGTGTATGCTAATTACGGTAGATTGTTCTGGAAGTGGGTGTTTCTGGAAGTTAATCGATTCTTTGCTAGTATATATAGGTGTTAGGTCTTTGTACAGGTGTCTTGTGTTTGGATTCTATCGTGAGTCAAGACAACGACGATATTTTGAGTTATGTCGTTGTGGCTATATGTCTAAATTGTTCTAGGATTATTAGATAGTAGATGGCGTTCTTCTATAGTCAATAGTTACTTAATATGTGCAGCTTGGTGCAACGGGGTGAAGTATAATGTGATGTGTCTAGTAAATTTACAAGTAGTATTGTCTATGTGTTTATCTGTTATACTTCTACATTATACTTAAAGATGATGTGCTATCTGGAACTGATTGGACTATGTTTATTACGACGCTATTTGTCAAGTCTTGTGAGTATTCTTCCTGTGCTATAATAAACTATTAGTGCCTGAATAATTGTTGTCTTCAATTAAAGAACTTTATCATTATACATTATACATATTCATTGCTCTAACTTAATGAGTCTATTCCTTAAACCAGCTAAGCTCCTATCTGCGTAATATGCTCTGCTTACTTCAGTTACGTCAATAATCATTATATTAAAATTACAAAAATCATGAATTTTGTCGATCGGGCGCATAAAAATCACGATTGTCGTCGAACAGGTGCGTAAAAATAATTTATGAAATTCGCGATTTTTTAATGGATCTCTTGACGAAATTTCGTTTTTTTCTCTTCAATCGTTTAACGATTTTTTTTCCCATGAATGGATCTTGCGGAATTCCGCCATAAATTAATAATTCACAGATGAATTACATGTCCATAATCCTGTGTCTCCCTCTAAGAATATCTCTCAATATTTCACGACCTACAAATTTAACCTGTTAACTGTGTATGACGAAATATTTCGCCATACAAGAACTACTATTGCAATATTTTGAACGCATTACTTCCACCAGTAAAATAAAATAGTCTTATTAAAACAGCTTATTTATGCATCATGACAAAATTTTCAGATATAGAAGAAAAAAAAAAATGTGAAAGAACGAAAAATTGGGAGACTTGGCAAGTCTGATTTTACCATTTTATTTTGATTTAATAGAATAAAAAACGAAAGTCATACGCACACACACACAAAAAAAAAAAAATCTATTGGAAAATGAAAAAAAAAGCAGAAAATATTTAAAAGAAATAAAAGGGAAAATAAAAGGATTCTTCTGCGGATCAGCAGAAGAATCTCACGCATGCCTGAAACTCATGATTTTTTTTTTGTTCTATGAGAGATAGACGAAATACATCATTTTCCCCGCAACCGATTAGCAAAATTCGCCATGTTTATCGTACTCAATTGACTAAATTCGCATTTTTTTCTTTCTTTTTTTAATGATAAACAGATATGATTTAGTATTTGGCTAGTAAATTGTTTCCTTTGCATCTATTAATTGCATTCACGATCATTTTACTACCAGTATAATTATGTACCGTAATTTCGCACATATGCGCCGCACCTTAGTTAAGCCTTTTTCAAACCGAGAATTTTATTGAAAATAAGAAGTCAAATAAGTGTTAAGCAGAAGTAAGTCACATTTTATTTAAAATAAATTCTGGTAGGAAATCAGATTGTCTGAGGTGCGGCGTATACGCATGAAATTACGGTACTACATTTGGCTTTATTTAATCTTTGAAAGGTATGAATTAAAGACGGTCAAATATAGTACATAAAAATACTGGTAGTAAAGTGATCCTGCCCCCCTTGACGCTACGCCTCTGATTATAGTACCTTCCACAGTTCTTTACACATTCTTGCTATCGGCAGGGAATTTCTAAATCTACCGCGATTGCGGACTTTGAACAGATGGGAGACGAACGTGCGATCTTATGTGTGTAAATGAGAAAACAACTTGCAGGCGCACGTTCAGAGCAGGCACAACAAAAGGCAGTACGGGCGTCATTTTTTAAAACGAGGGGCAGAAGGGCGCTATTTGTTTAACCAAAGAGCAGGCAGGGCGCAGCGCCCTCCTGAAACTGTCTGGGGGAAACTCTGTGAACTTACCTTTATGCTTTGCAGCTTTTCATATTGTTTAGTTTATCCATACAGCATTAACGTTATATTTTTCACGTGCTTTGAAATCGCGTTGCGATGTTTTCCTGCCGAACACGTTCACGATCTGTAATTCGAATGGACAGTAGCTGGGTTTGCTAAGAGATGGCGCTGCTAATCCACAAACGCACTTTCGCTTTCGACACGTGCGTTAGAGACGACCTTCTACCGTATTGGTTGGAGCTGGGGGGCGGTTCATGTTTACGTTTTTCATTCACAGTGCGTGCTGGCTCAGACGATGTGTATATATAGTATCAGTCACAGCAGTTGGGTGGTTGCTCATATGTTGTTGTGAAATGTGAAACGTCTCCGATTGCCTAGACTGTGTTTGTTTTTGAAGGAGCTCTGGTTTATACTGGAATGCAATGATGAATGGATTGATAGTTAATGGAGTATTTCTTTTTGAGCTTATTTATCAGCACGTTTTTTAATTTGAATATTGTTGCAATTTAATGAAATACTTAATGTTTATGAAGCTTTTAAAACTTTTAATATGAGTATCGGAGCGACATGTTTAGCGATAAATTTCGTAATTGTTTTTAGCTTTTAACATCATTATTCTTTTGTTTCATCATCTAAATTATGTTTTAGTTTCAAGAATATTTTTGTTTTACAAATGTTGTTTTTTTTTTCCTTAACGATTTAATAAAAGCCGATGTTTTATTTTAACTTATTTGGTCATCATTTTAGTTTCTTTTACTCTCACTGCACATGGAAATTATAAATATATACAACTGCATTTTTAACTACATTTTTACAGGGTCTTTATTTCAGCATACGCTTTCAGTTGCAAATTATTCTCTGCTTAGTTATAGGATGTATTAATATAGTGCAATAATATAAATATTATAGGAGCTTTAGTTTTTGCACTAGTTATATGAGTAGTCTCATATAACACCTGGGTCTGCAATTTATTAGTGAGAAATTGCAGACCCAGGTATTGGCCGGGGTAGCTCAGTGGTTAGAGCATTAGTCTTGTACGCTGTAGTCCCAGGTTTGATTCCTGGCCCGGGCTAATTTTTCACACTTGTTGGGTTTATTGTATTTATAGTTTGTATGTGTGTACAATATTTGTGTGTATAAATATTTATCTATATTTAGTTTTCTGTTAGAAACACCTATGCAGAATGAAAGATAGGTTGTACCTGCCTTCGGCCGTGGAAAAAAAAAAAGAAAAGACATTACAATAACATTTTTGAAGAAAGAGGGTACTTTTTAACATTCTCTGCCCCTCCCTAAAAGTAGGGGCGAAAGGATCTACTTATATATACTTTTATTTAAATGAAATACATTATAGCTAAAACTCTAAAAGATATTCCAGTTTTTACTTCTTATCTAATTTAAACACAACAGTAATTTTGTCCACATGAAAAACAATATGTCATAATTTTGATGATATAGAGGCAGCTTTATTTAAGATGTAATAAGTGTAGATCAATGTATAACTAATTTATTACTTATTCATTTCAGTTAATGCATAATTAGCATAAGTTTGTGTGTAATTATAGTGAATTTTATAAATTCTATGAAAATGCTTCATATTTAACGTTTTTCTTTTGAAAACCTTGCTCATAGGCATATATCTGTAAGTCAAAGTCAATAAAATTGCAATCAGTGCGTCATTCCTCCGGGGAACTCGTGGCAATACCTCCCTGAGAGCAAAACCACCTGAAGAACATTTCGAGGTACCTTACTAGCTAATGAACAACACTCCTTAAATATATAGACCTCCACCCACCCTAGGAACAAATTGTTCGAATGAAACACTACAATAATCTGTTCAATCAAAAACACATTTTACATTTATATCTTTATAGCACATTTTCTTAATTCTTACTTTGTCAAAGATTTTTACCTGTATACTCACATACCTTGGTCTTAGAAAAAACTGAGAGCAAAAACACAAAATAAGACGCACATGCAGAGGTCTGTTTGGGCTCGGTCCTGGCCCAAAACCGGACCAACCCACGGGCCAGTCTCAGGCCTATTTTCATTCATGACAATCAGACTGGGGCTGGCTTCCTTTTTTCCAGGCCGGGCTGAAACTGGAATTCATTCTTCCTAAAGGTCTAGACGAGTTGAAATTTTCGGGTCCTGTTTTTATCAACCCCATTTGAAAATAATTGGTCCTGCCTACCCTGATCTGACCCATGCAAAAATCAGTAAAATTTCGATCGGCCCAACAATTTTTGCAAAAAATGCATACATTTTACTTACCCATCATACGTAGTATAGGGTAAGTCTTGTAATCGTTTTGAAAATCAAAAAAAAAAATTTTGACGGATTTACACATTTCAGACACTGGAGATTCCGAAAAACATATTTTTAGAAAAAAAAATTGCCGTCCGTCTGTGTGTCTGTAAACACTCTATCTCCCGAAAAAATTGAGATACAGACTTGCAATTTGGTATGTACTTAGTATGTAATAATGGGAAGAAGCCTATTTCATTTCAATAACCTCGATTAACCGGAATTATTTTTTTCGGACTCTCGAAATATTCGTTCTGATAAAAGGTATATAAAAATTTTCGAAATTGGTTATTTTAAGAAATGAATATAAAAGACAATAAAAAAACATAAATTTTGCATAAAGCATGAAGTCGATTGGATAATTAGTTGCCGAGATATTTGGAATCCTATTTTCCACACTCTTCGATTTTTCATGACCCTGTATTTCATCCAAATTTCACTTCAAAGATATATTTTAATTGGAAATTTGACGCTTAATCAGATGAAATAAACTGCTAGTTAATAGGATTATTATTTTTGGAGTTATAAGGATGTTTCTTTCAAGCAATTCAGTAATTGAGCCTTTAAAATTTGTAACATCATCAAGCCTCGATTTTAGTAGTTTACACATTTTTTATTTTAATATTTTACATTATGCATATCCATGATGGGTAAGTATTACGGTGGCCCCCAATGACTAGTTTAAATCGTCATTGTTCTAGAATGAAAATTTTCAATTTATTCTTTTTAAAGAATAGTTCATTTTCTAGGCAATAAAATTAATGTACAATAAAGCGTGTGAAAAAGAACATGCCCATGACAGAATCCTGTTTCAAACGGAAAAATGTAATTATCCATGCAAAATGAACATAATATACGTGAGAAAAGAATTTAATATATTTACTAACGACAGTGTATATGCTAAGAAGGTAACTTTCCTATAATGGATATTTCTGTTCTTCTATGCGATTCCGTCTTAGAAATTTTTACGATACTATAAGAATTTTCAGGTTTTTAAGTCTCCAAGCCATGGAATATGGATTAAAGTTATTAATAACAACTGAGTCATTTGCATACAAATCGAGATCCAGTAACAAAATAAATATCAGCACAAAGCGTTTAAAAAAAAAAAAAAAATACAAACAACATGAAAAGAAAAACTAAAATACATATTTTTTTTCAGAACTCCTCGTAGAAGACAATTTTTAACCATACCAGTGTAAAAATATGTTTTTTGTTGAAATTCAGCCGAGCTGGAAAGGGATAATTACGCTCTTGTATGAGCCGGGCCGGGCACGGGCCGAGATTCCAGCTTTTATACTGGGTGGAGCTAATAAACTACGAACATGGCCCGGACCGGATTCAAGTCTAACTTTTAGCTTTTTTTTTTTTTTTTTTGCCAGGCCGGCCTAATATACATACATATATTTTTTACGATCTGGATCGAACCTTTAACTTTTATACCCGGCTGAGGGGCAAAAAATTTTCTACAAGTCGGGTCGCGCTCGAACCTAGAAATTTCTCTGGTGCAGACCTTAACAGAAAGTCTGAAACTAAGAAAGACCTATAAACATATATTTTATGGGGTTTTTTCTGGAAGTTGATGTTCATTATCCTTTTGAACATGGAGCAAAGACAGAAATTCAATTTAAAAACTATCCACTGTATAATACTCTAAGCGTATGACGGCCGAAATGATCATTCTTTTACTCTAAGATGTCTCAAAAATGTAATTGCTACACTTTTTTCAAAACAAATGACAGTTTTCACTTAACCAGTGCTTCTAAGATCTAATATACGCTTCCACAGTTTAAATATATTATTCGCGGTCTAATTGAATCACTTTGTTAAATATAATTTGATTCAACAAAGCTGCGAATTTCAAATAAACTAAAAGAACTTAATATTAACTTTAGTTTTGATTCATAAAAGCGTCTAATTTGCTTAACTAGTGATTCATATAAGCGGCAATTATAATATTTTTTTTTAGCTCTGGGAGGGTTTTTACCCCCCCCCACCACCACCACCACCACCACCACCGCCCTTGGACTGTGCCACTGGACCTCAGAGAAAGAATCTACTTTATTGTAAGGTCTATGCACTGGACGCATAACACATACAAAGGACTTATGAAGTTGGGGGGCCTGTGCCCACCCCACAAAATAGCTCTAGTTACGCCTATGGTTATTGATATAAATCAACTCTGCAATGTGTTAAAATTGTGTTAGTAAATTATAAGCTTAACTGGAACTGGTTACTTATAATTCAACAGTTCGCATTTCAATATTTTTAAATGATTTTTTTTTTTTTTTTTTTTTTTTTTTTTGCATTGGATAGCTGAGGTCAATCTCTATGCAGGCCCTTTTGTACTTTTTCGATTTTGATTACAAGATTTTTTTATTAAAATCACTTTCAGAACCGGTTTCGAAAGTAAAAGTATGCTCAATACAAAAGAATGCAACCAAAATTGAAAAAGTAAAAAAAAACCTGCATAGAGATCGACCTCAGCTATCCAATGCAAAAAGAATCATTTAAAAATACTGAAATGTGAACGAGATATCTTAAAATATTTCCTCCATAGGATTAACATTTGCGAGCAAGTGTTTTCGCGCTTGTAAAGTAGCTCCTTAACAGAGCCTGACTTTATTTTAATCTAAAAATTACAATTAAAATAAATCATAATTAGAAATATTTGTAAAGATGGCATTTGACACCAGTAGAAATAGCATTAAAAGAGATCCAGACAATAAATTAAAAAAAATAAGCTTATCATTATAACAAAAAATTAGCTTATTATTCTATTCATTTTTACATTTGTAAATAATTATGAATTATAAATTTTATTATGATGCACATTACACAATATAATCAAAAGTTATTATGAAAAAAATTTGCTTAATTATATCAGACTCTGAATGAATAAATTTTTTTAAAAAGTATTCAAAATAAATAAATGATTTTATTTTAATTAATTTACTATAATTTCTCAACATATAAATGTTTTCATCGATTTAATACGGATATCTACAAATACTTGTTATTTTTAGAAAAGTAATTAAAAAGCTACTTGGTTTGAGGATTCTTTTCTTCAACCTCTCTTTCCTCTTCAACCAAATTCTTTCGACTCTTTTCAATCAACTCAATAACATTTCTTGGAAATTCACAAAAAGATGCCAATAAATTTTGCTTTGCTTTTAAACTAAAACAAACAAATTAATAAGTTAAACAACAGAGTATAAACAACATATATTTGATATTAAAAAGGCAAAATAGAAAAGCAAGGCTGAATCGAATATGACAGTGTTGATAAACAAACAAAATTGTATAAAACTGAAAACAGAAATAATAATAATTCAGTGAAATGCTCAGATTACAATACTCTCACAATATTTAGTAGCTATTATATTTTATTGAGAAAATTTACAATGATACAAGGAGGCTCTGCCTTCTTTTCCCTCATATTAGCTAACTTCTGGAAACATGCCATAAGCACTGTTGTGAAATCTAAATAAATGTTGCACATTAGAGAAAACTTGATAATATTAGTTTCTACTAATTAGATAATATCTTCAGACTTTCCCACATGCCGTTTCAGGAGGGTGATGCACCCTGCCTGCCCATAGGTTTAAACAAGAACGAAAAATCATGCGTCAAGCATAGATTATGTAGCACTTTCCAACGCTTCTAAAATAATTTTACAAATCATTACCGTTTAATAAGCTGAAAGATGACATCTAAGTAAACAATTTGGAAAACGCATAACATATTTAAAAACGTAATTTCAGGAATTTTCAATATATACAATATTCGGAAAAATATCCGAATACTTTTATGTAGCCCTGTATATGACCTATAGATTTGTATATATACATAGGATGCTAAATTTTAGTTTAGTTAGGAAACGCGTAGCACAGTTTAAATTCTCCTTCTGGAGTTTCTGTCAATAAACGGAAATGTGTTCGCGAACTTTTGTGCTGCCCTGTATAGGATCTACAGAATTTATACACACCACATAATAGACAAAAAGCTAGTTAAGATTAAAATCGCGTTCAGTAACTTAAAACGCACTTCCAGGAATTATTGTTAACAGACAGTAGAGAATTCTTTTGTGTGTCCCTGTAAATGAACGATGACTGCTATACACACACTATTCTGTAGTAAGCCTCTTGTAATGCACCTTAGTAATATATATAAACTTCAATGCGTTTAAAATAGTGGAACATTATTTAAATAAGCCACAGACGATTTTTCTCCATAGACGTAATGTAACGGAATTATTTTGACTGTCCCTGTAAAGTAACTCTAAGTGCTATGCACACCCTATTCCATATTAAGCTTCTTCTAATGCATCTTAGTGATCTATATAAATTTCAATGCGTTTACAATAGGGAAACATTTTAAAAATAAACCGCAAATGATTTTTCCCCATAGACCGCAATGTAACGGAATTCTTTTGAGTGTCCCTGTAAGAAAACTATAAGTGCTACACACTTCAGTTGAAATAGGGAACGTGCCATAGATAATGACAATAACATATAAAAATTGCAGAGCAATCCGAGCATATTTACGGGAGTTAGAGCACGGACAGACGGCCATACGGCCAGACAAACCGAAGTCATAAGCACTTTTCAACTAGGTTGGAAAGTGCTAAAAATAACACCCTTCTTACAACTCCAAAAAAAAAAAAAAAAAAAAAAAAAAAAAAAAGCTGCTTTACTACCTTTTGTACTAAAAAATTTGCTGCAAAATAGAAACTGGCTCGTTTCTTGAAAAGACTACCGTAAAATCTCGTTAATCCGCCCCCCTAAACACGACGAAAAATCGTAAAATAAGCAGGGGGCGCTTACACGGTATTAAAACTGTAGTATATGATATTTATGGGGGGGGGGGGGATGCATAATGGCCGATCATCGCAAAGCATGCATTAATAAAGTAACAAAAGAAAAACATTTCGAATATAAAAAATGATAGACAAAATAGAAAAAGAGTATAACTTCACGATTAATGGCGATTTCAGATTATAGAAAATTCTGGATTTCAGAAGCTTTGAAACTGGAAGACATTTAGATAAATAAGAACACTAATATCTGTCATTAATATGGTAACAGAAAAATAAAAGGAACTTAATAATTTAAAATAATTAAAATTGCAGTTGAAAATGTCCTGATGTAATTTCAAGAACTAGTAACATTTTATGCGGTGGCGACATCTGTTGTAAGTTAGGAAGATTAAATAACAGTTTTTTTTTAAATCATGATTTCGTATCTATAAATGCTAAATAAATAATACAAATCACAAAAATTGAGAAGATATAGAACAAATTGGTAGTGTTGCCAGATTATTAAACCAAAAAACATTACTACCACAAAGATAGCACAAATGACAATACAAATTTGACTGTGTATCGACAAATCGATTGATCTGATCAATTAATCGATATTTTTTTTGTGATTGGTTTTCATAATAATGTTAAATACGACTATAAATTCTTTAATAAAATAAATAGATTCTCTTTTAATCAAAATATTTTCTACACAGCACCAAATACACATTTTTTAACTTATTTCATGAGAAACTTTCACCATCAATATTTTTATTACCTTCATATCGCCATGGAGATAAATTTACAACAACACTAATGTTTAGTTATATTGCTTTTTCAGATCCACAATGTGTTTGTAGATGTTTGCAATATATCAAAGAATCGTCACGCCTTTCTGATCCAACGAAAAAAAAAATAACACTCTGGAGATAAATTTTCTTATGTTGATCTTGACGTGCACGGCGAAATTTCTTTTGGTGGAGGGCGCTTTCTCGGGATTTTTAAAATTTTCCAATTTGTTTACAAAGTGGGAAGAGGGCGCTTAATCGGGAAGGGCGGATTAACGGGATTTTACGGTATCCTAACATATCAATATTGAAAGTACCTTTAAAAATCAAAAAAGTGCCCTTCATGATATAAAATGTACCTCTAAGAATCTAAAACATACCCTTTTTCACCAATAGCACCCTGCCATTTTTTAAATGCGGGAGAAATTCTCTATTCTTATACACAGGGCTTAATTTCAGGGTTGGCCAGTATTTATCATTTGAAGGTTTTTACCCCTTTCGGAAAAAAAAAAAATGTTTTTACCATCTAGTGAAAAAACCTTTTTCAATTATTTTTTTTTTTTTTTTACACCTATGAAAATTTTTAAATGTTTTTTAAAATTTTCAATAAAAAATAAATTAACAATTTTTTAAACATTTAAACAAATTATTAAATCCTTAAAATTCCTCATAGAACATAATACGTGGAAATATGCATACCCATCTTAATGGACTTTTTTTTTTCTTTTACCATATACACTGTTCAAAAATTAAGGGACAGTGACCAGACGTTTTTGTTTTTTACACGTTTTGTTGAATATCTATTAAAATTCTTGACAAATTGTCCTTGAAATTTGAAGATGTAAAGGGCATGTTTGACTTCAAGAACAGTAGAATCAATATACTGCAATTAAAAAATTAATATCTTGAATATTTGATGAGATATGGGCATTTGTGTGAAATAATTTATAACAGTGCATGTGCTAACTATATCAAAGATTTTTTTTTTCATGATTTGGTAGTTAATTTTTTAAAGTAACTCATGTAAAAAGACGTCAAATATCGCGAAAACTCAGAAAGATACCATTAATACAGTGAGCTAATTGACAAATATGGGAGGAAATTCCATTGGATTATAAAGGACTTTCTTCCCAATTTGTCAATTAGCTCACTGTATTGCTGGTATCTTTCTGAGTTTTCACGATATTTGACTGGTCTTTTTACATGAGTTACTCTATAGAATTGACTACCAAATCATGATAAAAAAATCTTTGGTTCATGCATGTGCAGTTATAAATTATTTCATACAAATGCCCATATCTCATCAAATAGTTAATATACAGTGGAACCCGTTTAAGAAGTTCCCGTTTAAGAAGTTTTCCCGCTTAAGAAGTTTTCTATCCATGGTCCCATTTGATTTTCTATTTCTTTAATGCTGAAATTCACTGTTTAAGAAGTTTTGATTTTGGAACTTTTCCCGCTTAAGAAGTTTCAAAATCCCCGAAAATTGTCTTTTCGAATTTCACTTTGAGGTGACATTTTTTGCATTTACAATGTTCGTTCTTCTAAGAATTAAAAAGATTCAAAATATACCTATGAAGAAATGAATTTATAAGCAGAAAAGTAAAGGAATGGAACACCTGTCCTCATAGATAACCATTGTTCAGAATCGGAGGAGGCTTCAAACAACTCATTTGGGAATTTCTTGTAAAGCAAAGGGTTATTTTCTTTGTATGCCGGATTTTAGCAGGGGTAGGGGGATTATCGCTGTGATGAATGTAAATGAAATATGCGAAAGCAAGCGGTATATTGCAAAAGAATACAGTTTGAAATGAAATTCTTTCTTTCATTTTTTGCTTGTTTGTTTGCTTCCTAAAAGAAGCATTTTCATTGAGTTATATGTGAGTGATTTTAGAAGCTTCATTCGCAGAAATAGTCAGTGTTTATTGTGTTTATTTATGACGGCCGATTATCTACATCAGGGAAATAGGCCCTGAGGGGGAATGTCCTCCGTGAAGGGAGGGGTCTTTCAGAAATAGTCAGAAACAACTGTTCCGCTGACATTTTTCGTATTCACCAACCTGTTCTGGCAAGCGGCTAGAAAGCTGTTCTCCTCATGCCCGCCGTTGATTGGAACTGGTTTTTCTACAGGTTTTTCTCAGAAATTCGGGTTGCCAGCCGTCAGCATGAGCTGGTGAATACGGGAGTTAGACATCTGACACTGCTCTATAGACGTTCTCCTGAGCACAAAAGATATTCAGCTTGCACTAAGAAACTCAATTCGTATGACTAGTTTTGCATATTTTTTTCGTGGTTTATTTTTATGTTACAGTCCAATAGTAGTCATCTGTGTTGCTCTTCTCCTTGGATTAAAATTTCAACATGCCTAATAGAGGAATAAAACGAAAGGCTTTAACTGTTGAGCAAAAACTGAAAATTTTGAAAGAGGTAGATGAAAATGTGCATCTAACACGCATTCAAATTGCGAAAAAGTTGGATATGCCAGTGACAACTCTGAATGGCATCATTGCTAAACGAGAAACCATATCCTCATTGCAGTCTTCAAATGTAAAAAAAATAAAAAAAGGTAAATATGAAGAAATAGAAGAAAAGCTGATTATTTGGTTTAAACAAGCAAGGTTAGCAAACATCCCTATAAGTGGAATAATTTTAAGAGAAAAAGCAGATGAAATTGCAAAGAAAATGAATGTTGAATTTAATGCATCAAACGGATGGATCGACAGGATGAAAAACAGAGCTGGATTAGTTTATAAATCTATAAATGGAGAAAGTAAAAGTGTCAATATGCAAGCAGATGAATGGAAATCGAATATCTTACCAACCTTAATATCCAGATATAAAGAAAAAGACACATTCAATTTGGATGAATGTGGCCTATTCTATAACCTACTACCTGATAAAACATTCACATTTAAAGGAGAAAATTGCTATGGAGGGAAATCGAGCAAGGAGCGTTTAACGGTTTTGCTAGGTAGCAACATGGACGGTAGTGAGAAACTTCCACTTTTAGTAATCGGAAAGGCAAAACAACCACGGTGCTTCAAAAATGTGAAATCATTGCCTTGTCAATATGAAAGCAATAAAGCATCTTGGATGACAATTCCAATTTATGAAAAATATCTAAAGAAATTGGACACTAAAATGAGAAAGGAAAAAAGAAAGATTACTTTGTTTGTTGATAATTGTAGTGCACATTCCATAGATGTGAAATTGGATCACATTAAAATGCATTACCTTCCACCAAATTCTACAGCAGTTTTGCAGCCAATGGATCAAGGCGTAATTAGGGCATTTAAGCAACACTTCAGAAAACGGTTAGTCAAGTGGATTCTTTTAAATCTGGAAAATGGAGAAAAATTGAAAAAGATTAATGTTTTAGAAGCTATTGATATGATTACATCTGCTTGGGAATCTGTAAATCCAACTGTCATTGCCAATTGCTTTAAAAAAGCTGGGTTTTCAAATGGAGAGATAACAGATGTGTATGAACCAGAGATTGATGAAGATGATTGGAAAATACTGCAGAAAGAATTGAACTTTACTACGTCGTTTTGTGAATATGTTAATGTTGATAATGATGTAATACCGAGCCAGATTTTATCAGTGGAAGACATTTGCGATTTGATGCCAGATGAAAATGGGAATGAATCAAGTGAAACTGAAGATGATCCAATAGTTCCAAGCTACTCAGATGTTATAAAAGGACTAGAAACTTTTCTACGTTATATAGAAAGTCAAGAGAATGTCCCAGACGAAATACATAAAAATTTAAGACAACTTGACTCTTTTCATTTACAACTATTAGAAAAAAAGAAAAAACAAAAAAGTATTAAGGATTATTTCAGTAATAATGATATGTATTAGCAATAAATAAGTAATGTGAAGCTTTGAATAAAATACAGGTAAATCAGTTTGTTATTATTTACTACTGTACTTTCTTTCTTTTAATTATATTAATGCATTAAAAAAATTAATTTTTTAATTTATAACATTATTCCGTATATCTAATTCAACACTTTGTATAATTTTGAGCTATGAATGTCTTCATTATGTAATTAGCCATTACAATTTTTCCCCTGAGAAGTTTTCCCGTTTAAGACGTTTTATTTACCCGGTCCCCTGGAAAACTTCTTAAGCGGGTTCCACTGTATTAATTTTTTAAGTGAAAACTTCTTTAGGCACGTTGGGCATTTTTTGAGATGGGAAAAAACCATTGAATTCGCGACACTGTTACCGTTACTGTTACCGACACCTCTGTATATTTGGCGACGATTCTGCGATAGCTGGTTCAGGTAAGCAACCAGATTTGCTTAAATTAATATCTCACTTTGACAGCAAAAGTGATATTAGTCTCTATTTAGCATTATTTGAAAGACAAATTTCTCGAATGAATATAATAAAAGCAAATTGGGTCACACATTTGTTAAGTTTAATTACGTTAAAAATCGGCAATATTATAGCTAGAGAGCCAGAAACATTGGCGAACAATTACGATTACGTAAAAGATTTACTTCTTAAACGCTTCAAAATGACGCCAGAAGAATTTAGGCAGAAATTAATGTCACATAAAAAAGAATCTTCAGCCACTTGGCGTGATTTAGCATTTGAATTAAGAAATTATTTGGAAGAATGGATTAGCGGTCTTAAAGTATCTGATTTTGAATTCTTAAAAGAATTAATAGCAGTAGATCAAATTAATAAAAGGTTACCTATAGAAATAAAAGATAATTTTATTGATGATCTTCCAAAAATTAAAAATGTAGACTTATTGGTAAGTAAACTAAACGATTATGATGCGGCGAGACGTAATGTTAAAACCATGAATAGAATTACACCACTTTGAAGATAAAAAACCCGAAGTAAGTAAAAATGAAAATTCACAATCTTTCTTTCATACCCAATACCAAATTAGGTGTTTTAGATGTAACTCTCAAGGCCACAGCGTCTCACTGTAATAATAGCAATAACGGTCAAACTAATGAGTTCGGTCAAGACTCTACCGAAAACTATCGAAATTATAATCGCCAAAATCACAATTCTCATTCCGATGTACAGGAAAAAGCTAACATTGCTACAATTCGAATCAGAAATAAGTCTAAACCTAATGGAATGGGTAAAATAATTAATATCTAAGGCAAAGAAGCAAATCTATTGTTTGATACAGACAGCTATATTTCTTTATTCAGTTACAAATGTTATGTCAATATTGGGACATCAAATTTGTCTTCTGTTGATATCTTATTAACTGACATTGGCGGAGAAACTGTAAATCTAATTGGATATTTTGTGTATGAAATACGTGTTGATGGTTTTCTTATATCAACGAAATTTTATGTTTCAAAATCTCTCGCATACGATATTGTAATAGGGCAAGACGTGATCAGCAAACTAAAGTTGGCGATAGATGAAGAGGGAATTAAAATTGTTAGCGAGCGCAATACTTTTCAAGTAGGTTGCCTTAAAATTGTAAATAATTCCGATAAAAAATTAAATTATGTTGCCAATTCATACAATGAAGCGAAAGTATCAAAAGGAAATGGTTCACGTGCAGAAAACGAAATGATTGGTATTATGAATAAAAATAATTCAGAAAATAATTTCAAGATAAATTTAGCACGCGCGGAGAAACTAGATAAAAGTGACTCAACTCGCGAGACCAAATCAAAAGATGAAAATGAAATAACAAAACCCGGAAAATATTATAATTTAACAAGCGCGATAAAAGAAATAGACGGAAGTAATATAAAAAGAAAAAATGAAAATAATGAAATATTTCACGAAAGTTTTAAGAAACGTGGTTACCGATACGGAAATGAAGTGAAATCATTTTATAGAAAAGAAAAGTTTGTTGATAGAAATTATAGATACCGCAGTATGAAGATAGAAAAAAGCATAATGTTCACGAAAACCGTAAACAAGACAGGCAGCAAAGAAGTCATCATTTTTGGAGTGATAGGAAGCGGGAACACTATTTTGCAGATAAATGTTATTACAAAAGATGTGAAACTAAAATTTCATGGAAGAAATGATGAATGTATTGAGAGTTGTTTAAATTGTGGATGAAAATTCATAACTTTCATTGATATTCATTTCAAAGAATACCAATTAATTAAATTTCATATTTCATGTATTTGTAAATTTACGTTTTAAGCAATAGATTGCAATTTTTGTATGTAAAATAATATGCATTATTTTTCATGTATAATAGCGCATTAAATGAAAATTGTAATATAATTTTTGTAGTAGTAGTTTATAATAATGAATAAAAAAAAAAACATTTCATTTAAAAGTACTTCCTGCACAATAAAACATTTCCTGACGATTCAAAAAATACACACGTTTTCACACAAGTTCAAGTTTTCACTTCTGTCGGCACTCCCGGAGCGCCATTGTTTTTTTGTTTTTTTCATTGCAGTATACTGTTTCTACTGTTCTGGAAGTCAAACATGTGCGTTACATCCTTGGATTTCAAGGACAATTTGTCAAGAATTTCAACAGATATTCAACAAACAGTGTAAAAAGCGAAAGTGTCCGATTACTGCCCCTTAATTTTTGGACAGCAGTGTATACTGTCACGTATTTTTGTAATTTGCTGAAACTCATGAAATTTAAAATAAAAATATATATTTGGCAAAAATATTTATGCATTATTATTTTTTAGAAAGTTGGTAATAATAATGACTAAAGAAAGATAAAAAAGAAATAATAAACACATTTTTATTAAAATTTAAAAGTTTTATCTTTAGTAATGAAAGTTTTCATTGATTACTGCTTTTATTTTAATTTACTTTAATGAATTTAATAATGAATTTATAAAAAAAATTTGCCTTAGATAATACATTCAAAACTTAAAACAAAAACAATTACTTCTTTTTTTCAAATCTAGTTTAATAATTACATAACAAAACCAACAAGTATAAAATATGAATGTAAATAGGCATTTTTGGAATGCTAAATTTGAAACAGTCATCACAAAATTTAGTTTTAATCAGGGGGGTACCATTCGTTTGATGCGTCAGTTGCAAGAAACTCTTAACTTCTTGTGCATTATGTCACTTGGCGGACAGTTTCCCTTGTTTACGTGGTATTCAATCCGCTGTTCTGCATGGAAATTTTCTTTCCGTGCATGTTTTTACTTATTCTGTTATTTTAATAGGCTTTATTCTAAAAATTCCTGGAGAATCCACCATATCAACGTGTTCTAATAACAACCGAAAACAGATAAGTCTGTATTTTATTATAGAAATAAGAGAGTTGTTGATTATCCCTTCCAATGGAGGAGATTCTAGTTTTAATCCTAATACTTCCCGTGTTGGCTCAGTTTTATGCTGACGATTATGCAAGAAACTTAGAAACTGAATTGCTGGCCTTTGTTCCCAATAGAAAAGGGGATTCCCAAACCTTTCCGAAACTAACTTTGGTGACTTTCGTTTTTTATGCATACTTTAAAATTCTGCATATGCGTTTGATATCAAAATAGGAAACAAAAATCACACCCATTTAACAAGCATACATTTCGCTTATAAGAGGAGTCTTTGATTTTTTTAAAAAATTAATACTAATTCCTTGAAAAAAATTCTTGACTGAAAATCACTTCGCGACTTCGTAAGACCCTTTTGGCGAAATTAACATGCCTATAGGATTAACATTAGGCACATTTTGATTAAATAATTAAATTAAATTTTATACAATCGCTTTCAAAATTCAATAAAATATGCTAATCTTTTAGCTAATGATCGATTATAAATTTGGTTTACAAATTATGAGATTTAGGTGAAAAATAATCAGTTTGAAAATAGAAAAAAATCCCATAGAGTTACCATTGCGAAAATATTCTTTTGTTTTTTAAACAAAACTCTATAAATTTTGTCAGTATATATAAATATATAAGAACACAATGCATGAAGTGGTTGAGAGGGTTGCTTATGCTAGAAATATAAATCGCTGTTTTCCCATTCCTCACGCCAGGACATTAAAAAAAGTGAATATGACTCAGAATTGCTATAATAAATATTACATTAATATAGAAAACTTTAAAAAAATCAATATTAAACATAGAAAGATTACTCAGTGAGTTTATTGTTTAAAAGAAGTGAAGACTATGAAGTGAAGTTTAATTTTTTTTTTTTTTTTGTCTTGTCTAACACAAATATAGCAGTATAAGCAGTGGTTGCAATAAGTTGTTGATTATAAACAGTTATCAAGCAAATTACTAAAGAGAAAAAGGTTCTTTTTAGCATAAAGTGTATTATCACAATACAATGAATTTCATAAACATTCTTTGGGGGAAAATATATATATATATATATATATATATATATATATATATATATATATATATATATATATATATATATATATATATATTCTTTCTTCTTGAAGAAATAAATGTTAGTAGGGGAAATTAGGGAGGAATGGGACAATTTTAACAAAAATATTTTTTACAAATTATGTCTCACTAGTACAAAATTGAAAATTTTCAGAATAACATCTTAAAACAACATATTTAAAATATATAGATTTCGTGATAATAGTTCAAATTTTAAGTTAATAAGCCAATTAAATTAACAAGAAAAATGTCCCATCTCTCTCATGTCAGGGAAGGATGGGACATGTTTTTAAAATGAAAATTCATATTTAATTTTCAAAAATGTCGTGGAAAAATGACAAAGACAGTGTGACATTTACACTCCTTAGTCTTATTGTAAATCACAACATTTATTTTATCTTATATTATACTTTGTAGAATCCAAATCAAATTAAAAACATGGTTGTGCGCGACTAGTGCCGCCAATTATTTTTTGTGAATGTAGCGTTGTAATTATGTCTTATTCATCAAGGATGTAACGATCATTTTCTTACGAGAAGATGAAATTTCCTTTTTCATTTCTCCCCATAAGCCATAAGTAGTATCTTAAAGTTCAAATCTTCCTCATCTTTGCTTTCAACTCTTCGAACATAGTAATAACAGATCTTTTTGTTAATAATCTAACTAAAACAAAATCATTTAAACCTAGATTTGGTTCATCTTTACACTAATCTATTTCTTGTATATTTTCAGGCTCATTTATAGTGATATCAATACTTTCATCCGAGGTGTCATGTAAAAAAATGAAAGTAATTAAAATAATCTTTTAACTTGCAAAATAATAAGTTTTATTGTTACACTATTCATTTCCAAAACAAGATTGTCCTATAAATATAAAATACCACACAATTGCATGTAATTAAACATAATTATTTGGATAGAGATATTTGGGAGGGATGGCACATGCCCCATCCCTCCCTTAGTGCAACATTTCAAAAAATAGGTTTTTACAACAAGCATGTGGATTTTAGGCTTAACTTAACTGTGCATTCATAAAAGATATATTGTTGAGTTCACAAAACGTTAAAAACAATTAAGTTAGCAACAAAGATCGACATTGAAAATTTATACTAAAATTCTGAATAGTTAGTTACTTTTGATATTGCAAAATAGTCTTTTTTAATTCACAAACTCATAGGTGCTTGCAACTAAAAATATTTACAGCAACAAGTATAATGTAATGATTACTTCATCTGGTGGAAGAGTCATAAATTAAAAATAAAGTTTATTTTAAGCATTACTGCAGATGTCCCATCTCTCCCTAATTTCCCTTATCAGATGATTATAAATAATAATAATAATAATAATGAACCAGTTGATCTGTGCAAGACTTTTGCACTGCAAACTTTGAGATTATTTGCTAATATGTTTTTTCACTATTTTTAACTCTTTACAACATAGTTGAAAAGTGTTTATGAATTCGGTTTGTCTGTCTGCGCTCTAACTCAAGTAAACATACTTGGGTTGCCTTGAAATTGATATATGTTATTGGGATTTACTATGGCATGTTTAGTATTGAAAATGACGTGTGTAGCATCTATGGTTATTTTACAGGGACACTCAAAAGAATTCCATTACATTAAAGTCTTTGGAGAAAAATCATTTTTAGCGTATTCTAATGATGCTACACTATTTTAAAGTTCATATTGATATTCAGATATTCAAATTGATACATACCTACAAGGTGCTTACTCTAGAATATGGTGTGCATAGAATGCATCGTTCATTTGCAGGGACATTCAAAAGAATTCCGTTACATTACAGTCTTTGGAGAAAAATCATTTTCAGCATATTTTAATGCTGTTTCACTATTTTAAATACATTCAAATTGATATGTATCACCGAGGTGCACTGCAAGGTGCTTACTGCAGAATATGGTATGCACAGAATGTATCGTTCATTTACAAGAACACTCAAAAGAATTTGGTTACAGTATTGTCCATGAACAATAATTGCTGGTAGCTTGTTTTCAGTTGTGGTACACATTTTTAAATGTAACTACCGTATTTACCCGCGTATACGTCGATCCCGTGTATAAGTCGACCCCCCCACCCCACTTTCCCGATCAAGAAAATTGAATTTTTTTAAATCCTGCGTATAAGTCGACCTACCACTTTTCTGATCAAGAAATTTGATTTTTTTTTAAAATATGTTATTCAAAATCACCTGGGAAAAAAATAAAGTACTAAATATACAACAATAAAGAAACTTATTTATTTATTTATTTATTTTATTATTTTTTTTTTTGTACATTTATTCGAAATTATCTGAAAAAAAAGTACTAAATATACAATAATGAAGATAATAATATACTAAAATAATATACAAAGTTAAACTGATTCAAGGTCCGATTCAGTATCGGACTCGCCAAACAATTCACAAAAATCCTTCGTCATCATCGGCTCATCATGGTACACGCTTTCAATCTCTGTATCGCTACATTCTTCCTTGTTGTTATCACTTTTGAAAATGGCATCATCTTCTGTGACGTCTAGTTCGTTGCTTATGCAGCATTTCTTGAATGATTTTATTATCATTTCGGAAGGAATTTGATTCCACGCATCTTTAACCCACTGGGCAATTAATGCAATGTCGGGCTTTCTAAAATTACCGCCCTTTGGAAATGTTGGACAACGGGATGAAATCCACTCTGCCCAATATTTTCTAACATTTGCTTTGAAGGGCTTATTGAGGCAAACGTCTAGTGGTTGAAGGACAGATGTCAACCTTCCCGGGATTACAGCTACAGTCGTTTTCAGTTCTTTCGTCACTTTATTCACGTTTTCAGAAAAGTGGCCACGAAACGAGTCGTAAAATAAAAAGGAAGGTTTTTTTAAAACAGCTCCCGGTCTTTTACCCCACACAGTTTTAAGCCAGTCGACTGTTCCGTCAGCATCCATCCACCTCTTTTCATGGGCTCGAATCAGCACACCAGATGGAAATGTAACGTTTTTCTTTTAAAAATAATCAATGGATGAAGCTTACTACCGTCGGCCAAACAGGAAAGAACGACCGTAAAACGAGTTTTTTCGTGCCAGTCACCCAATGCTTTTTTCCCCCTTGCAGTTCACTGTTTTATTTTCTAGTAGGTCGAAACACATGGGTGTTTCGTCCATATTTCCTATATGGAAAAGTTCAAAAGAATTCATTTTTCTTTGGTCGATGACGTATTTTTGAAATTTCATAATATTTGCTTCCAAGTCCGATGATAATTTTTGTGCCAGTTTAGTGCGCTGGCGTAAAGTCAAACCATGGCGATTCATAAATCTAGTGCACCAATGTTCTGATGCACGAAACGTGTTTGGAACACCATACTTTTCTTCTTTTGCAAGCTTCACTGCTTGTAAACGTATGGCAGTTCTAGTGACAATAAAACCATTCTGCCAGCACTCTACAACCCAAGCATGCGATACATTTTTGAGTTTTGGAAAGGGCGATTTTCTATGCCGCAAAGCCTTTTTTGATTTTGGGATGTTTTCTAGCTTTGCCTTATTCTTGTGCCAATCACGAATCAATTTTTCGTGAATCCCAAACTGACGAGAAGCAGCAGAGTCTGTTTTTGTTCAACATCTAATTGGAACATTGAAGTAATGATGCTGAACATTTTAACAACTTAATACAGCAGATATACGCACTGGAAACATGAGCTGGATGTGTAAGACTTTAGTGATTAAGTAATTTGAGGAAGCAGGTTTTCTCTTTAAATAGTTTATTCAAATAAAAGTCAGATATAAGAAGAGTCACTGTAACACATATTGGATCAATAATAAAAATGGAAAAACAAACTTTAAGATGAAGTAACTGAACCAGAAATAAACACAAGTATAACTCACTAAACGATGTTTCACAGCATGATGGCAATCTATTAAAATAAATACCAATTACAAAAACAAAACTATTTCCTTATAATGAGGAAGCCTAAGCTTCACTCACGTTCGAGAATCATTCACCTACAACTAGAAAACTTGATTAAACATTAACAATACAGCCTTTATATAGTAGCGAGATCTCATTAAACATTCAAAACAAACTTTCCAGAACATACGGCGAAACGTCATCGCGATATCGATTAAAGCGTAATCGAACGCTGAATCGAATCGCACGCAAGTAGATGCGATCTGCAAAAGCTCTACTTGCGAAAGAAAAACGGGTGAATCGATTAACAATCGCAGATGAGCAAAGTGCCGATGTTAGATATGATATTGTTTATGATAGTGAGTGCCGATATACCGGTGAAAACGAAAGTTTAGCTTTAAGTTAAAGTAAATAAATGAAAGATAAAAAGGAATTTCTAAATTAAACAAAGGTCAAAAGCAAAAGAAAAACGTAAGTAAACGATATTTAAATAATATTTAAATGTTAAAAACATATGTAAAAATGAAATTAAGAAAACGTAATTTAAACTTAGTACTGATTCTGTAGACTCTGCTAGACTCTTCCGCAAAAGAAATAACTTTAAGTTTAAATCCAGCTGCGTATGAATTGTGTTTCTGTTTTCTAATAACTAAATCAGCCATATCAGTAGAAACAAGGAGAAAAAGTGCAGTAAGATAAACGAAGAAATAATGAATAAGTGTACTATCAAGAACACGCAAGATATAACGCGGGTCACGTGTTTTTAGAGTCGCATGTTTCTAGCCACTCGCGAACCATTCAATTGCACATAGGGGTGATACATTCTCGGAATTTTATCTACTGATCTCTCAGAGGCGGGGGGGGGGGGGGGGGGGCTGCTCCAAAGATCTCACATACATTTCCAGTTACTGAAGGAAATTGCTGTAGGGGCAGTTTCAATTCTGCATGTATTTACTTACTGAAGTAAATTTCAGCATATTACGTAGTATAGATACAAATCTATAGATCACATACAGAGCTGCACAAAAGAATTCAGGTAGTTTGTTTTACTTTTGGTAGTAATTGCTGAAATTCGGCTTTCAAATACATTATGCGTTTTCAAAATTGTTTACTAAGTAAACTGTGAAGTTTTGTTATTACAGTATTCTGAATGTGTTGAAAATTGCTTCTTAATCTATGCTTGACACATGATTTTTAGGGTTTTATTCATCTCACAAAACCCTATTACTCTCGCTCCGTTGTCTGTCCGTTACAGAGCTGTTTTCAGAAACTATATAACTTACAGGCATGAAAATTTTTGTACTTATAGCACAAGTATAACTCACTAAACGATGTTTCACAGCATGATGGCAATCTATTAAAATAAATACCAATTACAAAAACAAAACTATTTCCTTATAATGAGGAAGCCTAAGCTTCACTCACGTTCGAGAATCATTCACCTACAACTAGAAAACTTGATTAAACATTAACAATACAGCCAATATGCTCCAAAGATCTCACATACATTTCCAGTTACTGAAGGAAATTGCTGTAGGGACAGTTTCAATTCTGCATGTATTTACTTACTGAAGTAAATTTCAGCATATTATGTAGTATAGATACAAATCTATAGATCACATACAGAGCTGCACAAAAGAATTCAGGTAGTTTGTTTTACTTTTGGTAGTAATTGCTGAAATTCGGCTTTCAAATGCATTATGCGTTTTCAAAATTGTTTACTAAGTAAACTGCGAAGTTTTGTTATTACAGTATTCTGAATGTGTTGAAAATTGCTTCTTAATCTATGCTTGACACATGATTTTTAGGGTTTTATTCATCTCACAAAACCCTATTACTCTCGCTCCGTTGTCTGTCCGTTACAGAGCTGTTTTCAGAAACTATATAACTTACAGCCATGAAAATTTTTGTACTTATAGCACAAGTATAACTCACTAAACGATGTTTCACAGCATGATGGCAATCTATTAAAATAAATACCAATTACAAAAACAAAACTATTTCCTTATAATGAGGAAGCCTAAGCTTCACTCACGTTCGAGAATCATTCACCTACAACTAGAAAACTTGATTAAACATTAACAATACAGCCAATATGCTCCAAAGATCTCACATACATTTCCAGTTACTGAAGGAAATTGCTGTAGGGGCAGTTTCAATTCTGCATGTATTTACTTACTGAAGTAAATTTCAGCATATTATGTAGTATAGATACAAATCTATAGATCACATACAGAGCTGCACAAAAGAATTCAGGTAGTTTGTTTTACTTTTGGTAGTAATTGCTGAAATTCGGCTTTCAAATGCATTATGCGTTTTCAAAATTGTTTACTAAGTAAACTGCGAAGTTTTGTTATTACAGTATTCTGAATGTGTTGAAAATTGCTTCTTAATCTATGCTTGACACATGATTTTTAGGGTTTTATTCATCTCACAAAACACTATTACTCTCGCTCCGTTGTCTGTCCGTTACAGAGCTGTTTTCAGAAACTATATAACTTACAGGCATGAAAATTTTTGTACTTATAGCTATGAAGCTCAAAATATTAAAATTTGAAAAAATCGTATTTTAATATAGAGAGATAAAAAAACAAAATTCTAACAGCCTTTTCCTATTAAATTTAAACATTTTCCATTATAGCAGTAGCCAATAATTAAAAATCCACAATAAAATTCTTTGTACAATAATTAATTTTCTATTGAAACATTTCCACGTGAAAAATGAAAATGAAATAAAAAGTTTCACCAATTAAAAAAAAAGATTAATATGACGTCATATTGGTAATAAAATGGAAATTTTCAAACATTTCTCAATAATACAAGGAGTATGAGTATGTGTAAATACAGAAAGCAACTTAATATGATGTCATTAGAGAATTAAAAATAAAATTAATCTGACGTCATATTGAGAGCTTAGCAGACTTTTTCAAATGTTTGAGAAGATAGTATCAATATGAGTAACAGACAAAGCGAGTAGTTATAATGCCATATGAGTTTGAGGAATGTATTGAATAATGATAAAAGCACGATTATGGAAATATTGACATATTTTAACATTTTGAAGGTCTCTATACAACATGTTTAATTTTGAAATTGTTTTTTTTTATTATCGCGTTTAGTCCACATGATAGATGTTATTATGACAGAGTATAATAGCGGGCTTAGTCCGTTATCGGACGGGTTCAGATTTTCAAAAAAATGAGAAAAATAGACCAGTAATTTTTACTTATAAAAAACATGACTTTTTTTTTTTTTTTTTTTCCCATTGGGAAAATGGTTGTTGCTTTCGATCGAGAATGGACCAAATGATGTTCGCATTTTACTATTTTAACCGTTTTTAACGAAATTCTGTAATTTTAGAAGAATTTTTTAAGCATTTTTAACGAAATTCTGTAACTTTAGAAGAATTTATTTTTGAATAGGCAATAGAAATGCATAAAATCGTTACAAAAATGTTAAAGTTACAAAAAGGATAGATGCAAATTATCAGATATGAAAAATAAAGTAGAAATTTGGTACATTTATGTTATAGCAGCTCCCAAGGATGAAATATTTTTGTTTCTGTTTTCATTAATATATTGTAAATTTGGTACTTTCGTGTTATAGCGGCCGCCCAAGGATGAATCGCCAAGCGACCAAGATTTATCACCAAATTATAAAGCATGTATGACATTATAATAATATATGATATATATATGTATATATATATATACACTATATGGCCATTAATGACCGGCAACTTTCAATTTTGGACATTTTGTCAAATATTTAAAAATATACTTGTCAGATTCTTTTGGAATTTTAGGATTAAAAAGAACAGGTTTGACTTCATATTTATCAATGTCGATTTGATAAAGAGGACAATTAGGGGGCTAAAAAAGTATTAAAGAAAAAAAAAGAATACTTTGGTTCACCCTGTAAAATAAAATGCACGAAATGATCTATCGCTACAGAATATACATAGGCAGACATTGTACAATATGTGTATTCATTTGTGTAAGAATAGCATGTATATATATTAATAGAAATATAGCGATTTTTTTAAAAATTAAAAAAAAATCTTGCATGTTTTTTGCTTATAACATACAGGGTTTTTAACCAAATTTAACGCCAGTTTCAGAAAAATTGACAAAATGTAGTAGAAACAATATAGTGCAATTGGAATATAAATATATTAAATATTTAAGGAAATATGGGCAGTTGTATAAAATAATTTTTATATGTGCATGCGCAAAAGATAACAAGGAACTTTTTGCATAATTTAATAGTCAACTCTATGGAGCAACTTATTAAAAAAATGCAGTCAATTATCATAAAAATTCAGAGCGATATCGGCGTTACAGTGAGCTGTTTTTTTACTTTCTCACTAAAACTCGCTGAATGATAAGGGATTTTCAACAAATTGTCATTTTTTATTTTCATACTATTTTCCAATTTTTAATGATACTTTAGTTCTCTTTGAAAAACTACCCTAACGAGCTTATTCGAACTAAAAAAGAATAATCAAAATCAAAGGATCAGTTCCAAAACTATTATAGCCTGGTGAAATGATGTTTTCCAAGGCAAACTAAATTATCAATAAAAAATGAAATATAGCATAAAAATTAAACATGACAATTTGTGAACAATCCCTTATCATTCAACAAGTTTTAGTGAGAAGCTAAAAACCAGCTCACTCTAACGCCGATATCTCTCTAAATTTTTACAATATTTGACTGATTTTTTTTAATAAGTTGCTCGATAGAGTTGACTATTAAATTATGCAAAAAATTCCTTGTTATCGTTCACGCATACCCAGATAAAAATTATTTTATACAACTGCCCATATTTCCTTAAATATTTAATATATTTATATTCCAATTGCACTATATTATTTCTAATACATTTTGTCAATTTTTCTGAAACTGGAGTTAAATTTGATTAAAAACCCTGTATGTTATAAGCAAAAAACATGCAAGAATTTTTTTTAATTTGTAAAAAAATCGCTATATCTCTATTAATATACATGCTATTCTTACACAAATGAATCCACATATTGTACAATGTCTGCCTATGTATATTCTGTAGCGATAGATCATTTCGTGCATTTTATTTTACAGGGTGAACCAAAGTATTCTTTTTTTTCTTTAATATTTTTTTTAGCCCCCTAATTGTCCTCCTTATCAAATCGACATTGATAAATATGAAGTCAAACCTGTTCTTTTTATCTTTTTAATCCTAAAATTCCAGAAGAATCTGACAAGTATATTTTTAAATATTCGACAAAATGTCTAAAATTGAAAATTGCCGGTCATTAATGGCTATATAATAATGTATATATATATATATATATATATATATATATATATATATACCAGTGGGCCCGGCCCGTGCGAGGATTTCACACTGCAATCTAATATTTTTTATCAATATGTAATATTTATTAGATGCAGGTTTAAAATTCTAAAAAAAAGTAAGAATGAAAATATCTGCAAATAACATTTAGTTTTTAGTCAAGCCAGAATATCATCTAATTTATAAGTTAGAGTAAAAACTAATCCAAGATTGCAAATGGCACGTGCAAGAAAAAAAAATAACAATCGTATATTAACTGCATTAAAGGATGACGTCATCCGCTTTGGGAAAAACATGGGACATAGAAATATAAATCTAAACATTTCAATTTTGCTTTTTAATCATAAATGTAAAATAAACCCATGCTGTGTTTTTTATAATCATTGCTGAGCCTCATATAATGTAGTATTTTATTTTTATGGCAACAGCAATTTGAGTAAAACCTTTCATTTCTTTTATGAAAACAATGCCGATTTAATTTTTAATTATCAGCAAATTTTAATCAAAAAAACATGTTTTAGGAAAATGTATGTGTACTATGTCAGAAGCCTGTTGAAAATCCTTTCATATGGTAACTTATTCGTCGTTCTACGTTTCGTATTTTCTTAGAAAAAGGGATGTTGACAGGAGAAATAATATATATGCGTATATAGGATGCATATATAAGCTTTGCGATGATCTTGGCGAAATCATAACTGCAACCTTGGCATAATCATAATTGTGGGGGCCACTATAACACAAAAGTATGTTTTTTTTTAAAAGCTTTTGGAACATTTTTCAAATGGTTATTGTAATTTCTTAAATTATATTTTTTTTCTTCCTTTTAAAAAAAAAAAAAAAAAAAAAAAAAAAAATTTTTTTGGATTTTTTAAAGAAAGGATAAAGTGTTTTGAAAGGAATATTAAACGAAACCCTTTGTGCGATATTTGATCACACTTACTCACTTGTTCTTTTTGTTTTTTATCAAATAATGTGTTTTAATGAAATGTGAGAGTACTTGGGGCATTTAAGTTGACGAATGTTTTTGATTTTCAATCCCTGGTGAGATCTTGGCATTATCAACAGCCAACCAATTTGGGTATCAATCCATGTAACATTTTGTGAGCTATCATGTTGACAAAAGTGTAATTTTTCATGGGAAGCCAGAGCTGTGCTACAACAATAAAGGTATTTATTTAAGCCGATAAACACCCACAATACCTTAATATGACAAAGTTTTATCAATGGCAAGTGACATGGAAGAAATCAGTCTTATAAAAATATGCATGCGATTTATGTGACAAATATCTTGATAGGTGACCATAAGCTATCATTTAAATAATTCACACAATAATAAATAATTTAAATAATTCAATATAAAGAAAAAGTTTTCTTTTAACTTACATTTGAAAATCTTCTTCAGATATTTCCAAGCTATGCAAGAAAAAAGGGTTGTCATTATCAGTTATCGATATTGACAGAACCTATAAAACAATTAACAGTTTTCAACATAATAAGCAATAAAAATTTTACTTATAAATGAATTTTGTAATAGGATATCTAGAAAATAACCATTAAAATTTTAAATTATATCATTAAAAAAAATCACTGAATAAATGTTAGATAACTTAAAAAATTTCAGTTATATAGTGTTATCAGGGTTTTAATAATAAAAAACCCAACCCATGTGGGATTTTATTAAAAATCCCCTGGATTAAAAAATATACCAAATAATTGGTGCATTTGTAGAAAACATTCATTTAAATGTTAGTTATGAATTAGAAAAATAATTCAAGATTATTTAAAATTCAGAATATTACTGTTTTTAAGGCTGGCAATCAAAAAAGTCACGAAAGCATTACACTGTCCTATGAAATATATTTTTAAAAAGCACAAAATATTATGAAATTTTTTAATGTTCTTGATTAAATACATAATACTAAAAATTGAAAAAATAAGATTCAATCACACATATTTCTAATTAATTTGACTGCATAATCAAACCAAATAAAAGTTTTCAAAGTAAAGTTTAATTCAATAGTACAGTTCATTTGCACCCCACAGCATACAATAGCACATAACTAGTTTTGAGCATTTTTCGGTTCTTAATTGATTTTGGGGTATTGAAAGAATTAGTCCAAAACTGCGAAAACATTCTTTCTATTCCATCAGAACATGAAAAAGTTGTATAATCAATTCTACAACATTAGAAGCTGGACCAGAATTGAAAGATTCACATTTGCTTATAGAGTTGCACCATGTTACAGGATCCATATTTCTCACCCTTGGTAAAAAAAAATAAGACGATGTAATAGTACCACTTCACCTAAAAATGATATTAACAGACTTGCCAAGTTCTGAAAGCCAAAAATCAGGAAATTTTATTTCAGAAATCAGAAGATTATTTTTTCAGTGCAATCTTATTAATTTTTATACGTAAACTTGTTTAGCACAAGTTTAATTTTAAACAAGACTTTGTTATTATTGAAGATTAAGAAGTATATCACATTTTGTTTCTCCATAAACATATAAAATATAGTGAAGATCTTAAATAAGTGTTAATCAGGACAAATTATTGATAATCATAAACATACCCACAGTAACAGTCAAAAAGCCTTAAAGATTAATCACTTATAATGAATCTAAGTGTAGTTTTGCACATAAAATACAACTGGTCAATCATACTAAAGAACAAGTACACTCGTATGGCAATTTTCATCCCTGAATTGCAGCACATCTCATGGTACAATAATAGAATATTGAAAAATTTGAGAAATCAGGAAAAATACGTCAAAAATCAGGAGTAGGGGGAAAACATGTGAAAATCAGGAGACTTGGCAAGTCTGTATTAAGAATCTTAAACAACCATAAATTCTTTGTTCAACCCAAACACAAGCACTTTCACTTTGAAAGCCAGATAAACTTTAGCCCTTATACATTGCAGTAAAATTTCCTTCATTATTGGCAGCTATATAGAACATGTATCAGCAAGTGAAAAACTATCTTTTTGTGAGGTTTATTGTCTAATAGCAACTGGCTGAAGCACTGAGAATAGATCCTTGCATTATTTAAACACATTGTAATCATTAATTAATCGACAAATGTCAACATCAATTTTCTCTTAATACTTTCTAAAATCTGTCTATAAAACGGCCTAGTCTTTAAAAAATTATAAATACATGCAAGCTGACAGTTCCATCTTGTGTCTCTAGGTAATGGAGGTTTTAAAGATTCGGAGTATTCTTTAAACAAACCTGCTGGAAAATAATAATTTCTAATATATTTTTGGAACTTTATGACTTACTTCATAATTGTTTCTGGAATAAGTCTGGAAATAATTGGTCTAAGTTCCACCAGTGAGCTGAACATCCATATAAGAACAGGTCATTTTCATTGTCTGTCAAAAGTTCTCCCCCCCCCCCATAACGTTTGCTTTATCTGTAACAACTGCTTTGACATTCTTAATTGCATTTTCAATTTAAAAATGCAATTGAATTTATGTTTATGAAAATCTGCATTTTTCATAGCAGCAACAGCTCAATGGCACTAAGAAAGTAAGCCTTATCTTCAGTGTAAATACAGGTTGCTATAACTGATTTGTTGTTATTGTTGCCCCAGCCATCTTCTACCAAAGTAACCCCCCCCCCCCACCAGCCATCTTCTACCAAACTAACCCCCCCCCCCCCACCAGCCATCTTCTACCAAACTAACACCCCACCCACCCACCCCCTCCCCTTTATCAGTTGCTTTTTCAATTTCTGTAGAAACTTTATCAATCAGAGAATCAGACAATGTTTTCTGGTAGAGACAGAACATCCAAGCCATAATGCAGAGACCATACTTTGGAATGTCAGGTGTTCTACAACATTGAAAGGAATATTGTTAGCATAGAAGAATTTTGCAAATAAGGTGTCCAATTTATGTGCTGCACCTTTACATGTTTTTACATACATATATAAAAAGGTGTTATACTTTATTTTCTCGCTTAGTATTCAAGTTCAGTGTCATCAACCTCATCATCTCTATAACTCAAACTAGCTGATTCTTTCAAGCACTGAGCAATATGAGTTTTCATTCTATCTGCATGATTTACGCATAATTTCCGTCTCCACCGCCGATCGACGATTGAGATTTTTACGCTTTCTGATTATTTGTAAAAGCAAACGCTTCTTAAGGCATTTCCGGTATTTTGGAGGATTATGAAGATATAATATAAGAAATTAATATATTTTATTAGATTATATAGAAATATTAGATTATATAGGGATTAGATATATAGAAATTAATTAGATTATATTATTATGATATTTATTATATTACAGTTATAAATTAATTAGATTATATAGAAATTAATGGATATTATATAAGAAACCAAGTTCAACCGGAAATGACTTAAGAAGTGTTCGGTTTAACAACTAACCAGAAAGCATGATAATCGCAATCGTCTATCCGCGGTGGACAGGGAAATTATGCATGATTTGCTCTAACATTTCCAAATAAGTTTTAGGCTTTGTATAATATTTTTCATTAATTTCTATTTGAAGGAAATGTTGCCACACTAAATCTGTAAGTATGCCAACATGAATCATGCTTTCTTTTTTAAATCAATTTAATTTTCTATATTGATGAAATATAAAAAAATTTAGGACCTGATTTGACTAACTGAAAAAAATAAATTTAACTTTATTTAATACAGAGATAAGCCACACAGGATCTACTGGTTGAAAGGTATTCTAACAAAAGAATGCAAAAGTTTCACAGTTAACAGGTGACTCTTCATCTTGAATAAAAGGACGATGGGGTTTAGGACATAGACCAAAGTTAGAATTAGGGATGAACTGGATATGGATTTTGCCGGACATTGGCTATCCAAAGCTCCTTTGTCTGCCGGAGACAGATATCTGGCACTAGATATGCTTTTAGTTATGGTATATGCTAATTTATTTCATTATAAAATGCCATCTCAGAACAATAAATTACAAACATGTTTCACACATCATTAAAACACTTTAAATATATTGAAACATAATTTACAAAAACTATCTCTTTAAATATATGTATATTATTAATAATATATAAAAAATGTAATTTAAACATTAAAATATTCAATTTATTTGTACAATGCTGACAGAAGTAAACAAATTTCAACTATAACACATTTATTAATATACACCTATATCCTATAATTGTAAAGTATTTTCACAAATAAATACATACTTTTCTTTTTTCTTTCTTTTTTTTTTATTTAAGAATAAAATATCTACTAATATGGTTGAAGAGTTATTTTCTTCAAACATGGATTTAGTTGATGTCTTTTTTCTGTTTCAATTATTTAATACTGTTTTACTTTAAGTCACATTTAGTTTCATTTTAAGTTAAATTACTTTTGGAGATTTATAAGTAAAAAGAAAATTACTTTTAATTTTAAATACAGTAAACTCCCGACTATCCAGCCTAATTTGGCAGAAGGGTAGGCCGGATAACAAAAAAGCTGTATATGCTGGAGTTCTATAAATATTTACTCACTTTTTGCCCTCCCACCGCCATGATATTAAAAACATATTACACATTTTAAGATGCATTTTATACGTACAGTACATACAGTTTCAAAATAAGCAAAACATTAATGTAAAACGTAAGCATAATTCGTAAAAAAATTAGTAAATCTTATTTTACTGTTTATTAATAAATGATTGCACAAATATGAAAAGTTATGCATAAGATAAAAGAATCAAAACTTACAGTTTTTAGTTTTTAAAAATGTCCTTGATAGATAACGGCTTCTCCCTGTTAGGCCTCTTCCAAGACGCAATGTCCCCCCATTTACGCAAGCAGATGATATCAGCTGGCGTCGCTTCCTTCTGCTGACTAATGTACTGCAGTCAATCGTCTTAAACCCTTTCGAATCTGGAATGAGATTTTTTCCTGCCATTCTCTTCTTTTTTTCTTCTGCTACTTTTCCCTGTGTCACCATTTCTACAATATTGTTGTCAGTTAATTCATTAACTTCGTCGTTTGCCATCCATTCTGTAATGTCCTCTGCATTGACATCGCCAGAGTCCAGTATATTTTTCAGTAACGAAAGAAGCTTATCATTCTCATCTTCCACTTCAGTTTCCCACGCGAGTTTATGTCCACCTTTATGGTCCAAAAAAATTTTCCTAGACCTTGCAATTACTATGTTTGTAATTTCTTCCCATGCTTCTGCCACCCACCTCATGACATCTAGCAAGTCTTTTCCAGAGTGGTTATGTAGTCTTCATTATTATCAATCGCTTATATCAATGAACGGAGAAGATACCAGATACTTTATCTTTCAAGGACGCCCTGGTCCATCGGCTGACAAATAGCCATCACATTGGGTGGTAAAAATTCAGCTTTGATGTCTCCATCTGCAAGTTCATCAATGCACGGATGCGAAGGTGCATTGTCCAGAATTAGCAGAGCTTTTCTCGGCAAATTGTTGTCTTTCAAATGTTTTTCTACAGTCAGTACGAATTCATTTTGAAACCAGCTTTTAAAGATTTCTGAATTCATTCATGCTTTCTTTTGATGCGTGTAATATAGGGGTAGTGATTCCTGATTTGTCAGTTTTTTGAAAGCTCTAGGTCTATTTGAGTTTCCTATTAAAGTCAACCCAAGCTTTTTGTTGCTGGTTGCATTACGGTAAGCCAATATGGTGACTCGTTCTTTGATTTTCTTGTATCCCACAGCAGCGGCTTCTTTCTTTGATGCAAGCATTTTTGTAGGGAGCATCTTATAATTTAAACCTGTCTCATCACAGTTATACAACTGCTCCCGAGAAATTTCCACCTGTTGAATAAGCTTAGCAAGATATTCTTTGAACAAAGGTAGAACCTCTTTATTGACAAATAAAACCTCCCCACTTATGGTAATCTGGCAAATACTGAATCGTATTTTAAAGCAAACTCAGCGCCTTTCACTGGCAGTAAATTATGAATCTTCTCCTTCTAGTAGTCTCCTTCTAATAGTCTGAAAAATCACAAAGCTTTTTCCTGCAATAACTTCCCAGTAACAGGCAAGCCATTTCCTCTTAAGTGTTGATGCCACAAAAATAAAGCTTCCTCAACTACTTTACGCTTACCTTTCAGCATGTTTTTTCTTTTTTTCATTCCACTTCCACTGGCTTGGGCAGCACACTACTTTTCAATTTCTGCTCGATTTTTCTTCCAGTCACCCACTGTACTTTTACAAACTCCTAACTCCGAATCAATAGTTTTTTCTGTTACCCCAGACTGCAGTAGCAGCATAGTTTCTCCTCCATAGTCACTACAACCTTCTTTTGTTTATCATCCATTTCGTTAATCTTCAATATATAAACACAAAGCACACCAAAAGACCATACGAACGTTATCAGGATCAGCGGCAAATAACGTCCACACTTGTTACATCCAAAGCACAACTGACAAAACAGGTTATCAAGACTTTAACCCCTCCTCCTCCCTTCCTGTCTGTTGTTACTCTGTTACTGCATTCTGCAATCCCTTCTTGTTATGAGTCAACATTTTCCCATGGATGGGAACCTGAAAGTCTTGGCCACTTGCAACATTTCTCATTTTTTTACTAGGCCGGATAGTCGGGATCGGAAGTTTACTGTATTTATAATGAAGTTATACTTTCCCTTGTAGTTTTATACAGGTATGAAACAGAATTTCAGGCTATGTATGAAAATTTCCTTTATTAAAAACTAGCTGACCCACCTGGTTTAGAACGGACCCATGATAATAACCTTAAACAGAGCTCAAGTTTGAATGATTTTTTAAAGAAGCTGCACCAAGTGCCTCAAGAAGGATATTAATATTCAAAATTGGTTGTAGCTGAGGTCCGAGAAATTTTTTTGTCTTTTATGGCACAAAAAGTTCAAGGGCTTCGGACCGGGATGCAGGGTTCTAACTGGAATGTAGAAATAAGGGAATAACTAAATAGAGAAAAGGCCCCAAAAACGAAGAAGATCGGATTATAAGGAGGCAAGTTATTAACAATTTAGGAAACAAAAACTTCAAGGGGCATTGTACCGAGCCCCAGGGGGCTAGGGTCTTAACTGGAATGTAGAAATGGGGGAATAACTAAATGGAGAAATGGGCCCTAAAAACAAAGAAGATCGGATAAAAAGGGGGCAAGTTTTTACAAAAACTTAAAGAGTACCCGAGTCTTGTCAGAGAAATTTTTTTGTCATTCATGTAGTAGCTGGAAGTCCTATGAAGTTGTTAGAAAAACAAGTTAGAAATCGTATGTCAAACGTGACAATGAGGTGCGTTAGTACCAGGGCTGCGGAGTCGGAGTTAGGCCTATTTTTGGACAAAAGAGTCAGAGTCGGAGTCACTAAGAAACAGGCTGACTCCGACTCCAACTTGTTTTTTAGACAGTTTGAAGTGAAATTAAACCAATTCTATGTAATTTTAAATTTATAAACTGAATTATTATTTTTATATTTGGACTATATATACAAGGAAACCCGGGTTAAACAGGTCCAATATACTGTCCAGTTTACAGTGTATGTGAAAACTGCTTTTAATTGAAATCTCTAGTTTATACTTTATATTAGTATGCAGTACTTTTTCTCGGTTTTTGGGGATGCAAAAATTGGAAGTTTCTGCTCTTTTTGGAGTCCACAGAATCCGAAATATCATTGTAATAGAAAATTTTCCCCTTTTGTTTTCTTGTTTCCTTCAGATTCTTCAGGTCTGTGGACCAGGAGTAATGCTGAAATTGTAGTAAATTTTCTCCCCTTTTATTCAAGTGCATCGAACACCCCCCCCCCCCCTCACAAAAAAAATTTTATATATTTTTTTTCCTGAGTCTGCAGTACTCAAAATAATGATGAAATAGTGAAATTTTAGTTATCTTTCTTCTTTCGATATTCAGGTTTTACAGACCCGAAATAAAGCCAAAATTATAAAGTTAATGCAGGAAATACAAAATTTTCCTCTTTATTTTTCTTCCCTTACATCAGAATTTTTCAGGGTCTGAAAGACACAATAACTCCAAAATTACAACATTTTGCATTTTCTTTTCCAAGTCAACGGGATCTGAAATAGTAAAATTTTTCATTTTATTTACTTCTTTAGATTTCAATATTTGGATTTTTCGGGTCTGCAGGACCCAAAATTGTACAATTAATAATGCTGAAAATATAAAATTTCTGCCCCTTTTTTACGAAGACATGAGAACAGAATTAATGCTAAAATAGTAAAATTTTCATTTTTATTTTTCTTGCATTCCCCCGTAATTTTTCGGGTTCTGGAGACCCCAAATGATGCTTAAATTGTAAAATTTTCGCCTCCTATTTTTGGGGTCTGCAGGAATAGATATAAAAACAAAATTAAACATTCTTTCACCCATATTTTGGTGAAACTTTTTAAACTAAAATACTGTCAGAAGTTTGCCGCTGCAGTAAATGAATCCTAGTCTCGGCTACCTATCACAGCGTATACCCAAAATTCATCCAAGAATATACACATCATATACTTCAAGGTCAAACAGGAATGTAACAGCAGGTTGCAGTGTTGCCAGTTGAGATTTTTTAATTCTGATTGCTTGATTGCTCCATTTTTTTAAATAGTAATATTTCCTTTATTTAATGTCAAATTTAATAAAGCGACTATTACTATTTCTAAACAAATGACAGCAATAAGCAATCTGAATAATAGGAATCAACAGGCAATACTAGTACTTTAGACGCCCCGGAGTCGGAGTCGGATCCTTTAAAATTTCAGGAGTCGGAGTCGGAGTCGGTCATTTTTCTCACCGATTCCGCAACCCTGGTTAGTACCCCCAAAGCAGCTTAAAAATATGCTTAAAAGTGCGACGTACGTCGCAGAACAATGGCCTTCCCTGCAGAACATTTCAAATTATCATTTTCAAGAAAAATATCCATTCAATCGAAGGAAAATTGTGAAATTCGTCACTCAATGGCCAGGGATAAAATATCAAAATTCTTTAATCGTACATTTAAAAAGATTGCAGAATTGATCAATGGGTTGTGAAAAAATCTTGCGCAGTACGATAGTCAATCATGGAGAACAAATCATGAAATTCTTCAGCCTGTTGTGCAAAAACATGCAAAATTTGATGAACAGTCACGGAAAAACATCCACGGTTTTCGCCAATCGGTCGCAGGTAAAAAACACTGCAAAATTCATGATTTTTGTTTTTCGCGACTGTTCGTCTATATTTACAATTTGTCTACGAACATTTCAACGAAATTTAAAAAATGGAAAAAATTGGAAATTCATCAAACCAATCACTTGCAAGAAAAACAGTAAAAAATTGCCAATTGATAAAAAGAAAATTTAATGAAATTTGCTATCAGTCGCATGTAAAAAAAACTCTAAAATCGTCAGGAAAATCACTAAATTTTTCTATCAGTCGTGGAAAAAATTTCCACGATTTTTTCCAATCTCTCGAAAGAAAAAGTTGTAATTATTGCTGTCGGGAGCAGTAAGAGAGTGGACTGTAGAAAATTTTAATTATTTATTTAATTAATTGCCAAGGGGCAAGTGAAGTTTCGTTTAACTTCTGGTTTGAGCGCAAGGGCACTCGTAACATGAGATGCTGCTCGTTTGAGAACGAAGCTCAACTGACGGTTTTACAATTTATCAGCTAGGTGGCGCTGATCTATTAAGCAAACTTCGGGAGCGCACATACCGGCCCCCATTGAAGTATTCTAATAGTTCAATGAGATACAACAAATGAATATACAATAACATACAATGAATTATTAATTAATGGCTACACATTATGTACTAATATATAATACAATGATAAGAAATAATAAATTCAATAGATAAATGCTAAGATTAATTGATATTATCGTTATCTACAATAGGTAAAATACATATGTTAGAAATACTTCTTTTGTAAAGTCCAGATGGAGTACGAACTACTACAACTCTGACATTATCATCATTTCCTTTTATTATTTCTGAAATTCGACCTATTATCCATTTACAAACTGGTAGGTCACCATCCTTTACAAGAACCATCATACCTGGTGCAACGTTTTCTTTTTTAAAAAACCATTTGGACCTCTGCTGTAAATGGCTTAAATAGGAATTGGTCCAATTTTTCCATATGAGTTGCACGATTTTTTGAGTTTTCTGCCATCGGTCGAGCAAGTTTTCCTTTTCATTTATTAAATTTGGCTCAGGTAGAGCATTGATTGGTCTTCCAATAAGGAAATGACCTGGGGTCAAAACTTCATAGTCTTCTAGATCAGAGGACAGTGGGGAAAGAGGGCGAGAATTAAGAATACCTTCAATTTGTGTAGTAATTGTCAAAAATTCTTCTAAAGTTAATTTCATAACACCAATAGATCTTTTTAGGTGATATTTGAACTGTCCGACACCCTTCTCCCAGAGACCTCCAAAATTTGGTGAACGAGGGGGTAGAAATTTCCAGAGAACTTGCTTGGATGAGAGGAATTTTGATACATCATCATTATTTTTATTTATAGAATTTAATAATTTTTTCAATTCTCTAGATGCTCCAACAAAGTTGGATGCATTGTCACATGAGATAGTACTACTTTTGCCTCTGCGAGCAAAGAATCTTTTTAGAGTTGCAATTAATGCATTAGAAGTTAAATCAGAAAGCAACTCTAAATGCACTGCCTTTGTCACCATGCATATGAAAATTGCTACATAAACCTTATTAAACATTCCCTTTCTTTGGTTGCGATATTTAATCAAAAATGGACCACATAGATCAAGTCCTGCATTAGAAAAGGTTGGACCTTGGATTACTCTCTCAGGGGGTAAATTACCCATGATTTGATTGACAATTGTAGGTTTTATTTTGAAACATTGAACACAATCGTGAACAACTTGACGAGCAATGTTTCTTCCGTTAATAGGCCAAAATAATTGTCTTACAGTATTCAATAGTCCTTGAGGACCAACATGTAAGTCTCTTTTATGATAGTAAATAAAGATGATTTCTGTTAATTTACTACCTGGGGGTAAAATAATTTGGTGAGATCGGTCATAGCTTAAATTTGAGTTGGCTAAACGACCACCTACTCTTAATAGATCATCTTGATCTAGAAATGGATTTAAGAACCTTAACTTACTTTTTATAGGGACAGACATGCCCTTTTTCAATGCCGAAATTTCTGTTGAGAAATACTCACCTTGAATCTTTTTCAGCAATACATTTCTGGCAAATTTTATTTCCTCCAACATTAAGTGATTTTTAAGTTTAACATTATTCTTGCAGTTGTTAAAAAACCTGAAAATAAACGCTAATACTCTTATTAGTTTCACATAACTGTTTGAAATATTAAGAAAAGAGTTAATAAAGTCATTTTTTATAACTGAAGTTAAGACCGGAACTGACTTTAGTTCCTTTAAAAAGAGTTCATCATTTTTGTGAGAGTCATTTTGAGGAAAAAGTTCACTAATGTCCTTTTTCAGGAAATCGGGGCCTTCCCACCACAGTTTGTTGGTTGAAAGGGACGTAGCATCTTGACCTCTGGATAACGCATCAGATGGATTAAGTTTTGAAGGAACGTATCTCCACTCATAGTTTTTTGACAGTTCTTGAATCTGAGAGATTCGATTGCCCACAAAGGTTTTAAGGAGATGAGGTGAAGTTTCTATCCAGGCTAAGGAAATGGTGGAGTCTGACCAAAGTATGACCTTGTCAAATTTAAGCTTTAGTGCTTTTACTACTCTTTGAGTAAGTTGGCACATTAACAAACACGCTGACAGTTCGAGTCGCGGGATGCTGAGAGTTTTAATTGGGGCAACTCTGCTTTTGCTGCAAATGAGATGAGAAGCAGGAGAACAAGAGTTCGATACTGATTGGAGATAAAGAGACGCTCCGTAAGCCTTTCACTAGCATCAGCAAAGCCGTGCAAGATTATAGTCGATACATCTTTAATGAGAATGCATCTAGGTATCTTGAATGATTCTATCAAAACAAGTGAATTAAGGAACTTGTCCCATGCTTGAGCAACAGGAAGTGGAATGTTATCATTCCAGTCACACTTCAGTAACCACAGTTTTTGCATAAAGATTTTAGCATGGCAAATTACCGGCCCAAGTAACCCTAAAGGGTCGAAGAGTCTGGCAATTTGACTTAAAACTTCGCGTTTTGTATAGTTAGCACTTCTGTTGACAATCACCGTAAATTTAAAAGTGTCACTACTGCAGTCCCAAAGGATTCCGAGAGTTTTTGATGAAGTATATTCGGAATTTTGGTTAAACGGAAAAACTTGAGAACCAGGAGTTATTTCTTCAACAACATTAGATTGCCATTTATGTAAAGATATCTGGCCTCTTTTGAAGAGATCTGTCAATTGTTCTTTAATTTCGTTAAATTCCGCAATGTCTGAAGACCCAGAAAGGCAATCATCCATGTACATATCGCTCATTACGACCTTAGCTGCTAATGGAAAATTGGTTGCTTCATCTGTTGCTAACTGCTGGAGAACTCTAGTGGCGAGGAATGGACTACTTGCACAGCCATATGTAACTGTTTTCAGGGTATAGATTCTGTCCGGTTTTTCCCTCCCCTCTCTCCACAATATTTTTTGGTATCTAGTATGCAACGGATTTACTTCTATTTGTCGAAACATTTTATTTACATCAACAGTAAATGCGAAAATATTTTTCCTAAAACGGATCATAATCGCAAAAAGATCATCCTGTATTAATCTTCCTTTAAACAATAAATCGTTTAGAGACTTTCCATTACTAGTTTTACAACTCCCATCAAAAACAACCCTTAATTTAGTTGTAGTACTTGACGGTCGCAAAACACCGTGATGAGGGAAAAAATATCCTGCATCAGGATTTGTGTCATCAGACATTTCCTCCATGTGTCCCAATGTAGCGTATTCTCTTAGAAATTCTATGTATAATTCCCTTAATTTGGGATCTCGCTCTAAATGTTTCCATAACTGATTTAATCTTTTAGTAGCAATTTGTTTGGAATCTCCCAAAGAATTATCTAACATTTGCGATTTAAAGGGTAATTCAACTACGTACCTACCGTCCGGTTTTCGGTAATGAGTTTTTAAAAAATGTTCATTACAGTAATTTAACTCCTCACTAACTAAGGGTTTTACTTCACTTACCTGATCTAATTCCCAAAAGGAGCTTATTTCTTTTTCTAATTTCTTAGATTCTGTTATCAAGAAACAAGAATCAGAAGATTCCTTTAAATTCGAGATCGAATTGTAAACAGCGCCTGATATAACATGTCCAAAAATTGTTTCTACTAACATTAATTGAGAATCATCCATTTTAATTTTATTCGATCCTATTAATTCATAAAATAGCTCGGCTCCAATAATCGCGTGTACACGTTTCGGTTTATTCCAGTTATCATCCGCTAAAATTATATTCGCCGGCAATTTTAATTTTGACGCGTCTACATATGACGGGGGAAGCTCGGCAATTTTCGGGACAACTACCATATCTAATTGATAAGATTTAGTTTTGCTTTCATTCGTTAATTCTGTACTAATAAATGATTTAGCGTTTAAGCATAAATCGTTAAGTCCGGAAATCGGAATATGAGTTTTTTGTTTACGCAATCCTAACACGTTTGCTGCATATGCACTTAATAAATGTGAGCTAGAACAACTGTCTAATGCTGCAATTAATGGTTTAAATTCCCCAGTACAATCCTTCAAATATATTACAGCTGTATTTAAAATCACACAAGATTTATCTGTTTTATTTTCCTTCGCGAAAAATGTTTGATTATCGAGAGAGGGGGAGGAAGAAATCCGGCGTCCGTCTGTCTCCTCCAACGGTCGATTTGTTTTGTTATTTTGATTAATTGGATGTAATAGAGTGCTGTGTTCTTTGCTGTTACAAGAAAAACAGCTGTACTTTGATACACAGGGATTAGGCAAATGATTATTTAAACATGAAGGACATAAATTGTTATTTTTTACAATTTCTGTTCTTTTTGTCACATCCATTAATTTAAATTTATCGCATCTATATAAGGAGTGCTTATCCGCACAACCTAACAAGCAACTTTTTCCATGTTTTGCTTTAGTTAAAAATGTTTTTTCATTATTTGGCTTAGCGCCAGATTTCCAACTGTACAGAATCTTTCTATTTTCTTTAGGCAGAAAAGTATTTTGAAGAATTCTAGCTCTTTCTTCCAAAAAACTTAAAAAGTTATCTAGTTTAGGAATTTCATTTTTAATTAATTTCATTTCGAAACATTTCTTTATTTCTGGATCCAGTTTTTGAAACAGTATATGCATTATTAAAGCATCTGACAGCTCGTTTGATTCAAACTCGAGTAATTTTAATGCACGCAAATTACATTTAGTATTATCAATTAATTGCATTAAATGGTTAGGAGAGTCTGGTACCTTTGATAAATTTAATAATTTAATAATATGACAATCAATAACTGCCCGTTTGTTTTCGTATCTTTCTTCTAAAGAAGACCAAAGAGATTCATAAGTATCTTGTGCTGACTCGAGCCTTTTGGCTTCACCCTTTAGACAGCCCTTTAAATAGCATAGCTGCTGAGTTGAATTTAGATTTTTATTATTGCCTATAATTGACATAAATTGAGTCTTAAAATTTTGAAACTCATCATATTTTCCTGAGAAACTAGGTAGAGGTAAGTCAGGTATTTTAAAGTTAGTCGTGACAGTCAAATTATCTTTTTTAACATTAGAACATTCTAATTTAGATATAAATATATTAAGCTTTACCTCTGATTCTTCCAGTTCATCTTCGAGCTGAGACGTTATATCCAAAGAATCCTTTAATTCCACATCTTCTGGAAGCTGTGTATAGGCATATATGAGTTCACGCAATGACGTTTTGAGTTCTGAGATTGAGATTCGTTTAGCTTCCAATCGTAACGAATGTTCTTTCTTTTGTTGTTGATCTTTTTCTTCTGTGAGTACGTATTCACTAACGAATTTTGTTATTTTGTTAAGCTTTGTTTTTAACACGCCGCGTTGGCGATTTAAAGCTGTTAAATTACTCATTTACACTGTGCTCCGGCTCGACGGACCATATGTCGGGAGCAGTAAGAGAGTGGACTGTAGAAAATTTTAATTATTTATTTAATTAATTGCCAAGGCGCAAGTGAAGTTTCGTTTAACTTCTGGTTTGAGCGCAAGGGCACTCGTAACATGAGATGCTGCTCGTTTGAGAACGAAGCTCAACTGACGGTTTTACAATTTATCAGCTAGGTGGCGCTGATCTATTAAGCAAACTTCGGGAGCGCACAATTGCCAATCAGTCGTGTGTAAAAATCAGGAAATTCGTGCATCAGTTGCATGGGAAAAACTATGAATTTCGCCAATCGGTCCAAAAAAAATATTGCAAAATTCGCCTATCGGTTGAAGTTGAAAAACCCAAAATTCGTCAGTGAATTGTTGAAGGCAGTGTTGAATCCAGGGGGTGGCCCGGGGGGGAATGTCCCCCCCGGAAGATTTGAAATTTTATGCTTTCAATGGTCAAAATGTGTAATTCCCCCCCCCCCCCCCGGAACTCTATAATGTCCCCCCCGGAGCCACATAAATCCCTCCCGGAGAAAAGTGTCTGAATTCAACAGGTTGAAGGTATCTCAACTCTTCAATCAGTCGTAGGAAAAAAATATTATGAAATTCGACAATTGGGTCCAAGAAAAAAACACGAATTTCGCAAGTTGACGTACGAAAAAATCGGCAATATTGCAAAAATCGTCAATCGATTGTCGGAAGAAACCACAAAATTCATTATTCGATCAGGTAAAATCGCAAAATTCGCCATTAGTTTCTTTCATGTGTGTATATCAGCATTTTACAAAATGGCTTTTACATGTCTAAAAAAGATGCAATTGCACTTCTTAAACTAACCCTGTGTCTTCATTTTTTATTCCCGCAGAACATTTTTTATCAACTGAAGTTCGTTGCAGAACATTGCAAAGTATTTTGCTTTGGGGGGGGTTAGAGTACTATAATTAGTTTCAGTGAAATGAATTATATCATCTGTTATTAGATATGATTTATCTCGTAATAAAATAAGTACATTTTAAATTGACAACATTTTATCTTTTGTTGACATTTACTGAAAATTCCAATAGGAAACTTAAGCCTAGCTTTGAAAATTTCAGAACTTGAAATCCATATTTAGACTCTTTTTCCACTTAATATCTATTTCTCATGAAACATCTATCCAAAAAATTGTCGGTAGATTATGATTGCTTTAAGTACACAATTTTAGTATAAAAATTCGGTTTTTAAATTCAGTAATACGGAAGTAATATGACTCCATCTTAAATATGATGTAATCACCATGGCAACCTAGAAACATTACCTATCATGGGATATCATTGAATTAAGTATGGATGATAGGATTTAATAGAATGAAGAATGTGACTATAACTTGGTCATAGAGGTTATAAAATGTCATATATGACTATGATGTCATGCATGTCAGATAACTTGGCGATACATCTCGGTCGCTTGACGATTAATCCTTGGAAGCTGCTATAACAAGAAAGTACCAATTTTTAAAAAATTCAAATTAGTTAAATATTTTTATTAATATCTTTTAAAGCATGTGTATTTTTACTTATCTAATACAATTACCTTTCTGGTTACTTATTTTTCAGGCATGTAAAAATTTGTCCATTTCTTTTCATGGGACAAAATCTTTTTGCAGTTCTTTTGCTCAAAATAAGTTTTGATTTGATTTTCATAAAATTTGAAATGACTCGACAAAATTTTGCATTGATTATATATATTAAATTTCAAACCATTCAGTTAGGTAGTTTTTGCGCTGTTATATGCAGACAGATGGACGGACAGACCAAATGACGACTATAGGTGCTACGTATTTATATAATTACGAACACACATGAAAAGCTAGTGAATCGAACGATTTTTAAGGGAGCTATTGTAGAGGTCCTAAAAGAGGCCAACTGATAGTTTTTAGCAGTGCCCCGAGAAGAAAACATCTTAAAAATTTCAAAATACTTACAATTTTAGATGTTCAATTAGTCGAAATTAAGCATAAGGTATCAAGTATAAGACAAAATTAGCACTCGCCACTTGCAAATCGGAGAGTAATACGGAAAATTTGGCGATTAACTTTATTGCCACCAGTGGCCAAACCTAATAGTCACACTCGCCAGTTGCAATGATTGAATGGAAAATATGATTTTTTTCCAGAAACCATTTGACAAATTTCGCAATTTTTTCTCGAAACCATTTGACGAAAACTGCGATTTTCCCCCACAATCGTTTGATGAATTTCATGATTTTTTGAGCGACAGATGAAATTAATTTTTTCCATGTAATAATTTGACAAAATTAGAGATTTTTTTTTTTTTTTTTTTTTTTGCGATTGTTTAACGAATTTATGATTTTTTTCTACGATTGTTTGTCGAATTGCACACCTTTTCTACAATCGTTTGACAAATTTTGCACTTTTTTTGTGATTTTTTTTTTTTTTTCAATTTTGTTAATAGTTAGAAAAAGTACAATTTTTTATCACGTATTTGTAGATTTGTTACTGGCTAGTGGCCAGTGAGTAAAAAAGGTAATTTTGACCTGTAGTATAAATTAATCATTAGAATAAAATTTTTAAAAAATGCTTAAAAAATTGGGCCGCAGGAACCAATAAAATTATGAGGGTAGTGGCCCGGGGAAAGGCGTTTAAGACTCACCTTTAAAGTTATGCACTGAGAGAGAGACACAATTAAGGGGAGAAGGTGAAAAATGCATGGCACACAATAATTTCAAGGGGCCCTGAGTGCCAGGGTTCTAACTGGAATGCAGAAATGGGGGAATAACTAAATGGAGAAAAGGCCCCAAAACGAAGATCGGATCAAAAGGAAGCAAGTTATTAAAAATTTAAGGAACAAAAACTTCAAGGGGCCTTGTACTGGGCCCCAGGGGTCTAGAGTCTTAATTGGAATGTAGAAATGGGGGAATAACGAAATGGAGAAATGAGCCCTAAAAACAAAGAAGATTGGATAAAAAGGGGGCAAGTTATTAACAATTTAGAGCACAAAAACTTCAACAGGGCCCCCATATCAGACCCCAGGGTCTTAACTGAAATGCCGAAATGGGGGGATAGCTAAATGGAGAAATGACCCCAAAAACGAAGAAGATCGGATAAAAAAGAGGCAAGTTATTAACAATTAAAAGCACAAAAACATAAAGGGGCCTGGGTCAGAAAAAAATTAAAAGTCTGAGCCTCAGTTGCATCAGGACCTGCCTTGGAATGTCCTCATCCAAATTTTCAGACTTCTGCATGTGCAGTAGATTTAGGTAGCCAACGCACACACACAGAGCGAAGCTTTCTTTTATTAGTATAGATAATAAGTAAAAGTTTTTTTAACATACAAGTTAAAAAACAAAAATAAAAATAGGTCTATTTAATTATTTAACTTAAAAGAAAATTAATAAAGTCATACTTTAATAAACAACTTCAAATTTTATTTTACAATCTGAAAGTAAGGGTACAATTTTCTAAAAGATGTAGACGTAAATTCTTAAATGTATTATAAAGAATTCCAATATCTATATTAGGAAAACTGACATTTCTTTAAACTTTTGAGAGTTAGGACCTTTTACACATGGATAGGGAACTTACTATATTTCATACTAGCTAACCCGCCCGGCGTTGCCCAGACCCGAGATAATTACAATCTTGGAGAAAGGCGTTAACCCCTCCCTCCCCATACCCGCAAACATAATGAATAATTTGTTCAAGAGAACTACCGTCACCTACATTAACGCGATCATTAAAAAAAGAATTACATTTTTCTGATAATTAGAACATAACGAAAACGCTACGCAAAATAGCCGGCAGATGACACCCCTTCCCGACCTCAATTTCAAATCTATATCTTAATTAGTTACCTAAATTTTTGTTCATTAGTAAAAATTGGCAATTATTTCCTTTCATTTTCACAAACTAAATGGAGGGATCGGCTAGAGAAACAGATCTCTTTGTAGTTCAGTTTTTAATGAAAGCAGATCCCTGTCTGAAACTTTCTCGGATTGTTTTCGCTGGCACCGGCAAATTTTTGCATAAATTAAGAAAAGTTACCAACCGAATTTTTCAAAAATCACATAGTTACATGCAGAATTTTTTTTTACATATGCTTAGAAATTTTCAAATTGATATCTCAATTAGTTTTCTTAAAATTCACTAATTAGTAAAATAATTTCGAATTCGTTCATTTCCGCTTGCAAATCCAATGCGCCTGTTCGTTTCTTTCGCCATTTTGATTTAAAAGATGTCATTTTAGAAGCGATGGTTAATGAGAATCTAATTAATATCTTAGGTAATTATCAAAATATTAAAATTCTGAGGGTCAGGTGCACCAAGAAAGGGTTTGGACTACCTAAATCTAAATTTACAGACTTCTAGGGCTAGATTTTCCTAGCCAGCGCCAACAGACACACACACACACAGAGCGAAACTTTATTTTATTAGTATAGATTTTGCATTATAAACAAAGGTCACTTTTATCAAGGATGTTCAAATATAATTTGCCATCACGTCCTATTGATAGAACTTATGTAATAGAGACTAGAGAGCCGGATATCTGGCAGAGAAGTCGGATATCCGATGATTGTGATTCGGATATCTGATGATATTTTGGATATTGAAAAATCAACCGGATACACCAGATATCCGTTGCATCCCTAGTTAGAATATATGAGATTTTCATTCCAGGAATACAAAAGCAACAGATTGGGGATATAGTCTCCTCCTCCATCTTAAACAAAGAATGTTGAAAATAATTCACTAAACCTCCCCTCCCCATTTCTTTAAGAGAAGCTAAAAATAGACACAAATTCCCTGATAAGACTGTGAATGATCCATGTGTACAACCTGTTTCTTCAACAAATGTTTAATGTATTATACTAAATTTGATTATAGATAATTTTTTTGGTAACATAATAATCACTACAGATTTTGAATACATATAAAAAAATAATACTTCATGTAACAAGGTATGAGTTTTTAAAAGTCTAAGAATCAAACCAAATAAAAAATATCAAAGTAGAAGTTTAATTCAATAGTACAGTTCATTTGCACCCCACAGCATACAACTAGTTTTGAGCATTTTTCAGTTCCTAATTGATTTTGGGATATTGAAAGGATTAGTCCAAAACTGCGAAAACATTCTTTCTATTCCAGCAGAACATGAAAAAGTTGGGTATCAATTCTACAACATTAGAAGCTGGGCCAGAATTGAAAGATTCACATTTGCTTATAGAATTGCACCATATTTATTATATTAATCAAACTGTTATAATGATATTTCTTCAAATAATTGAATGTTTATTTTTTCTACAACATATTTATAAATAACTAATTTTTATTTATTAATTAAATTTCACATATAGATATGGGTTTTTGACATGACAGTTTAAATCATCAAAAACCTACCAACCCTCCTTGCCGTTAAAGCATCATCCATGAAAAAAACATATCCTTATTTTGAAATTTTGACTCTGTATTAGTCAGGTAAATAATTGTTAATCAATATAAAATTTTGATTTAATTAATTGAAACTAAAAACTGTTTAATATACTTAAAAAACTGTTGATCCAATGAATATTTTCATCCTTGTATATTTGATAGAAATAGAACTGACATTATGGAATGTTCCTAGATATAACTATTTAAATGAAAATTTAATACAATTTTTGTTTCTAATTTTAAAATATTAAGGAAATATGTGTGACAGTGAATCTCATATTGTATAAAATTCTCACTTTTCTATTATACATTCCAGCTGATGCTTCTTTCCATTCTATAGTAAGAAATAAAAGAGTTGTCCTAGAAGAAATAAAATATTACTATAATATACATGAAATATTTTCTAATAGTCAAATAAATTAAATCAATAATAAATCTTTGATAATTATTAATTAATGTACAGAAAATGACAAAAACAAACTGAACTAAAGAAAAGAAAACACTGAATATATGTTTTTAGCATGCAGTATTAAAATTGTATATAGTATGTCCTATCCTACACGATTTTGAACTGGACACAACAATACTAAAGTGTATATTTTTAACTGATCTAAAGTCTAATTAACCTCATTTTTTATCATTTTGACTCATGAAAGCTTAAGTTTGGCTCAAAAAATCTAAGCAAATACAAGAATAGCTTAAATATCAAATTTGTTCAAATACCTAAGGAAAACAAAAACAAACAAACAAAAAAACAGGAAACTTTCATTTCAAGTAGTTTGATGGCAAAAAAAGATAATAAAGCAACACACAGATAAAGAAAAATAAGTAGGGATGCACCGGATGTGAATTTTTGCCGGATACCGGATATCAAATATCCGGTATCCGGCCGAATACTTTTTTGTTTTTAATTTCAGTAGTAATTCTATTTTATGCTTGCTTTAAAGAAGGAAAACTTTTAAATTATTATAATTTTATGTTATTCAAATGTGAATAATAGATTTAAACTCATTTATTAAGTTAAAGTTGCTTAAAAACAAATGCTTTTTACTAATTAAGTATTTCAATTTAATCATGTTTTTTCTTTTGCTTATTCTAATATACATATTAGTAGTTTTTTTTCTTCCTTTATTCAGGGTCATGGAACATAAAAAGATAAACAATTAAGTACTTTTTCTGTTTTTCATACTTATAAATCTTTGTTATTTATAAATACTAAACATCCTATTGAAGCGTCTTTTTCTTTTCTTACATACTCGTACATATTATTACTTACTTTTCCTATGACGAATATTTTCTAACAAAATTTAAATAGAGAAGCTCCTCATTGCAAGTATTTTATTTTGTAGTAGAAAGGGGACAGTGAACTATTCAAGAAAGTGGCAAAATTCTTTTCATGATCAGTATTATTTTACCACAGCTGCTCTTCCATCCATAGACAAAATAGTGACAAAAGATTCAATAAAATCATTTTTACTTTACAATTGTTGAAAACACAAGAAAAAGAGACAACCAGAGGACTGAACACTTTTTCTCAGAAAAGAAAAATATATGTGATAAAAACATAACAGAGCCTGAAAATGCTGAGCACCATAACTTGCCTTTAATTATAAATAATTAGTTGTCATATTTTAAATATATTTTCGTTTATATATAAATCCTATAATTTCATTTTTGCAAAAATATGAATATTTATTTCTACTAACATTGTTTTAACGGGATAATGTTGGTAAGAAACAAATTAATTTTGCAGTAACCTTTTCTGATAATGTTAAAAAATGAGTCACTATCCGGCAACCGGATATTGAAGTATTCGGCCGGACCGGATATCCAGTTTGAGTGCCGAATAAGCAGGATATCCAGCAGGAGACGGATATCCGGTGCATCCCTAAAAATAAGCAATGTAGTTTAAATTGTTTTAATGTTTCATAAAAGAATAGCAGACAGTGGCACACCCACGGGGGGAGCTAAGGGGGCTGAAGCCCCTCCCAGACTCCGAGATTAGATTAAAGCTTTAAAGTTCCTAAAACTATGAAAGGTTATTACTTTCTTAAGTCTTTAGAAAAACATAAATTTTAGGAAATATTAATTTTACTTCAGAATATTTCATATTTTAAAATTTTCTTTTAAATTAAAAATATGAATAGTGTTTATTACATGCTAATTAAAAAGCTTTCCATTATTCTCATATTCATAACTGCCATAATATAATATGAAGTGTAATGGACGAATATCTAAGATGTGTTTAAAATAGCTTGATTTTGACTAATTTAAATTGACTGATCACTGATCTGCTGCTAAAAGTATCACTCAAATACACCAGTTTCCCCTGGCTGAAAATTTCAGACCCAGGTCAGGCTCAGCCCAGAAAAAAGCTATCATGGCCACTGTATAAGCTAAAAGTTCGCCCCAAGCAAAAGTCAGCAAAACCAGTTCCGACTCAGCAAATTTCTTCAAAATATCCCTATATTTCTGAAACAACAAATTACTTATAATTTTTAAATTACTTTAAAAGAATGTTGCATTCATAGTTATACAAACAGTTTAAAGTACAGCATTTTTCAGATTATATGTTCGCCAGCCATGTTATGAGAAATTACAACATAAATAATCACAGGATAGGTTCAAATGAAAACTTGGTAAAAAATTTAATATAGTTTAGAAAGAAAGAAAAATTTTTTTAAATAAATTACTTTTACTATATAAAAGAGAAAAAAAGGAGATTTTTAAAAAATATATATTTGTCATTTATTTATTAAATGAAAATAAATTTGTATAGTTTCCGACATGAAATATACAATTACTATTAGTTTTACTACAAAAAAAAAAAAAAAAAAAAAAAAAACTGCCAGCGACACACGACTCAGAAAGAACGAAGTCTGGGCATGAGTTTAATGAAAGAAAAATGCCCTAAATACAGTCCCTTACCCTTATAGACCTATAAAATATACTAGCCCCTCCTAAATCATAATCCTGGGTGCACCAATGATAGCAGATGTAGTAACACTTATCTATAGAAGCATTTACAAAAAAAACATATTTTTTAAATTCTATTGCTATTTTCTACTATTTAAGGCTTCATTTATCCTAGACTACTTCTACACAATTAAAAGTAATAGTTTTAACACTTAATTTAAAAAAGGTCATTCAATAATCTGTCAAATTACAATGCACAATACTAAAAGGCAAAATTAGTATTCATATTCACCATTGCCTAAGGGCAATTAAATGGCATCTACCAATAGCTGCTTTTCCGTTCTTTGAAAAGTTTAAAAATATGTGCAATATATGCCCAAAAACATGTGTTTTCATTACTTTGTCACACACTGTTTTACAAGTTTGAAACCAATTCTTCCTTTTGTCATAAGAACACCTCAAGATCAATTAACTATAATCTATAGATGACCTTTCAGTAATGGATGCACTGATATCAATCAAATGAGTAAAAAAACATTTGAATTAAGCGAGTGCACAGTGATTGAATAGAATTAGTTGTTTCCAAAAAGCTTATATGTCTAATTTCTAGAAAGATATTCTGGAAAAATTGGAGAGCCTAAAACCTGAAAAGATTGAAGAAATTGACGAACATCTTTTTACAAAACAAAAAAATCACACTAGAATTTTTTAAAAACAATCTACCATATTTAGGATACACAAACAAGGTGTTTGGCCGCAAATATTGGCCAAAGATCGAGAATGTGGAGTCATGATTATGCATGTTTGGCGTTAAATCCCATTGTTTGGGGATATATATATTTTTTTAATAGAAATTGATTGATAGGTTAATAGAGAAGTACCCTTTTTCATTAAATACAAACTAGTAAATCTACAGATCAGAGGCCTCAACATCAGCTCTACAAATCATTGTTCATTAATCTCACTCATTTTTAACATTATCTGCATAATATTTGATACCCAAAAATTCAATCTTTTTAAGTTATTTATATATTTATAAGAATATAAAATTTATCGAAAGTTCGGAAATTTTAGAAGTATTGCATTAAACACAATGTTATGCAATGATAGGATAAACTACTTATTACTGTATTTTTTCAGAATAACAATATATTACTAAAAGGGGGCTCCGCCCCCCCCCCCTCCCTGAACCCCCCCTTGTCACTTTAATATTCTATAATCAATTTCCAGTAATTGTGCCATTTCATTTCTTGAGTATATGTCTGAATGTATTTACTATTTTAATTTCAATAGAATAACAATCTCTTTGTACAAGAGATTTTATCCTATCCAGGGTTGAGTTTTTGACATGACAGTGGTAAAAACAGTGTTTTTACCGGTTTAATCCGTCAAAAACCTATCATTTTCGATTTTCCTCCAATTTATAGTGTAAGTGTAGCATACAATACATTTCTAGATTGATTTTACCCTGTTGTTCTTGTTATTATTATTTACAATCACATTTGTTAAATTTATTTAAAAGAGCATTTTCTAAATGGGAAAGATTTAAAAATACAAGAGTAAAAGGAAAGAACAACATTTGCCACAATCTCCTCTAATATAGATTCTACTGATTGCAATGGACATTAATACTAATTGATAATAAAGGTTATTATAACTTTAAAATAACATTCAATATACTTTTTTAATAAAGTACATTAAAATTATTTTAGAGATGCAAAAATGCTGTTATATGGTATGACAATAGATGTTAAACATGGACTGGCAATGAATAAATTTGAATATTCTGAGATATAATATTTTAAAATGCATATCTTATGTATTTCATAAATGCAATTATGGTGATTTTCATTTGCGCTTCAATAAGCAGAATCTTAAAGTTTTGTTTTAAACAGTGTAATAAATTCTACCAAAATTATACACTTTTTTTAATCTAATGCTTAGGGGTTACAGGATTTCTTCAAAAAAATTTAATTTTTTTAGACGATGCCAAATAGCTTAAGATTATTGTAGAGATTTTCTAACACAGATGTACACCACACGTAATAAATATACTTTAGAGTCTTTTTGATACTGAATATTTCATGTAAAACAAATTAATATTAAAGATAGAATGAAAAAAAAAATGAAAAAATGGGTTTTTGACATGACGGTAAAAACCATGGTAAAAACCGTCACGCGTCAAAAACTTGCCAACCCTGATCCTATCCTTAAAAGAATACTTATATTTGAACTACCAAACATCATATGTTGCTGAAATGGAATAAAATTTCATGCATAAAATATACTTATACAAATTTAAATTCCTCTTATGTGACCTATATTCAATTTACGCATTTAACGTTTTTATTATTTTCATTTGGAAAACCTATTTGGTAATAATTTTTTAGTAGTTAAAATAAATTTTCATCTATTTCATTAAAAAAAGCATATTAAAAACTTAAATCACCCGAAAATTAGCAATTTTGTTAATAAAATTTCGCATCAAAATAATGCGATTCACTTGAATTTTTCTTTGTTGATATTCTTTGAAATATAGTTGCCTAGCAACCATTTAATGAAAGAGAGAAAAAAAATGCATTGGATATTTTTTTTTTAAATGAGAAATTAAAATGTTTTATGTAGGGGAGACCGGTACACACTGGACCACCCCTGAATATTTTATTTATTTAAAAAAATTTTAAGCTTCTCTTCTATCCTAATAGACAACAGCACTGCAATGATTATTTATAGCCTTCAGAAAATATGTTTAGCTCAGATTGAACTATTTTATCCTGCTTTGTTGTTTTGAGCTTCTAAAAGTAAAATTTTTCATCATCATATTTTTATTTGTTTAGTAATTAAAGGTTGTAGATAAATAAAATAAAAGTTTTTTTGCAAGCTAAGATACTTGTTTTTATTTTACTTTAAAGTTAATATGTTTAAAAGAAAGCTATAAACAATATTAATATGATTATTTATTGAACTTCAACATGGCGTACAGTGGACCACCCACTCCTGGGGCACAGTGGTCCACAATCCACTCTGCTCCTCTAATGCAGAATGTTCAAAATATTTAATAATTGCTTATTTTCTATAAAGAAAGATTGTTTTAAAGTAGATTTAACTGTAAAATAAAGTAAACAAATAAAAATAACAATTTATTTAACAAAGTAAGAAATATTTTGTTTTGTATTTACAGCCTTTGATAAATATAACTGTAGTCTAATTGTTGATGATTCTATTCAAGTAAGATTCATGAGACGCAAATTGAATGGAAATCAGTTTGTTTCTCCCGAAACTGTAGATGAATCTGCTGTTGATGTCAATGATTTCATAATGTTGCTCTCAGACCCAAAATTATTTCTTGAAAACTCCAGGCTCAATCTTACTCATAAGTACTTTGGAATTTTTTTGCAAATTTTAATGTGAGCTGATTTTTTTGTACTTAAGTAATAACTTCAACTAAATTGCAATTGTTCCTGTATTAATCTGTTATTATTTTCAAAATATAATAAATTTTTTGTTTTTGTTTCAAAATTTATATTAATATGTTATTTTGCAGGTAAAGGAGCAACAAAAAAGAATTAGATTAATGAAAAATAGATTTATATTGTATTTTAGATAATACCTAATAGTGGTCCACTGTACCCCGGTGGGTGGACCAGTCTACCCTGCTTCCGGGGTAGACTGGTCCACTTTACAAGTGTACATTTTTTTTTTTTTTTTTTGAAAAATGTATTGAAAACTATGTTGTGAGAAAATTATGATGGATGTAAGAAGGTTTAAGGAATATTCAAAAATATTTTCATACAGATCGGTCAGTCTGTTAAAGAGAAAAAAAATGTTAACTGAAAAAGTGGTCCACTGTGTACCAGTTTCCCCTATTTCAAATTAATGCATAAAATTTCCCAATAATTTATGCAATTCATTTTGAAATTCTAATAAATATATTGGCAAATTTTCAAAGCGGTAAGATTAAATTAAGATCTCCATTTCGTAAATTTAGAATCCATAATTTAGCATTTACAATTATCCCAATGAGACATTTTCTTTTCAGTGAATGTTAAAATTTAAAAAAATCATTTGACTTCCCATTGAAAAGCATTATGGCCTAAAAATAAATGTTCTATATTTTTCAAACGAATGAACCAAATCCAAATGTAACTAAAAACTATACAGCTAATTCCAGGTACCTCGCCAACATACTCACCAAAAATCAACCTAATCGAACGTTTTTTATGGCAATTATCGCCAGACAGACAGAAACTAAAAACTTTTCGTGTCTCCACAGTGAACCTTCACTGACATTTCGGCAAATATTGAGGAAATTTATAGACAATAAAAATAATTTTTATGTTTCATAGCTAACATAAAGTTGGTGATTTCATTTAGCATCGCTGAAAAGATCTTATTCTTTTTTTCAGCCAGTGGCACTTTATAAATACAATATTATGATTCAAAGAACTTTCAAATAAATCTACGGATGTTCAGCAGAATTATATTAATTGAGCAACAGTTCTTAAAAGGTATGCAGTAATCTTTAAATCAGGTTTCAATGTGCCTATCTTCGTTCTTTAATCCAGCACCAGCATTGTGCAGCCTTCCAGCATTGATAGCCTTCTAGGAACAAATCTCACAATATGAATGTATATTTGTTTTGGGCAGAGTTGGGTAGTATCGAAAATACATGTATTTGAAACACATTTCAAAATACATTTGTATTTTGTATTTTAAATAGATAAAACTAAAGTATTTTGGTAATGTATTTTGAAATGATTTTTCCATATATTTTGTATTTTCAAAATACACTTCTCGATTTTCAAACTGTTTGTAGCAGACTTGATGCTCGTTTAAACAACAACTTATGTTTAAATCGCAAATTACTGATTCACAACAGGAAAATACATGCTTGTCTGTTTTATCTAGTCTTTGAATACGTTTCTAGAAGTTAATACAAACATATATTTTTAAAATCTGGTATGATAAGGATTTTTATCTTCAGCCGAAACATTTTTGTTGAATGTTTGAAGATTAATGGATTATGACATTAATGATAACTCAAACATTTGCGTACAAATAAAGATTCCTAAAAAAATAAATATAACATAGTTTACATGGACATAGGCAGAAATAAACTTAGGGAGGGCAGTATTTTTGAACGGGTATACCTCTACTTCGCAGCTCTGGAGGTGCTTTTTAAAAAATGAAGAATATAAACATGAAAAATAGCTAAAATAAAAAAAATATTGTCAGAATGCCTCATACAAAAGAATACGGGATAGGCTCGGACCGAAATTTTAGAATTTAAATTGGGCCAATAAATGTTTTGTACAAGCCGAGCCAGACTAAACTTTTAGCTTTTATACCAGGTCGGACAAAAGATTTTTTTATACGGTACGGACACAACTAGGCTTAGACTGAAATTTTAGCATTTAAATCGGGCCAGTAAATTTTTTGTACGAACCGGGCCAAACTTTTAACTTTTATACCGGGTCGGGCACCAAATTTTTTTCCATGGGTCGGGCTGGGCCCGGGTCTGGAAATTTTGGCCCATGCAGACCTCTTTTTTTGGTTACGGACCTGTCCATACAGTAGATAAAAATTTATAACATGACATTGGAATTAAAACATTTTTGTGAAGTGTAAGATAGTGCACAATAATTAAAATGAATGTATTTTGAAAATACATGTATTTTGTATTTCGAAATTTTAAAATTCGAAGAAAAGTATTTTGTATTTTAGGCTCTAAAACTAATGTATTTTGTATCGAAAATGGTTTTTCGATGTATTTTGCTCATCTCTGATTTTGGAAGAATTTAATCAGAGAACATCCATCTTTTGGCAATTGTGTAAACCATATTAAAATATCTCAATATAAAAATCATCTAAATAAGAAAATATTGAAGGCTAAAATAACAAATACTTTCTATCAGGTTAAAAAGGAAATCTTGAAAGGAAAAATAATTTATATTTATTATTGGTTTACTTCACTTGTCACCCAGAAATTAGAAGTTTAACACATTTGCCATAAAACAGCGACAGGCAACAGAAAAGCATTTTTTCTAACAGAAAAGCATTTTTTACTCAGACGCAGACCCTAATTTTGATATATGACAGGTCCAACTAAATGAAAAAAATATGGATACTTCTTTATTTTTATTATAGTGGCGCCCACAATTACGAATGCAGAGATGCAGTCAATTTTGCCAAACTCGTGAAACATACACATATAACAGAGATATAAAAATAAAGACCACTGCATTAAATAATATAACATTTTATGTTAATAAGAATATATTACAATGTTTCATAAGAATTTCTTACAATGTTTCACAAGAATAATAACTTTTTATTGTTACACCTTACATTATAGGCCATATTTTTTAAATTGCTTTTAATAATTTAGCAAAAACAACTTTTCATGTTATATCTCCATGTAGCTTCATCATTAGTAACAAGCATTTCCATATCATTGCCATTTTTGCATAGTTGTTTGTTTAGCAAAACACTAGCTTTAAAAAACAATGAGAATGTACTAGGTAAATCAAAGATTGTTTCCATATTTCTCTCTATATTATAAAAAAAGTAACCACCACTGTTGCCAATGAAGTTTTTGTGCCTTGAGGTCTTTTTGGGCTAATATTTAGAAAACTATTGCATATAAAAATAGGTAGTTTTATAAAGAAATGTTTGATAAACACGCTGAAGCAGAGAGTTTTTAAATTAAAGAAATATTTTAAGAAACATTTAATATTAAAGTTGGGCAAAATAGTTCTCTTAAAAAAGTTTTATATGAATGAAAACTATGCATAGAAATTTAACCATAACTTAAAAGGATATAGTTGACAAGCTTGCAGTGTGCAAAGTTTTATTTGACTAAATTTTTTAGACTTTATTTTAGGGGTGCACAACCTTTATAAGAGGAGGGCCACTCACTAAAATGACTGGCTTGTCAAGGGCCACAGTCTGACCTGTTTGACGAAATTCGTATATTTTACATGCTTGATCGACGAAATTCATGATTTTTTGTATGCCAGATCAGCAAAATTCGCGATTTTTACGTGCCCGATCGACTAAATGCACAATTTTTGCGTGACCAATTGACAAAATTCGCAATTTTTACGTGCCTGATGAGCAAAATTTGTGATTTTTACACTTCCAATCGTCAAAATTTATGATTTTTAAGCACCCAATTTTTGAAATTCATTGTTTTTATGCACCCGTTCAACTAAATTCATGATGTTTTTCTGCAACCTATGGACAAAATTTGCAATTTTTTTTTCGACTAATTGCCGAAATTTGCAATTCTGGAGATGTTGGCATTTAGGGTCTCCGCAGGCCACAGGTTGTGCATCCCTACTTTATTTCAATTTTTTATTCAAATTTTCATTATTTTGATGGAGATTTATTTCATATTTCAAAAAATCCATTATTTGAATTTTTGCCAAATTGTAAAATAGCGTACATAATAATATTCCTTTTCAATTAAAAAATTTATTTACATGTGACTATGTGAAGAACAGAAATAACGCTTTAAAATAATAATTAAATGATCAAGTATTAAAAGCAGTAAATGTACAAAATTATGTAATAAAAAATATACTTGCATGTGAATATTAAAAAGAGTAATAATTAAATTATTACACATTCAAAGTTCAAAGCATTAAATGGGAAAACTTACGTCATATTTAAAATGACATATACCAATAATTCCAAACAATAACAATAAAAAATATATTTACACGAGAGATTAATTTATTTTGACAAAATCTTTTACCTATTATTGCAAATTTTAAAACAGCATAAATAATATTTCCCTTCAATAAAAATATATACATTTTTAACAACCACATCAAACATTTTATCTCCAAAAACAACTCACCAAATCTACCGAAACAGGATATGGAACTCTTCCCTATTATGTAAGTACTAGGGTGGAAAATATTTCACTCTGGTTTTTTTTATTATTATTATTTTGATTAGCGGACAGCACAATATATAGATATATATTCAACATCTAAAATTAATTCACATCAGTCTAAAAACTAAAAGATAATTGAATAAAGAAAATGTATTAACGAAAGCAGTTCTAATTTTCTGAATAGTTAAACATACATTTGTAGATGTCCATCTTTTGAAAGAAAATCAACAGGAATCCAAAATAAAAAATTAATGGCTTAGATGCTTTACACTCACGCTAAAATATATATATATATATATATATAATCGGTTAAAAAAAAGAAAAAAGTCACCAAATTTAGGGGATTTTTTCCTTTAATGGCAACCTAGCCATTGTATTAAGTTTTTCGTTTGGCGCAGTCTTGGAAATCGCGCCAACCAAACAGTCGCCAATCTTTTGTTTACATTTTAGCGTGAGTGTAACACATCTGTTATTAATTTTCATGCAACTTTTGAAATGTAATCATGCGTATACTATTTAGTCATTGTGCTATTCAAAGACTCCAAAACTGTTAAAAATATACATTTATATATATATTGAATATAAATAAAACTATTAATTAATTTCTGACAGGTTAAAGAAGATTCACAAGACAAGTAAGAAGAATATAGAATATTGATTAGAGAAATGCACAAGATGCAATAATCGATTCATTTCCAGTTTTAAAATCAAATGAAACTTCTCATCAATTTATAGTGTGATTTCGCAAATAAAATTATAACTGCAGTGTTATGGACTTCAATGATTGCATTACCGAAACTGATCGGAGAATTTATCTTTCAACTCCACAGGGACAAGTTTTGCAAATAATTTATCATTTTCAGAACCGTTCAGCAACATTTCTAAAAGTTTATGATTCATATATTCAAAATTTGAGCAGTATAAACATGTTGCAGAATGATATTATTTCTTTACAAGCAAATAATTAAATAAATATTTAGCAGTGCCATCAAAATAAACATAACTTGGTAAGAAACAGAAACAGCGCGCTGTATTTTGATTGGTTGTTACGAGAGTGAAAGTCGAAGTTTTCAAATTGATTTTGCAATTTTTGGTGGTAGAGGGGCTGTTCAGAACAGAAGATCAGGCGGCGCGCGGGCGATGGAGATTAAAATATCGAATGAGTCTATACTGTAAATGAAATTGAAAGGCCTGCGTTCGTTATCATTGATTTGGACATCCAAATCAATGATAATGAACACGGTCCTTCATTTGACTAATTAGCGTATTTTAATGATATTTTGTTGAATTAAGAAGTGAACTTGGTGGCCGAATGGTTAGAGCACTGCTCTTGATTCTGGAGGTTGCGGGTTCGATCCCCCGAAATTTTTGTTTGTTTTTTTTCATTTAAAAATGTTTAATCGGTTGCTTTGTATTTTTCATGATTAATGGAATATATTTTATAAAAGCAAAATTTGATATTATTAACAATTACTTATTAAATTAAATACGACAAATTCAGCTATTTTACGATTAAAATTTTACATTACAGTGTCTTTTAATATTTAAACATTATTATTATTATTATTTTCTTTATAGCAAATGTAAAATAAGAAATGAAAATATAGTCAATTTGCACGAATTTCTCCATGTTTTTATAATGAGTACTTCAACAGTGAATTTTTAGTACGAATAGAATGCAAAGCATATTTTACAATGTAAAAAATATTATAAAAATAAAATGTAAAATATATACATTATTTAAACTAGAAATATCAGTACCTATTTTTGTAAAGAGGTAAAATACATGTGGTTTACCGTCTAGTTTCGTAATGAATATAAATAAAATATAGTTAGAATGTTTATAAATTTTCTACTGAATGTACAAGTATTTTGCATTTGTTTCTCGTGTTTTATGATGTTTATTGCAATATAATAAATAATGCAATTTACATCAAAAAATGAATTTCAAGAAAAATAAATTTTTAGAAATTAATAATTATGTTTCAACAAGGTTGTTATCGAAAAATATATTTTAATAAAATGTTTAAAAGCTTTTTTATCAAATTTTAACAAAGATTTTATTTTACTATTATAATTATAAATAAAGAAATAAATCTTTTAACATATGTTAAAAGATTTATCAACATTCTATTTATCCCAAAAAATATAAAACAACTGATAAATAATTTTTTAATTAATAAAAATAGGGGAAGAAAATCGGAAATAAACGGCGAGCATTCACTTTGTATCCATACTTTTCAGGTTCATCTGTGTAGGACAACCCAAACGTCAGTAAAGTACATAACAATTTTTGGTACTTTTCGGTTAGCCGGGCGCCAGTGAAAAAAAAAATATAAATATATATCTACATATATGTTTGTGTATATATGTATGTATATATATGTGTCTGTGTATATATTTATATTTGTTTCACTGGTACCCGGTTAACCAAAAAGTACCATTTTTTTTTAGAGTTTACATTAATTTTATTGAAACCACCAATACCGTGTTTCAGGAATTCGGTGATCCGAACGTCCTCTCCCTTGTTAGTTAAAGGTGCACTGGTTATAGAAAATTAAACTTTATAATATTATATGCATTGTTTTGTACAATATATATATTTATGTAACTGCTATCAACTAAACTAATCTATCAGTTTTAGTAGGTGCTGTAGTTTTAGAGACATAATTTGACAGCAGTTATGTAACTATATGATGTATATATATATATATATATATATATATACACATCATACTTTCGTATTCTATTATTTTTATGTTGGATCAAAGGCTTAAAAAATCATTTTAGAATGTTAAAAATTTTACATTTTTCAGATATCCGATCATGTTGCTACAGCTGTATCAATCAACCTACCAAACCAAGTAAGACACAAAAAAGCCCAATCACGTGATCAAATCGCCCACAGAATTTTTGTGAGTCACCCGCGCGCAGCCCGCGCTAAAAATTTGCAGGTTATGAACGCGGATCGGGCTATCTGATCACGTGATGCTTTTCATAAATGTTTCGGAGGTTTATTATGATGAAATAAAAATAGATATTCCTGTTATAAGATCCATTTTTTTTTTTGGAGGATAAAGATGTGTAGTTGCTAGTTTCACCTAATCCGAGCCACAGAAGCTTAAAATAATTGAAATAATTAAATTATTTCAATATATTAAATTATTTAAATTTCCGATAAGACCTACTCCATAACCCTTCTCTCCATCACGCGCGCGCCGCGCAATCTTCTTTCCTGAACACAACCTAAGAAAATGGTAGGCTGGGGGTGTTGGTGGTCGGAGCCTGGTGAGCGTAGTTTTTCCAGCTCTACTTGTGATTTAAATTTCGGGTTTGAAGTTAGTTATTTTGGTAGTGGTAGTTGTAGAATACATTAATAGTCGGGATATAGTGTATTTTTATTAGGTGCGTTCGTAATTATATAAATACGTAGCACCTATAGTCGTCGTTTGGTCCGTCCGTCTGTCTGTCTGTCCGCATATAACAACGCAAAAACTACCCAACCAAATGGTTTGCAATTTAAAATATATTATCTTTGCAGAATTTTGTCGAGACATTTCAAATTTTATAAAAATCGAATCAAAACTTTAGGAGATATTAATAAAAATATTTATTAAGAAATTTGAATTTTTTTTTTTTTAAATCGGTGCTTTTTTGTTATAGGAGCTTCCGATGGATGTTAAATCGTCAAGCGACCAAGATGCTTATTTTATGACAGAAATTAATCAGCAGACGATATAATTCATTTCACAGAATTAAAAATCATCAAGATCTGAATATTTATATAACTAGCTGATACATATATATCTGAATATTTATATAACTAGTTAAGATATTTGTATGAACAGTGTCATAAAATATATACTTAACTAGCTGTTTAACCCGTTCTACGCACGGGATATCATGAATTTAATTCTAAAACGTGCGTACGAACGCACCTCGTTTGTAACGTTTGACGTACAATTTCCAACTTGTTTGTTTACATTGTTGTCAATACTGGTGATATTGATAGGTGGACTTTGAAACGGCCGGTGGGCCTCAGTTTCCCTTCCACAGCAATGGCGGGGTCTGAGTTCAAGATAAAAGAGAGTCCTGTCATTGACAGAGAGGAATATAAGAAATATAATTGGAATGATGGTAGAACAGCAGAGGAACAAATATCCATAATATCGGAATTGAAAGAATATGTGATAATTACGGAATGCGAACACGGAAATTTTCAGAAATTAAATCCTATGCAGGTGAAACAGGAGATAAAAAAACATTCGACAGGCACAGTGGTATCGACACATTTCGATATACCCGCAATAACAAATTACTCATAACTACCAAGAGTTATGAATGTGCGAAGGAAATTGTCACGAAAAAAAAAATATTTGATAGACAGGTCAAGCACAATCTCATGAATGAGAACATTACTACTAGATTCCTCATTTTCCGAATTGATGTGGACATTACACCGAAAGAAATACAGGAAGAGCTTGAAGAAGAAAATGAACTTGTAGTTCAAAATGTGAAGCGTTTTTTGACACGAAAAGAAGGTCTAATGGTTCCTACTGGAACAGTACTGATCACAATTTACGGACATACTATTCCAGAATATGTGAAAATGTTCTATATCAGGCAGAAGTGTAAACTGTTCGTAGACCGACCGAGGAGGTGCAACATATGTCAAAGTTACACTCACGGGTCAAATAAATGCACATATGGTAAAAAATGTAAACGGTGTAGTAAATCTCATCCCGAACTAAACTGTACTGAATTAGAAATTCAGTGTGCAAATTGCGGACAAGATCACGAAGCAGATGATAGCGAATGTGTCGAGAGGAAGAAGGAAGCAGAGATCTTAAAAATGAAAAGCGAAAATCATATTACACTGGCAGAAGCACGCAGACAATACAACTTGAAAACATTAAACAGCTACGCGACAAAAACTAAACAACATGTTGTGAATGACACGGTGGAGGAAAATATGCATAAATTGGCCATAATGATAGAAGAGAAATTTGAAAAAATGATGCAGGTAGTTATGCATCTATGGGGTGTAGTTGAATATGTGGTTCAGAAGAGTGATTTAGTTCAGACAAGCGATACTCAAAAAGCTACAGTATCGGAAGATAATGCCAAAGAGCCGACCGAGACTTCCAAGATTGTTAAAAGAGATGTCATGACAGAACTCTACAATGTGTTGAAGAATAAAAAGTTTAAAAAAAGTGATCAGAGTCCGCTCAGTGGAAAAATCCAGATTCAAGATTCCCAGGACAATGATGATATGATTACAGATGTGGGATAAGAATATGTATGCTTGCGGTGCGGAAAGTTTATGTGTGTTATGTTGTAGTTATTATGGACTGTCATATGCTGGATTTTTTGTGTTAGTGTGCTTTATTGGGGTAAGTGTTTGTTGTTTCATTTCTTGTATTTTTTGGTGGTTAGTTGTTTTTCTTGTTTTGTCGGGTTGTGTTGTATGGACACTTTTTTGATACAATGGAATATTAGAGGTATACGGGCCAACTTACCCTGGCTTCATACTGGGTTATTTCGCAAGAGGGTGGTCTGGGCGTTTAAAGAGTCTCTGCTCAAGAATAAGCATCAAGTTTTTTTAGGGATAGGAACATTTTTCGTGCTGATCGGACAGGAAATTTAGGGAGAGGGGGTGGAGGTTTATTTTTAGCAGTCCACAAGAAAATTCCTGTTACAACCATTAACCTGCCTAATATTGACCGGGATCATGAGGTGCAAGGGATTAAAATTTGGTTTAAAAAGAGGTGGATTGCCATCATAAATATTTACGCTCCTAAAGGATTCGGGGCTACGAATTGGTTGGATAACATAAGAGATATGATTGGTGATAATTATTTAATTATCGGTGATTTTAATATTAATTTTCTCAACTGGCAGACTAATCCGAAAGGTCAAAAAATGGTTAATCTTGTTAACTGGATTAATCGGAATGATGTTGTGCTCCTGAATACGGACCAGATAACGAGATTTTCTGGCGGTGGTAGTGGATCTCTCCTAGATTTGAGTATGGTGTCGAGTAGGTTAGCTGGTGAGTGTAATGTGGTAGTTCATCCGGATCCGATGGGCTCTGATCACTATCCCATTGTGATTCAGGTATCGAATAGTGGTTATGAGGTCAGGAGAGATTTTTTGACTCTGGTTAATTGGGATCGTGTTGGTTCGGCGGTGGCTGGTGTTGGTGAACATGAATATGAGGATGATTTGGATAAGTGGACAAAAACGATTACCCAGACTATAGAAAATTGTAAGGAGCGGGTTCCGATTAGTAATGGGAATCTTCCGCCGTGGTGGGGAGTGGTGACTCGTCGGCTGTTGGCGTTGAAACGATACTATTATCGGAAAGCGGTTCGGGAGTGCCAGCTAGATTTATGGGCTAAATACAAGCTGTACAATGCTAAACTTAGAAAAGAAATAAAAAAGGACAAAAAAAAATTTTGGGATACAGTGGCCAGAGAGGCTGGTAGGGGGCCAAAAATTTTCAAAATCATTCGTGGCATCAAGAAAAAAAACGAAGGGGAGGTGAACACGGATTTTTGCTTCCCGAATTGCCCGCCTGACGCAACTTTCCAAGCGAATGCCCTATCAATAATTTTTCAAAACAGTCCGGTGGTACAGGGTATTCCAATCGACTTTTCGGGAAATGATGGAATGGACCTTAAATTCACAATGGAGCAGTTACAAAACACAATCAGTAAGGGCAAATCCACGACCCCTGGTATTGATGGCATAAAGATGAGTTTTTTTAAAAAACTGAAAATTAGGACGCTGGCTACTCTCCTGGATATGTACAATGTAATTTTGGAGAAAAAGAAGATCCCAGAGGTTTGGAAAGAGGTGATCATGCTCCCTATAAAGAAACCTGGCAACAGTAGGAATGATGTTCGGGGTTATAGACCAATAGCGTTAACAGTCACCAGCAAAAAAATTTTTGAGAAAATGATCCTGGACAATTTACTTAATTGGTGCATGGAAAAGAAGATTTTCCATAGGAATCATTACGGATTTATCCCATTTAAGGACTGTGAGGCTGCGGCATACAAAATATATAGAGATATCAGTAGGGCAAGGCACTCAAAGCGGAAAGGTTATTTGGTGGCATTAGACATCAAAGGGGCCTACGACAATGTCTGGTGAGATGGATTGCTTTTCAAATTAAAAAAGCTGGGTCTTGGTGGTGATCTTTGTGTTCTGATTCGGAATCTGGTTCAAGAGCTTAGGATTCGGGTGAAATGGAGGGGTTCGCTGTCTGCTCCATTCCAGTATCACAGGGGTCTTTTACAGGGAAGTCCTCTCTCCCCTTTACTGTTTGCACTTTATCTAGTGGATATTTTCGAAATCTTTGATGCTTGTATACAATGTGTAGTTTATGCGGATGACATTTTTCTTTATGGTTTTCATGATGACGTGGTTTGGTTCAAAGGAATCTTACAGGAGAACATTGCCAGGGTGATTCAATGGCTTCAGGCTTGGAACTTGGAGGTAAAGCCCAGCAAATGTCAAATCATCAAGATTGGTAGGTAGAGGGAGGTTGAGGAAAATCATTTACAGGTGCGTGGTCAGGAGGTGGATTTTTCCGATTCCCTTAGAGTTTTAGGGGTTTATTTCAATCGCCAGGGGAACTTAAAAGATCATATTGCCATGTTAAGGGAAAAAACTAGCAAGCGGCTGAATTTGATAAAAGTTATTGCAGGGATGAGTTGGGGTGCGGAGACTAAACACCTACTGCGTATAACAAGGAGTATGATGGGAGTTCTGTTAGAAGGAAATCCTCGGATTCTAACGCATGCGAATAAAACGGAAGGTCGGCAACTCCAGGTTATCCATAACATGGCTTTACGGTGGGCTAGCGGCTTGCCTAAGTGGTGCCCAATTCCTGTCTTATTACAGGAAAGTGGGGTATGGAGGTGTGGACAGAGGATTGAGTATCTTGCTACCAAACGGTCTATTTCAGAAGTAAAATACCAGGATCATACGGAAATGCTTTCGACTGACTTGCTCTACCGGGAACTAAATACACTCAGCAGGTATGGCACGGACATTAATGAGTTGGTAAATTATAAGTGGGGGACGAAAATCAGTGACCATTGTCGGATAGTGGTCAATACATGGGCATTTCAAAATAAAGACTTTCCGGACGAGGTGATCCAGAATTCCTTCCATAACTTTGCTCAAACGTATAAAAACACGGCCACGTTCATTGCAACTGATGCTTCAAAAGATACTCAAAGGACTACAATTGGGATGATGAATCAGAAGACAGGTAGTCAGTTGGCCTTTCAGATTCCGCATATCAATACGATCTTCACGGCTGAAGCCATGGCTTTATTGGTTGCAATTAAATTTTATACGGTGGACAGTGGGGAATATATGTTTTTCACGGATGCTAAAAGCGTTCTACAGGCCCTACAAAAGGTTAATCGTAAATCAGTCGGTATAATCACACAATTGAGAGAAGAGATTAATAGGAAAAGCAATGAGCAGTATAACATGCATTTCATCTGGGTTCTTGGGCATAAAGGGATTGAGATAAATGAGTGTGCGGACAACTTGGCTAGGAATGGTCCTTTCAGCAACGTAAGCATTCCGTGGTTTTCGGCTGAAGATTGGATGATGAAGGTTAGGAATAATAAACAGAAAGAATCTGAATGGGAGTGGGAGCAATATCTGAATAACTGTACCGGTCGTTGTTGGGATTATGGTAGCATAGGGCATCCGCATCAATCATTACAGAGGAAAAGTGGTGTTATATTTGCACGGTTTTTAACGAAGACTATTCTAACACAGGCCCGGCGTAAGAGGTTTCTTGGTAGAGGGGTATCGACGTGTAACCTTTGTGGATTAGAAGATCAAACTGAGGAGCATTTGGTGTTGCGATGTAAGAGGTTTTCGGGGTTGCGAGATACAGTGTTTCGTAAGCTGCAGGTGTTGAGCAATACTTCGTACGAGGATCTTTTTGGAGTGACTGGGCGTAAAGGTGGAGAACATATAGTTTTGTTATCTCAGTTGTTGGATGCGATTTATGAACAGTGTCCGAGTTGGATTGATGGTGCTGGATAGGGGTTTTGTTTGGAGTGTTTGGCGGTCGTTGGTTGCTGTTTTTTTTCGGATTGTTTCACCTCTGGTAGGAGCTGGATATTTGCGGAGTAAGACAGCTATATAGTAATAAAAAGCTGCTCACCTTGCCCTCGGGCCACATCAACAACAACAACAACAAACCTAAGAAAATATATTTCATCCGGTAGAGGACGTCATTCTCGGAGAAACATTACTGAGTTCGCTTTAACATGAGGTGACGCTTTAATTTGCTATGTTTTCGTTAATGATTATTATATATATTTAAAACCGACATATTTTACTAATGGAAAGTATATTTTACTAATAGAAATTTTTTTTATAAACTTTTGATTAAATTTTTGACGTCTCTGGAGAATTTTATAATTTTACAGGACTTTCTGCTTCAATTTATTTGTCTAATTTTTAGTCATAGATAATAATCTTAATAAAACTTCTATTCTATTAAGTTTTAAATATATGAAGCATTATTAGATTAAACAGTAAGATATATACACTTCACTTCGTCATGGCATAATATTAGCATTTAAAATTGTCAGTCTCCAGAATTGTAATGTAATCATTGAAAACAATCTTTAATTTTTTTTTGTTTAATTTTTATAATGAGAGTACTGTTTTGATAGCTTAGAAAAGCACGAAAAAAAAAAACATATCTCATAATTGTATCTTCTTTTAACTTTACATTTCAATACAACTTCAGTGGTGGCTTCATTATTGAACTTTGCTTAAAAGGTTTTGAAGAAAATTAACTTTAAGAAGCTTTGTTTGCCTTTTTTTTTTTTTTTTTTCTTATGTCTACAGTCCACTCAGAAATAGAAATATTTTATTCAAGCATATAAATGTATATTGTGCTATTTTTTTACATAATTATTATTTTTTTTTACGATGCGTACTTTTTACAAATGTGCAAATAATGGACACCTTTAAGGAATTTCTTTAAAAATTATTTTATTGATTAATATCAGTAATTATTATATTCTAGTTTTTTTTTTTATTATTATATTAATTTATCAACAATATTTAATCTATCTCATTGTCACATTTCCCACTGAGAATAAAAATTAACAGAAAAAAATTAAAGGACCCAAAATTCCAGTAATAAAACATCCACTAATGAACACCCTACGAAAAATAATACATACTTGTTTTCAAAACCAAAATTTAATGTAACAAAATAGTCATTTTCAAATAAATTTAACAATCAGGATATCAATAATTAATAAAATATTTATGAGAACAATTTATTATTGTTATCACAAGATCAATATTTTAATTATTTTATAGAGTAAATGTGCCATTAATGGACACCCTTGAAGAATTTCCTTAAAAATTATTAATAGAAAATATAAATTAAGAATTAATTATAAATATATAAAAAATATAAATTAAGAATTAATTATAAATATGTAGAAAATTTAAATTAAGAATTAATTATAAATATATAGAAAATATAAATTAAGAATTAATTATAAATATATAGAAAATATAAATTAATTATGTATAACCAGCTCTTAGCTTGTTCAGTAAAATTTTCAGTGAAAGACATTGGAACTGTGAAACATTATTTTTGCTTCCTGACTTGTTTGATTAAGATTGTCAACAACGCAAGTTATAAAACATGCAAGTGAGAGTTATGAAAAAATAAAAATAAAAGCTGATTTTTTATTGGTTATTTATTTATAAACCAAAAACTTAGGAGCGTATCTATTACTGGCACATTTATCCTATATTTTAAAATTGATATATAATGAAGAGAAATTTTATAGGTACAAGTAATTACTTGATCTGTGTAACAGTATTTGGATGTTTACTCTTAAATGTCTTTAAATACATGTTTTAATTAAAAATAATTGCTATAAATGTCATAATTTTTACTATTGGGGTGGGTGGGGGGGGGGGGCAGACGGATTATATCTAGTTGAAAACTCATAGTTACATTATCTCATTAAATATCTCAAAAAGTATCTAAATAAAATACATTTTTTTTTATATATTCTGTTATTACCTGAAAAAACGAAACACCTTTACTTTTTGGTCTTTGTATAGGAGAGAGAGGGGCATCTTGGCAAAGTTTTTGATTCAGCAAATCTTGATTCATTTTAACTAAACAAGTCAATACAATATATTTATTAAACACACATTCCTGCTCTTATCTCAAAAGCATATGTAATTATGTGTGGCTTATAAACACTGATACATAAAATTCTTTCAAAGTGTACTATAAATTTTAATTTAATTTTTCCGAAAAATTTTAGTCGTACATAAATTTTAAATAAAAAATATTTATAATAAATAATTTATATTATTGTACAATATTTATAATAAATTGTTTTACATTTCATACTAATGTAAAACAAATTCATAAATTATCAAGCACTTAAATCACCCCCAAAATAAAATAAATAAAAGTTTTAAAAAAAAATTAAAATAAACACAAGTTTACAAAATTTAAAATCTTGACACTTTTTTTTAGTTTTTCTTAAAACATTTTCTGCTTTATTTATTATTTTATTACAACAATAAAAAAATAATCATCTTAATTTCTATCTAAAAATTTACTTATCCCCCACCCCCTTCCCTTTTGCACAGGAAAAAAAAAGCTGCTCCATTATTTTGTAGCACCAACGAATAACTAAAGAATATATATATATAATCTAAATTCCCTCCACACCCTTAGAAAAAAAGAGGGAGAATTTCTATAATCATAGAGGGGGGGGGGCAAAGCAAAAATCTTTTCGGGCCCGTGATAACATTAACAACATTAAACAAACCTAAAGTTTGTATGATTTTATATCTTTAACCCGATTTTGCATAAATTATTTATTTAAAATTGCTTTGCATGGCGACTGAAAATCCTTTATTTCCACTTTCCGCTGATATGGGCGCATTCTGATAAAAACGAACCTCCGACACGTGTTCCCGCTGCCTGCAGCTCCGTTAGGCATACAGCGCACGCGCTGCAAACTCTTTTAGTTCCACCTTCCGCCGCCAGAGGGCGCACCCTGTTCCAAAGAAACCACCTTCCGAACGAAACTCCAAATCGTGTCCTCGCTGCACCGTATAGCAAGCATGCTGCGTCGCGCTCAAAATCCTTTAGTTCTATTTTTCACCGCCAGGGGGCACAATTTGTTCCATTCGAACATACAAAACGTGTACTTGTTGTATGAAGGGAGTTGAATAAACTAATCCCCGTCGAAATCAGGCCCATAGAACTCTAGAAAATAATGCGCCTCTGGCGGTGAAAGGTGAAACTAAAATCTGTAACACGAACGAAAACCAAGTCGAATCATCCAAAGGCCGTTGTGATCGGGGGCATAGAACCCGAGATAAGAATCCACACAGTTAGATAAAGAAACTTGTAGGATTGCCCTCGAGGGGGCACTTGGTGACCTTGGTCAAGTGCTCGACAACAAGTTGGTATCCATCGGGTTGTGTACTTTTATTAGGAACACAAATTTAATTTTTACAAAAATTGTTATTTAAAATTTCCTGTATTCTCTATACATAACATTTATAAAACGATATGTTAGAAGCTAAAAATGTTAAATTTCTTAAATGGAATTTGTTTTGTGCAAATCAGAGCAAGGCGTTAACCCCCTTTATCCCCATACCCGCAAGTATAACGAATAATTTGTTCAAGAAAACCACCTTCACCGACATTAACGCGATCATTAAAAAAAGAATTAAATTTTTCTGATAATCATATATTCTAATACGAGCAAATCTTGTGTGTGGTTATATATATATATATATATATATATATATATATATATATATATATATATATATATTGTTATGAATTTTGTATATATCTGTAAATATTTCATTCTTTTTAATTTATTTTATTTTATTATTGTGAAAATTGCAGTATTATTAATGTATTTCCTATTGAGCATCATGTAACTCAATGCTAAAGGCCTCAGGTGCTTTGCAAGAAAAACAACCTTACAGCATCGGTTTTATAATGGAGTTCTATTGGAAAATCGCCAAGGAATGGGTTTTTCGCCAAGTAGACGATGGTTTTGGCGACTTATTTTTGTCGCCAAATTTGGCGATATATCGCCAAATGTCGCCAAGTTGGCGACGGATTTGGCGAGTTTTTGTGCAACCACACCCCCCTTATACCTATACATTGGGATCCTTTCTTGCTTGGGTTCTCTATCGAAAGTTAAAGCACTTTCTGGTAATTTCTAGCATCTGAAGGCTCTGGAATAATCTGGAAAGATCTCTGAAACCTATATAAGGACCTCCATCAGTTCAGTCCAGTTTAGTTGTCTGTCAACTGCGATTGAATTCATACGAGAGGCTTTGCATTGAGAACTGTGTTTCTCGGATCGATTTTGTCGTTGATACGTCGTATTGAACGCATTGTTTCTGTGTGAAATTTTGCTTAGCTTTTATTGGATTTGAAGATTACTGAATATCTTGTAATTTTCAGAAGATATTTGTGATCGTATTGCACTGTTTATAGTGAATAAAGCCTTTTTATTGTTCTTATATATTGGCATCAGTCCTTTCGAACCCCGAGCTCACAACATTTGGTGTCAGAAGTGGGATTGAATGCCGATCACCAGAGCAATGGAGGGTCAACTGAAAGAATTATTGGAGAAATTAGCTGCGAACCTTGGCGAGTTGAAAAAGAAATGAAGAAAGATATGTCAGCGATGGATGAGAAAATGACTGCAAACCAGGCTGAAATGAAGAAAGATATGTCAGCGATGGATGAGAAAATGACTGCGAACCAGGCTGAAATGAAGAAAGATATGTCAGCGATGGATGAGAAAATGACTGCGAACCTTGGTGAGTTAAAAGATGATATGAAGAAGGATATGTCAACCAACCTTGGTGAGTTGAAAAAACTTATAGAGGATAAAATAACATCTTTAAATGACAGAATTGACGGCGTGGAAAACAAAGTTGAAGAAAGATTTCAAGAAATAGAAGAAAAAGTTCAAAATACAGCCAAAACCGTAATAGAAAAGGTAGAAGAAATACAAAGGACAGCCAAAACCGTAGAAGAAAGGATTGAGAGTGCAGAAAAGGAGTTGGAAAATGTGAAGAAACAAAAGATAACTGCCGAAAACTATCCCGAAGATGTCAAGTATCAAGCTATGCTTCCTCGGGCCTCTATTAAACTCTCGACCTATGACGGAAAATCCTCATGGCCAGTTTTTAAGACACAATTTGGGATCGTAGCGGACGCCAATGGATGGGATTCCCAGACAAAGGCTTGCCAGTTAGCTGCTTCTCTACGAGCTGATGCTGCCGACGTCCTACAGACTTTGCCTGCAAATGAACCGCTGGATTTTGAAACGCTCGTCAGTGCCTTAGAATTGCGTTTTGGCGAGAAATGCATGAAGGAATATAGCAGACTCCAGCTCAAATCTCGACAGCAGAAATCCACTGAATCCCTGCAAGATCTTGCTACGGATGTCGAGAGACTTTCACATCTTGCTTATCCTAACTGTCCGACTGAAATTAGAGAGAGTTTAGCTCTGCAACATTTTATTGATGGTGTGCGTGACTCTGAGATCCAGAAAGCACTCCGGATTGCAGATCTCAGTGACTTAAAAGGGGCTTTAGTTTATGCCCTGAAATTCGAGGCAGCCCAGCAAGCTACAAGGAAAGATCGGCACTTTGTGCGAGTAGCCAACATGCCTGAGACGTCGGACAGAGCTGTGGAGAGTTTACAGCAGCAGATTAAGGACATGATGAGAAAGATGAACTCTTTGATGGACAACAAACCTGGCAGAAAGATCAAGTGCTGGAAATGCGGTGGAGAAGGCCATATTCAAAGAAACTGCCTAAAACGACCCAGCACAGAAGGTAATAGCTCCCCACGAACGGCGGAGCAGGAAAACTAATTAATGGCCATCTCGCGGGCGGAGGTTGCCAGATTTTGAGAAGCCCCATTATCAAGTGTGTCAAATTTCTGCAAGAAGTTGCGGCGAGAACGGAGTTTTTATAGTCGGGCGTGTGAATGATTTGCCCTGTAATATGATCATCGATACAGGAGCCAATGTGACCATAGTTCGGAAAGATCTAGCTCTGCGGTTAAAAGAAAAACTCCTCTGGACCCCGCCCCGTGTTATCCTTCAAACCGTGACCGGGGATAAGATTGACATACATGGAAGAATGAATTTGAAAATAAAGTTTGGGAACGCCGCTTACCATCATACAGTCTATGTGGCCGATATTTCAGACCCTTTCATACTCGGACTGGACTTTTTAAAAGAGCATGGATTTACACTGGACTTTAAGAATAATGAGTTACGCTCTGCTCAAGAAGATGTCACTATTTTCAAACTAGGAAATGAGTCTGAATCTATTCAACAGATCACAGCCATGGCAGATGTTATCATCCCTCCTCGGACCGAAATGATGATACCTGGATTAACTGAGAACGAAAGAAGTTTTCAGAGTGGCTTGGTTGGATATCCTGAGAAGAGCCCAAAAGGAGTGCTAATAGCATCAGCGCTGGTAGATCTGTCGAGAGATGTCATACCTGTGAGAATTGCGAACGTAAGTGAAAAATCTAGAATTATCCAGAAGGGTGATGTGCTCGCAACCTGTGCTCCAGTCACCTGTGTTTGCAAAGACCCGAGCTTGACGTTATCGGAGCCGCCTACAAGTTTAACACCTGAAATTGGACGAAATGAGAATTTATCTCCTGAGCAGAGACATGCCGCAGAAAGACTGTTCCAGGAATTTAAGGATGTGTTTTCACAAAACGAGAATGATATAGGTCGCACTTCTCTGACACGTCATAGAATTGATACTGCCGACCATCCACCGATTAAACAACATCCAAGACGCTTGCCGTTCGCAAAACAAGAAGAGGTTTCTAAGCTCTTACGAGAGATGCAGGATAGTGACATCATCGAACCGTCATCAAGTCCGTGGGCCTCTCCCATCGTGTTGGTCCGAAAGAAAGATGGCTCCACAAGATTTTGTGTGGATTATCGCAAACTTAACGATATCACGAAGAAGGACAGCTATCCTCTACCAAGAATAGACGACACGCTAGATACTCTTTCAGGACATAAATGGTTTTCCACGCTGGATTTGAAGAGTGGATATTGGCAAGTAGAGATCCATCCTGATGACAAAGAGAAGACCGCATTTACTACTGGACAAGGACTTTGGCAATTTAAAGTTATGCCGTTCGGGCTCTGCAATGCACCAGCAACGTTCGAGCGCCTCATGGAGACAGTGTTAAAAGGCCTGACTTTTGAAGCTTGTCTCATCTACCTAGATGACGTCATCATTGGTGGCCGCACGTTTGAAGAACATCTAGAAAACATTCGAAAAGTGTTAACGAAGCTGAGAGCGGCGAATTTAAAGCTGAACCCTTTGAAATGCAAGTTCTTCCAACGAGAAGTAAACTATTTAGGACACATCATCTCAGCTGAAGGTGTTCGAACAGATCCTGAAAAAGTGTCCGCAGTAAAGAACTGGAAGCGTCCGGAAAATGTCCATCAGTTGCGAAGCTTTCTGGGACTATGCACTTATTACAGAAAGTTTGTACAGGGGTTCTCCAACATCGCAAGACCCTTGCATAGGCTCACTGAAAGCAAGCAGAAGTTTCTATGGACACAAGAATGCGAGAATTCCTTCCAGCAGCTGAAAGAAGCTCTCACATCCTCTCCAGTCCTAACCTATCCACACCCCGACAAACAATTCATTGTGGACACGGATGCTAGTCATGAAAGTGTCGGTGCTGTACTTTCCCAAGAAATAGATGGCCAAGAAAGAGTCGTAGCATACTGGAGCAAATGTTTATCGAAACCAGAGCGGAATTATTGCGTCACTCGTAAGGAGTTATTAGCTATAGTAAAAGCCATAGAACACTTCCATCACTATCTCTATGGCAGGAAATTTCTCCTTCGTACTGATCACGCATCCCTAGCATGGCTGATGAATTTTAAGAACCCAGAGGGCCAAGTAGCCAGATGGATACAACGACTCCAGGAATACGACTTTGACATCAGGCATCGTAAAGGCTCATCGCATGGAAATGCTGATGCCTTATCAAGAAGACCGTGTCGTGTCCCGAAAGTTGTCGCTATTGTTCCAGAGCGGAGAACAAGTATAATCCCGAACATGTCATACGCCAGACGAAGACTTCACTATCAACGCCACCAGATCCCTGGAGTGATGAGAAGATTCGAGAAGATCAAATGGCAGACTCTGAGATCAAACCAATCTTGGAGTTATTAGAATCTTCTAGCACGAAGCCCAGTTGGAAAGACATCTCGACTTACAGTCCTACGACGAAGCAATATTGGGCTCTTTGGAACTCCCTCCACGTCAGAAATGGTGTCCTGTTCCGAAAATTCGAATCGGAAGATGGGAAGACATCTCGGTGGCAGTTGGTACTTCCTCGATCCCGAATCCCTGAGATCCTCAAGGAATTACATGACAGTCCCACTGGTGGCCATTTTGGAATCATGAAAACATTACACAGAGTCCGAGAGCGCTTCTTCTGGGGAAAAGCGAGAGCTGACGTCGAACAATGGTGCAAATCTTGCGATGCATGTGCAGCTCGGAAAGGACCAAAGAAACGTAGCCGAGGAAGACTACATCTCTACAATGTAGGAGCACCTTTCGAACGCATCGCCCTAGACATCCTAGGTCCTTTGCCAAGAAGTTCCGATGGCAACAAATACCTCCTTGTTGTCATGGACTATTTCACGAAATGGCCTGAAGTTTATGCCATCCCTGATCAAGAAGCTTCTACGGTTGCTGATGCCTTGGTACACCAGTGGATATCAAGGTATGGAGTCCCCCTTCAAATGCATTCTGACCAGGGGAGAAATTTCATCTCTGCTGTGATTGAGGGTCTCTGTCAACTTCTCGGAATGGACAAAACTAGGACGACGCCTTTACATCCACAATCGGATGGCATGGTTGAGAGATTTAATCGTACCATCCTCAACAATCTCTCACTGCTAGTCTCAAGAAACCAACAAGACTGGGACCAAAAACTTCCCTTGTTTCTTCTCGCCTATCGCAGCGCCGTCCATGAAACAACCGGCTATTCCCCGTCTCAGATGCTTTTCGGGCGTGATCTTCGTCTACCTTGTGATCTGATTTTTGGTCGCCCTCCAGATGCGCCTTCATCGCCAGAGGGATACGTGCAGAATCTCCAGGCACGATTTGAAGACGTCCACAACTTGGCTCGAGAGCGGATCAATATACAGACGGAGAAGATGAAGACCAGGTACGACACGAAAGCCACGGGACATCAATTCAAAGAAGGTGACAAGGTTTGGTTTTATAATCCGACTCGACGTAAAGGACTTTCTCCCAAACTGCAATCGCACTGGGACGGTCCTTATACAGTCCTAAACAGACTGAACGATGTCGTGATTCGGATCCGAAAGTCACCAAGTTCGAAGCCTAGAGTCGTTCATTACGACAGGCTGGCTCCATACTATGGCCATAGTACTTAGTTCATTGATTGTAAATAGTGTAATGTAAATAATGTAAATTAGTATGACCATGGTCTTGTATATAAGTTAATGTAAAAATTTCTTTTGCTTAGCATTATCATTATTAATGTTATTATTATTTAAATACTTGTATATAATGATGTCTATGCTTTAATTTAATTTTTTTTTTTAAAATAAGTGTATATTTTGTATAATTCAGCATTATGAATGTGTTTAATTGTTATTTTGCATGTTTGCATTAAGTGTTTTGAATAGTATAGCATTTGTTGGCAACGGGTTTGCTTTCCGATCAAGAGTTGAACTGCCCGGGACGTGCAGTCCTTGAGAGGGGGGCAATGTTATGAATTTTGTATATATCTGTAAATATTTCATTCTTTTTAATTTATTTTATTTTATTATTGTGAAAATTGCAGTATTATTAATGTATTTCCTATTGAGCATCATGTAACTCAATGCTAAAGGCCTCAGGTGCTTTGCAAGAAAAACAACCTTACAGCATCGGTTTTATAATGGAGTTCTATTGGAAAATCGCCAAGGAATGGGTTTTTCGCCAAGTTGGCGATGGTTTTGGCGACTTATTTTTGTCGCCAAATTTGGCGATATATCGCCAAATGTCGCCAAGTTGGCGACGGATTTGGCGAGTTTTGTGCAACCACACCCCCTTATACCTATACATTGGGATCCTTTCTTGCTTGGGTTCTCTATCGAAAGTTAAAGCACTTTCTGGTAATTTCTAGCATCTGAAGGCTCTGGAATAATCTGGAAAGATCTCTGAAACCTATATAAGGACCTCCATCAGTTCAGTCCAGTTTAGTTGTCTGTCAACTGCGATTGAATTCATACGAGAGGCTTTGCATTGAGAACTGTGTTTCTCGGATCGATTTTGTCGTTGATACGTCGTATTGAACGCATTGTTTCTGTGTGAAATTTTGCTTAGCTTTTATTGGATTTGAAGATTACTGAATATCTTGTAATTTTCAGAAGATATTTGTGATCGTATTGCACTGTTTATAGTGAATAAAGCCTTTTTATTGTTCTTATATATTGGCATCAGTCCTTTCGAACCCCGAGCTCACAACAATATATATATATATATATATATATATGCAAATTTTATCTTAAAAACGGCTCTAACGATTTTGTATCCTACCGTTTTGGGGCACCAGAAAACCATTGGGCTAGGTCACATGTTCGAGAAAATTCGATTAGTGGGTCATTTAGGGTCATTTTGGGTCATGGTCAAGCTAATTGTATCTAAAAAACGGTTCAAACGATTTTGACGAAATTTTGTATCCGACCATTTTCGGGCACGAGAAGACTATTGGGCTGGGTCACATGTTCGAGAACTTTCGATTAGTGGGTCATTTGTGGGTCAACGCGGGTAAAATTAATTTTATCTAAAAAACGGCTCTAACGATTTTGATTAAATTTTGTGTCCTATGAGTTTCGAGCACGATAAAATCATTGGGCTAGGTCACATATCCGAGAAAATTCGATTAGTGGGTCATTTCTGGGTCATTGTGGGTCAAGATCTAAAAAGCGGCTCAATTTACACTAAATTTTGCATCCAATGGTTTTCGGGCACGAGAAGACTGTTGGGCTAGGTCACATGTTCGAGTAAATTCAATTAGTGGGTCATTTTGGGGCATTTTGGGTTATGGTCAAGCTAATTGTATCTAAAAAACGGCTCAAACGATTTTGACGAAATTTTGTATTCTACGAGTTTCGGGCACGCGAAAATCATTGGGCTAGGTCACATGTTCGAGAAAATTCGATTAGTGGGTCATTTCTGGGTCATTGTGGATCAAGATCTAAAAAGCGGCTCAATTTACACAAAATTTTGCATACAATGGTTTTCGAGCACGAGAACACTGTTGGACTAGGTCACATGTTCGAGAAAATTCAATTAGTGGGTCATTTTGCTCATGGGTCATTGTGGGTCAAGATCTAAAAAGCGGCTCAATTTACACTAAATTTTGCATCCAATGGTTTTCGAGCACGAGAAGACTGTTGGGCTAGGTCACATGTTCGAGAAAATTCAATTAGTGGGTCATTTTGGTCATGGGTCATTATGGGTCAAGCTATTTTATCTTAAAAACGGCTCAGACTATTTACACTAAATTTTGCATCCCATGGTTTTCGGGCACGAGAAGACTGTTGGGCTAAGTCACATGTTCAAGAAAATTCAATTAGTAGGTCATTTTGGTCATGTGTCATGATATTTGAACTCAAATTTAATTTTGACCGAGCATAGCTCGGTCTTCCCTGCTCATTAGAACATAACGGAGACGCTATGCTAAAATAGCCGGCAGATGACAACACTTCTCATCCTCAATTTTAGATCTATATCTTAATTAGTTATCTAAATTTTTGTTCATTAGTAAAAATTGGCAATTATTTCCTTTAATTTTCGCAAACTAAATGGAGGGATCGGCCAGAGAAACAGATCTCTTTGTAGTTCAGTTTTTAATGAAAGCAGATCCCTGTCTGAAACTTTCTGGAATTTTTTTCACTGGCGCCGGCATATTTTTGGCAGTTTTTTACGTAAATTAAGAAAAATTACCGGCCGAATTTTTCAAAAATCGCCTTGTCGGATGCAGAATTTTTTACCTATGCTCAGAAATTTTCAAATTGATATCTTAATTAGTTTTCTTAAAATTCGCTAATTAGTAAAATAATTTCGAATTCGTTCATTTTCGCTTGCAAATCCACAACAGAAGTTCTTATCTTTAGCTATTTTGATTTAAAAGATGGCAATTTTGATGTGATGTTTAATGATTAACCATTAATTAATTGTATCTGCTATTTTTACTCGTGGTATTGTTATGTTTAGTAGAAGTCGCTGTAATTTGCTCGTGTTTATAAAACATTGTAAATTTGGGATGGAGCTCACAGGCGCACAGCTCCAGTTTTATGTTTTGCTAGTTCATATAAACAGTGTTGAATTCAGGCACTTTTCTCCGGGAGGGATTTCTGTGGCTCCGGGGGGGACGGGACATAATAGAGTTCTGGGGGGGGGATTCCACTTTTTGATTATTTCTTGATCACATTTTGACCACTTTTCTTGAACCACTTTTTGACCATTGGGGAGGGGCCACCCCTGAATTCAACACTGCATATAAAATCATCCTTGGCGCGTAGGATTTTCTGAAAATTCCTCGTTTCGGATTTCAATGTTTTTTCTCTATTATTATTTTTTTGGCTCTATTTTTGCTTATTTGTTTGCTTATTTTCTGCTCTATTCATTTATTAAATTTTATTATGTGTAATTGTATATAGATACAGTCAAAATCTATTATAATTATTTTTTTACAAAAGACGAAATTGCTTTAACTTTTACAAATAATGTATGAAATATAAATATGCGGGTGGGATAAAAACCATAATGCATGCCTCCTTCTAATTAAAGGAGGTTTGGATTGATGGTTGTTATTACTGCTGAAAATTAGAGCTCCAGTACTCTTTTTGCTAGAATTTAAGCCCTGCCTGTGAGTATGGATTTTGAAAAAAGATTACGTTGAATGTGAAGCATTTTCTTAGAAAAATACTATCTATAATTACACACAATTTTACGCTAGTCATACATTAATTTAAATTAATCAGCAAAAAAATTAGTTATACATTGATTTACACTTATTAAATTTTAACTAATGCTATCTGCATGTCATTAAAATTATACTAGCTGACCCGTCCGGCGGTGCCCGGGCCCATGATAATTACTTCAAATTTGTATGATTATATATCTTATATCGATTTTATATTTTTAAATGAAATTTTCGCTAAAAAAAATATTGATTATTAGAGGGAAAAGCATTTTTAAAAGACACTTTCTTGTTTTGCTTTTTTCCCCTCGTAAGGGTCTCTCGTTTCATCTACCCTATATATATAAAATCCTAATGAAACGAATTTGTGAAACGATTTTATGAAACGAATTTATGAAACGATTTTATGAATCGACTGATTAAATGACTGATTATGTTTCAGGGCTATTTTTAATAAAATATTAAACGCTTGATGGTGAAATTAATACCAATTGTCCATAAAAATCCACGGATGTCAAAACTGGTAATAGAATTTTGAAATTGGAATTAGTTTTCGAGATATTAATTTTTTTCTGATTTTAATGACATTTCTGTAATGATGGCAACTAATTACTCAGTTTTTTTTTGTGACAAAAAAGGGAAAAAATTGAAAAAGATCCCGATAGGGATTATTGATTTCTTTTTATTCGTCATTTTCAAATTGAAATTGAATTTATCTTTTATTTCAATCGATAATGAAGACAAGATTGTGATTAAATTATGTTTTTCAGGAAAATTTGAAAAAAAAATCGCATTTTTATCGTCAGGATTCAATCGTCTGTCAGCATTTAATTTAATTTATAAACTGAAAATATTTTGAATAAATTCGTCCAAATGACGTCATTTATGTAAACGCAAAAGAAAGGGGGGGGGAGGAATTAATAGTAATTATTATTTATTGATATCATTTGTTATTTTTTTGTAAAATTTAATTAAACGAATTTATAAAATCATAATTCGGATATTTAAAACGAATATATAAAATAATAATTGCCCAACTGAACGGAAGGAGAATAAAATATCTTGCTTGATTTTCTATCCTGCTTGGTTTTTTCCGCCAAGCTTTTTAAAAAAGCGTCAGGACCCCTATAATAGAAAAGTACCAAAAGTTCATTGGATTTGTTTTCATAACTTTTGGCAACAAATCTATGTATATTAACGAATCTATCCCCTTTTGAAGCTCGAATTACGCCAAACCTAAAAGCAAAGGATCCTATACTGGAAAAGTACCCGATTTTCTTATGGACAATATTCAAGTGACATAACATGATGTAAAATTATTGCGGATAGGAAATTTGTTTAAATATCTCATCAATTGATGCCGAATAAATGCAGGCATGTGGTGTAAAATTATCGTGGATAGCAAATTTGTTTAAATATCTCATCAATTGATGCCGAATAAATGCAGGCATGTATGCACAAAATATTTAATTAATTTTGTATGATAAATAATTATCAGAAAATTCGTATATACATATTAATTAAAATAAATAATTTACATGTTTAAAATAACATGAATATATGCATGATGGTGCACTAAAATAGAGAGAAAATTAAAACCTGTTACTGAAAATGTCTATAACATAGTACTTTTCAATACCGTGGTTCTTAATGTTATTCACAAGCAGATGGAATTTTTCTCATCCTTAAACGCAAAGGAAGAATAGAATACAGATCGTTGTTATAAAAGTTCGAGAGGTAGCAACAATTTAAACCTAAACATTTTATACAAGCTGGTTTTCAAGGTGTAATTGATTTTATTTATCAATGGCGAAAACAGTCGTCAGTTGTCTTAACAGCTGTGTATGAGGCCATGATAATCAAAAAATGCCCCATTAAAACGTTAAAAGCATGGTAACCCAATTACAGATTTACCAATATTTTTAAAATAAAGCACGCTGTCATGTTTTTAGAGGTCTCGAAGTCTGAGCGGGGGTTGGCGAGCGTAGCTCGCAGGGGGTAGGCCCCCTAGTATATATATAAATTTCAATGCGTTTAAAATAGTGAAACATTATTTAAATAAACCTAGTAGTTACCCCTAGTAGTTTTATAAAAAAATAACCCCTGTTGTCTGAATTCTATAAATTTTTCATCAGTTATAAATATAATGGTTTTACAGACCGTGTAAAAATATTGATATCTAGCTGTAAAAGAAATGTCTTCTTCTCGCTTCTTTTTTTTTTTTTTTGTTTTGCGACGGATCCTTTAAAATAACAACAACAAACCGAAAGTTATTGTCCGAACGCTCTGAAATTTTATTCGATTGTAAATATAACTGCATCCAACCCCTCTTTAAAATTCTGTGAAAAAAGTCTAAGTCTTTGACTAAAGTCGAAGAGAACAGAGTCACAGAAACATAGAGTCACATTAAAAAAAAAAACTAAGTCTCATTTAATAGTGAAAACATGAACCTAAGCCGAGCGAACCCATGCCGAAACACCTAACTTTCTTTTAACATTTTCATCGAAAAATTCTCAGATTTTTTTTTAATACTTTTATTCACCAGAGCGTTTCAAAATTTTTGTAGGCGCTGTAAATTTGATCTTCCGAGATGCTTTTAGACGTTCAGTTACTTTTAGCATAGAACAAAGATAGTCTTCGAAAGGCGCGCTATGACATGCGGTTCCAAATAAATCGTAATTTAGATTTTTTTTTCAGCTGTTTCACACCTTTGAATTTCCCATTTATAATAAATTCTTTATGCCGAGCATTTGCATCTTAAAAGTAATCTCTATACTAAATTTCAAGTTTCTAACACTAACGATTTCAACGAAATCATAATTTAGAACGCTTTTAGAAAGTTTTCCGCTCATTTCATCCTTTTAAATTTTGAATTAAAAAAAAAAAATGTTCCAAGGAAGCATTTACTACATAAAAGTAATCATCATGCCATATTCCAAGTTTCCATACCAATTGTATTACATAAATCGCAATTTTAGAATGCTTCTTACTCTTGCATTTAAACAAAATTCGAAATGAAAAAAATAAATTGTGGCCGAGAATTTACGTCTCTTAAGTAACATCCACATCAAATTTCAAGACTCGCCCTAAAAGCTCTAAATATATTATGATTTAGAACATTTTTAGAACGTTTTTTGCTCATTTCACTTTTTTAAATTTCGAATTTTTTAAAAACCGTTTTGAACGAGTATTTATATCTTAAAAGTAACCACTGTGTCAAAAACCAAGCATTTATATACCAACTGTATTACACAAATCGCAATTTTAGAACTTTTTTGTTCTTGCATCCTTTTACATTTCGAATTTTTAGAAAAGTGTTCTGGATGATCATTTACATTTCTAGAGTAACAGCCGTGGCAAATTTCACATATCTAGCACAAACAATTCCTAATTAATTGTTTTTAGATCATTTTCAGACCATTTTCCGCTCATTTCATCCTTTTAAATTTTGAATTTATTTAGAAATCGTTCTTAGAGGACATTTACATCCCAAAAGTTACCACCATGCCAAATTCCAAGCTTCTATACCAACTGTATCACACAAATCGCAATTTTAGAACGCTTTTTTGCTTCTGCAAACTGTTCTGGGCTAGCATTTAAGTCTATGTCTAAAGTAACAACCATGCCAAGTTTCATGTTTCTAGCCCTAACTGTACAAATAAATTGTAATTTAGAACGTTTGCTGCTTCTTTCCCCTTTTAAATTTAGAACTTTTTAGAAACCATTTTTAGTGATCATTCACATTTTTTTTTAAAGTAACTGCTATTTCAAATTTCTAGAACAAATAATATCGTAGAAACGCAATTTTAGGATGTTTTTTGTTCTTGCACCCCTTTAAAAATTGTTGTACCGAAAAAATTGTTTGAAAATTGGTGTATAAAATATAGCCTATGTTAGAGAGGAGATGGTTACCAGAATTTTGACACCATTATTAAGGTTCCGTATTTAAAAAGTAAAAACGGAACTACTATAAGATCACTCATGTGTCTTATTTTTCTGGAGCTCAGCGGGTGAGCTGAGGGTTATCAATGCAGAATCATCTAAGGATTGTTGGTAATAAGTTTGGAAAAAATGTATCTGCAATTAGCTGAAATATTAATTAAAAGCCCATCTAGAAAACAACGGCATGTATCAAAACAGTGTTGCTACTTTGCGACCTCCTTTTGAAGCGCGCTTGGCACAATGCTAGGATTAAACTTTGTACAAGATCTTTGCTTTAGGTAAGACGAATCATAGTGATAGTCAACATTTTTCATTCCAATTGAATTCAATTATTGAAGACAAATATTGAAAAATAATTCATAGAATAATTTCAAGACATTAAAAGTCAGTAATTTTGAGACAACAATCGCTTATAATTGAATATATAATTCATTTATAATGAAAAAACTTTTTGATAACAAATCACTTGAATTATCATGCCTGCATATGCTTTCATTTTTGAAAATGAATCGGAAAGTTTCGCGTTGTTCAGCATAGTTTTTTAAAATTGTCTACTATTACGTCAAATATGATTGACAAGTAACTTTCCGTGTGAAACTCAGTGACTTCTTCCGAAGTGTGATTGGTTCTCTGCCAAGTTCAAACTTTGTACAAGGTCTTTGTTTTAGAGGGAGATATATTCCTTGTTTTTCATTCCAATACCAATAAAATTAAATTATGGCATGTAGTATTGTTTTAGGTATGTGAGTATATTGTCTTTGAACAGTTCTGATATTTTGTGTGGAACCCTTTGTACGCGAATAAAACTCGCATATGACCAATTACTTTTTTAAATCCGTTTGTAGTTACAGAATTAACCCCTGCAAAAAAAAAAAAAAAAAAAAAAAAAAAAAAAACATTGCTGTTTTGTAATATTAGTACGACTTCAATTCAAACTCGGATATTTTTAGAGAACTTTAAGAATAATAAACATATTTTAACGAAATTTTCATCAGATTTACATTACTTAATGCGAAATTCGATGTCACGTAAAGTATTGGAAGGACACAATAAATTTGTCTACAATACCGTGTTTAATATCAATTACATTCCAAAACATCGATTGCCTAATTGAGTTGTTACATTTGGCAAAAAGCAAGGTAAGTAAATTTTGTTTAAATTGCTTCATTATTATTATTAAAGTTAGGAATAAGAATTCGTGATTCTCTTGTAATAAAACCTTGTGTATTTTTGATTGAACAAATGGATTGCAACTCTTTTATTTTCTATGTAAAAATTATTTGCTGTACTGTGCTCTTCCATCTTAAAGTTTTTCCCTCATCATTTTTAAACACTTTATAAATCTAACCTAGTTTTGTGTTATTTCATTGGTGTATTTTATAGTTTGTAACTCTAATATTGTAAACGCTTTTTAAATGAATCATAACCAACGTAATTACGGAGAAAAGCATTATGATTTCATTCAAAAGACTGATTATGATTTCATTCAAAAGACTGATTCCATTAACCGGTGATTCATATAACCGACGACAACCTTTATTAGAAAGTCAAAACGCCCTCTAGAACCGAATTCTGGCTGCGTCACTGGATGAGAGGATTTTAGGCACAGATGTAAATCAACCAGGCCAACCAATTGTGATTGGCAGATAAAAAGGTCATCAGCTGATTCTAATTAGAACAGCGATTTGTGAATTTTTCGCGATTTGTTTTATACGGTTTTTAGAGATTTTTCATGTACGTGATGTCATTTATGTATTTGATTTCAGAAATTGGCAACAATAACTGATCAAAACTCCCTCCTTCCTAACCCCCCCCCCCCTCCCTGCCTCCAAATTCAGAACTTTTGACGGAGAAACCTTTTTATGCAATTAATAATCTCCACGTGTTGTGAACGATCGAAAGAACACTTAGAACATGTTAAAAACCAGACCCCAATTAACTATAAGTACTTCAAGTGATAACCGCAGCTGCAAACCAAACCATAGTGAATAAAATCAGAGAGTGTCGAAACTGATCAGCTGAGAAATTCTGCAGACCTCCCTACTTCAACCTACAGCTGATACCGTGCGCTAGAACTCAATAACAATCTCTCAGAATCTAAAATGTAGCCGAACAGTTAAGACGCCCTTGTATATATCCCAAATATAATGTAAAATTGGAGCACTTTTATGCAGTCTCCAAAACGCGATTTAAATGTGTATATAAAGCCAAGAATTACAATAATAATATTATATTCAAAGAAAAATGGATCTACTTCTTACTTCACGCAATATTACTTTCTTCTAATAATATTGTTTATTACTCCCATACAGCGACACTTCAATGAATCAAAAGGATAAATATCAGTGCATTATTGTGGATATTACTTTGCGCAAAAGCAGTTTTCAGGTAAGCTGAACCAATCTTTTTTACCATTATCGAAAGATGAAAATGTATATTAAAATATGAAGACTGATATAACAATTTATTAAGATAGAAAATTAATTATGCTACCGACGGTTCCCCTAACAAAGATTATGAAAGACTGAAAAAAGAAAAAAAGAATATCCCAGTATTAAAAACGATAATATAACAATTTCTAAAAATATAATAATAAATAAAAGATCACTAAAAAAGAAATAATGAATGCGATAAAAGAAAGTACTCAATTTATTGAGAAACTCAATTCTACAAATTATAGTACATGGAAGTTCAAGATGCAGATGTTCCTGATTAAAGAGGAACTCGACGATATTATAGCACAAGATCCACCGGATCCACCCGACCCCGCATGAAACAAAAAGGATCGAAAGACTAGGGCTCTAATAAACTTAAGCATCGATGATACTCAAATCGTAAATGTAAAAAACTTAGATACTGCCAAATTAACGTGGGAAGCTCTGAAAAACATACATGAGAGAAGTAATTTATCCAGTAAGCTTTACCTTTTACGGAAGTTATACAGTACTAAATTAGCGGAGGGTGGAAACATGATCACGCATATCACTAATATCTTGCAAAATATAGATAAACTTAATGCCATTGGAGAAAATATTAGCGATTCACATATTTCCGCGCTATTTCTGTGTTCTCTTCCTCCCAGTTACAATACTTTGATAACTGCGTTGGAGGCGAGACCGGAAAATGAGCTCACCCCTGATTTTATCAAAAACAAATTAACGGACGAATATAATCGTAGACATGAAATGTCAGAACAATCACATAGCGGATATAACAACAATGAGAGAGCATTTAAAACAAATAGGAGATATACACACACTGAAAATAGAAGAGAACAAAAATATTGCAATAACTGTAAAATGAAAAATCATTCCACTTACGAATGCTGGCCCTACAAGAGCAGAAACACGGTACAATCCGGAAATCCTCGTATTGATCAAAACAAAATAAAAAAAATTTCTCATCTTTATTATGTTACGAAAAGACCGAAACTCGTAGAGAAAATAAAATTCCAAACGAAAGAAAATACGCAAATGATCAGACGCAAGATAAAGCATTAATCACCGAAAAAGTAGGCAAAAATAAATGGATTCTCGATTCAGGATCTACCTCGCACATTTGTAACGATAAAAGCCTATTTAGTAAATTTATTGATTATAATAAAACTTCAGTAACGATTGCGAATGGTAATAAACTGACAGCGTTAGGTTCAGGAGAAGTTTTTATAAAAACATTAACCCCCGAAGGAAAAGAAAAACTAACGAAATTACGCGAAGTGCTTTATGTCCCAGACTTAGAGTCGAACCTAATTTCGGTTAGTAAAGCCGCTAAAAACGGGTGTAAACTAATATTCGACGATAATAAATGCGATTTGATCTTTGATGAAGAAATATATATTAGGGCGAAAAATGAGAAAAATTTATACATTATTGAGGAAATAGACGATGTGGAAGCACCACAAAATTATGCAAACATAACGTATAACTGTGACAGCAAACAATGCATAGATCTCTGGCATCGCAGACTCGGTCACAGAGATTATAACGCGATTAAATCAATAATAACAAATAAACTAGCGGACGGAATAAAGATAGGAAATTGTAAACATAAAAATAAAACATGCGTAACTTGTATCGAAACTAAATTAACTAACATGCCGTATCCTAAATCAGCAACAAACCGAGCTACTGATATTGTGGATTTGATTCACAGTGACGTATGTGGTCCTTTAGATACACCGACTTTAGGCGGAAAAATTTATTTTATGACTCTTATTGATGATTATTCCCGATATACTACGATATATTTATTATCTAAAAAGAGCGAAGTTGCTGAAAAGATAAAAGAGTATATAACGATGATATATAATCAGTTCGGTAAAAAACCTAAGGAAATTAGATCGGATAACGGTCGTGAATATGTAAATCACGAGATAGATGAATACTTAAAACAGAACGGAATTTTACACCAATTGACTGTCCCGCATAATCCGAGCCAGAATGGAGTTGCGGAGAGAAAAAATAAAAGTTTATTAGATATGACTAGAAGTATGCTATCACAAGCAAAATTAAGCAAACATTTTTGGGGTGAAGCCATAAACACCGCAACATACTTACAAAACCGACTCCCGACTAAAGCAAATAACAATAGAACACCTTACGAATTATGGAAAGGAATTAAACCGAATTTAAAACACTTAAGAACATTCGGTTGTAAAGCGCTATTTTACGTCGATAAAGTAAATAGAGGAAAACTTGATAACAGGGCTCAAACCGGAACGTTCGTAGGCTATGACACACGATCGACTGGTTATAGAATTCACACACAAGGAAAACAAATTATAATAGCGAGAACGGTTGAGGAGATACAAAACACCACAAAAACATCCGATGACAATACACAATTACAGGATAGACATGAAAATTACTTAGGAATAAAACATGACAGTGAGGAGACACCATCCGTGCCCAAACAGCAACCAATTGAACCAAGAAGGTCTAATAGGACAAATAGAGGCGTTCCTCCTGACAGATATGTTTGTCTCATAAACAGTTCATCTGAAAATATTCCCGAAAATTGGGAAGATATCGAAAAAATGGAAAATACTAATGATAAACAAAATTGGATAAAAGCAACACAAAATGAAATCCAATGCCTAAGAAAAAATAACACTTTGATTTTAACAGATCCACCACCCGGAACAAAAATTATCGGTTCAAAATGGACTTTTAAACTAAAAAAGGACAATTTAGGAAATGTTCAAAGCTATAAATCGCGTTTAGTAGCACAAGGATATAGTCAAACATTCGGGATTGACTATGATCAAACTTTCGCACCTGTAGTTTTGCACGCTACAATACGTGCATTTCTCATCTCTGCATTGCACAAAAATTTGAGCGTGAAACACCTTGACATCACCACAGCATTCTTGCATGGTGAACTAACTGAAACTGTTTATATGAGTCAACCAGACGGGTATATTAAACCCGGCGATGAAAGAAAAGTTTGTAAACTTCAAAAAGCTTCAAAAGCTTCAAAAAGCTTATCTTTATTCTATTAAATCCTATCATACGTAATCTATATAGTAAAAGGGTAAGTCATGTGACTGAAGAAAACAAATACGGGCTAGCCACATCTTTTTCCATATGCCAAGCGGCCATTTTTATTCAAAATTATTTTTTCGAATAAAATTGCATAAAAGTTACATTTTTAGAAAGATCGTTCAAAAAATTGTTTGCTTGAGAGATACATTAAAAAATGTATAGATTCTGAGATAACTTCTGTGAAAATTAGGTTAACAGCCGAATATCACAATCCATTAAAGTAAATAAACAAAATATTCATTCATCGTGAGTCATAGAAATATTAAACCATGGAGTTAATCATTTGCAAAGCAAGATCTCCATGGTGAATTTACTGCTCTGTCTTGGGTGAAAAAAAAATTCGCATATGTAAACATGGCATACCTAATAGAAAAAAAAAAGGGCATCCTCATTTCGCTCATAGCAGACGATATAATTTATTTCACTGAATTTTTTTACATTGTAAAACTAGTTATAGCACGAAACGAACGCACCTCATTTGTCACGTTTAACGTACAATTTCCCAACTTGTTCCTATTATTAGCCCGTTTCAAACGAAACCTTTTTTAACATTCTTCTGAGGTCCCCAGGTACTAGATAAACTTCGGTATCATTTTTTCAGCCCTTGGTTACCACTATTTCTGAACATTAATCACCAGGGCGGGGTATTTTCTGGGTTCTATGGGCCCAGTTTCAACGAGAATTAGTTCATTCAACTTTTAGAACCCAATGTGGCCCTTAGCGGTGGGAAGTGGAACTAAAATATTTTGCATTTAAAAATGGTCCGATTAAAACAACGGGCTCGATTTCAACGAGAATTGATTCAATAAACTTAACATGAACTAATTATGATACAGATAACTAATTAAGACATAGATTTGGTGCTCCCTAGCGGTGGAAAGTGGAACTAAAAAATTTTCAGCGCGTGCACAGCACGCCTTCTATACGGTGCCATAAGCAGTGGGGACATGTGCCGAAGTTTCGTTGGGAAAGCGGTTTGTTTAGAACAGAGTGCGTTCCCTGGCGGTGGAAAATGTAACTAAATGATTTTGCATTTAATCTTGGTCCGATTCAAGCGAATTCTTTTCTGACATTTTTCCGAGGTCTCCCAGGCACTAAATAAACTTCGGTATCATTTTTTCAACCCTTGGTTACCACCATTTATGAATATTAATTTCCAAGGGGGGGGGGATTTTTTTCTCGGGTTCTATGGGCCCAATTTCAACAGGAATTGGTTCATTCAACTTAACATGAACTAATTAAGATATAGCTAACGGATTAAGACATAGATTTGGTACCCTCTGGCGGTGGAAAGTGGAACTAACAGAATTTCCGTATGTGCACAGCACACCTTCTGAACGGTGCCGTAAGCAGCGGGAACGAGTGCTGCCGGAGTTTCCTTCGGAAAGAATTTTATTTAGAACAGAATGCACTATCTGGTGGTGAAAACTGGAACTAAAAGATCTTGCAAAACTCACAGTCTGTACGTAATTTATTTTTCTGATTCCGAAAATGCAAATTTTGTAAACATCCGACGGTAACTTTTTTTTTTTTTGACCAAAAACTGCCCCGTCATCTAGCCACGATTTTATTCGAATTGCAATGCATTTTACAAGTAGTTTACACATGTTTTATTTTCATATTTTATATTATGCATATCCATGATGGGTAAGTATTACGGTGGCACCCAACGACTAGTTTTTTGACGGGACGTTCAGGATCCCTCTCATCCTCGGGGACGTGGCACTCTAGTTTCTCTATAGATAAGCCATCATGTATTATTTACCCATCATACGTAGTATATAGGGTAAGTCTTGTAATAGTTTTGAAAATCGAAAGGTTTTTTTTTTTTTGACGGATTTACACGTTTCAGACACTGAAGATTCCGAAAAACATATTTTTAGAAAAAAAAATTGCCGTCTGTTTGTCTGTGTGTGTGTCTGGAAACACTCTACCTCCGGAACAAATTGAGATAGAGACTTGAAATTTGGTATGTACTTAGTATGTAATAATGGGAAGAAGCTTATTGAATTTCAGTTACCTCGATTATCCGGAACTATTTTTTTCGGACTCTCGAAATATTCGTTCTGATAAAAGACCTATAACAATTTTCGAAATTGTTTATTTTAAGGAGTGAATATAAAAGACAATAAAAAAACATAAATTTTGCATAAAGAATAAAGTCGATCGGATAATTAGTTGCCGAGATATTTGTAATTATATTTTCCACACTCTTCGATTTTTCATGACCCTGTATTTCATTCAAATTTCAATCCAAAGGTATATTTTAACTGGGAATGAGACGCTTAATCCGACGCAGTAAACCGTTAGTTAATATGAATATGATTATCAATTTTGGAGTTATAAGGATGTTTCTTTTACGCATTTCAGTAATACAGCATTTAAAGTTTAAGATGTCATCAAGCCATGATTTTATTCGAATTGCAATACATTTTATGAATAGTTTAAACATGTTTTATTTTCATATTTTATATTATGCATATCCATGATGGGTAAGTATTACGGTGGCCCTCAACGACTAGTTTTTATTCAAATTAAAACAGTCTCGTAATAGTTATCATGCTTCTATTACTAAGGAAGTAAACAAACGTCTTTTCGTAACATCAGTACTGAATCAATTTCTTATCGTAATCTTATTCAAAGCAAAGACCAGTAAAAAAATAACAATAACTAAAGAAAAAAAGGCCCCGAAAGATCAACTACGTAATACAAGATCATTTCCCTGTTTCCTCCTCTCGTCTGAATGATAAACTGTATAAAGGAAGACTTGTTTTTGTATTCTCTGGCTAGAGGAAGGTCGCAAAAGCAGGAGAGTCAACACAGCCAGCCAGAGAAAACGCACATGTTTATCACAACAGCAGACGATAAAATTATTTCTGAGTTTATTTTTCGGATTCGTTACTTCGCTAGGTGATATATCTCAATATTTAATGTTTCTGCTAGCATAACCGTGTACATAATGGAAACGAGCCGAAAATTCAAATCGTATCAAATTAGTATATTTACGACTTTATTCATAGGATATGCCTGTTATGCATATAACCGAAAGAGCGTATCCCTTGCTATGCCTAAATTGATGGAAGAAGGCCTTGATAAAAATCAAGCAGGTAAAATCTTTCAAGTTCATTTTTTTTTAAATGTAATATTAACTTTTTACTAGCCAGTGTTCCTAATTAGGAGCATCGAATAAAAAAAAATCTATCTATACTATTAAAAGAAAGTTTCGCTCTGTCTGTGTGTGTATGTGTGTCAGCGATGGTTAGTGGTTAGGAAAATATACCGCACGTAGAAATCTAAAAAATTGTATGAGGATAGTCCAAGGCAGGCCCTGATGCACTTGAGGCTCAGATTTTTAATTTTTTGATAATTAGCGGAAATATTAATAAAAAAAACTCAAGGAAAATGAATTCTTTTTTTTTATCTTCTGAAAATCGGCAAGCGCGCTCGTGCATGCTCAACCTTGCCAGAAACCGTAGAAGGGAAGAACCAAATGCTGTGTTTTTGCTTCTGGCCGTGTGTCTTAACGCACATCGGCCGAACCATTTGGGATGCGAAAAAAGGAAGACATATTTTTAAATTTCGTATTTTCACGTCATAAACGCCGCAATCTGTTCGAAAAAATATTGTTGTTAACCCTTTGAAAAATTTCTTTTCTAAAAGGGTGGTTTTCGCGGTTGACTTGCTCCCCTAGGGCTCGATTGCTGAGGTATCAATTAATTAAAAAAAAAAAACACCTATTTAAAACTGATGCCGTCTTTTCTTAGACGATGCAATCGGTTTTAAAAGATACAAATTTTAACCCTTTCGAAAAAATTCGTGACAGCAGGTCACTTCGCGTCTCCTGAAGACGATCGTTTTTTACGCCAAAAGTAACTAAACGTCGGTATCTCGACATAATCTTTTTAGAACATCTTTTTAGAACCGATTTACATCACATGTGAAAGTTTCGAAACGAAAATATAATATAATAATTATTTGCACTACCCATTTACACAGACATTATTTTATTTTCAAACACATCAAAGAGTAGTGTACACGTCTAAAAAGCCTTAAAAAACACCTTTAAAATTACACAAAACTAGTCAATCTATTAAAAATTGTAAAAATATTTTCATCTGTCGTTCGCAGGCATCCTCAGTTACTGATGTTATGTTTTCTGCTTCGTCAGTCAATCCGTTGAAAACACTCATTTTGCTTTTAGGTAGATTTCGTAAGAAATACTACCTATTACATTCTCCCCTAAGTAGGAATTTTTGAAAAAAATTTTGCAGATCTACGCCGATCATGACTCCCAGAACCCAAAACCACCCCCAGTTTAAAACTTTATCTATCTATGTAACTTTTTTATGGACACGATAATTTCAATAATTCTGCACAGATCTTTTCCAAACTGATACATAAAATCAAGGGGCATAAAATCTCGGTCAAGTTCATTAATGGGCAAAATCGAACCAGGGAGGGGGGGGGGAATGGGATCGAATCCGTTTAAAGTTATTATTACTTCTAGGAAAATGACCGAAAATTTATGTATGACAGATTTTTGATATCATTAAAAATGGCCCCAAGGAGGGGGGGGGGGGTTGGGGAGGAAAAGACGGGGTTTTAGAAGAAAAAAAAATTCATAACTTCGTCAATTCACAAGATATCAAATCCACTTAAGTTTATTATAAATCCCCTTAATATTATCTAAAACTTTTATACTGACAATTTTTTTTATAAGACCAACCCTTATAGCAAAAAAAATAAAAATAAATAATAATAATAAAATAAAATAAATTAAAAACAAAAAAATCCCTGCCGGCTCCGCCTGCAAACAAGTTAGATTTCGAAGTGGGCGGTCCCAACTGCGGCATCATGGCAAAAAAGTCATTTCTTCCGCAATTCCCTACAAACAGGCGCCCCACGGTCTGCGTCTTCGAAATCTACCTGTGTCTGTAGACCGAGACGTCAGGGATTTTTTCTAGTAACATATGGCGCCATCTATTATCGATTTTTGCGTTGGCGTGGATCATATCATTGTATGTTTCTGAGTTTGATGTAAATGTTTCTACGGCTTCCCTCTGTAATGCGTAGTTTAAATTATTATAATTGGCTAGTATATAACTGATGTCTGCTGATAATTAAATTTCACTGTGTCTGGTCTGATTAATTTGAAACTCGATGGATCTGGGGTGATGGGAGTACTTATTCCAAGTTTTTTGAATTCTCTTTTAATTTTAGGGAAATGCCTTTTATAAACGGTATTGAATTTGTAAAATTTATTTCTTTTTGAGCTGGTTACAAGAAGCAATACAGAAGTTAATCGAAAAAGCGACGTTAAGATATGATAGGATACAACCAGCTCAAACAGAAATAAAATTTACCAATTCAATTCCATTGATAAGAGTGTAATATGCCAGCCAGGATATCGTCGGGATAGCTCAGTAGGGAGAGCGTTGGTACGGCAAACCAAAGTACCCAGGTTCGAGTCTTGGTCCCGGTATATTTTCTCTCTGTTGGAAAAAATCTCAACTATGATACTCCAACCATTGGATATCAATTCCATTGTTCATTTCATTGTTGGAAACACCAACTACAAAGCCACGCCTCTGGGTGCCCGCATAACGAAAGCGACGTCACTGGAATAACATCTCCGGTGAAAAACGCTCCTACGAAACTCCGTGGTAGGCTTAGGAAATAGCAGTGCTGTCGGCTGGGGAAAGTGACCGATGTAGGCTTGGGAAAGTGACCGATGTAGGCTTGGGAAAATGACCGATGTAGGCTTAATAACATCGCATGCGCTAAGCAAGAACAAAACATACGATATTAAAAGAAATGTGAGAGTAATCTCACGGGTAGTGCAAATAATTATTATGTTAAAAATGCCATTATGAACGATCCTAGATAAAAAACGAATATATAATAATAAAATCTGAGAAATTTTCTATGCAAACTAAAACGCGGGTTGTTTCAGCGTGGCTTCGGTTCGTGTTTTCACTTCTACAAGCTATTATTTTATGAATCGTTAAACATACATGAAAAATTTTGCACGACGCTTAAATTGTTAATGAACACTTAAACAATATTGTACACTCATTAAAAAGATGACAGCGACAATTACAGTCAAATAAAGATATAGTAAGGAAGTCGATGTAGTTTAGAATGCAAGGAAAAGATGGTTAAAAATATTACACTTTTAAAGCTCTAAAAAGAAAAAAAAGCAGATTTTGAAAAATATTCCTCTATAATTTGTTAAATTAAACCAATTTTCTGAAATTTCTTTAAACATTTGTAAAACATTTCTGTTTATAGTTACAAAAATAAAGATATAAAATTCCGGTCCAGCAAGGGCTCGTGGGAGAAAGAAATCCAGGGTCGAAGAAAAAAAAAAAGAAATCTAGCCTTCAGAAAAAAGTAAGGCCCGTAAAGAATGGGACTAGGCCTGACCCGAATCTACAGAAAAAAATGTAAGCCCGGGTCCAGCCCTAGTCAGAAGAAAGAAAATTGACCCGAGTGCGGCCCGTGCAGAGCAGATCTGTAATCTACGTTATGCGTACTTTCAAGGCCAGGGAAACCAATCGAAAGTGCAGCTCGCAGAAATATATTAAATGCTTATTCTCAACTTCGTTATGAAAATTCTCAAAGCTCTATAAATAAAATTGCCAATCAAGTTGTCCTACTTACAGATATTTGAGAATGAGAAGTTTTTCATTTTATAAAAGGGGGGGGGGGCAGCTAAGATCCTTAAACTCACCCGAAAAGAAACGACTTGGAGCTGTTGGTAAACGCAGACTTTTATTTATTCTGTATATTTAGTTTTAATATCACGATATATCGTCATATCGCGATATTTAGCTGACGATATACCACGATATTGAAATTGAGATATCGCCCAGCTCTACCAGGTACTACTCCCGCGCCCTGACGGAGACTTTTTCATGGGTTCTTAGAATGATATCTTTTAGGTCTTAATCTTATATTAAACTATTTTGCGTATTTTCCGTCCCTTAACTGTTAGTACTGTTAGTACCCAGGGTGATCGCCCGACTTTGCGCCACTTTACAGCCGCCCCTAAATTCAGCTATAATTTAAACCATGCTTTTCGAAAAAATAACTTGATAAAAGAAAGAGATAAATATTAGAAGGTAAGAACGTTTTGTATGGATATTGTTGTTGGCTGGAAAACATAATCTTTCTTTTGGAGGAATACAACCTTGATAACATTTCTGGATTTCAAGCTGCTTGATCCCGCGGCCAGCGTTTTTTTTTTCATTCAAAAAACCTTCCATAATTTTCGGATAGTATTCTTAGCTTTATTTAATGACAGCCTTTCCGTAATTAAATAACTATTAGGAAATTATGGTATGTATTTTCAATAAAAGATTGTTTTTAATCACAGAAAAATCTATCATTAAATAAAGCTATTCAGAAACAATTGCAGGTTTTTTAAAATAAAAAATGCTGGCTGCAAAATCCTGTAGCTTGCAGGATAACAATCTCCGGGGTATTTCTACCAATTATGGAAACTTAAATATTTTCCTTGATCTCTAATTATATGATAAGGAATTTGTAAATCATGGGAACAGTGTGCTGAGAAAAGTAAATTTACACAATTATTTTAGTGAATTAATGCTACAACCACTATTTATATAGTGCGGTATCAATTCAGTATTTTAAGGATTCATAAAGTAATTTTTAATCAGACAAAATACCCCTCCCCCCCTGCCTCTCATTATCCCAAATATTGCAAGTGTAATATTATTTTCACAAGCAAGTGTTATTTCCCCATTCAAATACTGCTATAAATATGTGGTACTTTTTCAAAAGAAAAAAAATCAAGCATGAGTTTTTAGTTTTTAAATTTCTATTTCCACACGGAAAGTATATTTTTGTTCTCGATATAAATATTTTTTGAACGAAATTTGCACAATGAATTTTTTTGTGTGTGTGTGCTGAGACATACACAAGCAGAGACCCCATTTAAAGATGCTACTTTGCTAAAGAAAAAAAAGCTGTAGTAAATAAACAGCATTTGCTCTCAAATTATTTCAGAAATTCATCTATACCACATTCCTAACTGACTTGATAACTAATTCATATTACGTCAAAGAAATATATTTTAAAAAAGAGGTTGGAGCTCTTAGCACTGATATTCTTGCATCTTAATACTCATCAAAGTAAATTTTATTTGCATAATAGTTTTGGCGATATTTGTTAAAATACAAATGGTGAAACATTTCTGAAACTAAGGAAACCAAATTATCATTTTCATATCCAAATTATCATTATCAAATTTAATCATTTGGCAGAAATAATCCAAGAACAGATAATTTATAGTTGACAAGAACGACGATATCCCCAGTGTCCATAATATTACAGCATGTCCATAATATTACACTTCGGCAGTGCACTTATAAACAATAAGGAATCTTCAATGGGAAATTTTACCACATCTGGCGCTTTCACCAGACCTTGAAATTTGCGTTTACCACTTTTTTAGCACTTTACAAAACAAAAAATCTTTAGAGCCTTTTTTTTTAGACAAACACTTCCAAGACCTAAAATTGACTTGACTAATCAAGTCTTATATTAATTTTCTTGTAGTAACCAAGTGACAAGTGATACATAATGAAACTATACTGAAGAATATAACACTGGCTGTCTTGAACACATTCAATTAAAAAAAAAAATATGTGAGATATCTAAACTGGGTATTAGAAACCTTTACGATTAAGAGATCCAAAATGGGGATAACGGAACGAAATGGCTTAGTTACAAAAATTATTTTGAGTATGATTTATTTCATTAAATAATTGAATAATATTAAGAGTTTCAGATTACATTTGATATCTTATCTTAAAATTATCACATTTTCGTCTTTTGTCGCTGAAAAGGGGATCACTATTTAGATCGATATTTCATCTAAATGATATTTCATTGATATTGCTCGTAAATCTTATGGGAAATTTCTCTATAAAATAAATTACAGTATTAAGGGCGTAGCTAGGGTGATGTAGGTATTCTATCTGCTCCAATAATAAACGAAAAGAAAAATGCAACTCTTTTTTTCACTATAAATATTTTCATGAAATGTAAACATGTACTTATAATAATGAACGTTAATCAACTTGGTTTGTTTTGTCTCTTAATTAACAAATACCTACAATTATTTAGTCAAACAATACTATTTGAAAGCCTTAGATTAATTTTATTTTACCCCTTTCTAAGTAAAATTATGTCTACGTCGATGTTTAGTACTAAGAAAGTAAAATAATAATAATAATAATAATAATAATAATAATAATAATAAAACTAGTGACAAGCATTCTGATAGTTTACCTTCTCAGTTTTTATACTATTTTTTAGCTATCTTGTGTGATAATTTCTTGAATTGATGTTGATGAAAACATGTCACAATGAATGTTTTATATGTTACAAACTTTTAAATGACTTTAGAAGAGACACATTAAAAAAAATACAGTAAACCCTTAACATTCGCGAGGGTTACGTTCTGGAAAAACCTCGCGAATGTCAAATCTGTGAATGTTGAGTCTATCTTTCCTGCCCTAAAGAAGGAGTTACGTTCTATAAAATTTTAATTACAGTGGCACATTATTTCAATGACCAAAAAGATATATGTACTAACAATACGTTATTCATAACATATATGAAGAAGGTGAATGTACAGATATAATCATAAATATGATTATGTGTTCGGCCGTTCGGGTTGGATTGCGTGTTGACGGAGATTATTTTGTCCTGTTCGGATCCGGTTACGGTTCGATGGATTTTTTTTTGTCAGGTTCGGGTAGGATTGCGGGTTGATTTCAAAAGGAATTTTCAGGTTCAGGTCGGGTACAACACCATATTTGAAAAAAACAGCTGGTGAAAATCGGGCTGACTGTGAAACAAGTGGTCATTTTTCAATTAACCTAACGCTCTCTAGGCTCTTTGCAATAAGTCTGAAAAACATTAGGATGATTGGAGAAAGGAAGATGATTCTCCAATTAGCCCGGCTCTTTGCAAGCAGCCTACGCTCTTTGCAATAAGTCTGAAAAACATTAGGCTGATTGGAGAAAGGAAGATGATTCTCTAATTAGCCCGGCTCTTTGCAAGCAGCCTACGCTCTTTGCAAAGATCCTGATTTCGCAATTAGCTTACAACATATATAACAAAATATCATAACGATTATCTCGATAAGATGGATAAATTAGATATATATACACAGTATAATATATATTAGTATAATATATACACAAAAAAACGCAAAAAATGAATTGATAACATTTGTCATTATAACTTTTGGAAGTTTAGAAATTATATATCGAGGTAGAAATAAATAATAATAAAAATTAGTCAAGTACGAGTATATAACTCGCGCTCAAAGGGTTCCGTACATTAAATTTATTAATTACTACTTATTAATTAATAAACTCCTATTAATCCTGATTTTTTTCAAAATTTTAGTTTCAGTAGATTCGGAAATAGGAGGGGGAGGGGACATATTTTTCCCGTATACTTTCGATGATATCTCTGAAAATATAATACTTAAAACTAAAACAAATATTTTTTGAGTTCGATGTTACGAGATCTTTCGAACGATACTTTACACGATATATAAAAAGAAAGATTTTTTTCAAGTAACTTAATTAATATCTCGGCTAATTACCAACAATTTTTTTCAAAAATCATTATCAAATATCCTTGGATAATTCTGCGTCGATAGATACCTCGAGCGCCCGTCAACTCTCCCGCTGACCGCCGGAAAAGCAAAGTTTGTGTGTAACAGAAAAATGCGATTTTTTTTTTTTTTTCAAAAATTATGTTATTTAGGAAAATCGCTATAGTTTCCGTGCAAGGTTTAAATAAACTCCTACTACCCCTAATTTTTTCACAATTTTAGTTTTAGTAGATTCGTAAATAGATGGAAGGGGGACAAATTTTTGCAACCCATTGTCGACGATAGTAGTAGGAAAACGACAGTTCTGGCTCAGCCGGTGGCACTGTGGCACCGTGCCACCGGCCGGAGGCACCGTACCACCGACGCAGCTGCAGCCCATCCCCCTCCCGTGCCACCGGCCGGAGGCACCATCCTCCGGCTGCACCGATCCTCCGGCGGGAAAAAAAATAATTTTCTACTGTAACACGAGGGGTGAAAATAAGAACTCTAAGAAGAACTTAAATGGACAAGATTATCATACTATAAGATGAATATTGATTTTATATACTAATTTTGAATGACAAACACCTTAATGAGTATCACTAATTAAGCAAAACAATGGAAAAATATTAATTTTAACGAAAAAAGCTGATTTCTTAAGAATTTGTCAACTATAAGACGAGGATATCAACTTATAAGAAGAAATTTAAACTTACATTTTAGTTTTTGAACAATCATTACATTAATGAGTATCACTAATTAAGCGAAACAATGGAAAAATATCAAATTTAACGATAAAAGCTGATTTCTTAAGAATTTTTCAACTATAAGATTGGAATATCAACTTATAAGAAGAAATTTAAACTTACATTTTAGTTTTTGAACAATCATCACATTAATGAGTACTGACAATTAGACAAAACAATACAAAATATCAATTTTAACGAAAAAACCTTATTTCTTAAGAATATTTCAACTATAAGATTAGAATATCAAACTATAAGATGGATTTTAAGCTTATATTATAGTTTCTGAACAATGGACACCTTAATGACTATAATAATTAAGCAAAGAAAATATTAATTTTACCGAAAAAAAGTTGATTTCTTAAGACATTTTCAACTATAAGATGAGGATATCACATCATAAGCCGGAGATATTAAACATATATATTAATTTTGAATGACGAACATCTTAATGAGTATTACTAATTAGACGAAACAATCCAAAAATATCAATTTTAAGGTATAGAGCTGATTTTTTAAGAATTTTTCAAGTATAAGATGAGACTATCAACTTATAAGAGGAAATTACACTTATATTTTTTAGTTTTTGAACCGTAATACATAGAAATTAGTCAACATTTGAATGATTTTTACCAAATTAATTGATTTTTCAATGCAATAATAAGTGTTTTAGCAGCAATTATATAATTTTTATTGTACATAACTGATAACTGTACATAATATAATCTTTTTACATCATTTAGACTTGAAATAAGGACATTATGTAAGTTAAAAAAAAAAAAAAAAAAAAAAAACAGATGTTTCTTTATTTTTAATGCGCAAGCTTTTTTTTTTTTTCATTCCCCAATTGTAGCACTTATGAGGGATGGCAATAATCCAACCCCCCCACATTCTAAGAAAAGGGGAGACATAACAATGACCGTCTAGGTCACAACTTTTACTATAATATAAATATTATTCACTATCAATGTTTACAAAAAATCCATGTTGGGGAGTAGATATGTGTTATATTTTAATAAAGATTACCCTCCTCCATCTTCTTAACGACTGCTAATAATTATACAAAACAAAAGAAATATCGATTTTTAACGAAAAAAGGGGATTTTTAATGAATTTTACACAAGTTTTCGATAATATTATACATTAACACATAGGATTTTGTTTCTGAGGTGATTACAATACAGAGAAAAGTATTCACCTTTAGATTACTTTTCGTGAAAAATTTAATAGTAATTATATAAAATCCTGTTTACATCACTAATTTACATATGAAAATAAGGATTTATAGGATAAAATAAATAATCTTAACTTATACTTAGTAATTTTTACGCAATTACAATGATTTTATACCATGTTTTTCCCGAGTTTTATATTAATTAGTAATTTATATTAATTAACTTCCAATATTTTCCATGTTAAGATTATATCTTTTCTATCACAAAAATAACACTATCTAAAATTTCACTTAAACTATTATTCTAAGTATTGATATTCACTTATAGCTTTACTTAAACTTTTACCTGAAATCATGTGAACTTATAGAATAATTACCCTGCTTACACATATCGAATTTAGTAAACAACATTCTTTTCTACACAAATACACGAACCTTTTTTAAATTTTCCAGTTTTAACAGAATGCCTTAATATAAACTTTTATTTCAAATAGCCTAGTTTATGAAAACAATACGTAGTACCAAATATTAGGCAACATTTTAACCCGAACTTAGATACGTTTCACATACCTATTTTAACATAACTTAGATGATTTAATATTATTTTACCCATTTCTTTCAGAAATATACATATAATATTATGGATTTACCGAGTAAATATCCAATTTTAGCTTTGACTTAGCGATTTTTTACACCATTTCAACGATTTCAATCTATTTTCATGTCACAGAAACGAAAAAATAATTGAATACAGACGCGGGTAAAATTTTTTTTTGTATTGTATTTTCCATTCAAAGATTTGAAACTCAAGTTAAAATTTATGTTATAAGTATTGATATTCACTTTTAGTTATACTTTTACTTGAAACCACGTGAACTTGTAGAACCTTGGTTACGCATATGGAATTTAGTACATCACACTGTTAGTTAAATGAACATGAATACCTTATTGTTTTAAATTTTCCAATTTTAACAGAATATGTACGAATATAAACTTTAATTTTATCCAAACATTTTATTTCAAATACCCTAGTTTATGAAAACGATACATATTACCAAATATTAGACATTTTAACATAAACTTAGATACTGATCACATACCTATTTCAGCATAACTTATTAACATCCAATAGCATTTTATCCATTCCTTTCAGAAATATACATATAAATATATGGATTTAACGAGTAAATGTCCAATTTTAGCTTGCATTTACTGATTTTTTACACTATTCCAATGATTTCGAGCTATTTTATATCACAGAAACGGAAACATATTTGAACATAAACGCCTGTAAAATAATATATGAACTGTGTTTTCTATTCAAAAATTCAAATCTTAAATTAAAATTTATGTTCTATCACTTATCAACTATTTATCCCACATAATTTTTACCATAGAAACATCGTAGAAATTAAATATACGTTAAATGAAAATAATAAATTGTAAGTACCTAAAAATATCAAACACAAAATCTATTAATCAAAACTTAAAAAATTAAAAAAAATTAAAAGTTTTTACGAAGTTAAAAAAAAAGTTACTTCATAAAGAAACTAAGTAAAGAAAAATCCAAAGTGTTGTAAAGAATTTTATTGATATAATTGATAAAATGTATTGAAGAGAAATTGATATAAATGTACACAATATTCACAATGTATTGTTTAAATACCCATAATAATAAAAAATGTATCTATACACATCTGTGTTTATTTTTATAAAACATATTTCATTGTTAAAATACATTGTATGATTTTTAACATGAAATTTCTACATGACAGTAAATAACTAATTTTGCTTTACGTAAGACTTGAGATTTATCATAACTTGTTCAACGAAACAACATTTTCCCCAATGAATATCCAGTTTACACACATACATATGAAAATCAACTTTTAATAATACTATACATCAGATTAATGAAAAATATATAAAATTCATTAAAAAAGAAGTTTTTACAAATAAAAAATTAAAAAATTTTTACAAATTTAAAAAAGAAAGTTTTTTTACAATTAAAAAAAAGTATTTACAAAAAAAGTTTTTACAAATTAAAAAAAAAAGTTTTTACATACATAAAAAAAAGTTTCTACAAAGTTAAAAAAAAGTTTTTACAAACTAAAAAAAAAGTTATAAAAAAAAGTTTACAAAACTAAAAAAAAAATTTTAACAACAAAAAAAAAAATAAATATTTCAAGTTTTTCTAAAAATATTTACATATTAACAAAAATTTACTCAAAAGTCAGAACCAGACCTATGTCTAATATAGCATTTTTTCGACTTCAGTTGTTAAAATCATAGTGTTAGCGCTGTGAAAATACAAAATAATACCTTCAAATGGATCCAATATATGGTATATTAAGAATCATTTGTGATTTCGACAAATTAAATGTGCATGAGAAAACCATTAATGTATCAGCAACTGATGGGACTCATTTTGCTGATGTTATATCAATCTATAAATCCGGAAGTTACCGACAGTAACAGTAACCAAAGACTAACAGATAGAGATGCTTTATGGGTGTTGACATTACAGACAGATACAAGAAACAATTTATATCAGTCTTAATCAAATAAAAAAGCTTCAGAGTTTCCTTTAGATTTACCTACTGAAGTGTAGATAACTGAAAACATATCCATCGGTTCAGAAGTGACTAATATAACAGCAAAGCATACAGATAATGGGTATCGCGGACTTTTAGTTTATGTTATCACTTCAAATGATGAATACTGCTGATTTCGGATAGATATGCATACAAGTAAATTATATGATGAGTCGAAAATGAACCGAGAATTCATATCGGAGTATAACTTAAACATGTGTATCTGCTTATGACTTGAAAAATTCACGACATTCTACAACGACTTATTTCAAATTGCACAACCAATAAAATATTTACCTTCAAGGAAAGAAAATGAAACCCCATTCAACTGTTTCAGATATCCAAGTTGATCACGTGATCGATGTTGAACAGCAGGATCAGGCCTAAATCTAACATCCCATTTTTTCTCGATTTCGATTGTTTAAAGTGTTATTTTAAAGAGTAGTATAATGGTTGCCTAACCATTGTACATTTCTTTAAAATAAGAACTTTAAACAACCGAAATCAAGAAAAAATGGGATGTTACATTTATGCCTGATCCTGCTGCCTGCTGTTCAACATCGATCACGTGATAAACTTGGATATCTGAAATAGTTATACTCATGCATATTTAATTTGTCGAAATCACAAATGATTCTTAATATACCATATATTGGATCCATTTGAAGGTATTATTTTGTATTTTCACAGCGCTAACACTATGATTTTAACAACTGAAGTCGAAAAAATGCTATATGTTAGACATAGGTCTGGTTCTGACTTTTGAGTAAATTTTTGTTAATATGTAAATATTTTTAGAAAACCTTGAAATATTTATTATTTTTTTTTTGTTAATTTTTTTTTTTTAGTTTTGTAAACTTTTTTTTATAACTTTTTTTTTTTTAGTTTGTAAAAACTTTTTTTTAACTTTGTAGAAACTTTTTTTTATATATGTAAAAACTTTTTTTTTTAATTGTAAAAAAACTTTTTCTTAAGATTTGTAAAATTTTTTTTATTTTTTATTTGTAAAAACAATTTTTTTTAAATGAATTTTATATATTTTTCATTAATCTGATGTATAGTATTACTAGCGGCCCTCCCTCGCTTTGCTTCGGGTTAACCTTGAAAACCTTCATCTCTTTGTGTTTTCTGTAGACCTTTTTAATGTGTACAATAATTAGTACATTATTTTGATAAATCTTGTAGGGTTCAGCCTGCGTTTGCAATGTATAAGCGGAAAAAATGAAATTATTTACGACATCACATTAAAAACCTCAAAAATAACAGTATTGCTCCACTATTTAATGGATATACATATAAACCTTCCTCTTGAATCACTCTATCTATTAAAAAAAACCGCATCAAAATCCGTTGCGTAGTTTTAAAGATTTAAAGCTGCGTTTTCACTGGTCGACCCAACTACCTAAAAAACCCAGCGACCCAAGACCTTAACCTAAGAGCGTTTTCACTGGTTATAGGGAAGCACTAGCGCTAACCAATCATAGACAAGGTTTTACTGCGCAAGCGTCATATTTACGGATCGATATCAGCATATCAGCTGTGAATGATTATAAACATAAATAAATAATTATTTGTTGTCCTTGTCTTGTTATTAACAAATGTTTTGCGTGGAAATAATCGAAAGTTTTGGCTAGTTTTCGCTATTAGAGGGTCTTAAATAATGCCACACAAAAATATTAATCTTCCGTTAATAAATCAATGATAACTATTAATTTTTTTGTGGTTTCAAAAAATAAAACATTATATTTTTTTAATAATGACGATCGTAAATCATAAGATTTCGAAGTCACTTAGAATACAGTGAAAGCTCATTTTATCTGGGAGTAATTTTTATTGCATATGACTTGTATATCTAACATTATATTTCTGCTTTTCACAAGTTAAATTAAAAGTCTAAATATGTTTTTGATATTTACTTCAGTGCTATATACATTTTATTTGTACATGCGTATATCATTTTTGTGCCAGTGCAGTTATACTTTTGAAACAAATAGTAATACTTATCATTTATTTAAAATCACAGAACTATTTTTTCCCTTCTAAGAAACAGTGATGAGTGAAACCCTTTCATTCACTCCTAGGGCCCTTTCAGGATTGTCATTATACATGAGGCTTCTCCAAGGTACGTGCTAATAGCACGTATCAGTTGATCACACTGGCAGCTTGTTTTATCATATAATCACTACAATATAGTATTATAGAATGTAGTTACATCTACTTTTTGTGACACCCCCAATCCCTCTCCACAAAAAAAAAAAAAAAAAAAAAAAAAAAAAAAAGTCTTCACAGTAAAATGCAAATTACATTTTATTTTCAATATTGTCACAATAAAAAATAATTTAGACTAATGAAAAAAAAATCATTCATGTACATGAAACTATTCCAACGTTCTATTACCAACAACAATAGCGTAAACATTAAAATTTCAAGAATTAGGGATATTACATCAAATATGCTTCAACCAATCACTTAGTCTTATAGTTTTTTCACTCTAAATAACAAACAATAGAACCTAATACTATTACTAATTTGTACTTTAAATAGCGTCACAAAAAATAGAGTGCAGATTTTGCCTGCCAATAAATTGCTGCAAATTTATTCACAGAATAAACATAAAGAAGTATTTTGTTTTCTTATTAACAAAGGTTTTAAAATATTTTAGTATTTGATTTCAATAATAAATAAATAAAATCCTTTTTTATATTTTTGAATGATAGTAATAAATAATCATAAACATAATTTGAGAATAGTAAATATTTACTGTGTATCGCACTAAATAACGTTACAAGTTTTTGAATGCATCTTTACATATATGTATCTAAAATATATAATTTTTTTCCCATACAACTATGGTTGCTGTATTGTTAAAATGTAGTCAGAATATAAAATAAGAAATAAGTTAAATAAATAAATACTTTATTTTTCGCAAAACCTTGAATTTTAAGTCTGCTTTTTTTTTTTTTTTTTTTTTTTTTTTCTAAATTTGCGTGTATTTCATAGATTTGACAGCATCAAATTTGTAAACAAACAAACTTCGCCAAGCAAAGGTGCCAAAAGTAAGGGTTAACTTACCGGAAGTAAAAGGCAAATGTTTTTACATTAGTGTCCTCGGCTTGAGGTTTACAGAAAATTCAGTCTATAAATAGCTGTCAACTATTCCACTTTTTTGTTACCAGTCTTCTCCTAATCTTGACTTGATTTAATTGCAGAATTTTGCAATTAAATAATGTTAATATTACTATCCGGATTTAGTAGCAACACAGATAAGGATTAGTTGGCAGCTATGCATATATATATACAGTAAAATCTAATAAATGAACAAATAGCAAAAACATTTATAAAAAAAATTTCAGAAAATCTTACTCGCTAACATTTTTTTATCAACCAACAATATAAAACATTCACGAATGTCCTGGTAAGTTGTGGTGTACAATATTTATAAGCTCTGGGTATATTACTTACCCATCATACGTAGTATAGGGTAAGTCTTGTAATCGTTTTGAAAATCGAAAAAATTTTTTTGACGGATTTACACGTTTCAGACACTGGAGATTTCGAAAAACATATTTTTAGAAAAAAAATTTTGCCGTCCGTCTGTGTGTCTGTGTGTCTGTGTGTGTGTGTGTGTCTGTAAACGCTCTATCTCCCGAAAAAATTGAGATAGAGACTTGCAATTTGGTATGTACTTAGTAAGTAATAATGGGAAGAAGCCTATTTCATTTCAATAACCTCGATTAACCGGAACAATTTTTTTCGGACTCTCGAAATATTCGTTCTGATGAAAGGTATATAAAAATTTTCGAAATTGTTTATTTTAAGAAATGAATATAAAAGACAATAAAAAAAACATAAATTTTGAATAAAGCATGAAGTCGATCGGATAATTAGTTGCCGAGATATTTGGAATCCTATTTTCCACACTCTTCGATTTTTCATGACCCTGTATTTCATCCAAATTTCACTTCAAAGATATATTTTAATTGGAAATTTGACGCTTAATCAGATGCAATAAACCGCTAGTTAATAGGATTATTATTTTTGGAGTTATAAGGAAAAACCTCTTTCAAGCAATTCAGTAATCGAGCCTTTAAAGTTTGTGACGTCATCAAGCCACGATTTTATTTGAATTGCAATGCATTTTATAAGTAGTTTACACATTTTTATTTTAATATTTTACATTATGCATATCCATGATGGGTAAGTATTACGGTGGCCCCCAACGACTAGTTTAAGTATTCACTGAAAACAAAGAAGTATCAGAGCTGAGCTCCATCATAAATTAAGCACTGATTGCTAGATATCCAGTATTCACTTATAAAATTCGTGTAAAATAAATATTTCAATAATATTGAACACCTGCTCCAATTCAAATCCATCAAAGCAAAATAATCTGAGGATTTAAAATTATAAACAAGCATCTTTGACTGCTCAAGTGTACAATTCTTAAAATTAAAAATAACACTAAGGGGCCATTCAAGTATTATGTAAGCAGTAAGGAGGAGTTCAGGGTTTGATTATTTTTGCTGACAGGGAGAAGAGGGGAGGGGGGGGATTATGACAATTCTTATGAATGCATTAGACAACGCAGCAACAACAAGAAAAAATACATGATGGGAAATGAGTATTCTGTAGTCCGCTCGGAACTTCAAACACATAACATTTCTATGATTCCTGTTAAAAATTTTAGTTATGATGACTAATTAAGTTAGGGCCCATTGTTAAGTTTTATTGTTCAATGCAATAAACAACAATATATTAAAACCATTTTGCATTCTTTTGATACCACACTGTGATGGTATCAAAGTGTGGTATCAAACTTTGCGCAAAATGTGCTAGGGGAGACCGGTACACAGTGGACCACTTTTTCAGTTAACATTTTTTTTCTCTTTAACAGACTGACCGATATGTATGAAAATATTTTTGAATATTCCTTAAACCTTCTTACATCCATCATAATTTTCTCACAACATAGTTTTCAATACATTTTTCAAAAAAATTTTTTTTTGCACTTGTAAAGTGGACCAGTGTACCCCGGAAGCGGGGTACACTGGTCCACCCACCGGGGTACAGTGGACCACTATTAGGTATTATCTAAAATACAATATAAATCTATTTTTCATTAATCTAATTCTTTTTTGTTGCACCTTCACCCGCAAAATAACATAGTAATATAAATTTTGAAACAAAAACAAAAAAATTAATTATATTTTGAAAATAATAACAGATTAATACAGGAACAATTGCAATTTATCTGAAGTTATTACTTAAGTACAAAAAAGTCAGCGCACATTAAAATTTGCAAATGAAATTCCAAAGTACTTATGAGTAAGATTGAGCCTGGGATTTTCAAAAAATAATTTTGGGTGTGAGAGCAACATTATGAAATCATTGACATCAACAGCAGATTCATCTATAGTTTCGGGAGAAATAAACTGATTTCCATTCAATTTGCATCTCATGAATTTTACTTGAATAGAATCATCAACAATTAGACTACAGTTATATTTATCAAAGGCAGTAAATACAAAACAAAATAATTCTTACTATGTTAAATAAATTGTTATTTTTATTTGTTTACTTTATTTTACAGTTAAATCTACTTTAAAACAATCGTTCTTTATAGAAAATAAGCAATTATTAAATATTTTGAACATTCTGCATTACAGGAGCAGAGTGGATTGTGGACCACTGTGCCCCAGGAGTGGGTGGTCCACTGTACCCCATGTTGAAGTTCAATAAATAATCATATTATTATTGTTTATAGCTTTCTTTTAAACATATTAACTTTAAAGTAAAATAAAAACAAATATCTTAGCTTTGCAAAAAAGCTGTTTTATTTTATTTATCTACAACCTTTAATTACTAAAAAAATAAAAATATCATGATGAAAAATTTTACTTTTAGAAGCTCAAAACAACAAAGCAGGATAAAATAGTTCAATCTGAGCTAAACATATTTTCTGAAGGCTATAAATAATCATTGCAGTGCTGTTGTCTATTAGGATAGAAGAGAAGCTTAAAAAAAATTTAAATAAATAAAATATTAGGGGGTGGTCCACTGTGTCCATAGGTCCAGTGTGTACCGGTCTCCCCTATGCCTATTTATATAAATTTGTAAGATTAATAGTGTAAATTGATTGTAACTGTTTTTTCCTGGCAAACAGTGTTGACGTACAAAATGTCAAAATCATACATAAGCAAAAAAAAAAAAAAAAAAAAAAAAAAAAAATGGGGGGGGGGGGGGGGTTACTATTTGCTTATTTTTTCTTATAAGGAAAGGACGGGGTATAAAATTACTAAAAATATGCTTACGGATACTTGAATGACCCCCTAAGGTCACTTAAGAGATGACATCCCCGTACAACTTTTATTTTATTCATGTTCGACGAAAAATATCTCTTCTCCATCAGAACCACCAGCAAAAGGGAAAAGGTTGCTAGAATTTACCAGAAAATGCATATTGCCAAAATTTGACGACTTTTCAATTTTTCTTAGCAGGAAAATTTTCCCTCTTTTTTTTTTGCAGACAAAAGCATTAATTTCAAGCTTAAATTGATTAATTTTTTTAGATTTGTGTGATAAATGGGCTATATCAATATATATTTTAAGTATTAATACTAGTTGACCCCCGGCTGACGTTGCCCGGCCCATGATAATAAATTTAAAAAGAAACATCAAGTTTTTATTATTTTATATCTTTAACCAGATTTTGTATGACATATTTTAAAATGAAAAATATTGATATTTAGTGATAAAAGTGCTCATTTTCTTGTTTACGTAGGGTCGTTTCATATTTTTAAAATAAAAAGTTATATTTGTCCGAACTCTTTGAAGTCTTTATTGGTGATAAATAAACGGTTTTACAACCTGTGTAAAAATTTCGAGAAAAAATATTGTTATCTAGTTGTAAAAGAAATGTTTTCTTATATATATATATTTTTGTTTGTGTGTTTTCATGTTGGCTCCTTTAACATAGCAATAACAAAATAGTTTTCATTTTCAAAACTTTCTGACATTTCAATCGGTTATAAATATAACTGTATCCAAGCTCTCTTTAAAATTTTGTCTGAAATTATATTTTAAAATGAAAAAATTGGTGAAAAAATATTAATATTTATTTAGTGATGCACTTATTTTCTTGTTTACATAGGGTCGTTTCATAGTTTTAAAATAAAAAGTTCTTTTTGTCTGAACTCTTTGAAATCTTTATTGGTGAAGCCCCATGAGTTATGTCGCAAATTTTAATACAACCTTTTTTATTAAGTATCATAAACATCTTACGCAATATTAATAAAAATGGAATAAATTATTACAATAACAATAAACGCTTACTTTTGGTAAAGCTTTCTCCCCGCTAGATCAGTTGCTGGTGAACACAGCTTTTCCCATTTTACAGTCGAAAAAGCATTGCTGGTGTATACAGTTCAAATTATGCATCAATATACACCAAGCAATATTTATTCAACTATGCCACAATGCAGCAGTAGTTTTCACCAGAAAATGGCAGCTAGGTAGCATCAGATATGGTCAATTCTTCCGAGGATGGCTCTTGGGAATGCCAGGTCAGTGCTACAGACTTGCACAAAAAAGTAGCAGTGTGAAGAGTCCTCTCACTTGGAGGTCAGTAGATAAAAGAAAAATGCCAATCTCGTGGCAATTAAGCCATGTGGTATCTCGTGAAATAAAAGTTTCACATGTGGGTGAACCCAGTTCCTTCAATCACATTTATATCTACAGTTGTCCAGGATACAACAACAAAATTGGCTCTAAAAAGAGAGAAGATTTCAGATTTTAAAAGTTTGGTTGAAGTAAAAATTAGGCTAGAAATATTTTATAAAATTTTCAGTTTAATAATAGACACAATATGAAGTATAGATAATGATAATTTGTGGACTTTTCCAAAATATTGTTCATTAAGTTAAAAATGTCATAAAATATATATTTATATTGGCACAGATGTCATATGTGCGCCACATATGACATCCACATTGGCGCGAATTTTTTCCCGCCAACTTGGCGAACAAAATAAATTGTTGTTTATTTGCTTTTATTTTTTATTTCAATTCTATAAATTATTTTTATTATGTATATCAATATTTATTGACACAGACGTCATATACGCACCACATTAGCATGATTCCCCCTCCCCCCAGCAATTTGGAAAAACTTTGTTTTTGAATATTAACGTTATAATGTATGTTAACGTTTATAACACTAATGTTATAATGTATATTAATGTTATAACGTTTTTTAATTTTTATATTGAAATAAAAAATCTAATATTGCATGCTATTTGTAACAAAGTTTTTGCCAAATTGGCGGAGGAAAAAAATTGCACCAATGTGGTGCATATATGACATCTGTGCCTTTATATTTTACAGATTTTTTATTTAAAATTGACTCACTCAAAAAAAATTCACTTTTAAATATTAATGATAAATCATAAAATGGTTTCCTAATCTATTATTAAAACAATACTTAATTATCTTTAAACATCTAAAAATTAATGGTTTTGTTTTTCCACATTGGTAAGTTCACAGCACTATTGTCAATCTGCAGATAATGAATTTCACCATCTATCTCTCAGACATCATTACACAAGCATAAAATTTCAAATAACAGAAGTTGCATAATGCAACATTGTATCAGTTTAAAAAAATTATCACTAGAATATTTACTAAATTTTGTTTTCCTTATTAAAATATAGTAGAAACCTAAACTGACTCAATAACATTTATCAGGATATAACGATCATCTTATAACTGATACAATATAAATATAACTATTTGTAAAATGAAGTAGAAAATGTTACATAAGACTATAAATGAAATACAGCAAACTACGTCTAAAACAGAATCGACCAGGACCGAGAAAATTTTCTATCATAGAGAATATTCTACCTTAGACAGTGTATAATTCTATTTAAAATCTTTTTGCATTATACAAAGTTTATTGTACACATAAATGGTCTAACCTAAATCATAAAGTGGTTTCTGTTATTCTAATGCTAATTTGTGAAAGAATAAAGTTACATGCCTTATAAATGTTTGTTTATTTCCAATCTAATTCTTAAAATTTTCCTAAAGAAAAAGATAAACACAGACTTGAAACTAAATTTCTCCTTTTTTCTATATTCATAATTAAGAAAATAATAAGCAATCAAAGAATCCAAATCTAATAACTTGTTTATAATATTAAACCTGCTGCTTTCTTGTTGACCAAATAAAGTACATATAACAAATTCAATGGGATAACTCTCAGATTCATTACTCCTCACTTAGAGAATACAGAATATTTTTTACACAAAAAGAGCATTAATTCCGATCAAAGTTACAGGATTTGTGGATTAAACTATGGTGAAGTAAAAGTTAAATGCCATTCGAATTGAAATATCACACGAAAACATTGCTCAATTAATAACAAATCATACATGATAATGTGTGCCAATTCTTAGAGATGTCTATTTAAAAAAGTTGTATATGATTGCAATTGATTTAAATTTCATACAAAGTTTTAAATCTTCATAAAAGTTTCAGCATGAATGGAATAACAAAAAAGATTAAACTCAAATATAGTACATCTGCAGGTGAAATGCATAAAAAATGAAAAATTAAACAACAGAACAGCAGAGTTTTTTTTGTATAGCAAAGTTAACAAGTAAATCTCTGAAAAGTCAAACTGTTTTGAAATTAGTAATACATATTTCACCTTTAAAAGAGAACATGATAATACAAAATACACTGGCTTATTTAATTTAGAGAAAGTTTGTTTACATGCTTGAATAAACATGAATGTTCAAGTATTAACAAAACTGGATTGACGTTTGTCTTTAACTAATTTTCAATTTAAATATCAATGGGCTGGGGGCTGGGCTACAGTAAACAAATCTTTCTTAATACTTATAATTATTTTAAATGAGAAAAGAGAAATTTAATTCTAAATTGCCGAAAAACACATTATCAAATAAGGATATATAATAAATTAAAATCAATGAAACAAGTATATTTAATTCATTATGAGAAAGAAAAATCCATAATCATAATATATAATATTTTTATTTACTTTTTTTTTTGTATTGTTAAGATTCAATCATAATAAAATAATTTTGGGAGCTGCACTTTAGGTATCTATTATTACATCAGAAACGAAATCCTTAAACGAACTATATATTTAGTATTTTAATATTAATAAAAAGCATCTGATTCATTAACAAAAAACAGAGATATTTATCGTACAAAATAAGTGCAACAATAAATCTATACTGGATTGCTACTTACTAAACGGAAAGACATTAATAAAATATATAAATTTGTTAAGAAAACTCACTATTTTGCTTCAATCACAAAAAATTGAATTTCTTTTTTCAAAAGCTGAATAATTCCAAAATAAATATTTATCCGCCGCCATTATGTATGAAAAAGCTCTTTTCTAATTGGCTGAGCTTGGGTTAGATGGGCTTAGGATTGAGTACTGATCAAACCTTCAAAATCGCTACCTAACTGCCTAAAATCTTGGGTTTAGGTCGAAAGTTGGGTAAGTTAGGCCTTGGGCCGACCAGTGAAAACGCAGCTTAAGCGTACATAGGGATATAGGGACAGAAAAAGCAACTTTGTTTTATACTATGTAGTGATTTATCTGAAATTACAAAGCAAAACATATGGTTATTATACATATAAACCTTCCTCTTGAATCACTCCATCTATTAAAAAAAACCGCATCAAAATCCGTTGCGTAGTTTTAAAGATTTAAGCGTACATAGGGGTATAGGGACAGAAAAAGCGACTTTGTTTTATACTATGTAGTGATTTATCTGAAATTACAAAGCAAAACATATGGTTATTATACATATAAACCTTCCTCTTGAATCACTCTATCTATTAAAAAAAACCGCATCAAAATCCGTTGCGTAGTTTTAAAGATTTAAGCGTACATAGGGATATAGGGACAGAAAAAGCGACTTTGTTTTATACTATGTAGTGATTAAAAGTTGATTTTCATATGTATGTGTGTAAACTGGATATTCATTGGGGAAAATGTTGTTTCGTTGAACAAGTTATGATAAATCTCAAGTCTTACGTAAAGCAAAATTAGTTATTTACTGTCATGTAGAAATTTCATGTTAAAAATCATACAATGTATTTTAACAATGAAATATGTTTTATAAAAATAAACACAGATGTGTATAGATACAGTTTTTATTATTATGGGTATTTAAACAATACATTGTGAATATTGTGTACATTTATATCAATTTCTTTTCAATACATTTTATCAATTATATCAATAAAATTCTTTACAACATTTTGGATTTTTCTTTACAAATTTCCCTTTTTGGATATCATATGTCAAATCAATAATGCTGCATGAGTAGTTTGGGTAGATGTTATGTTGGTTTATGTTCTATACAGTCAATTTTTCGAAGTATCCAATCTGATCTTTGACTGTTAAATTCTTCAAACTACTGGTTAATTTTTGAATATCCATCTTCAATATGATTTGGGATACTGTCTTCGACAAGTTCAACATAACAGTCATATGTCTATTCAGTTTATTACGAATAACGGATATTTTCTCACACTTTTCACACTGAAACAAATTTTTAACAGGATGTGTTTTCATATGAACTGATGGTCTGTATTTTCTAGTAAAAGATAATTCACGCTTTCTTGTAGATGATTTTTGACGATGGTTACAAGTATATGGTTTTTCACTAGTATGGATTTGTATATGTTCTTTTAAATTCCATTTACTTGAAAAGTATTTGTTACAAGTGGAACACATCTGCAAGAGAAATAAATGCATATATTTAGAATTCCTTCTAACACTATAGACGAAAAAACATCACGCATTTTATAGAACATCTGGTACAATATTTTATTGTAAATGCACTCTAATTATGTTTAATATATGTATTCTAATATATCACATATAAGTACTCACATGTATATTATTCTTTAACTCTATATGTGTTGACGACGAATCATCCGGGGTATCCATTTCTGGTAAAGAGAGTTTCTGCTGTTTTGATTCATCTTGGTGTAACATCTATACAATAAAAGAAATATAATTATATACTTAGAAAAGATTTAATAGATAAATAATCATTTATTGATGTTTTACAATGATATAGTACAACTTACTTTATTCGTTAACAGAGAACTTGTTTCCCCAACTGGGTTAAAATAAGGAAATTTACTGGAGCTATACATATACAGTCATCTGAATAGTCATCTGCAAGAATTTGACTTAAGAAATGAGAACCTCTGCATCACTTTTCAAAATTTTATATTATCATCAGTTAAAGTGATCATGTGACAAAACTGCGCATGCGTACTAAATAAAAATAATCAGTATAATAAGCTTTATCATGGAATCTTGCTTAAATATGGTCTTATATTAAAATGGTTAGTATGGTCTTAATTCTGAAATATTAATTATAAATATGAAAGTAGCAGATATACACGATTTCAAATGTTAGAGGAAAAAGTTACTCTACGCGGAAGATGTTAATTGGAAATTCGCTAAATACAGTATAAAATTTGGTTTATGCGAACTTAATAATAGTGTTGGTACAATTGCAGTTGAAATTTTCTTTATAGTATTAAAAATATATAGTGTACAAAAGTTTAGGCTGCTAAATTCTGAGAAGTGATAGTGGCAATAATAGCAATTAAACTTCTAATTTTTAAAAAAATTTGTAATTTTTTTAAATTTTGTAAAAAATGGGTACTTTTTGTAATATATTAAACCTTTAATTTTTTTTTATTTTTTTATCTAACCCCCCCCCCCTTTTTTTTTTTTGTAAAATATTTTTTTTTAACTTGTTTTGTAAAAAGTGTTTTTTTTAATTTTGTAAATTTTTTGTTTTCATTTGTAATTTTTTTTTCATTTGTAATTTTTTTTTTTCATTTGTAAATTTTTATTTTAACTTCGTTAAAACTTTTAATATTTTTTAATTTTTTAAGTTTTGATTAATAGATTTTGTGTTTGATATTTTTAGGTACTTACAATTTATTATTTTCATTTAACGTATATTTAATTTCTACGATGTTTCTATGGTAAAAATTATGTGGAATAAATAGTTAATAAGTGATAGAACATAAATTTTAATTTAAGATTTGAATTTTTGAATAGGAAACACAGTTCATATATTATTTTACAGGCGTTTATGTTCAAATATGTTTCCGTTTCTGTGATATAAAATAGCTCGAAATCATTGGAATGGTGTAAAAAATCACTAAATGCAAGCTAAAATTGGATATTTACTCGTTAAATCCATATATTTATATGTATATTTCTGAAAGGAATGGATAAAATGCTATTGCATGTTAATAAGTTATGCTAAAATAGGTATGTGATCAGTATCTAAGTTTATGTTAAAATGTCTAATATTTGGTAATATGTATCGTTTTCATAAACTAGGGTATTTGAAATAAAATGTTTGGATAAAATTAAAGTTTATATTCGTACATATTCTGTTAAAATTGGAAAATTTAAAACAATAAGGTATTCATGTTCATTTAACTAACAGTGTGATGTACTAAATTCCATATGCGTAACCAAGGTTCTACAAGTTCACATGGTTTCAAGTAAAAGTATAACTAAAAGTGAATATCAATACTTATAACATAAATTTTAACTTGAGTTTCAAATCTTTGAATGGAAAATACAATACAAAAAATTTTTTACCCGCGTCTGTATTCAATTTTTTTTTCGTTTCTATGACATGAAAATAGATTGAAATCGTTGAAATGGTGTAAAAAATCGCTAAGTGAAAGCTAAAATTGGATATTTACTCGGTAAATCCATAATATTATATGTATATTTCTGAAAGAAATGGGTAAAATAATATTAAATCATCTAAGTTATGTTAAAATAGGTATGTGAAAGTTCGGGTTAAAATGTTGCCTAATATTTGGTACTACGTATTGTTTTCATAAACTAGGCTATTTGAAATAAAAGTTTATATTAAGGCATATTCTGTTAAAACTGGAAAATTTAAAAAAGGTTCGTGTATTTGTGTAGAAAAGAATGTTGTTTACTAAATTCGATATGTGTAAGCAGGGTAATTATTCTATAAGTTCACATGATTTCAGGTAAAAGTTTAAGTAAAGCTATAAGTGAATATCAATACTTAGAATAATAGTTTAAGTGAAATTTTAGATAGTGTTATTTTTGTGATAGAAAAGATTTAATCTTATCATGGAAAATATTGGAAGTTAATTAATATAAATTACTAATTAATATAAAACTCGGGAAAAACATGGTATAAAATCATTGTAATTGCGTAAAAATTACTAAGTATAAGTTAAGATTATTTATTTTATCCTATAAATCCTTATTTTCATATGTAAATTAGTGATGTAAACAGGATTTTATATAATTACTATTAAATTTTTCACGAAAAGTAATCTAAAGGTGAATACTTTTCTCTGTATTGTAATCACCTCAGAAATAAAATCCTATGTGTTAGTGTATAATATTATCGAAAACTTGTGTAAAATTCATTAAAATTCACCTCTTTTCGTTAAAAATCGATATTTCTTTTGTTTTGTATAATTATTAGCAGTCGTTAAGAAGATGGAGGAGGGTAATCTTTATTAAAATATAACACATATCTATTCCCCAACATGGATTTTTTGTAAACATTGATAGTGAATAATATTTATATTATAGTAAAAGTTGTGACCTAGACGGTCATTGTTATGTATCCCCTTTTCTTAGAATGTGGGGGGGGGGGGGGTTGGATTATTGCCATCCCTCATAAGTGCTACAATTGGGGAATGAAAAAAAAAAAAAAAAAGCTTGCGTATTAAAAATAAAGAAACATCTGTTTTTTTTTTTTTTTTTTTTTTAACTTACATAATGTCCTTATTTCAAGTCTAAATGATGTAAAAAGATTATATTATGTACAGTTATCAGTTATGTACAATAAAAATTATATAATTGCTGCTAAAACACTTATTATTGCATTGAAAAATCAATTAATTTGGTAAAAATCATTCATTCAAATGTTGACTATTTTCTATGTATTACGGTTCAAAAACTAAAAAATATAAGTGTAATTTCCTCTTATAAGTTGATAGTCTCATCTTATACTTGAAAAATTCTTAAAAAATCAGCTTTATACCTTAAAATTGATATTTTTGGATTGTTTCGTCTAATTAGTAATACTCATTAAGATGTTCGTCATTCAAAATTAATATATATGTTTAATCTCCGGCTTATGATGTGATATCCTCATCTTATAGTTGAAAATGTCTTAAGAAATCAGCTTTTTTTCGGTAAAATTAATATTTTCTTTGCTTAATTATTGTAGTCATTAAGGTGTCCATTGTTCAGAAACTATAATATAAGCTTAAAATCCATCTTATAGTTTGATATTCTAATCTTATAGTTGAAATATTCTTAAGAAATAAGGTTTTTTCGTTAAAATTGATATTTTGTATTGTTTTGTCTAATTGTCAGTACTCATTAATGTGATGATTGTTCAAAAACTAAAATGTAAGTTTAAATTTCTTCTTATAAGTTGATATCCTCTTCTTATAGTTGAAAAATTCTTAAGAAATCAGCTTTTATCGTTAAATTTGATATTTTTCCATTGTTTCGTTTAATTAGTGATACTCATTAATGTAATGATTGTTCAAAAACTAAAATGTAAGTTTAAATTTTTTCTTATAAGTTGATATCCTCGTCTTATAGTTGAAAAATTCTTAAGAAATCAGCTTTTTTCGTTAAAATTAATATTTTTCCATTGTTTTGCTTAATTAGTGATACTCATTAAGGTGTTTGTCATTCAAAATTAGTATATAAAATCAATATTCATCTTATAGTATGATAATCTTGTCCATTTAAGTTCTTCTTAGAGTTCTTATTTTCACCCCTCGTGTTACAGTAGAAAATTATTTTTTTTCCCGCCGGAGGATCGGTGCAGCCGGAGGATGGTGCCTCCGGCCGGTGGCACGGGAGGGGGATGGGCTGCAGCTGCGTAGGTGGTACGGTGCCTCCGGCCGGTGGCACGGTGCCACAGTGCCACCGGCTGAGCCAGAACTGTCGTTTTCCTACTACTGACGATATCTCTGAAAATATAATACCTAAAATTAAAACAAATATATTTTTGAGTTTGATATTACATCTTTCACACGATACCCCACATGATAAACCAAACGAAAACTTGTTTTTCAAGTAACTTAATTAGTCCACTAAATTTTTCCTAAATATATTTGTGAATGGCCAATAATCTGAAAATATGTGGGTAAAAAGGCTTTATAATTTTCCCAAGTTTAAACTTTCCATATCCCACAATTTACGAGAAAAAGGGCTTATTATTTTAATAATGTGATCCACGTCATTAAATGATTCAAAATTTTAGCATAATTTCTCTGCAAGGGTGTAAGAAAGGGAGGGGCTGATGGAGATCAAGTCCTCCTCATTCAAATAAAGATTTTTTTTTTTTAATTGACATGAGATATTCCTAAGACTATCATTTTCTGTTTTAAATGTTTGATAATATATTTCTGAAAAAACAACTCCGTACATAAACAAGTACTATAAATATTGATTGCATTTATAACTAGTAAATCTGCAGATCAAGGGTGTTAGATGTGCAAGTCGCATTTTTATTGTGAATTCAAATTAATTATTGAATATTTGAACACAATTAATATTGAATATCCGAATTTTCATTCCTTTTATATTACTATAACATCAAGTAAAGCAGTTTTTAGTAGTTTCATGAAGTGTTTTCTCTTATGAATTCTAATGGGAAATACAATTAATTACATGCACAGACATTAGAATGCTGTTTATTCTCCGTGAAAGTTTTTTATCATGTGAGGGGGCGTGGGTTTGACTTAATCAACCCCCCGCTGACGCATAATTTACAGGGTTCGTACGCCTCCTGGAATTTTGCGACCAGGAAATTCTTCGGTACCAGTATTTTCTCACAGAAAATCTCTCCTTAAAAGAAGGCGAAGTTTCGCGAGTTAAACCTAGCTTTCTTTTTCTATAAAAAAAAAAAATAATAATACTGGTAATTCTCATGGAAAATTCCCTGATCCATACGAACCCTGAATTTAATAATCATCGCTCTCTACAATTTTCAATATATTAAATTTTCTATCTAAAATAATTAAAATCTTGATTTTGTGATAATGGTATTAATAATTAATATGAACGATTAATTAGTCTGTAATATTTTACTAATTATTGATAATCCCAATAGTTCATTTTATTGGAAAATGTCTACTTTGGGCCGTTCTCATATTTTTTGAATTGCTACGCCGCTGCTTCTTTTTGCAGCAGCTGTGATGTTAAATTTGGATGTAATAAAAATGAAGATCTGATATTTTTGATCCGTAATTGATTTTTCTCTTCTGTGTTTCTTATCACAAAGGTCAAATGAAAGTTAAGTCACGAATGAATATCTTAAACGAAGATGTAGGAGTGTTTTTAGAATGACCTGATTTTTGATTTCCGATTATTTTCTTTTGATAACAGTCACTCCACATGTCATGAAATAATATTTAGAAGAAAGTGTAATATGATCTAACAATGGATAAAAACAACATTTTTTGTTTTATTTTTAGCCTGTTCAGTTGTACTAAAAATAGTTTACAGATTTTGTTAATATTAAATGCGGTTATAATTTTGCTGTGATTAGTGCGGTTAATTGATCTTGCGATATTACCGCATTAATTAAACCCGCACTAATGGAAACATACATTAAATTGGAAAAACTACAATAGATCCACAGCCAACTTTGAAAAAAAAAAACCAATATACATAAGTAGACAATATGATACAGTAATACGAAATTGTTTTTGATGTGTTATTGTTCGAAAGTACATATTACAGCTTGATTTGAAACTTTTTTAAATGAAAATTATCTAATTTAAATGAACTGCCATTAACATAAACGTCTGAGCCAATTTCATAAGTGACAATCAAGAAAAATTAAAAAGCCCATTTTAAGTTAAATACTACATTACTAGAATTGATTTAAGTTTTAAGGTGGGCACTTCCAGATTAGGTATTAACCCAGTTCTTTTGTCTTTTTTGGAGGAAAATAATGTTGTAAATTTTAATAAAAAAAATTATGCAAATTTCAAACATAAAATGAAAAATAAGGTTTTTTTTTTTTTTTTTTTTAATTCAATATAAAAATTTTTCCTTCAAAAGTTCAAAATATAATTGTCACTAGAAAAATTATACAGCAAAAGTTATAAGAACAGTTAGATACTTTATATTATATTAACAGTACTTTTTGCTTTTTCTCGCTACTGCCGTACTTTAGAATTTTACACAACTTTTTCGACTATTTATTAAATGAGCCTTGCACTGCACACCTTTTGTCTGTTCACTGTGCAACATCTTATACGAAGAAATTTTTCAGATGAAATTACTTAAGAGTTATCTAAAAGTGATTGTCTTTAGTATATTTAGCTTCTAAAAGTATTTTGAATATCTAAACAAGCTACTACAAACCTTATAAAATTAATAAATACTCAAATGAATATCAGAGGAGGAACAGGTTAATGGTAAACTTATCATACACAAGTACTACGAGCAGGGAAGACCGAGCTATGCTCGGTCAAAATTAAATTGAGTTCAAATATCATGACCCATGACCAAAATGACCCACTAATTGAATTTTCTCGAACTAGTGACCTAGCCCAACAGTCTTCTCGTGCTCGAAAACCATAGGATGCAAAATTTAGTGTAAATTGAGCCGCTTTTTAGATCTTGACCCATAATGACCCAGAAATGACCCACTAATCGAATTTTCTCGGACATGTGACCTAGCCCAATGATTTTCGCGTGCCCGAAACTCGTAGGATACAAAATTTAATCACAATCGTTAGAGCCGTTTTTTAGATAAAATTAATTTGACCCGCGTTGACCCATAAATGACCCACTAATCGAAAGTTCTCGAACATGTGACCCAGCCCAATAGTCTTCTCGTGCCCGAAAATGGTCGGATACAAAATTTCGTCAAAATCGTTTGAACCGTTTTTTAGATACAATTAGCTAGACCATGACCCAAAATGACCCAAAATGACCCACTAATCGAATTTTCTCGAACATGTGACCTAGCCCAATGGTTTTCTGGTGCCCCAAAACAGTAGGATACGAAATTTCGTCAAAATCGTTAGAGCCGTTTTTAAGATAATTTTTGCATATATATATACAGGGTGTCCATAATTAAACGACCCTACTTTAAAGTTGTCTACAGACGAAACTATTGGTCAGAAAGTTGTGAAATATTGGAAAGAACATAATGAAGCAATGGGAATTTGTTTAAGCGAAAAAAAATTAGCTCAAAATTTCGCCACCAGATGGCGTTTTTAACAAATCAATCGCATTTGAAACATTTGGTAAGTCATGATAAACTAAGAGCATTTAATCTATTATACATTTAGCATGCATTTTGGATTAGTTTACATATTTTATTGTAACAAAACGTGTTCCACATGACGTCCATCATTTTCAGCTACCATCTGGAATCGTAGGATAGCATGTTCCACAGTCGATAACAGTGTGTTCTGGGAAATGCTAAAAACATGCCGTGAACATGTCTTTAAGATCAGGTAAAGTTTTTGGTTTATCATGACTTACAGAATGTTTCAAATGCTATTGACTCATTAAAAACGCTATCTGGTGGCGAAATTTTGAACTAATTTTTTTTTCGCTTAAACAAATTCCCATTCTTTCATTATGTCCTTCATAAAATTTCACAACTTTCTGACCAATAGTTTCGTCTGTAGACAACTTTAAAGTAGGGTCGTTTAATTATGGACACCCTGTATATAACCACATACAAGATTTGCTCGTATTAGAATATATGATATAAATGACGGTCAACTGACGATGTTGCGGAAGGGAAAAATCTGGTAACAGAGAAGTGTGTTATGACAGAAAAAAAAGTTGGCTGCTTAAAATTAATAAAGATGATGGTCTAAAAGTGCTTTTTGTGTATTGTATTATTCATAGAGAAATCTTAGTATCCAAAAATATTCCACCTGTTCTTAATAAGATAATGGAATCAATTATAAAATTCATTAATACTATTACATTTAATGGCAAATGTGAGAATCTCCACAAGAAATTTTGTGAAAAGAAAATTACAGATTATATAACACTTTTGTTTCATAAGAGGTGAGTTAGTAAAAGAACAGGTTCACATAGGTAACACATCGGCTGATAAGTTCCCAGTCTGGCACACAGATGGCGTTGCAATCGCCGAACCGATGCTTTTTTTAGTAAATACTAACCTTTACAAGGTAGCAGAAAAAATGTCATGACGATTCGCCGTGTGGATAAAAAGTTAGAGTGGGTTTAGTTGAACGACTTTGTTGATAAACAAAAATAAATAAACAAGAATTTCAAGAATTGTTATTTGATGAAAAAAAACACCGTTCAAACAAAAGCTTGGCTTGATAAGCGTTATCCGGACACTGCAGCAGATAAATCAACTATTATTGACTGGTTTGCTGAATTTAAACGTGGTCGTACGGACAGCAGTGATGCACCAGGCAAAAGAGGTGGTTACCCTGGAAAACATAAAAAAAGTCCACAAAATCATTTTGGGGTACCGTAAAGTGAAGTTGCAGGAGATAGCTCAGACTCTGAAGATATCTAAGGAACGTGTAGGTTTTATTTTGAATGAACATTTGTCTATGAAAAAGCTGTTGTTAAAGTGGGTGCCGCGCGCGTTGACTTTGACCAAAAACAACAATGAGTCGATGATTCTGAGCACTGTTTGAAGCTTTTTCGTTATAAAATTATGTTATTTATTATAAAATTATGATTATTTATTTATTAAATTAATATTATTAAATTAATATTATTAAATTATTATTATTATTATTAAATTATTATTATTTATTATTAAAGTTATGTTATCTATTAAAGTTACAAAGTTATGTTAAAAAGTTGTGTTTTCTTTATTAGACCGGGAACTTATCAGCCCATGTGTTATGACTAAAAGGAAATAGCTGACAGGATTTTAAAGCATAAAAGGGATATAATAAAAAGAAAACTGCCCAGTTAAACTGAGGGCATTGAGCTCACAGGCTATTCACACTAATTGTATATTATACTCTTATTTCAAAGAATTTGAAATATGCCCCTCGAAAAATAAAAAAATCAACAATATATTAAGGGGGGTCATCCCCCCGTTACCCCCCCTCATAGTTAACTAATGAACCCCTTAAACTAATCAGGGAAGTCTCTAATTACAATGAATATATATACAAAATTTGAAGAAAATCGGATAATTCTGCATGAAAAACCCATTTATCTAAATTAAGGGGGGATTAACCCCCTTTCCCCCTTTATACTTAACCAATGAACCCCCAAAACTATTCAGAGAAGCGCATTATCCAAAATGAACCTACATACAAAATTTGAAGAAAATGGGATAATTCTGCATGAAAAACCCATTTATCTAAATTAAGGGGAGATTAGCACCCCCCCCTTCCCCCCTTTATACTTAACCAATGAACCCCCAAAACTATTCAGAGAAGCGCATTATCACAATGAACCTATATACAAAATTTGAAGAAAATCGGATAATTCTGCATGAAAAACTCATTTACCTAAATTAGGGGGGGGGGGGTTATCCCCCCTTTACCCCTTTATACTTAACCAATGAACCCCCAAAACTATTGATAGAAGCACATTATAAAAATGAACCTATATACAAAATTTGAAGAAAATCGGATAATTCTGCATGAAAAACTCATTTATCTAAATTAGGGGGGGGGGGGGTTATCCCCCCTTTCCCCCTTTATAATTAACCAATGAACCCCCAAAACTATTTACAGAAGCACATTATCAAAATGAGCCTATATACAAAATTTGAAGAAAATGGGATAATTCTGCATGAAAAACCCATTTATCTAAATTATGGGGGGTTAGCCCCCCGTTTCCCCCCTTTATGCTTAACCAATGAACCTCCAAAACTAATCAGGGAAGCGCCTTATCATAAGGAACCTATAAACAAAATTTAAAGTAAAACGGTTAGTTCTATCAAGAGTTATCGCGTTACGTACATACATACATACATACATACATACGTACATACAGAACCGGCGGGCACATAAGCTCTCAGGCTTTGATAGCCTGTGAGCTAAAAATGAATAAATCTAATACTACAATAGTAAAGCTTAATAGGGAATCTTCATTGAACACCGACTTCGATAATGAACTTGGAAATTTTAATAACCTTAACTACGCATTATTTAGAGAAGCGATCGAAATTACCACAGAAGGTTCGAATGCTTGTAAAGATATGTCACACTCGCCAATTGACAACAGAAGTCGATACTTACGGAATTTCCAGCAGTAATACGAAGAAACTTCAATTGAGCACTTGTCTAATAACATAACTGAAGATACCTCAGAGCAAAAGGGCAAAAATATTTTTAGTAATCATCTAGTTTTAATTCTAATTTCTAATCATTTATTTATGTTTTTGTCAACTTAACCCTTTCAGGACGGGTCGCTTAAATATCAGCCAGAAGACATTACTCCTTAAAAGACGTCAATGACCTTAAAATCTATCAACCACTTCTTTACCCCTCAGTTATTATTATCCTGTGCTTCGAGATGGCACTATTGCCAATACTTGTGAGGAAAAGGAGCGCTTTATAGATTTTAAGCTAGATTTCAGAAGGAATGATGAATTCTTTTAAGAAAGAATGACTCCCCGTCGATACTTAAAAGAAAACATCAGGTTAACATATTTTTATCATGCTGACGTCTTCTATTTCTGCTTTTATTTTGTTTTTGTACATAAGTGGTCGGCGTCTGTGAAGTTATTTTTAATAAAAACTTAATGTCTTGAATGAATTGGTAGTCATCATGCATTTATATATTTTAAATTATGACATTATTGTTGTTCACTCGTCTAATCGAACTTGTCGAAGCGAATATCAACAAGTTTTGGAATTTTGGTTGCTATAGTTTGGACTAAAATTTCAGTCTAGGCATGTGCTCTGTATGTCGCCAATCTTATATAGAGACACCTTGCTGTCACTATTCGCGAGTTAAATGGCCTATAGAAGGCGCTGTGGTGTGCTCACCCTTTTAACTAATAGTAAAGTGCTATTGAAATTATTTATTATTTATCATAAATTTGTTTGAAAGTTCTAGCAATTTAATTTTGGATAATGTTTACCTTGTCATCTAACGCATGACCCGCAATTTGGTCAGTCTTATTACTGTTTCTCCCACTTTTCTCTGTCTCTCATTTTCTGTTTCTGTTTCATTTTGCACTGGAAAAGCCTTGAAATAGCCCCATGATAAATTTGTTTTAATTATTAAGACTTTTATCACACTGGCTTTCTACTTCAGATAATCCTCATAACTCATAACACAAATATTTTTATTTTTATTTAGGCTTAATAATCAGCAGTCAGAATGTGGCTTATGCTATAAGCAAATTTCTTGGAGGAATTCTTTCAGATAGAATCAGTTCTCGTCTATTGTTTTCCAGCGGCCTTACAGCTTGCGGCTTGGTAACACTGCTATTTGCAAACTGTTCGTCCGTAGGGGTGTTCGCTTCTCTATGGTTCCTCAATGGTTTTGCTCAAGGATGTGGATGGCCCGCATGTTCCAAGGTGTTGAGACAGGTGAGTGTCAAGCTGTAGACTGGACATTTTATTCGGCTTATGATAACAAATATAATTAGTATAATTGTGAAGCATTGTTTTAAATCCGCAGACTAAATCGCCAATTAATTTGACGAACCAAAATTATTACCGTAATTTCCGGCGTATAATCCGCAGCTCAAAGAGTCGTTTTTCGACCCAGAAATATTATTTTATAAAATGTAACTTAAAAGATCGCTGTAAATATTTAACTACAATTATTGAATAAAATTTCTGGGTCGAAAAACGACTATTTGAGCTGCGGATTATACGCCGGAAATTACGGTACAAAATATTTCTGTCTGGCGTGAGGCTGAGGCAGTCAGGAAATTGCTATGCTTGCATTAGGGCTACTATAATACAGGCTGATTCGTCAAGGATTTTGTTTCCCACTTAGACCAATCAGCGATTGATGCCCACTCGGCTAGAAGTGTCGTGGCCAACCGTTCTTCTCCTACGGGCAATTAAATGGGGCGTGAGTCACCCCGAATTGTAGGAACCTTAGCTTGCATTGTTACGCTTAAAATGACAAGCAAAATTTTATTTACATAGCTTTTTTATACTGCCTTCTGTTGAACTAGTTGGAAACGATTAATTTCCTGTCCACGGACATGACTCATCTTTTTATGACAGAAGTTATTTATCAAATAAAACCATAAATAAGTAAAATTACTCTTTGAAAATAAATCTAAGATTAGCTTTACAAAGCAGTGAATTAAAAGTAAGGTAAAGCTAGGACAGTCTGCGCACAATTGAACAAAATAATAATAAAAAATCTAAATATTAATTTTTTGCTAACCTATTCATGAATAATTTTGACTTCATTTGTTTTTTATGCATTTCCATTGGTATTTTGTTGTTTTGTGATAGTTTAACATAATAGCTGTAATAAAACTAAGAAAGCTATTGCACAATCTCTCCTTACGGGGTTGATGTTATTGCGCGCATTGGTAAGAGAGGTTGTTATTAATAATAACAACAATAATTACATTTAAATGACATTGTTGTAAATGTTTTTGTGAACAAATATTATTGTATTAGGTGTGAATATTTCAACCTAATGATTGAAGAATCAGAAAAAGGAAAGAATTTTAAGAACAAATAAAGAATTTTAATTAAAGAAAAAAATTAAAGAATCAGGAAAAAGAAAGCCCAGATAAGATTACAAAATAACATTAAGTTACTTGACAACACGTTTAACTTAAAATTAGTCCATTTTCATTTTCACAATTTCAATGTTTGCTAACCGAAGTTGTCGTCGTCCACAATCGATGCACTTATTGTTGTAAATGATGCAGGTGTGCAACCACCTGCCACAAATAATATATTGAATCCAGTCACTGGTCGAAGTTGTCTCCTGGTACAGTTCCAGACATTCAATGTACTCATCCTTATTGCCCTTCGTTTTCTTTCCTACAGTTGTTTTGGATGCCACTTTTTCTGAAAGCATCTGATCTTCAGCTGTTTTCTTTTTTTTTCTTTCTCTCTCTCTCTTTTTTTTTTGTAGCTGCTTCCTTCTTTTTTCATATATATTGTGTGGACCAGTAACATTCGTTGAACTCTGTTTCCTTTTTGATTTCGACGGCATTAAAGTACTTGGAATGAATGAAAGCTTTGAAATGGTGAAAGTAGGTATATATCCGAGAGTAAAATTATAGATTATTAGATTTCCCAGAAGTTGATGGTTGACAAGTGCATGTAATTGCTACATTGAGATGCGAGGATAGGCCTAGAATGGGAGAAGTTTGGGTTTCAGTTGTTGTAACGAGTACTGTTGTTGAAACATATTGGTGATCTGTGTATTCTGATGGTAACTCAACGGTTTCAGGAACAGTTTGATTTATGCTTTGATCACAGCCTAGCAAATATGAGTGTTCTGGAATCACTTCAATATTTAAAGGGTAAATTCCAGGTTTCGATAATTATGTATTTTTCAAAAAAATTACAAAACTGATTCATTCATATGTTTTACATATAATTTGCAATTTATGCTAATTATCAATAGGCTACGTAATCTCTCCTAGTATGAAAACTAATGGAAACAATGCTCCATCTCTCCTAAGTAGCAGATGTGCAAACTTTCCTAATTCGGTAGGAGAGATTGCATCATTTCTGATGGAACGAAAACCGGAAATGAACAAAATTGTTTTTTCTGCTCTGGAATTGAAACATAAAAATTATTTTTATTTAAAAAAAATTATATTTATGAAATTTCAATTATTTAAAAATATAAACTAAAATACAAGCCAAATTCACCTGCTTTTGATTTTTTATTGTTTCCTAAATATTTTCTTTGCAAGATAATATTTAAAATTTTTATTTCTTCTTTAGTGGTTCTCCCCATCACAGTTTGGAACTTGGTGGAGCGTTCTCTCGGCCAGTGCCAATATTTCTGGCGGACTGTCGCCGTTTTTCTCAGCATTTCTAATTCTTAATTATGGTTGGAGATTTAGTTTGCTAATTGCAGGTAAATAAGGTTTTGAAAAAAAAAATTAAACGGAAGAAAAATTCTTTCATTGAAAACAAAATATTTTTCAAATTTCAATTTTCTCTTGCAAACAATTTCTATAGAATATTTAATATCTAAAATTCCAAACGTTATGTTCCTAAACTAAAGGAGTAATTTTTATTAATAACCGTTGCAAATTAACTTGCAGAAAGAATTTTAAAATATTTAAAACTACAGTCAAGCCCGTTTATTTGAATAGTCATTTTGCCAAGATAAATCACTCTTGTTAAGTATTATTTCGCAATAACAAGGATAACACATTTATCACTTTTAACATTTTCCAACATAGTTAAAAAGTGTTTATGACTTCGGTTTGTCTGTTTTTTACTGCGTGTTTTACCTGAATTAAATTTTAGCTTAAAATGTTGTTGTATATTTTGGTGTGTCTTTAGATAATATACAGGGATGTACAAAAGAATTAGAGTGCATTTCCATATATTGGCGAAAAATGCTAAAATTTAATTTTCTAACTGAACTAAATTTTAACATGCTATATAGTATATATATACAAATCTATAGATTCTATACAGGGTTGCACAAAATAATTCGACAACTTTTTTGACTATGGCAGGTAATTTCTAAAACTGGACTATTAAATGTGTTATATGTTTTCTAAACTGTTTACTTACATATCTTCTTTCACCTTATTTAACAGTGAAGTTTCGTTACAATTTTTTCTGGATGTGTCGGAAAGCGTTTCATAATCTATGCTTCAAGCAGCATTTTTCGTTTTTGTTAAAAAATAAAAAATAAAAACTTGAGTAAATTTATTCAGAAATTATTATTAAATAATAAAATTTCACATAAAAAGAAAATTTAAATTAAACACTCAAATTACAACTCATTAAAATTAGAATTGAAATTTATATAGAAGCTAGTTGAAACGTTTTTTGGATATTGAGAATGTAACATTGTTGAGTGTCAACATTAAACAGGCTCGACTGCATTTATAGAGACTTGTATTTTTGTCTAATGAAGGTATATATCGCATTGTTATTTGTTCGCCAGAGAGCGCAACTCCATTTATGAAGCTTTTCAAAAAATATCACAAGACGTTTTTATGCATTAAAATGAGTTTTTCTTTAAATAATTAAAATTGATTGGAAATTAATTCAAAACTTTATAATAACTGATAACTTGCGTAAAATAACTGATTGCTTTCCATATGAGCGGCATTATAAGCTGTTATGGTTCGTAGACAGTAAGTTTATTTCAAACCAAATGAGAAAAACAACTAAACTGATCTGATTCGTGCATTTTGAAACATATTTAAACATCATTTTAATCACAGATTGGAAAAACTGTATAATAAAATATAATTTAGCCGCTTCATTACAAAATAATTTATGTGCAAATTAATATGTACAGTAGGTACAAATGAATGTACATGATGTACAAACTTGTACAAATGAGTGTACATAGTGTACAAATTAAGGTATTTGTACATGCGTGAAAATTTTAGGGTTTTTTATTCAGAAGTTAAAGAATCAGACAGCGTTTCTTATTTTTCTTTAAATTTGATATATTTTTAACTATAGTCGATTGCTAACTACAAATTTTAACAGTATTTTCTTAAAAATAGTTTACTTTTATACGAAAATGGAATAAAAAATGTTCTGGAAATCTGAGTAAGAATATCAGTAAATTTTATACATACGAAAGACAATTATTTCATAATTATATAAGAAAATATGGGATTTGGCATAGCCTTAAATACACAATACAAACGTAAAAGCTACGTGTATCCACAGAATGAAACTGTCACCAGGCTTAAGTATAATATGTCAAGTTAACATTACATTATTAAACAGCATGTATCGGAGTAATTGTAATTTCCAATTACTCGTGATCCATTTTTGAGCATTTCAATTATGGAAAGTAGTTCACTTGTAGTTATGCGTCATATTTAATTAACATGATTTTTCTAATAAAAAAACTTATGATGAATTATTGCAGAAAATAATTAATTGTACTTAACCAATGATAATGAATAATCATGGAATATTATTTAATTATTTAGTTTTTAAGAATTTGTTTTTATAAATAGTCGCTAAATTAACTATTAACTCAATCATTTAAATTGATAAGAACGCTTTAATTATATTATCATCTAAAATAATTTTGTGCTTTTAAATAACAAATATTATGATGAAATAATCAATCCAGCATCCAGCGGATTATCTTAAATATATCTTAAATACAGGGTGAACCCAAATTAGTTGGGAAATATCGTAACTGAATAACGTGAGTATTACTAATTGTAAGGTGTCAGTTCAATAGCAGATTACTAGTATAGTATTTTATCATAAGTTTGCAAATATACATTTTGCCTAGGTGATGAAGTCTTAGTTTAGATTGGTGCAGGAGGTGTTATTCCATGGCCACCAAGATTACCGGTCATTTCACCCATAGACTTCAAGCATAGCTACCAAACTTCCGTTTCTTTTTTAAAAATTAGATATATACATATTTTGAGCCGAAATTTTTTTTAAATAAAATGTTACATTCCTTCTATGTAGCAGCTATATGTTTTAATTCATTAAGGAAAATTTCTGATTGAAATATATTTATGTGACTGATAAAAAACGGGAAGGTTGGTAGCTATGTTTCAGTCTTAGGGTTATTCAAGATGAGATGTACAAAGATGCGATTAAAAGATGTTAAAGAAAGTCAAAGATGAGAGTATTAAAGATCAAATGCCAAAAATCTATTTCTGAACCAGTCTCAAATCACGTATCTGCACTGCATTTGGTTTGGCCGGCGCGAACACGTTCACAAACACATGGTAAAAACGGATTTTAAAAAGAATTATTTGCAGCGTAAAGAAATACAGCCACATTGTAAGTTGTAAAAAAGGTAAACTTTTTAAATGTTACTACATCAAAATCATCTGTACTCTCATGTTTGGCTGTACAAGTGCACGTAATAAATCATTCATTTTGCCCAACTAATTTATGTCCATTCTGTATTGCCATATAGTTTTTTTACGTGCACTATAAATTCACTGTGATTTCACTCGTATTTGTACAGATAGAAAATTGTAATTTAGTAGTTTATTTGTCGGAAGTTTGATCAGCCATGATGGAATGAAAAACATGTTTCACACAGCGTTGACAAAAATTCAATATCTACCTAAAATGTTATGATTACATTTTGCGAAATAGAGCAGGTTTTTAGAACCACTCATTGAAATTTACAAGTTACAGACACCAAAACATCAACAAACGGATAAGAGATATTTCTCAACTAAAAATAATTCAAACAAGATAATAGTTACATAATCGTGAAGGAAGATAATATTCTTTATCATTGTGAAACACTGGACACAAGTTTTGATAGGAAATGTTGCATAATTCGTAATCTCATAACCCGTTTTGACGATTATTCCGCTTACTGAAACTACTTTATTAATTTAAAAATATTTTTTCAATATGAAACATTTCTAATAATAATATTTTTTACATTAAATAAAATGTGTTAAAAATCTTTGTTCATTTTTTCGCTCTTTTACTAAAATTTGGGCCATTCCATGTGAAATCAACCAAAATGCACTGACCCTTGATAACTCAGAAACTGATAATATTTTTCACAGCTATTCTGCTTCTAACGATAACAACAAATATAAAATATTTTTTAATGCATATTATTTTGCTATATTAAATTTGAAAAAATTTAATATTGTGCAATTTTTTTCATATTTTTACAAATTCAAATGCCCCGATCCCAAAAACTGGTTTGACATAGAGAGATGACACTTATGCCATTTTATTGAGTTTTCATTGAACTTTACTTTGATTCTGTATAACTCAAATCATACATTTTATTCCGTTTCTCAAATTTTCTTTTTCAAAAAAAAAAAAAAAAAAATCACAATTTTTGATTTTTTTAAATATATTGTTATGAATTTTGTATATATCTGTAAATATTCCATTTGTTTAAATTTATTTTATTTTATTATTGTGAAAATTGCAGTATTATTAATGTATTTCCTATTGAGCACCATGTAACTCAATGCTAAAGGCCTCAGATGGTTTGCAAGGAAAACAACCTTACACCCTCATCTTTATAATGGAAGTCTATTGAAATATCGCCAAGGAATGGGTTTATCGCCAAGTTGGCGATGTTTTTGGCGACTTATTTTTGTCGCCAAATTTGGCGATATATCGCCAAATGTCGCCAAGTTGGCGACGGATTTGGCGACTTTTTGTGCAACCACACCCCCCTTATACCTATACATTGGGATCCTTTCTTGCTTGGGTTCTCTATCGAAAGTTAAAGCACTTTCTGGTAATTTCTAGCATCTGAAGGCTCTGGAATAATCTGGAAAGATCTCTGAAGCCTATATAAGGGACCTCCACCAGTCCAGTTAGTTAGTTGTCTGTCAACTGCGATTGAATTCATACGAGAGGCTTTGCATTGAGACTACGTTTCTGTCAGCGATTTTGTCTCTGATAAGCCGTATTGAACGGATTGTTTCTGTGATAAATTTTGCTGTGCTGTTATTAGATTTGAAGATTACTGAATATTTGTATTTTGAGAAAATAATTCTGTTCTAATCGAACTGTTTGTGGTAAATAAAGCCTGTTTATTGTTCTTATATATTGGCATCAGTCCTTTCGAACCCCGAGCTCACAACATTTGGTGTCAGGAGTGGGGTTGAATGCCGATTACCAGAGCAATGGAGGCGCAACTGACTAAATTATTGGAGAAATTAGGAGAGATGGATGAGAAAATGACTGCGAACCAGGCTGAAATGAAGAAGGAAATGTCAGCGATGGATGAGAAAATGACTGCAAACCAGGCTGAAATGAAGGAAATGTCGGAAGAAATGATGAAGGAAATGTCGGAAGAAATGAAGAAGGAAATGTCAGCGATAGATGAGAAAATGACCGCAAACCAGGCTGAAATGAAAGAGATGTCGGAAGAAATGAAGAAGGAAATGTCAGCGATAGATGAGAAAATGACCGCAAACCAGGCTGAAATGAAAGAGATGTCGGAAGAAATGAAGAAGGAAATGTCAGCGATAGATGAGAAAATGACCGCAAACCAGGCTGAAATGAAAGAGATGTCGGAAGAAATGAAGAAGGATATGTCAACCAACCTTGGTGAGTTGAAAGAATTAATAGATAATAAAATAACATCTTTAAATGAAAGAATTGACAGCGTGGAAAACAAATTTGAAGGAAGATTTCTGGAAATAGAGAAAAAGTTCAAAAGACAGCCAATACCGTAGAAGAAAGGATAGAGAGTATAGAAAAGGAGTTGGAAAATGTGAAGAAACAAAAGATAACTGCCGAAAACTATCCCGAAGATGTCAAGTATCAAGCTATGCTTCCCCGGGCCTCTATTAAACTCTCGACCTATGACGGAAAATCCTCATGGCCAGTTTTTAAGACACAATTTGGGATCGTAGCGGACGCCAATGGATGGGATTCCCAGACAAAGGCTTGCCAGTTAGCTGCTTCTCTACGAGCTGATGCTGCCGATGTCCTACAGACTTTGCCTGCAAATGAACCGCTGGATTTTGAAACGCTCGTCAGTGCCTTAGAATTACGCTTTGGCGAGAAATGCATGAAGGAATATAGCAGACTCCAGCTCAAGTCGCAACAGCAGAAATCCACTGAATCCCTGCAAGAGCTTGCTACGGATGTCGAGAGGCTTTCACATCTTGCTTATCCTGACTGTCCGACTGAAATTAGAGAAAGCTTGGCTCTGCAGCATTTTATTGATGGTGTGCGTGACTCTGAGATCCAGAAACAACTCCGGATTGCAGATCTCAGTGACTTAAAAGGGGCTTTAGTTTATGCCCTGAAATTCGAGGCAGCCCAGCAAGCTACAAGGAAAGATCGACACTTTGTGCGAGTAGCCAACATGCCTGAGACGTCGGATAGAGCTGTGGAGCATTTACAGCAGCAGGTGAAGGACATGATGAGGCAGATGAACTCCTTGATGGACAACAAAACTGGCAGAAAGATCAAGTGCTGGAAATGCGGTGGAGAAGGCCATATTCAAAGAAACTGCCTAAAACGACCCAGCACAGAAGGTAATAGCTCCCCACGAACGGCGGAGCAGGAAAACTAATTAATGGCCATCTCGCGGGGCGGAGGTTGCCAGATTTCGAGAAGCCCCATTATCAAGTGTGTCAAATTTCTGCAAGAAGTTGCGGCGAGAACGGAGTTTTTATAGTCGGGCGTGTGAATGATTTGCCCTGTAATATGATCATCGATACAGGAGCCAATGTGACCATCATTCGGAAAGATCTAGCTCACCGGCTAAAGGAAAAACTCCTCTGGACCCCGCCCCGTGTTATCCTTCAAACCGTGACCGGGGATAAGATCGACATACATGGAAGAATGAAATTGAAAATAAAGTTTGGGAACGCCGCTTACCATCATACAGTCTATGTGGCCGATATTTCAGACCCTTTCATACTCGGACTGGACTTTTTAAAAGAGCATGGATTTATACTGGACTGTAAGAATAATGAGTTACGCTCTGCTCAAGAAGATGTCACTATTTTCAAACTTGGAAATGAGTCCGGGTCTATTCAACGGATCACAGCCAAGGCAGATGTTATCATCCCTCCTCGGACCGAAATGATGATACCTGGATTAACTGGAAACGAAAGAATTTTCCAGTATGGCTTGACTGGATATCCTGAGAAGAGCCCAAAGGGAGTGCTAATAGCATCAGCGCTGGTAGATCTGTCGAGAGATGTGATCCCTGTGAGGATGGCGAATGTAAGTGAAAAGTCTAGAACTATCCAGAAGGGTGAAGTGCTTGCTACCTGTGCTCCAGTCACCTGTGTTTGCAAAGACCCGAGCTTGACCTTGTCGGAGCCGCCTACAAGTTTAACACCTGAAATTGGACGAAATGAGAATTTATCTCCTGAGCAGAGACATGCCGCAGAAAGACTGTTCCAGGAATTTACGGATGTGTTTTCACAAAACGAGAATGATATAGGTCGCACTTCTCTGACACGTCATAGAATTGATACTGCCGACCATCCACCGATTAAACAGCATCCAAGACGCTTGCCGTTTGCAAAACAAGAAGAGGTTTCTAAGCTCTTACGAGAGATGCAGGATAGTGACATCATCGAACCGTCATCAAGTCCGTGGGCCTCTCCCATCGTGTTGGTCCGAAAGAAAGATGGCTCCACAAGATTTTGTGTGGATTATCGTAAACTTAACGATATCACGAAGAAAGACAGCTATCCTCTACCAAGAATAGACGACACGCTAGATACTTTTTCAGGACATAAATGGTTTTCCACGCTGGATTTGAAGAGTGGATATTGGCAAGTAGAGATCCATCCTGATGACAAAGAGAAGACCGCATTTACTACTGGACAAGGACTTTGGCAATTTAAAGTTATGCCGTTCGGGCTCTGCAATGCTCCAGCAACGTTCGAGCGCCTCATGGAGACAGTGTTAAAAGGTCTGACTTTTGAAGCTTGTCTCATCTACCTAGATGATGTCATCATTGGTGGCCGCACGTTTGAAGAACATCTAGAGAATATTCGAAAAGTGTTAACGAAGCTAAGAGCGGCGAATTTAAAGCTGAACCCTTTGAAATGCAAGTTCTTCCAACGAGAAGTAAACTATTTAGGACACATCATCTCAGCTGAAGGTGTTCGAACAGATCCTAAAAAAGTGTCTGCAGTAAAGCACTGGAAACGTCCGGAAAATGTCCATCAGTTGCGAAGCTTTCTGGGACTATGCACTTATTACAGAAAGTTTGTACAGGGGTTCTCCAACATCGCAAGACCCTTGCATAGGCTCACTGAAAGCAAACAGAAGTTTCTATGGACACAAGAATGCGACAATTCATTCCAGTGGCTGAAAGAAGCTCTCACATCCTCTCCAGTCCTTACCTATCCAGACCCCGACAAACAATTCATTGTGGACACGGATGCCAGTCAGGAAAGTGTCGGCGCTGTACTTTCCCAAGAAATAGATGGCCAAGAACGAGTCGTAGCATACTGGAGCAAATGTTTATCGAAACCAGAGCGGAATTATTGCGTCACTCGTAAGGAGTTATTAGCTATAGTGAAAGCCATAGAACACTTCCATCACTACCTCTATGGCAGGAAATTTCTCCTTCGTACTGACCACGCATCCCTAACATGGCTGATGAATTTTAAGAACCCAGAGGGCCAAGTAGCCAGATGGATACAACGACTCCAGGAATACGACTTTGACATCAGGCATCGCAAAGGCTCATCGCATGGAAACGCCGATGCCCTATCAAGAAGACCGTGTCCCGAGAGCTGTCGCTATTGTTCCAGAGCGGAGAGCAAGTATAATCCCGAATATGTCATACGCCAGACGAAGACTTCACTATTGACGCCACCAGATCCCTGGAGTGATGAGAAGATTCGAGAAGATCAAATGGCAGACTCTGAGATCAAACCAATCTTGGAGTTATTAGAATCTTCTAGCACGAAGCCCAGTTGGAAAGACATCTCGACTTACAGTCCTACGACGAAGCAATATTGGGCTCTTTGGAACTCTCTCCACGTCAGGAATGGTGTCCTGTTCCGAAAATTCGAATCGGAAGATGGGAAGACATCTCGGTGGCAGTTGGTACTTCCTCGATCCCGAATCCCAGAGGTCCTCAAGGAATTACATGGCAGTCCCACTGGTGGCCATTTTGGAGTCATGAAAACATTACACAGAGTCCGAGAGCGCTTCTTCTGGGGAAAAGCGAGAGCTGACGTCGAACGATGGTGCAAATCTTGCGATGCATGTGCAGCTCGGAAAGGACCAAAGAAACGTAGCCGAGGAAGACTACATCTCTACAATGTAGGAGCACCTTTCGAACGCATCGCCCTTGACATCCTAGGCCCTCTGCCAAGAAGTGCTGATGGCAACAAATACCTCCTTGTTGTCATGGACTACTTCACGAAATGGCCTGAAGTTTATGCCATCCCTGATCAAGAAGCTTCTACGGTTGCGGATGCCTTGGTACACCAGTGGATATCAAGGTATGGAGTCCCCCTTCAAATGCATTCTGACCAGGGGAGAAATTTCATCTCTGCTGTGATTGAGGGTCTCTGTCAACTTCTCGGAATGGACAAAACTAGGACGACGCCTTTACATCCACAATCGGATGGCATGGTTGAGAGATTTAATCGTACCATCCTCAACAATCTCTCACTGCTAGTCTCAAGAAACCAACAAGACTGGGACCAAAAACTTCCCTTGTTTCTTCTCGCCTATCGCAGCGCCGTCCATGAAACAACCGGCTATTCCCCGTCTCAGATGCTTTTCGGTCGTGATCTTCGTCTACCTTGTGATCTGATTTTGGTCGCCCTCCAGATGCGCCTTCATCGCCAGAGGGATACGTGCAGAATCTCCAGGCACGATTTGAAGACGTCCACAACTTGGCTCGAGAGCGGATCAATATGCAGACGGAGAAGATGAAGACCAGGTACGACACGAAAGCCACGGGACATCAATTCAAAGAAGGTGACAAGGTTTGGTTTTATAATCCGACTCGACGTAAAGGACTTTCTCCCAAACTGCAATCGCACTGGGACGGTCCTTATACAGTCCTAAACAGACTGAACGATGTCGTAATTCGGATCCGAAAGTCACCAAGTTCGAAGCCTAGAGTCGTTCATTACGACAGGCTGGCTCCATACTATGGCCATAGTACTTAGTTCATTAATTGTAAATAGTGTAATGTAAATAATGTAAATTAGTATGACCATGGTCTTGTATATAAATTAATGTAATTATTTATTTTGCTTAGCATTATCATTATTATTGTTATTATTATTTAAATACTTGTATGTAATAATGTCTATGCTTTAATTTTATTTTATTTTTAAATAAGTGTATAGTTTGTATAATTCAGCATTATGAATGTGTTTTAAATAGTATAGCATTTGTTGGTAACGGGTTTGCTTTTCGATCAAAGGTTGAACTGCCCGGGACGTGCAGTCCTTGAGAGGGGGGGCAATGTTATGAATTTTGTATATATCTGTAAATATTCCATTTGTTTAAATTTATTTTATTTTATTATTGTGAAAATTGCAGTATTATTAATGTATTTCCTATTGAGCATCATGTAACTCAATGCTAAAGGCCTCAGATGGTTTGCAAGGAAAACAACCTTACACCCTCATCTTTATAATGGAAGTCTATTGAAATATCGCCAAGGAATGGGTTTATCGCCAAGTTGGCGATGGTTTTGGCGACTTATTTTTGTCGCCAAATTTGGCGATATATCGCCAAATGTTGCCAAGTTGGCGACGGATTTGGCGACTTTTTGTGCAACCACACCCCCCTTATACCTATACATTGGGATCCTTTCTTGCTTGGGTTCTCTATCGAAAGTTAAAGCACTTTCTGGTAATTTCTAGCATCTGAAGGCTCTGGAATAATCTGGAAAGATCTCTGAAGCCTATATAAGGGACCTCCACCAGTCCAGTTAGTTAGTTGTCTGTCAACTGCGATTGAATTCATACGAGAGGCTTTGCATTGAGACTACGTTTCTGTCAGCGATTTTGTCTCTGATAAGCCGTATTGAACGGATTGTTTCTGTGATAAATTTTGCTGTGCTGTTATTAGATTTGAAGATTACTGAATATTTGTATTTTGAGAAGATAATTCTGTTCTAATCGAACTGTTTGTGGTAAATAAAGCCTGTTTATTGTTCTTATATATTGGCATCAGTCCTTTCGAACCCCGAGCTCACAACAATATCTTGTTTTTAGACTAACGGAGAATGTTTGTGTTTAATTTCATAATGGTATGTTATTTCAAAATTTTAATTTCCAATATTATAATGAGAAATATTAGCATACTAGCTGACCCGCCCGGCGTTGCCCGAGCCCTTGTAATAAACTTAAATCTCTTAAAAAACGGAACTCTGGCCACGGTCTACGATGGCTTCGAAACCGTATACCCGGCATGCTCGTACGCTCTAGATAATCTTTTATTTCCCCCTACCACCGCCAAAATCATTTTTAAATCCTTGTGGGCCCTATTCTTCTTTTATCTATCCTCGGAAGCCAGATGCCACCGTTAATCTGTCACACGATAAATCAATAAAATAAATTATATTGAACAATTGAATTGTTCAATTATATTGAAAAATGCAATTGTAATATTGAACAATTAGGCATTTAAGTTAGCTTAAAACAAAATTCAGTATACAAAAACTTTTGCTGTTAATTATGAAAAATATTTTCGCATCTTCTGAAAATTCTATACACATGGTTTCTTTCTTTCGGATTATGAATGCATATTTAAATGATATTGTAACCACAGATCTGGATATAGCAATTAATTAAATTAATAATAATTGCCTTTACAGAAATTGCAAATAAAAGGAACAGTGTTATTTATGAACAGGATTATCTATTCTAATTGATTTATATTTACACCTTTTCAATGCAGAAAAGCCTTTCATTTCGTAGTACGGACAAAATGTTAAAAATTCTTGGATATCGGTACAGTGAAAGAGAATGTTGATGTTGATTTAGCGTTGATTTCCATTATTTGTAGCTATTAACAGGGGTCACAGCATCCTATATATTTAATTTATTTATCACCACTATTTTCAAAATAACATTTTCACCTTAGCTTGGCATTTCACGTTTACCATAAATGAGGCATTGATAATGAAAAGCAGGTAAGAGCCAAAATTTACAAAAACTTGTTTTTTCGCTGAAAATTTTATTTTTTTTATTAATTTTTCACAAGTTTGTGACCCTTTCATGAATACAAGTTCATTGCAAATTTCAAACAAATCCTGGGTACAAGTTTACAAGACGGATCTGCCACAAATAAAAACAAAACTGATTATATTCTGACAATATTTTTCATATTGATAATAAATTTTCAACTTCAAAAAGTATGTTTCTGCTATTTTTACTCATGCTAAAATGTTTTTTTGCCTCTCCTGTAAAATTTCAATTTTGGCACTTACTTCCTTTTCATTGTCAATGCCTCAAATATACTACGAAAATGATAGTTTGGATATAGTGATATCAAGTATATAAAAAATGTAAGACACCGCGACCCTTGTATTAACACACTATCGGCCAGAAACGAGAATTCTCGTGTTTATTTAACCAAACACCATTGACTAAGGGCGTGTCTTCTACCTTACAGAAAATTAATTTATACCATATTGTCCGTATTTTTTAGATGGTAAGACGTTTCATATTATATCCGTGCATTGAAAGATATTTACTGATACATAAACTCGAGAAATGTATCAAGGAAACCAATTGAGGGGGTTGGGGCAAGAGAGTGCTAAGCCACATTTTTGAACTTCAAAGATATTTCAATTTGAAAATTTGATCAAATACTGTAATGAAGACATATAACAAAGTTCTTTCTCCAATGTCTTAGTAACATTTGAGACATTCTGAGTAACAACATGACATTACTTTAATGATATTATTATTACGTTCTTTGTAAATTAGCTATCTTCATTGAGGGCATAAACGTCTGGGGCAAAAACGAAACCTGGTACATATTCTGCCACCAAGTGACATTAGAAACAAATTATATGTAGGATATTATAATTTACAATATTAAGCAACAGATTACAGTGTTAGATTTATTTCACCAAAAATGTGGTTTGGCACTTTCTTTCCCCGACTCCCTTAATTTACGAAAGACTTTCAGAAGTGTGTGGAGCTTCTACTATTTCAAAATCCAGATTTCATACAAAATTGCTGGCCGCCAATGTGTTAAGGTGACCAGGTACTAAGAAATAAAAAAGTAAAAACAATTACGACTAAGATATGTTTTTCGTTTTTTATAATGAGGTCACTTCTTCACGGCCAAATGTGCCTGGTTTTATAGAAGGGATTTGTTAGAATTTCAAAAAATGTAGCATCTTTTGTTAAGGGGGATGCTGCCAAAAGATAATGCAAAATTAATTTTAATCCTGCTATCATTTCATTAATATACATTTAAGTTTTCTATGCGATGAAATTTATAAATAAATTTAATTTTAAATATATTTGATTTGATATGCATTTCTTAGTTTAAATACATGTGATAATTGCCCAAAAGTGTTTTGGAGTTTATAGAAAAAGCTTTAATGTTTATCTTTAGGATTTAAAATAAGATTTACTACTAAAAAATAACTAAATTGCGTAGTTTATGACAATCACAATTAATAGTTTCAGCATTGTGTATATAATTTTACTTAGCAAAGTGCTTTGCACCAACATATTTTAATTATTGATTTTTTGAAATAACTCATTAAAATATCATCATGAAAATTTTTTACTCATATTTTAAACTAATGTATAAAGCACACATATATTCATTTGTAGAAAAAAAAATTGATTTTTAGAATTTTTAAAAAATATTCAAACACCGAACATAACAGGAATTTTATTCAAGTCTTATAAAAATATTTTTTTCACCAGAATTTTTTATTTAAAACTATTTAACTTTCATATTTAAATTATTTCTGTGTGATTTATTTTTTATATATCTTATGAAGAAGTTTCTGTTACAAATCGAAATATTTTCATTTTGCACCGGTTGATGGAATATTTAGTGTTAATAAAGGGAAGGAGTCTGAAAAAAAAAATATAAAAAAAAATTTTTATACCATAATCATGATACATTTCAAATGAAAGCTCATTAAAAATTGAACAAAACGACACAAATTACTTTTTAAGTTAAATAGTCTTTTAGATAAAGCCTCTTAAACATTTAAAAGTCAGAACATTTCGTGGAATTTGCAAGCTATTCCTAAATAAAATGGCCAGAAATTCTGAAACTTCACATTTTCTATGTTTTTGATAGACATAATAAAAAGACAAAATTCAAAAAGTTTAAAAATATCAAGGTTAAAAAATATTCTTTTATTGGTTGATTTGACATGAAGTGACCCATTTGATTTTCAGTGTCTTAGATTAGAGTAAATAAGGTAATTTTAAACGAAATCTCACAGCGTCATAACTCATAACATCATTTAAAAAAAATTATATGTAGTTTTTAAACATAAAAAATAAACCTTCTTATTTTTGGAGCATCACTATTCCAAATAGAAATATTTGCCTTATTTTATGACAGAAATTTGTGATTAAATAAGACGAAGATTACTATTCAGAAATAGTTACTCAAAAATCGGAAGGTTTGGTAATTACGTAAGCGTAACAATGTAAAGAAATGTAATTAAATTTAAAAATTATAATCGTTGAATATTTAATAATTTGTTTCTCTCTTTCTTTTTGGAAAATAGGCTCTGTATCAGTTGCTTTAGGAGTAGTAGCTCTTTTCACTATTGTAAATTCACCGAGTGATATTGGACTGCCTCCAGTAACAGCAAGCAGTTCGAAAAGTCCTAAAGGTATCAATGTGTTTTGAAAATTGTTACATTATTAATATACATTTATTTGAGTAAACAATATAAATGTACATGTACAATCAGTCAAAGGGGGAAAAAAAGAAAAAGAAAAAAGGAACCCTTATACTATTTTATTATTTCATTATCGAAAACAGATGCGAGAGGTATCCTTCGACAGGGAATTGTCTCTACCTTCCGAATATGCATGTAATTTTTGAAATTGGTGTCGTCTACATATTAAAAATTGCATCTACTTTGATTTTCCAAGAGGGACACCCACTTTTGACGCAAGTTTCTTGGATCAAAGCAGCCCGAAAAAAGGTACAATTTATATAGTTTTCTACAAACTTCATAGAGTTAGAAAGGGGTTAAAATTTGAGGGTACTGATGTTAAATCCACTGTGATAATCTTTAACTTTTATCGTCTCAAAAAAATCATCCTACTGCAAGGTTCGCATTTTAGGACTCGCCATGCTTCATTTGGCGAAAAATGGCGAACATACCCTTTTTCCAATTTTTTGTTTAACTCTCTCATGACGGACGTCATTTAACGACATTTAAAATTTTTAATACTGCCCCGTGTCCCAAAAGTTTAGACAATCAATAAAATTTGCATTGACATAAAAAGTAATAAAGTACAATTAAAATTCGTGAGTTAGGTAATAAATAAAAGCAGTTTTGCTGATATACACATATAAATTATGATCAAAGGTTTGAAATTATAAAATATACATTAAATTATATAACAATGTGCTGTCCCAAAAGTATAGACACAATGCAGCATTACATGTTTTCTTTTTCATTTTTGTTCACAAAATAAAATATTTTTATTTTCGTCTGCTTCTATAAATGCAGAATAATTTTTCCCTTTAATTGAAATATTGTCTGCTGTATTTTTGGCATAATAATTTATTGAAATTTTGTGGAATAAAATGAGTTTAATGTATTGTTTGTTTGCGATTCGGAAAAGACATTTCCTGCGTATTCTGATAAAAATGCCACGTTCTAAAGAAATTTCTGAAGATGAAATTTCTAAGATTTTACATTTAAAAGCACAAGGACAAAATCCTGTACAAATATCGAGAAGAATAATGAGATCCTTGAGCAGTATTTATAGAGTTTTGAGATCAGGTGGAACATGGAAAACTAGAAAGCGAGTCGGAAGACCAAAGAAAACAATGTTACGTTATGATAGAATGTTATTAAAAATGGCTAAAATTTATGGCTACTAAATTAATAAATTAATTTAGAAAGTTCATATAAATTAAGTTTTTCAACAAAAATTATAAAACTTACAATTAAAAAAAAGAAAAAAAAAGTAGGTACATGATAAAATTTGACTGAATAAACTATGCAGCATCATAAGAAAAATAATTGTTTTTTACTAAAGTCATTATTTTTTATAAGAATATTATTTTGGAAGAACTTACTCAGTGACATAGTTGCCAACATCCCGATTTTTTTAATACCAGTAAAATCTTACAAAAACTTTCGATTAATTAAATTTCAGAAATTGTACGATTAAATAAACCAAATATTTTTTCATAAAAATACTGGTATGAAAAAAATCGAGAGGTTGGCAACTATGCAGTGAGGTCACTGGGTATTTTACCTGATATAAGAGTTTTACAAATTCCTTTTTATGTTATGGTTCTTCAAAATCTGCATTTTTTAGGTAGATTTCGTAAGACATATACTACTACCTATTACATTCCCCCATATGTTGGAATTTCTGAAAATTTTTTGCAGATCTACGCCGATCATGACTCCCAGAACCCAAAACCACCCCCAGTTCAAAACTTTATCTATCTATCTATATCACCTTTTTATGGACACGATAACTTCAAGAATTCTGCACAAATCTCTTTCAAACTGATACATAAAATCAAGGGCTATAAAATCTCGGTCAAGTTCGTTAATGGACAAAATCGAACCAGGGGGGGGGGGGGGTTGTGAAAACAGAAAAAAACCCATAACTTCTTAGTTATGATACGTATTGAATCCGTTTAAAGTTATTATTACTTCTAGGAAAAGTGCCGAAAATTTATGTATGGCAGATTTTTTTATATCATTAAAAATGGCCTCAAGGAGGGAGGGGGGGGGATAGGGGTTTAAGAAGAAAAAAAAATCATAAATTTGTCAATTCACAAGATATCAAATCCGCTTAAATTTACTATAAATCCTCTTAATATTATCTACAACTTTTATATTGACAAGTTTTTTATAACTAACACTTACAACAAAGAAAAAAAACCCCTACTGGCTCCGCCTACAGACATAGGTAGATTTCGAAGTGGGCAGTCCCAACTGCCGCATCACGGCAAAAAGGTCATTTATTCTGCAATTCCCAATAAACAGGCGCTCCACGGTCTGCGTCTTCGAAATCTACCTGTGCCTGTAGGCCGAGCCGTCAGAGATTTTTGATTTTTTTTTTGCTTCTTAACTACTGGCATAGATTCTGTATGCTAGTAGTATCATTTTATGTATATTCGTTATTTTTTAAGTCCAAAGTACCTCTTACCTATAGTTTCCTCTGGTTTATAGCCATTAAGTAAACCGTACAAGTAAATCATCATCCGATTATTCAATGTTGATGCTTCCAGTCGCCAGTAAAAATATTTTGGTTGCCAATGGCGACCTGGCGACCGCATTTGTTGAGCCGTGATCTTAAATATGTTAAAAAAGATTTTACTGCATCCATTTCCTTTTAATTGATTCAGAGATACAATCTTTAAAATAATTGTTTCAGTTTTTTTTAAATATATCAGTATGTTCACAATGCTAAAATTTTATTTTGTTTCACAATTTACTCGATATATTTTATTGATGTTCTTTATGAAATTAAGGTTGAGATTTGTAATAATATAAATAATGTATTTAAAAAAAATAAATATGTTAAGTAAATAACCATTTTTACTGCATGTTTATTTTTGCTTAAACTAATTAAGTTTTTAGAAATCTGGTTTTTACAGTGATAGTACACAATTCTAAGGAAAGTATAAAAGTTCAAAATTGTAAGAGAAGTGTAGTTTTCAAATGTTCTAAAATTTGTTTAAGAATTTTTTTTTTCCAATTTTGCCATAATAATTAAATTTTTTCTCGATTAAATCACTTTTTTTCATAAAAAAAAAGCTTAGACAATATGCCCCCCCCCCCAAAAAAAAAAAGTATCGTTCGAAAGGTACCGAGACTCCTTAAGAGGGTACAATGAATAGACCCAAGCATATTTCAGGCACTTTTTCGTTTCAAACACGTAATTTTAATTATGAGAATTATTAATAAATTTATATTTAAAAAAAGAAACAAATAAAAAATTAGCGTGTTTGAATGAAAATTAGTGTGTTAAAAAGTGTGTATGAATTTGTTTATGACACTCTGTATAAGAAAATTTAGTTATTTTAAGAAATATATTTTAAGCAGTGAACATTTCTCCAAAACTTGCTACAATTGAGCTTCTCCGTAGTTCAATTTGATATTTTGTAATGTTACATTAACCCATAAATTTCATTTTCCGAAATACTTATACCCTTAAATATCGATAGTTGATTTGTCACATTAAAAAAATTTCAAAGTTTTGGGGTCTAACTTCTGTCTGCTTTAAGGTGATTGTTTCAGCTATTTATAATCTTCACTTGAAATTTTGTAATATGATACACTTTGTTTGTAGATATTGTCTCTAAAATGTCAAACTATCGAATGGGCAAAAACGACTTTTCATATTTTATATCTTTTTCTTGTATTGTGCATGATATATACAGTGCGAAATCGTAAGTTTCTAGTTTACTTAGAAATTCACATGATGGCCATACCCGAAATGTCGGATATGTACATTTTTCTTAATGTTACTCTATCGAAGTATCGAATATTGATATTCAATATTTTCCCATAAATGTTTGTAATATTTTTCTTTTTAGAACTTGCAAACGATCGAATGTGGCATATTCATTATTTGTCTTAGAACTATCCTTAACCCTTTGACCACAGGTCGGGACATACACGTCTCAGTGGACTATTTTTTTTATTCTATTCGTACACCTTTTGAAAGTTAATCTCTGCCATACACATATACTAGGATATTTTCAAGAGAAATTTATCAAAAAAAAAATTAATAAATTGCGATACAATTTTCAAACAAATTGCATTTGAAAATATATTTTGTTTTCTATTCGACGGTGTAAAAATTGAAATTGTGCGATGTTTAGAAGTTAAAAAAATTGCAGTAAAAGCTGAATTTATTGGTCAGGTTGTGGCCACCGTCAATATGATGTCAGTGCTATGATTTTGTTTTATAATAGGAATTATATTATAATCTATATAAACTTTTACATAATAAGAATTAGTGTCGTTTAAAACATGGCTATGTGCTTTTACAACTTATTCCTACCATTAGTTCTCGAGATATAGAGTTTTACTTTTCGACAATCTAAAGGGACAGTCTTCTGTTATCAAGGTATCCACAGAAAAGAAAATCTAAAAAAAAATTCTAAAAAATTTCGTGAAATATTCTTTTATATATTATTTTATATTTAAAATTTTGTAACGTACTTGGTTGTTAACTAATTGAGTGTTTCTGTACTTTTTTCCTGGTAAGATCTTAATTTTATTTTCCGAAATTTATCAATAAACCCTTAATGCATTTACTTTTACAACTCTATGAATATTTAAGAAAAAAATGCATAAGGTGCACCTTTTTACGGGCTGATTTTATCTCAAGAACTCAAATCTAGTGTCAAATGTGGGTGTTGCGTTTTGGAAAATAAACGTTGATACACTTTTTTATATGTGAACTACCCCTATTCTAAAAAATCCCTGACGGCTCGGCCTACAGGCACAGGTAGATTTCGAAGACGCAGACCGTGGGGCGCCTGTTTCTCGGGAATTGCGGAAGAAATGACCTTTTTACGATGATGCGGCAGTTGGAACCGCCTACTTCGAAACCTAACTTGTTTGCAGGCGGAATCGGCAGGGATTTTTTTGTTTTAAATTTTTTTTTTTGCTATAACGGTTGGTCCTATAAAAAACTTGTAAATATAAAAGTTTTAAATAATATTAAGAGGATTAATAATAAATTTAAGCGGATTTGAAATCTTGAGAATTGGCGAAGTTATGAATTTTTTTTCTTCTAAACCCCCCTCCCCCCCCCCTTAAGGCAATTTTTAATTATATCAAAAATCTGTCATACATAAATTTTCGGCCCTTCTCCTAGAAGTAATAATAACTTTAAACGGATTCGATACGTATCATAAGTAAGAAATTATGGGTTTTTTTCTGTTTTCACAAAAAGCCCCCCCATCCCCCCCCCCTTGGTTCGATTTTGTCCATTAACGAACTTGACCGAGATTTTATGCCCCTTGATTTTATGTATCAGTTTCGAAAAGATGCGGGAGTTGGAACCGCCTACTTCGAAAAATAACTTGTTTGCAGGCGGAGCCGGCATTGATTTTTTTGTTTTTAATTTTTTTTGCTATAACGGTTGGTCCTATAAAAAACTTGTCAATATAAAAGTTTTAGATAATATTAAGAGGATTAATAATAAATTTACGCGAATTTGATATCTTGGGAATTGACGAAGCTATGATTTTTTTTCTCTTAAAACCCCCCTTTTTTCCCCCCCTTGGGGCCATTTTTAATTATATCAAAAATCTGTCATACATACATTTTCGACCCTTCTCCTAGAAGTAATAATAACTTTAAACGGATTCGATACGTATCATAATTAAGAAATTATGGGTTTTTTTCTGTTTTCACAAAAAGCCCCCCCACCCTCCCCCCCTTGGTTCGATTTTGCCCATTAACGAACTTGACCGAGATTTTATGCCCCTTGATTTTATGTATCAGTTTGTAAAAGATTAATGCAGAATTTTTCCAGTTATCGTGGTCAGAAAAAAGTGACATAGATAGATAGATAGATAGATAGATAGATAGATAGATAGATATATAAAGTTTTGAACTGGGGGTGGTTTTGGGTTCTGGGAGTCATGATCGGCGTAGATCTGCAAAAATTTTTCAAAATTTCCAATTTAGGTGAGAATGTAATAGGTAGTATTTCTTACGAAATCTACCTAAAACTGAATTCATATTCAGAAAGGATATAACATTATTAGTCGAATGGTACCTCTCGCATAATTTGGTGATAAAATAGTAAGATTTCTCTTTTCTTAGACCGACTGTACAGCCAAAGATATTATAACTGAATTTTAACAGAAATAAAGTTTTTGTCCCTAATTTATTCAGTATACTAATAAATATATCTAGTGGGAATAAAAATAATGATACTAATAAAAATAATAATAATAATAAAAATTATGATACTTTCTACTTAACTGCCAACAATTTTTGAACATGCTTTTACTTTGTTAAAAGGAACTTTCTATTTATGTATGACGAATAAATTTAATAAATCAAAAACAAGGTGAGGGAAAAAAAAACTTCAAAATTCATAACAGAAAATCGCCCTTCACTTTCACATGCGTTCTTCGCCTGATGATCCCGCCAAGTGAACTCCGTTGTATCTTTAGCCCCTGTTTATTGCGACTTCTACCGCTTTACCTCGTGAACTGTTCCGCTGGCTGGTGTAGATTTACATTACGTCTACGGAGACTTCCTTCCCTTCTTTGCGCTAGAGTTCTCTGATACAGTACCCCCTACCCTCACAATTATATAATCTGGAACGTAAGTCTTAATTTCAATTCCAAAAGTCGCAGAAGAAAGTTCTTTGCATCCATGTTTCCGGTTTATGATTTTCTATACTTCTTTATATTAACTTTTCTATTTTGAATGACAGTTTATGCTAAAATAAATGTGTTAAAATAAGCATTATTTTTGCTAATATTTTGAAATTTTCAATATGGACTTCTGATATTTCATATTCCATTCAGCATAAGTATAAATTTCCTCTGCCTCTAACTGAGAAATTAAGTAGTACAAGATGAAATAGTTTAAGGATTTTGTGAATACTAAGAAATGTATTTGGAAACGTTGACGGAAAAGATGGCTAGAACCATAATAATGAGAATATAACCAGTATTATTATTATTATTTTTTTTATCGAGAGTGAAGAGGCTTACTGAAAATCTATAAACATATCGAAGCGTGAAAAAATTTAGCATGTCTGAAATGACAACAAATAAATTAAAAATCTTAATCTAGTATACAAACTGTTTAACAACATTTCTTAGGAGGTGGTAAACTGGGCGGTCGCCCAGGGCAGCTAAAACTTTATAATACACGTAACAAAATGATTTACATTGATTTCGAAACTCATTGGACCGTTACTGCTTATTATTGATTTTTTTTTTTTTTTTTTTTTTTTTTTGAGGTGGGGAGAGAGGGAGGTTGCACGAGATTTTTGGAATAAATTGTTACCAAAGAACAGGAATCAGCATTTCCTGTTTGGTTCCTGTTCATACCAGTATCAAAGTAATTTTCATGTAGTATCCATGTCAACAACTACATTTTTAAATGTTTTTACTAATTACGCATTAAAATATATTGTCTGTCCTCGAATTTTGATCTACTTTTTGTTTTTATAGATGCATTGAAACAGAGAAAAGTATCAATGTATAAGTAAAGGTATACCTCTTTATTGCATTTTTTGTTTGGTTGAGTATTAACTCACCTGTACAAATTTCTTTTGGTTTTGGCGGATGCCCCAGAGAAGGCTGTGCTTTTACGAAAGAATACCCTAGGACCGTTAAAATCTTTCCCCCAGTGCCGGTAAAGCTTAGGCACGGCTATGCCTGTACCAAAGTTCGTAAATATCATGATATTCTTGAAAAAAAAAATCCGATATTTTAATATATATCCGATATTTTCAAAATAGTAAACTTACTGTTAATTATAAACATTTTCAAACTTAATGTAAATTAGAAACTAAGCTATATTGCACTTAACATGAAAACTTAACAAAACAATTTGCTAAATATATTTTTCTTTTCCTTCTTTACTCCTATTTTTTTTTTTTTTTTTTTTTTTTTTTTTTTTTGTCATTTACAACAAAACTGAAGTTTAACTGATTGAAAAAGAAACAATTTTCTGAAAAATTAAACAATTTGCTTTTTACATCCACGAACAACAACAACAAAAAAATAGTATTAAGGCAATGTATCCGATATTTTAATATATATCCGATATTTTCAAAATAGTAAACTTACTGTTAATTATAAACATTTTCAAACTTAATGTAAATTAGAAACTAAGCTATATTACACTTAACATGAAAACTTAACAAAACAATTTGCTAAATATCTTTTTCTTTTCCTTCTTTACTCTTTTTTTTTTTTTTTTTTTTTGTCATTTACAACAAAACTGAAGTTTAACTGATTGAAAAAGAAACAATTTTCTGAAAAATTAAACAATTTGCTTTTTACATCCACGAACAACAACAACAAAAAAAATAGTATTAAGACAATTTTATGTTTTATACAACAGAATTTTAAATATAAAGTATTTTTTCTTTCGAATTGAAAATTTTGTACATAAATGTAAGCTTGTTTACTTTTTCATTCCCTAACCTGTTGTGCAGTTTAAACTGAACTAAAAGCAAAGCCAGAAAATATTCTTTTCCAATGAAGCTGTATATAACTGATTATCTAAATTAAGACAGTTTATTTTCCAATGGCTGTTTTAAGTTAATACTGTCCCACATAATTGTTAGTTCTACATTTAAAAGTTAAGTTTCAACGTAAAGTTTGGAAAAGTTATTTTTCTTCTTCATTGGCTAAAAAAGTCACTGCAAGAGGCTGTTCTTTGTCCATAGAACGACACAGTCAATAATTTACACTTGTGAACAAAAGTATAAAATATATCATACACAATGATTTTTTAAAGATAAATAACAAATATATGAAAACATCAATCATCATGATATTTTGAAAATAAGTACTGGATATATGTAGCATGATATAGATCTAGATATACAGGGGTTGGACAAAATAATGTGAACACCTGTGAAAAGAGAATATTTTTTTATTAATAGGCAGTTGGTCCTCCTTTTGCATGAATTACAGCTTGTATCCGACGTAGAATTGTCAAATACAAGTCAGGTACAACATTCAGAGGGATACGTTCCCACTCAAATTGCAAAAAAGTCCCTAATTCAGAAAGTGTCCTTGGAAGATGGGTATCAACTGAGCAGCTTGTTTTCCAAAATACCTCACAAAGGTTCAATTATATTGAGATTTGGCGACTGAGGGGGCCACACGAGGTGCTTTAATTCATTGCCGTGTTCATAAAACCAGTTTCGGGCAATTCCACAGGTGTGGATGGGGGCATTATCTTCTTGGAAGACTGGTCGTTTATCAGGAAACACAGTTTGCACCATTGGGTGAAGATGGTCGGACAGAATACTGACAGTTGCTCCTGTAACATGGCCATTCAGAACAACAAGTGGGCCAAGACCATGGTGTGATATCGCACCCCAGATCATCACAGAACCGCCGCCATGTTTAACCGTATTCCGAAGACAGTCAACTTGATAGGCTTCTTTCGTCGTCGTTCTCCAAACGTAAACACGTTCATTTGTCGGAAATAATGTGAACGACGATTCGTCTGACCATATTACATTCTCCCATTGTTCTTGTGTCCAACTTTTATGCTCGCGACACCATATTCATCGCTTCGAGGCATTGTATGGTGTAATCAATGGTTTTGAAATAGCCCCTCTACCATGAATATTTGCAATATGTTGTTCACGCCAGATAGTTTTTTATGAAACTGGCTCCAATAGATGTGTGTTCATCTCAAATGTTATCTGGGATGCTGTTGTGTTTTTTTTTTTGCCACAATCTGCTTCAAAACCCCTCTGCCTCTGTCATCCAGCTTCGACTTTCGACCACTGTTGTACTTTTAAATGATGTTTTTCCATGTTTCAAATATGCTGACATTACAGTCGACACTGTACTTCTTCCAAGAAACTAGAAGGGTTGCCGTTATCGTTACTGAGGTTCCAGCAAGACAGGCCTCAACAATCATGCTTCTTTCGAAATCAGAGAGGTCAGTAATAACGCAATTTTAACACAGAAATATATTTCGTATCCGACTTCTATCACTGCTAGTAGCACTGATGATGTGTGTACTTTCTCATCCGCTAGGTGGCATCCTTCACCGCTAGAAGGCAAGAGTATACGAGAGGTTTCTTTCGAGTGCTATTTTTTCACAAGTGTTCATATTATTTTGTCCAAACCCTGTATATGCATTAATATATATACCGAATCCTGGCCAGTACCGGACCTATTCTTGTAAGTAGGAACTTTGAGACAGTTCCTCTCAAAGCATTTTTGAACTGCATCTACGGCACAATGTTTTGCATTATGAAAAAGTTGCGTTAAATCAGAAAAACCGGAAAATAAAATAACTTTATTTAGTGAAAAACCATTCTCATTTGATGAAATATTCTTTGAGTGTTCTGATAGATTTTCTGATGAACAGGATAATACGAGATAATAATTCTCGTTTAGCCTCCAATGTTGAATTTACAAGAGACAATATTAGATAAGATATTTATAACTGTTTTTTGACGAGAGTTTGGTTTATGAGGCAGTATCTGATATTGATTATGTTATGAGTGTATGCTTGATATAAAATTCATTGGATGGTGATTGATGTATTATACATCAAGAAAACTTAGACAATGTGCTAATTAATAGTTTAAATTTATAGTTTTCATTATAAGTACTTTTGGAACTCCTAATGTTGAATTCATTTGTAATCGTTACAAAACAGATTACAACGACGGTATAGTTTCTTAAGCATAACTCAAAAACTTCTTAGTGGAGTGAGCTGTAATTTTGGATTCGCATATTTGAGGCTTGTAAAAAACAATTTCTGTTTTTTTTTTTTTTTTTTTTTTTTTTTTTTTTTTTTTTTTTAAATAAAATCACAGGTTTATATTTGTTTCGAAAATTTATTTCGAATGTATATATATTTTAAAAATAATTTGCGGAAAAAAAATTCAAATGTAATCCATAAATATTTTTACAAAAATCGATTTTTAGAAGCTTTAAACATGCAAATCCTAAATTACAGCTCATTTCGTCAAGTAGTTTTTGAGTTTATGTTTAAAAAAGTGAACGCATTGCAATCTGTTATACAACAACTACAAATGAATTTAACATTAGAAGTTCTGAAACTTAAACGTTCGTAATTCCTAAACTACTTTAACGAATGACTTCTCCTTTGGTAGCTTAAGGTAATTTACCAAAAATGTCAAATATAATGTTAAAAGTAGTGTTCGTATTGAACATTTTAGAGTTTGGTACAATTCCACGATTAAGACGATCACCTAAGCTTTTTTATAAGCTCCATTTTATCTGATAAATTAATTAACAAGAAGATATAATTTCCAACTGAATGGATCTTTGCGGGTTTTTTTCCTGTTACAATTTTGATATTAAAATGTATTATTTTGATCGACTATACATATATTTTCAGATGCAAAGAGAACGAATACATTTACGAGAATAAAATAATAGTGAATTAAAAAACTATTTATAAACTTTCTCATTTTATTTCTTGTATTACACAAAAGAGTGTGAAAAGACAAGTAACTTGTTCGTTATTTACCAAATTTGACATCCATCTCATACCATCTTCATGAAAACTTTTGATACTTAAATCTTTCATTTACTGCGTATAACAGTGGTTCCCAACCTTGAAGTCGCGACCCACTGTTTGGCCGTGGGATGATCGTGAGATTTTCAGAAATCTATAATTAATTTTATTTGCCACAATAATTTAACAAGTGGGTAAGTGTGATCGAAGATCGCTCAAAGGGTTTCGTTTAATATTCCTTTCAAAACATTTTATCCTTTCTTTAATAAATTCAAACAAATTCCATTTAGCATAAAAAAAAGTCATGTTTTTTATAAAGTAAAAATTTACCGGTCTATTTTTTCGTTTTTTCGAATATCTAAACCAGCCGGATAGCGGGCCAAGCCCGCTATTATATTCTGTCATACTAATATCCGTCATACGGACTAAATGCAATATTTAAAAAAATAATTTCAAAATTAAACAAATTGTACACCTTCAAAATGTTAAAATATGCGAATATTTCCATAATCGGATTTTCATCACGATTGAATATGTTTCTCAAACTCATATATTTACTATTCTCTATTATTTATATTGATACTCGCTTTGTATTATTCTCAAACATTTGAAAAATTAGTTAAACTTCCCATATGACGTCAGATTTTCTTTTTAATTCTCTAATGACGTGATATTAATCTGCTTTATGTACTTACACATACTCATACTCTTTGTATTATTGAGAAATCTTAGACATTTTCCGTTTTATTACGACTATGACGTCAATCAATTTTATTTCATATTAATCTTTTTTTTTCATTTGGTGAAACTTTTTATTTCATTTTTCACGTGGAAATCGTCTGATAAAATTAATTATTGTAGAAGGAATTTCATCGTGGATTTTTTAATTTTCGGCATCGGCTATAACGAAAAATGTTTAAATTTAATAGGAAAAAGCTATTAGAATTTTGGTTTTTTATCTCTATTTATTAAAATAATACGAATTTTTCAAATTTTAATATTTTCAGCTCTTCACAGCTGATATTCTGATTTATACACAAAGTTTCAACTCTGTAAGTTACATAGTTTTCGAGAATGGCTCTGTGACGGACAGACAACGGAGCGGGGGTAATAGGGTTTCGTGAGATGAACGAAACCCTAAAAAGAACAACACGTTACAACTTTAAAGTAAAATATCGAGAAAAGATCTAGATAAATAACTTTTTGAAACGATAGTGTTTTAATAAACTTTGTTGAGCGGTTTGAGGTTAAAATTAAACACGTTTCAATGCCAACACAGGCTTTGTCATTTGGGCAAAACAATGCCATGTGTCGCATTTATTTTTAAACTCCATTTTATCTGATAAATTAATTAACAAATGTATTTTTTATGTAGTAAAAGTTTTGACAACTACGGCTTCACATTAGTGTTATCTATTACTATTCTCGTGTGTAAGCTTTGTGCAAAGTTAATCTTTTCCTTATGTTAGATTATAAACATGAACGAAAAATTATGCATCAGACGTAGATTATGAAACATTTATAGGATACAACACTTATAGGATAGTACTAAGAAATTTAATTTTTTTATACAATGAAATGAGATTTCTAAATAAGCAATTTAAAAAGCACATAACTCGGTAAAAATCAGTTTTCAGCAATTGCTGTTCATATCCGTTAATGTGTGAAATTCTTTAGTACAACCCGGTATAGCTATGATCTTATAGTATTTATACATACTACGAAATACACACACACGCGCACACACACCAAAAGGGAAAAAACAGATAAGTTTAAAAATGCATACAGCAGTAAAAACACACTTCTAGCAACTATCGATCATAGTCAGTGCTGTAACCGAACTCTTTTGTGCGCCTCTGTAGATGAATGATATATACTACGCATTCCATATTCCTTAGAAAACGAGTTGTAATGTATATCTGTGTTCCTTTTTATTTGTTTTCTTTATGTTTGAAGTAGCATAATATCATTAAAATATCCCATAAACGAATTTTCCTTTTTAGACCATAATGTAATGGAGTTTTTTGTGTGTCCCTGTAAACGAACTCTAAATGCTATACATTTCATTTTCAATACCAAACATTTTATACTAAACCTCGATAAGATATGAAAATTACAAGGCTATCAGAGTATATTTATGAGAGTTAGAGTTAGTGTACGGACAGACGAACAGAGAGACAAACCGAATTCATAAACACTTTTCAACTTTGTTGAAAAGTATTAAAAAGGTTCTATATACCTACGTATTAGGTGGGTTGCGAAAAAAAGTTGAAACTTTAAGGTGGGACACATAAAAATAAAGTTTGGGAACAGCTGGCGTATAATTTTGACACTAAATAATTTGTAATATTAAATGACTGCCACTTTTTTTTTAAATCCAGCATATATTTACAGCAATTCTGACTATTAAAAACACCAATTAAAATAATTTAAGACGGACATGAGTACACATAAAATAAAAATTTATAAAAAAATATATACATAAAAACAGTTAAAAATACAAAATAGTAGACGTTTCGCCAAGCGACACGCAAGGCATCATCAGTACAAAAACAATCTATTGCATAACAAACCACAGAACAAGGAAAAAGAAAAGGTTTGAAATCAAGGAAAGTTGAAGTTATTTTAAAAACAGATAATATTCATTAGGGACAGAACGAGCTTCATTCAACGTCTGCGATCGCAATTGAGTGAACCAACTCTCAAGGAGTAATCGACCATGGTAGCTGTTACAACCTGATTTCAAAATACTGGCGTTCGCAATTAGCGGGATGTGATTCGTTTGAAGTGAATGCTGGACAATTTTTGAATTCAAATTACTATTTTTTAAAGCACTAGTATGTTCTTTTAGGCGAATTTCCAATGATCTACCTGTTTCACCAATGTAGACACTATTGCAATCTTTACAGGGAATAATATAAACAACACCGGGTAATTTAGACTTATCATATTGAAATTTATGCTTAGTGAAAAAGGAACTCACTTTATTAATTGGTTTAAAAGAAACCCCAAAATTGAATGATTTTAGAATGCCAGAAATTTTTTCAGAAATGTTCTTATAATAAGGGATACAGATAAAAGAGTTTGGTTTACTACGTTGAAAAGGGGGGGGAGTAGAATTCACAAAATTTAAAGTATTTTTAAAGATTTTTTTAACAAGACCTATAGGATAGCTATTATTAACCAAATCGCGATAAATTTTACACTTCTCAATTTCAAAATCATTACTGGAACTGCAATATCTAATGGCCCTGAAGGCCATTAATTGGTGTTTTAATTGGTGTTTTTAATATTTTTCACATTCAGACGTTAAAATGTATACATTTTGCAAATTCTGACTATAATGCTATGCATTTTCCTAATGTCTTCTTATAAATATTTTAGAGAAAAAATCATCTACTGATGGCACAGCCGCTGATTTATTGAAGAGCCCAGCTTTATGGCTTGTATCTTTCTGCTACATGGTTGTATTTTGTGCCAAAACAAGCACAGTGGACTGGGGTCAGCTGTACCTCTTGGAGGATAGAAAACACACGCAGTATGTTGGTGAGAGCTTTATTTCTATTGAACTAAATGATTTTGCTTCTAAAATGTATGATTATTTGATTTTTAATAAGCTGTTTACAGAGAAAGATCAACTGAGTTTAAAACTGTTAAAACTAGAATCTGTTGATAATGTCCTTTCCTCAGTTCCAATAATAAATGCATAGAAAATTATTATTTATAATTTTTGTATTTTTTCACTCTATTAATTTTACATTAACATGATACAGGATTACAATAAAAAGCATTAAACAAATTCAATATTTTAATCATATTTTAATCGATGAAAATGTAAACAATTTATGTTTTACCAAATTGCTTCATTGGTCTTGAAAAAGAGATTTTAATTTTCCATTATTTTATGCTTTGTATGCTTCAGACGATGCGATCATTAACGATTGCAAAGGCAATAGTTATTATTATTTTTTTTTTTCAGAACAAAATGATTCAAATAGGGTGTTTTTTCTTTTTAAGCCAATATTTACTTTTTAAATTTTACTTCATTTGACAGCAATATGATTTTACAAAAGAATTATGCGTTGCTAATAGTTTTATAAGTTTGTTAACACCAATACATTTTTCATAAAGCTAATAAAAACAATAAAATTTACAACATACTGGTAGCAAAGAAATAACATTGCAATAACATTATATTAAATTATTTAACATATTAGTAATTCAATGTTACTTTTTGGAAACACCATAACTAGCTGCAGCAATATATTACTAAAATACGAACTTTTGAATTACACATTTTAAGCCGAAAAATATTAATATTGGAGTGAATTTCTTCCCAGATTAAAAACAAAGCCAACCATATTTTGTTTTTCCGGTGGTAGCATGGTCTGTTCAAAGAAGGTGTCGAATATAACACAGTTACTCTGTGAGAATAGATGAAGAACGACAGCTCCCGTAGCCTGTAAACTGCAATCTCTGCTCTAAAGCCGTCTGAAGTATTGCTGCAAAACAAACTTTACATGGATGAAGCGCAGTGATGCATGCACTAGGGCTGGGCGATATCTCAATTTCAATATCGTGGTATATCGTCAGCTAAATATCGCGATATGACTATATATCGTGATATTAAAACTAAATATACAGAATAAATAAAAGAATATTTTGAGAAGAAGAAACAAAGAAAAAAATCCCTGACGGCTTGGCCTACAGGCACAGGTAGATTTCAAAGACGCAGACCGCGGGGCGCCTGTTTGTTGGGAATTGCGAAAGAAATGACCTTTTTGCCATGATGCCGCAGTTGGGACCGCCCGCAATCTTACTTGTTTCCCAACTTGTTTGCAGGCGGAGCCGGCCGGGATTTGTTTTGTTTTTTTTGCTATAAGGGTTGGTCTTATGAAAAAAACTTGTCAATATAAAAGTTTTAGATAATATTAAGAATCATAATTAACAAGTTATGGGTTTTTTTCTGTTTTCATAAAAAGCACTCCCCCTCCCCCTCCTGGTTCGATTTTGCCCATTAACGAGCTTGACCGAGATTTTATGCCCCTTGATTTTATGTATCAGTTTGGAAGAGATTCGTGCAGAATTATTGCAGTTATCATGTCCATAAAAAAGTGACATAGATAGATAGATAGATAAAGTTTTGAACTGGAGGGTGGTTTTGGGTTTTGGGAGTCATGATCGGCGTAGATCTGCAAAAATATTTCAAAAATACCAACTTAGGGGAGAATATAATAGGTAGTATTTCTTACAAAATCTACCTAAAAATCAGTTTTACTCGTATTTCCACAATAGGGCTGGCTTTAGACGAAAGCGAATTTAGGAGACCGTTTGAGTCGCTAAAATCAAACTAGCGGGAAATAGACAAAAAATTTGGTTAAAACTTAAATATATTTAAAAGATATCATTTGTAGCAATGAATAAAAATTTCGCCTTCAAGGGACACGAGCTAGTAAAACCGCATCTGGCACCAAACATGGAAATTTTAAATACTTCCATATTTCATTATTAAAACAATTGCTATATATAACATCTTTTAAAGAGCATTACTTGCATAAAAAAATCTATAAATAATATAAAATAAGTTTTACTAAATTATTCGCCAATTTGCGCTTTATGAAATTTTAGCTTCTTGTGAAATCTCTAATAAAGTAATGAGACTGATTATTACAACAATTCAAACAACAATTTTTGGTTTGCTCGTCGTAATTATTGGTTCGCTTCACACCCTCCTCCACTCAATTTATAATATAATAAATTTAACAGCATATATTACATTAAAACAATCAGCAATTTCCTGTACTGATATATTCAAAATCCCAAATAACTGAAATAAACACTTCAGAGAAACATTATCTATCATGTAAAATATTTCAACAGAAATTGTTTTACTTTAACATTACAGTCAGTGAGAAATTCGGGAGTGATACTGAGTCCCTAGAGTCTCCACATTTTCGGTTAATTGATGTCCCGAAAGTGCAAATCTCCCCCCCCCCCCCTTCTCAGACACACGCTGATGCCATGGACGCCGACGAAACACAGGAGGTGTAAGATATTGAAATAGTTGTGCTGTTAGTCCTCAACATGCAATACATAAATTTAACAAATAAAAAATATCAAAATTTTTTACATCTCTTTTTCGTCAGATGAGATAATTTTTCAACACATAAACTCAAAAAAAAAAAAAAAAAAAAAAATAATAATAATGAAAACTTTGTTCCATGAGAGTTTTAGCGGACAGATCCCCGGTGACCAAAATTTCATAGTTCTTTCTTCTGTCAGTGCGTAATTAATCATGCTACTTGGGGATAAGTAAATTACATATTTTATTCAACATAAAAAAATACAGATTTAAATTTCAAAATTCAGGGAGAGGCAATTGTCCTCCCTTGCAGGCGCCCATGATAATCCCCTCCCCCTCCACACACACACAGCTACCCGCCATCCCGAACCTTCGAAATACCTCCTAGAGAAAAATATCGGAATTCAAAACTGGTTAGAGTATTAAATGGTCATCAAGCACATTTTTTCATGATAATGGAAACAAGTTGGAAATTGTACGTCAAACGTGACAAATGAGGTGCGTTCGTACTATAGCTAGTTATATAAATATTCCGATCTTGATGATTTTTAATTCTGTGAAATGAATTACATCGTCTGCAGATTCATTTCTGTTATAAAATAAGTATCTCGATCGCTTGACAATTAAACTTCGGAAACTCCTATAACAAGAAAGCACCGATTTTTTAAAAAAAATCATTTGTTAATAAATATTTTTATTAATATCTGCTAAAGTTTTGATTCGATTTTCATAAAATTTGAAATGTCCCGACAAAGTTCTACAAAGATAATAATCTTAAATTTCAAATTTCAAACCATTCGTTTGGGTAGTTTTTGCGTTGTTATATGCGGACAGACGGACAGACGGACAGACAGACGGCCGGACCAGACGACGACAATAGGTGCTACGTATTTATATAATTACGAACGCACCTAAAAAACACGAAGAAAATTTAAAAAAATGGATGGAAATATGAAAAATAATTAAAAAATGAATAATCTGCATGTTCGATTCTTTTTTTATCAGATAGTACATTAATATTTTACAACTAAAATTATGAAGAAATAAATATATATTATCTTTTGCTTGTTTGCCGCGCCATCGCCTAAACTGTTTTTTAATATCTCATTTGTAAAGAAGGGGGGGGGGGGTAAATCGCATAAAAATAACAAAGAAACATTTCAACATATTTTATTCGATTAAAATTAAAATTGCATGATATTCATTTCCACCGTTGCAAATAAAATATAATAATGGTTAATGGTTTTAAAATTTTAAATGCAAAATTACCACCAAATGATTTTTGGCAGTGACCAGTGGTCATATATACAGAGGCAATCAAATATCAAATACTCATATCTCTCTCTCTCTCTCACTCTCACGCGAACGCGATTTTTAAAATAAATTCTGGGGAGAAAAAAACTCGCGGTATAGAAGTAAAAATAGTTGCATTTTTAAAAATCCTTCTTTACCCTAGAATATGCATTAATAAATACTACTAAGGAATTAATATTTTTTTCATAAAATAATAATTATAAAAAACAAATAAAAACATGTCTGAATTATTCTTTGCTCATTTGTCTCATTAAATAAACTGTTGCAAATAAAATACCTCCTTTCTTTATCGCCCTAAATTTACGCATCATTCAATAACTTCGAATATTCATCCACACCGGTGCCACTGAACTGAATATCATAATGAAATGAAAGAATAGGCGATATCCCACGCATGCGCTCAGAGCTGGAGAAAATCACCCTTCCTCTTTTCAAAAACCTTATCAGCTGCGAGAATCCACACCGTTCGTATCATGGTTTAGGCTGTATCATGGTTTAGTATCATGGCTGTATCATGGTTAGGCTGTATCCGGTGTATCATGGTTTAGGCTGGGGGAGCTCACACCGTTCGTATTTATGAATACTCGAAGACGAGGAAGAGATTTAATATCGTGGTTTTCATGGTTTTCGTCAAATTTATGATATTTGCGATATACCGTTGGGTAGGATTTTTTTTATATCGGTATCACGGTATGCATTTTATATCGGTTTTATCGATTTTATCGATATATCGTCCAGCCCTAGCATGCACACGCACTTTACTCGAAATGAGAATAATAATAAAAAAATAAGTCCGCGCTTTTCCATCATTTATATTGTGACATTTCCGCCATCAGCTTCAGCTGTTTTCCATTCTGAGTTGCAACCACACGAATCAAGGACAATTTTTATTTATTTTATCTTTGATAATGCTGTTTTTATTTATTTATTTATTATACATATAATGTTAGACTGTTTTTTTTAGTTTAATTTATTATTTTATTTCAATTTCCATCAAATAGAATTATATATTATATTTTCTTTGTCTTTAATACTTATTTTTTTTTCAGTCATTTTTTTTAATTTTATGTAGATGCTAGCAACAGCGATGGATAATTAATATTCTACAACATTATCAGCCTTTCCATTCTAAAACATGATAAGTGATAGATAGATTTTTATGTATTCATATGTTATTTAACTGCTCGCATAAGTTTACGTTTTAATTTAAAAAAGAACTCTCAAAAGAACAAGAACATTGTACTGTGTAATAAAATATAATAATCTACTTATAATAAAATCCAAGTGTAGAAAGTGTTGGTAACCATGCCAGGTGCGACCACTCTAGTCTGCGAATTAACCGTAGCTAAATGCCGCGTTAGGCTTAATGAAAAACATATGACAGCTAAAGGATAATTTCTTCTATTTAAAATCATGTCTGTTCAGCATAGTTTCAGATAAAACAAGTATATCATATTCAATTATAATGTTAAGTTCTAAATTAAAAATAACACTGGATTACTAGATTTACCAGATATAAACAAACGATCACTGTTGCCATTCAGAAACACAAATTCCAAATATAGAAACAAATGAACAAGTCTTTGAACGCTTCATTAAAAAAATAATGGTTAAAATCCGATTCTGCTCTTAAAATATTTGTAAAAGCATATTAAAGCCTTTAAATATTTTAATTTTCAGCATATTTTCATATAAAACAAGTATATCAACATTTCTGTAAGCAATATTTTCTGTAAACACTTTTAGCTATATAAAACAAGTTCAGAATGCTTAATTTCATCTTTGGCAAATTAAAATAAAAAGGGCACACAAAAACATGTGATTCTATTACCTAAAAGATGATTAAAACTTTAATTAGATTTTAAATTTTAAAACATTAAAATCGAGCACTTTCGGCTGTGAACCCAGCCTTAATCAGGATTTATAAAAATGGTGTTAAAAACACAAACGTCTAGATCACAATTATGTATTGCAGTATTTTATTTCAGTATATTATTAATCAAATCTCGTAACATTAACTCAATTTAAAATTGTATATAATTAAAGTTGTATTGTTATCTTGTTTATGTTCTAAATAAATCATATATTCTAATACGAGCAAATCTTGTGGGTGGTTATATACAGCGTGTCCACGTATAACCTGACCGACCTTTATTTTCGCAACCGTTGGTTCTAGATGCATACTTCCAATTACAAAAGTGGTCGAAATTAGGTGCAGAGTTAAGATAAAAAAAGTTTGAAGCGAAAAAACAATTTAGTGAAGAATTACAGAATCTAAATTTTTATACAGCCCCCAAGTCCCTATACTTATATTTAGGAACGTGTTATTTATTCAAAAGTATTGTAAACAGAAAAAGTTCCGTATCTGTACGACCAATATTCACTGAGAAATTTGAGTTCAAAGTTATCATGCATAGTATGGGGACCGTATACAAATGGAGATGCGAATATATCCCCTATCAGAAAGACAAGGAGGTTTTAGAGTTAGATATGATCATCACAAAAATGTTGTTGTTCAAGTCAAAAAACAGTATAATATTTGTCTAATCACTGGTATTGAAAATAAAAGTACTGTGCACTGCTTTGACATAATAAGGATAGGGGAAATTCAAAACGGACTCCTGAGCTGTTTAGCTGTAAGAAAACCAGTATAAGCCAAAAAATTGAATTAATTATTGAATTAAATAAAATTAAACTGAATAAAAAAGCCTTACGTCTATTTTATAGTATCAGATTTTTCGCTAATTTTAACCTTGAAATTTACGATTTGCGAAAAATCCTGACATGATGGTTAAAAGTGAAGGTAATTTTTTTATTCAGCGTTAAAAAATACATAAAACGTAATTATAAAAGTTAAAAAACACAACCATCGCAGGTTTATGTTATCTAATCTAAAACTCTTTCTTAAACTTGTTGATGATAATCTATCCGAATTTTTTTGTGTTATCCTCTAATATAAGTATGTATAAGATAGTAAGCGACGAAAATCATAATAATATTACATTGTCATCGGATTGTATGTCATCAGTATGTAAAATTTAATTTCGATCGGACATTTGAAAGTGAGTTAAACTTAGAGTACAAATTTTAAACTGGAAAGATGATCGTTGCAAGTTAAATAAAACCTTATGAAAATAACAATTTTTGTTAAAAGAAATCATAGCCTCAAATCCTTTCAAAATAAAACATATGTGAAAATACAATTATTTTAATTAATCTGAAACTTAACTAATAAAAATTAACTCAATCGTAATAGTTGTACGATTTCTTTCAAAGCGCAGATACCTTGAAATAAGTTTAAGTACTTTATATACGACCCCTGAAAGCATGGCCGAAATCATCTCTTTTTAGATGCAAAAAAGTGGTATAAGTCATGCATTTCAAAGTTTCATAACTCGGTCAATTTTAATGTTAGATGAATGGGACTTTCTTTGTCGTACTTGTTAGTGTCACAGTAAATTTTTACTAAATATCACTTATAGGACCGGGGGACAGTATAAAAATTTAAATTTCGTAATTTTTCAATAAATGTTTTTGTTGACCCAAATCCCTTTAGAAATAATTCTTTACCTTATTTAAACCATTTTTGTAATTGAAAGTATGCATCTAGGACCAACGGTTGCGAAAATAAAGGTCGGTCAGGTTATACGTGGACACGCTGTATATATATATATATATATATATATATAAACTTATTGCAAAAATTAACCATTGAAACAGAAATAACTGACCAAATGCAATGAAATTATTACCCCAAATAGCTATGTCAAATTACACATTATAAAACATAGTCCTAATGCAAAAATTATCTTAAAAACGGCTCTAACGATTTTGACGAAATTTCGCATCCTACCGTTTTGGGGCACCAGAAAACCATTGGGCTAGGTCACATGCTCGAGAAAATTCGATTAGTGGGTCATTTTGGGTCATGGTCTAGCTAATTGTATCTAAAAAACGGTTCAAACGATTTTGACGAAATTTTGTATCCGACCGTTTTCGGGCATGAGAAGTCAATTGGGCTGGGTCACATGTTCGAGAACTTTCGATTAGTGGGTCATTTTTGGGTCAACGCGGGTCAAATTAATTTTATCTAAAAAACGGCTCTAACGATTTTGATTAAATTTTGTGTCCTACGAGTTTCGAGCATGATAAAAGCATTGGGCTAGCTCGCATGTCCGAGAAAATTCGATTAGTGGGTCATTTCTGGGTCATTGTAGGTCAAGGTCTAAAAAGCGGCTCAATTTACACTAAATTTTGCATCCAATGGTTTTCGGGCACGAGAAGACTGTTGGGCTAGGTCACATGTTCGAGAAAATTCAATTAGTGGGTCATTTTGGGTCATTTTGGGTCATGGTCAAGCTAATTGTATCTAAAAAACGGTTCAAACTATTTTGACGAAATTTTGTATCCGACCATTTTCGGGCATGAGAAGTCAATTGGGCTGGGTCACATGTTCGAGAACTTTCGATTAGTGGGTCATTTTTGGGTCAACGCGGGTCAAATTAATTTTATCTAAAGAACGGCTCTAACGATTTTGATTAAATTTTGTGTCCTACGAGTTTCGAGCACGATAAAAGCATTGGGCTAGGTCGCATGTCCGAGAAAATTCGATTAGTGGGTCATTTCTGGGTCATTGTGGGTCAAGATCTAAAGAGCGGCTCAATTTACAGTAAATTTTGCATCCAATGGTTTCCGAGCACAAGAAGACTGTTGGGCTAGGTCACATGTTCGAGAAAATTCAATTAGTGGGTCATTTTGGGTCATTTTGGGTCATGGTCAAGCTAATTGTATCTAAAAAACGGTCCAAACGATTTTGACGAAATTTTGTATCCGACTATTTTCGGGCACGAGAAGACTATTGGGCTGGGTCACATGTTTGAGAACTTTCGATTAGGGGGTCATTTTTGGGTCAAAGCGGGTCAAATTAATTTTATCTAAAAAACGGCTCTAACGATTTTGATTAAATTTTGTATTTTACGAGTTTCGGGCACGCGAAAATCATTAGACTAGGTCACATGTTCAAGAAATTCGATTAGTGGATCATTTCTGGGTCATTGTGTGTCAATATCTAAAAAGCGGCTCAATTTACACTAAATTTTGCATCCTATGGTTTTCCGGCACGAGAAGACTGTTGGGCTAAGTCACATGCTCGAGAAAATTCAATTAGTGGGTCATTTTGGTCATGGGTCATGATATTTGAACTCAAATTTAATTTTGACCGAGCATAGCTCGGTCTTCCCTGCTCGTATTTAATAATGATGTTGTATAAATAAAAGTATTTTTATTGCTGCATGTTTAAGCATCTTGCATTCAATCAAGCATTGTTAATAAAATGTAAAATATATACCATATTTCATGATTCAAATTATGAATGTATTTTAATGCACTAATTTATCACGGTAAACTCATTAACTTTGAATATAAGAGAAGTTATAAGTATAACTTCATACTGGAAGTGAAGAATATATTTTATATTTTTAATGGAAATAACTTACCCATCCTTACTTATAGAAGTTCAATTTGATATGTGTAAGTATAAAATGAAAAAAAAAAAATACAAATTCTTAGTTTTTTGTATCGAATAAAACATAATAAATCAAAAAAGTATGTTTAACAGTGCTAAATAATGATTTTCTATTATCCTCCCCTAAATGTATGTGAGTTACATGTATCATAGATAAAAGTATGCTATTAGTAATTTAAATTCATTAAAAATCATGTTATTAGCATAAAGTTCTTTGAAATATTACAAAAAATACACCAAGTTGTTAAAAAAATTTAAACATACAAATAATAAAGTAACAATTTTTAATTTGTTTCTGATATTTGTAATTCTATTTTTATTTTAAAAATCTAAAAAAGAAATTACAATAAATGTGTATTTTAAGAAAAAAAAGTTGATATTCGGACGTCAAATATTCGGTATATTTTAAAATTTCAACGAACATTCTTTATTCTATTTTTTATTAAGTATGGCTATTCGCCCAAATCACTATTCGTTATAAGAATACAGAGCGCTGATGTTGGATGAAATTGTGCGAAAAAAAAAATCATTATGAACGAATTAAAAATACGTGTAAATGTGCGCAAGCACATTGAATATGTCAGTGAGGTACACTACAAGATGTTTATTACAGAATATGGTGTGCTTAGTATGTATCGTTCATTTACAGAGACACACAAAATAATTCACTTACCTATGTGTGCCTATGAGCAATAATTGCTGGAAGTGCGTTTTTACTTGTGGTATACGTTTTCAAATTTAACTAATTTTTTGCATATTTCTAGGTGTTTATAAATTATATAGATCATGTCCATGGTTGCACAAAATAATTCGAGTACATTTCCGCTTGCTGGCGGAAATTGCTGAATGGTAAATTTCCACTGTGTTATGCTTTTTTCAACTGAAATAAATTTTGACATACTATGTAGTACACATACAAATCTATAGATTATATACAATGCTGCTGGATATGTTTACGACTATAAATGGTAATTGCTGAAATTGTGTTTTGAAATGTGTTATGCGTTTTTCAAATTGTTTACTTAGACATTAGACATCCTCTTTCACTTTATTAAACTGCGAAGTTTTGCTATATTGTTCTGAATGTGTTGGAAAGTGTTTCATAATCTATACTTGACGCATGATTCATGGTGTGCTTAAATTTTATAGAATATATACAAGGTTCCACGAAAGAATTCGCACACGTTACCGGATATGAAAAGCAATTTCTCAAAATTGATTTTTACTGAGTTATTTGTTTTTTAAATTGCTTATTTAGATATATATCATTTCATTGCATGAATAAATAAAATTTCTTAATAATATTGTGTGATTGTTGGAAAATATTTTATAATCTAAGCCTGATGCATGATTTTTTCCTTCTTGTTTTCTATTTAGCGAGTGCTTTTACGAGTAGTGTCGAAAGTGGTGGCTTTTTGGGAGGCATTTCAGCTGGCTACTTAACAGACTGGGCACTTCGGAAACAGCCGGCTAACGTAAGCAATGTTTCTTTTAATTTATTTTGGAAAAGCAGAACATTTTGTCCGACTTATAAAAAGGTAACCAAGTACTTTTTGTACTCTTTATTTTCAATAGGCAAACAAAGATAAAGGAAATCCCAGAATGCCCATGGCAGCTTATTTTATGGTGCTCGTACTCATTTGTTTGCATTTACTCCAGTTTACAGTTACTGAATCATCTTCCAAGGTAAATATATAACGAATATGAACACCCGGAGATAATACTTTACTAAAGCTTTTTTCAAGACGAATGAGAATTTTCTACATTTGAGCTTTGTGCAACTGCAGAAAATTGTTATTTGAAAAAAGTTTCGCTGAAGCCGAAACTTTTAGACAGTTTTTATATACATATTGTTTTACTGTTTTTAAGGTTTTTATTTGACACTTTCTGCCAATTAATGAAAAATATCTTCTAAGATATTTAACAAAAAATTACTCTAATATGAAGTTATACTGTTGTTTAATTAGGAGTAAAATCTAATTATTTAAGTCCAGTGCTGCAGTCGCAAAAAAAAAAAAAAAAAAAAAAAAGCACAGTGACGAATTTCCTCGAAATCTTAGACAAAACTCGATTTTTTCCCCCTCCTTTTCTGAGTCACCTTCAGAAAAACAAAACAAATAAACAAACAACAACAACAAAAACAACAACAACAACAACAAAAACAACAACAACAACAACAAAAACAACAACAACAACAACAAAAACAACAACAACCGAATAATTAAAATGGCGTTATTAAATAACTGGCGGTTCTGTATTTTATAGAACGTGAAGTTCATAGGTGCCACATAGTTAAATTTTGTTTACGTCATTGCACCATTCAAGCCATTTCATACATTTATTGAGCAAAATAATTAAATATAAACCAACTTTTTTCCTTAAAATAAGAAAAAGAAGCTGTTCCGTTTTCATAATAGAAATTAAGTTATATCTTTTTTTCAACAAAAATCGCAATTACGAATGAATGAAAGGCGAGTCCCGATGATTATTTTAAAAGTTTAATTTGGACACACACTTAACACTTAATTACACTCAATACACAAATGTATATTCTTTCATTTGGCATTAATGGCGGATCAAATTAGTTTGCTTCTGTTCAAAATGAAATCATCTATTGTTCTGAAGTTTCTCATCGGGACGGGATGACGACATCTCCCGAATTCCCCAATAGGGATAGTTTTTTTCCTGGCGCGATTGAGTCGCAACATCCTGCCGCCCCGATGAATACATTCATCAAATTACTATACATTTAAATTTGCATAAATATTACTAACACTGTAAATTAGCACTGCATGAATATTTTATACCAATCACATATAGCACAAAATTATGTATATAATTACAATTGAAATATTCAAATTTAATGCCAATAAAATAATAATGCTAAATAAATGCTAATAATACAGTTATCAATTTGTATTCTCCCCTCCACCTATTCCAAAACTGATTTAACAGTTTTTCTCTGTGTATATATTGTTTAAAAAGCAATTTTTTATCGCTTGTCACAGACTGATTATTGCCGATAACCCTAGGGAATAAAGAAGTGAACCTTTCTCCGGTAAGGAAATTAGCAGGAGTAAGAGGGAATGGTTCAGCCGGTTCGTTATAAACGTAAGTAAGGGGCTGCGAATTTATTATTGCTTCAATTTCAATAAGAACCGTTTCAAGTTCTTCGTAAGTAACCAATGCCCGCCCCATTACCTTTCTCAGGGCACCCTTTGCTATTCGAACCATTCTCTCCCAGTACCCGCCCCACCAGGCCGCACGTTCAACAATATATTTCCAAACTATACCCTTTTTGCAAAAATAGTTTAGTACAACTTCACTGGTTAAATTTAAGTAAAGTGTTCTGAGTTCACGGTCTGCAGTTTTAAATGTTAAGGCGTTGTCTGAATATGCAGTTTTACAAAGTGCACGTTGTGATAAAGATATATCACAGTTTTATCTTTTTTAATCATTTTTATTTCAGCTCATCGTATTTCTGTATTTTACAACCTTTCCAGCTTATTTGCTGCTCATTTAAAGGCTATTTTATCGGCAGCCGTCGCCGCCGCGCAAGTTGTTTTCTCTGCAAGGCATTCTGCGTTCGTTTCAATCAGCGCTGAGCTGTGACGTCATCGTCATTCAGCGGCTCTCACTCCGCACGCGTGTGTTGTGCGCATGCGTCACCGCCGCTCTTGTTCGGTATGTTTTCGGGAGCTGTTTTGTTTTGGCGCTGCGGGCGAAAGGGGCGTGTCTTTCAAATACAAATTAGAATCGTTCTTTTAATTATTAAATGTTAATTTGTTTCTGATTTGCTCGTTTAATTTTCACGTAATTCCTAATCAACAAATTAGTTTAAATTAATCTTACTGTCATATTTGTGCACCCCTGTTATGGGTATTTATACTAATGTAGCGCATTTTTCCAACAGAATTTTAATAAAAATGATGCTGTAAACTTTATGCAAAACGTCGTCTGATCTGAGGCTGGCCTGTGCCGGCGCTCGTATCCTAGAATGGCCATGCGCGGATTCTTTGGAGATCAATTTCGCGTTTTCAGTTTTTAATTATTCTATAAAAATGCTGTTGTAAATTTTAAGTTTAATATTTTAAAAGTTTTAAATCAACTGGTAATTTAATTCTGCATTAATTCTACATCCCTTATTGGATTATTCCAGAAGGAATATTTTAAAGATTCTTCGAATTTTACGAAATTTGAGCCCGTACTTTTTAAAGACTTGATGTGCAGCTTTCATCTCATCCTTCCTCCTTCAAGAAAATGTAATAAGCATTATTGGATCCTAACCTAAACGAGTTCTTATTTCAAGTAGTATGAGTCTCTTATTTTTCAACAAAGAACAAGTAAGAATGTTTAATTTATTTTATATTTTTGATTCTCTTTTCAAAGAATATTGACCTAAAGAACAGATGCACAAATTGTGCAGGGTTAATTGCATATTTCAATCACAACTGCAATATTTAAAGGTTCACTACTATACGATCTATTCTTCCATCCATTAAGATAATAACACTATAACGGCACTTACAATAATTTTTTTATGTCACACACGTCTTGACACAAACCGTCGAGAGGCTAGCAGGAAATTTTCTGTACTCAGATTGGATACAACTTCCAAATGTATGGCACGAGTCACTGCATAGGTAAACAATACCACATAAGCTTTGTCTATGTCTTTTGTATATAACGTCCCGGCGAAATCTACGTCTACTATCCCGAAGGCGCTTTCAGCACGAAGTCTGTCAGCCGGCAATGGAGCTATGATCTGATTGCCTGGTTTCACTTTATATCGTCGGCAGATGAGGCATTTATTGAAACAGGTTTTCACAGTCCGTCGACCACGTAAAATCCAGAAATTTTCTCGAAGTTGAGTAAGAGTTTCGGATACGCCTACATGGCACAGATTTTGGTGCTCTTTCATTATTAATGACTCTGTAAATTTAGATTTTCCTGGAATAATCCAGGTATGTCGTGCCGAAAATTGGAATTTAGAATGTTGCAGGCGTCCTCCCAGACAAATCATTTCATCTGTAGAAAAAATGGGATTTAGACCATAAAGTCTTGAATCGGCACTGATAGTGAAATGTTTCTGAAATTGATAATACTCCCTTTCAAATTCAGTTCCTTGAACCCAGTACTTTTGTGCATCGTCTAATTCTTCTGCTGATATGGGACCTGATTTTCTTTCGGATTTATGTCTGCAATTTCTAATAAAATGGGTAAATATAAGTGGTAACCCTTAATACTTTATTAAGGCTGCTATACTTGTGAATATCAAACAAGGAATCTTTAGGTTCCTGGCAAATTTGAAGGAGAACTTTAGCGCCTTTCATTTCCCTTTTTAATTCTTCTATGTCAACCACATAATCGAACTTAATCGGAGATGTATAAGAGGGCAGTTAGGCCATTTGTAGCCAAGTTGGACCTGAAAACCAAACTGGGTCATTAATAAGAGAGTGAGCGGGCTTACTGCGCGTGAGTTTGTCAGCAGGATTATCTTTACTACAGCAATAATGCAATTTATAGGGTTTGTTTTATCTTTAATTTCTATTACTCTATTTCCGACAAATTGTTTTAAGTTTCCTTAATTGTCAGAAGCTCCCTTAATCCAGTGCAGGCATATTTGTAAATCACACCATAAGTATACGTTGCCTCCTTTCAGGATTGGGAATATGTTACTTAAATAAGATGAAAGTCTAGCAGAAATCAAGGCTCCCAACAGTTCGAGACGGGTAAAGTTATTGGCTTTAATGGCGCTATGCGTGACTTGGCAATTACAAAGCTAGTACAAACTTTTGATGAATATTTAATCCTGAAATAGGCGACCGCAACATACGCCTTTGGGCTAGCGTCTGAAAATAGGTGCATTTCAACATTTTCAAAATTCAAATCCTCGAAATATTGTCGAGGTATAATCATTTCATGGAGAACCTTCACTTCATTCAGCCACTCCTGGAATATAAATTCAAAGTTTATTGGCAGAGATTCATCCCAGGAGATACCATTTCCCGAAGTTGCTGCATAAGAAGCTTAAGGCGAACAGTGAGTATGGGGAAAGAAGGCCCAAGGAATCAAATAGCATGCCACAATTTTTCAGGACATTTCTCTTTGACGAAACATTATTCTTTATATTCCTAAAATGGTCCGTGGCAACCGTTATGGTATCTCCATGATTATCCCAGATGATTCCCGAAACTTTTAGTGGAATTCCGGTGATTGCTTGTTTACAATCCATATTTTCTTCCTCCCATAATTTTCGTAAAGTGCGGGAATTGGTTTCCCATTGCCTTAAATTCATAGAAGCTTTCCTCAAAATTTTTACAGTCGAGGATGCCTTTTCAAGTGTTTCACACACACTGATGAAGTCATCCACGTACAGTTCTGTAAGTAAGTCACAAACCCTTTAAATATATGTCAATAATTTTTTATGTATAATCTGAGAGTAGCAGCCAGGATAAATGGGCTGCATGTTACTTCGAATGGAGTGCGCTTAAAGTACAGCACTCTGATGTCATCACGAATCAAACTGAAATCTGTCCCCTGATCTTTTCCCCACAAAAAGTTCAAAAAGTTTCTATCCTGTTCTGCGATACCTATTTCTAAGTATGCTCGCTCAATATCGGCGCAGAATGCAATTGGGTGATATCTAAATTTTAATATAATTCTGAGTAGATCGGGATTCAGATTTGGACCGCTCTCCAAACAATCATTTAACCCTTTAGCGGGCGGTGTCCACAAAAAAGGACACCTAATTTTAATTCCACAACTGACAAACGGCACCAAGAATATTTAATTAATTTTTTCCTTTTATAAACTACGGGAAAATAAGCAAGTTTTTAATTTCTAATAAATTCTTTTGTAAATTCTGGTGTCAGTCGATAATTTAATCATTTTAAAAACAGATTTACTTCCGCGCCGGAAAGGGTTAACGAAATTTCACCTTTCGCCTTAGAAGACGCATCATAACAAATCCTAAGTTTAGTGGTCTCTTTTAACTACCTACCCACTCCATGATGCGGCATGAAATAACCAGTTTGTCTGCAGTGGCCAACTTCCTCAATTATATCATATTTTAATTGATTTTCAATTATGTCCTTGTATCTCAAATATAAATTTTCATTTCACCTAAATGTGTTATTCAGACTAAATAAACGTCTCCTAGCAACCTTATAATTACTAAATTCTGAAAAATCATTCTTCCAGAGCAATCGCGTTTCATATCTTTTATCATTATATAAGTTGTGTTTTGACTAAATTGCTATAAGATTTCTTCATTTGTTCGTGAAACATCATCTTTTACATTTATTCCTATCGATTCCAATTCCCATAAGTCCTTAACTCTTCCATAATACCTATCTCACATTCATCATTGCAGAAATTTAATTATTTATGTCAGAAAAAGACCTTTATAATAGTGTGCTGCCGAATTTCACTTTGGATTTTTCTTTTAGTATGCCTTCATGTTTAGGCTGCAAAATGGAAGTGCAGTTAGGATGTCAAAATTCTACTTTTATGTTAGATACATTTGCTGTAATCAAGTGTACAGCACCATTATCTGAGCAAAGTTATTTTTCTTGTGATTTTTTTCATTTGTTCAGTCAAACTCCTAAGTCCCTTAAAAAAGACTTAGATATAAAGGCGCGACTATTATTTTAATAATGACTTGGAAGTTTCTTCGCATTTTTAAAACAATATAGCTTTCAGATGTCTCAAAACATCTTTAAAAGGTTTTAGCTTTTTATGTGCCGTTGACATTACAACAGAACAAAACCAAAATCTGCGCTTTAATTTTTTTTCTTCTTTTGCCTATAAAACTTTCAACTTTGCAGTAGTGCGACTTATACTTGGTAGAAGTGATACAAAAATTTCATTGGCATTGAAATTATTCTTACGACATATAGGCAGTTTTTTCTTTTCCAGAAATTTATTTTCATGCTACGCCACATACCTTTCACGAAAACAAAACAGCCAACCAGAATTCGCATAGAATTTGTCTATTTTTATGCCCTGTGAAACATATTTGGCTTTACTATATGTAATAGTATAGGTCCTAAAGTTGGCAAATGTTTTGTCTTATATCTTTGAACCAAGTGTATAAATTTTCATAAATCGCTTGGTAGTCCTTAAGTCGCATTGGTTACCTGTTTGGTCACATATTAGACAAGAGAAAGGTTCAAAGTTTTTCCTTTTATTTTAAAATGGTAGCTAATGCATAAGTAGCAACATAAATTACTTTGCGGCATCTATCTGCCTTCTTCCAGCACTTACTACTTGCATAATAGTAATTTTTTTCTTTTAGTGGAAAGTTTTTTTTTTTTTGTTGTTTTCTACCACTAAAACAAATGGAAAAAAGTCTAATTCCAAATGCGAATTGTTGCTGATTAGAAATCCACTAATAGGTGGTACAGCTATTTAACGCCAAATTCGAATGCAAAGGACTACTCTATTAATAAACTCTTTGGGATGCCTATATTTTTTTTTAACGAGTATTCAAACAAACCAAAATAACTATGCGTAAAGGAAGAGTTTCTTAATTTTAGACATGCGCATAATACAGCAATTTTTCCCCATCTCTCTAACAACAGCTGAACGATAAGCTGAAAATTCGAAGATCGTGGGGTATTGAAAATAAAAAATAACTTTTCTTTCGGAAATCTACTTTTTCCATAAAGATTGCTTTTCTTCTGAACTCGGCGTTTGTTAAACTGAAATGAGCACTCTTTTTAAGACTTCAATAAATTTGTTAAATTGAAAAATTCGTTAATCTGAAATTCGTTAAAGTGAATATATTTATAATGGCAAAGTATAGGTTTTTTTTTTCTAATCTAAATAATATTCGTTAAACTCTAGGAAATGATTGTTATCTATCTTTGAAAAATTGACCGTTTCTAAAAGTTATGAAGTTTGTTGCTGTGATGTGATATATATTTATTAATTTAGTAGAGTTATTTCATTATAAGTCTTTAAAATTTCAGTGGTTGGTTTTAGCTATTTTTAACGGCATATAATTTCTAGTACTTCAAAAGTTAAATTAACATAATTTCATGTGCTTTTTTTAGTTATGGATTTCAAGTATAGGATTCGTGCTAGGAGCTGGATTTTATGGTCCCATAGCCATTTATGGTGTTGTCGCATCGGAAAGCGCCCCTGATCACTTGAGCGGTACTTCACATGCAGTAGTTGCTCTAGCTGCTAACGGTAAGAAACATTATAAACACATCTGGGTCATACTTAGATAATAGTAAATGTTATGTTCTTAATTAAAAAATGTGAAAAGACATCCAGGGATGTTTAAATTTTTATCGCCATTGTGTACACGTTTAAATATGAAAGCAATGTTAATTTCGATATTTAAAAAAAATTGAAAAGTGCTAAATGTCATTACCAAGGCTTGCCCGAAACTTCTAATTTATTAATTACACTGGCGCAGTGGGGGAAGGGGGGATTTCAGGGTTAAAACCCCTCCCAGAGCATTTAAAACCTGATAAGATGCATACAAAACACCCTGTGTTAAGATAATATACGATTATAACAAATCGTAACACCTTATAATTATATTCTTCTTTTTAATTGATAAAAAAGTGTAAAATAAACAGATTATAAACAGTAAAATAGGCTTTATTAAACTGTTGTCATATGTTTTAGCTCAATCTGAGCCATTATCCAAACAAACAAAAATATTCTATAAATGCAAGGTCTATGAAGTTATTTGAAACGCAATCCTTTAATTTTTCACGTACATAAAAAAAAAAAGAAAGGATGGTTTTTTCTTGATATAATCTTGCCAACAGCCCTGATAATAATAAAAACCACAGTCCTGACAAGATTATATCAAGAAGAAACTATCCAAATAAATTTCAATGAAAGTAAAATAATTTTCCCGTGCAATCTATACTATCAATCCATTATAAGAGAAACGATAGAGATTGTAAAGCGTAAAAATACAATATGTAACGATGCAGCATCATTTACTTTACCAAAATTGTGGCTCGAGTTACTCCATGGTTACAAATATGGAAATAAACATCCAAGTAAATAATAAAAATAACGTACGTATTTTTTCTTTTCTTTTTCTTTCTTTCTTTTTTTTTTAAGTACGTGGGATTGCGTTTCAAATAGCTTCATAGATCGTGCATTTATAGAATATTTTTGTTTGTTTTAATAATGGCTCAGATTGAGCTGAAACAGGTGTCAACAGTTTAATAAAGCCTATTTTACTGTTTGTAATCTTTTATTTTACACTTTTTAGCAATTAAAAAGAAGTATATACTATATGATGTGTAAAAACCAAAGTAAAGAATAGCATAAATAACCCAATATTTTTACCATGCAACTGTTTCAAGACTTAGTAAATAGATGATGTAAGATCTTCTATTTGAACACAAAATTAATGAAAGAAAAAGTTAGGAGCAATAGCAGCAAAGTAGTACGTATGTTATTGTTACTGCTCCTTCTCCCTCTCTTCTTTTTTTTTCTTCTGAAGATTGAAGGATAGGCTCTTTTATGAAACTTTTAAACACATAAATGCTAAATTTATTATGCTTTCTTGTGCTCTTCATTACGTCGTTTTTTATGTGTCACGCTTTTACTGTACACTACCTTATGAACATGTAACGCAACGAAATTGTTCTCGTTATAAGTAACAATGGGTTCAAAACCCCTCCCAGATGAGAATCCTGGCTAAGCCATTAACCCATTTTAGGCCAAGCATGGAAATTTTATAAAATGTGGTATTATTTTCATTGAAATATGCTTACATTACATTCATTAAGATACTAAAGAAGTTTCGTGAATGAAAAATAATATTTTATTTAAGAAATAAAATGGTGCGTATACGCACCATTGGCCAAATCGATGAACAAATCATTTAGTTGAACAATTGTATTATATTTGAATTTTTATATTTTGTTATGGAAATTTTCGAAATACTTTGGATGCAAATGGACTTGGCATTTGAAGCACAAATAAATCGTATGGTTTTTGCACACTTTACATCGTCTACGGGCTTTTTGTTCATGTTCACTTAGAGTATGTCCGATTCTATCAGTCCATATTTCTTTCGGTGGAGCTGTAGATGATGGACGACCTTTATTAGGATGTGTCATTTGTAATGTATTTTCACCATATGGATTATTCTTGCATTCAGATTTTAATAAGGCAATCGCTGTATAAGATCTAAAGTCTATAAGTGACATTTTTGTGTTAGTAGAAAATCTATGCAGTTTCCATGAATTTACTATAACGCTATCAATGATATTTGTAAATAATGGCCACCACTATTTCTTACCTTGGATCTTTATGTGGTTATTACCTATGGCATTGTCATGTAGGTCAACACCTCCCATATGCTTATTGTAATCCGTAATAACGTTTGGTTGTGACATTCTATGGTTGTGACAACTTCCTTTTCGCGACTGCATCGTTTGGCATTTACAAGGGACAAAATGGTCCCATTATTAGTAACAATCATTACCACAGCATTGTCGCTCCATTTGATAAACACGTGTTTGAATGGAAAATCGTAGGTTTATTTTCATATTTTTGGAGTCATCCAATATACAACCATCTATGCGATTTTCGCGAGCTGTTCCAGATGCAAAGAAACCCTTTTCTTTCAAAATTTCCAATAAACCGTAGGAAGAAAAAAAGTTACCAAATAAATTTTGAGCATTTGAGGTTTTGGAACAACGGTACGTAACTTCAGAACAACACTTGTTCCTAATGGCATATTTTGTAGATCACTCTTAGTTTCTGCACCTCCATAAGGAATGAATTGGAAAAGGTATCCGTCAGATGAGCACAAACACCAAAGTTTGAATCCAAACATTACTGGCTTTTCCTTTATAAACATTTTTGATGAATGCCTTCCAAAATAAGGCACCATCTCTTAGTCAATTGACATACGTTGAGAAAATATTCCAAATTATAGATACTTTTGATTTATGTGCATAAAAATGGGCGTAATATAGAAAATTTGTCTGTTGTATCAAGGCAGGTGTTATCCGACAAATGGATATTTTGTTTTATGTTTTTAAATCTGTTTCGAGCCATGCTTTTCCGAATTATTGGCAGTCCTTTATCCTCATCTAAAGAACAGTGCATATATAATTGAGGAAGAGTATGGTATCCAGAAATAATTAGTATACCTAAAAATCTTTTTCAAATCGGTTTCAGAAAACTGGAAATCATGACGACTGTTGTCTTTCTCGATAGAAAAGTGAAAGTCAATCAGAGCAAACCGCCGTGTGGTGTCATTTATTAAGTAAATTTAAAAGAAATCACACTAAATTTGCAATAAAACCCTGAAACCGTGCACAAAAAGTGGGTTTTCAATTTTTGTCTATTTTTCATACATTCGGCCAACGCACCATTTCGGTTAACGCACCATTAAATTTAATTAAAAATTTTAAAGTTATTTTATGGCATGTGTTTTATTTTTATTTTATTTACAGAACTTGCAACTTTATTCTATTATAAAAACATATGATTAATCTCAAGTGGAATAATTATACATTTCCAAAAAGTCGAATTTGTCAATAACCGTTTAAAGTTAAAAAACTAGCGTAATTTAAACATTTCTCAACAGAAAGTGTTTACTCCAATTGAATTACTAATATTTTATACACATCTTCAGAACTCTTAAAAGTAGCAGAAAAATACGATTAGTGAAAAATATACATCGCAGTGTTAATAAAAAAATATTTATTGAAATGGTGCGTTTATGCACCTTTGGCCGAAAATGGGTTAATTAAAACCTTCATTTTGTGAATTGGAAAGTTGTAGAGCAAAGGCAACAATTATATGGATATATTTCATTTTACTATTTTTATACATTTGTCACTTTAGGCATTCTGACATTTTAGCATAACTGAAAATATTTCTATTAGTTATCCATTAAAGTTTGTTCCTAGAGGTAATTGTCATTACAAAAGTATACAGTCATTTTTTATTCAGTTTACCACTAGATGGCGTTTCCATATTGATAACGTCTTAGATTGTAAAGCCAACCCCCCTCCCCCTTATGTTTTTAAAAGCAGTGATGTATTTTTCTTTTTTTCTTTTTTGCTTGACTATATGTAAGTACTATTACTACTTCATTTTGTTCCTCTTGTTTCAAAATTTAGTCAGTGCATTTATTATATGTCATTACCATGTTTATCAGGTGCGTTCGTAATTATATAAATACGTAGCACCTATTGTCGTCGTCTGGTCCGTCCGTCTGTCTGTCCGTCCGTCCGCATATAATAACGTAAAAACTACCCAACCGAATGGTTTGAAATTTAAGATATATTATCTTAGCAGAATTTTGTCGAGACATTTCAAATTTTATAAAAATCGAATCAAAACTTTAGAAGATATTAATAAAAACATTTATTAAGAAATTTGATTTTTTTTTTTTTTTTTAAATCGGTGCTTTCTTGTTACAGGAGCTTTCGAAGTTTAATCGTCAAGCGACCGAGATACTTATTTTATGACAGAAATTAATCTGCAGACGATATAATTCATTTCCTAGAATTAAAAATCATCATGATCTGAATATTTATATAACTAGCTATAGTACGAACGCACCTCGTTTGTCACGTTTGACATACAGTTTCCAACTTGTTATTGCTGAAATACCTATTTAATAACTTTTACTTTGTTGAATGTTAAAAAAAAAAAAAAAAAAAAAAAAAAAAAAACTTGACCCTGCTTTCAGAATACGTATATCATAAGCTTTCAATTGTTATAATTTAACCCTAAAATAGGCTTGATAGTAAAACGTTTGAAGACGTTTTGAAGTTATAGCAATGACGTTTAGGAACATTTTTATGACAATTTTTCACATTTTAAAAAGTTCTGTTCTATTTGTTAGTTAAAATTGCTGTCATTTCATTATATGGAGTAATTTGTGCTAAAAATCATGAATTAAAAGAGCAAAATTATTTTTGTAAGTCAAAAATTATTATAACCTTAGAATGACACATCTTGGCTTTCCTGCTACAAGCATGACACGATTATCGTGGCGTGCTAAAACACTACAGCAGGGTTTTCCAAGATTCATAATAATAATGGGAACAGATGTACCCATTCGTCCGCAGTCCGCCATCTAGTTTTTTAAATCAAAACGCATTTGTTTTGTTTCTCATTTCCAAAACAATTTTCATCCATATTTATATATTATAAACACGTTATTTAATGTAATTGACTAATTTATTTATAAAGGTTTAATAATAATAATAAAAAAAAAAACAAGACGGCGGACTGCTGGTGAATGGTACATCTAAGCCTAAAAATGATGATAATAATAAAATAATTATAATAATAATAGAATTATCACATTGAATATAGCTATTCAAAGTGTTTTCTTATGAGATCATAAAATTTAATTTATATGTTATGTCACTCTTATTTTTCTTATATATTTTTCTTTTATAACAGTTGGTGCTATAGTATCCGGACTTCCGTTTAGTTACATTGCCAAATTTTACAACTGGTCGACGATATTTCTTATCCTTGAAATAACCACAGCTGTCAACCTAGTCATAATGGTCTTATGTAGGAATTTTAATTACAATCTGGCGAAAAGGAAGGTGGACTGACTTCATTCAACATGCGAAGAAAGAGCTTGTCAAATGTTTATGTTTGTTATCTTAATAAATTTATATTTGTATATAGTCCAGTGTTTATTTTTTGAATAGATCTGTTTTGCATGGCCTTTTCTTTTCTTTCTTTTGAAAAACAAAATCTATATAGTATAAACGGGAAAAAATCGAGTACTTAAAATTTTTTACTTTCATTTTTTAATGGATTTACAAGTTTATGGGAAGTCCTGAATACGATTTAAGGCGGTATTAAAAAAAATATATATATATATTTTTCCACGCTCAACAACTCGAAATTTTGAGACACATTTTCAGACTCATTTTTAAAAGTAACAAGAACGAAAAATCATGCGTCAAGCATAGATTATGTAACACTTTCCAACGCTTCCAAAATAATTTTACGAATCATACTCTTTAATAAGCTAAAAGATAACATCTAAGTAATCCGAATACTTTTATTCAGCCCTGTATAGGATCTATAGATTTGTATATATACTACATAGGATGCTAAATTTTAGTTCAGTTAGAAAACACGTAGCACAGTTTAAAATTCTCCGTCTGGAGTTAAATAATACGGAAATGTGTTCCCGAACTTTTGTGCTTCCCTGTATAGGATCTACAGAATTTATACACACCACGTAATATACAAAAAGCGATTTAAAATTAAAATCGCGTTCAGTAACTTAAAACTCACTTCCAGGAATTATTGTTAACATACAGTAGAGAATTCTTTTGTGTGTCCCTGTAAATGAACGATGACTGCTATACACACAATATTCTGTAGTAAGTCTCTTGTAATGAACCTTATATAAATTCCAATGCGTTTAAAATAGGGAAACATTATTTAAATAAACCGGAGACGATTTTTCTCCATAGACGTAATGTAACGGAATTCTTTTGACTGTCCCTGTAAAGTAAGTATAAGTGCTATGCACACCCTATTCCATATTAAGCTTCTTCTAATGCACCTTAGTGATATATATAAATTTCAATGCGTTTAAAATAGTGAAACAATATTTAAATAAACCGCAAATGATTTTTCCCCATAGACCGCAATGTAACGGAATTCTTTTGAGTGTCCCTGTATAAAAACTATAAGTGCTACACACTTCCGTTGAAATAGGGAACATGCTATAGATAACGATTATAACATATAAAAATTGCAGGGCAATCCGAGCATATTTACGGGAGTTAGAGCACGGCCAGACGGCTGACGGCCAGACAAACCGAAGTCATAAACACTTTTCAACTAGGTTGGAAAGTGTTAAAAACATGAAACTTGGCGGCGTGATTTATGAAGAGATTTATGAGGGACCTATGTTTTTATTTTTCGTTTAATTAAGTAGAAATTGATTTACAAACAATTATTTTCAAAGTACGATAATTTTTTTTTTTTTTGTTTGTTTCCACCGCTATCGCTTCGGGAAATTTGGTTCAAAATGTCCACTTTGACAGCATTTTTGGGAAATATATTCTGCCTTTATCAAAAAATCGAGGCAATACGGACATTATAAAGTTTCTGAACAAAAGAACCTGCCAATTGGATGCATTTTAGAGCAAAAATGAATTAAAAAATGTTTCTCAAGATAAGCAGTTTGGATTTGAATACACCCTTAACTATTTTTGGAAAATTTCGGTTTGTCTGTATAATGCACAAATTTTGTGGCCGCTCTAACTCAAAAACTAATGCACAGAGATACATCACACTACACTACACATTGAGTTAGACCGTGACTTAAATCGGTGCTGATAATATTTTGGTGTATATCACCCAACAGGTGCAGGGGCGTAGCTACCGTGGAGCAGTTGGAGCCAACTGCTCCAGGCGCACGAATGATAAGGGCGCAAAATGTGAAAGGGTGGAATAAAGTTTTACAAAAAAATCTGTATATTTTTTAATTATGAATAACTTGTTAATCATAATTGTTTTAATCGACATATGCTATTTTACCTTGTTTTGGATCTCAATTGCTGCGATACAGACGAAGTTATTTCTATTTTCAGGGAGTTTCAATTCACTTCTCCGGAAGTAATTTCTCCAACATTATTCAAAATGGCTGACTTTTTTTTTTATTATTACCGTTAGCGATAACGACGGCAGAACGAAATTTTCTAAAACACTTAAGAGTGTACTTTAGTAAAGCGAAGACACTCGCAAGGTAATGTTAAACCAATGGCAATCGTTCTCTTCAAATTGCAATTTTGCATATTAATACTTTTAATTTTTTTTTTGCATGGGATATCTGAATAGAATAAATCAGTTGCGGAAGTAAATGTCCAAATGAAAAAAAAAAAGAAAGAAAAAATATCTGCAAACAAAATTGAAAAAGTACGAAAATATCTGGTGAAATATCGATCTCATTGAGAAAAAAAAATCATTTAAAAATATAATGCAAACGAGAAATTTGAAAAGAATCGTGTCATTGGCTTAAGGCCGTTCTCAAATCCAAAGAGGTTACTTTCAGACATAATTTTTAATTCAATTTTGTTCGGAAACGCGTGAAATTGGCAGATGTTCTTATTCAGGAACTATGCAATCAAAATACATTTTTCATTTTTTGGTAAACACAAAAGATTTTTCAGAAAATGTCAAAGTTGACGTTTTGAACGAAATTTCCGAACGTAACAGCGAGAGAAGGGAGAAAAACAGGTTGTCACGTGACACGAATCGCTTATAACACAAAAAGTAATTTATATATATATATATATATATATATATATATATATATATATATATATATATATATATTATATATATATTTATTTGACATCATTTTGACATCAACATTAGCTTCCATTACTATTGTAAGCTCTTCACATTGCTATTGTATGTTCTTAAGGGTCCTCTTTCTCTCACGCAAAAACACCCTCACGCTAATGTTAATCCAATGGCACAGTTAATTTCTAATATCTTGTTTGCATTTCAATATTTTTAAACGATTTTTTTTCCATTGGATAGCTGAGTGCGATCTCTACAGCACCTTCTTTTTACTTTTTCGATTTTCTTTGCGTAATATTTTTACGAAGATACTTTTACTTTCGGAACCTGTTTTGAGAGTGGAAAATGTATTTAAAAAATGGACAAAAGTATCACCCAAATTAAGGCCCAAACTAACATGAGGTCCTAAGAACAAAAAACAAGGGGGCTATATAGCTCACTACTTAAAAATTTTGACGGACATTCCCTGATGCCTGCCAACAGTCTGGTTTTAAAGAGTGAGTTCGAACGGTTCATCCTTGAAAAAAGTCATTTGCTGCACCATACAGATCACAACTTCTGATAAACAGACATTTCGGCGCCAACCAGGACCTATAAAAATCCCTGACGGCTCGGCCTACAGACACAGGTAGTTTTCGAAGACGCAGACCTTGGGGCGCCTGTTTGTTGGGAGTTGCGGAAGAAATGACCTTTTTGCCATGATGCAGCATTTGGAAGCACCAACTTCGAAACCTAACTTGTCTGCAGGCAGAGCCGGCAGGGATTTTTTTTAATTTAATTTAATTTAATTTTTTTTTTTTTTTTTTTTTTTTTTTTTTTTTTTCCATAAAGGTTGGTCCTATAAAAAACTTGTCAATATAAAAGTTTTAGATAATATTAAGAGGTTTTATAATAAATTTAAGCAGATTTGATATTATCTGAATTGACGAAGTTATGAATTTTTTTTCTTCTAAAACGCCTTTTTCGGCCATTTTTAATGATATCAAAAATCTGTCCCACATAAATTTTCGGCCCTTTTTTTAGAGGTAATAATAACTTTAAATGGATTCGATACGTATCATAATTAAGAAATTATGGTTTTTTTCTGTTTTCACAACAAGCCCCCCATTCCCCCCTCCCCCTGGTTCGATTTTTCCCATTAACGAACTTGACCGAGATTTTGTGTATCAGTTTGGAAGATATTTGTGCAGAATTATGGGAGTTATTGTGTCCATAAAAAAGTGACACATATAGATAGATATAAAGTTTTGAACTGGGGGTGGTTTTGGGTTCTGGGAGTGATGATCGGCGTAGATCTGCAAAAATTTTTTTTTAATTCCAACTTAGGTGAGAATGTAATAGGTAGTAGTTCTTACGAAATCTACCTAAAATGACGGGATAAATTAAATAAAAGCTTAACAGTGACAGAAAAAAAAACCCCTGAAGGTTCCTAACAAGTGAATTCTGTGATAATTGCCAGTGTGACGCTGCCAGCCGCGGGCCAGGGTCCTCATCAATGAGATTTCAAATTACCCTCGCTAATGTTAAACCTATAGCCGTATGATGCATTCGTATTTATAAAATATCTCTTCAGCAAATTAATAGTTTTAACTTCTTTTATGGTGGATTTCGTAAGAAATACTACCTATTACATTCTCCCCTTAGTTGGAATTTTTGAAAAAAATTTGCAAATCTACGCCGATCATGACTCCCAGAACCCAAAACCACACCCCAGTTCAAAACTTTATATCTATCTATCTATGTCACTTTTTTATGGACACGATAACGTCAATAATTCTGCACAACTCTTTCCCAAACTGGTACATAAAATCAAGGGGCATAAAATCTCGGTCACGTTCGTTAATGGGCCAAGTCAAACCAAGAGGGGGGAAATGGGGGGGGGGGACTTTTTGTGAAACCCCCCCCCCCCCATAATTTCTTAATTATGATACGTATCGAATCCGTTTAAAGTTATTATTACTTCTAGGAAAATGACCAAAAAATTATGTTTGACAGATTTTTGATATCATTAAAAATGGACCCAAGGGGGGGTTTTAAAAGAAAAAAATTCATAACTTCGTCCATTCACAAGATATCAAATCCGCTTACATTTATTATAAATCCTCTTAATATTATCTGAAACTTTTATACTGACAAGTTTTTTATAGGACCAACCCTTATAGCAAAATAATAATAATAATCCCTGCCGGCTCCGTCTGCAAACAAGTTAGATTTCGAAGTGAGCGGTTCCAACTGCCGCATCATGGCAAAAAGATCATTTCTTCCGCAATTCGCAACAAACAGGCGCCCCATGGTCTCCGTCTTCGAAATCTACCTGTGCCTATACGCCGAGCCATCAGGGATTTTTTTCCTGTGTACTCTTCTTGAACAATGTCTCTTTTTTCTTCTAGTTGTCAAAATATTTCTAAAATATATACTTAATTTTATGTGAGGTGTTACAATCTTATTCAGCTTCGCTAAAATTTTAACACATAAAATTATAAATTAGGTATATATTTTAGAAATTTTTTGACAACTAAGAAAGAAAGAGGAATATTTCAAGAGAAGTACACAGAAAAAATGAAGTTAAAAATATTAATTTCCTAAGGAGATATTTTAAAAATACGAATACATCACACACCCATATGTATAACATTAGCGAGGAGAATTTGAAATCTCACTGATGAGGATAGCCTCAAGCTCTGAAAAGAGATCTTTGCTGATCGGGTGCTCACACGACAGACAAGTGCAAGCACCGACAATCTTAGAAGAAATACAGTGCTACAGAAGTTATGAATTTGTTTCTTCTAAAACCTCCCTCCCCCCTCCCTTGGGTCCATTTTTAATGATATAAAAAATCTGTCATACATAATTTTCGGCCCTTTTCCTAGAAGTAATAATAACTTTAAACGGATTTGATACGTATCATAATTCAGAAATTAAGCTTTCTGTTTTCACGAAAAGATCCCTCCCCCCACCCCCCCGGTTCGATTTTGCCCATTAATGAGCTTGATCGAGATTTTATGCCCCTTGATTTTATGTGTCAGTTTGGAAGATGTTTGTACAGAATTTTTCAAGTTGTTATGTCCATAAAAAAGTGACATAGTAGATAGGCAGATAAAGTTTTGAACTTGGGGTGGTTTTGGGTTCTGGGAGTCATGATCGGCGTAGATCTGCAAAATTTTTTCAAAAATTACAACTTAGGGGAGAATGTAATAGGTAGTATTTCTTACGAAATCTACCTAAAATGCTAAAATTCGAGCTTACTTATTGTATTAGCTGGATTAACACGAAAACAAAACAATACTGCAGTAGACACATGTGTGTATAGCCTCAAAGTGCAAGTTTTGGCAAATTGAGACAATCTGTATATTAAAAAGAATTCTTTTTTCTATAGTCATCCTAGTTATAATCATTTCACTGTAATGATGTTACAGTGACGTGTTATTTTATTCTTTTACAGCTACATATTATTTTATTCTTTTTGTTTTTTACTTTCCATTGAAATACTCCAAGTAATGTAACTATCAAAATTAAAAATTTCGCATCGATAGTGTGTTTCCTTATTAGAATTCTATATTGATTTCGAAGTCCTTGGAACGGACAATAGAGGTTGGTCGTTGGCAGGTAGCATTGGGCCCATATAAAACAGAAATTCAGCTTCGTACGTACGTAAATATAACTAATTAAATAAGTATTCAGTACTTAAATAATTATACTTTATTTTATTATTTTATTTATATTATAGTGTTGAATAACACTCTTAAAATGTCTTTAATTTCAAATTAATTAAGGTTTAAATAAATAAGAACACATATCAAGGTTTGTGTGGGTGCTTACTTTGGCATACCAGTATTTCCTAAAAGTAAATTTTGCTTTATTTAACTGCGACCGAAAAAAACAAAATGCTCTTTATGGAAATAATGGAATCCAAAAGTAAGCATCCATACGAACCCGGTATATGATTTTTTAGTGTTATAAATAAAACAAAATATTCCAGATCTTTTCACAGAGACAAAGGGGCGCACTAATTTTTCTTGCTTCAGGGCGCTGAATATGTAGCTACGCCACTGAACAGGTGGCACTGCTATGCTGTATTTTTCACGATTCCCGTGATAACTATGTCTCGACATCTTAACGGATACAATTGCATCAAACGTCATATTCATTTGGACCATGGCACATATAAGTGCTGATCAGGTTTTGATGTATATAGCCCAACAGGTGGCACTGCTATTCACGACTTTCGTGATAGCTATGTCTCGGCATCTATTGTATGGAATTTCATCAAACTTCATATTTAGTTAAACTTAGACATAAATTGGTGCTGATTAGATGCCGGTGTATATCGCTTAACAGGTGATGCTGCTGTGCTAAGTTTTTCGCGATTTCCGTGATAAGTATATCTTGGCATCTATGGAATTTAATTTAATATTTTTTAAATTTATGTTGATTTAATTTTGACTTTATAAGTAACACTGGGCTCAAAACCCCTTCCTAGAGGAGAATCCTGGCTGCGCCATTAATTGAATTTTTTTCCTACATAACGATGTAAAAATTTAAAATGCGCGATGTTTAGAGATAAAAACAATTGCAGTAGCAAATCGCAAAACCGAAATTTCATCGTCAACTGTTGCCATTCGCAAAATGACGTCAGCGTTACGCACGGACACATTTCTCCTTTATAGTATAGACACGTAGAACCTATAGTCGTCGTCTGGTCCGTCCGTCTGTCCGCATCCGCATATAACAGCACAAATCTACCCAACCGAATGGTTTGAAATTTAATATGTATAATCGCTGCAGACTTTTGTCGAGTCATTTCAAATTTTATGAAAATCGAATCAAAACTTAAAAATAAGAAATTAATAAAAGTTTTCTTCATTCTATTAAATCCTATCATGCATAATTAATTCAATGCTATCCCATGATAGGTAATGATTCTATGTTGCCATTGTGATTACGTCATAGTTAAGATGGAGTCATATTATTTCCATATTACTGAATTTAAAAACCGAATTTGTATACTAAAATTGTTTATTTATAGCAATCCTATAATCTACCGGCAGTTTTTTGGATAGATGTTTCCGGAGAAATAGATATTAAATGGTCCCTGTAAATTAATGATAAATGCAATGCACTGCATATTCTACAGAATGAATGTTGTATAGTTGTATTGCACCTAAATAATGTATATGAATTTCAGTATCTATCTATCTATATTATAAAGGACAAACGTGTCCGTGCGTAACGCTGACGTCATTTTGTAAATGGCAACAGTGGAAGATGAAATTTCTGTTTTGCGATTTTTACTATTGCAATTTTTTTAATTTCTAATCATCGCATACATTTTAAATTTTTACACCGTTATATAGTGAAAAAAATCTACTTCCAAATGCAATTTGTTTGAAAATTGTATCGCAATTTACTCATTTATTATTATAGCATTTAAACTAAATTTCAAGCGTGATTTTTGTTTTAGCTCACAGGCTATCACAGCCTGAGAGCTTATGTGCCCGCCGGTTCTATATGTATGTACATACGTATGTATGTACGTAACGCGATAACTCTTCATAGAAATATCCGTTTTCCTTCAAATTTTATTTATAGGTTCACTGTGTTAAGGCGCTTCCCTGATTAGTTTTCGGGATTGATTAGTTAAGTGTAAAGGGGGGAACGGGGGGAGCTAATCCCCCCCTAATTTATATAAATGAGTTTTTTATGCAGAATTATTCCGTTTTCCTTCAAATTTTGTTTATAGGTTCACTGTGTTAAGGCGCTTCCCTCATTAGTTTTCGGGATTGATTTATTAAGTATGAAGGGGGAGGGGTGGGGGGGCTAATCCCCCCCTTAATTTATATAAATGCGTTTTTCATGCAGAATTATCCCATTTGCTTCAAAATTTGTTTATAGGTTCACTGTGTTGAGGCGCTTCCCTGATTAGTTTTCGGAATTGATTGGTTAAGTATAAAGGGGGGGAACGGGGGGCTAATCCCCCCTTAATTTATATAAATGGGTTTTTCATGCAGAATTATTCCGTTTTCCTTCAAATTTTGTTTATAGGTTCACTGTGTTAAGGCGCTTCCCTGATTAGTTTTCGGGATTGATTGGTTAAGTATGAAGGGGGGGGGAACGGGGGGCTAATCCCCCCCTTAATTTATATAAATGGGTTTTTCATGCAGAATTATCCCATTTGCTTCAAATTTTGTTTATAGGTTCACTGTGTTAAGACGCTTCCCTGATTAGTTTTCGGGATTGATTGGTTAAGTATAAAGGGGTAAACGGGGGGGGGAGGGGGGTAAGCCCACCCTTAATTTAGATAAATAGGTTTTTCATGCCGAATTTTCCGATTTTCTTTAAATTTTGTATATAGGTGCACTGTGGTAAGGAGCTTTCCTGATTAGTTTTGGTGATCCATTGGTTAAGTACAAAGAGGGGAAACGGGGGGGGGCTAACCCCCCTTAAATTAGATAAATGGGTTTTTCATGCAGAATTATCCGATTTCCTTTAAATTTTGTATAAAGGTTCATTGTGGTAAGGATCTTTCCTGGTTAGTTTTGGGGGTCCATTGGTTAAGTATAAAGGGGGGAAAACGGAGGTACCCCCCCCCCCTTAATTTAGATAAATAGGTTTTTCATGCAGAATTTTCCGATTTCCTTTAAATTTTGTATATAGGTTCACTGTGCTAAGGAGCTTTCCTGATTAGTTTTGGGGATCCTTTGGTTAAGTATAAAGAGGGGAAACGGGAGGGGGGGGCTAACCCCCCTTAAATTAGATAAATGGGTTTTTCATGCAGAATTATCCGATTTCCTTCAAATTTTGTATATGGATTCATTGTGGTAAGGCACTTCCCAGATTAGTTTTGGGGGTGCATTTGTTAAGTATAAAGATGGATATGGGGTGGGGGCTAACCCCCCTTAAATTAGATAAATGGGTTTTTTATGCAGAATTATCCGATTTGCTTCAAATTTTGTATATAAGTCCATTGTAATAAGGTGCTTTCCTGAATAGTTTTGGGTGTTCATTGGTTAATTATAAGGAGAGGGAGGTGATCCCTCTTAATATATTGTCGATTTCTTTATTTTCGATAGGCTTATTTCAAATTCTTTGAAATAAGAGTATAATATACAATTAGTGTGAATGGCCTGTGAGCTCAATGTCCTCAGTTTAACTGGGCAGTTTTCTTTTTAGGTGCGTTCGTAATTATATAAATACGTAGCACCTATAGTCGTCGTTTGGTCCGTCCGTCTGTCCGTCCGTCTGTCTGTCCGTCTGTCTGTCCGTCCGTCTGTCTGTCTGTCCGCATATAACAACGCAAAAACTACCCAACCAAATGGTTTGCAATTTAAAATATATTATCTTTGCAGAATTTTGTCGAGACATTTCAAATTTTATTAAAATCGAATCAAAACTTTAGGAGATATTAATAAAAATATTTATTAAGAAATTTGAATTTTTTTTTTTTTTAAATCTGTGCTTTTTTGTTATAGGAGCTTCCGATGGATGTTAAATCGTCAAGCGACCGAGATACTTATTTTATGACAGAAATTAATCTGCAGACGATATAATTCATTTCACAGAATTAAAAATCATCAAGATCTGAATATTTATATAACTAGCTGATACATATATATCTGAATATTTATATAACTAGTTAAGATATTTGTATGAACAGTGTCATAAAATATATACTTAACTAGCTGTTTAACCCGTTCTACGCACGGGATATCATGAATTTAATTCTAAAACGTGCGTACGAACGCACCTCGTTTGTAACGTTTGACGTACAATTTCCAATTTGTTTATTTTAAATCTATCCGTATCGCTTGCAGACGATTACAAAATATTAATCCGTTTGCGTTTTTAAATCAATATAAAGAGTTCAGTATTTGTTTTCAGTTAATATCCCAAAATTTACACACACAAATTTAACGGACATGTGAAAAACACATTTAAAAAACACAAATTTAACGGACATGTAATCGAAATACGCACTTAAAACCACTGAAAGTTATCAGAATAATAAAAAAAAAAATGCTGTAGATATCAAAATTTTTAACGATTTTTTCGGCTATTTATTAAACTTCTAGCACAAGACCAATACGAAATTAAAACTTTTAATAAATTTCAAATTTTTATTTGAATATACAGTGTCTCACAAAAGTGATGGGACACTTGTGCTTTATAAAAAGAAACTGCAATAAAATAAATAAACAAACATGTGCAAAAATTTTTTGGGTGTGTTTCATATTTAAAGTTAGTAACAATTATTACATAACATACATTTTGTCAAAATATTAAAATATTAATTTAGTAAAAATACAATTGTTCAGAACGGAGCAAAAAATGGCTCACATAAGTGATGGGACACTTACTTTTCCATCAAATATTTATCCAAAAATTTTACTTTTTAAAAGGTTTTAATATTTTGTTGGATTTCCTTTTACTTTTAAAACATGATTTAATCTTTTTGGGATGGATTCGACTATTTTTTTTGTGATTTCTGGAGTGATTTTACCCCATTCTTCTTGAAGCACCGATTTTAGTTGTTGTTTTGAAGAAATGGTGTGTTTGCGAATTCTTGATTCCAATTCTTGCCAAATATTCTCTATGGGATTTAAGTCTGGAGATTGTGGTGGTGTTTTTATTATTTCAGGACAGTTATATAGCAGCCAGAGTCTAACGTTCAGAGCAGTGTGCTTGGGGTCATTGTCCTGGTAGAATTTAAAATCGTTATGAAGGTTCAATTTTCGTGCTGAAGATTTCAAATTTTGCTTTAAAATATCAATATACTTGTACTGATCCATTATACTGTCAATAAAAACAAGATTACCAACTCCAGCGGACGACATACACCCCCATACCATAACTCCTCCTCCACCATGTTTTACTGTTGGTACCAAGTTCTGTTTGCGAAGTTCTTCCCTGGGTTTTCTCCACACCAAGATTCTACCGTCAGAACCAAATATATTAAATTTACTCTCATCAGCAAATATAACTTTATTCCAGTAATCAGAATTCTTATTTATGTTGGATTTTGCGAAAGCTAGTCTGAGTTTTCTATTCTTTTCGCTTACGAAGAATTTTTTCCTGGCTACTCTACCGTGATATCCAGCAGATCGAATTACCCTTCTAATAGTTTCAGGATTAACAATTATTCCATATAATGCTTGTAAATCAGCAGCAACTTTTGAAGCACTAATTCTTGGATTTTTTTTAATATTTCGAACGATAATTCGGTTTATTCCATTGGATAGCTTTGATGGTCAGCCAGGTCTTCTTTTATCCTGAATCATATGATTCTTTTTATATCGTTTAATGATATTGAAAACTGTTGAACGACTCAAGTTAACTGTTTCAGCAGTTTTTCTAATAGATTTTCCACGTTCAATATGCAAATTAATAACTAATTTTCGAATTTCAGGCGAAGTTTCTTTTCGTTTAGCATTCATGACTACACAGAGCTAAAAAACACAAAAATTCCAAAACAAACTGGAGAGAAATACTGCAGACGATTTTATAAATTATTGCCAATTGCTTTTAAGTAAAAATAAAACCCCAAAAAATATTTTTATTGCTTATTTCAGACGATTTTTGTTGCATATATAATGGTGTCCCATCACTTATGTGAGCTATTTTTTGCTCCGTTCTAAACATTTGTATTTTTATTAAATTAATATTTTAATATTTTGACAAAATGTATGTTATGTAATAATCTTTACTAAATTTAAGTATGAAACACACCCACAAAAAAAATGTGTACATGTTTTTTTAATTTATTTGATTAGTTTCCTTTTGTAAAGCACAAGTGTCCCATCACTTATGTGAGACACTGTATAATTAACATATTTCATGTAAAATACTATTTGGTGCTGTTAGGGGGCAATAAAAAAAACTATGAAATGTATAAAATCAATTAGAGGTTTCAATTAAAAAAAAATATATGGTTTTCACCTATATTTTCTAACCCGGGAAGCCTTAGTGTTTGTAATGGTGTAACTTTATTAAAATACACTGCAAACGATTTTTCCCCATACATCATAATGTAACGTTTTTTTTTCTTTCTTTTTTTTTTTTCTGTATGTGTCCCTGTAAATTGTAAATGAACTGTTAATGCCACACATTATATTTCCAATAGGGAATGTTCTATGGTAAACATCAATAACATGTACCAAGCTCATGTTAATCCAAGTGTATTTAGGCGAGTTAGAGCGCGGATAGACAAATAGATGTACTACTGTTATTGTTAAAATACTAGTAAAAATTTTCCAAGCAATCTTGTTTCATTATTTTTTTATCTACTAATTTTTTTTTTTTTTTTTGTTATGAAATAGTTATGTAAAAAAAAAAAATTTGAAAAAAAAAAAAAAAAAGAGCACGTGTGTGTGAAAAGGTTCGCCATCACTTATCTGGTATTAATATCTTCTACAGCATAAATATAGTATAACATAATGCTGTGTAAATAATGAAACTCAACAGCTGTTTTTAACACTTTCCAACACAATTGAAAAGTGTTTAGGAATTCGATTTTGTCTGTCCGTGCTCGTCTAACTTCCGTAAATATAATCGGATTGCCATGTAATTGATATATGTTATTGACATTGACTATGGCATTTTCGGTATTGAAAATAAAGTGTGTAGCATTCATAGTTCGTTTACATGGATGGGATACTGAAAAGAAATCCGTTACATTATGGTCTATGGCAGCCATACTCAACTTTTTTTTTCTCGCGGGCCGCAAACATATTTTTGGAACGTTAGGCAGGCCGCAACACAATTTTATTATAATGTAAAAAAGGGTAATTTAAATAGTAAGATTACAACAAAAAAACAAAAATAAAAGTAGTATAACAAACCTAATATAATAAAGTTAATATAATCAGTAGAATTGAACGTTTGTCGCAAAAGAAATATTACCAAAACGTTCAACCCTAATGAGCATTATTAGTTAAACGTTATAATATAACAATGTAGCATTTCCAAGTTCTAAAGAAAAAAAATCAGATGGTTTGTTTTAATAAATCAATCGTTTTCTCAATACAAAAAGTTTTTTTTAAATGTAGAAATATATAGTTCAAATATAATAAATTTGGAATAATATTGGTTTGGTGTTGAAGATTAAGAAATGTATACACCGCTATAGCACAAATAGAACTACATGTAAAAAATGATTTTTGACTGAGGAAATGGTATTTAAGATAATTTTAAAATAACAGGACAAATTTTGTCTTCCATGAAAATATATAAAAGAATAGTGAAGGTCTTAAAAACTTTTATACACATCTCAATTAATGTAATAAATAGAGGTTATTGATTATGTATCTCGGGCCGCACATAAAAGGTTCGCGGGCCGCAGGTTGAGTATGGCTGGTCTATGGGGAAAAATCGTTTGCAGGGTATTTTAATGATGTTAGATTGTTACAAACAAACATCAAACATATTGAAATTGAAATAAAAAATCACTGAGGTGCATAACAAGATGCTTACTAATAGGGGGTGCATAGTATTTATTATTCATATACAGGAACACACAAAAGTGTTCGGTTACAGTACTGTCTATGAGCGATAATTACTGGACTTGCGTTTTCAGTATGGTAAGCGTTTTAAATTTAACTATTTTTTTGCATATTACTTGGTGCGTATAAATTATGTAGATCATATACAGGGCTGTACAAAAATAATTCTTGTACCATTCCGTTTATTGACGAAAATTAATAAATAGGAATTTTCAACTGTCTTAAGAGTTTCCTAACCGAACAAATTTTAGTTTACTATGTAGTATATATATAGAAATCTATAGATTATTGATTATATACAGGGATTCACAAAATAATTTGAATTTTTTTTCGGCTATAGATGGTAATTGCCCAAATTGAGTTTTCAAATGTTTTATGCATTTCCCAAATTGTTCACTTAGATCTCATCTTTCACTTTATTAAACTCAGAAGTTTTGTAAGAGTAGTCTGAATATGCTGGAAAGTGTTTCACAATCTATGCTTGACGCATGATTTTTCTTTCTTGTTTAAACTTTGTCTACTGATTTCCCACTCTCATCAAACTTCGGGGGCGCACCTGTGCCCTGCTCATGCCTTAATCTCTGCTTTGTGAACAACTGATTACTAATCTAATACAAGCAGTGGTGTAGTCGTAAAAAATCCAGAAGGTACACGCTATAAGCAGAGGGTATACGCTAGAGAATATACAATACGCTATAGTTTTATTTGAGAAACAAAGGGTATACTGAGTTCCTTAAAAAATCTATAAGGTATACGACTTATGCCCTCCACATCCACTACATTCCTGAATATAATTAGCTGCAAAGAGACGTGTGTGTTTCTGTATTTGATAAATGTGAACTTGTTTTGTAAAGCTTTATAGAAAAAGAGATATTTAAGAAAAATAGATGGCGCCACTAACTTGATGCTCTCAATCATTGTATCTAAATCTGTTTAAACATCTGTTACAGAACGTTTAAGATAATTATGTTTGATAATGAAATTTAAAAAAACAATGGTATTTATCTAATTTAGTTAGAGATGTATATAGCACCGACATCCAAATTCCGTCAGGTATGTATAAATGTATTCTTTTTTTTTTTTTTCCAATTCAGTCTTATATTTTTGTTATTATACAGAGCAAAGGCGGATATTGAGTCTTCAAGGAGGAGGCGATATTTACAAACTTGTCTTTTCCACGTAAAAATAAATTTACAATGCTGCTGAACAAAGAGCATCTACACATTACATATACAGCTCACGCTGGATATAACGGCAGTCCATTATAGCGACATTCTTGTTATAACGACCAACGACCACAGGGCCGGCGTTAGACGTATTGCTGCCTGAAGGGAGGATTATTTTATTGTGCTTATGACGTAATTGTTTTTTCAAAACTACTCAAACATTTTTAAGAATGAGTAAATTAATATGCAAACTATAATTTATTTTTAAAAAAAAGTATATATCAGATTAAATTACATAAAAAAAATAAAATAATCAAATTACTTAAGAAATTTTGCATCTTTTAAAAAATAGAAACAGCCAGCTCGAAATGAAATAAATAAAAATGCTATCGCATTCTAGTAACATTTACAAGAAAGCACCATATCTGTATTATTAAAAAAAAAAAAAGAGGTTTTGTCTGTGTATGTCTTTGTCCGTGTGTTGGCGATGGCTAGATAAATCTATCGCATGTTGTGGTCTACAAATTTGGTTCCAGATAGGTTAGGTGTAAACAGTTACAAATCTACCTAAGGCTCAGATTTTGGATTTTTTTTTGTTATTTTATATTGAACGACATAATTCGCGTATTTCCTCGATTTTCCAAGTTTGCTGGTGATTTTGATCAGTGGTGAATTCAGGGGGTGTGTGTGTGCTCAGTGACTGATTTACGGCAGGACATTCGGGCCACGGACCCAGGGCCCCCGATTTTCAGGGGCCCCCAAATGCTACTGAAGATTTTGCAATTATAGGCCAAAACAATTTTAACTGCTAAGAAACAAAATTAAAATGGAAAAATCTGTTTGTTCAAAGTTTGTCTATGATTTGTCAACTTAATTTTTTCCTGATTGTCTTTTAACAATTTATGTGCAGGAATGTACAGAACTCCGTTTTTGGAATCGCCATATTATTTCATTTTTATTTATTTTACCTGTAAGGCCCTCATGGTTAACATGGACAAAGCCATATGGTTCTGCTAGTTACTTGTATAAATTTAGTTTTTTTTCTTTTTTTTCCAGTGAAAGTTTGTATTTGAAAGAAAAAGTTATTTGATTAATAGGATATGCTAATATTTTAAATAATTATAGCTTGGTACTGCGGTAAATTTATTATTAGTTGTTGCTATCATTCCAGATATATGGACTTGTATAGAGAGAGGTAATCAGCACCACAAAGTTTATTATAAAATTCATAATTATCAAATAATTATTTAAAAGTAAATTAATGATTATCAAATTTATTTAATTGATATTTTAAAGAAATTATTAAAGTCATTAGTGGTTATCTTAATAAGTACTGCTTTCGATATTATATATATATTTTCTTATGTTTCAATGGTTAAATTTTACTTAAAGTTTTATATATATATATATATATACTATATTTCTTCAAGGCATCTGTAAGCATCTGTGCCCAGGGCCCCCAAATTTGTAAATCGGTCCCTGTAGTGTGCGTTTGTGGAGGGGAGGGAGGGGGGGAGTGGACACTACCCCCGGAATATCAAAATGTCATCCGGAAAGATTTGAGATTTTGTATTTGGTAATGGTTAAAAAGTGTAATTTCCCTCTCGCAACTCCATGTTGTCACCCTCCCCATGGAGCTGCAAAATTCCCTCCCCGAGAAAATGTCTGAATTCAACACTGATTTTGCTCCACTCATAAAATCAATCCAAATTCAATATTTTAACACAATGTAGTAAATTTTGTCCTCTTTTCAATAACGTTTATTCGGAATTCGTACAGCGATTTTGGAATTTTTCGCTACTTTTTTTTTTTTTTTTTTAAAGTTCCCAGTTTGTCGAAAATGATAAGTTTGTTTTTTATAGATATTTTATTCATCCAATCTTATATTTCATATCCTTGTATAGAACAGCAAACTTTCGTTATTAAAAAAAAAAAAAAAAAAAAAAAAGAGAGAGAGAGAGAGAGAGAGAATATTTATAAAGTGGTTATTTTACACAATATATATTCTAGTGCACTAATTCTCTACTTTCTACTTACTTTTGGCATTTGATATTTGCCAATAAAATGCACAATTCATAGAATAATAACTGCATAACTAAAATTATAACCTCTGCGTGGGCCTAGAGTTGAGAAAAATATTTAAAATGTTTAATTTTTTGTGATAGCATAGGGAGGGAGGCCCAAAATGAAATGATCCTTGGGTCCTGCTTCATTGGGTCATGAGTGTGTATTAAATAGCATTAATTTCAAGATTCTACGAGAGCTTATGTTAATTTCAGTGAGTGGATTATCTGAATTATTTATTATCTAAATTATTTATACAAACGCCGTCTAAAAATACTCCCCCCACCCCCCACCCGCCAAAAAAAAAAAAAAGTTATAAGTTGTGTCTAAAAAAGGGTGTGATTTTAATTTTCCAAGCTTATATTCTGCTACTTATTTAACGTTTTCTATTAACTTAGTTTTCATGTAAATAAGACAAGTGTCTATGTATGATGTGCTGATTGAAATCCTCTCTTGTACTAAATACACTATCACGTTTTTCTGAAAACAAACAAACAAACAAGCAAAAAAAATAAAAATAAATAAAAATTTATGCATGATGAGCTTCGTGGCCATTAAAAAATAAACATATATACAAAGTCGCAAAATTTTAGTTTGAATAACAACAATTTCGATTTTAACTATGCACTTGGGTGCTTAGAAGTTAAGTAAAATATGTAAATATAGCCGTCAAAACCATCATGCATAATTTTTTTAATTTTTAATTTTCAGAAACACGTTTTTGTGTTATCAACAAATCACCAGATGCAGACATTTGATTTATTTACATATGAAATTTAAGTTAATAGGAAATGTTAAATGCGTTCCAGAATATAAGCTAGGAAAATTGATATCACACCACCTACACATTACACAACTGTTTTAGACTTAGACATAACTTGTCGCTGCTATGCTTTGTTTTTTGCGGTTTTCTCGATAACTGTACTAAACTGTAACTGTAGTATCTGAAAAGTGTATAGATAGATTGTCATTTAGTTTTTGTTGCAGACGATTTGATTTATATAGAATGAATATAGAAGAAAGTTTTGTGATGGTTACGTCTTACCAGGGCTTGACAAATGCGGTCGCCCGGTCGCCACTGGCGACCAAGTTTATTCATCTGGCAACTAAGTTGTTTAATCTGCAAATTTTAAAATAATAAAATCAGAATTATTTGACTGACTTCGACAGGAAAACAGACCAAATTTGTTTCCCTGCTTCACTATTTCATCGATGTCCCCCTCATCAGATATAAATTTTGTAGCGCTCAACTATCCGCACATTTGAAGCATTCAGAAATCAGCACTTACAGAACATGTCGATTGATTCAGCTTTTACAGTATTTCTATTTTTTTTTTCAAAGATATATAATTCCGTTAGGTTTCGCTAGAAAACTTAGTTAATATTTTTTTTTCTAAATTATGTACTATTCTAAACTATCCAACTAATAATTCTAAACTATGTTTGTTTATTTTATTTTTTTCAATTAATTCATAAAAAGCTTTTATGCTTTTTGAAAATCTATGATAAGACATGGAGGGGGGGGGGGGGAGGATAAATATTTATAACTGGCGACTAGAATTTTTTGCTGGCTGCCAGATTTTATCGAATTTGTAAAGCCCTGTTTATAGATTTACTTCGAATGAATGTTATTATTCTTTAAAATTAATGTGATAGATTTTTGTGTCAGTTTTGATTCTGAACACAAAAATCTGATTTGAAAGTTACAAAAAAAGCGTTAAACCTTTTTAATCATTGCATCCAATTTTTAGATGTCACATAGATTGCATTGACAATATTTCTTATTGAAACTCCCCCCCCCCCTCTCCTAACATTCTAATCACGTGACATGCTAAGCCGACTAGATTGGAAAAGAATGGCGTTTTATGTGCATGAAATGGAAAATGCCTTTTAAACTTAGCTTTTCCATTAAAAGTAACAGAAGAGGGAGATTATTGCGGTTGCTGCCCGCACGAGTAGGGGTGTTGGAGAGACAAAATGTCGTTTGTGCTCACTTTTTAGTTCAATTTTCGTAAAAAAAGAAAATAAATAAATAACAAAAAAGTCAGATTGAAAAACTTAGAGGCCAGATAGAAAAAGTTGGCCGCCAGTGGCGACCTGGCGACCGCATTTGTCAAGCCCTGATATCAATGTCTTAACAGTGGTCAAAAGTCGTATTGTTCAAGTGTTTTTAAAGTTTAAAAAGCGTTTGGTTACAGTCAAGCAATATTGATGTCACGAGACACCATAAAACACCAGACACATTTTTGACATCTGCACACTGTAGCACCACAACATCACTTGATGTTTTTTTTTTTTTTTATACCGCTAACCAGGCCCCTACCTGCCCGGCATGAATGCCTAGCTTAACGGGTTAGTACCTGGGTGCGGGGCGGAAATCGCCTGATCACAGCATGGCTGTGATCCACCTGACTATTGATTTGTTCACATCGCTGCTGTGCTTGCTCTCTTGTGATTTGCTACCGCTATCTTTGTTTGCCGGTTCAAGGTTTCTGTTTAACTTTGTTGAATTGACAGATTTAATAGGTCTCGTAATTTAGAACCTTGATCAGGTGACGAGACCCTCACCTGACTAGGCACCCCCAGAGGTATTATTCACAGGTAACTTGGAGGGCTTTGCACCCACGACGGATTTTACATGCACCAGGTGCCATTAGCGTACATAGATTTACACATCACTTGATGTTACATTACAGCGGACTAAATTGCCGCTATTTTATACTGTGGACACAAATACGACGGCACTGTAAAGACGCAATATATAAATCAGCAAACCAGACCGTCAGACCGGATGCAGAGCACACGAATGAGCAAACATTTAGATGTATCCAACGAATAGCTGACAAACGAGAAGAAATTCATTTACTGTAAGACGACTGAAGCAAAGGAAAAAAAAAACCGAAAATGCAGGCATCATGATCCTGAACTCCACCGATAAAACAAACTTAATGAAAGTAAACTGAACTGTGCTAATGTGACACTTGTAAACTGTAGAAATGAAAAGCAGAAAGACGTTCAGAAATATCAATATTTTGATTTATCTTGGCAATACACTGGAATCTCAAAATTTTTCTAACAAAAGAGCTAAAATTTATAATGGATGAAGGAGTACAACTCGTTAAGTATATTGTAATTGTCACAGAGTGCTCTGTAGTTTCTTTCCGAAAATTTTTCCTCTGAAGATTCCACCTTACCGTCTTTTTCCTGTCCTGTCAAATATAAAGCAATGGACCATAAGAGGGCAACGTTCAAAGATATAATGAAATACTGAACCTTTATTGACACAGTCGCATAACTCACTTTGTTCTTTTCCCAATTTTATAAAGATACACCGGGGAAACTCCCGTGCCCACTGATGTAGTATTGAATAACCTGTGAAGTACAGGCATCCCCCGACTTACGTATACTGCGACGTACGTAAATTCGCAGTTACGTAAAAATATTTTGAAAATTACGTTTATGAACTATCTGGCACATTTGATACGCGTTTGCATACTTTTGATAATTATTTTATAAATAAAATATGTAGATAAAAATTATAATAATATAGTTTTATATATTAGAGAGAGTTATATTTTTGTTGGGAATATACAAATTAAAATGTGCCAAAAAAAGTTCGGGTTTAACCGTTATCCTTATGTTAGTTGAATCGAAACCAGAACAAAACTTAATTTTAAAGTTTCGATAGAGAGGAACGAGTGTATATTTTTTATTCGAACTTCACCTGCGAAAATTGGAATGGGATGGTTTCTATGACAACAGTCATGCCTCTTTAATTATTTCTTATTTTTATAGTCGTTTGAAGTAGTCTCAAAATTGTTTTAAATCACTCCATCAATGTTAAATTAATAAATCCCAAATTCAACAAGATATTTTTTATTTGAAAAGTGTTTTTTCAATTTACCTTTGTATTTTTTGTATATCCGAGTAAATACTGCAGCATGATGCTTTATTTTAAAATGAATACTGGGTAAACAATCTATATATATAATAAATATTGCAGTTTCTTACGAAATTTTACTTAAGCAAATTACACATTCGACTTACGTAAAATTGGAGTTACGTAAAAGTCTGCGGAACGCATTAATTACGTAAGTCGAGGGATGCCTGTACATATAAAACTACGTGAAACTTTGTTAAGCACATCGAAAGTGTCTCTACCCTTATCAGAGCCGTTCCATGCTCTTTGCTACATATTATCAAGTTCCTTTCGATAATGAACGTTCAAAACTGATCTCGGAAACGGTACTTCCACAATTGCATTATATTGGTCATCCTCAATGGCCCTCTTGGCCAATTTATCAGCGTACTCATTACCCGCGTGGCCGACATGAGCCTTTCTTCATGTACTTGGAGCACCCAACCGGAGAGCCAACCCTTAGGCTTACGGCTAAATCCTCTGCCACCCAAAACACGGGCGCATACTTAAAATATACAATAACGGAGAACAATCCACTCCCAAAACTACAATAATAAATATGCAAAAAATATAATACATTTCCGCAGCAGCTTGGCGCACAAATAAAACAAAATAACAAAACAGACACAACCATATTCTTTAACAAAATTTCACAGTTTCAGGAATCAAAAGTCTAAATCAATTAATCTAAATTGATCTGTTAAATGTCCAACAGTCTTACAGGAATTAAAATCCTATGAAAGTTTAAACTATATGGTACCATACCAACAATGATCAATAGTCATATCAATGTTTTTAACAGTGGTCAAAAGTCATATTGTTCAAGTGTTTTTAAAGTTTAAAAAGCGTTTGGTTACAGTCAAGCAATATTGATGTCACGAGACTCCAGAAAACATCAGACACATTTTTGACATCCGCACACTGTAGCACCACAACATCACTTGATGTTACATTACAGAAGACCAAATTGCCGTATGTACTGTAGATTTATATTTTGCACTGTGGTTTCTCACGGTGGTTCTTCAAGTACCTGATAAAAGGGAATTTTTCATTCCAAAATTCTGGTGTCAGTGTAGCATTTAGGTATTAAAATTAAGTGGTTCAAAAATAAACCACCGCCCTTGAAGGGGTTAAAAATTTTGACTTCCTGTTTTCGATGGATTTATACGTTTTAGAAAGTTCTGAAAGATTGTCTACCAATTTTGGTTGTGGTTATCTAAGAGGGAGTGCCGAAATTCAATGATTTGTTCGAAATATGTGATGCTTATACACCAATTTAAATTCACAGAATTCAAAGAAACCTCACTCTTAACATTCTGATTATGGGGATACATTGTGTAAAAAGCCTATTTGCTAAATCGATGTAATTTGTACTGTTTAAATCATTTACTTGATTAGATTTAAGTAGAAAAAAAGTTTTGTGATGGATACAACATACTAGTTTTTGTATGTAATGTTTCCTTGAGCGGCTTATATGATCATGAATCTTGAAATAGAATGTTTTAAATCAGAATAAAGTAATAAATTAATAGCTTTGAGTAGTGCATTTTGTCATTGCTCTTCTACACGAAAGTAGGATTTAAACTTTGAAAGTTCCGAAAAATATTCACCCCATAAAATTGTATAAAAATTATAGTAGCGGGGCAGGGGACTGATTAAAGTATGAGCCCTTTGGGGCCCCTGATTTTACGGGCCACCAACTTTGGTATGCAATTTTTGTAAAGCTGATACTTTAAATATGTTCTGACCTTGCACTGATTATAATCATTGCCGAAACGTCAGTGAAGGCTAACTGTTGAGACCCGAAAAGTTTTTGGTTTCTGTCTGTTTGTCTGTCTGTCTGTCTGTCTGTTCCGCGATAACTGCCGTAAAAAGGATCCGATTAGGTTGATTTTTGGTGGGTATGTTGGTGAGGTACCCGGAATTAACTGTATAGTTTTTGGTTAAATTTGGTTCATTCGTTCGAAAAATATAGAACATTTTATTTTAAGTCATAATGCTTTTCAATGGGAAGTCAGACGATTTTTTAGTTTTAACATTCCGCGAAAAGAAAATCACGCATTGGGATAATTGTAAATTCTAAATTATGGATATTAAATTTACGAAATGGATATCTTAATTTAATTTGATCGCTTTGAAAATTTCCCAATATTTTTATTAGAATTTCTAAATTAATTGTATAAATTATTGGGAAAATTTACGCATTAATTTGAAAGATATGAAAATTTTACTTTCTCATTTTTTACAAAAATTTCCAATGCATTTTCTTTTTCTCTTTCATTAAATGGTTGCTAAGCAACTATATTTCAAAGAATATCAACAAAGGCAAATTCAAGTGAATTATTTTATCGTGAAATGTTATTAACAAAATAGCTAATTTTCGGGTGATTTGATGAATATGCTTTTTACAATGAAATAGATGAGAATTTATTTTAACTACTAAAGAAAGATGATCAAATAGGCTTTCCAAACGAAAAATATAAAAACGTTGAATGTGAAAGTGGAATTTAAGTCTCATAAGAGAAATTTACATTTGTATAAGCATATTTAATACACGGAATTTTATTCAATTTCCGCAACATATGATGTTTAGTGGTTGAAAAATAAGTATTCTTTTAAAGATAGGATACAACCTCTTGTACAAAGAGATGGTTAATTTAATGAAATTAAAATAGTAAATGCACTCAGACATATACTCGATTAATAAAAGCGCATAATTACTGGAAATTAATAATATAAAATTAAAGTGACAACGGGGGGGGGGGGGGCGAGCCCCCCCTGAAGATATGTAATCTTATTCTGAAAAAATACAGTAATAAGTAGTTTATCCTATCATTTATCCGACATAAACTTGTGCTTAATGTGATACTTCTAAAATTTTTGGAACTTTCAATAAATCTTATATTCTTATAAATGTATAAATAACTTTAAAAAATTTAATTTTAGGCTATCAAATATTATGCAGATTATAATAAAAATTAGTGAGATTAATGAACAATGATTTGTAGAGCTGACGTTGAGGCCTCTCATCTGTAGATTTACTAGTTATTTTGAATGTTTAGAACAGGATAAAATTAAGAAACTAGTATGTTGTAGTCATCATAAAACTTTCTTCTACATAAATCAAATCATCTGCAACAAAAATTAAATTACAATCAATACATTTTTCAGATATAGCTATCGCGGAAACAGCAAAAAAGAGTATAGCAGCGACACCTGTTGGGCGGTATACATCCAAACCTAATAAGGATCTATTTTTGTCAAGGTTTAACAGAATATGAAGTTTTGTGAAATTCTATGCATCAATTCTTGAGATACAGCTGTGGCGCAAATAACGAAAAATGCAGCATAGCAATGCCACCTGTTGGGCGATTTACACCAAAACATAATAAACGTCTATTTATGATAAAGAAAAACAGAATATGAAGTTTGATGAAATTCTGTGCTTTAGTTCTTGAGGTATAGCTATCGCGAAAATCATGAAAAATGCAGCATAACAGCGCCACCTGCTGGGCGATTTATACAAAACCTAATCAGCAATAATTTATGTCAACGTTTAACTGAATCTGAAGTTTGATGAAAATCCATGCATTAGTTCTTGAGATAGAGTTATTGAAAAAATCGTGAAAAATGCAATATAGCAGCGCCATCTCATGGACAATTTATGCCAAAAAATAATCAGCATCAATTTATATCAAGGTCTAATTGAATCTAAAGTTTTATTAAATTCCGTGCATTAGTTCTTGAGATAGAGCGCCTACAAAATTTTTGTCACATACATACATATACATACAGACAGTCAGTGGAGTTAGCAAAAAAATTTCATCAAAACATTTCATTTCCGGATACCAGTATGATATTTTAAAATGAACAAAAAAACCACCGGGAGATAACCGTTCAGAGGTTCATTCGGGGGGGGGGGGGGGGGGGGGAGTTGCATGTCGCGCGGTTGAAACTCGCGGTTTATTTTTTTTAAATACTTATTTTTGTACTAAAGCTTTAAAAATTTTGTATCCGATAAAATTGTATAGAATATTGTACCGATTGTATAAAATATGTATCCGATGACTGTGTATAATTTTGATGCAGAAATATTAATATTTAGGGATTTAGGGTATAAAAAGCCTGTTTGAAAAAAAAAATCCTCACTTTCTTTCTCTTACTTTTTTCGCTACAATCGTAATTTTGTTTTAAAATAATTTCAAATTGTGGCACATCTTTGAAATTTTGATGCATTCATAATGATCTCTAAGATATAAAGGGCTCACACTGTAAGAAAAAACGCCAAAAATATCAGCATAATTTGCTGTAAATTTATGCACCCAAATTGCCAGCATTTTTTGCTGTAAAATTTAATATGATTATAGTCGTATTTACAGTAAGGTTAGCATGTTTGAAGCACATTTTGCTGTAATTCCAATCATAATGTAATTTAAGTCATATTTTGCTGTCAATTTACAGTAAAATATGCTGGAAATTTGGGTGCATAAATTTACAGCTAATTTTACTGTAATTTCTGCCGTTTATTCTTACAGTGCAGTTCAATATTTTCATTAGTCTTTTCCACTTTTGACAAATTTATACTTGGTTTGGTTGAACCCGCCAGTGGCCGAGAGGTTATGCTGTCAAAGCTGGTAAACAGGAGGTGCTGGGTTCGAACCTGATCGCATCCATCAGCGTAATCGTTCGGAGTTTTCCGTGGTTTTTTCGAACCTTGGATGACCGTCGTAAATACGAGTTTAGATACTCTTAGAAACACCCTCATGGGGGGCACTCTCCCCTTGGGCTTATATCCCTCGTGTAGATAATCAGCCGTCATAATTACACCACCATCACCTACTTGTTTTGGTTACAATTTATTTTATTTAATATTAGGGCTGTTCTCTGCCTCTTTCAAGCTACACTAGCCAACCCCCGTCCAGACCACGCGGGCTCTAAAAATAGACTAATTTGCTCTGTTTTAAAAAAGAGATCCGATTACGTAATAGTCGGCGGAGTTAGAGAAAAATATTACACTTCCAGATACCAGTATGCGATTTCTTGAGATTTCTTTCTGAGATTTTCAAATCTACTCATTAAAAATAGTTTTATTTTTAATTTTTAATTATCATTATTATCGTTGTATTTTAATACTATCGTTACATTTTTTATTACTAAATAAATACTACGCATTATTTCGCAATGTGATGTAAAACAGAGAGAGCAGTAAAGTAAAGTATTAATTTCAATATGAGACACTTAACATTTTTTAAATAAAAAAATAGTATAAAAATTTTATAAACTTTTAAATTTCGGATTCAAGATCTGCTTTTAGCAGCTTTCCGATTGGTTATTTTGGCATTTACAATATCTTGGAGCTGAAATTTTAAAATTCTTTAGATCTGACCATATATATATATATATATATATATTCTGATGTTTGCCAGCTCTAACGCCACGGCGATTATTGTCAGATTGTGGATTTTTTATATTGAAAGTGTACTATTTTTTTACTAGTAATGTTATCTTTATTTAATCACGGAATAATCACGGATATGGGGATTTGTATGAAATAAATTTTAACTGCGCATGCGTGAACTACAGCAAGGTTTTTTTTTTTTTTTTTTTTTTTTTTTTTTTTTTTTTTTTTGTCATGATAGGTAATCAATACTATAAAGCCACTCATATAAAAGGACCAGACAAATATCATGAAAACTCAAAAAGATACAGGCAATACAGTGAGCTAATTGATAAACTGGGGAGGAAATCCCATATAATCCTGACAAATGTTGAACAATACATAGTCATTTGCTACAGTGATAGACGATTTTGAGCATTTTCTGTTACTTGGGTGATCGCAAATATTATTTTACTGTTAAAATTATTATTACCCCCCCCCCCTTCCCCTAATTGACATCGCGGCAAAATCTTCACTGAAAATTATGAAGTCAAACATGTTCTTTACATTCTTGAAGTTCAAGGAAAATTCGTAAAGAATTTCAGTAGATATTCGTCAAAACGTCTAAAATCGAAAAAATCGGTCACTGTCCCTTAATTTTTGGACACCAGTGTATATATATATGTCCAAACTTAAGAGTGTCAGATGCTTTTTAGAGTGCCAAAAAATCAATTTTTTTAATAGCTTATATTAACTAGTCAGATGTGCCAATCCCAAAACTTTATTCTATCTCATACCGGTTTCACATACACCAAAAATAAACCAGCATCAATTTATGTCAAGTTCTAACTGAATCTAAAGTTTCATTAAATTCCGTGTATTAGTTCTTGAGATATGAGTATCGCTAAAATCGTCTAAATACTGAAAAATGCAGCATAGCAGCGCCACCTGTTGGGAGATTAACACCAAAACCTAATCAACAGCAACTTATGTCAACGTCTAACTGAATCTGAAGTTTGATGAAAATCTGTGCATTAGTTCTTGAGATATCGCTATCGTGAAGATTGCGAATAATGTAGCATAGCCGCGCCACCTGTAGGGCGATTTACAACAAAAACTAATCAGCAGCAATTTATTTCAAGGTTTAACTGAATCTGAAGTTTTATTAAATTTCCTGCATTTTTTCTTCAGATGGAGCACCCACAAATTTTTTGCACATGCAAACATACAGACAAAACAAAACAGACTCACAGACAGACATTTTCTAAAAACAGTCAAATCGTGTTCAAGACCTTCTAAAACGTATAAATTCTTCGAAAACCGGAAGTAGAAAATTCTCATGAATCCAATACTGGAAAATTAGAAGAAAGTAAAAATTGATTCTTCAGGAATACTTTAAAAGAAATCCCATGCAAAAAATAGCTTTAGAAGGGAAGTTTTATTAAAAGGGTTTGAGTTCTTTTTATATGCCGAGGGGTAATTTTATCTTTAAAGTAAATTTTCTCAAAACATGGATTGTGGTCATTGCGTGCATGATTTCTAAGAAATAGCTGGATTAGAATTTCATGAAATTTTGATTAAATAAACCTTCTATACTGAAAAAAAAAAATGTTGATTTTATACTGGCAGCTGGGATGCTGGGACTAATATTATACTGTAAAATCAACAATTTTTTTTGCAGTGTAGATGCACACAATGACCGTTAGAAATTTAGAAATTATAAGTATTTTTACTTAAAAAAAAATAAAATTTTGATGGTTTTTTTTTCTTTCAAGGTTAGATTTTATGTATTTTTCATTAAAATATTTTTTACCATATAAAATTTTCTAATTTGTTGGTATTTTATGTTCTTTTAATTTTTTTCTGATGATTTTTACCGGCATTAGGCCATAAGTCTTTTATTATTTTATGTAGTTTATTGTTGCAATAAAAGTGAAAGACTTTAATCACATAGTTAAGTTCGAATGTTTTGCAATACAATAACTACAATATAAACATTTTGAAAAAAATTTATTGATGAACACAGTGTTATTTCACACACTTATAAAAGATACACATATTAGATTTATTTCATTCACGATTTTGTCATGAATTACTTACAGTTCGTCAATCTAATATGAGTATTGCTGCAACATAGTTAACAAAAGGCGTCATGATTGCCCTTGAAGATGCAACGAATACATTGCTATCAATAATTGATGCTACTTAAATACTAAATATGCTATTTATGAGCAATGTTTTCAATGCAATACACTGACAACAGTAAGGATGACAACCAGTAAAATAAAGAATAATGTTGCAATGTCAATGGCATTCATCGATACATAGCTTTTAGAAAGCTTTTATTTAAATATCTCTGTGAAAAACAGTTCAAGAGAAAACAAAAGCTAATACTGTTAAATCCTCGTCCTTGAAACTGCTATGAGTATCAACAACTTGCCTTTTGTTTTAGTCCATTCATAAACAGAGCAGTAATAGTCCATTTAAACACATTCTTAAGTTCATTTGGGTTTAGCTTCTCTCGAAAATTTCTTGGCACATCACAAATATTGGTTCCATTCTGCCATCAAGATCTACAACATTTGCAACCCTTTAAGCGTTTGAACCGTCTTTTTCTGTCATGTTCTTGCTGAATTAAATGACTGGTGTAATAAAATTTTGTAACTTACATTTATTTCGTCTAGTGCATACGATAAATAAATACTAAGGCATCCTAAAACCCAATGAATATTAATAGTTTGCATAACTGTTATTTCATGAATCATTAAACACATACGCAATATTATTGCTACATACTAAAATAATTTTAAACATCCAACGAGTATTTTTTTTTTTCGAAATATCTTTTGAGGTAGACTTCTCAATTATATGTCGTAAAAATGTTAACATTTTGTAAATTTCCATTTACGCTTACACTAACATACACATAATTTAATGCGTACGTATTTTATGCTTTGCTTGCTATAAAAACACGTGTAACACATTTAGATTCTCATGGAGAATAATAGCTCACAACATTTTCTTATGCACTAGCATATTATTACAAATTTACAAATCTTATAAACATTTTATGGCCGCATTTTTAATGATATTTAAATTTCGACTTATTTACAACGATTTTGCCCTTTATTGAAGAGAATTTGGAGATTTATTTAAATACAAACATACATCTGAGTTATATAAACACATTTAGAGAAAGTACGAACATAAAAAGAAATGATTCCCGTTAAAGTGTAAATTGAACTTTTCCTTATTTTTCATCTTTTTTTTATGGCTCAATACTTTATAGTGTGTATGTATGCTTCTCTTTTTAACTTGCTTTCATTCTAATCTGAAAGTATAGTTTACTGAGTGGGTTTTTTTTTTCAAATGTTTTGAATTTGAATCTGGTGCCGCTAATGATTATCTATTTTCTCTTTCATTTAAATCTAGAGGTGTATCAGTAGCTTTTAACCGAGGTTTTCTAAATTTCAAAATACGTGGTCTGTTTTGGAATTTCTGTGAAAGTGAACGAGTGTTTTCAAAATTTTCAGAAATGTCTTTAGAATCAATAAGTTCTTCTTCATCTTGATAACTTATTGTTGACATTTCTGTAATTGTATCTACAGCATCTTTATAGGCTTCAGTTGTCTCATAATCATCCATATTTTCAACTAATAATTGGGTAGCAGATTCTAATTCTTGCAAATTAATATCTGAATTGAAATGCAGACTATCGCTGTTTTCGTCACTTCGAGCAATTGACTCTGTCGCATCTGTTGCTTGAGTGGTTGTAGATACCTTCTTTTTAACTTTCTTTACAAAAGGTTTCCTTGTCCTCGATGATATTGGGGACTTTGTAACTCTTTTACGATCGTTAGAATATGAGGAAGCCTCCGTTGTTGTTTGAGGACGGGGATTAAAAGCTGGCTTTCTTGTTCGAGGTCTTCCAAAAAGATTTATCCTACTTCCGAATTCTTCTGCCTTATCTGAATTTTCAGTAGTCGGTTTGGCTGTTGGGGGTGTAGTGGTAGTTATTTTTTTGGTGGCTGATGTTTGTTGTCTCCAGCGATTGTAATTTGATGGAGTCGATCGTGTCGAAATTTCTTTGTGCGTTGTTGCTTGTGTAACTGATTCAACTTGTATGGGGTCTTCATCATCGGTGTAGGGAGTTGTTGTCTGTGGACGCCTTGGTCGTGGTCGCCTCTTTCGACTCCTTCTCCTGGTTGTGACTTCTGGAGTAGAAGTTTGAATATAATTCTCAGTTACATACCTTGGTTCAGAAATTTCTGATTTGTAATCTATTTCCTCTTTCTTATCACTTATTGCCTGTTGAGTAGTTACTGAAGGTTTCGTTACGTGTTCAGTAGTTTCGGGTTGTCTATTTTCATATTTAGGAGATTCAGTTTGTGGTCGAGAAGGTGTAGGGATTCTTCGGGGTGGAGGTGGAAATGTTGGAAAAGGTGGAAACGTAGGTCTAGGTGGTGGAGGTCTTGGTTTTTTTGTTGGACGTGTTGTTGTAGTCGTCGTTGTTGTTGACCTAGTGGTTGGGATTTCTTCATAATGGTTATGATATCTGTTTTCATGAGTGTTTGCATTAATTCGTTCCCTATGTCTATTCGGAGCTCTTGGTGCATATGAGGGTTCTTCGGGTTCTGCATATGAGGGCTCTTCGGGTTCTGCATATGAGGGTTTTTCGGGTTCTGCATATGAGGGTTCTGGAGAGTAATGTGAATGTTCTCTCTCTGGAGCTCTTGTAGGATATGACAATTCTCTCTCTGTATTTCTAGGAACATAGGGATAGTCTCTTTCTGGAGCCTTTGAAGTATATAAGTATTCTTTTTCAGGAACTCTTGTAACATATTCTTGTGCCGGGGCACTTGTAGCATATGGATATTCTCTATCATAGGTTCTTGGCGTCTGGAGATATTCGCTTTCTGAATCGCGAGTAGTATATATACGTTCCCTTGGAGGCTTCTCTGAGACAAGAAGAAAACCGTGTTCTATGTCTGGTTTATATCTCGGTCTTTCATTCACTGATGTACCTCTATACCCTGGTCTTCTTTCACGTCCTCCAGGGGTTGTACGTTGCCGGGTATCTGGATCTTCTGCTGTGGATATAATATTAACGTCATTTTCGTAATTTGAACTAGGTTGTTGGTTAGAATAATACCGATGGGGTAGGGAAATTTCTTCTCTTATGGGGTCCGCCTTAACGTAATCATTTGGTGGTCCTTCTATTTGGGCTTGTGGTCGATTTCTTTGCTTCTCATGCTGCGTTTCTGAGAATCGATGTGGTCGTCTTGAGTAGGAAGTCTCTTCAGTTGGTCGGAATCGAGGCGTAGATGTTACAAAATACATATTTGTTACAGGCAATTTTTCCGTTGGCTGTTCTCTAGTAGTTGAAATTCTTGTCCTAGATCTACTGTATGATGACGGAGTTGTTTTTGGTCTATAATAAGTCTTATCTGCGTCAGTTGCTTTAGCAGATTCTTTATTTAACTGTCTTGAACTCTGTTGATATGCTTCTCGATTTTGATATGACTCTGGTCGTCGAGTTCTTTCCCGAGGGGTGTATGAAGGAAGAGGTGTAGTTGAAGATTGATGGTATGCTGAATATTGAGGATGTGTTTGTCTATTATTTGAATCATAATAGTATTGTCTGTCTCTTTGTCTTTGACTATGATTTATGTCTCTTTGGTCATCTCTTGTGTGATATGGTTTTTGAGTTTGTCGGGATCTCAAATCTGATACCGTAACTGTAGTTGGAGGACGATTATATATATCATTTGTAACTTGGCCACCGGATATTTCTGGTTCATACTGGGGATGATATACTACTTCAGAAGTAGTTCTAGGGGCCTGAGTTGGCCTTCTGTGATGATTAGAATTCTGTGAAGATTCTTGATATCTCTGTGGCAATCGTGTATTTTCTTGTGGCCTTCCAGTATTATAGCGTTCAGATGATGGAGTTTGCTGAGCCCTACTTCGTTGCCTAGTCGGTGGACGAGTAGTGGATACAGTTGCAACAGTTGTTCTGCCTCTATTTCTTGGAGGTCTAGAAATTTCGGGGACAGAAACATAAGTCTGAGGTCTGATGTTTTCATGAACTGGACTGGGTCTTAAAAAAAGAAAATACATCATAAATGACACAAGAAAAATTAAATAGCTGACTGATTTTTAATACAAAATATATTAAAACACATTAAATATATATCTCAATTTATGATACATGCAATTATTATATATAATTAAAAAAAATAAGTTTGATAAACTTAAACTTGTTTAATTCATGATGGCAATAAATCAGGCAATGTAATATAATAGTAATACATTTTTCAAGATTCAGTCGCAATGAGAATTACTGACTTATCCTTTTTTTTATTAAAAGCAGTAATAGAAATAAAAACAAACCTGTCACATAAATTGGTATAAGAGGGATAGCAAGATAATTTTAGCTCATTGAAACTAGAGAAAGTTTTGTTTGCATGCTTAACTCAAAAGATATTTATGAAGTTGTTCTAATATATTTATGCCAAGCATCTCCTTACAACAAGCAATAGACTAAGTTTGCTTATATATATATATATATATATAAAGTCAAGAAATGCGTTTTCACTTAATCACAATAAATTTCCAAATGTTTTCATCTTTGCCATTAAATTTTGTGTATCGTTGAAAACGATATCTATAATTCAAGGTAGTCTCATTTCCTACCCTTATAACACAGTTTCGCTACACTACACTGTTCAAAATGTAGCGCGCTACACTACAAACTACTGTAAAAAGTAGCGACTACAGTAGTTTCGCTACTTCCGACTCCTGGGCATGTCAAAATTCTTTTATCAGAAAGAATTTGAGTAATGTTTCAACGTGATGGTTTAGCAGAATGAATAGCTCGACTTACAGTTAGTCAACTGGAAAGATTTGCGTCACAAATGCAATTGGAAAATTTTTTGGTGTGTCTCAAATGTAATTTGCCGGCTTTGGAAACGATTTCGAACTACTGAAGATGTTCGCAGAAGTTAAGGTCAATGTCGCTTACGTGCAAGATCACGAGACGAAGATCATTGCTTGTTTATAACAGCTGCCAAAACAGAACAAAAAATGCCACTTATCTGCAAAGGGAGCTTCACCGGGCTATAGGAAGAAATGTGCCCCCACAAACTGTACGAATTCACTATTATCAGTACGGTTATTAATGAAACAAAAATTATTAGCAGTTATAATATGCACAGTTATTAAGAAGAATTACAGTCTGCATGAAAACAAAAAATCTGTAATTTTGTTCCCTTAACCGTAAAAGACATCGTAGGGCGAGGACAAACTGGGCGTACGAATATCGAATTTAATGTAACACAGAGTGGCATAAAATTCTTTTCACAGACGAATCAAGATTTCTGTTTGGAGCCAGATGATTGTCGTATCTTCATACGGAGAGAACGCGGCGTGAGAAATCATCCCAGTTTTGTGCGCAAAACGTCACAAAATCGAAGCGGTGGGCTGATGATTTGGGTAGAAATAGCTACAAGTAGACGTGCGGATCTGTATATCATCCGAGTAGAGACCTGTAGGGGTCGTGAATCCTAAAATTCTATTACAAGTCAACTAGAAACCGGAACCGAAGCAGACAAAAAAAATTACATTAACCCACAACTCGACCCGAACCCGAAATGAAAGAAGATTAATCCATCGTTTAACACAAGTGCTCTGCAGTCATACTTCTAATATTAATTTATCTTTTATTTAGAAAAATGAATATATATGTACTCATTATGTTCATATGTACAGTTCTTTCATCTTAAAATTATTCAGGACTTTCATTTGAAAAATCGGATCGACCCGAACACAACCCACAGAAGTAAAAACATAAACCGAAATAAACCCGAACTCGAAACATTTAAAGTGGACTCGACCCGTAACGAACAGATTTAATGTTAACTCGATTTGATGCAGGACTCTACATCCGAAATAGTAGTTTTAGGAGTAGAAGGTACAGGGATGAGATTCTCGAACTTTTTTGTTTCACCGCATCTTGGAGCTATCGATAATACGTTTTTAACCTTCCTACCCTGAATGGGTCGAATCGACCCACTTCTATAATTTATTTAATTCGATTGCAACCAGATTTTTTTCATAAAGTAAGTTAAATAAATGCTGCAGAAAACTGCGTAAAATAAATATGTTAAATCATTTTCAAAAACAAATTCTGGTGCGAAATGTTTTTATCAGCGTTGAGTAAAATTTCAACAGGGTACGAAGGTTAAGAGAAAATAACACTCGATGCCTCAGAGATCGTCTTGTGGAAGACTGGATTTTGGAGCAGAAAATCGGGTGTATGGAGTAGCCAGTCTGCCTACCCCACCTGCATCCTATTCAGCATGCATGGGACTTTCTAAGAAGACATATTACTTCTTGGCGAAGGCCTCCTCTGACACTTCGAGAGCTAGAGATTACCTTTGCGGAAGAGTGGAAAATATTGCATCGTAATTTAGTAGATCACCTTGTAAATTTCATGCCAAGCAGATGTTTAGCCAATTTAGTACTTTAGAAAGACCACACGCCTTATTAATATTGCAGAAAAGTCCAAGAAAAACATTTTGATAAATTTTGTAACTTTCAAATATTGAAACTTTTGAGATATCAACACAGACTTAAGACAATCTTTTTACCTATTAAATTGACTAGAATAATTTTGTAGCCCAAAATTTCTAATGTAATATGTTTGTAGGGCTACATATACACTGTAATTTTTTTCCGAAAAAGATAACTTTAATATGTATGTATTTCTTCAAAAAAATGAATGATCCTTTAATTTTTTGAGATGTGTATATTAGGTCCGAAAGGGAGTGCAAGTACTGATCTGTTTATATAGACCGTTTATGTATGTATATTTAATGATGTACTGTAGTTTTTCTGCGACAGTGAAATAACGTTTAATGTCTGTTGATCAAAACATGACAATATACTGAATCTATTTTGTACATATTTCTCGAAATATTGATATTATCATATCATGGAAAGGTATCACGAACTTTTTCTTCCCGTATTAATTGGTTGTTGTATGATTATTTAAGATGTGTTATCAATATTTCCAATTCGATCCTAATATTGTTGCAATGTATCGATGTTACATTGGAATAATCCCTTAAAATAATTTATTTGAAGACGAAGACTTTGGTGAGACAGAGAACAATATTTTAGTCTTACTGACAAAAGATGTGAATGCGTTTTGTATGATCACTTTAAACTGAAAGTTAAGATGCATTTAAATTAATATTTTATTTCTAAAATTCGATTGTAAAGGAAAAATGTACTTACCTTTCTTGTATTAATCTTTCTGAATCAACCACATTGGGATTTAAATTGGGTTGCTGTTGACTTAGTACACTTGATCCCGGATGATTCGTAGCAGGATTTCGATTATTGTGAATTTGTTGCCTGTTTTGATTTCCATACTGTTGTGGAATAAAATTCTGCGGTCTTTCAGAAATCAAATGACGTATGTTTTGATCTTGTTGATTTTCTACTTGTTGAGGAACCTGCCCTCGCGATTTCTCTTCAGGATTTACATGCTGTGAAGGGATAATATGTTCCTGGTATCGAATTGTATTAGGAGATAGTACATCAAATGGCTGAGGAGCAGGTTGGCCAAAGGAATTCTGGAAATTTGGAGATCCAAAGTTTGAAAATTGTTGAAAAAATGGACTATCAAAACCAGAGAAAGTGTGAAGATTCTGTTGTGGTTTTCTCTCTCTTTCGTTTTTCTTTTTATCTTCATTATCATTGGGAGAGTTTTGCAGATTATTTGCATTGTGTGTAATTTTTTGCTCCTCAGGTTGTGGTTGTCTTATTGTCTGTTGAAGTCCATCATGCACGAAAGGAAAAGTAGGCAAGTTTTGAAGATAAAGATTTTGCAATTGACCAAGAGATTGAGGCTGTATAAATTCAGGCTGTCCTATTGTTTGTGGCTGACCTAATGTATAGTGGAATGCTTGTGGTTGTGTATTTTCTGCGTTTCTGAAAATCTGAGCTTGATTATTGTCTGGTGGTCTAAGTCCAGGTATATTTTCTGGTTGTCTGATTGTTTGACTATGTACATTTTCTGGTTGTCTAAAGGTCTGCGTCTGCACATTTCCTGGTTCTCTAACAGTTTCAATTAATATAGTCTCTGGTTGGGATATTGTATGAGGACGGACATTTCCTGATTGTCGATATGATTGTGGAACGCTTTGCTGTTGTCTATATGCTTGAGGACTAATTTCAGGTTGACTAAAATATTGAGGAGCAACACTTTCTGGTTTCCTTATATTTTGAGGTCTATTTTCAGGTCTAATTATTTGTTGAACGTTATCTTGGTGTCTAATGCTTTGTGGATTGTTATTAGGATGCCTATTTCTTTGGTATGAGTGATTTTCTTGTTGTGGAATATTTTGATGCGGATGGTTTTGTTCCTGTCTAAGGTTTTGCAGTACATTATTGTCACGTTGTCTTGTTTGTGATTCTGACTGGCCCGGTCTGACAGATTGAGGCGGAGCATTATTAGGAAGTATGTACGAGCTATGTTGTGGCACTCGTGGTTGTTGCTGTTGAATGACGAATTGATCTTGTAAATTAAATGATGGAAAATTTTCTGAATTGTGTATATCTTCCGAAGGAAAGTAATATTGTGGCACATTAGAATCGGTCAAAAAAGTCGTGGATTGAGCAGGAAAATTTGAAATTGGCAATGGTATTGTTCCTTGATCTGATACAGATGTTTGATAGTTAGATGGTCTGTTGTTTTGTGGCAATTCTGAATTGCTGTTCAAGGGTGTTGTTATTTGTTGAGATTGCTCCGTGTTCTGACGAGGCCTTTGTCGATTATTAGATGATGTACTACCACGGGTACTTTGTAAACTGACGCTGGGTGTTTCCTCTGGAGCAAAAAATAGAACATTTTGCTGTTCGGATGCTTGTTCATTTCCCGTTTCTTGTAGAATATTTTCTGGGAAAAATATTGCGTGTGAAATATTTTTTGGCTTTTTCTTTGATTTACTTTTCTTTTTCCGGCGAGTTTCAATGGTAATAGGAATAGTGGGAACATCAGCTGGCACTCTGGCTGGTGCAAATGGAACATCAAGGATATCCTGAAAAATTAACAAAAATAAGATATTTTATAATAAACATAATGACATAACATCTCCTATGCATGTTAAGCAATAAATGCTTTTTCTACCAAATGCGCTCACAAACGACATTAAGTGACATGCATAAAACTATTTGACCCACTTCTCTCCATTTCTGTCAGATTTGTATGATGGAAAAAAGATCTTTTGAGGTATTTTATTTCAACTTTCGACCGTTTATGATTCATTAATATTAGATTACATTAAAAACTGTATATTTACATTGGAATGGGATTAACAACATTTGACACTTCTCCATTATCCCGTCGACCACTTTTCATAACGAAAAACTATCGCCAAACTATAGGATTTAACACCAAAAATGCATGATCGTGGCGTCGCATTTATTTGACGTCAGAGGCATTACATGTGTTTGTTATGGTATCAAGTGGTTTTTAATTCGACATATACATATATTTTTCATTATGTTTTACTGATTTATTAATTATTTCATTAATTAAAATAACAATTGCATCCTTAAACGGCAGTGTTCTAATATTAAAAAAGAAAAGGCATTGGAAAATGTTGCGATGAACAGTTACATACAATAGATCAGTTTCAACTGACGTCACAAACATTTATTCACCAGCCGAGAGGGATAATTAAGAAAAATAATGTAAATAAATATCCAAGATTATTACTTTTCTGTTTTCATTAATATATTGTAAATTTTATTGTTTAAACTTACTGATAGTTGACACTTTGGTGAGTGGGGTTTTTCCGAATTTCTTGTATTTTATTTATTTATTTATTTATTAATTTATTGAGATGCCAGTGGCAAAATTCTTCTATTTTTTTTATTGGGCATTACAAATTGGCGATATATATATATTTTAATGAAAACTTATCGACGGGATAATGGAGAAATACCTAACATTCATTGTGACAATAAGATAATGATGCCAAATTTATACCATTGATATTCCAATATGTCCTCAACTAAATGAAATTATTGCCGTATTTACTCATATCTATGCAAAAAATTCAACTATAGAAATTATAGAAACATGTTTTCCAATTTATCGATTCAGCTGATATTCTGAAAAATAAATAAAAATCATAATTTATTGAAGTCGCTTTGATTTCTTTAAAGCAGGGTCTCCTTAAGTATTATTTAAATTTTGAGGGACAATTTTAACGCTTTTTCTAAACCCTGTATAAGTGATATGTATAATCATAATAAGATTAAGCGAGCGCTAATGGCCTAAAACATTATTTCTGCGTGGAAGCGATGTGCATGAAGACACTGTTATTTAAATAAGTAGAAGATAATAAAAAAGTTAGGGTATTTTTATGAAGTGTAATTACGAATTTATAACGGAAGAAATGCAATTTAATATGGAGGAAAAAAAATATAGTTAGTTTTAAAAATAAAGAGCTATAACAATGACTTTTAAATTTGTACTTTGGAGAAATATAAAACAACTAATGATAAGTGAAAAAAGACAGAGAGTAAAAAGACTAAGGCTTTTCCAGTTTACAATACAATGCACAACTATCTCAAATAAATTATAAAACATTGACCCGTACCTTGAATTAGAAAGCAATTTTGCACAAATTTTCTGATATATAAATTTGATTTAAAAAAAATGAAATTAGAAAGGAGGAAAAATTTTCTCCGACATATGCTCAGTAAAGTTAGCTATATGCACAATAATGAATGCTTGCCAGTGAATTTCAAAAATAGTTTCTTAAGAAAGTATTGTTTTGCTCGTAATGAAACAAAAGTTTATTTTCGGAGAAACTATTGTTATTCTTAAATACTTTCTCAAAAATAAATAAATATTATAGGGGGAGGTGGGGGTAATAAAAGACAAACGGAGTTATAGGAGAAAAGAAATCATAATACTTTTTGTAATGAAAAAAGGATCTTGCAAAAAATACATGACATTCCTAAACTTTCATGAAGCTTTGACAAACTTTTATTAAAATTTTAAAGTTAATTTTTGGTGTTTAATTTTTTTTTCAATTTTACCAAAATCACTTTATTTTTATTACATTGTGTGGGGTGATAAGAGAACAAATATTATACAACTAATACAAATTAATGTACAGCTCTAGATATATGTTTGATACAAAATTTGAATACAAATACATTAAGAATAGACTGAAATAAGGGAATAACTCTGAAACGTTACACAAACAGATATCGAGAGACAATAAATATTCTTGTATTTTTTTACCCTGGCAAAATAACAAACTGGGTAAAATACGTACATTTTAATATGAGGACGTGAGTTTTAAAGCTCGCCTTGTTCAGGAAAGGAAATTTTGGTAGACCAAGTTTTGTTCCCAAATGCCTAGTATATAAGGCGAGTTTTGAAAGTAAAACAAGATTTTTCAGTGCCAGAAATACATGATGAAACTAGTTTTGTTGCAGATTGTAGTGTTTTCGATGTAGGTTTACTAACAGAATAGATGAATAGAGAAAACACGTTTTTTTTTTAATGAATAAGGCGATATTTGAAACTCACATGCTTATATATATATAAACATCTTTTTTGCCCATCTCTACCTTCCCGTTATTATTATCAAAAGTTTATACACTGAAAATTTTAACTTACCAGTCGTTGATCTGACGACTTTCTTTCAGTTCTTGGAATTTCAGATCTCGCGACATCAGGAACTTTAGCATATATAACAGCATATGGCCGACTTACATTTAATGGTTCAACAACCGTTCGCTTTTTCCGACGGGGATGTGTCGCTGGGGTCTTTTTTTCTAGCTTTGGTAAGAAAAAAAACTTTTTTGATTTTTTATAATAATGATTATTCTCATCAGTCAGTTTTCCATTTCTTTTTTGGTAGACTTCCACTAAGAAAGTTTCTCCTTTTTTTGAATTATCTTTCGTTTGCAAGGAATCCTCAGAATCATCTCTCCTTATGTTAGATGCTTGGAGTCTCGAACCTCTTCGGAAAGAAGCTGGGCTTAATTTTAAGGCTTTAGAATCAAAAGAAATTTTCCCATCATCTTCTGTTCGTATTTCTCTAAGCACACTGTTAATAACTTCAAAAATGCTATCCGTTTCTTTAGTATTAAATAATGAACTCGGGTTGCTTCTTTTATCAAAATCTAAACTCAGAGGAGTAGTAGAATGGTTATTTTCTGGTGATAATGGAACAGGAAGGACATTAGAAAGTTTAAAGTCTGTTGTATTATTAATTGTTGATGCTGTTGTTTCTTTGGAATGTTTGATTTGCAAATCTTCTGGCAGTGCTAGATATATTTCAGAACTTTCACAGGCATTAGAAACAACATCTTTGAAAACACATATTTTGTGTTTCTCTGTATCTAAAATACAAGGAATAGTTATTTTTGAGCCATCCTCTTGGCAAAAATAGAAAACTTTACAGTCATATTGGGGATCAGCATAGTATCCAGAAGGTTTATTTTGACACTGAAATTTTGACTGTGATATGATGTCATGCTGGGATAGGAACGTTCTCTGATTTGATTTCTCCTAAAAGAAAAGAACAAAAATATATTAAAATGCAAAATTTGTTTATGCACACATATGTCGCAGGCTAATTGAGAATTTCGGCTGTTTGCAAAGTCTAGGTTATTTGTAAAAAACTAGGCTAATTGGATAATCAGCTGCCATTTTCCAATCAGCCTGATATTTTTCAGGCTTATTGCTAAGAGCCTGTGCAGCTTTAAGATAATTGAAAAATAAGCAATTGTTTTCTAATCAGCCTGATAATTTTCAAGCTTATTGAAATCAGCTTACGCAGCTTCAGGCTAATTGGAAAATGACCAATAGTTTGCCAATCAGCCTGATTTTTGTCAGGCTCATTACAATGAGTCTATGCAGTTTTAGGCTAATTAGAAAATTATAGTTAATACTTTAATTTTTTAATTTAAGAAAATTATTTTGTGAGAAGTATTAATAAAATCTGCTGATGAAGCAGATGTTTAGTGTTTTCTCAGAATAACGTGGAGAAGATGGATTGAGGAATGAAAATAATTCTAAAAAATATATAAGAAAACTGTTTTATTGACAGATTTGATATATGCACCTGGTTGAAAATTAAATGCAATAAACAATTTTTTTAAAAATATTTTAAACAAAAGCATTTTTTTCACAGCATTAGGTAGAGATGATGTCCTGCTGAATGAAAAAAAAAATACATAAAATATATCCTTTCAGCTTATTTTTTACGCAACTGATTAAAAATTAAAATTAATAAATACTTTTAAAAATTTTCAGTATATATTTTGCACCCCCCCCCCTCCTTCCCAATCATATATAAATAAAACCGCAGATGAGACAGGTTTTTAATGTTTTCAGTGTAGAAATATCTTGTAATGTTTCTTCTTTTACATTCCATAATTGGAATGACTGACCGTTTCCCAATATTAGAGTTCCTTTCCATCCTGTGGAGTGGTATGCAAATTATTACTATAATTTTTAAATGAAAATATTATTATTAATATAAGAAAATACATAATGTAGTAGGCTAATTTAAGAGTCTGGCTTAAAATAAAGAGTCCTTTTGAGCTATTTCAATGACCCCGACTAACTGGAATATCATGTAGATAGAGTTGCAAAGGCTAGAAAAAACCCGGTTTAAACCTGGGAATAAACCGGGTTTTTTGGGAATAAACCGGGTTTTTTGGTAATAAACCAGGTCTTTTGGGAATAAACCTGGTCTTTTGGGAATAAACCTGGGAATAAACCGAGTCTATTGGAAATAAACCCGGGAATAAACCTGTTCTTTGCAACTCTACATGTAGAATTTTCCAATCAGTGTAATATTTTAAAAAATTACTGCAAAGAACTTATTCAACTTCAGGCTAAATTAAAAATTTGCAATTACTTTATTAAATTTTAGTTGAATCAGAATCATTTTAAATGCAAACTACAATAAAATAAAATTTTTAATGAGATAAGTTTTTATTTAAGCTATCATACTTTTCTTGTATTAATTTAATAATATTATTTTTATTTCCTTTTAGAAGATATATTTTGCATATTACTCCATAGTCCGAAAAGGAACTCCAATCATGGAAAAGGAACAGACATTCAAATTATGCAAAGTGAAATAAGAAAAATAATAGAGATTGAAAATATTAAAAATATACCTCATTCTAGCGTTTCATTGATACGTCTGCGAGTAGGGAGGGACAAAACAGACACTTAAAAAGAAATCAAATATTCACTAATCTCCAACATTCAGGCACACTCTGCGATAATTTTTGACTACTGCACGATTATTTAAGTCTACTATAGACTAAAAACAAGTAGTATAAAATTTTTTTTTAAGTCAATTCCTACTTTTTAATCATAAATATATAAAATAAACCCGTGCAGCATTAATGTCCCACGTTATCTTTATTGAACATTATTTTATAATCATCGTTGCGGTATTTTATTTTTTGTTGGCATCACTAATTTGAGATAAATCTTTCATTTCATTTATGAAAACAATGGGAGAAATTTTTTTCTCCCATATAAAAATTAAAATTAATTAATTAAATCTAATGAATGAATTAATATTTAAAAAAACTGTATTAACATCAATTGTCATCCAGTACAAGTTTAAAAAAATTTATTTGAACTTGAATGGATGAATAGAAAATATTTTATTAACGATTGAAAATTCCAACAAGATATATATATATAGAGTGTGAGCTAATAGTAGGAATTTAATAAATATTAATTAGTCACTAATCTCAGGCACCCAGCAGCATAAATCATATCTGCCAATATGGTAGATTTTTATATATTTGCTATTATTATTATTTTTTGTTCAACAAACAATCTTGTTTACCTAACTCTAGAAAACCTTAAAATATGCCTGATCTGCTGATTTTATTAGTACTTCTGCACGATGTATTTGTATAAAATATATTCATAAAATAAAAATAAAGCATTCAGTAATGTTAGACATTCAGGAGCATAAATCAAACCTATCATTAAGACGATTTTTTAGTACATTTTTTATGAACATGTAAAGTTTCTACTGCTCTTTTTAATCTAAAATCATGGATAATCATTCACTACTTTGGACTTATTGAAATAAGGCTGGATGAAACCATTCTATTTGGTAAAACAATTGTGTCGTTTTCTAATTAGTCTAAACTGCACAGTCTCATTGCAATAAAAATAATCTGGCTTATGGGCAAACTATTGGTCATTTTCCAATTAAACTGAAGCTGCATAGGCTGAAAAATATCAAGCTGATTGGAAAACGGCAGATGATTCTCCAATCAGCCTGCCTCTTTGTACAAATATAACAAAGAGCCAGATTTCTCAGACCGTTGCACAAACATAGCATTTATGCATAGAGCCGGATTTCTCAATTAGCATACAGCATATCCATAGAAGTCACTCTTTGTTTAAGTAAATATTTATCTCTAATTTGAAGAAACATTTAACACTTGAGGTTTCAGATTCAAACAACATGGTTATCATTATATGTGGATGTAGCTTCTATATTAAGTTAAAAAATATTCTTACTTAATGCGCTATTATGACTTTCTAGACATTTCTACTTGCTAGATTGATTCTATCCTCTCAAAATAACAACAGAAACATATTTAAGTTTAAAAATTATCTTGAAAAGTAGTAATAAATGTCAGATCCAAATTATTAGCTGATCTTTTTTACTACAGAAAATAATGACTATCAGTAAGTAATAATACAATTGATCATAGTTTATTTTTAAATACTACCTTTTAACTGTAAAACTATGTTTGGGAAAATAGGGCAAAACCGTATGTTCAAGTGAAACCGAATATCTCAGTACTCAATTTGAGCAGCTTTCTAGTGGGTAACGGTTGAAATATTCGGCCTTGTGCCAGTAGGTTAAGCGATCATTACCATATCTCTATATTGGTATTTATGCAGTTTCTGTGTTAAAAAGTTAATTTTATCATTTTTGGAGAGGCTTAATATTTTCTAGCTTTCAAAATTCTTAAATATGAGTTAATTACTGAAAATTTTATATTAGTATGCGTAGAATATTTAATAAAAATATTTAATAAAAATTTATTTATTACAATGATTTTTACCAATTTACTTTTACGACTTGCTTTCTAATCCATATTCTCTTTAAACCGGGTATTCTGCGTGGGGTATAAAAAAATAAAGATACTGGAAAACAATAATTGAAGAGCCCGTAAACCATGTTTGAAGAAAAGGTAGTCAAAACGAAATGAGCGACAGTTATTACGGGTTTTATAAAGCTTATAATGAAGTGAGCTTTTAGTCTGAAGTTTCACAAAGTGGAATGAAGATAATCATTTTGCCTTTAAATATTAAATCATTAAGATTTTAATTGAAATATTATTAGTTTAGTTTCTTAGTTAAAGTTGTATAAAATATTGTTCCTTGTTAAAATAAAATACTAAACTTTTTCATTTTCTGTAAGATTAACATATCCATGGCGTTTTATCCCACCAGTGGGTTAAGACTGGATGATTTGACCTTTTATAAATGAGCATTTATTAATAAAATTATGATGAACTGTATAATAATTTAAATTTCGCAATCCTTTTTAAAGTTGTATTACTTTGACGACGTAAGTGATCGGAAATTTAAAGTAGAAACAACTAATATAATTACTAGTTCCTGAATTCTGGACAATAACTTGCATGGAATTTTTTTTCTGTTTATAATTTATAGGACCCAGAGACCGTATAAAAATTTAAATATCATAATTTTTAAAAAGATTATTATTTTGACGTAAATGGCTTTTAATATGATAAAGAACAACATTTGAAATTTTTTTTTTGTTATTGAAACTAGGAATTAACTATTGAACAACGATAAAAGGGATAAGACTCTGTATACACAACCTAATGACCAAACTGAGAGAAAGGTAGAATTTCCCCATATCAAATTTCAAATTTAAAAATAAAAATCACTAATATTATTATTATTTCCTGAATTATAGCCAATAAAACAAAAAACACCGGAATTAAACAGTAGACAACTAAAATAGGAGCGAGAATTTTTAGTTATAAAATTATGTAATGAGATTCAATGAGAGCGATTCAGTGAAAGTGAATTCATTGAACCTGAACAAATATTTATGTAACAGGCGATTCATTTCTTCTTTTGAGTGTTGTATTAGATTCGGTTGGTCGATTTATCACTAGAAATACCTCCGCAACAGAATGGTTTTTTCCTTTTACACGAGCTATTGTTTGTATTAATGATGAAATTTCTTGTATTCTGGGATTAATTTTAAACTATTTTGGAGGAAGAAGAAGTATTATGTCTTTCAAGCTCTTTGTTTTGTGGTTCGGTGACTTAGTTATATAAATAAATGTCCAGGAAGCAATGAAAGTTCATGAATCGTATTAACGAAATCACTTTTTATTATGGGTGGTTCACTGCAAATTAATTTTAGGCTTGGTGCTATTTTTGTAGATTTTTGCCTTTTCGGAAATCGTGGTTTTTAAATTAAAAAGAAAAGAAAAGAGAGTGTTAAGGCGTAATTACATCCAATCGGCATATTTTTTTTTTCAAATTTAAATTGCTGGAAGTATGTTTTTTGCCTAGTAAATTCGTTAGAAACTTTGTGTTATGTCTTTCAAGTTCTTTGTTTTTTCGTTCGGTTGATTTAGTTATATAAATAAATGTTCAGGAAGCATTGAAACTTAATGTGAATCGTATTAACGAAATCACTTTTTATTGGTGGCGGTTCACTGCAAATTAATGCTTGATGCTGTTTTTGTAGATTTTTTCTTTTTAGGAAATTGTGGTTTTTTAAATTAAAAAAAAAAAAGTGTTAAGACATAATTACATGAAATTGGCATATTTTTTCAAACATTTAAATTGCTGGAAGTATTTTTTTTTAGCCTGGCCAATTTTTTAGGAACTTTGTCCGTGTTTGAACTTCCGTATTTCTTGTCCGAACTTTCTTTAATCTTAGTTTTTAAAAATAGAAATATGTGACATTAAATTAAAAGTAATGTTGTAAGCTGTAATTATACTAAAGTAGATACTTTTACATACATTTAAATAGCTGTTTTGTTAGGAGTTTTATTTGCCTATGCTAAATTTCCATCTTTGCTATCTGAACATATTTTAATGTCAACTAAAAATAAATAAATAAATAAATAAAATTAAATAAAATGAAAGTCAGATTGCCAGACGTAATTATATTAAAAGCGCATACTTTTCAAACGTTTAAAAGGCTGTGAAGTTTTTTTTTTCCAGTCTAGTCAGTTTACTAGTATTGTCAATTTGTTAATATATGTTGAAATAATGTAAAACATATATAACAATTACGATGGTGTTACGAACGCTGTATATCGAAAAAATAATAATAATAAAATATGCTAAATAAATTTATTTCTGGGTTTTTAAAGCACATTTACAAAATTTACAAAAAAAAAAAAAAAAAAAAAAAAAAAAAGGAAAAAGAAAAGAGGCAGTAAATGTAGATCCGTAACTATATTAAAACAACCAAAATATCTTTCGAAAAAAAAAAAAAAAAAAAAAAATATATATATATATTGGACTCTATTGGAGAAGGGGGGGGGGTGCAAAAATCATTGCTTATCTACCCACCTCCTTAAACGATGAAATGATTTAAAAAATTAATGTTTATTTGTATCTTTTTCTTTTGATTTAACACGTGAACTCTACGTTTTAGTTCAGTACCCGTCGCGCACTTCCCACTAGTGGGATTTGGGATTCCGTAATTTCAACTGCGTATAACTTTGTTGGCAATATAGTGATAATGAAATATAATACATGATCCCTATACAAAATTTAATGAGGAATCGAACTGTAATATTTATATTTAACAAAAAATTTTACTTTATTAATGAAAAATGCAAATTAATAAAAGCATGTTTTCAAAAAACGCCGAAATTCGAAATTTTGGTCGGAGCGAATTCGCACTGGTGTGGAGTTCACAGGTTTTAAATTAGAGATTGATATTTCGACAAACTCTTGTTAAAATTTTAATACAACTGTTTACTTTGTATCGTAGTACATGTAGTATTCTTCGTTATTAATACAAATAACCTGTCTTAATTATAATTACAATATTCAGGCTAATGTATATTTCTCGAAAAATTCCCGTGTTCAAAACACACGTGTTTAGGAAACTAGTTATCATTACTTTATAAACTCTTAAAGGATGATTCGAAATAAACAAACACATTTGCTTTTCAAACAAAAATAAAAGTTGTGTGGATGCATATATCTTCTTCAGGGAGTATATTACGTTACTAGCCGTAAGGTCTTCCATAAAATATGAAATTGGGCCGCGCATGGAAAGCTTCCAATGAAAAATAGAAAAGCGATAAAACGTTTCATTGCAAAAAATGTAGAGTAAAAACGCACAATTTAGGTCATGATAAGAAGCTCTGAATTGTTTATGGTGGTAACCTTCACCTTGAAGCGGCTTCGTGACAACAAAGGGCGGCCAATTAAAAAAATAAATAAATCTAGTTTTATGAAAGTTATAGAGGCGGAATGTTTTGATGCTGCAGATGTGCTTGAAAATTTCTCGGAGGGAATAGAAAATGTGGTCGGACGTTGTACCATCTTACCTGTTATCGTTCTTAATATGTGATCTAGTTTTGGTATTTCAAAACTAGAGCAGTTAGTACATACGGCAAGCACATAAAAAATCATCAATGTCTCACATTGCACATGGTGTGGTACACGGTGAGACGAATGTTAATATTACTTTAAAGTGATTTTTTACTTTCTTCTATCTTTACAAGAAGAAAGTATTGGATTCGTGGAAAATTTCGACTTCCGGTTTTCGACGGATTTATGTGTTTTAGAAGGTCCTAAACATGATTTGGCTGTTTTTAGAAAATGTTTGTCCGTGAGTCTGTTGATGTGTCAGTGTGTTTGTGAATCTGCCTGTCTGTAAGTGACGCATATTTTGTGAGCGCTCTATCACAAGAACTAATTCATGGATTTCAATCAAACTTCAGATTAAATTAGACCCTCTCATAAATTGGTGCTGATGAGGTTTTGGTGTAAATCGCCTAACAGGTGGCGCTGCTATGCTGCATTTTTCACGATTACCGCGATAGCTATATCCTAAGAACTAAAGCACGGAATTTCATCATACTTCATATTCTGTTAGACCTTGACATAATAGACGCTGGTTAGGTGGTTTTGGTGTAAATCTCCCAAGAAGTGGCGCTGCTATGCTGCATTTTTTACTATTTTCGCGATGGCTATATCTGAAAAACTCATACACGGAATTTCAGCAAACTTCATATTCTATTAGACCTTGAAATAAATAGATCCTTATTAGATTTGAGTTTATACCGCCCAACAGCTGCCATGCTCTGTTTTTCATGATTTCCGCAATAGCTACTATATCTCAAGAACAAATAGATTGTCATTTAATTTTGGTTACAGACGATTTGATTTATATAGAAGAAAGTTTTATGATGGCCACAACATACTAGTTTTTACTGTTTCTATTCATGTGTTTTAGTAAGTTCCGTATTTAACCCCTTCGGCCCTGACGTCCTACTAATAGGACTTATCTTTTATTGAGTATTATTTTGTCTTAAACATTATTTTTATTAATTCCAGCACCTAATAGTGATAGTACGAATATCTACATTTCCTATTATGACTTCACTTATGTTTAGCATTTAGTAATAATAATAATAATAATAATTTTCATAATTATTAGCGAGCCGTTGGCATTTCTTTTAATTAAAACATACGTTTCACTCTTTAAATTAAAATTTAGGAATCCTTTTCCGAATTTGAAATTTGTGGTAAAAGATAAAAAATGTTACAAAATTTTTATGCTTGTTTAATTTAGTTCTAATACGACATTTTCCAAACGTCTTCAAAAATTCTTCCTTAGACTAATGTTATATGAAAAACACGTAAAATAACTACATTTGTGGGGTTTTGGTAAAGAATGCATTCGTTAACTTTCATTAAACCCTAACTTCTGTTATTCCGATAGCTACTTTTAATTTTGTTAGCATAACAGTAATTTTTTCCCAAAATTGAAAAAAAAAAATCAGGGCCGAAGGGGTTATGATATTTATGCATGCAATGGCTAACATTTATTCGGTCAATTTCTAGCTCTTAAAAGCTCTTTCTTCATTTAAAAAAAAAATCTGTCTCACTGTGTGCAACTGTCTTCTACCAAGTTGCAGTACATTTTCTCCATGAATGTGTATCATGCTGAAGATCCGACATTTGCATGATTATCCTTATTTACCAACATGATTAATTAAGTTGTTTTCTTAAAGCCATGAACTGTACGAGAGACATCATTATAAAGGAAATAAAATTTGGCGTCCTGGACATGTTAAAAATTATGGTAAGACTAGCCGGTCTTCGTCCGTCTAGCCTGCCGCTTCCGAGTGGGGCCCAGATACATTCTTCAGCGTACTGCCGTGACTTCACTTGGGGCCCAGAAAATGCATTTTACATGCAAAAAGAAAAATGTAAATAAAATACTTTATTTTAAACTATACGAAAATAACTAATAAAAATATCAAAAAAGCACGTAAATAAATAGTTCGCGACATTAATAATATACAGGGTGATTAGAAAATGAGTATACATTTGAAAAATTAATAATTCACGTAATAATGTAGGTACAGAGGTAAAAATTGACACACATGCTTGGAATGACATGGGGTTTTATTGTAACCACACAAAAAAAGGTTTTAAAAAAAAGGCCGACAGATGACACTGAACAGCAAAACGTCAGTGCCTCTGCCTGAGAATCGTGTATAAAAGGAGCTGTAATGAGAGAGAGAATCAGATGCACTAGCAATCGCAGCATGTTGACGTTACCAGAAAAGGCAATGTTAGTGAAGCTCTACTATCAAAATGGGGTATCTGCCGCGATCGACCGACATCAATAGGCATGCTAAAAGACAACATCCAACGCCAATTTCTCACTATAACTACAGATATGCTGCACAGTGCTGTGCACAACATTGTCCCTCGGCTACAGCTGTTGTTGCGGGATGACGGTGGACATGTTGAGCATTCGTTCTGAAGAACATCGTCTTTGCTTTGTCATAATTTGTTATGCTAATTATTGCTTTTCTTATCACACGAAGCACCATCTGTCGGCCATTTTATGAACTTTTTTGTGGATACAATAAAACCCCATGTCATTACAAGCATGTGTGTCAATTTTTACCTCTCTACCTACATTATTCCGTGAATTATTAATTTTTCAAATGTATACTCATTTTCTGATCACCCTGTATGTATATTTTTTTTTCATGAGCCCCCTGATAAAGTACTGCTGGCTCCTGCCCGTGATTATCTAGGGTGGGCGAAGAGCTTTCAGATAAAAAAAATAAAATCGAGATTGCCTAAGATTCATGGCGATCATTGTAAATGGGCAATGTGGTTTCACGCACATAAATTGTTAATGTGGGGATCAAAATAACGGGGCCCTGTTATTTTTCAGCCATATATCGTTAATGCAGCGATCCCTGTAATGTGGTTCAGTTATTTTGCGTGCATAAATAGTTAAAATGAAATCATTTTAACACTGACATTGGATTGAAGGCCTATAAACTGAATATACGGCAATCACTATAAGGAAGCCTTATGCATACCCAACCCATAAATATGGCGATCAGTATTTAAATCGCAAATCTTTACTTCCAAAAAATGTAACGTAGGGGCCCCTGTTATGGGCATGTTGCTGATACGGCCATCCCCCTATTATAGGTTAGCTAACCAAACAATTCGCTAAATGGCATGAGCATACCGTGAAGAAACCTCCTAGTGTATCATGTGATCACTTGCCATTCAGCTAGGTTGCAGATTTTGACGCCAATTTCCTACTTTATGTTTTTGGTGTAATCGCTTCTTGTTTTAATCTGATAAGTACCCTTTTTTTATGCACGTTTTAAATATATATATATATTTTTTAATATCATCATGCTCTGTTCAGTTTTTAATGCTCTATCAATTGGCGTTGTCATTGATGGTGTATATTTTACGAATTGTTCAAAATCAAACGATTTTCGTGAAAGCTGACCTGCTCCTGATATGGCGATTCAGGTGGCCAAATCAAGTGCACCATGGCTGTCTGGGATAAAGACATTTTTATTTGTTCCATTTGCGATAGGTAATTTGTTTTAACAATTTTTTTAAATTCTAAAAGAATTTCACATTTTTTCTAATCAAAAACTGAAATTGTAATGTCAATTTTGTAAACAACTTCATTTTTGGTGAAAAATCCGGTTTCAAATCCACTGTTGAATAACAAAAAGTATTACTGAGTATTATGTTTATTTATTTTACACCAAAATTATGTAATTTAACAGAACAGCATTTTTAAATTGAAGAAAATCACGATTTGTGAAACATGGAACAATGGTGGCTATATCATGTGCACATATGTTTCTGACATGGCCACTTGGTAGACTTTTGGAATTCAGTTTTTTGGACTAGTAAAACTACTTTTCATGGGCAGTGCAATATTTTTTTTTGTGAAAGTCCATTAACCCTATGACTGTTCAATTTTTTTTTCAAAATCCTTTCGATCAATATGTAATCGACCCTTTATCTCCTATACTATTACATATTTCAAATCATCCTGTATATGAAAAATGTAATAAATTTATCATTTTAATTTTCAACCTTTGATTGTGGAATTTTTATTACAAAATTGCTTCAAAAATTGTAAATTACGTAATTTTTTCTACAAATGTCTTGCCCGTGGAGATCGCGGGATAAGCAGTCAGAGGGTTAACCTAAGAACGTTGAAAAAAATAAAGCGATTTTAATTTTTTCAAAATGATGGCAGGGAAAATTCTTAAACCATATGCATGGCCATATCAGGGGCACCCACCTTATTCTGAAAAGAGGAGGAAATGTATTATATTTTGTATAAAAATTTAAATTCAATCGCTAAAAGAGGAAAAACGCAAAAACAATTTATAAAATATGAAAAAAAAAAAAAAACTTTTTCTTGGAAAAATGTCACGCAAAATACATAATAAAAAATCCGCAATAGTTATCTTATTCGTCTAATCTTCCATAATCAGGGCCATAGCCGATGTTGCCCATAAACTCGCTAGCTCTAAAATCGGTGAAATACATGTTTAACTATTTTTTTAGTAGATTTGTAATGCTGAATTTCACGCTTCTGTGGACGAAAACTGCTGCTAAGATATGGCAAAATTACCTAAAACTTTCGACCCTCCATGTAACTCCCTTGGTGTATTAATATCTAAAATCGCTGAAATACCTATTGAACTATTTGTTTAGTACATTTGTTAGCCTGAATTTCATGCTCCTACATATAACTTCTACTACGATATGGCAAAATGACATAAAACATTCGACCCCCATTTAACCCCCTTAATGGGTGCATTTCTAAAATCGCTAAAATATGTGTTTCATTATTTTTGTAGTAGATTTGTTATTCTGAATTCGATGCTCCTACCTAAAACTGTTTCTGAGATATGGCGAAAAGGTGAAATAACCGAAAACTTTCGACCCCCCCCCCCATTTAACCCCCTTAGTGGTTGAACTTCTAAAAACACCTGAAATACATATTTAACTATTCTTTAGTAGATTTGTTATTCCGAATTTCATGCTCCTACTTACAATTGCTGATGAGATATGACGAAATGACCTAAAACTTTCGACCCCCCCCATTTAACCCCTTATTTTGTGAATTTACAAAAATCCTTTCTTAGTGGGTGCCTACATTGTGTAAGTAACATGTCTGCCAAATTTCATTGCCCTAGGACTAGAGTTGCAAAGGCTAGAAAAAACCCGGTTTAAACCTGGGAATAAACCGGGTTTTTTGGGAATAAACCGGGTTTTTTGGTAATAAACCAGGTCTTTTGGGAATAAACCTGGTCTTTTGGGAATAAACCTGGGAATAAACCGAGTCTATTGGAAATAAACCCGGGAATAAACCTGTTCTTTGCAACTCTACCTAGGACCAATGGTTGAAGCTCGGCGTTGATTATGAGTCAGTCGGGCATACTCTTTTATAAGTGTAGATGCAGGTTAGTGCACATACCATAGACATTTAAGCTGTAACATACAAGCGAATGATGAAGAGGGTTAAACATATCTATATTATAGAAGATTGCGTTGAGAAATAATGGGCAGATTGCTAAATTTGCATTTGACCAATAGGTTTCTTATTATTGTTACAATTACGTAAGATTTTCGTTGTATTTTGTGCCCTCCAGAGCTGTAGTTGTAAACAACAACAACAATACAAAAGAGTATATGCGCTATTGTCAGTGAGTATATAACTAGAGAGTAATATTCTATAGCTTTAGCTGAGAAACATAGAGCATACGGAATTTCTGAATAAAAAATCCAGAAAGTATTAGGTGTATGGGGAACTAATAAACATTTGTAATCATTATAATTTTTTTCTTTTATAGAAATGGAAGGAACTTTATTTTTTTTAATTCTTTTATAAAATGTTAAACATATTTGAAAAATATAACTTTTTCCTTAAAAATCACTATTTATGTGTAACAAACTTTAATGCTTTACACCAAATCTAACGATTTAGCTTTACTACTCCTTAACTTCGACTTAATTCTTATCAAAATACTTGATTTTGGAGAAAACTACAAAGGGCTAAATTTCAGAATTTAAGCTTAATGGAATGATAGTGGGTCTTTTTATATTTTTAATATTTCTTTATTATTATAGTGCAGCGGTTCCCAAACTTTATTATTATTATTATTATTATTTACTGTGCAAATAAATAAATTCACAACACATTTCCCCCTATTTCTTAGAATGGCATAACTTAATTATTCTTATCATTATACTTAGCTTTCAAAAATTCTCGTTGAATTTAAAGCCTTAAGAGTTGAATTACCGCTGTAGTAAATTCATTTCTATTTTAAGCGTTCCACAATAAAAATAGAAAACAGAAAAGATATGATATTCATTGCAAATTATGTAAAAATATTCATATATTGAGTATGAGTTTGCAAGCATATGAAAATTAGCGAAATAATAATGCTATCTTTGAATATATCTGAAAGCATATTTTAATCTGTTGCATTTCTTTTGTGAGGTTACTTACCTTTTAATACTTTGAATAAAAATATTTCTGCTACGCAATTAAACAAATTTTTTGTTTGTTTTAAAAGCTTTTTTTTAGTTGTAGGAAGATGAAAACAGTACATTATTAGTAAATTAGCTGTCCAATTTCAGAATGTTTTTCTCTTCTTTTCGTTTTTAGATTGTGCTTGAATCGCGATGATACGATATACATTTATAAATATGAATAAATAAATAAATTCGAATTCTGTGAAAGAAAACTATTTAAAAGATCTTATCAATAATGGATATTACTTTTAGTTTTGATATTTGTTTGTTTTTTGACAGAGTGAGGTCAAATTATGCAGCGTATGATTTTCTGAAGGATTGCCTTTCAAGGAAATGCTTCTATTTTAAATATCTGAATTTTAATTACATACGAAAATAACATGAAAACTTTACACGATCACACTGTGCCTAAACCATGCAAACAATCTGAACCGTCTTGTATAGAATATATTTATACAGGAACTCCCTCAAATCAGCATAGCTTGAAACCATAGGTTGTGTGAATTTTAGAATTTTGCGGATTTCTGGTCACTGTTTTGTTTACATTTTTTAACAGTAATTTGAATGTAATATTGCAATGTAAATTATAATGAATGCTTACAATAACGTAAATTATTAAAATAATTAAGTAAAGTAATGAATGTAATAAAAATTAAGAAAATTTAAAACATGATTAAAATTTTAAAGGTAAAGGTCAAGTAAACAATAATGCATAATTAAATAGGCATAATAATGATGATATATACATATATATATTAATGATTCGATGAAACTTTCCTCATAAAGGTACACTAATAATTTACGTAAAAACATAAAATAAAAAAGTTTTATTTCATGGTTAGCCAAACTTAATATTAAAAAAAATGCTTGATTAAGACAGAAATATATTTGGTAAAAAGATCGCGATCACCACTGCGATTAGCAATGTCTTGATTTTTTTCAGAAATAAAGTTACACTTCCTTGATGAGGAAACATGTGTTCAGCCATATTAACAAGAATTAAATATTAAAATGTTCGTGGAATGATATAATAATTAAAAAAATGTTGAACTTTCCCCCTATACTTTAACTGTAAGTTACATTGTTTACATCTGCAATTATGTGCGGATTTTAGGAATTTGCGGATTTAAGGATGGCGGATTTGAGTGAGTTTACTATATATATATATTATTGGAATACGTAATGGAAATGTAATAAAAATTAGATTTTAGTTCTGATATTTGCTTGCCATTTGACGGAGGTAGGTGTGGTTATGTATCTGTCGTTGTTGGCAATAGTAACACTGGAGGAATGAATGCCTTTCAAGGAAACGTTTCTTCTACCATAAGTATTTACATTCTTGTTACATTTGAGGAAAACTTTGAAAGTTTTGTACAATCGCAACGTTTCCAAGCCCTTCAGACGTTTAGACTGTCGGAAAAAAAGTTGGCATGGTAAACCTGGAATTGATAGCGTCCGATATTTCCGTAAATGCATATATTTGAAAATACTCAAATGCAGGAGGATTGTAAATAACAAAGTACAAAACATTATATGCATAAATATTTATTGTCTCTTTGGCGTAACTATATTTATTTATTTTTATGAATAAAGTAATTTAAAGAAAATAAAAGCTGTAAAAAGTTTTATTAACTAAGCCACATTTAGAATTTCGAAAAAAAAAAAATCGTTTTAATTTAATTGTTCGCAACAATATAGGATAAGAAAAAGTAGTGATTAAAAAAAAGTATTTTTTAAAATTAAAATAAGATATTTAAATCGATTTCTGTGATTTTTTTTCTTGGGTAAAATATTAAATGACTACCAAAAGTTAAAGTTTCCAAAATAATTTTCTTAATTCAATTTATCTATCATTGAAATAAAAATCTTGCAAAATTTACATGTACTTTTCTTCTATCGTGTATTATTTGTAATATAGATTTCATGATGGCGACAAATTCTAGAAACGGTTAAAATTTTGATTAATGGAAGAAGTTAAGCTTGACAGTAAATGGATCATTTTAAAATAAAATATGACAATATTCTGATAAAAATTATTTACTGCAAAAAAAAAAAAAAAAAAAAAAAAAAAAAAATAATTCCAAAAGTAATTTTTTTGGTTTAAACGCACACACACACACCACACGAAAGTACTCTTTATAACATTTCTAATTCAGACAATTTTAAATAGACAAACCCAACTTGAGTGAAAAATTGATCGGGGCCAGGACTCGAACCTCGGACCGTCAGCGTAAAGTGCTGATGTTCTGCCACTGAGCCATCCTGGTCGATGTCCTAGCCCGGCAATTTCTCACATTTACACATGTTGGAAAGAGTCAGCAGCTAGTATTTAGCAGCTTCGGATGACACCACAACGATGAATTAATAATTATTCATCGGTCCATCATTACATATTAAAGCACATATACACAATACGTCTGATCACTTTATTTATAACATTTCTAATTCAGACAATTTTAAATATACAAACCCAACATGAGTGAAAAATTGACCGAGGCCAGGATCCGAACATCCGACCGTCAGCTTAACGTGCTGATGTTCTGCCACTGAGCAACCCTTGGTCGATATCCTAGCCCGGCAATTTATGACATTTACATGTGTGATGAAATAATAATTGACAATGATGAAATAATAATTATTCATAGATCCATAATTACATATGTGCTTTAATATGTAATTATAGACCGATGAATAATTATTAATTCATCGCTGCTATGTCATCTGAAGCTGCTAAATGCTAGCCGCTGACTCTTTCCAACATGTGTAAATGAGACAAATTGCCGAACTAGGATATCGACCAAGGGTTGTTCAGTGGCAGAACATCAGCACGTTACGCTGACGGTTCGGGTCCTGGCCCCGGTCAATTTTTCACTCATGTTGGGTTTGTATATTTAAAATTGTCTGAATTAGAAATGTTTATAAATAAAATGATTAGACGTATTGTGTATATGTGCTTTAAAAGTACTTTTAGTTTTTATCATTCCTTTTTTAGTATAATTCAAATAACACAAATAAAATTTACTTTTCCTCTCAGTTTAGATCTAGGAGCAATATAAAGCATTCTATACATTTAATGAAATTTTCAGCCAGTATCTATTTTTTTGCTTCCTTTTCTAGAAATTTTTCTAAGTTTATTTGCATATCTCAGATTTCATTTAATACTTTTTTTTCCAATAGAAGTACCAGTGTATTTTGTAAAATGTTTTAGTGATCATGTCTTGCCAAGTATTTTATCAAGATGTTTTAATAAATGGATAATTTATGTACATATAAAAAATAAATTACATAAGAAATCTTATCTATTTGTTAGCAAAAAATTAACAATTTTTTGTTCAAGAGAAATATATGGAAAATTCTTTCTAAAACGGATTAGCTATAAATATGGATAGACTTCCAGCATTGCTTAACTTTATTCAGCATTTCTGTGCTCTTATAGCCAGCAACACAGTCATGGAATTAAAATATTTAAAAGTAAGTAAAAATTTTAATTTATTAAACAAATTATAACCGCCATAACAAACAGCATTTAAGCAATATATATATATATATATATATAAGGGGATAATAGTCTTGTGGCCAAATATTTTGGGTGATCCTTTTCTCGAAATGCCACAGGCCCAGGCAACATATTGACATCCAAGAGACATCTAAGGCATATCATATTCAAAATAACAATATCATCTGTATGGTAGAAATTGTCCTGTAGACAGTCACAGGTTATCCTTTCTGGATGTCAAAATGTCACACCTTTTCGCGGATTATATTTGTGGATGTCTTTTATGACATTTTCTGAACAATTGGAGTATAAAATAATACTCCAAGAACCAATGTTGAACAAACCTAATGCACATATGTGCATCCGATTATAGAATCCACAGGTCTGTCGCTGTCTACGAAAAATACAATTGGATAATTTCATCTCCATATCCTATGGATATCTAGTGTACAGTTCTCATAGGATATGGTAACAATAGGATCTGTAGGATAATTATAGGACGATCGCAAGACGATTGTGGTTGTGTCGGAGGTGGATAACTCTCTCCTACAATGGATGCTGCGATTTTTTTAGTGAGTGCCCTCAAAGAAGAAAATCTATAGATAGCATAATTGGGAATGTAAAAAAGCCATTTAAAAACAACATTTGTTTTTTCTTATTTGATCTAAATAACACGCAGTGTCATTAAAATGTTATTATATTCCAAGTCAAAGCAAAACTACATATCCAAAAGAATAAGTTTTCAACATTCATTTAAAACAACGATTTAAAAAACCAAAGTGATTTAAATCGTGATTTTAATCATGATTTTAATCAACCTGATTTAAGAACCCTGAAACCATTGTAAACTAAATTAATAAAATTAGAAAGTAATTAGTAACATGATTTAGAACGCTTTTTTAATTATTAAGTACATTTGAACTTTTTTTAAAAATTGGTTTAAAAATTGTTTCAGATGATACCATTCACCTTGTTTCTAATTTTTAAATGCGTAATTTACTTTTTTAAAATATTTGTTTTAGCAAAATTAACTGCAGATAAAGGACTTCATATCAATTGTAAATTTAATTATTGCATCTTCCTAAAATGTCTATTATTTTAGAATCAATTTGGTTTTCCTTCCCAAAATATTTTAAGTCTTTGTCTTAAAAAACGACTTGCGGAAAAAAACATTTTAACAACACATTAAAAGAAAACTGCAATCCTGATTTACAATGTCGGAAAAAACGGAAAATTATCTTTTTTTTGACACCAATCAGAATAATATGAACGGCGAGTCAAAGAAAAAAGAAAATACACTACTAACTAGAGCGTATAAATCTTCTTAATGACGGCAAGAAAAAAGTGAATTGATGAGATCCTGCATAAGCATAGTAAATTATTGGCACTCGCCATATTTTGTTTTATCTTGCTTGTGATCAACACGAAAAATTAGAGTGTTGAATCCATCACCTACTTTTTCTCTCTCAGTTCATGCCTATTAAAAGAAAGTTCAGTTTTATGATTTTATACTTATTTCACTGATATATAGGTTGGTCATAAAGTCTTTCCCTGATTACAATAATTTATTGCAGAAAAACTAATATAATTAGGCATATGTTTGTTTCAATATAGTGTAAAGACATTTATGAAGTTTTTGATACAAGTATTGGTATTGGCACTCGCCATATTTTGTTTTCTCTTGCTTGTGATCAACACGAAAAAATTTCCAATTATTATTATACAGCTTTAAAAGTTATGAGGTTTTTAATCATGTTTTTTCTTTTATTCTAAACTACATTATTATTTTTTTTTAATAAGACTTTACTTGAATGTAATAGTGTAAGTGTCTATGTGATCATTAATGTTGTTTTTATGTATTCTACAGTTTGCGGACACAGTCTGAAATAAACTGTAAAACTTTCGTCGCATAAATATGGATGCAATATTCTTTAAATTAATTGTACGTTAAGAAAAATCATATATTTTTATTTTTTTTAGAAAATGAGTCGAACCGAGGGTGATATCATCGACTCGTGCACGGACTGGTCTGGGCAGAGAACTGCGAAAATAAAATCGGGCTGGGCCCAGGTCTGGAAATTTCGGCCCGTACAGCCACCTAAACACAAAGTTACAATTCTGTGGTACACTGAAATAAAGTAGGGGAGGAAATGTTCATTTATTTCAAAAAATGTTTTGTCTTACAAAATGAGCACCAGGATTGAAAAATAGCTAAACAGCTTACTATATTTTATAATAAAAGAAGAGAATATAATATATGTGTATGTGTGTATCCATTGAATTGTCTTTAAAGTTTTTTTTTTTTTTTTTTTAATGTGAATTTCGTAGTAAAAAATACTCATAAAAAATGACTATTTTTCATAAAAATGTTATTAAATATTTTTGTAAATACTAAAGATAAATTAATATTTATTTATTTTTTTGTTCTCAAAATTAAATAAAATGTGCAAAAAGCATTTTTCTTTCAGAAGATATATCGCTGTATAAATAGGGTTAAAATAAGTATTTTTTAAATATTTTTTCCCCCATTCGTGTATGATAAATTATAATTGTCATCTATATTATGATTATATATATATATATATAACCGTAAATGAAACATTACCATAACACCAACTTAAACTATGAAATAATGATTAAGTTTGTAATAATTAGTTGACAATGAAAGTATTACCCAACACACTGAATATGGATACCAAAAACTTATTTAAAAGAAGAAGAAATTAAATTAAAAATTGAATAAATGAAATTGAATGAATGAAATGAAATTTGTGGAATTTAGACAGAATTTTCAAGTCCCAAATGCCCAAAACCCACAAATAAAATGAGTGGTTTCATCATCATATTAGCCATAACATTTCTAAAGAATATGATTTTGGGACTACCTACTCATAAACAATGAATCAAACCTGTGAAAAAATAAAAAATAAATACAATATTAAAAAGGGAAGAAACCATACCTATAATATACAGATAAAACATGAAATAGAATCATTAAGTACATAATCCATTTGGATTAAAAAAGATACCTGTGCACCACATGAACCACACATGAACACAACCAAACAGAGGGAATGAAATATATATATATATATATATATATATATATATATATATATATGCGTGTGTGTGGACATTTCAAGAAAAATAATGAGTGAAAAAAATATATAAGAGAGAGAGAGGGAAAAAAAGGGGGGGGGGTGATTACTCCAAAGTTGAAACTAGGAAAAATACAAAAGACGCGTTAGATAATTTATACATTATTGGTCAGACTTGTGCAGAATATTCATATGACAGGATGAAATCAATTCAGAAAGTTTTGAATGCAATCATTTATTGTTCTTTGCTATTCAATTATGAAACCATTTTTCCATGTAATTGGGATAATTTCACAAAGATGTAACACAGGAAGTCTCGTGTAAAAATTTAACAGAATAACAATAACAAACGAAATTAAGTTAATCCTTCAGTGTCAGAAGGAAAGTATTCACTTCCTACTCAGTTTTTTTTTCTTCCAGGATTAAAACTTTTAGATCCCCCTCTTTTTGAATTAAACAATTAATTCTTTTGAGAAAATCATAGTCAGTAATGCATGGTTCAGTTATCTAACCAAGGTTTTTAGACTTCGCAATGAATTGGAAACAACGGTTTAAATTTTACATTTCACAGACCGAAAAATATTTTATTTAGTTGAATCATTGTGTTGGATTTTGACCTTGTATGTTAAAAAATAATAATTAACTACATAGTTTATAAAAACCAAACGACACTTACTCTTACAAGGTCAATATCAGTGGATAAGGTCAGACAAGAAGAAATTAGAATTTCATAAAATCAAATAAGAGATTATAAAAAGATAAAAAAATATATAGAAATTCTATGTTGCTTTCTGTTTCCAACAATTTACTGATTCGCCCTTCTGTGAAGAATGTTTTAACAATTACAAAAACAATGAATGCTTGTCTTTGATGCAATACATTAATCGGCAGTCAATTTTAGTGATATGTTTACAAAGCATAAAAAGAACCTTTCTTGTTTTTTACGTTTTGTTTCTCAAGAAAAAAAAAATAATAAAGGAAAAGTGAACAAATTTAAGTACTGTTACTGACATAATTTTGATAAGTTGAAAACAAGAACGGAAAATTATGCGTCAAGCATCGATTATTATGAAACACTTTTTACCACTTAGCATAGCGCAGTTGTAAATTCCCCTTCAGCAATTTCCGTTAATAAAGAGAAATGCACTTGAGATCTTTTGTACTGTCCTGTATATCATTTATACAATTTATTCACACCATGCACACACACCATTCACAAGCAAAAAATTAGTTATTTAAAAACGCGTGCCACAACTTAAAACGTACTTCCAGCAATTATTGTTCTTAGACACTACTGTAACCGAATTCTTTTGTATGTCCCTGTAAATAAACGATGAATGCTATGCACACCCTATTCTATAGTAAGCCTCTTGTAGTGCACCTCAGTGATATGTATCAATTTGAATATCTTTAAAATAGTGTAACATCCTTAAAATCCACTGCAAACGATTTTGCCTCCACAGACCGTAATGTAACGGAATTCTTTTGAGTGTCCCTGACCCTGTAAATATAAACACTACATACTTCATTTTCAGTACCGAACATGTCATAGTAAGCCTCATTAACATGCAGTTATTAATTATACAGATAATATATCAATTGCATGACAATTCGACTATATTTATGCGAGTTAGAGCACGGACAGAGGCAGACAGAGAGACAGACAAACCGAATTCATAAACACTTTTCAACTGTGTTCGGAAGTGTTAAAAACAGTAAAATAGAGGTTGGGGGGGGGGATTTTTAAAATGTTAAAAATAAATTAATTTAATGGTTCATAAATATCAAACGGTTTCACCCTTACAAGGTAGTAATTTAACTTCACTGGATACTGTTAGTTAACAGAAAAAACAATATATTTCATAAAATTTAAATAAGTGAATTATAAAAAGATGAAATTTATCGACTCTCCCGTCTGTAGAGAATGATTCGAAAATTACAAAACAACTAATGTTTTCTTTGATGCGATTCGTTATTGAAAAAAAATAAGCAGTTAATTTTGTTAATATGTTTAGACAGCATAGCAATCAAGTTTCTTGTTTTTGTGTTTCGTTAGTCACAAAGGATAATAGGATAAGAGGAGGACTACCACGGCTTTGACTTAAATATAAAAATTTTTAACGAGAGAGAGAGAAGGTAGGGAGATAGAGAGAATTTTTTTTTCTTCCAAATATTACCAATGTGTTAATTTAATATAATTCACAAAAATACATGGATAATCTAAATCGAAACATTTCAGTGAGCCAAGTAAATTAAATAAAAGCATTTAAAAATTTTATATATTTTTAATACGTTTAAAACTAAACATTAGGTCTACATTAGGCACATTAAAACTAAAAATTTTCGAGCAAAATCTTTTTTCAGCGTAGAATGATAAAAAACTTATTAAATTTTGGGAAAGTATTACATAGAAACTCAATCAACAGAAAAAAATATCTAAAGTTTTTAAAAACTTAATCTAGCTCTTATAGAAAATATTTAATGCACATTCCAACTAATTCTACTTGGTGACATGAGATTCACTTAAGAGCTATCACGACATTTTTACAACCTGAGTTAGCATTTATTTAAAGAAAAAGCATTCTGAAAGTGTCCCAACAGCTAATGCTTTTTAATTTTTTGGAAGGCCCTAAAAGAAGAGTTCTCGGGCAGTTGCTTCATCACCCCTTACAATGATCACGTTCAATGCTGGAGATGGCCTCATTTGAATTATCAAATATCAGCTCCATTGACCAAATTTGTTTCAATCTACATTATAATCCAGCCAATAAATAAAATAAATACATTTACAAACATTTAAAGAAAAACTAAAGCGCACTTTATAAGCTTTCTATTAGTTATACGTTTTAACTAAATACAATTTTTTAGCTCATTACTTAGAGGAGCTTTGGATATTATGCGATAGTCGGGTAATATGGAATACCAAGGTTTTTGTTAGGTAAAGTGCTGCCACCAAGCAGCAATATCGTAAACTATTTAAGAACGTTTCCAGAATTCACCCCAGAACGCGCAATTCGTCGGTCGGCGTCAGAGCGCGTTGTGGGAATAAATATTTGTTTTTCGTCTTTGGAAAGTTCCAGGAGATAATTTTTCAATATTTTGTATTCATCATTAGAAGTAATATTTTTACATTGAAATTAATCACAATGTACACCGAAATATTGACAGTTTATGATGTAATACTCGTTTTTTAGCTCGCGATTCACACCGATAAACATAGTCATTTTTTCCCAAACCGGCGGTGTGGGGTTATATGGAATACCAATATCTCATAATACTCCATGATTATGGTGGCGCAAAAACAAATCCTCATATTTGTGATTTGTGCAAATCTGAAGTATGAACGGAAGTATATTGGCTGACTACCTAGACCAGCCATACTCAACCTTTTTTTATCGCGGGCCGCAAGCATATGTTTGCGAAGTTAGGCGGGCCGCAACATACTTACAAAATGGCAAAAAAAAAAGAGAAATAAGAGTAATCAAAATAGTAATTCAACATATGCAGCAAAGCAATATAACAAAGTTAATATTATTAGTAGGGCTGAACGATTGTCGCGGAAAAAATGTTACCAAAAATGTTAAAACCTCTTTTTACAAACAATAAATTTTGTGGTAGATTTATATTGCAAATGTTGTAGAAATGTGCTGTGAAGTTCCTTGTTTGAAAATAGTGGTGCAAACATTTTTGGTGCAAAATTTTTTTCTGTGACAAAAGTCCAGCCCTAGAAGACAGTATTAGCTATATAATAAGTATAAAACTTAATTATATAGCTATGCAGAATTGCCAGGTTCTGAAAAAAAAAGGTCAGTAGATTTTTTCTAATAAATTAGTCTTTCGCTGAATGCAAAAACTTATTATTGTTTTTTTAATTGTAGCAATATATAGTGCAAGTTTAATTAATTTGGAATAATGTTTGATTAGTCTTGAAGATTAAGAAAATATTTACACAGCTGTAACGCAAATAGAACTACGTGAAAAAAAACTTTTGACTAAGAAAACGGCGTTTAAGATGCTTTAACATGATTTTAAATTAATTATAAATAACATGGCAGATTTTGTCTGAAAATATGTAAATCAAATATATAAATATATAAAACAACAGTGGATGTCTTAATTACTTTTTGTGCAATCTCAATTAATTTATAAATATGGATTAATGATTATGTGTCTTGGGCCGCACAAAAAAGGTCGGCGGGCCGCAGGTTGAGTATATGGTTGACCTAGACACTATATTTTGGTCATGCTCTCTTGATACCATTACACCTGTTTTTTGCCAAATTTTGTTCGTTTTCTTCATTTTTAACCCCCTAATCCACATTACCAGCGACTATCTCATAATACCCTCCAAAAAAGTTTTTCATTATTATTATTTGTTTGCATTGGATGAAAATTCACAAAATGATTTTTGTCTACAAATTCCTAATCACAGATAGTTGAAGTTTGTGATTGCATTCGGTTTTCGGGTTTTAAACAATATCGAGCTGTGATATTGCGTCAAATGTAAATTGTATTCTATAACACACGAAGTTCCTCTACTACATAAATAATTTATAAACCAAAGTTGAGAACACTTTATACGAGGCATTAATGGCTTTTTAATGGCTGCAAGTTTGATAACATGTTCCAAAAACATTGGGGGAAACTCGGGACATATAACTTTACCAGACAAATTAGTTATTTTTTGCGCTCCCGAAGCTTACTAATTATCGTACTGCCGAAAAAAAAAAAGCAGATGTAAAAACAACGTTCATAATGGAAAAACTCGGTCATTTTCTACATGAGCCAGAGCTATTTGTTGACTGAAGAGAAATCATTTTTTCCTTGTGACCTATCTTGATGAAACAGATTTCTCGAATTAATTGCCCCAATTTTCAAGAGCACACGATGTTGGCAGAGAGATCACAGAACAAAAGATTTCAAGTACAAAAGATTTCTCACTGTCTTAGCTAGAATCGATCAATTTTTAAAAGGAAAAGTTGAAGATGTATATTGCAAATTAAATAAATAATAAAATAAATAATGATGACAAGGATTTTATAACATTTAAACGTGAAAATAACTTTAAGTGACTTTATTTATGTATATTATAAATTTTTATATACTAAATATATATTTTTTCTTTATAGTTTACTTTATTATATATTTTATTTTTTGAATACCGGAGATGCCGGTGAAAAACCTACCACCTTTTTGCTTTTAAAAAGCCGCGCTTCTTGCAGGTTTTCATTTGTGTTGTCTGCTGAAGCAACAGCAACTCTTTCAAAACTTTTAAATACGTTTTATCAAAATGGTGTTTTTGTAACTGGTAGGCATTGTGGGAAAGTTAGCAACTAAGCCATCGACTCCAAATAGGAAATAAAAGTACATGAGGTATGTAGTTATCTGGTAAATTATTAAATTTGCTTTACTTATTTATTTATTTATTTTTACAAAACTGGCTTCTAATAAAATTTTTTGCATTTTTTTTTTCAAAAGTTCATTTTAAAATTTATAATTAATCCATAAAAATTTATCCATATAATTTAAAATTTATAATTAATTAATACAATTTTCTTTGTGAAACTAAATAGTTTTCCAGGTTTTTACATCCACTTTGTTTGTCCATTCTATGAAGGGGATAACTATATTAATAAATCTAAACTACAGTAATAAATAATCTGGGCTACCGCACCATCAAAATGTTATTGTAAAATTTTTGTGAAAAACAAATCACAATATTACTATAAGGCGTATAGACATTTATGTATAATTAAAACTTATTCAAACATTAAAACCACATCAAAACTCTTAAAATCGACGTTTCGGTCGACATCTACAACCATCATCAGGATTACGATTTTACACTACGTTAAAGTCTAAAAGAATGTAAAGAACAGAATCCACTATCTTGAACTGAATTGTTCGCGAGACCCAACAGCACCCCTGCTTTCAACCAATCAAAGGTCAGAGCCGGCAGTGGCGGCATCTACCAGATGAAAAACGAATACAGAAGTGAATCAAATTAAATAATTCAGGAAAGTAAAAACCAAGTGCAAAACGAACAAAAATTCTGCAATATGCGATATTCTGAAATGCTCAGCGAAAGTCTAGGTATTGCACATGAAATATTATCATTATTCGCACATATAATGAAGTAAACTCCAATTTTCCTAAATTACCTGCTTAAAAACCTGTTTTAAACGTTTTTTTTTTTTTAAATAGTTAACGATCGCTGACATACTCGATAGTTAGCATTAGTCATTTCACGAGTAATATAGTTAATATCGTCTACCGAAAATTGTTGTTCTCATGTCCATATAACGATTGATAAGATCTTTAGGAAATAGCATCAATCTGGGTTATTGAGTAGAAAAGTCCAATCCGATTACTGCCTTTTCTTCCGGCAAAATTTAACTTTTTTCTTAGTGTTCTAATGCTCAGAAGACATGGCTTTCAAAGATAATAATTTGATTAAATCGTAAAATAATGCCACGCTTGACATCTCTCATTGATTTCAAATCATGGTAAAGAATTAAGTAATCAAATTTGTTGAAATTACACCAACAATAAATATGACTTACAAGTTAACATAGAAAGAAATAAGACAAAATAAATATCATATATATTTCTCTTATGACACGCATTTTACATAAATTATTTCTGATGTTTTACTAAATCCATGGGAAATTATATTAATTTGTTTGAAGAGTTTCAAGGATTAGAATATTCATTTTCCACACGAAAACATTATATCTAAAACTGAGTGGTTTAACGGTAACGAGATAGCATAATTTCATAACATCGTCATACCATCTTACATGTCATCAGCGATAGTTAGACAAAAAAGGAATGTAGCCCATTAAATTAATGAAAGTTATTTTACTTACCGTACATTTCAGTACTCTTTAACATAATAACATTATTATCAAATTTATTATCATTGAATTCTCCAATTTTTAGTTATTGGGCAGCAGACATGTTGTTTCTAATACCTTTCGCTATAACTCGCCTACACTATGTTCAGGAGGCCATAGATGCATGCCAAGGGTACGACTAAGATCCTAGAACAGGGGTCGGCAAGTAATTTTAAGTAGGGTTTGAATACTTTTGAAAATTTTTATCGAGGTCCAGAGAAAAAACACTTAAGTAATATTAGTACTTATTAATTTTAAATTGTTTTTTTTACACATACATACATACACTATAAAATAGAAAAATCGGGTATTTGTTATGAAAAATTACTATATACACAAGTATACGTTCTGAAAAATTTTATATACACATTATAAAATTGAAAAAGCAGATAATTGTTGAATAATTAGAGATAATTGAAGATAATAGTTGAGATAATTGTTTTAATGCACTATTTATTCAAATTGAACATTTTTGGCGGTCCACGATTTGACCTTCCGCGGTCCGCCAGTTGCCGACCGTTGTCCTAGATGTACTCAAGTTATAATGTCAACTTAGCCTCAGAAATTGACTTAAATTTGATCATTGCAGGAATGTGAGAAACGTCTGACTCAGCACATCTCTCCATATTAGCTATCACTCAGCGAGAGAATATCCCATAGCAAAGATGTAATATAATGTACGCGTATAAAGCGTACGCTTAAACAAGACAATGTTGAAAATATGCCTCACAACTTATACGGAGTCTTTAACTGTAACCTTTCGGCTTCTTCGGCCGACCATTATATATTTATATAATTTCAATTTCAATTTCTTATTTTCTTAAACCTAGTTACTGATATTTATTTACTAATCAATGCTGAGACATGAATTTTAACTATTTCTGTTTAACGATCAGTTTAGTATACATAACGTGGGTATTTTGTACCGGGTTGCAAATATATGTTAATATGGTGATCGATATACTCATGAATCTTAGCGTTAATCATACTGGATCACTATAAAATTTAGTAATGTGATAAACATTGTAGCGGGTCTGAGAGTTGAATTCTTGCTATGATGACGTACAATGGTGTAACTTTCCAAAACGCAACCAAAACCCGGAAATAAAAGCCACACTCGTTTCGTGCACAGTTATATATTATTGTGGATTAATATCTTTAGTACACAGATAGCTCATCCTCATTAGAGTCTGTGAGGGTCGGGTTATACCCGATCCAAACTCGAAAATTCTATTTCAAGTCAACCAGAAACCCGAAGAAAAAAATATCTTCAACTCGAAACAAATCACTTCAACCCAAATTCGACTCAAACCCAAAATACTTAAACCCGAGACCGAAATTGAAAAAAAAAATCATATTTTAATACAATTGTGAAAAAAAAAGCTTACTATTATATTTCAATAATCACTTTTATCTTATATGTTGAAAACTGATCATTATCATATATATTAATGTTCAACTATATAGTTTTTTCATTTGGAAAAATATTTTAGACTTTTTTTGAAAAATTTGGTCTACTCGAACTCGACTTACAAGAGTCAAATGCCAACCCGAATCCGACCTGCAACGAAAAAATTTAGAGTTAAACCCAACCCTACCGGACTTATGGATCAGGTCGTGTTCGGGTAAAGTCAAGTCACTGGACCCGATGCAGGTCTTAAATCCTCAAGTAGAGTAACGCACCTTTAATGCTCCCTGCGCTCGTTTGCGTAGGGTAAATACATAATGATTTAATTCAATTGATACTTTCTTGATACTGAATATTTAGAAAATTAATGATCAGCATCGTTACGTTAAAAAAGAAATTCTTTTTAGTTATCATTTTCGGTGTTTTATGAGGAACTGAATTTTAGGAAGGATATATCAGTCAAAATTGGTTTTAAGCATATAAGGATTTCTAGAAAAGCCACATAATGAATAATTTCATATTTATATATTTATATTTGTAATAAAAGCTTCATAATCGACCAAATTACGTAAGCAGAATTAATTTGAAATACAGATTACAACATCACCTATACAAAATTAATAGGTTCAATTGCTTTCGTGTGCTTTTTTTTTCTTTAAAGGACTATTCTTTAATTGCTTCCCACAATAAATGTACGAAATGGCTTGAGTTTTGCACTAAAAGTTCATAAAATTACAGTAAATACATAGCTGCCAACTTTTGCGATTTTTTTAACACTGAAATGTAATAGACATTTTCTCTTATTTAATCACAGATTTCGGCGATGAAATTAGGCCAAAAATTACTGCTAAATTTTAGTGGTAACAAAACAGCTTAAAAGTTTGCAGCTATGCTAAATGTTATTTGTGAGCTGTGTGTTTCATAAAATACACACCATCCGGTTATTTAGTAAGGAATTATATTCCCAATTCTAACTATTAGTTTGCTGTTGAAGAAAACTCAGAAAAGCAAAAAAAAAAAAAAAAAAGATTAGAGTTCCAAAATTCGCCAGTGTGCGAAGTAACTTAACACTTTGTTGACCGCGGCCACGACTATTCTCGTGTTTTAAAACCAATATCATTTACGATTATTTACCTAATAATTACCGCCTAATAATTACCATCATTAGACGGGTCCTAAATACTTAGTTTCGTCTATATAATTTTTACGGCATAAAATATTTATTAAAAAGAATGTATATTTATATGATACATTTAGGACTGTATTTACTGATGTATAAGTTCGAACATGTTAACTAGACAAAGAGTATTACTCAAACAAAAATTTCATATTACACTGCCGGTCAACAATGTGTTAAGTCTGAGAACTGAGAAATAAATAATTTTAAAAGCAACGCTTTACTCTTCGGATCTTTGTAACAAGTAATATTTTATTGTTTTCTGATTTTTAAAAATATTAAGATTACAATTAAAGAGTTAATATGATCTTAAATTTCCTTACGAAAATTAATAAAAATTGTTGTCTTAAAATTACACGATATATGAAAGAACAACAAAATAGAAATTAATATTCATTTAAAAAAAATATTAAAGGTTAATATAATATATTCCTTTTAAATGCTAAAGGTGTAAATTAACAACATAATATAAATTAAAATAACTTTTATTAGTTGTTTTACATGTTTCGACTCTTTCCGAGTCATTTTCAAAAACAAAATGAGAATATTCCAAAGTTGCACGGGCTTTGAAGTTATTATTTTCATGTACTTTTTAAAAAATTACGCACGTTATCTATTATTTTTTACTTGGTTGTTTATTTTCATATCGGTGACCATGGAGTAACTCTAACCACAGTTTCGGTAAATTAAAAGATGCCGCATCGTTACATATTGTATTTTTGCGTGTTAGTATCTCTATAGTTTCTCTTATTATGGATGGATAGTATAGACTGGAGGGAAATATTATTTTACTTTCATTGAAATTTATTTGGATGGCTTCTTCTTGATATAATCTTGCCAGGGCTGTAGTTTTTCTATTATATTTAATATTTTATTCCTCATTTTGTTTTTGAAAATGACTCAGAAAGAGTCGAAACATGTAAAACAACTAATAAAAGTTATTTTAATTTATATTATGCTGTTAATTTACACCTTTAGCATTTAAAAGGAATATATTGTTACAAGGTGTAATAATTTATTATAAGGTTAATATAAATTAGATACAGTTTATTTTTTATAATGCTCGAGAATGAGGTTAATGAATATCTTTACGACTCAAGATTTCCAACTTTTTAACAGATAATTTTATTCATTTCCTGTGATATAAAACAAATCGTGCTTTCCCCGAAATAACCTTTATTAAAGATGTGCCAAGTAGAGTAAGGAAGTAAATGACCATTTATGATTGAATAGCGGTTATGAAATACAAATCTAGTAAAGCAAGAAAAAAGTAGCCATCAAAATTGAGTCATGATAACATGATGTATATACAACATACAACCTCATATCAAAATTCCAAGGCCCAGAAGTAAGGTTAAATAACCTGAGTTGTTTGAATTTTACTGTGAGTGGGTTTTAAACATAAAATGCTTTTGTTGGTTTACAAATGTCGAAAAAAGGTCAATTTGAAGTGCATTGTTACAAGATTTTCGGTGAAAGTAGGTGTACACTAAGAAACAAAGTGTTTCTTTAGTTTTCCACTTAGGTTTCTTTGTTCTCTTGTGTTTTCAGTTTTTATGTAAGGCTTTTTTGAATGAAAAAGAAAGTTTAAGAACAACGTTAATAATAATTTTGGAAATTATTTACCAGAATAATTTAAATAATTCACCATTGTCCTTCTATCTATTGCTTTAACATTGAGATTTTTTTCAAGATATAATTTAAACATATGTGTTACAAAATTCTACTTAATTGACTTTCTGCATATTTTTATCGAATGAAAATGGGCGACTAATCTCCACATATTAGAATAGAGTAGATTTACTTATTGCGCTTTCAAAGTACTACACTGCAAGAAAAAAAAAATGCTGATTTTACGGTATAATACTGGCACCTCATTAGTATTATATCGTAAAATCAGCAATTTTTTTTTTCAGTGTATGTTATTTATAAAAGGCTAAGGCATTACGATATTTTTTCTTTTCAATATATTTTATTGCCTTGATATTTAACTTTACAACCTAACTGCAATTAATACCATTCACTCGAATTTAAATAGATTTGTACAGTTGATGAACAGAAAATTAACTCATCCTAATAAATTCTTATAAAATGACACAAGAGGTACATTCGATTGCGGCTTGTGTATAGTAAAATTCTTTACTAATAAAATAAGCTTTATGGGCCATTTCAATATTCAAACAGAAACAATCGTCGATGACAATGCCCAAACTTTTCTAATATATGATAAGTTTTAACTTCTTACGAAAGTTCGGAATTTCGCAGGGTGTACACTGCAAAAAAAAAAATTGCTGATTTTACGGTATAATACTGGCTGCCAGTATTATACCGTAAAATCAGCAATTTTTTTTTTCAGTGTATCCGAATTGATAGTCAGAGCTGTAATGGGTGAAATGCATGTCAAAACAATTTTCGTTTTGTTTTGTAAAGTCACAACTCACAATCCACTTATTCAATCCAAAATTACAAGGTGTCTGACACCAAATCAAAACCGGATTTTTTCCGGCGGTGGTAGGTAGAACTAATTTATTTTTACAACGCGTGCGCAACACGCCTCCTATTCGGTGCTGTAGGTATCGGGGACCTATGCCGGAGGTTTGTTTAGAATAGAATGCACCCCTGGCAATGGAAGAGAGAACTAACAGATTTTGCGGAGCGTGGGCAGCACGCCTGCTATACGGTGCCGTAGGCAGCGAGGACCCGTTCCGGAGGTTTGTTCGGAAAGTAGTTTGTTTAGAACAGATTGAGACTTCTGGCGGTGGTACGTGGAACTAAAATATGTTTTAATCATTCAAGGCTCGTTTGGAAAAATCAACCAGGCGTAACCTGCTAGTCATGCTTATAAGTAATAATAACTGAATCGATGATTTAAAAAAATATATGTCTATTTTTTTCGAAATGTGATTTTTGTTTCAAACGTGTCTTTGAAGGTAGGCTTTCACGTGTATGCAAAAATTACATAGGTTTATTTATCTGTTGCCAATTAAATTTTTCGTTTATTGCAAAAACGACATTAGTCAACTACAACACCAGGATATAATCCAATGGATTCGAACACGATGGTGAACATGACTATGTGCCTTAATAAATATGTTCAATGGATTAAGATTTAGAATACCACTATTTTCGAACAGTACTTTTAGTATTATTTAATTGCAGAATTCTGCGATTTAATAAGGTGAATATTGCTAATCGGAATTAATGGTGTTCAAAATATGTGATATTTGGCACCTATGCACTTTATGTCAATCTTTAATTAATCGCGCTGGTGTATTTTGTACAGAATTGGATGTTACAATTTAAAATAAGCATGCTACAAATGCACATTATTCGAAAATATTGTCCAATATGCTGACGGATTTTTTTAAATATTGAATACATGGTAATTGTATCTGTATTAAAATTAATCTTATAAGATATTTACTTAGAAATTTGGAATATATGGTGTACAAAATACATCGTGCGGGAAGTTTTACTGTGCGAATTTGTGCGAGTATTTAAGGGTTAAGATGAGAGGTAAATGATTTATGTTTATTTTGTCAAATACATAATAGAATATGATTAGTATCTTTTTTGTATCAATTGTAGCAGAGTTGCCAAGTCTCCGGCTTTTTGCACACCACTAATTTTTTAGAGAAAATGTCGTTCTTTTAAATTGCAAAATGCTCTGATTAGACAAAACAACATTTTCTGTACTAAATTACTGGTATCCAAAAAGGCGGAGACTTGACAGGTCTGGTTGTAGGTCTCTAAATCTCATTGACTGCAAAAACAACGTAGGTCCAAAGTTTTTTTAAAAGTTTCTTAAAACTTTAATTCTTATTAAAAGAATAACTGATAATCGACATACTTATTTAAAGATTTAAAAAATATAGTGATCATAGAAAAGTTCTTAAAATATCTTATATTTGTATATAGCACGGTTTTTATTGATTCCTGAAAAATCTTAAATCTTAAATTGTTGTAGTTTTTGAAATCGCCGATTCAATTACTGTTACATATATTTAAATCTAAAAAAAAAAAATATTATGATAAAAAAAGTCATTTGAACTGTGGTTTTACGATAATTTCGATATAACCATTAAATATTACGGAGATCGAGTTTAAAATCTGGAGCAAGTTATACTTTTGAATCTCAACTGTTGAATATCGTCATGTACCCGCGGTAAATGTGTGCAATATGAAGCTTTCGAACTGGTTTGATTGTGCCAGAAATAACTAGCTCTCTTACATAATATAATAGACTATATGCATCCTACAGAAAACCACCAATTCATTTTGCATAACCCAGAAGCAGAAGATGATGATGGGATGTGGAATCACAAAGTTTATATTTAGCATTAGTGTGTTACAATATAGCAATTTTTTTCTTGTATACATTCAAATATTATTAGTGTTGTGTTAGGATATTATTTTCTGGTATTCAGTTTTATGGATACATTATTTGTCCTTTTTATGGGTATATTATTTTTCATTTTTATGGGTATATTATTGATTTTTTACCCATGAAAGTCTCTAGTGAACAGTATTTTAAATTTTTATGAAACTAATTTTAAGGGTTTTGGTCAATGAGATCTCAAATTCTCCATTCCAATGGGTACGAAGTGCATTAGTATTTTTAAAACATGTCATCCGGAAGTTAATATTTTTAATTTTCTTTTTCTGTGTACTCTTCCTAAAGGATGTTTCTTCTTTTTTCAGCTGTCAAAATATTTCTAAGCTATATGCTTCATTTATTTTATGTGTTAAAAGCTGATGAGCTGTGAATAAGATTTTAACACTTCAGATAAAATTCGGTATATATTCCAGAAATATTTTTACAACTGAAAAAGAAAGAGGCCCTTTAAGAAGAGTAACGCAGAAAAAAAAAGTTAAAAATATTAATTTCGTGATGAGATATTTTAAAAATAAGGATGTATTCGATGCCCATATATTTAACATTAGTGAAGAGAATTTGAGAACTGACTGACCAGCACTCTTAAGAGGCTACTTCACTCAGACGAAAACACCCGCTCGCTAATCTTAATCCTATGGTGGAAATAATTTGCGATATCTCGTTCGTATTTCAATATTTTTAAATGATTTTTTTTTACATTGGATAGCTGAGGTCAATCTCTATGCACGCTCCTTTCTACTTTTTCGATTTTTGTTGCAGTTTTTTTTTATTGAGGATACTTTCACTTTCGAAACCGGTTCCGAAAATGAAAGTATCTTAATAAATTAAAAAAAAAAAAAAAACTTGTAATCAAAATCGAAAAAGTACAAAAGAGCATGCATAGAGATTGACCGCAGCTATCCAATACAAAAAAACTGCAACAAAAATCGAAAAAGTAGAAAGGAGTGTGCATAGAGATGGACCTCAGCTATCCAATGTAAAGGGGGTTCTACCCCCTGCTCGCTAACGCTCCCCAACCCCCGTGAATTCCGACGCAATTCACATTGGGAATGCTACGCGGTCCCAGCTCGCTTCACTTGCTCATCACCTTTTTCAGCAACTCTAGCCAGAATGAATTCTATCATAAATCATTTTAATATATAAAATTGACATTTTTTAATGTAAAAAAAGTAAATGAAAACTTCGTTGAAAACACAATTAAAAATGCGTTCAGCTGGTGCTACCAGTGGGCATAAATCATTTAAATACTATGAAAAAATGATCTTGGAAACACAATTAGTTTAAAACCATTGCACCTATAATATTGTATAGCACGACTTAAATTCATTTAAAAAAAAGAAAGAAAACACTACGTGGAAGGAAGATAGTTTATATATATATCATCAATCATTGTATTATAGATTCATTATATTATTGTAGATTATATTATTGCAAAATAAATTATTTTTTACTTCATCAAGATAGCAACAGATGGCAGCAGGTGCAATCTAGACAGTTGATATTTTTATTATCTCCGATTTTCCTGTGAATTCATTTGAAATTAACGATATTAGTCATAATTAAAATGAGGAATTATCTCAAACGCTTTGGATTACGTACATGTTATTCTATTTTTAATAATTGCTAGTTTGAGTTTGACTGCTCTTACACTGGCCGCCATATTGGAGTTGGAGGCACAGCTGATCTTATCCAATCTAGTCAATTCATTGGTCTGAGCTCTGGAAACTACGTTTGTTGCCAAATGGTAATCTAGAAATTCAGCCTTATTTCCGCGCCACGTAAGATAAATATATATATAGATTTTGTTATTATTATTATTATTATTATTATTATTAGTATTATTATTATTATTATTACGATAAAATAAATACCATGTTTTTTTGTGTATATATGTGAAAACCGTCTGTTCTTTTCGAATTATTGATTTTTTTATTTCTTTTGTGACTTTTTCGATTACCCTGTGTGTGAATCATATATAAATATAAGCGTTATATTTGATGTTATTCTTTAAGATTGTTCGAAATATTTTACTCTGATCTACATTTTAAAACTTGTTCGGATAAATCTGTCAAGGAAATAATGAAAAAAATTCGAAGCAGATAGTTGAGGTTCATTCGATATACGACCCTTAAATCCAATAGTTTTCAATAGATACTTTGTTGCAGGATATTGAATATTGCTTCCTTTTAATTAGATAGTTTACAACAATATGGACCAATTACATATCTCACAATATTCGAAGATGATTACATAATTTATATTCTCGCCCATAAATTACAGTTTCCGGAGTGTAAATATGCATAACTTGATAAATTGAAAAGGCAAAGGTCGTATCCTTTGAATCAAAGTAATAATGTTATTGAATTATATTGATAACCGATATCTTCTAAGCTGCACTACTTTTCGTTTTTGAGCCACCGAAGGTCACGGTATAATGTGGCAATGAAACATGCTTGATGTTGTCTTTCTGGAGCTCTGACTTGAATACAAATTATTTAATTATCAGGAAATAGTGCGGCGAGCATAATAATTAATACCTGTAATAAAATTCTTGCATTTTAATATCTTGTTGCTTTTTCAGCGTATCACATTTCATCATGGGTACTTGCAGAAGGAAATCCAGGAAGGGGCAAAGTTTTGCAACACCTGTGCCTGTGGTCCGCAGCCTTGAGAACATTAAAAATAACTTTCTATTAGCATTTTTCAAAAAGAATTGAAACAACGGTTGTTTTTCTACAGTGAGGGTGTTGGCTGACCACCTGAAATCCCCCTTTTAAGACAAATTTTAAACACATTATCATATTAATAAAAGGAGAACTAAAAAATGACTTCCCCAGGTTTCAAGGGGGGGGGGGGATCTCCTGACGAAAAAAAAATTATATATTTCCTCTTTGTCTTAGTGTTTAAATATTTTAAGTTACTTCTGAAGAATATATTTTATTATTATTTTTTTTCAAAATCACCAGAGAAACTAAAAATTAGTTAATTAAACTGTGACATCCAGGGAAGAGCACCTTCTTTCAACTAGTAATTCTTTTACGTATCTAATATTTCAGGACACATCGCTTTACAACTCACAAATTTACTTTTAACTTAAAATGACAAACAAATGCTTGTTTTCTTCTATAAAGTGTCTATAGACAAGATCTTAAAAGCCTACTAAATGTAGTTTTAATAGTTTAATAAAATCCTTTGCTTTAATTTTTAGGTGCTGAATTAAGAAATTTTGTGGACATAAAGTGTTTTGCTTGTAGAAAACTTCAATCTCAACTAAAATTCATAAACAGAATAGGGCAAAAAACGTATTAAATTATTTTTTTAAAATTAAATTTATGGCATAATTTTTCTTATGATAATTTTCCCTGAAATGAAATGAAATAGAAATGAGAACAAGTGATTTAAACACAAAGAGCCAACTGCAAGTGCAATTATACAGCATCTTCAAGATAACCATATAGGCAAAGTTGAAATAGTAAAAAAATCAGTCTAGATTCAAATAAGAAGTACTGAATAATTAGATATTTCTCAAAAACAAAATGATGAAACTATATTTCATTTCCTTTTCATTTTTCTTTCTTTTCTTTTTAAACCCATCTGCAGGCTATTTACAATTGAATAAAAATGAAGAAGATAACTTTTAATGAAATCAAGAAATTAAGCACGCTCTTTACTAAGTGAAATGAAAAAGAGAGCTAATAACATTTGCATACATATACTGACTAGCAGATTTCTTCTTTTTGAAGATGTCACATCCAAAAGCTTACAGAATAATCCCTAACTGGCTTTCCCCCTTTTTTTCCCTTCCCGTACATAAATACACGATTGCATATGTGAAAAGAAGCTACATCAGGGAAGACAATTAGAGTTCGAAACTATGTTACATTAAAAACAAAACAAAAACAAAACAAACAAACAACAACAACAAAAAAGAACAAACAACACACAGTGTTATTATTTATGATAATATATCAGTCAAATAAAGTTTAAGTTCAGAATTTTCTTTTATATTAATCTAAATTGTGCACTATTTTTTTTCAACTGCACAGGATTTTTATATTTATTTAATGCGAATTAAACTACATTACCACAAGCTTTTATTGTATAAATTTATAGCATTATTATCTACATTTCTTAACTAATATTATCGGGCCACGGGGAAGCGACTTTTTGTGAGTTCAGAAGAATTTCTAAGTAGTTTCTATAACATTGATTAGGCCCTTTTGATGTGCGGGACCATGGGGGGGTTGCCCACTTCACTCGTTCACTCGTCCTTAAAGACATGCTAATTAGTCATAATTTATAGGAATCGATCTGAAACTAAGGCAACAAATATAGGGGTCTGTATATATAGTTGAATCTTGATGTTGATTTTTTAAAAACAATATCAACACACGGATTTCAGAACAGTTTATTTATGTTTATGAAATAACTGTTCTGTTATAATAACTCTTTTGTCTTATTATGCAAAATTATAAACTGCTAAACTACAACTGTTCTTATTTTAACAATTCATATTTACGTCAGAAACTTTAATAAAAAAAAATAAAACTTTAAAACTAATTTAAAATATTCAATAAAAATAACTTGTTTTGATATTTGTTTTCGAACTTTCTGTAGAAAAATCAAATCTAAATTTATATTTTTATTTGTAGTTATTTAATTTCTAGTAATTTTCAAGGTGCAAATTACTTTTAACAAACTTTGAAAATGCTTCAGTGTTTATAAAAATATATCAATAATTTCTACTTCTCAAGATAGAAATATTTAAATAATAATACTAATAAATTAGCATTTTCAAAATAACACTATTTATAGAAATATTTTAATCTATAATACTAAAGATTGAAATTTGTGTGTGTCTGTGTTCTGAAGAGACCACTGTATGTCTGAAGTTTTTTACCTCGAGGCCAGTTTTTTGGATTTTTTAAAATTAATTTTTTGCTGCGATTTTAAAAGTTTTTTCGCGTTTCGCGGCGAATTTTTTTCATATTCGTAAAATAAATCTGGTTTTAATTTTTTAGCCTAATATAGTAAATTTTGCCCTCTCTTCAATAAAGTTTATTCGAAATTCATGAAGAGATTAAAAAATTTTTGCGAATATTTTTATGGGACTTTTAGAATTTTTTCGCGTTTCGTAGCAATCTTTGAGTAAAAAGAATCCGATTTCAATTTCAATCTTATACTACAATAAAGTAAATATTGTCATCTGCTGTTTTTGAATTTTTAACGACTTTCTTTTGCAATTTTTTGCGTTTTTTAGCGTTTCTCGGCGATTTTTGACATTCGTAAAAGAATCCGGGTTTCAAAGTTCAGTATAGTAAATTTTGTCCTTTCCTCTGCTTTTATTTTCGCCGTTTACGCGGAATTTTTATTTGTGCTTCGTTGAAATTTTTTGACTTTCGTTAGAGGAATCCGGTTTCAATCTTTTAGCCCAATATAGTGAATTTTGTTCCCTGCATTTTTTTTATTCTATTCTGAATTTTTCATACGTTTTAAGCGTTTTTTTTTCTCATTTTGTGGCGATTTTTTTTTACATTTCTTTTATTCTGAAACGAAAAGAACTCTCTAGACAAATTTTGCTACTGCCATGATTAAATTCAAGTTGAAAGAATGCTAAATCAATTCCCATAGCAACGTGAATGACAATGATGAAAATTTGAATTTAATCTGAGTCGAAATAAAAAATCACATTATTTCAAAGTTCGCTTGATTTGAGATAGCATTAGGCTCCGCACGGATGAACGTTTTCTTTAGTCAGTGGGACTCCCGACCTAAAGAAAAAACTGACCAGCGAAGCGGACGAAACTCTGTTAGTAACTAATATTATGCTAGGTAGAACACTCCTTAAACATTTCCAATAAGAAAATAAAAAATTATTTAAAAAAAAATTATTTAAATTTAAATTATTTAAATTAAAATTTTCCAATAATTTTGAAAATAATATATTATTTATATAACTATTAAAATAACCAGTAATATAAAGGTAGAAGCGTTTGAAACACTTTTAACTAACATTTTATAAATGCTACAGTATTTCTGGAACTATTTTAGTTTTTTAGTTGCTGTGTATTACTCAAGATAATATATATATATATATATATATATATATATATATATATATATATATATATATATATATATATATATATTTATTTAAATATTTCAAAAATGTTACAGTATATATAAGAATATAATATTCGAAATATAAATTGTGAGAAGTAAGATAAAAATTACAACTTTTTTTGTAAAATGCCAGGAATAATAGTTTAATTATTACTAGAAAATATAATGTATAGTGTAATTTTAACGCATTACGAAACAATTTCAGGTTTCAGTTAAGTTCCGCAACCGCGAAAGACCCATTACAACGAAACTTTTGTAATCCTCAGCAAAGTCTACATTTACAAAATGGATAGCAAAATTAAATTTATTGAAGAAGAATGGTGTAAACCTAATGAACGGTATGTAATTAATCGCACTAAAAAGAATCATATTTATTTTATATTTTGAATTAGAAACTTTTTGCATTGAACTAATTTCCGCAAAATGAGGAAAAAAAAATGCGTAAACGCGTTATAACGAAATTTTATAGCTCGAATGAAGTTTGTTCCAAAAGAAATCGACTGTATTTTCGGGGACTTTTCCTTTCCGATTATATTGTTTGAACATACACAATGCTATAGAATGAAAACGAAAGCTATAGAAAGAAATCCAGAGTTTATCATAACGTGCTAGTAATCTATGTCAGATTTCAAAAAGGAAGAATCATTTGTACTTCAATAAGTAAATTCCATGTCATTTGTTTCTTTTAAAAAGAACAATGCAACACTTTTTAAATTACACGGTCGAATGGAGTGAGTGAAAAGCTACTTTGCAGCGCGTGGAAGTGAATTTTGCAGCTGGAAGTCTGTGCGCAGGGAGAAAAAACGAAGAAATAACAAGTTTGTCCCACTTCTGGATGGTCAGAGGCATGAATGCTAAGATCTGGATGCAGAAGTGATTGCGCGAAAAAGCTTCTTTGTTCACTATTAACGGTACACAGAATCTGGATCAACGAACGACTGCCAAAATCCGGCAGTGGTAGACGGAATAGTGTTTGGAAGAGATTTGAACCAGTCACGAAAGGAAGTTTTTAATGTGAGAGGAGCCCTTGAATATGTGACGTGTGAAATATATCGTAAAGCAAAATCGCAGACAAACAGAATAAATTTGACGTACAGCTACATCAAGACTTTATAAAATAACTCCCAATTCAATGGAAAAAAAAAAGAAAAGAAAATAACATCAGCAACACACGCGTTTTATACTGTGTTTCCAAATAATAAAAATGAAAAAATTAATTTCCAACATTCTAATACTTTTTTTTTTTTTTTTTTTTTTTTTTTTTTTAATTTGAGCTCGAAGAGATTGATTAAAAAAATCATTTCAGCAGTGTTGGATTTTTCAAACACCGTATTCTGTAATTATTAAAAAAAAAAAAAAAAAAAATCGCAGGAATTCTCCTTATTCTCTAAAGCACTTCTTTTATATTTATATAAAGCAATCAAGCCATTTAAAAATTAATTTATAAGAATTATCTGTAAAAGCATTTTGGTAACATTTACACTTTTTACCTCTCAAAGAATATTATTTGCTCTTACGATTTACAAGTCTGCTTAAGAACAATTTAATATGCTATAATATATATATATTTATTTAGGTATGCAGTTAAATAATTTCGAGAAATTTTCTTTTTCTTTTAATAGATATTTTCATTTAATTACAGTTAATATTATACTAAACGTATTCATGGATTCTTCAAACGAGCCTGAATGTACTGTTAAGATTTAAATTATTGCAAACTATATGAACAGTAATTTTAAAAGTTCAAAATTCAATAGGTAAATTTTTAGTTTATTGTCATCTTAGGTATTTACAAAAAAAATCGATACATTTTCTCGTATGTCATTTAATTCTATGTAAGTGGAAGTAGCCTTTGAGTTTATGAAAATTGCAAATTTAAAGAATTGCCCTTCCTCTTTGTTTTGCATAATGACTATATAACAAATATTTCAATTCTAGATACAAATGAAATTTCTTTACAAACCTTGTGCACTTTGAACAAAATTTAAGAAGATGTAATTTCGAAATCATAAAAACTGAGTAAGAACAAATTTTGAATTTTTTCTCACAGGTGACCCTACCCAAAAGGTACACCTCGATTTCGATGAAACTTTTATTACAGAGTGTACTCATGATATGATGAAGAATAGTACAAATTTTATCGGCCATTATCAAAGTTTAGTATTTTTAAGTATTATTTAGTATTAAGCATTATTTTTAAGTATTATTTTTTAAGTATTATTTATTTAGTAAATATGCATGGTTTAAATGTGGATATCTTACAGAAAGCTCGCGACTTTCCAGAATCCAGTTGACTTTTGTTTCACAAGTAATGGAACCGAATGTCAGAAATGCGAAAAAAATTATTTTATAATTTGCGGATGGTGTACAAATTCATTGTGTTTTACTTATTTCTATGCTAATTATCATTTCTGTGACGATTACGTTGTTTGAAATTATTAGAATATTTTTGAATAAAACATTTAGGAATTTTCATTGGTTGCCTCATGGCCGATAAAAATTGGTATCATTCTTCATCATATTATGAGTACTCTCTATCATAAAAGTTTCATCGAAATCGGGGTTTACCTTTTGGTTAGGGTCCCTTGCCAGTAAAATTAACACCCGACAACGGAACTATACACTGAAAAAAAAAAGAGATGATTTTACGTGGTCTTGTTCATCTTACGGGGCTGTTGTTTATTACTGTTAATTTTACGGTATAATACTGGCAGCTGGGATGCCAGTATGATATTCCTAAAATCAACAATTATATCCTAAAATCAACATTTTTTTTTTTTTTTTTTTTTTTTTTTTTGCGCAGTGTATACCATCAGCTCTTTTTTAAATGTTGCAAGAGTTTGAAGTTATAAATATTAACTTAGGTATTAATATAGACCGATACATTATATTAAATTTGGTTTCATGTTTTTTGTAATTTTCTTACTGCAATTTATGCACGGATTTGTTTTAGATTTCATAACAATGAATACAATCATTACTGATTGTAAAAATGTACATTACATATACAGCATAATGATGTCATACTAATGATTTTAATTATGTAAACGTAATAATGTTCCTTTCTAAACAATTCATGTTAATGTGATAACCTTTTGATAAAATATCATACAAATCAAGGTTGTTTTCATTTATAACTTCGAAAAGCATTGCTATAGTTTTTAAACAATAGCGATCTAATTGGTGAAGATTAGCGATTGAGAGCAAGTAATAAGCACTTTAATTAAGACAATATCTCTGTGCAAACGGTAGCGCTGACATTGCGTTAAGCATTGTATAAAAGTTACAATGTTATTTATATACATCATATCATAATATACATTTCGTAAAACAAGACGTTTTTGTATTGAAAGACCGACAAGTAATCAGCGATGAGTGGAAGTTTCAAATTAATTTCGTGGAAGCATTCATGCTCATATGTCTGAATTAAAATTTTTTAGAAGAACTATTTTCTACTTTCCAAATTAGTGTCCTTATATTATAATTTCTAGTTTTAAAAATTTACTATTACAGGTACCGTATTTTTCGGTGTAGTAAACGTACTTTTTCACACTTAAAATAGACCTTAAAAACGGGGCGTCTTATACAACAAAAGATACAGTTTTTATCTTATTTTTATTTTATTATTATTATTTTTTTTATCCCTGTTAGTATCTTTCATGTTTATGTGATGCTTTTGTTGGTAATTTATTTAATAATAATAATAATAATAATAATAATAATAATAAATAGCAATAATAACAACATTAGTTACATTGACTAACGTAATTTACATATGAAGAATCATATTTAATCTTAGAAAATGAATACTTTCATAGATTAATTGTACTAATTATATATTTAGGTGTTATACTGTCTAAAAAAATGTTTCTTAATCTACAAAAATATAATACATACGCAAATATACAATAACATCTTCCGAGTTACCCACGATTCGGAAAAACGTTCCATATTATTAGAAACCTCAGAAACCAATATAATTTTCGAGATTTATGAAAACAACAGTTTCTTTTGCTGCCATTGATTTTCGGAAACGTTTCCGAGTGCTTTTTATAGTGTTTTAATCCATTTTCTTAACCCGGAATATAGGTTTTTAGGATACTATAAATTCTCAATTAAATATTTTCATCTACGTATTGAATTTATGTAAGCAAGAGTAACAAAATAATATTAATTTTAACTTTAATAATGTTAATTTTAATGTTGATGCCCTTAATTTATCACGTTTGTCTGTAAAACATGTTTGTTGAAGAAAATGTTTACTTGATAATTGATAGCATCTGAAAAATCTATATTCCAGGTTGAGAAAGCTGTATAATACTTTATAAAAAGTACTCGGAAACATTTCCGAAAATCAGTGGCAGCAAAAGAAAGTTTGTTTTTATAAATGATTCTTTCAATCTTGAAAATATATTGATTTCTGAGGGTTCTAAAAATAAAGAACTCTTTTCGGAATCACGGGTAACTCGGGAGATGTTATTGTATGTTTTCGCTCGTGTGGCTATATTATATTTTCCTATATTAAGAAACATTTTTTTTTTTTTTTTTTTAACAATGTACTGAAGTTCTAACATAAAACAATTTTGAAATGTCAGTTCAGGAGATGGTACTATTGTATTTAAATAAATATTTTATTTTAATTATTTAATATATACACTGCAATTTTTTTTTAATTTTACAGTATACTGGCATCCCAGCTGCCAATATTATACCGTAAAATTAACAGTAATAAACAGTAAAATAAGCAGTAATACACTGCTGCGCATGCGCGGTAGTGTATTACTGCTTTTTTTAGGTGCGTTCGTAATTATATAAATACGTAGCACCTATAGTCGTCGTTTGGTCCGTCCGTCTGTCTGTCTGTCTGTCTGTCCGTCCGTCTGTCTGTCTGTCTGTCCGCATATAACAGCGCAAAAACTACCCAACCAAATGGTTTGCAATTTAAAATATATTATCTTTGAAGAATTTTGTCGAGACATTTCAAATTTTATTAAAATCAAATCGAAACTTTAGGAGATATTAATAAAAATATTTATTAAGAAATTTGAATTTTTTTTTTTTTTAAATCGGTGCTTTTTTGTTATAGGAGCTTCCGAAGTTTAATCGTCAAGCGACCGAGATACTTATTTTATGACAGAAATTAATCTGCAGACGATATAATTCATTTCACAGAATTAAAAATCATCAAGATCTGAATATTTATATAACTAGCTGATACATATATATCTGAATATTTATATAACTAGTTAAGATATTTGTATGAACAGTGTCATAAAATATATACTTAACTAGCTGTTTAACCCGTTCTACGCACGGGATATCATGAATTTAATTCTAAAACGTAGGAACGCACCTCGTTTGTAACGTTTGACGTACAATTTCCAACTTGTTTTTACTGTTGTGCAGTGTATTATGCTTTTTTGCAGTGTATATTATACTTAAATGAAAGTTTGGTGTTGATCTTTTTATTTGTTTTCTTTTGTTTAGTATGGAGATCGCCTCATACCGAATTAAAAACCATATTCAATATGGTAAATATAAGCAAACAACTACGCACGTTATGATTTTCAGGTATGCAGTGTTACTTTTTCGGAAAAATAATGTGTATATCCTTATTTCAATTGTTATATTAGGTGTATCCATAATCAATGTCTTCCTTTTTCGTGGAATACATGCATGTACGATTAATGTATTTTTTAAAGCAGTATTTAATCAATTTAGTTATCTCAAGGGTCCCGTTGACTCCCGAAAATACCCGCTTGCTAATGTTAATCCTATGGGACAGTTAGTTTATAATAATCTTGTTTGCATTTCAATATTTTTAAACGATTTTTTTGGCATTGGAGAGCTGAGATACATGTCTACAACCACCGTTTTTTATTTTTTCGATTTTGTTTGCAGGTTTTTTTTTTTTTTTTTTTTTTTTTTTTTTGGTGGTAACACTTTTACTTTCGGAACGTTGGGTGTTTTCTGGTGAGTGAACGGGAGCCTTCAGTTTCTATGTCTCCAGCCTCATCTATTTATTAAATTTTCTATCAAAGATATATAAGATATATCTATAAAATAAGCTAGTAATATATGAAATATAAAATAAGCTATAAAATAAGATATATCTATAAAATAAGCTAGTAATATATAAAATGTAAAATAAGCTATAAAATAAGATCTTATAAAATAAGCAGTAATACACTGCCACGCATGCGCGGTAGTGTATTACTGCTTATTTTACTGTTTATTACTGTTAATATTACGGTATAATACTGGCAGCTGGGATGCTAGTATTATACTGTAAAATCAACAATTTTTTTTTGCAGTGTGGGGGTGGGGGGTTTGTATTGAAATGTTTTTAATTCGAACAAGAATAAATATTTATATAGTCTCTTAAGACAAAAAAAAAAAAAAAAAAAAAAAAAAAAGTCACAGAAATAGAGAAATATATACACAAGGTTGTTTGGTACAAAAGCTTTTTTTTTTTCCTGTGAATTTTAGAAATACATTATACAGCTGAATTATCTCCTATATAACGTTTATTAGGCTTTCTTTTTGAAAACATCTACTGTCTCATAGACATTTTCTTTGTACGTGTAAAAACATACATCAGTATCAGAGTGAAGTGTTTGCAATATAAAACTTGTCAAACAAGTTTTTTTTTTTTTTTTTGTGGCAAACGGGGAAAAAAAATAATTTTTTTTTTGCAAAAGGTAGTTTAATAATTTAGGCCAATGTTATTATAAAGGTATAAAAATATTGACATGACACAACTGGTAATTTATTGCGTTTGGGAATAACCCGAAGTATACTAAATACATAATATGTTCTCAAATGGAAATAAATATATGTTGTATAATTTCAATATATTTTATGTCTTTTTAATAACCTAAACTTTGAAAACGCAACCTATCGGTGGAAATTTTAACTATTGTTTTACTTTTGACACAAAACTCTTTGACAAATATTTTTGTGCAAACCTCATTCTTATACGGATATAATTATTTTTAGTTATTTTTTTTATGAATTTTTGAAATTTGAACGGTTTTAAGTGGTTAATGGAATGGAATGACATGAAAGCATTCAAAAAATGCTTTCAGACTTTCAAAACTTTCAAAAAATGATTTTTTATTGCATTTTCTGAAACTACAATTAGCAAAGCATATACATTATACAGTTACATTTTTTAGTCGATCTGATAAAAATTAAAAAAGTTACGCCGCTTTAATTTGCTTTGTTCTATCATACACAAATCATAACTTGAATCTTAAAACGTGATTACCTCAAAACTATGTTTTTAAAGTCGGCGACCATGATAATGCGAACAAATCTCAACCAATCCTTCAAATTGTGTCCAATTTGTAAAAACAATATTATCTAGAGTATAATCGTTCCTTTTGGTGATCGGGTGATTTTTTTTTCTATTTTTTATACACTATCAAAGTTAAAATTTTTTTTTTGTGAAAATTGGTAGCTTAACTTTGAACAGCCGGCATTTCGTTCCAAAATCATTTTTTACAAAAACCCAACTATGTAGTTTGTAACCGTCTGAGCGTTTGAGGGTTTTCCTGCCTTTTCATAAAAATATTTGTAAAACTTAAAATAATTTAAATTTTCTTTCCCCGTTTGTTTCTAAAGAACACTTTATATATCTATCTTATTTTACATATATCTTAAAATACAATATTGTTAAAGATATTTTTGTCTAGAGCCGATTTAAGTTGTTTTTGGGAAACGGAAAAATACGGCCACAATGCTTAGAGGGTTTTAAAAGTGTTCGTAGTAAAGACATTATGCTTTTATAATTTCGGATGACAGAGTCACGGTGATTACCGGGGACGCCCACCAGAACGACGCCATCTCCGCGATTCAGGTCTGCTTATACTGGGGACATCCAACTTTATTTCGTCATAACAAAAATCAATTTTTCTCTCTTTCTTTTTTTTCTTTTTTTTTTTTTTTTTTTAAGTGTAATAAACAGAACTCAAAAAGAGTTTTTCAAATATCTGGTTTCACTGACTTGAAAAACATCCCCAAAAATATATGCTTTTTAGACCTTGCAGGTAAATATAATTTAATTAAAAATGAAAAAGAATGGGGTTATTATTCGTTGTATTTTCATAAACAGAAGCCTGAACTATACTTTAATTGATAATCATTGATAATCAATTGTTTCACATTATCTGAAGCAGACTGTTTTAACACCGATCTTAAGATTAATGGGAAATAAATTACCATAACAATTCTGTCAACACAACAAAACGACGCATAAATTTGAAAAAGAATGTGTTGTCCTTAAAACACAGTGAAATGCTTTCGAAACAATCAGAGACAAAGATAAATGTTACAAAATAAGGGCAATGACCAAAATGCCTGATTACAAGCACACCCAATTAAATTTTATGCTGCTTCATTCTATGCTTGGATTATTGGAAAAATGAAGCTGTTATTAAGCGAATAGTATAATGACGACAATAGTTATGAATAGTAGAAATTCAAAACAAGTTCCAGAATAAGTCGAAGAGTTGAAAGACGGATATCGTTTACTTTCAATAAGAGTATTGTTCGCGATTTCGCTAATTAGTACCAGTATTTTTACACAAAACGTATTTGATCTATATTCAGTTCACGATTATTATAACTTTAAGTAAATCATAAGAAAATAATAGTACTTGGATTTAAGATTATTTTCAAGTTAAAATAAAAGAAAAACTGTTTGTTTGAAACCAAAATTTACGTAAGGTGTTTACCCCTCTTTAACCCGTTCGGGACCATGGTCGCATATATGCAACCTCAAAAAGAGCATACAGAATTTGTTTTAGGCACCAGTAAAAAATAAAAGTAATATTTACTTTCTCTAATTAGAGCATTTTTGTGATAGTTTAAGTAAAGGTAGCTTTCTAAAAATAAGTGGTGCCAACCGAATAAAATTTGTGTAAAAGCCGCCGGTCCCGAAGGGGTTAAAGATAAATGCTACAAAATAAGCGCGGCTAAAACACCTGTACAGTGTATACAAGTACAAGTACGCCCAAATTAAGTTTTATGTTGCTTCTTCTATCCTTGGATTATTGACAAAATGAAAATAGCATAATAAAGAATATAGTTGCAAATATTTAAGTAGATAACTGAATAGTAATCTTATAGAAATTCAAAATAGGAATTTGAATAAATGAAAGAGTTGAATGATGGGTATCTTTTTCTATCAATTTCTCTCTTTTTTTTTAAAAAGTGTAATAAGCAGAACACAAAAAGAGTTTTTCAAATATCTGGTTGCACTTTCTTTCAACCTTGCACAAATTTATCCCAGCTGCCAGTATTATACCGTAAAATTAACAGTAATAAACAGTAAAATAAGCAGTAATACGTTGCAGCGCATGCGCGGTATCGCATTAATCCACAACTACTATTACTAGCGTAACGTACCAACTTTGCGTTTTGACTTTCTTTTTTACTTATTTTGTGTTATTTTTCGCCTTTCTACAGATGTTTGCATCTCTATTGCGAAATCTAGAATTTTTCTCGGAAAAACCAAAAAATAACACAAGAAGAAAATTTGAAAGAGCTTCTCAGATTGAAAGTAACTTACTTTAAAATTTTACAAGAAAAGGAAAAAGGTTGAATTGATAGAAATTAAAAGAAATTTGAAGGAAAGAATTGTCACTGTTTACTTTCTTTTGACGCGTAAAAAATAGGTGTATTTTTGGATTAAGGAAACTATTTCTTGTAGTATTTAGTTTTTGATGAATATTTATAAGGAATTATATTCTTATTGAATAACTAATAATTTATTTAGAATTAAACATTTGAACTATGAAAAATAGGGGTTTTTCTTTTTTCTTTTTCTTTCTTTCTTCTTTTTTTTTTCCTTTTTTTTTTTTTTTTTTTTTTTAACACTCACTGTATATCTAGGTCACACTGAAAGTAAACGTTATATTGTGTTGATAAGTGCAAAATTCATTTATTTTATTATTTAAACTTTATCTATATTATTATTATTTCTTTTTTATTCTTCAATGCGTTAATTTCAAGATAGCTATTTATAATGCTAAAATTAATAATTATATATACTAAAATCTTAATTATCATTTAAGTTCGAATTCTTCATTTATTTGGTCGATTTGTTCATTTTGTTTCTTTGGGAATGAAATTTATTTGAATGAATATACTGAAAATTTGAAATTATAAAGTAAGTCTTCTATAATAATGTATACGGACAAGGGACATATGGAACATATTTTATTTTATTACTTTATTATTATTATTATTATTATTATTTTGTTTTATTGGTAATTTTTGTTTTTGTGCTTCCATTAAAAAATAAATAATATACCTTACGAAACTATCTATTTTCTTTCTTTTGTTCGTTATTTAAATTCATTTTATTTTGAGATTTGCATAAAATTTAGTGCTTTTTTGTAGTACTTAGAAACTTTATTAAATTCAGTAACATTTTTTTCAAAATTTGGTGCAAGAAAGTGAAGGATACTATCTTTATTGAATGTTTAAAATATGATAGCTGGAAATAATTTTAAGAGTTAATTTTTTTTCTATTATCACAAAACATTTATTATTTTTTAATTCGAATTATATAGATTGTTTCATAAGAAATGTCTTTACACAAACTTTTGTGTAATACGATTTTTATGTTTTAATGAAGTAACTGCTGTATCTTCTAAAAGAATCTTTAAATTTGTGTTTTTCTTTATCAAAACAGTATTATATTAGTTTCTTTATAAATGTATATTTAAAAGAAATACTTTGACATTAAAATGTTTAAATAACCAAAGCAACCGTGACAATATTTAACAGATTAATGTAACGTCAAAATTAACGAAACATGATTTTTAAAATGTTTAATTGAAAAGGTAGTCCAAAGTACTACGTTATTCTTTAGTACACTGTACTATTTAAAAACACGCGTTTTAACAATTTAGAATTAATTTCACATTTAGATGATTTTGAGGATAATATTTGTCAAAATATTTCCCTTTTTGTAAATCAATCAATTACATGAGATTGTGAAATGTATAAAGTATTATTTTTAAAAGGTATCTTTTAAAAGTTATTGGATTACATTATTCCCTCCTCCTTACATTTAAACGAAACTGTTAAAATTAAAAATTACACTTATAATAATAATAGTAATTAAATAAAAAAAAAACTAGAAGTCATTCTACAATTTTTAACTTGTCATGATATTATCATATTTATATAAAAATTCAATAATTCATTATATAATTCAATAAATTTCACAGAAATTGTAAATGAATAATCCAACATTTTCAATTCATCATTTTATTTAGTGAATCTATCAAATTTAAAATTATCTTTATAATTTACTGTAAAAATATTCAGAAGTCCTTTTGAGATATTACTTTTTTTTTTTTATAATTGTGTAATACAGTCGAATTCGGTTATACCGATCCAGAATATAACGCTAATTAGGTTGTAATAAAGAATTGATGAACAAATGGTTGCACACACATTGCAAGAAACTTAGTTTAAAAGAATAAAACTCGGATACAACGAGCAAAAATATCTGCGGATTCACAAAAACTCCCGTTGTATCCTCATTCTTCTTAATAAAAATATACAATTTTATAGTTATTCTACACCATTGCTAAAAATGATGAAGATGAAGAGGATAACTGTGAATAGGACGATAACTGTGAGGCAATAGTCTCTCCTCTGACATGTGCAGTTGCTTTCAACTGCAACATAAAATTTCATAGATTCTAAGAAGCAAAGATGACAATTGATAATACCATGCAATGAACTTAATTAGACAAAAAGGAAGAGTGTGTAATGAAAAGTACTGTAAAAAGTTTAGATTAAATTAATTTTTTAAATCTGAGAATAACCTGATAATGTAAAAGAGATTTCTTTTTCTTTTTCAGTTTTTTTTCCTTATTCATTTAATTTTAGCGTGTAAAATATTAAAAGGAAATAAAACTAATGAAGACACTATAATTAAAAAGTCTACTTTTAATTAAGGAAGATAAAAGTAGCTATACAAGTGCAATAATTAAAAAAATAAAAATAAAAAATAAAATAAAAAAATAAAAAGAAGTAGAAGTCTGTATAATTTTTAATTTGTCATGATATTATCATATTTATAATTCAATAAATTTCACAGAAAATTTATTAAATTCAGTAAATTCAGTTGTTTTTACTGATTTAATTAAACTTTCATATATAATCTTACTTCAATAGAAAATAAATGAACAGAGCTCGAATTCATTTGTTACTAGAACTTGGTTACGACGAGCAAAAGCACTGATATATTCTCTCTCGTTATAAACGAGCTCGATAGTATATTCATGAATTTTTTTATAGTGAATAAAATAAAATTTAAAAATATTTTAATCGCAATACCACTCCAGTATATTATTTATTTCTGTTTTTGTTTATCGAAACTGTGAAATATATTTTTTCATATTGTAATTTATATTAGAAAAATTCAGATATCATTCTGCATTATGTTTTTCTCGATATTATAATTTTTTATAAAGTTTTTAATGAAATTTTCAATTAAATAAAGTACATTTTTTGTTAAAAGTAAATGTCATTGTGTTATTTTTAAAATTTTAAAATATGATTTATCGCTAAAAGAAATATATGCAACATATAATTAATAACAATCAAGTTATTGTTGCAAAATTAGAAAAAAAAATACATTAAATTTATCACGATATTACCATTTTTATAATTTAATGACATCCACAGAGAATGTTTAAATATATAAGGTAAGCGGTTAGAAAAGTTTACATGAAATTGTCTATAATTTTGTTAATTCCTTCATGTTATTTTACAGCGAAATTGCGAAATTTAAAATCACATGTTATAATACATAATTACAGAATTCAAACATTATTTTGTTATATTTTTGTCACGATATTGCAATTTTTATAATTTAATGAATATCGCAGAAATTCTTAATAGTGTGTAAGATCTTTTATGGCATATTTGTAGAAGAAAATTACAGCTTTTTTAAAATACAAAGACTAGAAAAAGGGACTGAGAGCATGATAAGAACTACATTTTGTTTCTTATTGGCACGACGGGAAATAATTAACTAACATAATCAACGCCTCTAATGAAATCCTTGCATTTATTATATCTTTCTGCATTTTCATTATACAATATTGAATAGTCTGGTAATTTTGGTATTTTGGCTGTACGGTGGGTTGTCGCATTTTTAAGTAAAAATCGCAGACATATTCAGAGCTCCCTCCATTCAAAACTTTACAAATTTTAGTTCAAAATGTGCAGTACACAGAAATAGATTTGACATCCATATTTAGTCTCCCTGCCATAATTTTTCCCATCATTAACTTTTTGATTACGGGCAAAGACTGGCGGAAATTTTTATATTCGTAGTATCACAAAAAAAAAAAAAAAAAAAAAAAAATAAATAATATATATATATATATATATATATATATATATTTGTAAATTTGTTTAGAAAATATAGTATAAGTGTATGGCAGAAATTATTTTCTAAAAAGTAGTACGAGTGGAATAAAAAAAGTAGTCGCTGGGACGTATAGGTCTTCAGTCCGTAATCAAAGGGCTAATTTATATTAATTTATGTATATTTCTCGGCAATTCATAGTATGTGGGATTACCCACTACAAATCCGTAGAAAAAAAATAGCAGCCTTTTCGAATGAAACAAAACAGAAAGGATACAGTTAACCGGAGCATAACTATAGTTATATTGTATATATATATATATATATATATATATTATATTATATTACATTATATTATATTACCTGTTGTCATCTCAGAAACAGTACGGCTGTCATAATAATAATTACTAGTAACAATACTGCCTTATAGTTTAGTCTGTGTCTGCATTTACTGTCGTAGTATATATTGAGTGTTCTTTTCTTGTCTTATAATTTTGGGACTATGGCAAAAGTTCAAAATTGCTAATTGAAACTGGCAGTCGTATTTGTGAGATTTCGATCAATCGAATACATTAGATTTGAGCTTAACCCTGATGTTCTGTTCGGATCTATTTGACCGAAACGTTTTTCAACTGTTTATAATAAACGACAATAAAAATATATATTTACTAAGACATTTTCTACCTTTGTTAGTGAAGGTGCTATGTTATAACTTGGAAAATAAATTTCCATTTCTTAATATTCTCTATACAAGGTGTCTCTTCTTAACGTTGACCAAAAGCTAATTCCTAAACCGTTAGTTTTAGAGGTACAGTTCCAAAAGTAAAAATGTTTCAAATGTTGTTCTTCATCATATGGAAATCCATTATGAAGATTATATAGAAGATCCATTAGAATATATTATTAGTTACAAAATTTAAATTTGTATTTGATCCCTGGTCCTATAAGTTGTATTTAGAAAAACTTTCTCCATGTTTCTCTAACAAGTAAACCGATAAAAATTCCATTCTTCTCAACTTACCGAGTTATGATACTACGAATTTTATGAACTTTCAGCGTCTTCTGTCACTAAAAACGTATGTTTCCGTGATTGGAGTCAGAAAACGCTGAAAATATTAACTCATCAAAAGTCCTTTTACATTATTTTTTGTCGAGATATTTCCGTTTTTACAATTTAAGAATTTATATGGAAATTTATCATAGTATGTAAGAAAGTTCTACGGCATATTTGCGGAAGCAAATGGCAATCTGTTTAAATTAAAAGAAAGGAAAAGGGGAACCGGAGCGTGAAAGAAGTATATTTTGACACCCGTTGGCATCACTTGCGCCCTCAGGGCAGAAAACAATTGAATGGGTTTCGTTTTCACAACCACTCTTCATTGTTTGGCCAGACAAACGGTCAACACTCTGTCATGCAAAAAATAGATTTTCACTTTTATTTTATTTTATTTTTTTTAATGCGACTTGCGCTAGAAATGAAATCGGGTGATCGTGAACGTCTTGAGATTGCTATAATTTGTTTCGGTTATTTTTAGACACCACTTTTATAAAATGGAAAATGTGTCACTAATGTAGAAATGGGACGATTAGGTTACATTCTTCATTTTAAACTATTGAAATGGTATTATTTTTCTAATATAAAGATGAAACAAGATAACTGCTTTTATTTAATAATAATTAAGGTGTTACTAAAGTATGGGAAGACCTAACTTGTCAATGGACTTTATACTAGAGGAAAGTGTACGTCCGCGAGAAGAAATAGTTCTTTACTGAATTTGAAAAAAAAAAAAAGCATTTTAAATCAGATTTTTTTTTCAGATTTTTCCATTGAAAAACGTTTGACTGATTAAACAAAATTGATTTAGCTTAATGTATAGTCATTTTTATGATAAATACCTGTAATATTCAAGTAACGTGTATCTCTTTGCCCAAAAAGTTTCCGGCGAAATTTTGGCGGTTGGAACAAATCAGTGGGTAACTCTACGACCCGCTACTGGGAGATTTATCTGCGACTGAAAATTTCTGCTGTCATTTCCGGAGATTTTAGATTTTTTTTTATGTTCAATCAAATGTTTCATTTTTTAAACTATTAAAGATAGAGTAAACATTTCGATGGACTTGAATTTTTTGGAAAATTTCACCTCAAGTACACATCAAACAGATGAATAAAATATATAAATTAACAAGAATTTTATTTTCACTAAAATAATACGACTGAAAGAAGTTCTTTATTTACGAACATTCAACGTACATCCGTACTTCATCGTACACAAGTTAAAAGTACCTTTATTCTAATTACAAAGAACTGATCAGCAGTTAATTTAATTTGTCTTTTAAGATAGGGTATAAATTCAATATTTCAACAGTATTTTAGACTCAGAAAAAAAAATGCACTAGTTATCCGTAGTGCATATTTTAGTTTTATACATAAATGTAAGTTAATTTGATAAGTTAAATTATAATTTAAGCTGGTATAAATCAATTACCGTGAAACGAAATTGACAAATCTGTAGATTATAGAAATAGATTAAAAAAATTTCTTCAATGTGGCCCAAAATGTGGATTTATTTGTAATTATTTGAGGTGGTTCTCAAATAACCTGCTCAACAACGCGAAACACATTTCTAACACATTTTCTGACTCATTTTTAAACGCAAAGGCATCAAATTGGCAGGCCTGACTAGGAAAGCAAAATCGAAACGAGTTTTCCATTTTTTGTCAGATAAATTCTTGTCGAGTTATAAGCAATTCATGTCACGAGACGACACGATTTCAACCTTTATCGCTCTCGGAATTCGGTTCAAAACGCCGACTTTGACAGTATTTTCTGAAATATTTTCAGCCTTGACCAAAAAAATGGAAAACTCATTTCGATGACATAGATGCTGAATAAGAACACTTGCCAATTTCAGCCGTTTCCGAATAAATAGGAATTCAAAATTGCGTCAAAAAGTAGCTCCTTTGGATTTGAGAACAGGTTTAAGAACATAGTAAGAAAAAAAAAATTGTTTTCCATTCTATTTTGATAGTCATTTTTTAAAAAAGTGATATTATAATTCTTGGGATAAAATTTATACTGAATCTGAAATTGGAATAAAATTTGTAAGAATATAAAAAGATTATTTTAAAATTTAGGTTTTACTTTAAATATAAAAATTGAAGTATGTTAAATAATAAGAATCTTATCTTTATTTAAAATGTTAAAATTTTTAAATAAACTTTTTATTCAGTTTCATAAACACTGCACAACTTTTGAATTTTAATATTCATTATTATGAGTTTATTGCACCAGTTAGAATTTTTTATTTATTCTAATGCAAGCTTTGAAATCTGAAGCTAAATAACTGACTTAAACAGAAAAGGTAAAAAATATTCCTTCCTATTGTCTTTTATGATTTTCCTAAAAAGAGTTCTGTTACATACCAAACGCCGAACACGATTTTTTTTTTTTTTATTCGACAAAAAAAGAGGAAAATGATTTTTACGCATGTTTTATGTGATTTACGATGATTTACAATAAATTCGATGTATTTAATGTATTCCAAAATAAAATCTTTAAAAATAAATATATACATAAATAAACGCAATTTAAAAATATATATCAGATTTTTTGTCTGCGCACTGTTTGATTGTTATTGTTATTTTAATTTGATATTTTCCAATTGAAGTAAAGCATGTATTATTATTTTTTAAACTTTGCTGTCTATTTCTTCTTCTTCTTAGAAAAAAAAAAAAAAAAAAAAAAAACTTTCTTAAAATCTATTTTTTGTATCATTTGAGATGTTTTTATTCTCCATACTCTTTAAATACACAAAATAAATTTGAACATCTTATCCTTCAAATGTAATCCAAAATGTAATCCAAACACAATAAGTCGATAAATAAACTATAAATAATAAGTTTCAATTTATTTCTTTAATTTTATATTAATTTAAAATTTTAAAATAATGAAAACATATAATGGTCATGTAACAGTTAGACAAGTTATGAGGCAAGAAATAATTATTGTAAAATATTCATGTATAAGTTTATATTTAATATTGATGCATATTTTTAGTAATTCTAAGCCTGTAAAACAATTTAATTTACTTTCCTTTAGTTAATAAAAGTTGATCACAAAACGTCATCTGCTATATATAATTATATATATATATATTGTTAAATGACACACCCAAAATTTCAGTTTTAAAATATGCAATATAATACTATTATTTAAAAATGCTAAAATTAAAGACTGTGTGAGTATTTTACTATTACATGAATACTTTATGTTGTGAAAAATTCAGCTTACGCATTTTTTTTTTATTTCTAGCATTTTTAAAAATTATTATTCAAATCAGTTTCTTGCGTTAATAATACAACATAAACAGAATCTCGCTTTAAAAGTCAAAATAAATTTAACATACTGATTAGTCGCTATGACGATAGGTACTTAATATCACATAGTAAATTATTATACTATTTTAACTGAAAATTACAAAGCGTGAAACTTACTTTGTTGAGATCATCTATATTTTCCAGGTCACTTCCCCTGGACGGACCTAACAAAAAAAGTAACATAAAAAAAAAAAATTTCAGAATGAGTAATAAAGCAATAATTATTGAACTGGTTGAAAAGTAGTTGTTAATTTACATATTAATATACAAATATTTGTACATAATACTACTTCAGAATTTTTTATTTTTATGAATGTTAACAGATATTTAGTGTAATAATTTAGTATCTTTGTTTATTTTTATCGTTTGAATATAAAATATTTCTTCTTTAATTAAAGTAAGTAAAAGTAAAAGCAATAGATTTACTATACACAACTAATTTTTAATAAGCTTTGGAAATGAATGTACTTACGATAATTATTTTACTGTACGAATTTTTCGTAAACCTGTGCAATATCCAGCAATTTTAAATACTAAATAACTTATTTAGCGAGTTAATGCACTTTTGTAAAATATTTAAAATTTAATTGAATTTTTATTAAATTTAATGTTTTTAGGAATGTTCCGTCTAATGTAGCAAAGTTGGCATTAAAAGAAAACCCATGGAAAACCCATGGAATCTCTATTAAAATAAAAAGAACCCCATAAAAGTATTAAAAAATAGACTCTACATATCTGTCGTGTCTATTTTCAATATTTTAATGGTGTTCTTAAACAAAGTTTTCTAATTTAATTTTCTGACACTTGTTTTTAGGTATTTTACTTGTACAGTTGTATTTTTATGATTGTAAAACTCATATTTCTATTGTTTTTTAAAAACGATATATTTGATTTTGTTTATTATGAGTCGATTAGTTTTTTATTCTTCTTTATGTAATTTTTCCCTTTTAGGGTCAGGAAAGTCGATTATCCGGCGTCAACTTTTCTTCACTAAATAAAGATTTATTTATTTATTAATTTTATTAATAGACATTATTAATGCTAAAAATATTCTCTTGATTTATTTAAATGGGTTATCATCTCCAGATTGATTTTTTTTTCAGATGGTCAAAATTCACATCTCCAAGGAATCAGAAAACACGTCCACAATTTCTCACATTCCATTTTGATATTAACATACACTGGCACAAAATTTATGCAGATATTCTTCTTCATATGCGAAATATAGAATAAAAATGATGAATTTAAGTTAATTGATAAAATTATGGAATTATGAAATGATCAGTACTTTTGTTATGTTTGTATAAATTCGTATTTTTTTTTTATATATAAATAAGTGTTTAACTCACATTAATATATTCAAAGGTTATTATGTAAATGCATGCTCAGCTCATTACTCACTTTCTATTTCCATGTATAATATAGATTTAGGATAAACGGAAAACAAAAGAATGCTTTCTCGAAGGATATTCTTTTGAAACAATGTCAAATAAACATTAGACTGACAAAGCTGCCCACACCATTAGGTGAGTGACATCGAAATAAAGCACAAAGGAATTTGTCCTCATTAGGATAGGTGAAAATGAAAACTTTGCTTGGTACACTTAAATCTCTATTCAGACTTCAAAGGTAAAAAACAAAAGTAGTGAAAAAGTGAAATGGTGTCGAGAAGAATGTACAAATAAGCAAGGAACATTCTGTTCAAAGGAATAGTTTATGAAATAATTTCATTCATTATAATAATTCAGAATAAATTAATCTATTTACTTTTCAGTAAAATTTTTTACTGTTAAACATAAACTATTTATTTTTTAAGACGTTATATTACAGTACCTGTGAAAACAGAACTGGTCTATAATGGGTCTTGAATACAGTAAGAGTCCCGATTATCCGAGCCCTGCTTAACCCTTTCAGGGGCAAAGTACTTTCAGTACTAAAATGTTGAAATAAATGACTGGCACCGAATTAACGCAGAAATTTATTTGTAAATAAGAAAAGGGCGAAAACTCACATACTTATTAAATGGGAAAAATTTTAGCAAGTTTCTGGTGCCATTGTGGAGTTTGGGAATTAAACTTAAGTGGTTTCATAAACATACCACTGCCCCTGAAAGGGTTAACCGAGTTACTGAAAAAAATATGGCCATTTTTTCCCATTTTGACTAGAAAATGAGAGTTCTAAATTTTTACGATTGCTCTTTCATTTTCACCTAGCACTTCATTGACGATGACTGTTTCTTAATGAAGAAATGATGTCCATCAGAAGAAAACGACGCATTTCGAAAGTTTAAGTTCGATCGAAACAATTTTTGATACATTGAGCATCAAGAAGAAGCTACTCCTGCAATTCTGATGACACTAATACGATGACTTAGCTTCCAACTTGTGCGGTGTTTTGTTAACAATAAAATTTAACAGAAAATTTTGCCTTATTTAATCGCTAGAAATTGTTCGATTCGGCGATTGAATTAGGCAAAATTTACTTTTAAATTTCAGGGGTAAGAAAAACCGTACAAGTTGGCAGCTATGCAATGGCATAATATTGCGGCAAAGAAACGTTTATTATCACAAAAACTATCAAGGACGTCTTCAAATGAACAATTTCAATCCCCACTTGTATTATAGCAACAGAAATGCGCATCAAAGAACTGTAAGTAGTACCATAAAAATTAATAAATTGTATGTAAATTTATATTTTACCTCCTTAGTTAGTGAAGAATTTATGTAAATCCGGTTTATCCGAATATTTTGGTTATCCGAGGTGATGTGGGCCTATGGCTATTCGGTATAATCAGGATTCTACTGCACAGTAAAAAACGTAAAAATTTCATATTCTCTACGGAAGGAACATACTATACAATTATAACTGTACAATTAGAAACCTATCTGAAACGAAGTTTTTTTGGGTTCCTAACGATTTCGCTTTTCCAAATTTCATTGTATAAGATTATTGTGTTTATTTAGTACATTAAAATCTAATGAGACGAAATCTCAAAAGACCAGAGTAAGATTCCGTTTTAGACAGGTTATTCCATCTGTAGGGACCATAATTATTTTGCGTTTAGGAGAAGATTCCGTTATTGACAGGTTCCTTTTTCACAGGATTTACTGTAATTTATGTCCCGATTTAGACGCCAATGTGCCCCTTTATTTGTCACTTTGTCCCGCTTTTTGTGAGAGTGGATCTGGCAACACTACTCCCCGATCGCGAAATCCCATGTTAACCTATGGGAAAAACTTAGAAGCGCGATTATAATTCATCATAACATATTACCTATTATAATTATTAAAATACGGTTTTCACCATCAGAAAATAGACGTCAGATGCCGATGTTGTGTTTTTTTTTTTTTTTTTTAATTTTCGTTTTAAATTTTAAGTAGTATTAAAAAACCACTATAAACTTTGTAATTTCCACTTGATGAAATTTTATCATCTTCTTAAATATACTTAGAATTTAAGGATACGTTTTTTAAAAACGCTCATCGACGGCATCTGATGCCTATTTTCTGATGGCAAAAACCGTATTTTAATAATTATATTAGGTAATGAGTAATTGCTCTTCTAAGTTTTCCCATAGGTTAACAAAGAAGATCGGGGAGTTTCAGTAAAGCGGTCCCTTAATGAATAGAGTTCGTTATTTCCGCTTGTCAAGGTGATATAACTTATGAAGAAGGTGAATTGAATTTCCGTGTGAATTCGGAAGTTATCCGAAGGCGAATAAAAATAACTCCAACGCATAACGCACTATACTTGTTTTTTTTTTTTTTTTTTTTTCTTTTTCTTTTTCTTTTTTTTTTTTTTAACTTCTATAATAATTATGCTAATGTGCTGAAAAAAAAAAGAAAGATGTTATTATTCTTATATTAGTTATTGGATTTAAATTTTTGTTTAGGGTTTATTTTTGCTGAGAAAGGGGACACCACATAATTCAAAAAAGAAATGAGCTTTAAAATATGCATTACATTTATCGTTTTATTACACTTATCATTTTATTACATTTATCGTGTATGTGTTACATAACATAAATTACATTTTTCTACACAACATATATCTGTTTCATGTACAAATTCCTAATTTAGAACTCTAAACCTAAATAGGTTAAATTCCTAATTTGATCATTAATTTCACGGCTAAGATCATACTATTATTATTATTAATTTCTCTTTTACACTAAATTATACCGAATTTTCTGATTTGTTTCATGTACAAATTCCTAATTTAGAACTCTAAACCTAAATAGGTTATATTCCTAATTTGATCATTAATTTCACGGCTAAGATCATACTATTATTATTATTAATTTCTCTTTTACACTTACCGAATTTTCTGAGATTTTAGAAAATCAAATTATTTGATGAGCATTCTAACCTTCAAAATTTATACAAAACTGACAAATGAGCAAAGAAAATCATACTGCATGAATGTATAGTGCGCGATTTAACATTATAACACATAATTATAGTTTAATATTCTCCCTTAGAGAAAATATGAAATCGTGACCTTCAAGGAAATTCACGATACAAACACAGTTAGTAATTCAGATACGAACAACGTCACGACAGGATAAGAAGAAATATTTCCACGGCAACTAAAGTAGCATAAAAAATAATAATAAAAAGAAAGATCAGTGGAGTATGAAATATTTCATAACTCAATAAAATTCAGTATGGGTATATAGTGATTCTAAAAGCATAAAGAATCAATATGCTTTGTATCTTGTAGTATGAATCCTATAGTATTTAATGGATGTAGACACAGACTATTTCACCAACCTATAAAAAATTTAGTTTGTATAATGTTTCATAACGTTACGAAATGCAACACTATTTAAGAAATGTAATTAGTTTTAAACCTTAAAAAATCGAATTTTTGTTTTTCCTATTTTTAAACATGTATACAATTCCGAATCAAACAAATGAACAAACAAACAAACAAACAAAAATATGACAATATTCAAATTAGAACGGCGTCAAATTTAAAGTAAACTTGTATACGTTGATAGCGACTTTAATTGATTTTTAACTCTGCATGCGTTTTTCTCAAAACTGTTACTTGTGCTCACTTAAAATAATTCATTTGCAGGCAGGTCGTTTATTTTGCGCAGATATTTATAAAATAATTATACTATACTTACAACCTATACTCTATCTTTTCTTTTGACACGTAAACGATGTAAATTGTATTTGTTGTGTTTTTAAAAGTGGTTTTTATTATGGTTTAAGAAATAACCTTCTAGCACCCAAAATATTTTTTTTTTATATAAGCTAATAAAATAAGTTGTACACTGTAAAAAAAAAAAAAAAAGAAAAAAGAAAAAAAGTGTTGATATTACAGTACAATATTGCTTATTACTGTTAGTTTTACGGTATAATACTGGCAGCTGGGGTGCTAGTATTATACTGTAAAATCAACACTTTTTATTTTAGCAGTGTAGGTTTATGTCAAATGTATTTACTTTAATAAAAACAAGAAATTGAAACTAAAAAATAGTTTTTGTGATTGTAAGGCTGCGCACAACAGCTGTATTAAAATCACGGCTACGCACAACAGTTGTATTAATATTTTATTTTCCAATACATGTTGAATATTTTCATTGCATTTAATGAAGCGTTTATTCATTGATATTAAAATTAATAATGGAATATATTAATCAGCATGTAAAGAATTAACTCTGGAGAGTTGGTTTTAATAGAATAAACTGTGAAGATAACTGTGACACAAGAAACCTAAAATCGTGAAATTTTGCATCGTTTTTACGATTATTACTCCCCTTAAACAGTTTTTAGATGCAGGGTGTTTTGTAAACCACTAAAAATGCTTTCTGTTTACAATACGATTAATAAAATTATGCATATTAACTAAAGTTAAATTTATTTTGAATTTTTCGGATGTTTTATTTAAGTTTCAAAATTATTTTGAGATTATTTGAGGATTAGGAGACTATCGAAAAGAAAGATTATAAGGCATTATAAACGGAAAAATACCGATGATGCGCAAAAATTTTTTAATAAGCTGATGCCATTTTGATTTTTTTTTTCTGCGAGCCATTATTTTCCGAAATGAATAATATAATAAAAAAAATTAGTAGAAACCTCTTATCAATTATTTGGCATACAAGATGCTAAAACAGGAATAGTATTTTTTATATTACTTTCTAAAGTATAACACCGAATTTTACACATATTTTTTTTTCCCTCTAAAAACAAAATGTTTAGTAATTTTGATTGATTATTATTTGATCCTCTATACTTTTTGGTTGTTGGCACGTCATGATCATGTGAAATCCAGAGTGCGTCAGAAAAATGCGTACACAGTTTGAATGACTAAAACTCCAGTTTTTATTCACATATAATTAATATTTAAATTGCAAAAGAATCCTCATAAAATGTATAACTTTCTCTCCTATCGCAGATGTTCAAAATTATGACCGTTCTGGCCAATACACTGCTTATAACGGTGGGCTATTGATTCACAAACTTCAACATACGTTTCAGTCGGCGCATTCTTGCTCAATTGCGTTTCCGGATCGTTCTCCATGAACATCCATTTGTTTGAAACTTATCTTTTATCCGATGAGTTGTAAGTTGCATAGGTAGATCTGCCTGAAACTCCCTGTGATATTGTTTTTGTACTTCTGCTACATTTTAATACTTGCAATAGTATTTTAAAACAAATTTTATTTTTTCAAAAGTTAATCTTGGTTCACTCATTATTACCAATTAACTACACTTTGAAAAGAAAAAAAAAATAAACAGTTATGACCAGTTAAACAGTATACACTGCAAAAAAAAAGTGTTGATTTTACAGTATAATACTGGCATCCCAGCTGCCAGTATTATACCGTAAAACTAACAGTAACAAACAGTAAAATAAACAGTAATACACTGCGCGCATGCGCGGCAGCGTATTGCTGCTTATTTTACTATTTATTACTGTTAATTTTACAGTATAATACTGGCAGCTGGGATGCTAGTATTATACTGTAAAATCAACACTTTTTTTTTGCAGTGTATGTATACATTTTTCTGATGCACTCTGTATTTCTTTGGAAGAATGTGGCACGCGGATGTGAAAAAGGTTCGCCATCTCTGGCAATACACTGAATAAAATGGGCACACATAATTGTATAAAATTAATGTTTCTGGAGAAAACTTATCCGTTCGAAAAATTAGTGTGCCATGGATGTTTATTTTTAGAGTCAATTGTGCCGTAAAAAAGAAAACAAAGCAAACAAAGAGAGAAGCACTGCAAGAGATTAAGGGTAATTCATTAGATCTCAAAAGCGTTTGAAAAACACCTAGAAACTTTAAAACCCTTGAAGGAATGCACGTTCTGTTGCATAACATTTCCCTGGAGTACACAGATTTAGTGTTTCCCGAAACAGATATTTCAGTGTCATAAACCTTTAACCTTGCCACTGTGCGAGTTGAATACTAAAATGCTTAAAGAATTTAGTGGCAGTCTGTAAGCGCAAAACAAACGTTATTTTTATTGTTATTTTATTCAAAAAGACACGTTGTTAACCTAAAATTTTAACTGAACCTCAAAAAGTCTTTAAAGAAGGAAACTACTGTTTTTTTCTTATCTATCTTTCTCTCCTATTTTCCTTTTTTATGGAAATGCAAAAATTAGCTCTCTAATGTGTTTTGAAGTGGGAAATTCAACACCTTAACCTTTGAGTTCTATTTTCTTATTAATGTGTTGAAAATAAAATGATGGCTCGCAGTTATCAAATTTATAAAATGTATCATAATACACTCATGTTATTCCTGTCTTATTTATATCCTATTTTATGAACGTGATCGCAACATGTGAACACTTTTTTTTTTTTTTTTTTAATGCGGTGGAGTATTTGTAAGATTCATAATCTTTCTAGAGCTGGAAATCAAAGATTTAGATTAGATTTTACAATGCACATAAATTGTTCAAATATAGTTTTTCCTTTATTTCTTTTCAAAATGCTAGTTTTTGTTCAGTTTTCGTGATTATTATTTTTAAAATCTCATAAAAATCTGAAATCTGTTACATATATCTTTTTAATTTAACCACGAAGCTCATAATTCCCATTTGGTATTTTTTTAGAACATTCATCACAAATTAAAAGTTGAGTTATTCTTCGAGTTTTTTTTTTTTTAGACCGTCTAGGAGTGTACATACTTCTGAGATTAAAATTGCATGCTGTTAGCAAGCCGATTGGACATTTAAAATATGAATTTCATCATCATATATATTATTTCTGTTGTCAACATCCCTTTTTCTATGTATTTACAAAACCCACAACAATGAATGAGTTATCGTTCGAAAGGGTTTTGAACCGGCTTCTGACATAGTACACTTACATTTCGTTAAAACGTTTTTGATTGAAAATTACAGATAATTAAAAATTAAATCAGCATTGTTTTCATAAATGAAATGAAAGATTTTTCTCAAATCAATGTTGCCAGAAAAATAAAATACCGCAATATCATGCTCAACAATGATTATAAAAAAATAAGTAATACAAAAAAGATAAAGTGTGACATATCCGCACGGGTTTATTTTATATTTATGATTAAAAAGCAAAACTGGAATTGCATTGTTTAGGAGAAAAAGATACCATCGATCGATCAAAGCAGCGATATTTCACGTGTAGTCTAAAAGGTATGCTTTTTTAGTTATATTAAATTGTATTTTATATGTATTCAATTTATTTTTATTTGTCCGATGTTTTTCCGAAGCGTATGACGTCATCCTCTAACGCAGTTAAAATACAATTTTTTATTTTTTATTCACATGCGTGCCTTTTGCTATCAGTGATCGGCTTTTACTGTATCTTTGATTGAATAAATGAGATGATAGTCTGGCTTGACTGATCTTGTTTGCAGATTTTTTTATTCTTATTTTTTTTTTTGTATTTTAAATCTGCATATAAACAGTATGAGATATTGCCAAAAAATATATAAGATTGTAGTGCGAATTCCTCGCGTAAGTCCACTGGTGATAAATTTTTTTAAATTAAATTTTATACAAGAAACATATTACGCATTTTATGTGTTATTTTATTTTTTATAAATCTGTACCACCAGCTTAGAAAGAATATTGAAGTAAACAAAACACCAAGAAAATGGCTTCGGATTATAAAGGTATAAAATACTCTGTTTTATTACAGCATTACAAATGAAAAAAATCAGGATGATCGTGTCGATCAAAAAATGAGTCCGTTACGATTGTTCTGACATAAATTTTGTATGATGTTATCAAACAAAGAATTACTTGTAGGAAGGGCTACTTGTAGGCAGAGCTTAATTTCTAACAAAAAAATACTGGAGCTCTAATATTCTGCAGTACTAATAACCGTAGCGTGCCCCTCCCCTCCCCCTTCCACCGTCACTCCAATCTGCATATTTATATTTCATACATTATATGTATTTGCAAAATTTAAAGCAATTTTTTTCTTTAGCAAAATAAAAATTTTAAATATAACTATCTGCATTTACTTAGCTGTCAATTATTCCACTTTTTAGTTATCACTCCGGCCAAATAGAAATCTTTGCCTCATTTTAATGTTAATTAATCGCAGAATTCTGCGATTAAATAAAGTAAGGATTGTGATTCGGAAATAGTGTTAACACAAAAAAAGAGTAGTTCGCAGCTATGCATTTTTACGAAAAAATGAATGAAATTTTCAAAAATTAATATTTATCTGCTGAAGACTCGAACAGTTTTTCAATTTCCTATAAAAGGTGCATATCTTAAACTATAATCTCCAAACAATATCTCCATTTCCTACGCGTGCAATACATTATGTCACATATAGTGTTTTGAGAGAAAAGAATTCAAAAGCTTCGATATTGGAGGAAAAGGAAAGGTATTTAGGAGCTTTTATTAGAGAATTAGGCTTCGGTTTTTTGGAACCACTTGCACTGGGCTCCGAAGACCAGTATTTATGGGCTCCGGTGAATTCCGACCAATATTTAAATATTTACTAAAAGCAGAGAAGTACCGGAGCCGGGCTCCGGTGGGCTCCGGCGCAATTTAAGCCCTGCTTGTAGGAATATTGCTTATGTTGTTTGTTTGTAAATAAATGTTTCCAACTAAGCAAGCTATTCTACTTTATGCAAGAATATGTTCGAATAAACTTCTTTTAGACTTCCAATCAGTTATTAAAATGTAATACTTGAATGTAAAATAAGCGAAATATTTGCTTACCTGTGCTGATTACAGCTAAAAAGACTAGTTTCCACAAAATATACATGATTGTGTATTAGAGTATCACGGAAGCATTGCTAGGCTTTTCATCACCTAGAAAGAAAAAATTACAAATATATTACAAATTTAAAATATTTCAACATTAACAATAATTTTTTTCTCAAAGAAAATATTTTATTTAAGTAACATGTGGATTATTTATTTTTCAAGTAAAGTTCCTGTTACAGAACAGAGTTACTACAATTTTTTCTACACTGTTAAAAAAAAAAAAAAAAAAAAAAAACTTTGAGGTTACTAAATTTTTTTTATTATATTTGTATTCCACAGATTTGTTTTAGTAACCGGTACTATAAACCAGAATCGTTGCTAGCTGTTTTTTAATAATGTTGCTAGCTGTTTTTTAGTAATGTTGCTAGCTGTTTTCTAGTAATTCTTACAGATTTTCTTGTAACTGAGTTCAAAATTGCAGATAATTAAAAATTAGATAATTTAGATAACTAGATAATTAGATAATTAAAAATTTCTCGGTCAATTACAAAAAAAATTTTTAGTAATTGGAAAGATCAGTGTGAAAAACTAAAAATTTTTTGTAGATTGACCCATTTTTTTTTTTTTTTTTTTTTTTTTTTTTTTACAGTGTATAACGTTGAAATTTTTTAAAAAAGATTAACTGCATCGTTAAAATGCTGCTCAGCAACATAGTATTTGTAAACATAAGATATTTGCTGAGATTTATTTTCCTTTATTTTATTAATAAAGAACTTCTTTTTTGGCATCAAAACGTTTCTGCAATGAACCTAAGATATATATACAGGGTTGTGCACAAGTTTCCATACATAGGAATCATTTCTCTAATCCTCGAAACTTTTATCGAACTTGATGACAACCATGCGATTACTTTCTGATACAGTACATACGATTTCAATTCGTTACTCTTTATTCAAACACATTTTTTTTTAGAATATGAAATATAAAAAATAAGTGTTAAAATAATATGTATTGTCCACTCTATATATACAAAATCACAATAAAGACGACATAGAATTCATCGTACACAAATAGGGAAAATAAAATTCATAAAAATGAAAGATAAAACTCATATCTGTGATGAAAAATATCCAAAAAATATCCCCCCCCCCTCCCGACAAAAAATAATAACAATAATAGTAATAAAGTTGGAATTATAGTATAATTGTCACGCCAAAATTACCATACATTCAACAAACACATGCGATTTCATCCTTGCGTGACCTATGACAAGCTACAATGGTGCAAGATTTGGAGTATGGTACATTAAAAAAACAAAAATTTATCTATAAAAAAATGGGGAAATATGGTATGAGCAATTGAAGTAAATATATAAATACCTGCCAATTTCTCGGTTTTCTTCCATAAAATGTGGGTTGATATGACCCATATAATACGTTTCGAGCCAGAAATTTTATTAAAGAAATAAAATAAAATAGGTTCCAAGTATAAACAGGAAATTAAATAAATATAGTATATATATCAAATAAATTTGCTGGTTTGAAGAGTGTTTCATTTTTGAGAAATTAAACCACGTTTTAAGGATGAATAGTTGGGGATCGGTAACTATGCATATATACTGACTGTAAAATCTAGAGCATTTAACTGAAATTAATGATAGTTAGGTTGAACGTTTTTTTTTCGGACAAATTAGGCTAAAATTCTTCCTGAATTTTAACACATGAGCCGAATTTTCGTACAAAAGAAATAAAAAAAGGTAAGAACATTTCGATTTTGGTTGTGGTAGAAAACAATAAAAATATCACACATATAACTTACCAATTTGTAATTTCTCTAATAATTTTGTTCCAATATATATTTTTTAAGTGAATACAAAGTAAAATTGATGCAAAATATTATTTTTGGTTAAGTTATTCGTATTTAAGTCCTTATCTTTACATTCAATAACTTATATTTATTAGACTTAAGAAACACTGTATTATTTTATTGGACAATTTCGATAGTATTCCATTTTCGAATTTCAAAATTCAACTACTTAATTGTTTTACACATTGCAACTTTTGTTCTATAAGCTTTATTTTTATTCTTTAGTTCTTTATTTTCAAACACTAAAAAAAAAAAAAAACCTTCAGATTTATTATCGTGAAAACTTAGTTGTTCAACTAAGGGTTAAATGGTTTTTCGAAATTAAAATTACGCTAAATTTACTTTTTTTAAAGAGGTTAACAGAATGAGTTACACAACAAATATTTATTTTTTCTAAATAAATCCAACTTTCATATCATATAAAACAGATACGATCTGTTCGAAATTAACGAAATTTAAAATGAGATGTTACTTTTTTGAGAAAAAAACTCGCACGCACACACACACACACACACACACACACAAAAAAAAAAAAAAAAAAATACATTTTTACTGTGTGGGGATGCAGGGAACAATTTCAGCAGTTAACTTGCTGTTTCAGGGCAGCCATATGGAAAATATGGCTGGTGTTTCAGTAGGGCTTTCGAAACGTGAAGCCCTTAGTTCTCACACTTAAAAAGTGTTAAATACTTTTACTGCAAATCTAAATTGTTAATCTGCTAAGATGTAATTGATAAACTTTAGCCAGCATAAAGATATCAAAATTACACTTTATATACAAAACAGTTAAAATATCGGAGTTTTAAACAATTTTCGCGAAGATCGTGCCATTTTGAAAAATTCGCGGAAGTGGAGAAAATATGGGAATATTTGTGGACAAACAAAAATAGTGTACTTATTTTAAGCACATAAAATTGAGAACTTTGCCCTTTTTAATACATACATTTTTTAATTTTTAAACATCAAATAATTACATGTTCTGATAATGTTTTTGCTGGCTACTAGACGGAATTCATGCCAATGACAAATCGGCAAACGTTATCTTATTCTATTTATTTCACCATAAAAAATAAAATTATACACATTCCAGGAACATCTTGGTGAATTTTTATGTCATTAAGAGTAAAGAGTGTTATTTGCCTTGTCACCAAATCATGATGATCCAGATCTTCGACACAGATGTACCTATCTGTTTTCGATCAAAGGTTTAATTGGCTATTATATCGCGGTCAATGTTCTTAGACCCATAACCTGGATATCGCATTATATCTAGATCAAAAGAGATAGGAAACGTTGAAAAGAATAACGGTTTACAAAACTGTCTGCCCAGGCTAACCTTGACAATAATGCCTATGTAGAGCCTATATATGTTTTTATTGAAAAAGAGAGATACTCATTTATAAAAGCAAAGAAATGGAAGAAAGAATTCGTTCATTATTAAGTAAAAAAGGAAGAAACATATTTTTTGCTGTATTTTTAATAAAAAAAGAATGTAGATATAGCACCACTATTGCAATGTGTATAAGCATTCCACGTTAAATGCTTAGTTTTAATAATTATTTCTTCTATTTTTTAAAGAAAACTTCTTTTATTAGTCATTTCTATTTTAATATAGAAAATATCGAAAAAAAGTATGTTATGTTGAGATTTAAAAAAAAAAAAAAACCTTAAAGTAAATGTAGCGATAGTATTTCGAAATAAATAAGCAAATGATAACTGTCTATTTTTACTAAAAAGTTATTTTAGAGAAACAAAAGAAATAAATGATATTTATTACATTCATTATAAAAAAAAAAAAAAAAAAAAACTACATTTAAAAAAATATATTATTCAGCTTTTTGTTAAATCATTTTTATTCAGTTTTTTGTTAAGAACCAAAAATATTTTTACGTTTTAACAAAATTATATATGCTTATTATCTATTGTCTACACCCATCAAGAATTCATTTCGAAAAAAAAAAAAAAAAAAAAAAAAACAAGGTGTAAATTGGATGTCTGACAAATTAAGTGCGTTAGTACTATAACTAGTTTTATAAATATTTATATCGTTTGTTATTAAGATATTAATTTCCATAATAAAATAAGTACATTTTAAGTTGGCAGCATTTTATCTTTTGTTGACATTTACTGAAAATTCCAACGGTAAACTTAAACCTAGTCTTCAAAATTTCAGAACTTGAAACACATATTTAGACTCTTTTTCCATTTAATGTCTAATTCTTCGGAAACATCTATCCAAAAAACTGTCGTTAGATTATAGGATTGCTATGATTAAACAATTTTAGTATGCAAATTCGGTATTAACTTCAGTAATACGGAAATAATATGACTAAATCTTAAATATGACGTAATGACCATGGCAACCTAGAATCCTTACCTATCATGGGATATTATTGAATTAATTCCTTATGATAGGATTTAATAGAATGAAGAAAATTTTATTAGTACGTTTTTTACTTTTGATTCGATTTTCATAAAATTTGAAATGACTCGACAAAATTCTGTAACGATTATATATATTAAATTTCAAACCTTTCAGCTGGGTAGTTTTTGCGCTGTTATATGCGGACAGACGGACGGACCAGACAACGGCTATATTATTTATATATTTACGACGACTACGTATTTATATAATTACGAACGCACCTAAAACAGCATTTTAATAGTGAAAAGCAATAGATAAAAAAAATGAGTTTGGACATGCACTTTGCAGAAATTAGAAATTTTTAAAGTTAGTATCAGTCATCATCCAACTTTTTAATGACAATATCTGTGTATTTATTTCTAAAGTGGTTAAATTATCTTAGCTATAACTGATTTTCAGCTCTAAAAGAAATATAATGCAAATTGAAATTTATATATAGTGCTCATTATAAACTCAACACTGAAAAAAAAGAGGGATAATTTTACGGTATAATACTGGTACCCCAGCTGCCAGTATTATACGGTAAAATTAACAGTAATAAACAGTAAAATAAGTAGTAATACACTGCCGCGCATAAAATCAACATTTTTTTTCCAGTGTAAGATTTGAAAAACAATTCCTGACATTTCCTAATTTTCCCCTTAATTACTCAAAAGCGTAAAAATTTTAACCTACTTGAATTTGTGTCTTTATGTCTCCTAGATATGAAGAAAAACAAATATCGAAAAATTAAAAATAAATAAATATGAATCGACTTAGTAGTAAGCAAGCATATTATACCACTGTAAATTTTTAGACATCCCCATGCCCACTAAACTATTATTAAAATTATCAATTATATCAGCGGCCTAGATATCTTATTTTTATATCTTTTGAAAGAATTATGTTTTCATTGACTGCACAATAAGAGGATAATTCAGAATAACTGAGTCATCATAAAAATGCTGTTGATCAGGTTATTTTTATTCGCATAAAACAGAAAACGCCATTCGCAACATATAATTTATTTTACAGAAGTCATTTCTTTAGTAATATAACATTGTCCAAAGTAAGTTGATTTCTTGCTTATACCCTTCATCATGTATCACCATTAGCTTGCTCAGAAATTATAAACAATTTAAAATGTTAGACATCTTATCATTAAAAGACCCCTTTAATTATTTTAATAACTCAATGTTAATTTACTGTATTGTGGAAAGTAAGGGACAATGATTCGACAAAGAAAAAAAAAAGAATTCATAATCATAATGACCAACATTATAAAGAACAATGTTTGAGATTACAGATAATTTAAGATACAGAGTTGATTTCCAAATTTTTTCTGACGGCAAATTATAAAAGCAAATATCATACAGTTTAAAAGCAAATATTATACAGTAAAACCTGTGAAAACAGAACCTGTCTATAATGGAATATTGTATTAAATGGAAATATTTCATGGTCACGTAGTGACAGAAATTTCGTCAAATAGCAGAAAATTTTCTTCAAACCACGGGTACCACTAGTACATTTTTCCTTTCTTTTGACGAAATTTCTTTAGAGTTGTAAACGCCAAATTATCGCACCAAATAGAAATTGCATACAGCTGTTTCAAATTTCGAAAAAAAGCTCCTTCTTTAAGAAAAAGAAAACAAATCTGAGTCTCAGTAACGTTTATAACAAATAGCATACGATATTTGACATTTTCCATGTTTGTCTCTTTTCAATACATTAATTTTATCAATGGCATGCATCTTTGTTATATCATATTCATTCATAAATACTTTACTGCACTTTATTGTACTTAATAAAATTAGACAAGTACAGTAATAAGTTAATCATATTCATTAAAGTGTGTTGTAACAATAATTCTTTTACAATATTGCGAAATACAAAATATTATATAAATTCAATGGCTGCTTTTACTTTATTAATGAGATACTTATTTTATGTAGATAAGCTATGATTCAAATAACTATTAAAGCATTTATTCTTAACTTTATTTCATCTTTAGAAAAGAAGGCAGAGAACATAATTGAATACAACCAGGAAAACATGGCTAACTGTTGTGTTAGTTGTGCTTTTAGTTTCCAAGAGCTTCATGGTTGAGTAATTCATTTCACATTTCTACTACGCTTTGTTGCCATTCCAAATTGAGTGATATGTAACAAAAAGTTACCAAAAATTGCAGCAATTCCTCTCTTTCATGAGCTCATTCTTCCGTAATGGACAAGCAATTAAAAGCTTACTTTATAACTAATATTTAAAATGACTAACGTCTTTTGTGTTTTGTTCATACTGCTGTCATATTAACTAACTAGACATGAAATTTTCATCTTATTTTTATTTGGAAATTGTTTTAATATATATTTTTTTAAAGTCTACTCATTTATGTTCAGTAAATATGAGTTAATGAATTTCTTCCCATTATTGCTGTTTTATAGTTATATAGAATTTAAAGGAGTCAGGGGTCAATCTTGAAATTTAAATCCTTTGAACTTTGAGGATTTAGCGAAGTATTAAGCTTGTTATAAAAATTATTAGACGCAACATTTTTGTACAAAACTTTAAAATATATATATTTAAACAATTGTAATCTTAAGAATTTTCATTTTTCAGAAATAAAAATGCTTAATTTTTTATTAGTTTTAAGTCACATATAGATACACATTTTTCTAGGAATTGTTGTACTGCGAGCAGGTATATCTGCAGGTATAACTGCAGGTATAACTGCAGCACTAATGTAACTCCAGGTGTATGAGCTGATATATATATATTTTTCAATACTTAGATAAAAAATAGCTCATAAAATTTATCCACTATCGAAGCAAAATTGCCTTCTTTGAATAATGAAGAATAAATATCTAATAAAAATTAGAAGTTCACTAACATTTTACAAATACAGATCAGAATTATTGTAAGAATAAAAACTTAAAAGATAAAAATTTTAGAACTTTTCGTGTACAATTCGGAGAAAAATGATCAGTTTTTACTAATTCTATGGCAAATAGGCATCAATCGACATCAATTGAAATTTTAACGAAACAGTAAACTTCCGTAACTGACATTTTGAGAAATAAATTTTATAGAAATGCAGGTTTAATGTAAATTTAATTGAATATTTTCGCATTGTTTTTAAAACAGTACAATTTCCGTAAATGACGTTCAGAGGTTTGCCTACAAAAGTCGCTGTATTTGACATGCGAATTAATTTATTATTGTATTACATGGGCCCTGGCCTGTCGGCGGGTCGATTTTCTTTCATTAGACTGGGGCCTGATCGGGTCTGGAACTCATTCTTCCGGAAGTCATGTCGGGCAGGTAGTTTTTTTTTTTTTTTTTTTTTGTGAAAATAATAGTGATAATGTATACTTTTTAATGCAATATTTAAAAATTTATTTTAATTTAATAAGTTACAGAGAAATATTTTTAAAAATCTGCTTTTTTTTCTGTATTGTGTTTCAAAAGAAATATATATTTTAAAAAACTTTTTGAACATCAGGCAATTTTTCTGCATATCTTCTTAAAGCGTTATAAAATAATATATATGCAAATTATCGATATGTAATTTGGTATTTTTATAGCTAGCATATTGATTTATCTTATGCAATTTATCTTATTCATTTATCTTAAAGGCGCTCATTTATCTAAGGGCCAAGAGCTCATTGAGTTTTAAAGTATATTAAATTCTGTAACGAGTCTTAATTATTTCAATGTATTTGTCTAAGAAATCAATAATGTTGTTATGACGTATTCCATGCCTTGCAGACATATGGACTGAAAAATGCACTTTTTGCATAACTATTTATAAAAGATTATTTTAAAAGATTCCTAAATGTAGAATAAGACTAGTTAAGTAATATAGGCTCTTTTTTTAGAAATTGAGTCGAACCAAATAGGGCCTGATTTCATAGAGTTCCACGCCGACAAGGACGGGCCATGAACTATGAAAAAATAAACGGATCCAGGATTGAAAATTTCGTCCGCTCAGACCTCCTGTGTATACTTGATTTGCATTGTAAATATTTCCATTGAAACGCCAATATTGCACACATATTGACTTTATATTAAAAATATTTCCAACAGAACGACAATATTGTCAAATATTGGCTTTTCATTTCAAATATTTTCAATGATACGAGAAAATTACGCAAAAAAGGTCTAAATTGGAAATACTAATACTCTGATGAAAGGCACTGACTCTACATTAGAAATATTTCCAATGTTACGCAAATATTGGCTAAATGTTGCCTTCATATTGGAAATATTTCCAATAAAAATAATAAAACTTATAGTGGCGTCTTCTTTTAAGTATGTAAATTAAAACAACACACAATATTCTCTCTTTTAAAAAAAAAAATTAAAAGATAAAATATTTATACGACATTTAAAAAAAAATTAATTTATTACTTTTTTTTTAAACCCGAGGCTGTTAAAAATAATTATTAAAGCATTTATTTATTATTAGTTTAAACTAAATTAATTTAGCTTATAAATTTATGAATTAAGTTTAAGTTAATAATTTTATAAATTCTAATTTTTTCTTAAAATTTATAAAAATAAAGTTTATAATTTTTTCTTTAATTTTATTAAAATAAAGTTTATAAATTTATAAAACGCATATTTTTTTTCTTTAGTTTATAATTTTATAAATTAAACTAAATTAGTAAGTCCAAATTTGGATTTATCTAACAGTAGGGTATCTTGTTTCTAAAAGTCTATTTTTTGACAGAAAAGAAAAATTCAAAAATAATTTAAAGTGAAATGATAAATTCACCTTGTACTTTAAACAGATAAAATACTTATTAAAAATATACTTAAAAGATGCGACAGACATATGTATAAAATATTATAACATACTTTAATCCCTAGATCTTTCGAACACACACGTGTTCGTTTTCAAGGAGAAACGTTGACTCAACGTTTCCCCTTGAAAATGAACGCGTGTGTGTTCGAAAGATCTTGGGATTAAAGTATGTTATAATATTTTATACATATGTCTGTCTCATTTCAGCACCTTTTAAGTATATTGTTAATAAGTATTTTATCTATCTATTTTTTGTTTTAATATTTTTTAAACAATTCAGTTTAACAGTATCGTACACAAAGATTTTCAGCTCATGTCAAATATAATTATTTAATTCATTATAAAAATGTTATTTATTATAAGCAATAAAGTTATAATAAGTTATAATAAGCAATAAGGAAAACTTATTTTAACAGAACGTAGTAAGTACCCCTGTTAAAGATAACTATTATCTTTATTGCAGTTGATAATAGTACATCACACAAATAATTTGAAAAAAAGTACATGTTCGAAAAAAAAAATGTCGATATTCTTAAAAAAGAACAACAAATATATATATATTTATTTGTTACGGTCAATACGATAAATCCGGTAATTATTATTAATAACCGGTTAGTATTGATAATTATTAATAATAACCGGTTAGTATTGATAATTACCGGATTTATCGTATTGACCGTAACATGTATAAAAGCAATCGTTGCTCTTAATATAATGTTTTACGTATATAATACATAAAAAAACATAACAATATTAAAGCATAATATTTAAAAATTATAGAAAGACAATATGAAGAACATTCAGAATTATAGTCAGTTGAGAGAAAATATATATTATCTACGGAAGCAACTTTTCGTAATTTTTCACATCTTGCGTGTGCTTTATAAAAACTATCTGAAATAAGTAACAAGATATGAGAGAACGGTTTAAGTAATTGTAGCTTTGTAGTGAAGTTGACGCACTGGAAAAATGAAGGTCCCTAAGTAAAATCCTCTCACATTAAAAGTGTTGTGGCTGAAGACCCGACTCAAATAGCGAATTTTTCTCCCGTTATAATGACAGTTGTCCTTGAAAAGTTTTTTTTTTTTTTTTTTTTTTTTTTTTTTCTTGGTGTATCCTATAAAAGTCATTTTAACGAAATGAAAGTTCCTAAAAAAATACGGAAGATATCTGCTATAAAATGGAAATTTAAATATAAATATTTCAGAAATCACAGAAAATTTCTTGGAATTTACAAATTTTTTTCCGCCGTTAGTACGAATATACTACTGATATATTATACGAATATAGTACTGATATAGTACTGAATATAGTACCAATTGCCAGTACAATTTCGGTATTTTAAGGGACTTTTTTTTTTCTTTTTTTTAACAGTGTACGGTGGTCACCAACATGTTAAAAATTGTACCCATTTTCGATTTTCAAATATTATCACATGCTTTAATACTTTGAGTTCCTTTTATCAAATCAGATCGGGAAAATACACAGTTTGTGAATTTTTTCTTAAATATTCATAGAATTAGAAAGAGTCAAAATTTGAGGATGCTAATGTTAAATTCACGTGACAAACTTTACTTTATATCTTCCCAAGAAATCATCTGATTGAATGTTTATTTTTTAATGAGGTAAGATTAATGAACCCGAACATAATCTAGGTTTTTTTTCTTTTTTGATTAACAAACTTGTTTTTCCATTTTTAAATTTTTACATGAAAATAATAATCATATTCAAAAACATGGCTCATTTCTATCATCAGTTTTCGAGATATAGAGAAATAATACTTTTTGAAGGTTTGAGAAGGGGGGGGGGGGGGTATTTCTTGTTTTCATCCACAGAAAAGAAAATCTTAGAAAGTAACTCCAAAAATTACGTGAATTTCTTTTATTATAAACTTAGTTTATTTTTAAAATTTTTATAATATTTTCTGGTTACTAATTTAACGATCATGGTATTTTTTTCCTGTACGATCTTAATTTTATTTTTCTACATTTATGGATAAAGCCCTAACATATTTTCTTTTATATCTCTGATGATTTATGAAAAAAGTGCATAAACTATGTACTTTTCTGGACGGATGTGATTAAAAAAAAATTAAATAAAGTGTTAATAAAAAAAAAAGGGGGGGGGTATTACCATTTGAAAACTGAAAGTTGCTACATTTTTTAATAAATGGTTGATTATAGAAGCATCTATAATGCATATCAATGAATATAAGACGTTATTCCCAGTCGATTTGTATACCTATGTCTTCTTTATACAATTATTTGCAGCCGAATTAGTAGGGGAAGATCACTATTTGTCCAGAACTGTAGAGATTGAAGTTTCTTGATCTAGGAAAAGGGTTTACGAAAATATAATGTCTCCCGAGTTACACACCATTCCGAAAAACGTTCTTTTCTCTTCAGAAATCCCATAAGCCAGTAAATATCTGAGATTTAAAGAAGTATTTTTAAAACAAAAGTCTCTTTTGCTGCCCGTAAGTTTCGAAAACGTTACGAAGTAGTTTTTACACCAGTTTTCTTAACCCTGTATCAACCCGGAATATCAGTTTTTCGGATACTACCAATTCTCAAGTAAAAATTTTCAGCTGTGCAAAAAAAAAAAAAATTATACATACAATAAGGGTTAGTGTTTATTCTAGAAAGAAAAGGGCAGGGTGCTAGTGCTAGTCACTAATAATGACACAACTGAAGAAGAAAAAGATCACTGTTCAGTGAAAAAGGACATTATTTCAAGGGAAAAAATTATTGTGTTAAGTAACGATAAAAAAAAATTACAACATGATTTAATAATCTCCTGTGTTTTTCGTAAAGAAATAAGGAAGGTCTATGATTTTTGGAAGCTTTCGTGCACATTAATTTTTAAATACTCTGGTATTTGGGAAGATTTTAACAAGAATCTCTAGATACAACGAGTGCGTTTCAATATTTAAAAAAAGGGCAGGATGCATTTTGCCAATTTTAGAACAGGCAATGTACTGCGCCCTTATATATTGGTCTAGAGGGAACACTGATTAAGGGTAATATATTTATTTATTACATACAATGTAAATATTTACTAATATAATACATTATATAATTTACATTAATATTATAAAATTTAATATAATATATTAATATACTATTATTTAATATAATATATTAATATTTTATAATTTTGATATTACATGTAACAAAATAATGTTCGTTTTACGCTTTTAATTTAGCATCATTGCTGAACATGTCTCTTAAGCATTTTATAATTTTATTGTTTTTCTTTTTTTTTAATTTTTAAATTATTTTAAATAATTTTTAATTGTGTTAATTTTAAAATTCTATTTCAAGAATAAACATTTGTTTGCTACAATAAGGTGAAATAACTAAAGAAAAATAGGCACAGTTACTACAACTTGCAATTGATTACCCATGCTTAGCGAGAGCAAATAAAATAAAATTAAAAGCATTTTATTTCTTCTCTTTTTCTTTTTTTTTCTTTTTACAATTAAAAAAAATATATTCGATTAATCTTCCACAGTTGAGTCCACTTTCAAGCGGTGCCACTATGGCTAACTTGTCTTTTAAAGCAAATGTGGATACTATTAAATGTTTTAAAAAGAACTGTTGCGGTAAACCATGTTTGTTCAAATACGGCATTGGCTACACATTTTGGCTATATGACCTGATTACTGAAGATGAAACATAAAACTTTAATTAATTAATTAATTAATTTTTATGCATTGGATTTGTATTCCACCATGTATTTCACCATGTACTTATATGATCTCAGTGGCATCAAAATAATATTGCGATTTACTAAACACCATAAAAACTTTATGGTGTTGTAATTTAATTTATTAAAACTTTCGATTGTATAAGATTTAAAATATTAAAACTTAAAAAAAATTTGAAAATGATGAGAGTAAGAAATTTTCGTAATTATTATTGTTGCTTTTATTCTTTTATAGCATTTTCTAAACATGATACGTTAAAAAAAAAGTTTACCTAAATATCATAGATTTAATATATATGCAACTTTATTATATGACGTCTCTAAATTAAAGTTATTGTCATTTATTGTTCAAATATGTTAGCATTTAATTTCAAGTTAGTTATTCCATATATTAATTAATTACATGCCATCTTTAAATTAAAAATTTGGTCAGATTTAATAAAAGAACTTTTTCGTTGTCTTTTGAATTCAAAGGTATTATATATATATATATATATATATATATATATATAATGATTTTAAAAATAGCAAATGCATATTCTACCTAAATATAGAAAATGTCCTCCATAACTGTAAAATACCAGGATATAACTTTTTTATTTCTTCATTTAAAATAAACGTGTAATACTTAAATGCTTTGGAATGTTGAAAAAAGCCATTTTTCCATTTAAATTAGAGTACTTGTTTATGATCTAATAAAACATAAAGAAGTTTTTAAAAAATGCATCGTTATATACACATTCTGGTAAGTAGGCCAAGGAATAATCACTACAAATGGAAATTTAATAGCAAGAAAAGAAGTTTCATCTTAAAAAGAAATACGAAGATATATGTTGGAAACTAACACTGTTAAAGAAAGTTAGTTCAGTTTGTTGCTCTATTTACCGTTTTACTTTTCCCTTTAAAGTTTTCTCAACTTATCTGTAAAACAAAGGTTTGAGTGAAAGTTTTAATGAAAGTAATTGCATGATATGAAAGTTGACCATTTTACATTTTAAATTGAGACTCACTATGTGGCAACACGATGCACTACTTTTGCATTGCATAAGTCTAATTTTATTTTAGTGGGGGAGTGCAGGAGAAATCTAAAGCTATTTTACATGTAGAAAATAAATATATAACATCAGTTTTATCAAAGTTAAAATAAGTAAAAAATTATATTTACAGCGTAGGTTAATCGAAAATATAAAAAATTACATTTTAAAAAATAGGTTATTTTGGCGCACTTATAATAGAACATTACAGTTTCCCCAATGCAAATGCGCGATTATAAAGGACACTTGCACAGATGACTTATTTTTTTTTTCAAATAAGCCACCTGTGCAATCATCTGTGTGTACTAGTTATTTTATTCTTTGAAGATTTTGTCCTCTAATTTTGGAACTGGGGAATTGAAAAATATGTCATTTTGAAGCACTTATGTAGAAATATTTCAGTTTTATTAATTAAAAATACACACAATACACGCTTTCTTTTAAAACTGATTTCATTTTCACTGGCCTAATGATGTCTTAAAGATCATATACAATATTTTCTCTTTTCAATTTTCTTGAAAAATTTATTTCCATTACTTCCTCTTTTCTCTTCTTCTTTTTTTTTTCTTCTAAAATTGTAATAAATAATTTAAGTTCCATCATTACAGAAATTTTACCAGAAAAACTTTTAAAATGATATTTCAGAAATTAATTAAAATTTCGAAATTTTGCGACATATTATATTTATAAATTTCTCGGATTTTTTACAAATGATTGATGTTCACTTTAGCTAGAAGGATATTCTCGGAAGAGTGGATATGAAATACATACATACAGAAAGATTTTAATACATTAGATTTATCTCTTTAACATATTTGTTTGATTTTTTTTTTTCAATTTATGTACATAAAGTGTAAAACCAAAATTTCATGCAAAATTTTTCTATACAAGTAAAATCTGCATTATATTTAAATATATTTTAACTATTCACAACTTTGATGAGATATTTAAAAATTAAATGTTCTCAGTATTTATTAGTACAGATCAAAAAACAGTTTCGGTTTAAAAACTACTTTTGTCTTTAGTTATTATTATTTTTAAGAACAGAGATTTTTAGAAGTTATGACAAATTAATTAAAGATTGTCCTCTATCTATTAACACTGGAAAAAAAAATATTTTCTGTCAGCAACGTTTCACATTTTATTAGGTAGATTTCTTAAGAAATACTACCTATTACATTCTCCCCTATGTTGCAATTTCTTAAAATTTTTCTGCAGAACTCCTAGAACCCAAAACCACCCCCCAGTTCAAAACTTTATCTATCTATCTATCTATCTATCTATCTATATCACTTTTTTATGGACACGATAACTTCTGTAATTCTGCACAAATCTCTTCGAAACTGATACATAAAATCAAGAGGCATAAAATCTCGGCCAAGTTCGTTAATGGACAAAAACAGACCAACGGTGTGGTAAGGGGGGGGGGGGTGAAAACAGAAGAAAACCCATAGCTTCTTAATTATGACACATATCGAATCAGTGTAAACTTATTATTACTTCTAGAAAAAATGCCAAAAAGTTATGTATGGCAGATTTTTAATATCATTAAAAATGACCTCAAAGGAGGGGGAAAATAGGGGTTTAAGAAGAAAAAAATTCATAACTTCGTCAATTCACAAGACATCAAATCCGCTTAAATTTATTATAAATCTTCCTAATATTATCTACAAATTTTATATTGACAAGTTTTTGATAAAACTAACTCTTACAGAAAAAAAAAAAAAAAAAAAATCCCTGCCGGCTACGCCCGCAAGCACAGGTAGATTTCGAAGTGGGCAGGCCCAACAACCGCATCATGGCAAAAAGGTCCTTCTTCTGCAATTACCAATCAACAGACGCTCCACGGTCTGCGTTTTCGAAATCTACCTGTGCCTGTAGGCCGAGTCGTCAGGGATTTTTTCTCACATCCTGTTTCACATTTTATTTTTACTTGCATTACTTTTTCAAGTAATAGGTGCTTTAGAAAGTTATTAGAAGGTATTTTAAAAACAGCTTAAAACATTAACATTAGTATAATCAGTTAGTGGTGTTTATAAAAATATCTTTATAGGATTTTATGATTCATTTGGTTATTAAAATATATTTCTAAAATGCTATAAATTTTGCTATTATGCATGTTTCTGTTATACATATATATTAGCAATAGGTAACGAAATATCAAATAAATGTATAAAGATAACTAAACTATTAAAAAAAAAAAAAAAAAAAAAACTGAATTGAGCTTATTTATTTTTTGATGTGGTGATATGCAACTCTAATTATAAATCTTACATCTTTCAAAACCTTCTTTGTATAGAGAATAAATCTCTGCTTGACAAAGTGTACATTTTTATTACAGTTAGAATGTTTAACATGGGAAACAGTTTTGTTTTACAAAAAATACACATAATTCCCAAGTTTTATTCTATTTTTCCGTAATATGTAGCTATTACTATATAGTCCAGACGTCTACCATAGATTTAAAAAAAATCATGTATAATCATGATAAATTGGTATAGAGCGCAATATTATTGAACTATATAAAAAATTTAACCCTTTATGTACCAAATTATGAATTAATGAAAATTTCGCCATTCGAAGCATTTTTTTTTCAATATTTGAAAATATGTTTGGAGATTTTTGCAATCATTAAATAACTTTTAGAAACTTTTCATTTAGTAAAATATAATTAACTAAATCAGTATTTACAGAGATTTTGTAGACCATTTACAACTCTACCCAAATCATTTCTTCAGGATATAGTTTTTAGCATTTTATAGAGTTAGAAAATATACAAAAGTAATAGCCTTGCATACTAACATAGAAATTTTTCAGAACTGAAACTTTCAACTCAATGTATTTCAACATAAAAAAAAGCTGAGCAGTTACAATAGGAAAAAGGAAATAACCATTTAAAAATATTTTTTGCTTTGTACAGCGAATAATGCTTTTGGAATATTATGAAGTAAAGTGTCTAAAACTCATGCTAACTTGGATTACTGACAATAGATGTATTAAATGGATTTTATAACAAGTTACTTTTAATGGTACTTTAAAGTACCTTCGGTAGATAAAGGGTTAAAGCATATCAAATTAAAAAAAAAAAATTCAAGATTTAATCTCACTTTAAATTTAATGTTAACTGATATAAATTGTTGCTTCAGTTGCATATAAAATCATCTAATGAGTTCTTTATAACACAAAAAATTGTATTCTTTTTCTTTTTCCCGTGATGGAGATTAATAGATCAGTGCGTTAAAATGTGATTCTTACAAAGATAAAAAATAAAATTAAAGGTTAATTCTGGCAATAAAACAATTTAATTAATATTTTTTGACTTAAATTTCGATTTAAAAATTTAATAGCTAATGAATAACGAATTTTTACATTTATTAATTAAATTTAGTGATGGTATTCCGTAAAATACTAACATAAATGAAGTTGAGAATCATGCAAGTTGAATTTATTGAAGTTTAACCTTTTTTTAAAAATTATTCTTCTAAATACCTGCAGGAAGTATCAGATATCATAGAATCAAAACATATGTTTACTCAGATCACCGTACACTGTAAGGAAGTCTTAATTGAAAAATCATCGATCCGTAAAGAGGAAAAAGTGTTGAATTATATTTCTTGAATTGAAATTAATTAATATTCTTTAAATAGTTTGTAGAAATTCATTTAATGTGGTTTCATTTTGCTACGAAATACGTTCACTTTTAATCTTATTTTTATTATTTTTATTTAAAATTTATATACTCATATTAAGTTGTTGAACAACTCAACAATGATATTGCATGTATACAAAGTAGTATATTGTGGCCATCACAAAACTTTCTTCAATATAAATTAAATAAATTAAATGATTTAAATAGTACAATAAATTGAATGACAATGTATCTTCATATTTAGGATGCAAAGCGTGAAGTTTCGTTGAATTCTGTGCATTTAAATTGGTGAGATAAGCACCGCACACTTCGAACAAATCATCGAATTTCGGCAACCCCACTTAGATGACCGCAACCAAAATTGAATGATAACCTATTTCTATCATAGGGATTCTAAATTTGATGTTTCGTTGAATTTTGTGAATGCATAAACTGGAGATATAAGCATCACAAAAATTGAACAAATCATCGATTTGCGGTACGCAATTTTGCGGTACGCAAAATTTCAAAGCGATTGTCGCTTTGAAATTTTGCTCAAAAACGAATCAGCACCAGTTCACATAAGGATAGAACTTCATATGAAATTCCATCCTATTCTACACAATAGTACGTAAGTTAGAGTGCCCAAGAAATTTGTGTCACATACAGACATACAGAAGACTCACGGACAGACATTTTCTAAAAACAGTCAAATCGTGTTCAGGACCTTCTAAAACGTATAAATCCGTCGAAAACTGGATGTCGAAAATTTTCACGAATCCAATACTTTCTTCTCAGAAAAAAGTAAAAATGATTTTTTTCCCCTTCTAATTACCATGGTATTACTTGCTATTCATTTATTTGAAAAGATGAAACTAGGAAATACTTTATGGAATATTGCTTCTGTTTCTGGTGTTTAATAAATATTACTTTCTTACATATATGTTCACTATTTTAGGATGCGTTAATTAGACTATAAAATGCAGCGTAACTCATGACTATTGCAATTTTTTTCCCTTTAAATCACCTTTAAAAAAATCATTTTAATAAAAAATCCATGCTCGTAAATAGGACGTTGAACCACACACAAGCAGGAAACTTACACCTTAATTAATTCACCTATACTCTAATTATATCAGTTTAATTAAACACACCTTAATTAAATTCATCTTTTCCTTAAGTCATCATAAATATTATTTTTACACTTTCTTTTAATATTAAAAAAAAAAAAAATGTTTAAAATGGAGTAATAATCATAAATAATAAAAAAGTATTTGGAAAGTAGTGATGAACAATCAATAGAAATATTATTGAAAATAATATATTTAAGTAAATTTCTGTAAACAATATAACTAATGTAAGAATTAATCTAAATATTGATGATCGGAATCACCCTAAGTAATTAAAAATATAAAGACATAAGATTATTGAAAAAAGATGACGCATTCCGCCTTAATTAGGGAGTACTTTCTTTTTCTTGTGTAACATAATAGTTCTACATCATACAGGATGTTCACAAATTCTCTTTACAATTTCAAGCTTTTATTACAAACCCAAATGAACAGATACATGAATGAAAAGTAGTAGAATATTACGAGTATATATATCGAAGTTTTTTTTTCATCAGTTAATAAACCTCTATATGTGCACCATTGGGTACACATACAGAGGTTTATTAACTACTGCTATTTCAATGCAATAGTCGTGTGTTATGCTGTCTTCTATAATCCAGTTAACGAATTGTAAAATAGGGAATCTACGTAAGAGCACTTGTATAAATGTGAAATCATATAAATAGCAATAGATGCGATAAATCTGCAGGAAAAACTACCAAAGAAATTAGTCTCTAGATCTAGGTTCTGCACTTGGGCTTTAGTTGAACAGATGGATTTTGGATTTAGACTTTTTTTTTTATTTTCATTACTTAGGTTAGTAATTGTGTCATTGCTAATGAATCCTGCTTGATGTTTCTTTCTTTTCTTTCATTTTTTATTGATATACACATTTGGTACACACATTCTCTCATACATTTAAGAATTTATAAAAAAAAAATGTGTTAAAAGTTTTTACCATTATGAATAAATATGATGAACAGAAGATGAACATCGCAGATTTTTTTTAAGGGTGATTTATAATGCAGTTATATTCAAAGGAAAACGGAAATTTTATGTTTGATGTATAGAAACTGTTGTAGTTTGGAAAGAATGTAACATTGAGAGGGGCTACAGCACAAAGTATAAAGAAAACTTACAAAAATATGGCTAAACATCGGAAAGGTAAACTGTCAGAATTGAAACTAATACGTACTTCTTAAAAGAGAATCAAAGTACTTTCACCAAGCCTATTGAAGAAAATACACTTGCTTGAAAATCTAATTATTGTCTTTATTACAATAAATATTCCGCGAGTCGAAACCATTCACTACGAAATTGGAGAAATTATGTCTAGAGCAGTTAAAGAAATATGGAAAAACTATAAGCATAAGTACCATTACTAGCAAGATTAAAATGATTATTACTGGTATGTACCGGATAGATTTATAAAAGTCGAATATGTGCTTAAAAACTTATAGCGCTTATAAATTTATATTATATTACGCGTAATAATCGTCAATATAAAAAATATCTTGAAAATATTGGTAGTGAAGAAAAGCAGATCTACCTTCTGATACAGATATTTGAAGGCTTTCCATAATAAAATTTTAACTGTTAAACAAGGTTACAATTTTCATTTTAAATCTACAAATTATGAATCTGCATTATTAAAATACTACCAATAGTCAAAGTACTTGGTGTTTCTATTTGAAATTACAAAGTACCTGAGTAAACTTTAACTTCAATGCAAATTTCACAATGCTATCTTGTTATTTGGTAGTATTAGCGTTTTCAAATATGATTTATTACTTTGATAAAACAATTTAAAAAAAATATTTCATTTTAAATGTTGCCGGACATTATTACAAAAATCATCGGAAAGGAAATTTTTAGAAAATACTAAAAATGTATTTAAAAATGAATTCTTCAAGAAATATTAAAATCAGTTTATTCGTTTATTCTATATACTTCACCTTTAATGATTGATGTTGAAATCAATACATGATAATCAAGTAATCAATCTTAATTGATTACTGCAGTTAATCAAAATTTAGTACGATACCAAATTAGAGTGAAAATATATGGATATGGGGTTTCCAAATTTCTGTAATTATTCATCATTCGACCAATTTTCTAAAGTGTAGTATGCAATTAGACATATTTTAGCTGTATTCGATAGCGCAATTTTATACGACGTCTTTGAGCAGCTGCCAACCTTTTGTTATTTTTTAAGTCAAATAAACATAAATTGAACCAGACAATGTATATAATGAACACAGTAAAATAAGTAGCGCATACATACAAGAGACATTTTATTAAATAAATTTATGGATTCAAAATATGTTTATATTTTTTACTAGAAGAAAACACGGAAGATTGTCAGCTGTGCCTTTGCCTAAGATCAAGATTAACAGACCAGCGTGTACAATCAATTTTAAAATAAATGCAATTTAGAAAATTAAATTAAATTTTATAAATTTGGTTGATAGAAAGTAATTTAGAATATTTTTTTGAAAAATAAAATAAAATAAACTATATGTAATAATAACTTTGGAACTTTGAATGGATATGTCTTTAACCTGGCTGTGTTTTGTACGTACAAATTTTATTCTGTTCAATGGTAATAATATTATCTACTTTTTTTATTTGGCCCGCGGGTTTGTATATACAGTCGAACCTCGTTAACGTGAACACTCAAGGGCAAACTTTTTTTTGTTTGTGTTAAAAGTAGTTCATGTTATCCGAACTGAAATACATTACATACAATTGGACGGGTTATCGAAAAAAGTTCGTGCTAAAAGTAATTCGCGTTAAGCGTGTTCATGTTAACGAGGTTTGACTGTAATGCTTAATTTGGCCCGTGGCGGTAAACGAGTTTGACATGCCTGCTCTAGATAGATAACTGTAGCTGTCAACTGGTTCAATTTTTTTCACCGGTATTTCCGAATTTTAATGTTCGTTTTTTATAATTGCTATTATAGATCACTATTCTAAAATATTGGTGAGAAAAAAACGTAGAAGTTCAGCTTATGTGTATAGCGCACTCTGCTGTGAAGTTAAAGGGCTGGAAAATGTATAGATTTTCAGTATTAACGGTTTTGTCTTTATTATTATAATAATTCATTAAATTCTAAAAGCATCTATTCTAAAAAAAAAAAAATCATTTCTAGATAGATAATTTCTGTTTAGAGAAACAAGTAATTTAGATATGGTGGCATTTTATCTACATAATCAACACATCTTTTTTCCGTAATTTCAAATAAAATCGAGAGTATTGAATTTTATTCACATTTGTTGGAATCTTTAAACAATTTTCTAGGCAAACTAATGTTTAATAATGTAGATATGTTTTATAAATTACTTTGAAAGTGCTCTAAAAATAGTTTTTGGAATGTATTTAAAATCAAATGAGAATTTAAAAAAAAAATGCTGTTAATAGCCGAGTTGTTGGATTTACTGTTCGGCGAATGTTCATTTTCCCAATCGGGGTGGATTTTTACGCGAAAAAACCCAGGATTTTCAAAAAATAGGTTTTGTCAAATAATGTAGCATTTTGCATTTCTATTGTAAAATATATAATGCAATCAACACTATTATTTGCATTAGTTTTAAGAAATTTGTGTCAATTAAAATACTCGCGCTTAAATAATTGAGATTATAGTTACTGAGAAGTAAAAATAGTAGAAATTGTAGCAATCACAATTCTTCTTGCAACATTTTTTTTTTTTTTTTTAAATCAAAGAGAAAGGAATACGTTGTTTTAATTTAATGAAATTGTACATTTTTAGTCAAAAAATATGGAATATTAATATGAAAGAATCCACCCGATTCTCTTTAAATGAAAAAAAGATCCATGTATCATGTGATATGCTAGAGAAAATTAAAAAAAATCTTCTTATGAGAATTTTTGAACCTCATTTTTTATGGAGCAAAACACAAGGTATTTGATATACCGTATTGCTACTCATATTCATCGTTTACTTTGAAATTCTATACGAAGCCTCGAATTTTCAACGTTCAATTTGTTTCAAAATAAGGCCGTATTTTTAAGAATATCTTTTCTAATGCATTTCTGGGGATTTAATGTATTTAGGCAAGATTAAAGTAAACTCAAACCACAGTCGAGTTGTTTAAGTTTTATATTCATATCTCAAAATGACTGCACCAATATAAATACAAAACAGACGCTTTAATACTCAAATAATTATATAGACAACATAACAAATGGTTCAGGATTAACAATGTTATCGGAATGTCTTGTTGTTCTTTCCTTCGAACCTTTATGTAACCGCAACATCAGTATTTTATGATGAAAGGTTCTACCATTTTCTTTCTCTCATATAATGCTGCAAATTACCAAAATTTAAAGTGTATAGCTTGTTATTTAAGTGATTTAAAAAAGGCCTTACATGAGTGTGTAACAACTATGCACATGCTTACGAACTTTTCAAATTATAGACTTTAATCTGAAACATGTCCATATACATGAGTTTGAATCTGATTCACAGGTTAGTTCTTGACAAAAATATTTAGATTTCGAGTCGAACATCAAAGACTTTCATAGAAGCATGAATCAGTAAAAAGTTTTATTTCGACCATCCTTCTTGCACAACATCGAATACATAACACTAATACCTCTGCACAACGTTTTTAAAACGGTTAAAATCTGACTATTTCGGTATATTTTCGGTTCTAACACGATTTACTAAACGCTAAACGTGCTATTTGGAAACGTATGATTCATAGTTTATTATTATTTATTATTATTATTATTATTATTATTTTTTACGAGTATACTATTCACAAAGTCTTTCATTAAGTAACTTAGCCCTTTTTTTTTCATTACAAATTACATGCGGTTTTATAATTAGCTTTAGAATATGTGTGTAACATAGCAGTCGCAGGCAATAAATCATACTTATGGTATCATTTGAATTAGAACTATGATATTTGTTATAAAATGAAATGATATATCGATAGGAAGTTTCCTAACGAGTGAAACGATTATCACAATGAACGTTATTTTTAGTTAAAATAACACGTGCGTCAACTTGCTATTTTTCTATATAGAATTACTGCCCTATTTACCTTTATTCATATTAAAAATGCTATCATCTTTTATCACCGATCGATTTCTACCATTCATTTTTAAAGGAAAAGGAAATCGAAAAAATATATAAAAAAATCCTTCAATCTTCGGAGCTACTTATTCTTCAGTATCAATAAAAAACAAAAAAAGATTAGGTCCCATTGACCTAGACTACCTTTTACTTCTTATAGGATCGCGGTGCGATAATAATCGTTTAAAGGAGAGTTCCAGAGAAAATTTCTAGGTCGTTCAGAAGCTGATGAATACCTTTTTCAGAGTGTATATCGCGGTCAATAAAAAGGGAGTGTGAATTTTGATCTAAATAGGTGAAATCACAGCTTGGAACGCGAAACCTACACCGATATCAGGAGCTATAATTAGTCATGGTGTTGAAATGATGTACAGGAGAAATTTACCGCGAGTTGTTTATAGTGTAAAAAGAGTATCTTGATGTATTCATCAAATTATAAAGAATGTTGAATGTTTTCATGTGAGAAGTTTGGGACGGAATTCCATGAATTAAATTAGTATGAATTTATTGAATGAAATCGTTTAAAATAAACAATATCTAGGTATTTCAATTTCACTTCAATTATTTTTTCATTTTAATTTGAAGGGTTTTAAAGTCTTTACTATCAAAGCACCAATATTCGATGTATAATTATGAAATTTTGATCTAATTCGGCTTCACTGCACAACAAATTCAAACTGATTGGCGATATGCATTCATGAAACATCATAGAGAGAGAGAGAGAGAGAGAGAGAGAGAGAGAGAGAGAGAGAGAGAGAGAGAGAGAGAGAGAGAGAGAGAGAGAGAGAGAGAGAGAGAGAGAGAGACTAATTGTAGTAAAGTTCATTCTACATGCGGGTATGTCAAACGGGTATTAATAGTATAATTTTGATCTTTCAGTATTTTTATTATTTTTTTAATTGAAAATACTAAAAGTGTCGTACAAAAGGGTGAGAGCATAAACATAACATGATAAATGAACATAGCTAAGAACCGCCTACTTGGCAGGTTATACTTCTTTGAAATCGGTTAACTGATATATAATTACAGAAATTTGGAAACCCCACGCCAATACGTTTTTATTTCCATCTAGAATCACTCTGAATTTTGATTAAATGCATTCGAAAGAACATTTTGAAAATCAATCAAAATAATTAAAGCAAATAAACAAAATGTATTCACTAAGTATATTCACTAAGTATATTAAAGACAATACGTATCTTTAAAAAATTCGTCATTTTCTGTATTATACTCAATTTCACGGAAGTCGAAATCATTCACTACGAAATGAAATAAATTATATACAGAGCAGTTAAACATAAAATGTAAAACGGAGTTTTAAAAAAAAAGATTTACGCTAATTTTTCCTTATTATTAAAATTATGAAGTCATAAAAATGTATTTTTATCCATTTTTAGAAGAAAATATTACTTTTTTATGCATGATAAATTAATAATGAAAATTAATAATTTAAGAAAATTCAAACATATCAATCTTTAATTGCGTCTGTTAAAATGCATTACAGAAATTCTCCCATGGTTTAAAATTTAAATTAATCTAAATCAATGGTCTGAAATGCTGTGAGTAAAGTTTATTAGTATATAAAAACTTGAGAGAAAATTTTGAATTAATTGTGTTGAAACTCTTCGAGAAGTATTCAGTAGCGTGATTATATTTTGTTGGAGTGATAATTGAATGCATTAATAATTGATGAAGTTTAACGTTAAAATTTCTAATGTAAAATTAATGAACAAGAATTAACTTACTTTGTAATGTAATCACACAAAACGTTTTAACAATTCTACAAAGAACAAACTTTAATTTTAATTTTGTTTTAAATATTACTCAGTGTTCCAAACACGGGCTTCCCGGGTTACAGAACATATTATCCGGTGTACAAAATATAAGGAAAATAATTTTTAATTGAAAACTGTGTATAAGAGATATTTTTTAAATATTTAATATATTTTTTTAGATTCCCGCCAACAACAAGGAAAAAAATATTTTTGTATTAAATATACCAATTATGTATTCAAATAATAAAGTATGGAAATTTATTAAAACGTAAATGTTTAACGTGTAAACGTAAACGTGTTAACTTTAACTGGATTTGATATGGCCAAGGTTGGTCAATCCATTTCTAATTATGGTAACCCTATGAGATTTTTCTTAGTTTTGCATATTTTTATTTTTTTATATTAATGGGAAGGTTAATTTACATTAATGTGGCAAACAGATGTCCATTGTTGGGATAGATTAAAAAATTCCAAGTTTAAAATTATTGAAAAAAAAATAAGTAAATTGTGGCGCAATTTTCAAATAACTTTCATTTGAAAATACATTTATGTTCTACTCTGTGATGTAAAAATTTAAATCATGCGATGCTTAGAGCATAATATATGTGTAGAAAAAGAGAAAGTAGCAGCGCAGGTCGTTGCCACCATTTCTGTAAGTCAACTCTAGTGACGAACATGTTTTTGCTTTGTAATATGGATTCCGTTTGCAATTTCATATTTGAAAAAAATAATAATAATACAGGCATTCCATGTTTTACATGATTAAACACTGTATTTATTTTCTTTTATTTAAGTTAAAAAAATAAAATGTCCCATTTTAGCTCAATTCTTCTAGATTCTATTTCGCTGTTTTATAATTTTTTTAGTTATAATTTTTTCACTCATAACTTAATACCTATTTTTTAACCTTTTAATTTCAGAACTAATTATGAATATTTTTCTAGCGGAGTAAAGTGTACATTTTATTTTACAATAGGGAATCTTAAATCAAATGAAAATAAAATGTAACCGTAATTTAATTATTTTATTAAAGGCAGGACTATAAAGTCTGAGAGCAAAATTTTTAAGAATGGAGTTGGGCATATTTTTGTATTTTTAAATATTCCAAATATATATTCATTTATAGTTACTCAAATAACAACTTTAAATAAAGCCAGCATTAAATAAAAGTACTAATATATGGATTTCTCTTTAATAACAGTCACGGACTCATTAAAGTTTTTTTTAATGCCACCACATTTTATTATACTATTTTTATGTGATACAAATTGTAATACACGTATGTTAAATAAAATACTATCACATTTCTTATGATTATCAATTAAATCAATTGCTGTATAGATATACAAATCTATTTGCTTACATTTATATAAAAGAAAAGAGAAGTTTTTTTTCAAATTATTATTATTATTTTTTTAAATATCGAAGTAAATAAGAATACTACGGAACATTCCGAACGGTTAGGTCGACGAGCACGACAAGGGTTTGAACCCAAGGTAAGTGAATCAGATAAAATGAAAATTTATAATGTAGTATACTAGGGAATTCTATTGATTACAGTATAAAAAATTAGTAAGACCACTGAATACGCGAATTCTACTTTGTATATTTAAAATTGATAATAAAACACTTTCTGTACTAATCAAAACTTTAAAAAAATAAAAAACTTAAGTTTCATGAAAATTTCCCATTTTTTCCATAAATTAAATACGGAATCTTTTAAGAAATTATAAGACTACCTGTGAAAATTTGAATATTGCATATCAATTCAGAATCATCATAAAGCGAAGGCTTTAGTATTTTGTAAAATCATTAACAGATAAGTAAATTTTCATTTTTGATTGCGAGAATTCACGATTTATTTGACGATGCCGCGGGGGAAAGAGTTATGTGAGCCCGAGGTGAGAAAATTTATTTTTATAAACATTTTTAATAAAACAAAAATAAACATTTTTATTCTATAAGGGTGTGGTAAATCTAAAAGAGGAATGGCGACGTTAATGTAACGTTCTAAAACCCCCATTCACATTGTCATAATTAAAAAAAGATTCTAAAAGCAAAACAAAACGATTTCGAAGGAAGAAGAATTTGATGCCACTTGTCAATCCGCAAATTTTACGGAGTAGTTTATTTACGGAAAACGATATTTCGACTCGAAATTTCAAAATGTTTCAGGGGAAAAAATCCCATGTTATAATCTGGAAGAGTCTTTAATGAAATAATAATACCACATTTAGGAAGATGAAGAAAAAAAAAAGTTATTGAAATATTATCGAGAGAAAAGACTGAAATGGGCTAAAATGTCATATCATGGGACGATAGGTGGAAACAAATTATATTTTCTGATGAAAAACGCATTAACCTTCACTGCCCAGATGGTTACAAATACTATTGGCATGACTTGAGAAAGAACCAAAAGAATGCTTAAGAGCCTACATCGGTCACGCGAAAAAACGCGCAAACTAATGTTAAGTCTATGGGAACGTTATTGCGCGATTTATCGCTTGCATTTTAATATTTTTAAATGATTCTTTTTGCATAGGATAGCTGAGGTCGATCTCTAACGTTGTTAGGTTTTACTTTTTCGATTTTGGTTCCAGTTTTTTTATGTCAGGGTAATTTCACTTTCAGAACCGGTTGCAAAATTGAAAATGTTCGCTTATAAAAAAACCGTAGCCAAAATAAAAACAAGTAAAAACTAACAACGTTAGAGATCGACCTTAGCTATCCTATGCAAAAAAAAAAAAAAAAAAAAAACATTTAAAAATATTAAAATGCGAGCGAGAAATCGCGCAAGAACCTTCCCATAGACTTAACATTAGCTCGAGCGTTTCTTTCCGTGACTAGCGTAGGCTCTTAAGTCGACAGATGAGCGGAGGCTACCTGAAGGTTTGGGGAACGTTTCCTAAAGATGAATTGTGTGATTTACAGCAAATTTTGAGACGTATGAACTGTGAGAAATACCGAACTATGGTATACTCATACCATGTCGGCCTTTATAAGGTGGTATTGAATGGGTTTTTAAGCAGGATACTGCTTCTTCCCATGCATTGAAATCCACCCAGGAATGGTTAAAAAAAAAGGCCCAGTTTATGTCTAGCTTTGAACTTAATGGTCTTTTGGTGTATTTAAGTGGCAGAATTTGTGTTAATAATAATCAGTTTTCTTTTTTCAAAAAACTAGAAGTTGCCATCGTAGGAGAATGACTCAATATTCCTGAAACAGAACTTAAAAATCTGGTCATTTCAATGAAAGACGGAGTTTTTCAAATTATATATATATATATATATATATATATATATATATAACAGAGGATCGATATAATATTGATTTTCATACCTTTTTTATTTTGGACAAGTGGCCTTTATAATTTGTTAACAGTGTATTTTTCACTCTTACTAATATTTTAGTTAATTCATTTATTTAAATTTATTGAAATCTAAATGTAATAATTATGTTGTAACATCATATTTTATACATTTAAATTATAATAAGAACCCTTCTTTGTTTCATATTTTGCAAAATTAAAGTGGTCTTATAATTTCGAAACAAACTGTAATAAAAACTATTATTATTCAGTTTTCCGTAATGTGTAACATTTATTTGTATTTTACAGTGGTGCTTTAAAGCATATTTCCGGGGGTTGGCAAGGATCAGCAAGCAAGAGATAGTACTTTTTAGCATGTCGTAATTAAATAATTTTAATAGCGTGTTTATATGAATTTCCTTTAGATTTTTAAGAGGATGACATTTATATTTCAGAGATAATTTCAGCCTACTTTGATAGGATTTGTTACACGAGAAAAAAAAAATCTAAAGGAAATCACACACAGGTGAGATAATTAAAACGATATACACTCAGCAGAAGATTTGTATTGGATGATTTAACTTTATGCTTTCTTAAATATAATAACGTAATGTCACTCATACGTTTTGTTTGTTTTGTAAAGAACGTTTTTAATCAACTGTGTCATATTTGTTTACGCATTGTTGAAAATGATGTAATGCGTTTTACAAATGCAAATAACAACTTTATAATGATGATATTAGATTTACATTGAGAGACGGATTTTTAACATTTTTTTAATAATTAAGATTAAAAAAAACATATTTCAGTTTCTACTCTATTACGCTATATTTTTAATGTGCATTATTAAAATTTAACTTTAAAATATGATATAATATTAAAGTACGTCTCAAAAAATATGGCTATATCTGAATATTAGCTTGATTTTTAAAAACTTAGTCGGAAATTGTTTTTAAACTCCTTTCCCTAAAAGGAAAAAAAAGAGGAACAAGTTTATTTCAAAACGAAAAGAAGTACGCTTTTGATATTGCTATGAAAGTTTAATTTCTTAAGGAATTGATTCGGTCAGACTATGAAAGGGATCCCTTTGAATGGTAAACGTAAAACTTTCTATAAATTTTTTTTATTATATTTTTACTATTTTCTATCTATACAAGAAGAGAACATTGGATTCGTCAAAATTTTCGACTTACGGTTTTCCACTGATTTATACATTTTAGAAGGTCCAGAACACGATTTGACTGTTTTTAGAAAATGTCTGTCCGGGAGTTTGTGTGTCTGTCTCTATGGGACACAAATTTTGTGGGCGCTGTAACTCACAAACTACCACGTAGAATAGGATGAAATTTCATATGAAGTTCTATCCTTATGTGAACTGGCGCTGGTTAATTTTTTGGCAAAATCTTCCAAGAGGGGTTGTTCGATTTATGTGATGCTATATTTCCAGTTTATGTGTGTAGAATTCAACGAAATATCAAATTTAGGATCTCCATCATAGGGATAGATTGTCATTCAATTTTGGTTGCGGTCGTCTAAGCGAGAGTGCCCAAATTCGATGATTTGTTTGAAATGTGCGATCCTTATATCACCAGTTTAAATGCACAGAATTCATCGAAATTTCATGCTTGGCATTCTGAATATGGGAATATGTCATTCAATTTCTTGTATTATTTAAATTATTTATTCGATTTTAATTATATAGAAAAACGTTTTGTGATAGCCACAATACACTAGTTTATAATGTTTATTATATCTTTTCAATGTTATATAATATTTAGGTTAGCTGTAATTGTTAAGTAGATCATTTTTTGTGGCCAAACTGGGCTAAATTTTTCCATCTTTGCTATTTGAGGGGGTCGGGCCCAGAGAGGGCCAAGCCATATTTTTGAACTTCTGAGATATTTCAATTTTAAAATTTGATCAAATACTCAAATCAAGATACATAACCTAAAGTTTTTTTGTCAATGTCTTAGTAACATCTGAGATATTCTGAATAACAATATGGCATTACTTTAATGATATTACTATTACGTTTTTTGTGAATTATTTATCTTCATTGGGGGCATAAACATCTCGGGAAAAAACGAAACCTGTCATATATACTGCCACCAAGTGACATTAGAAACAAATTATACGTTGGATATTATAATTTACAATATTAAGCAACGTATTACAGTGTTAGATTTATTTCACCAACAATGTGGCTTGGCACTTTCTTGCCCCGACCCCCTCATTTGTTTTCGTGATTTTTCACATTTTATCTCTTTCTTTCATAAAGAGCGAACGAAGGTACAATTTTGATTTTGATGTACGATTTTTTAGGGATATAAGGATATTTAAAACATAAAAATAGATTTGGTACCTCATTTTTCTCCTCATACGTAAAAATCTTTTTTTTTTTTTTTAATGATTTTCAAATTTTATGTATTTATTCCACCAGAACGAATGAAGATACTGTTTTAATTTTGATACATATTTATGTTAACGGTATAAGGATCAATAAAACATTAAAATAAAGTTGGTTTTCTTTTCGCTTATACTTGGAAAACCCTTTTCCTTTCAAGATAATTAAAGATCATTATATTATATTTTATACATTTATTTTGGAGATAATTTTATACATTTATATAAAATTATATGTACGTAATATCAATAAATAAACTTCATTGCAGTAGTGTCAATAAGTAAATTATTTTACAGTAGTATAGTTTTTTATCAATTCATTTTTAATACTTATTATATAGTATATAATTAGTGTTTTTTTAAATAATATTAATTGCTTATTGTTTGTTAACAATTGTGATATTTTTCTAATTTGTAATATTTTTCTGCGATTAAATAAGGCGAAAACATTGTATTCGAAAATTGGGATAGAACTGTACGTTGTATTTGCATTACAACGGTGCATAAATTTTCAATGTTCAACATTAATCAAACCTTATTTAAAATTAATTCAACTTTCACAATATATTTTACTATTTATAAAGGTAAAAAGTTTTGCATTAAGTTAAAGTCTGATTTATTAAAGAAAGTCAACTTTTTAACAATTTACAATATAGTTGAAAAAATGTTTGTCTCTACGTGCCCTAACTCGTATAGATACACTGCAAAAAAAAAAAAAAGTGTCGATTATACCGTAAAATTAACAGTAATAAACAGTAAAATAAGCAGTAATATGCTACCGCGCATGCGCGGCAGCTTATTACTGCTTAGTTTACTGTTTATTACTGTTAATTTTACGGTATAATACTAGCAGCTGGGATGCCAGTATTATACTGCAAAATCGACACTTTTTTTTTGCAGTGTAGCTAATATACATTATAGTAAGTTTGTTCTATTGCTTTGTTACACAACTTTTGTTATCTTATTATTTCAATTAATCCCCCCCCCTTTTTTTTTTTTACTTTATTTTATAAGCATAGTGTGTTGAGGCCTATTTAATGTAGCAAACATATGTTTGCGGCTCACGATTAAAAAGTGTTTGAGTATGGCTGATAAGAAAAAAAAAATGGAACAATTTTGGAAAAAAAATAACATACTTTTCGGAATTTTATAGTATTTATTTATATATCTATAATAAACTGCATTTTCCTATGGGGATTCTAAGCTTTGAAAATACCTTTAGACATCTTATTACTTGTATTATTTTAATGAAAAATATATCCTTGCATACAGAGTCCTGGTCCGTTTCTCATTAAGTTTTGAATCATATTTCTCTACGCGTGTTTTCTCTGCATAGCTTTAGTCTTTGTAATAATATCATTAGCAATTCTGCACTTACTTGATGGTGAAAAACAGAAGTATAGTAAGAGCGTGATTTATTTATCTGAATAATCTTAGGAACATATATTTTTGTTTATTTCATCGTTGAATTGTCATTATTACTCATTAATGGAAAATATAGGAAAAAGAAAGACAGTTGATGAAGTATTATTTTTTCAACTAAATGTTTATCATTATTTTAAGATTGCGAATCAGTTTGAAAAAACAAATTAATTTTTAATATATATATATGTTGATATGGACAGACACAATTATAATAAAGGATGTACCTGGTAAGAAGAAAGATTTTTAAATGGAAATATTTTATAGTCCTTTGTAATTTCGTTTTAGTAGTTTTTACTGTATTAATACAGAGCATTTAGGATAATTACTGCTTTTGTTTATTTTTCATTTCCAACGATTAATTAAATTTTATATTACTTACACATGACATGTACACTCATGTGCATGTAAATATTTATATACATGCGTAATGTAAATATTTATATACATATAGGTATATTAATATAATTTTCTTATGACGGTACTTTAATAATTATTTGACTATTTTAAGGAAATTTTAAGACAGTATCATTTCATTTGTCATAGTGCTTACTCGAAGAAAATAAATAAATAAATGCAGCAAATTTTTTTTTATGAAATTGTAGCATTATTTTTAAGAAACAAAATGAACTTGACAGTTTAAGTTTTAAAATGAATCATGCACAAAAAAATTGAACTGTTGTATCATTGGGGAAGAATAGGAAAGTTATACATAAATTTCTTTAATGCTCTGTATTGAGTTTAATAGAAAATTTTGATATAATTATTTATAAAAATATACACAGTTAAAATATTTCTAATAAAAGTTAAATTTATTTTAAAGAAGCATAATATTGTTAAAAAAGGATAGGAAAGTTATCCATATGTAAATTTCTCTAATGCATAATATTTAGCAAAACTAAAATTGTTCTCTTAATTCTTTATAATACGCAATTAAAATATTTTTAACGAATTTGAAATTTATTTTTTACAATAAGAATATAAGACCTCTTAATACAATATTATTCTGAATCAAAACACATTTATAGTATACAAGGCACTTACCTTAACATTTCTTGTGAAATCAAAATTGTATTAAAAAAGAAAAAGTCCACCAGCGATTAAGAGTCCTTAAAATTCGGTTTTGAGAAGAAGCAGGTAGGATGCAGCTCAACTTTAGAGCAAATGGCACGGCCGGCGAAGAAGTTCTACCTTTATAGGTCCGAGCCGCTGTCCCACTTACTACTCCGGCTGGAACGGGTGGATGGTTTAGAATGGACGAAAGTAAGAGCCGGTGGAGGATTTTGACAAGAGGAGTTTTCAATTGAAAATTCCTCTGGGATCAAACAGTTTGAAAGTCTAGTCCATTTTTGATGTAACTTAGGAATACATTCTAGTAGTTCTGCAAATAAAGATTGTAACTGTAATAGTGTTTTAATAGCTTTAAGACTTTTATTCTAAAAGAGGGTTATGCATTTAACGCTCGTAGTCAATCTGATCTGAAATTCCTCTCTGCAATGTTAAATATATGGGCATGGAATGCATGTGTATTTTTACGATTGTGTATTTTTACGTGTGATTTTGCGATTGTTCTAGTCCGCTATTTTACTACAACAAATTTTGAGTAAAACGAATAACGATTTTAGATGAAGTCATTTGTCAGCGATGTACTATGTCAATAATCACAAAATAAATAAATAAATAAAGAGAGAAGGAGAGAGAAAAAACTCCCCCATACATTTAAATCGCCATATTGTCACAGAGATAAACAAAAATAGATATTATATTGAGAATTATGTCTTCTTTGAATATAAAAGCTTGGGGTGGGGGGGGGGGGGGGGGGAGCACTTTTAAATAGTGTCAAACTTTGAAATTTCCAATACGAACACAACATTTTTAATTTGGCAAATATTGATGAAGCATTTCCACAGAATTTAGAGCGCTGAAGAAAATACACTGATGCACAGATAAATAGCCAAATTGATAAACCGACAAAACAAGTTCATAAACATTTCCTCCTTAATGTTAGATATAGCATATTGAAGATCTAACATTTTATTTGGTATATGAATGGTTATGGCTTTCATAATTTATTTTTAAATTCAAAATTTTTATTTCGAATTCAAAACTTTTAATACAAAAATTTGATTATTTTTAAAGAAATGTTTACTATTAATAATAAAAATTATTTACAAGTCTGATTATTTCCTGCTAAAAGGTGATGTGTATAAGTAATAATTGAATATACTATTCTATGGATTACTTCTCATTGAAGTGAAAATTTATTGAAATGAAATTTCTATACTTTTTTTTTACATGTATATGCGAAGTTATTTCTTCAGTTTTATAAAAGAAATAATACATTTCTGACTAATAATAACAATAATAATGAGCACATTCTTAATTCGAACCGTATATTCAAATGTGAATTGATTCTTAAACATTTAATTGCCTTTTTACTTTGTTCCTCTAGAAAAGAAAAGCTCAAACACAATAAATCATACATAAAAATAATTCACGGATTCCTTATTAATATATGAAATTTTAACTGATATCTTATTTAATTCATATTACACCCTTTTCATTTTCAGGGTTTCGTCCATCTCACGAAACTCTATTGGTCCCGCTACGTTGTCTGTCCATCACAGAGCTGGTTCACAGAAACTATATAACTTACAGACTTCAAATTTTGTGTTCTTATTTCTGAATACCTTACTATGAATCTGAAAATCATAAAAAAAAAAAAAAAAAAAAAAAAAAAAAAAAAATCGTATTATTTTAATATAGAGGTATAAAAAACCAAAAATCTAAAAGCCTTTCCAATTAAATTTAAGCATTTTTTGTTATAGCAGTTGCCAACAATTAAAATTCCACAATAAAATTCTTTCTACAATAATTAATTTTATATTGAAAGATTTCAACGTGAAAAATGAAAATGAAATAAAAAGTTTCACCAACAGAAAAAAGATTAATATGACGTCATATTGGTAATAAAATGGAAAATTTCAAACATTTCTCAATAATACAAGGAGTATGAGTATGTGTAAGTACAGAAAGCAGGTTAATATGATGTCATTAGTGAATTAAAAATAAAATTAATCTGACGTCATATTGGAAGTTTAACGGACTTTTTAAAATGTTGTGACATGAGTAATAGAGAAAGCAATTAGATATGACGTCAGCAAGTGATTGTAACGTCATTACGAGTTTAAAGAACGTATTAAATCATGATAAAAACCCGATTATTGAAATATTGGCATATTTTAACATTTTGAAGGTCTCTATACAACATGTTTAATTTTGAAATTGATTTTTTTTTAATATCGCATTTAGTCCACATCACAGATATTATCATGATAGAGTATAATAGCGGGCTTTGTCCGCTACCAGACCGGTTCAGATAATCGAAAAAACGAGAAAAATAAACCGGTAAATTTTTACTTTATAAGAAACATTACTTTTTTTTTCTTTAAATGAAATTTATTTGGATTTATTAAAAAAAGGATAAAGTGTTTTGAAAGGAATGTTAAACGAAAACCTTTGTGCAATTTTACCCACTTGTTTTATACAGCACTGCAAAAAATAATTGTTGATTTTACAAAATCAACAATTATTTTTTGCAGTGAACGACTCGTTGAATGCCACTTTGACTTCCAAAAAATAAAAGAATGAAAAGTAAGAAGAAGAAGAAGAAAAGTCTTTGGATTTTACTAAATAATCGTCTGTTTAAGGTCATTTACCGGGATGAAAACAGTTCTGTTGCATCCTTTTGTTTTCTCTACAAGAGATTTTTAGAATTCAAATGATTACAAATGTAAATAAAGTAAAACTAAAATAACTGTTCTGTTACACTCTGTGCACATGTTACAACGTTGGGTTTAATAAAATTTGAAATGCATATTATTCGACAATTTGTAAAATATAGCTAATCCTACAAGGGTTGGAGAGGAAATTCACGATACATTAGAAAAAAAAAAATCATTGTCGATCAGGAAATTGACAGAATCTACAAAGAAAAAGTGTGTCCTTTACCTTGAGAAAAGAAAGCACGCGTACTTAATGAACTTAAGTTTCCTCTCATGAGAAGTCACATAACAGGAAATTTTTATCAAAATATTTCAGCGTTAAGATATAAATCAACAATTTTGATTAATTGTGTTTTTATTATTATTTTAAATTTTTATTGAGCAATATACATGTTCATCCATCAATGTTTAATCAACACGGTTGTTCTTAGAGACAGAAATACGTGCGAATAATTTTCAATTGATTATAAAAAGAAAAAAAAAATACATCCATCATATGTTTTTCCAATAGTTAAATCGGTATAATGTTGAATGTGTGCGGTAATTTTGCTATTTTTTTCTTTTCTTTTCTTTCTTTTCTTTTCTTTTTTTTTTTTGTGTTTATTTTAAAGGTATGTTTTAGAATAGTCTTGTATAAAATTTATTAGGACCCTACTTATAAATTATCTGTTTGTTTGTTTGTATTTTAACTAACCCGGATTCATTCAAAATCTGCATATTCACTGAAATGAAACAATAAAACAATGCATTTTTTTATTTTAAAAATAATTACGGTAAATCGCAGATGTAATTTTAAAGTCCTGCATTAAAAAAACAAATTTTACCGTCCAATACTTAAAAATGTTATAATTTCTAATCGTGTATTGCTCAATTAGTACAATTAGTGATTAGAAATGCAGCTGAAACTAATGATTTATTCCTCTGACATGTTGAATATTTTTAAGTAGAAATACGATATGAACGCCATGTATGATATCTGTAACGTGCGTACGCAATAAAGCTTTTCAAATATTTTCTTCATTAATATTAGCTTATGTAAAATACGAATCCTTCATGGAAAGATTCAATTTTTTTTTTCATAAAAACACATAAAATGTTTTGAAAATTCGAAAAGATATAATTTCATTAACGTTGGATGGTCTGCTCTTTTATCATTTTCTATTCATGGGGTTAATTAATAATGCAACTGAAAATGGATTCTGGATATCTATGGCTATTTACGCCAGTGGCTCTATTTTGCTGTCTCTGACATTGGAATTGTAAAGGGTTGCTATTTTGAATGCCAAGTTTTGTGACTGGCTTCGTCTCGTATTACGTCACACGATGTTTAATGTATTCATAAAATTGTATTACATTTTTGTACATGTAGCTTAATACTAGGACTTCCCTCAAAGGGATTAGTCTGAGTGATATTGCTGAGAACATAAAGTTAACAATTACGATATAAAGAAGATATCAGCAAGAATCTAAGTGAATATACAGCATATGATAGACAAGAGATAGATAAAGATACAACATATGAAAAATAGCAAATTAAATGATATAATTAGAAAATATCATATATAAATTCCTATACTGTTATGTTTTCATATGCAATTTTTTATAACATTTGGCAAATAATCTCATTTTCTTAAGCGGGAATTGCTCAAAACTTTAAAAAAAAACCCGCCGGATCTTTTAAAACGATATTTTTAAAGTCACATAATCAGATTTGCAGCCAATAGCGTATTTTAGCAAGCGTAGTTTAACGCAAATTTAATTTAATTTTTGCAACATTTTCTTTGTGACATAAAATATTAAAAAATAAAATATTAAATATTGAAATATTAAATCAAATATTTAGTATTTGAATTAAAAAAATTTCCTTTGTTTATTTGTATAACTATTTATAGAAACTCGTATACTTCAAACCACATTGATAACATACGTTGCTACAAACGTGTCTACCAGTCTAACTACTCGTATGTCTTAGCTGTGTCTCTCTCCGAACTCATCTGTCTACTGTCTCTCTACTCTTCTGTATACCCGTCTCAGTATCCGTCTGTCTTTCTACCCGACTCTTTAATCGTGTCTCTACCTGTCTCGCTTCCCGTTACACTACTCGTCTATCAACACGTCTGTCTGTCTATATGCCCCTCTCTCTACCTGTCTGTCAAGTCGTCTCTGTACGCGTCTCTCTATCCACCACGCTACCCGTCTCCCTACCCATCTCACTACCCCTCTGTCAACCTTTTTTTGCACCTGCCTCGCTACCCATCTGTCTATTCGTTTCGCTACCCGTTAGCTTATCTCTGTCGCTATCCGTCTCTCTACCCGTTTGTTTACACGTCTATCTATCTCTCGCCAACTCTTCCCAATATTTAAACAATTTAGTAAACGGAAGCCGTTTATCTGTTATTAAATGCAAACAGGAGTAATTTATCTAAAGAGTGTAATCAGATGCAATTTTTTTAAATGCATACATAAACCAGCATAATAATTCACCAGTTTTATTTTCATAGTAGTTTATGTCATTTGACAGTAAATCTCAACTTCTTTAACCCGAACTGCGTCAGGCTTTTCAAAAAAGCCCCAAGGTCCGTATAACTAAGAAGGGGAATTGTCCTCAGGGCTATTAGATACATGTTATTAAGTTAAGTGAAAGTTTCGTAATCGGGTTCGCAGCCAATTTCTTATGTCAGAAAGGGTGGCTTCACGCCATTTTAAATTCATTTCTGTAACTTTCTTTTTCTTTTTTTGGTGGGTGGTTGGGGGGGGGGGGAGGGTTCCAAATATATACACTTAAATTCAAACTTTTGCCCCCATGTTAATATTAGTGTTGTTTGTATTATCAATTAATACTTTGTTGATCGAGCTTCATTCGAAACAAATGCAAAAGACTTCTACAGTTTTTTTTTCTAGGAGAAAGTTCCGTAATCGGGCCCTAAGCTAATCGGGGAATTTAATATCATTATTGTTTCTAACTCTTATAGAGTTAAAACAATATTGTTGCTAGCATTACTCTTGTTTGTGACCTACCTCTTCTGTGTATCTGAATAGGGAAAAGTTCCGTATCATGTACTGGTTGGTGCCAAAGGCAGTTGTAGAATCTTACAAATTTTTCTAGAGAGCGGAAAAACATGTTTTTTAAAATATTTACAAATATACGTTTATTAAACCATGTTTTTGAGCCATTTTAAAAAATTAAGTACGGTGCTAAAATAAAATTTTATTGCCATTTTCGATATTTTAATAAGAAATGAAAATACATAACAAACAAATTTAACAAAACTAAGCCATTTTTGGGTACTTCTCTATTATCCCGTCGACCACTTTTCATAACAAAAAACTATCGCCAAACTAAGATTAAACGCCAAAAATACAGTCCCATTTACTTAGTGCCAGAAGCATTATAAGTATTTGTTATGCCATCAAGTGGTTTTTAATTCGACATTTGCGTGTATTTTTCATTATGTTTTACTGATTTATTAGTTATTTCATTCATTAAAGTAACAATTGTGTCCTTAAATTCTTATATTTTATTTATTTTGATATTTCAATGGCAACGTTCTCCCGTTTATTTAGCGTTACAGTTTGGCGATAGTTTTTTGTTATGAAAAATGGTCGACGGGATAATAGAGAAGTACCCATTTTTTGTGATAAATAATTGTTATTGCCAGGGGGGCAAATTGTAAACAATTAATAAGCGAACTAAAAAAATTACCGGAAAAAACTTGTGGGAATCTCAAGAAAGAAATATCTGATATAAATAGCATTTAAAATCTTAAAATGGAGAAGTGGTCCGTATAAAAATGCAAAACATTATACACCTGATATAAGAATTTTTTAATTTTTTTATATTTCCGAAAGCACAGATAAAAGGGTAAAAATCCCGGCACAGATGCCATATACTCACCACGTTGGCGCGATTTTTCCCCCGCCCCTTTGGCGAAAACTGTTTGTTGTGTTTGTTTACTTTTATTTTTTATTTTAATTCTATAGATTATTTTTATATGTATATCAATATTAATTTAGGCACAGATGTCATATACGCACCAGATTGGCGCGATTTTTCCCCCGCCAATTTGGCGAAAACTTTGTTTTTGAATATTAGTTACAAATACCATACAATAATAGCATGTAATTTTTTATTTCAATATAAAAATAAAATAACGTAATAAATGAAATAGCTCCTATTATTCAAAAATGGGAAATAAAAATAAATAAATGATAGTTTGATATAAATAAATATTGATATATATAATAAAAACAATTTATGGAATTAAAATAAAAAATAAAAGTTAATAAACAACAATTGAAACAAAATAACCGGGTTACCATGTGAGGCATAAAATTGCCATTTTGTTGCAATCGCGCCAATGTGGTGCGTATATGACATCCGCGCCTTTATTTATATCAAACTATTATTTATTTATTTTTATTTCCTTTTTTAAAATAATAGAAGCTGTTTCCTTTATTACGTTATTTTATTTTTATATTGAAATGAAAAATCACGTGTACTATTTGTCACACTATTTGTAACTAATATTCAAAAACAAAGTTTTCCCCAAGCTGGTGGAGGGAAAAATCGCGCCAACGTGGTGCGTATATGACATCTGTGCCTTGTTTCATTTCACATAGAGGTACTGCTCTATTATCCCGTCGACCACTTTTCATAACAAAAAACTATCGCCAAACTGTTAGATTAAACGCCAAAAATGCAGTCCCATTTACTTGATATCAGAAGCATTATACGTGTTTGTTACGTCATCAAGTGGTTTTTAACGCGACATTTGCGTGTATTTTTCATTATGTTTTACTGATTTATTAGTTATTTCATTCATTAAAATAACAATTGTGTCCTTAAATTCTTATATTTTATTTATTTATGTATTTTGATATTTCAATGACAACGTTCTCCCGTTTATTTGGCGATAGTTTTTTGTTATGAAAAGTGGTCGACGGGATAATAGAGAAGTACCCACATATGTTTTGGTACTTTTATGTTAACTTGGCGCAGTTGATAAATCGCCAAATATTTTTCTCATAACATCTTCATATTGCATTCATTTCATTTAAATATAAATCTTTCACTGATTTCATTTGAAATACATACATTAAAAATACACGTCTTTCACTCATTTAATTTAAAATACACGCCTTTCACTAATTCCATTTAAAATACTAAAAAGGAAAAGAAAATAAGAAATAATGCCACAAATCGAAACTTTTTATTTAAACATCAAAGAATTGTTCCTAACATACACACGCGAAATAAAAAAGCTGCTAATGGTGTGATTTACGCCAAATCTCTAATACTAATACTACTCTTACTAATCTCTAATACTTTTCAAACAGAAAAAATTCCAGATTAACTTTCCATTTTTATTAAATTGAAATATATTTTATTGTGCTGAATATTAGTGCTTGCATGTTTTTTTGCTCCATGTATTCCATGAACTTTTCAATTCCGATGGTCTACGAAAATCTCCCGCCGGTGAAAATGACGTACGCACAAAATTTAGTGACGTATGTACTTTAATTGTGCTTTTTTATCTATTTTTTTAATATAACTTCCAAACGGTTTGACACTTATTCTTGGTAATAAATAGACGACGTTGTCACCTTGATAGGTACCTGCTGTAAAAATTTGAACGAAATCCGTTAAATATTTTTTGAGTTATGCTTGACGAAAGGTTTTAATATCCATCGTAGCTATATATGGGGCAAAGTAATACTGCGTTGTGTATGAGCAAAAATGGGAAATAAAAATAAATAAATGATAGTTTGATATAAATAAATATTGGTATATATAATAAAAACAATTTATGGAATTAAAATAAAAAATAAAAGTTAATAAACAACAATTGAAACAAAATAACCGGGTTACCATGTGAGGCATAAAATTGCCATTTTGTTGCAATCGCGCCAATGTGGTGCGTATATGACATCCGCGCCTTTATTTATATCAAACTATTATTTATTTATTTTTATTTCCTTTTTTTAAATAATAGAAGCTGTTTCATTTATTACGTTATTTTATTTTTATATTGAAATAAAAAATCACGTGTACTATTTGTCACACTATTTGTAACTAATATTCAAAAACAAAGTTTTCCCCAAGCTGGTGGAGGGAAAAATCGCGCCAACGTGGTGCGTATATGACATCTGTGCCTTGTTTCATTTCACATAGAGGTACTGCTCTATTATCCCGTCGACCACTTTTCATAACAAAAAACTATCGCCAAATTGTTAGATTAAACTCCAAAAATGCAGTCCCATTTACTTGATATCAGAAGCATTATACGTGTTTGTTACGTCATCAAGTGGTTTTTAACGCGACATTTGCGTGTATTTTTCATTATGTTTTACTGATTTATTAGTTATTTCATTCATTAAAATAACAATTGTGTCCTTAAATTCTTATATTTTATTTATTTATATATTTTGATATTTCAATGACAACGTTCTCCCGTTTATTTGGCGATAGTTTTTTGTTATGAAAAGTGGTCGACGGGATAATAGAGAAGTACCCACATATGTATTGGTACTTTTATGTTAACTTGGCGCAGTTGATAAATCGCCAAATATTTTTCTCATAACATCTTCATATTGAATTCATTTCATTTAAATATAAATCTTTCACTGATTTCATTTGAAATACATACATTAAAAATACACGTCTTTCACTCATTTAATTTAAAATACACGTCTTTCACTAATTCCATTTAAAATACTAAAAAGGAAAAGAAAATAAGAAATAATGCCACAAATCGAAACCTTTTATTTAAACATCAAAGAATTGTTCCTAACATACACACGCGAAATAAAAAAGCTGCTAATGGTGCGATTTACGCCAAATCTCTAATACTAATACTACTCTTACTAATCTCTAATACTTTTCAAACAGAAAAAATTCCAGATTAACTTTCCATTTTTATTAAATTGAAATATATTTTATTGTGCTGAATATTAGTGCTTGCATGTTTTTTTGCTCCATGTATTCCATGAACTTTTCAATTCCGATTGTCTACGAAAATCTCCCGCCGGTGAAAATGACGTACGCACAAAATTTAGTGACGTATGTACTTTAATTGTGCTTTTTTATCTATTTTTTTAATATAACTTCCAAACGGTTTGACACTTATTCTTGGTAATAAATAGACGACGTTGTCACCTTGATAGGTACCTGCTGTAAAAATTTGAACGAAATCCGTTAAATATTTTTTGAGTTATGCTTGACGAAAGGTTTTAATATCCATCGTAGCTATATATGGCGCAAAGTAATACTGCGCTGTGTATGAGTCTTCGTTGCACTCAGACAATAAATATTTTTTGAGTTATGCTTGACGAAAGGTTTTAATATCCATCGTAGCTATATATGGCGCAAAGTAATACTGCGCTGTGTATGAGTCTTCGTTGCACTCAGACAATTATTCTAAATGCTCAATATATAATTGTTTAAAAAAATAATATTTTTATTGATACAGTAAAACTTCCAAATAGAACATTTTCTCAATGCCCAAAACTTATATATTTCTTATACACCTATATATTTGTATGCTTTTACAGCCGAAAAGCATACCTCTGAATAGCGATCAAATTCGAGGTGTTCGCTATTCAGTATTTGTACTATATATCTTCGTTTCGATTTCAATTTTTAAAAAGGCTATTTAATTGTAAGGGTTGAATCAATTTAATTGACTTGTAAGTGCGACAGTGATAGTCTTTTTTTATTTTCTTTAGACAGAACTATTATTTTGAACTAGTAATTTTTCTCTGGCTCTGGCCAACTAAATTAGAAATAAATCAAGGCGATAAGCTAAAGAAAAAAATGTCGATCGATTTACAGTTTCCAGTTGGGAAAGAATAGTGTCCTCAGGACAGGAAGTTGAATCAAATATACCTCGACTAGTCACTTATGCACTTATCAATAAACAGACTACAAATAGGCTATAACATTTTTAAATTTCTGATCGAAATTAGTGTTAACGTTTTCAAAGCAATTCATAAATAAGTGTCTCTCTTTTTACTTACTCATCATACGTAGTATAGGGTAAGTCTTTTAATCGTTTTGAAAATCGAAAAAAAAATTTTTTTTTTGACGGATTTACACGTTTCAGACACTGGAGATTCCAAAAAACATATTTTTAGAAAAAAAAAAAATTGCCGCCCGTTTGTCTGTGTGTGTGTCTGTACACGCTCTATCTCCCGAACAAATTGAGATAGAGACTTGAAATTTGGTATGTACTTAGAATGTAATAATGGGAAGAAGCTTATTGAATTTCAGTAACCTCGTTTATCCGGAATTATTTTTTTCGGACTCTCAAAATATTCGTTCTGATAAAATGTATATAAAATTTTTCGAAATTGTTTATTTTAAGGAGTGAATATAAAAGACAATAAAAAAACATAAATTTTGCATAAAGAATGAAGTCGATCGGATAATTAGTTGCCGAAATATTTGTAATTATATTTTCCACACTCTTCGATTTTTCATGACCCTGTATTTCATTCAAACTTCAATCCAAAGATATATTTTAATTGGAAATGAGACGCTTAATCCGACGCAGTAAACCGTTAGTTAATATGATTATCAATTTTGGAGTTATAAGGATGTTTCTTTTACGCAATTCAGTAATCGAGCATTTAAAGTTTATGACGTCATCAATCACGATTTTATTCGAATTGCAATGCATTTTATAAGTAGTTTACACATGTTTAATTTTCATATTTTATGTTATGCATATCTTTGATGGGTAAGTATTACGGTGGCCCCCAACGACTAGTTTAATATAATTCTCATTTAAAATATTGACTGAATAATATGATGAAAAATATAATGTTACTCAATCTTAGGATTATTTTTTATTTGTTTAATGATTAATGCTAGAAAATGTATGTAAGATATTTTGGTTACCACACTAACAGCATATGTTATGTTAATCAATCATTTTCGCCACTCTTATATATGACTTCTTCAACAAATAGTTTCAGTTTATATAACTATTATTATAAATAAGGGGAAAAATGATGTGCTTTCTGTAATTAGAAGAAATACTGCATCAGTTGAAAAGGAATTTTTACACTGAGAAAAAAAAAATTGTTGATTTTACAGTATAATACTGGCACCCCAGCTGGCAGCTGGAATGACAGTATTATACTGTAAAATCAATATTTTTTTTCCATTTAAGAATAACCAAATTAAAAACATCTTATGCTAATGCAGACATTTTTTATTTACTAGTTCAGGGAGGGGCTCCGGAGGCTAGAGCCCTCCCCATTTAAATGAAAATATTTTTTAAGTCGTATGAGTTTTCAAAAACCTATTATTTTCTATCCTCAGTATTTGATAATTCATCTATGAAGTAGGAAATATAAGTACATGCACTAGTACTCCAAGGCTGTTTATCTTCTGAAAAAAAAAAAAGTATTATATGAGGGGAACTCTGCTTCCTAAATCACCCGTTGTCTCGAAATTCAACAATCGTAATTGTTTACAATTTTCAATATGTTAAGTCTTGTATCTAAAATAATAAAGATGTTGTTTCTGTGATAATGGCATTAATGTAATTAGTTAGAACAATTAACTCTTCGCATAAATATTTTATTAGTTGTTGACAATCCTAACAGTTTAAATTAGTTGAAAATGACTATTTCAGTCCCTCTCATAATTTTTGAGTTGCTACTCCCTGTTCAATCATTTTTTAACACAATTTAAAGACTTTCCTTACTTTAGATATCATTGAACGATAAGAAATCGAAACTAAGTTACTCACGTTTGTGACGATAAGAAACTGAAACTGGATTACTCATTTGTGTGACGAAAAGATATCGAAACTAAGTTACTCATTTTTGTCATTTTCATAGAAAGGGTTAACTGATGATAAGAAAGAGATTCGTAAAGTTAATTTATTTTCTACATAATCCGGTTCCACTCGATTGTCTTAGGAAAATAAATTGATACCATAAACAGAGTTTGTCATTGAAAATGGATAACACTATTTTCCCAATAACAGCTGCAGATAAAATTATTTGGATTTATTGTTTTCAATTTTTTTTTTAACTGTATAGCATTTCATCTTTTGTACATAAGAAAAAAAAAGAACAGAAAATTGGCGAAAATAAAATATTTTGGATAATTATTTTTTTATTTGTGTGTTTTACATAAGTAAAAACAAACTAATGACGAAATTGTTAACTTTGAATTGAAAAAAAATTTGGAAGAAAAAAAGGAAATAGTAACATATTTGTTCCTTACATAAAATAATGTCGATTGTTTATAACATTGGTTCTCAAACTTTTATGCTTCGTTTACCCCTTGAAGAACTGGCGTACTCCTAATATTTTTTTTTTATTTGTAAGATTTATAAATAGGAAACGGAAAACGAATAAAACAGCGAATGGATACAAATAAACATCCACCAACTTCACTGCCCAATGTCGCGTGGGAAATCTGTTTTTCGGCAGTGAGGAATATATTAGTATATTTCTTAGTTTTATGCCATTCAAAGCCACACTGCTCCATGTTGCGTGTGGGTTCTCCCCAGGCAGGGCAGGTGTTTGAACATTGTATTTTTTTATTTACCTTAATAAAGGAATCCGGGAGGGACATTATGCTCTACGGACTTTGTTTCCTTGTCTGAGCTGTCCCTCTTACGCTATCAAATCAAATCAAACTATTATTTTACATTTAATGCATTTTCCGTTGCATATAAGTTGAATTTTTGGATTTAACCCTTAACTGCTGTGACAGAAATTGTTGAATAGTTACTGTTGTCTCTGAGACCGCTTGATCGAAATATGTATAAAAGGCCCAATTAACTTATAGGATACTGTTTCTGTATTAATCATGTATAGGGATATCATAATTAAAATCCACCTATTCAGAAGTCTCTGGCGATAGTACCAGGCCTCCAACCAAAACAAAGTTTCACTAGTATTTAAACTAATAATTGCAAGTTAAACTGTGAAAATTGCAGAAAAACAGCGATCTGAGAGACCGCCAACAGCAGTTAAGGGTTAACTAGCTGAAGTAAAGTCGTGAGTCCAACATGTAGTTTGTTTTTACATTTCAATTTTATAAACAGTAATAATTTGATATGATATTATATATTACTAGGGGGCCTACCCCCTGCGAGCTACGCTCGCCAACCCCCGCTCAGACTTCGAGGCCTCTAAAAACATGACAGCGTGCTTTATTTTAAAAATATTGGTAAATCTGTAATTGGGTTGCCATGCTTTTAACATTTTAATGGGACATTTTTCGATTATCATGGCCTCATACACAGCTGTTGCGACAACTGACGACTGTTTTCGGGATTGATAAGTAAAATCAATTACTACTTGAAAACCAGCTTGTATAAAATGGTTAGGTTTAAATTGTGACTACCTCTCGGACTTTTATAACAACAATCTCTATTCTATTCTTCCTTTGCGTTTAAGGATGAGAAAAATTCCATCTGCTTGTGAATAACATTAAGAACCACGGTATTGAAAAGTACTATGTTATAAACATTTTCAGTAACAGGTTTTAATTTTCTCTCTATTTTAGTGCACCATCATGCATATTTTCATGTTATTTTAAATATGTAAATTATTTTTTAATTAATATGTATATACGAATTTTCTAATAATTATTTATCATACAAAATGAATTAAATATTTTGTGCATGCATGCCTGCATTTATTCGGCATCAATTGATGAAATATTTAAACAAATTTGCTATCCGCGGTAATTTTACACCATGTTCTGTCACTTGAATATTGTCCATAAGAAAATCGGGTACTTTTCCATTATAGGATCCATTGCTTTTAGGTTTGGGAGTTTATTCGAGCTTCAAAAAGGGATAGATTCGTTAATATACATAGATTTGTTGCCAAAAGTTATGAAAATAAACCCAATGAACTTTTGGTGCTTTTCTATTATAGGGGTCTTGACGCTTTTTTAAAAACCTTCTTGGCGGAAAAAACCAAGCAGGATAGAAAACCAAGCAGGATATTTTATTCTTCCGTTCAGTTGGGCAATTATTATTTTATATATTAGTTTCAAATATCCAAACTAATGATTTTATAAATTCGTTTAGTTAAATTTTACAAAAACATAACAAAATGATATCAATAAATAATAATTACTATTAATTCCTTTTCCCCCCTTTCTTTTGCGTTTACCTAAATGACGCCATTTGGACGAATTTATTCAAAATATTTTCAGTTTATAAATTAAATTAAATGCTGACAGACGATTGAATCCTGACGATAGAAATATCATTTTTTTTTTCAAATTTTCCTGAAAAACATAATTTAATCATAATCTTGTCTTCATTATCGATTGAAATAAAAGATAAATTCAATTTCAATTTGAAAATGACGAATAAAAAGAAATCAATAATCCCTATCAGGATCCTTTTCAATTTTTTTCCCTTTTTTGTCACAAAAAAACTGAGTAATTAGTTGCCATCATTACAGAAATGTCATTAAAATTAGAAAAAAATTAATATCTCGAAAACTAATTCCAATTTCAAAATTCTATTACCAGTTTTGACATCCGCGGATTTTTATGAACAATTGGTATTAATTTCACCATCAAGCGTTTAATATTTTATTAAAAATAGCCTTGAAACATAATCAGTCGTTTAATCAGTCGTTTCATAAAATCGTTTCATAAATTCGTTTCATAAAATCGTTTCACAAATTCGTTTCATTAGGATTTTATATATATAGGGTAGATAATGTTTTTATTTTATAAATAGTTAATGTGATGAATAGACTTTTTCACGGACTCGTTTAACTTGTGCAGTGTCTATGTTGGATTTATCTAAGACTTGTTCTGTATCCCACTTTGAGAAGCACTGTTCTATAAAAAAAAAAAAAAATGTTTGATGCCCAGACAAAGTTTAAAAAGGATCAACAGGAAATACATATTAAATGATATAATTCAAGTCGTTCTTTTAGAGAGAGAGAGAGAGAGCTGGTATCGTGCTGTCATTTAAAATTCGTGTTTAGAAGAAAAATGTATACTAGTCGAAAAATTTTATTTTGAAAAATAAGCCACAAGAAAGTATCTGCCATCTGGGTTATCTGGGGTGGTGAGGTAGTGAATCAGGTTGTTTTTCAAAGATTAATTTAATCAACGTTGGAGTGTATGAAAGTATGCATCTGTAATTAAAAATATTTTGAAATAAAACACTTTAACTCAGCTAAACTCAATAATATAATATGTTAAAAAAATGTGCTCCCATTCACCATTCTTTGAGTTTCTGTTAATAACTAACTATGAGATTTTCTGAATTTTTGATATTGATATGATGCTTTATTTCGCACCCCCTCCCCCCTCCCCCCCCCTCCAAAAAAAAGAAAAGGTAGAAAATAGTAATTTAAAGATGGAATGTACTGTATTTTGGCTTTAAACGAATCAAAATATGTTTCTTTTTTCATAAGTATTTGTTAAACATTGGCTATTAGTAATTTTAGTAATTTAGAAATTTTAGGATTGCAAAAGGTGTAGAGAATTTTCAGTTTGAAAATTTCTTGCTTTTTTCTTAAATAAATGTGCTAACTGTTAACCTAAATGATTTATTATTGTTTAAGAATTGCTATCAGATACTTAATTCCAAATTAAAGTAAATATGATAGCTGTACACTGAAAAAAAAATGTCGATTTTACAGTATAATATTTTAGTAATTTAGAAATTTTAAGATTGCAAAAAGTGTAGAGAATTTTCAGATTGAAAATTTCTTGCTTTTTTCTTAAATAAATGTGCTAACTACTAACCTAAATGATTTATTATTGTTTAAGAATTGCTATGAGATACTTAATTCTAAATTAAAGTAAATATGATAGCTGTACACTGAAAAAAAAAAAAAAAAAAAAAAAAAAAAAAAAAAAAATGTTGATTTTAGTAAAATTAACAGTGATAAAAATGAAAATAAGCAGTAATACGCTACCGCGCAACTGAAAAATCAACATATTTTTTTGCAGTGTAGTTACATATTACAGAAGGTCATTCACACTTAAAGATTTTCACAGTTAACTGCTACACAATTTCTGAACACAAACATTTTCTTCACAATTTTTCACACAATTCATAAAAATATCTTTGTTTAAGATGTTCCCCATATAGATCTCTGTTGTCGTAATGGAATTTTTTAATCTAAAAAACTATTAAAGAGAGTCCTTGTTATTGGAATTTCGCGAAATCATTTTAAGCAAACATGCAAATGTATTTAACATAAATTACCTCAGTTTAAAAATTATAATTGTGAATGATAAAATTATAATCGCAATATCACCAAAAACTAGTAAGATTTCTAAGTCTATGAAATAATATAAAGACACATACTATGCGTATTTTATACGTATACTGTACTATAACATTTGATAGTTGATTTTTCGAACAACTTCCATTTTCACTGTCAAAATAACGGTGCTTAGACACAAAGCAATATGAAAGAGAACCGTTTTTTTTTTTTTTTTTTAAAACACCAGAAAATTATCATTCTGCAAAATCTGTCTGTTTCAAACAATTTTGCGTTTTTTCTAAGTAAATTTCACGGACCATACTTTAAGAATTACTGTGCTTATTATATAAGAAAATACAGCGTTGCTTTCTCTCAGAAAGTAGTTCAGCTAATTTTTTTTTCTTTTTCATCCTTTAGTTCAATAATCATACATTTAAAAAAATAACCCCGATTTCTTCACGTCATCATCTCGTTATCCATGGAAGATAAGCTTTGTTCACGTTGGCCAGATTTAAATTCAATGGATGACCACTGGAGAGTAAATCTGCTAACAAGCCTATTATCTCCTTCCTCATCATGCTACTCCTGATCGCAATTTAACAGCTTCCTAACTTTCTCACCATGCTGAAAAAAAAATCGTATGTGTGACAAAGAAAGAGGCCTAAATTCTTACTGAAACCTGAATCACTTTCTAATAGAGCTCGTATATGGCTCCAGGTGATAGAGAGAATAATTTCTGATGAAATGCGGATATGCGACCAACAGAAGTAGTTTCCGAGAAGTTGTTTTGGTCAAGATATGTAAGAATCGAAAATTTGACCTGATTACAAGGTCAGTACGTATTTTATTTTTAGTATCAAAAAACGAACACAATCTGGCGAAATTTCTCTCAAATTGAATAGTTCTTTTGCTAAAATCGTCAATAAAACAGAAAGGAAAGTAATTAAAATTTTATTACATTGCTTTAACAATAAAAAGTTTTAAAGAACATTATAAAAAAAAGGATAAAATATTTCAGCGTCTAAAATAGATACCTAGATATTTTCGTCTTAAAATATGGCAGTATTTTTACGTTTTTTTTTTTTTTTTTTTTTTTTTTTTTAACATCCGCAGAGTTTTTGTCACGATGTTTTTGTTCGCAGAGTTTTTGTCTTTAGAAGAGATAATGTTGCCCCAGTTATACCTCTTTGCAATAAATTTTAATTATCCAAATTTCAGTCAACCGGATCGATATCATGTAATAATAAAATAAAAAAAATCACTGTTAACGTAAAAAAAGGAATATAATGTAGGGGGTGGGGACCCTTCGAATTTCTGTTTAAGTCAATGCTAAAATTTATATTTAACATTCGATTAATATCCTCAAAAAAACTTATGATGTTGCTGTCGTAGAAGTCTGTCTGTACGGGGCCGGACACATAAAAAAAATTAAACGGGTCAGCTGGGCAGATAAAAAAAGTTATTCTGGCCGACCGATCCGATATAACAAGTTTAAAAGCATCAAACTAAGTCGATAAAATTTGAGCAACTTTTAATGGACATATGACTGTGGCGAGAATAATGTGTTGCACAAGCCGATGCTAGTTTTACAACAACAATGCAGAAATAGAAAATGTCCAGCGTAGTTAGCATCGTGTCTGAACCCGGACATAATCTATTTAACAAACTCGGGTCGGTCCGGGATCAGGCTTACATTTCTTTCTATATATTCGGACCGGAACTGGACTTAATTGTTCCCAGGACAGGCAATTTATTTAGTAAAAATAGTAATAGCGATAATGAACTTCTGTTAACGAAATATTTGGAAATATACTTTAATAAATTACAGAGAAATTAAAAAAAAAATTACTTTTTTTATTATACAGCTACAAAAGATGTATGGTTTTTAACTTTTTTTTTTTTTTAAATTCTAAACTATATAATATTTTTAGCGAGTCTTTATTTGAATATAATACTATAACAGTCTAAGTGATAATTAATCTTGCTATTCTGTATTCTACGGCTTACGAACATATAGTGATCTAAAATATACTGTAAAATTTTCTGATAAATATGTATGCAGTATTACTTAAAAAACTCTTAATAGTAAGTTAAGAAAAATCGGAAATTTTTTGTAGAAATTGAGTCGTGTCGTACCGGGCCGGGCCGAAATTTTAGGTTTTACACCCAGCCAGGCCGGACCAAGATAGCTTTCGTTCGGGCCGGGCCTGGGCCTAGTAATGTCGGTCCCTGAAGGTCCCTACTGTCGTTGTATCTGTGAGATCAAAAGACGTTTTTTCATATTTATGCACTTTACACAGCGATATTTCGGGGAAAAGTAGTAATTAACTAGAAATGTGTGTTCTTTTGCGTTTAATCACAAAAATTAAAAAATATATATATGTAGCAAATTGGCGACTTCAAAAACGCCTTTTCAATCAGAAAAAAAGTCACTGTATCTTACAGATACAAGGATAGTAATCGAGTGTTAATTGAAATTTTTTTATTTGGATGTTTCTAAGTCAATGTTTGCGGCTTGCTGCAAAATCATTAACTTTGTTCGATATGTTCGAAATGTATGTAAGTACAGTACATATATTATTTAAACTTGTTTGTAGTGAAAGTAATCATATTAAAAGATGGACCCAGTATAAGTTGAATACATTAGGACTACATTTTTATTGAACAAAAGCGATTTTAGATAAAAATTATTTTCCAACGTAATATTTTTATGATGATTCCCCCAATTATCCGGATTTCTGTATATCCGGATTACCTTCAGTAACCCGCATAATTGGAATTTGACTGTATATTGATACAAATGGTTTATTCCAATAAAAAAAAAAATAGTTCACAAATAAAAAATTTTTTAATGAGTAGGATTTTTTTTGACTGTGAATATGTTGTTTCAGACACATTCACAAACACTATTTACAAAAAAATTTATGCTGAAAAGCTAAAATGCAATTCATTTATTTAATGCAATATTTCTATTATAATTGTGTGTTTAATTTTACGTAGTTAATTCACATATTGTATTTACCGTATATAATCGCGTATAAGTCAAGAAATCTATACTAATATTATAAAGGAGTAAAGATTGTTTGTTTGTTTGTTTGTAGGGAGTAATCACTTGAACTACCGAACCGATTTCAAAAGTGATGGTTGCAAATTGATGGTGACAACCCCTGCTCCAACATAGGCTATATATTATGTCAGTGCCACCATCCCCAGGTGGGTGCAGGAGCGAAAAACGTTCTAAAATTGCGATTTTTTGTATACTGAAGGAGCTAGAAATTTGAAATTTGGCATTGTAGCTACTTATAAGATGTAAATGCTCTCTAAGATCAAATTAAAAAAAATGAAATTTAAAAGGGTGAAATGAGCGAAAAGCGTTCTAAAAACATTCTAAATTACAATTTCTGTGGAATCTCCGGAACTATAGAACCGATTTCAAAAGCGATGGTGACAAATTGATGGTGACAATCCCTGCTCCAACATAGGCTATATTTTATGTCGGTGCCACCAACCCCAGGGGGGAGGGGGTGCAGGAGCGAAAAACGATCTAAATTGCGATTTTTTTTATACTGAAGCAGCTAGAAATTTGAAATTTGGTATTGTAGCTACTTATAAGATGTAAATGCTCTCTAAGAATGAATAAGAAAAATCGAAATTTAAAAGGGTGAAATGAGCTAAAAGCGTTCTAAATACATTCTAAATTACAATTTCTATGGAATCTCTGGAACTACAGAACCGATTTCAAAATTGATGGTGGCAAATTGATGGTGACAACCCCTGCTCCAACATAGGCTATATTTTATGTCGGTGCCATTAACCCCAGGGGGGGGGTGCAGGAGCGAAAAAAGTTCTAAATTGCAATTTTTTTTTATATTGAAGGAGCTAGAAATTTGAAATTTGGCATCGTAGCTACTTATGAGATGTAAATGCTCTCTAAGAACAAATTAAAAAAATCGAAATTTAAAAGGGTGAAATGAGCGAAAAGCGTTCTAAAAACATTCTAAATTACAATTTCTGTGGAATCTCTGGAACTACAGAACTGATTTCAAAAGTGATCGAGGCAAATTGATGGTGACAACCCCTGCTCCAACATAGGCTATATTTTATGTCGGTGCCACTAACCCCAGGGGGGAGGGGGTGCAGGAGCGAAAAACGATCTAAATTGCGATTTTTTTTATACTGAAGCAGCTAGAAATTTGAAATTTGGTATTGTAGCTACTTATAAGATGTAAATGCTCTCTAAGAATGAATAAGAAAAATCGAAATTTAAAAGGGTGAAATGAGCTAAAAGCGTTCTAAATACATTCTAAATTACAATTTCTATGGAATCTCTGGAACTACAGAACCGATTTCAAAATTGATGGTGGCAAATTGATGGTGACAACCCCTGCTCCAACATAGGCTATATTTTATGTCGGTGCCATTAACCCCAGGGGGGGGGGGGGTGCAGGAGCGAAAAAAGTTCTAAATTGCAATTTTTTTTTATATTGAAGGAGCTAGAAATTTGAAATTTGGCATCGTAGCTACTTATGAGATGTAAATGCTCTCTAAGAACAAATTAAAAAAAAATGAAATTTAAAAGGTTGAAATGAGCGGAAAGCGTTCTAAAAACATTCTAAATTACAATTTCTGTGGAATCTCTGGAATTACAGAACCGATTTCAAAAGTGATGGAGGCAAATTGATGGTGACAATCCCTGCTCCAACATAGTCTATATTTTATGTCGGTGTCACTAACCCCAGGGGGAGTGCAGGAGCGAAAAACGTTCTAAATTGCGATTTTTTTTTATACTGAAGTAGCTAGAAATTTGAAATTTGGCATTGTAGCTACTTATGAGGTGTAAATGCTCTTTAAGAACAAATTTAAAAAAAATGAAATTTAAAAGGTTGAAATGAGCGAAAAGCGTTCTAAAAACATTCTAAATTACAATTTCTGTGGAATCTCCGGAACTATAGAACCGATTTCAAAACTGATGGTGGCAAATTGATGGTATCAACCCCTGCTCCAACATAGGCTATATTTTATGTCGGTGCCACTAACCCCAGGGGGGGCTGTGCAGGAGCGGAAAGCGTTCTAAATTGCGATTTTTTTTATACTTAAGGAGCTAGAAATTTTAAATTTGGCATTGTAGCTACTTATGAGATGTAAATGCTCTTTAAGAACAAATTTAAAAAAAATGAAATTTAAAAGGTTGAAATGAGCGAAAAGCGTTCTAAAAACATTCTAAATTACAATTTCTGTGGAATCTCTGGATCTATAGAACAGATTTCAAAAGTGCTGCTGACAAATTGATGGTGACAATCCCTGCTCCAACATAGGCTATATTTTATGTCGGTGCCACTAACCCCAGGGGGGGGGGGTGCAAGAGCGAAAAACGTTCTAAATTGCGATTTTTTTTTTAGACTGAAGGAGCTAGAAATTTGAAATTTGGCATTGTAGTTACTTATAAGATGTAAATGCTCTCTAAAAAAAAACAAAAAAAATCGAAATTTAAAAGGGTGAAATGAGCGAAAAGCGTTCTAAAAACATTCTAAATTACAATTTCTATGGAATCTCTGGAACTACCGAACCGATTTCAAAAATGATGGTGGCAAATTGATGGTGACAACCCCTGCTCCAACATAGGCTATATTTTATGTCGGTGTCACTAACCCCAGGGGGAGTGCAGGAGCGAAAAACGTTCTAAAATTGCGATTTTTTTTATAGTGAAGGAGCTAGAAATTTGAAATTTGACATTGTAGTTACTTATAAGATGTAAATGCTCTCTAAAAACAAAATTTAAAAAAAAAATCGAAATTTAAAAGGGTGAAATGAGCGAAAAGCGTTCTAAAAACATTCTAAATTGCAATTTCTATGGAATCTCTAGAACTACCGAACCGATTTCAAAAGTGATGGTGGCAAATTGGTGGTGATAATCCCTGCTCCAACAGCCTCTTTAATAAAATACTATGCGTTTCTGACGACTGGGTTTTTCGCTAATTGTTGCCACAGATTAATCTCGGAAAATGAAACATTTGAAGTTACTGAAAAAAAATAGTAGCTCGAAAAGTATTTGTCAGAAAATTGTTAGGCAAACTAAGGTAAAAAATTGTATTTTTCTTGATATAAATTTCAAATCTAATGATTATGCCATTTTTCAAATATTGAATTTGAAAAATTACCAAATTTCACAATGGAGTACCATAGCAAAGCTTTCATGCGTAAAAAGATAATGAATGATAAGGGCGACGTGTCCTGGCGTGTATATTGGCTATAGAACGAGTCACAAATTATAGTAGCCTTATTATTCTGTTAAAATATAAAAGTGAATTATGAAATGTCAATATTTTGTTGGATTAAAAGTTCGTTAAGAGAAATTGACCAGCGTAGCGGGAGTAGCTTGCTAGTTTAGGATAAAAGTACGATTTAGAAAGTGTGTGTGTGTGTGTGTGGAGGGGGGGCGGACCGATTTATAAGTAAGACCAACAAAATCCCAAATTTCAAATTCTTATTTTCCCCGTAACGCAACCGACAGAAAAATTTATAACAATGTTTAAGAACACTAATGTTCAGATATTACGTACAATACAGTCAATGATATTCAGATAATACGAAATCATATGTCTTTTAATGTTGTCATCTATGTATTTTTACTTCCGCCTTTGCTGAAAATAATCTTCGCCTTCAATAACAATTTTTGGTGAAACAGTCGTAAAAAAAAGGTGCTGAATTCCAATATTGTGGTATCTTTTATTATCACGAAAAAAGGCAGTAATATAGTTTGGCTAAAGAATATCTGAAACAAAACATCGGATGCAATTTTGAAAGTTCCTGGTTTTTGCTGTAGGATTCATTTGCTGCCTACAAGAGTGTTGCAGTGAAAAAGTAAAAATAAATAAATAAATAAATAAACCAACTCTTGCAGTCAGGCCCGGAGCTTTGACATCATTGGTTCAGCTTTTGGGTGTCTACCTATTCAAACTGTTGAAATGCAGTATCCAAAAATACTGGGCCTACTGTATCAACTCTAGGTACACATATGAAATTTAAGGTAGAAATACAATAAAGCCAGATATTACATTGGGTGCGCGATGGATAAGAAATGCACAAGACCACTATACCCACAGAAAACTTCATCAGCTTATTCAGAAAATGTTGCATTAGCAAATAACTTGGCGACATAGAGGACGATGCATTGCTATTACCTGACAATGGAAGTGATTGACACATTATGCAGACTGGTGAAACCGAGGATATATATGATGAGGATCATGTAAAAATACTTTGCTGAACTCTTTGCCTCGTCTGACACACATCGAGATTTGAAGGATTCCAATATTGCAAGTACTACAATTTTTGTTGATTGAATTTATTGTTTATGTATATTTATATATTTATAATCCACATATTTTTTAAAACTTGAAATATTTATCTTTTCGAAAACAATGCAGAAGTTTTTATTCTAATAGAGTTCATAACTAGAAAATAGAATAGACATATACACATGTTTTTGGTTTTTCGTTCCCTCTCGAAGTAGAAGGTCGACTTATGCGCGAGTTTTTAATTTTTTTCCTTTCGAAGTAGGGGAGTAGCCTTAAATGTGAGTAAATATGGTAACCATCGAAAATAGTAGTTAAGTGAGAAAATAAATACGTAATACCAGAAAAACAACAAGAAAACAATACTAATAAAAAAATATTAAACAATAATGTATTTCATTCCCGCCTCTGTTCTCGACGAGTTCAACAAGTTCAGACGTGAGAGCTAGTTGGTTATTATTGCGCACTCTGTGATCACTCGAATCAACTGTTTGATCTTGATGTGATTTACCGCGGATCTTTTTAGTGATGTGATTGTTGAGTAGTTATTGTATATGAATGTGATTGTAGTTTTGATTTCGATTTTCAACAAGGCTGACGTTTTTATTCTGAGTGGCTGCGACTAATTTTTGGTATGGCGTTAGGTGGTCTTACCAATCCTTTATTAATCCTTATCCAAAAATTCACTGATGCACAAGAAACATCGGAATTATGTTCCTTGTTTTCTGAATATACAGCGTTAAATGACAAGTTAAATGAAATCATCACTCGACTCATAGCCAACTGATACAGTAAAAGAAGCGTATACGACGGACATACTTCTTTTACTTCCTCTAATTAGGAAGTAAGCGCTTTTAATGTTAATGTAATGTCCTCTTAATACTGTAACGTCATCTTAATGAATTCTATTTTTTAATCAATTTAAGAAAGCGTTTAACACTATTATTATTGCAGTAGGCTTAAATGGCAATGAAAGTAGCTCAGGCAACGTCGCTAGAAAAAGAAAAAATTCTAATACCGACAATTCTCTCAAACTAAAAAATATAAAGAACTAAATTCTGTAGAAAATTTGGATAATAATTCTATGGTCCATACAGCGAATGATAATAGCGTTAATACAGTAGCTGGCATTTCTAAACTCTTCATGTCTTCTTGGTTGAAATTGGTTGTAAGTGGACAGACCTGCTAAAGAGCTTAAGGGTCTTAACAAAAATGCCCTCCCCTTCCTCATTGAACTTAAAGATGAAATCCTAAAAGTACTTTGCAAAAGGTTTATTTCGAGACATTTAAAATTATCTGGACTCTAATGGTAAAAAAATACATCACTCTGAATACCCGCCATCAGAGATTAAAAAAAAGTATGTAAGAGAAGAGTTATCCCATGTAATACTGATCCTCAGCTTATTATTGGTGCCCTTAAAGAATATGATATTATTTCTACACATGCTGCCGGGCTAAAAATCCGTAAAACAGGCAGAACCATGCCTTTTTATATGGTTAACGCTTTCCCTAATAAGAATATTGATCAAATTTTTTCTTCAGAAAGGATAGGCCCAAACTCTGCATGTAGACTGTAATAGAATTTTTTTTAATTCACTTCTCATTATAACTTAAAGACTTTGATCTCAATATCGCCACAGCTCATTTCTCATAAACTTTTAGAGCAACACAGAAATACCCATTAACTTTTTTTGATAGGTGGCGCTGCTGCAACGCATCAATGGCTTATTAAGCGCTTGTGGTTTGGTACGGAGCATTTACAATATAAATTAACTTTGCTATATGCGTATCCCAATTGAAAGATTTAAAATCAATAAAGGTAAAATAATGTTACCGATGCCAGAATTCAGACAAGCTACCAAGATTTGTGGTTTATTGCCAAAATGCGTGAATTGTGCTTGTAACCATCTTTCTACTGAGTGCCCTACTAAACATAAGATTACTCGGAAATGCGCGAATTGCGGCTTGACCACCTAGCTACTAACAGATGATTTATTAAAAATTTGCTTCTAAAAAAGAAAAAAAGCTCCCCAGTCTAAAACTCAAGATAAATCCAAACAAAATTCTAATTCTAGAGACGAATATAATTTCGTTGACATTCTGAAAGACTTCAACTGTACAATAATTATTATTAGAACTCAATATTTAGCTTTACCATATAACAGAATATCTCATAACAGCTTCATTCATAAAATAAAACCTTTTTTTTAGAAAATGCAACATAAAATGTTGTTCGACTAAATTCTTGATTTATTTTATTATTATGTCAGAGAATTTTTTAACAAGTATGGATGTTTTAACATGTATTTACGTATTCTCTCAAAATAAGTTTTTCGATAACAAGTAGATTCTCTACTCTAATTCTATAGCAATTATGCAGATAATATGTCGCAATAATAAATCGTCTTTGAAACGGATGCGAGATGAAACAAAATCTTTGAATGTTTCTTTGCCTTATTTAAATGAAGCTTCAAGGAAAATGTTAATAACAGAAATGGTAATGAAGCATGCTCTCAAAACAGTTTCACCTATAATCAAATCTCCATATCATTAATTAGTTGCTCTCAATGTAAAAATAAATTGGCATGTAACGACATTTTTTTAGAATTTATTGTTTAATATAAAAATTTTATGCAGGATTTGACTTCATAAGCTTTAAAGTAGTAGAAGAAGATTTTTTATGTCAACATATCTATTTACACTGCAATGAAAAATATATTTTAAATCCTCCTTATTTTATTGTCTTGTACATATTTTTGTAACTTATTGAAGAGTCTGAATTTTTTTAGAATGAACCTTTCAGTCCATTTTGTTACCCAAAAGAAAAAAAAAACAGAAGTTGATAAGAAGTCCAAAAGGGAATAATAATAATAAATTTTTAACACTGTTAAAAGAAAATATTTAGGGATGAAATAATCTTGCACTGGAAGTTTAGATTAATATAGTATAAACTATAATTTTAAAACGATACTTACTTTTCGGACATAAGAATAGTTATTCTTAGGTTCCATTCATTGCGTTTGATAAGCATGGTGGCCGGAAATTTGAAAAGCACAAAATAATAAATTGCCCGTCTCATGTTATGTGGATATGTTCAAGGGCTATGTTTTCAGGAGTTATTTTATTATTATTATTATTATTATTCCAAGAAAACTCTCGTATCATTTTCTGTTCGAATGTACTTATGGTGAAACAAAATGGTCGATGACTGCTTAATCAATCCATTCCCAGCTTTATAGAATATAACTATTCATTTAAACTCTTGTGCAATTATACGAACATTTACATGCTATCGGGGGAGTTTTAAATGGTAATTTAAATAATATGTCGAATTTTGAATGTTTTATGATTTTCTTCACAAAAGCTTGATTACTTTTTGAAAAGGCAAATGCATTCTAAATTGGTTGCACATGCTGACTGAAAAGGTGTCACATATGCGAGATTTTCTCAACTTCTTCTTAATGTTAAAACAAGACATGGAAAAAAACTACGCGAAGAAAATTACTGGACATTCGTGAGCAGACATTTGGAAATATACATATCGGTTCCTTCTTTTTTTTTTAATTTTTGAAAGAATGAGAAACTTTTTGCATAATGAGTTTCATATGGTATTCTAAATTCTTGATAAATATAAATATGTAGGTAATTCAACAATGCAGTCAACAGCGCTATAACAGTTGCCGAGAATACTGAAAAACGGGTGTTTCACTGCGGAATATAAAAATTTATTTAAAAAAAATTAACAGAAAAAATCCAAAATCCCCCCCCCCAAAAAAAAATATAAAATCAAAATGCTATTAAGGAGGGATGAGGGGGGACTGCTGAAAAAAGTTACAAATTTATTTAAAACAAAATCGGGTTTTATGCATTTAACATCATCATTTACACAACATAAATAATACATTCTTCATTTTACTTACTCACTGTCTCCTCAATTGCTAATTATTGTACTACTATCTTTCTATTTCATTTTTGTAAATATTTAAATTTTATTTACATCCTTTAGTCTTCATCACATTCTAAATTTTATCGACATTAATTAGTACTTTGTTTAAAATCTAATTTAATTCCATCTTCACCTCTTTTTTAGAAGAGGGCAGCATCACATTTATCATTTAACTAGTCTGTAATTTCAGATTATCATTTTATTTATATGTGATAGATGGCAGCACCAAACAATTTTATTTTCCTTTCATCATTTTTATTAATGCAATGACATTGTGTTTTTGACCATCTTGGGTTTATTGGTGATATGAAGAGTTGCAATATTTGCAATGCACTTTTCATCCATTTAAACTTTCCTCAATCTTCGTTTTTTCGGTGAGTTTGTACATTGCTTTATGATCTAATTTATATTTATGTTGAATAATAGTTTATTTATTTATTTTGTTATTTGAACTATTGTAGGTTTTTATTTTTATTTTGTTTGTTATATATGTTATTAGGAGCTTAATGTTGTCGATTTTAGGCATAATGCTGACAATATTTGATGAAATAACATATATTTACTATGAATATTCTTATGAGGCTCCTCTGACAATTCCATAAGATATTCATAGTTTTTCATTTTTGATTTTTCGTTTTGTTAAGTTTAAGTCTTCCAGTATCCTTTCCATTGCTTTTTATAATATCTTCTCCTTTGTTTTTCACATGTGTTTTCATTTTTAAATATATATATGCATATATATTAAGGCTTAGTCCTTGAATATGCTTTTGAAAACATGCAGTGCTGAAGTTATAATTCGGAGGTGTGACACACGGGTAATATTTAGTATTATATTAAAATTTAGTTACACTAAAAATAATTAAAAATAAAAAGCTCATATTCACGTAAAAAATATTGCAACCTTTTTTTAAATTACAAGTCAGTATGTATTTAAAAAAACTGAATACCGTATTTAAGTGTGTATATTGCGTATTAGTGTGCAACGTGCACTCTGTTCCGGATAGAGAAAAACGAAAAAATATACATTTCGTGTATAATGCGCATGCATGCTAATTTTAACAGCACAAAATCCGGAAACTTTAGGAAAACATTCTGTAGAAGTCCTCTTTTAATTTTTCGAGTTTAAATTACGGTATTCCACTCACGTACGTATGCCCCCTTATTAAAGTATCATAACATAAGGTTTCTGCAATGTGTACTTTGTTGTCATTAGAAACTTCAAAATATTTATCGACATAAGTCGACATGTTTGCTCATAATACACAAATACATAAATTCTGGCACAAAAATGCTCAATTATTTCGGCTATTCTACTTAGCACTTCTGCATTCGTAGATTTATATCATAATATATGCGTGATATGTTCAGCGATTTAGTGAAAACGTGTTGTTTCATATAACTGTCGAAAATATTCTGTGTATAATGGTTTTGTTACAAATGTGTATGTATTATGTTACCATGGTTTTAGCAACACTTTTAGGAGCTAATTTTATATATATATATATATATAAAATGCTTATTATACACGAGTAAGAATGACAATACTTTTTGAAAATTACATATATTGTTTGAAGAGTTCATAAATAAAAAGTTAAAATGCAATTAAATTTTAAATTAAATATATTATTAATATTTAAGTCTAAATATTTTTCTCGTTTCTTTGTTTCACTTTTAAAAAAAAAGAAAGAAAAAAAGTGAAAGGACGTTTGAGAGCGTTTTACATCAACCTTGAATGTATAGTTGCTCTATTTTTTTGGGAAGGCACTCACAATTGTACTGATGCATAAGAAAGGCTGTACTTTGATCAAACTTCTGTGGCCTTCATTTGGTATATGATAAGTCTTACATATTAAATGTAAGCAAATGCTATACAATGCTATTTTTAAAAAAGCAACAGGTAATTTTACTTAGAACAGACAATGAAAATATAATATAAATAATAGTTTAAACACTTTATATTGTCCTCATTTATTGTTCAATCTTTTTAATTTAAAATTTTAATAAGGCCGTAGCTTTTATTTTTAAATTATCCGTTAACAACTTTTTCTATACTGTTTGAAATGCAAAGGTACTTGGAAACCATTGTTAGAAAATTAGGTTTAGAGAATCAAATTACGTCTTTTGTAATTATCCAGCACTTTTCAATAATTTAAAAAGATACAATGAATTTGTTTTCTTTCAGAGCAGTGTTTCCCAAATTGCAATCTGTGGCATTCTTCTACGTGACCCAAGATCCTCTATAATATTTTGTAATGTACCCTACCACAAGTATGTTGAGGCCAAATCTAACGTTGAGGATCTCGAGATGCATTTTGAAGGATTTTCTCATCAGGATAACTCATATGACTGATACGAATGAATTCAGATGGTGGCACCACAAGGTGCCATTAATATAGAAGTAGAGAGATGCAAGTAAAACATCCCAATACGTGAGAATCATCCATGAAACTAAATATTTTGGCTCTTAAATCGGGGAGTTCTTTAAATTAGAAAGATACGATTGAAGAAATGAGTAACATTTTAATGCATAATGCATTATAAGAAACATTTTAATGCGTAATAGGTAACATTTAATTGAAACTTTAAATGCGTCAAAAGTCCATTACAACTTTAAAACAAATTGTCGCATCGGAATACGGTTTACATTATAAGACTTGTCAAAGTGTCAGATGTTTTTTAATGTTTTCTTTAAAATTTTCTTTGAATTAATTTTTGCTACACAAAAGCCGACCATTTGCCAAGTACTTTGGTTTAAATCTCACATCGATACGAAGATTTAATAATTTTTTATTAATACCCGAAATATGAACGGATTTGTGAGGATATTTAAAATATTATTATTGTTATTATTATTGCCACGAAAAATTCCACTTTTCGACAAGTTTTATGGTGTAAACCTCTCTCCGATGCGACAATTTCTCTTGAACTCTGATATGACAATAAAATTTTAAAATCTGAACTTACTTTTAGAAATCTTTGAACTACTTTTCTTCTATTGTCGCAAAACATCCAACCTTTGGGTAAACCTAACGGTATAAGTCGCACTCCGGTAGAACAATTTGTTAATGTTTAATAATACTTTTTGACGTAACTATATACAGTATAATTATGCAATGAATTTAAATTCTATTAGGCTATCCAAGGCAACAGAAGAACAAAATAATCCTACTAATAATGCAAATTTAAAAGTTTTCATTTTAATTAATTTAACGTTGTGTATTTTTTCATATTAGTAATTAGTATTAGTTTAATACAATAGGAAGTTTATTATTAAAATATTTCAAGCAATGTTCATAAAAATGTGTGTACTTAAACGCGTTTATTTAAAGTATTCAGTAAAAATAGTTTATCTGATAACATTCATTTGACAAACATCCTTTTATATATGCATAAAATATATTTAAATATTCTAAAAAATTTTCCCCATTTAATTTATTATTTTTCACTTAATACTTCTAATTCCGTTTTCTCTATTTAAAATTCCATTTACGTTGTCACTTGTGATTTTGTTTCCTCGTCTCAATTCATCGATGTCAAAACATTCCATTTGACCAATCAATCAAATTATTTTTTATTTCGATGAGTTCGGCGAGTTCTTCCCGCAAAAAATATGGCCGAATTTAACTAAATTTCTCCTTTCGCCAGTAAAGGTCCCCGGGGTACTTTTTCATTGGTTTAGAACTCTTTGCGCACGGTATTCTTTTTAGAATTCTGTACTTTTACGCACTGCGAATGAAATGACCTGCAACCTGCAACAGTTCAGGAGCTCACATTTTCGTCTTTTTCTACCCGTCTGATTCAGAACCCTGATTCAGAACTCTGATTCAGAACTCAGATTCAGAACTCAGATTCAGAACTCTGATTCAGAACTCAGTGTAGTGGAAATGTGTAACGCCGCCGTAACAATGATATTTTGCCATTTTTGCTAGTTTGTTTGGCTAGCTTGTTTAATCTTTCATGTTAAAGTATGAAGATGTTAGTACTTTAAGTACATCTAAGTAGTAATGCGTAGAGAAAACATCTCTCATCCGATGTTTTGACTTTTTTCAAATAAAATGTGATGAAGACCAATTTGACTGTTTTCTGAGAAGAAATTCCATTAAAGTTTCATTTTTCATACATTATTTATTTTTAATTCAGTGCATTTTAAAACTAATTTCTGATTCAATTTTAAAGAGTAATCTTGTTTATTTATAGGTATCTTTTTTATGAGTAACTACTGTGACAAAATATCGAGTCATGTGCTGGAACAGAAAGTTAATAGCCGCTAAATAACTCAACAATATAGTTTAGTATGAAAGAGAAGTATGTTAGTCATTTTAAACGTAACAATACGTTGCAAGTGTTATCTGTGTAAAATATGTTTTTTAATAACTGTGAAAAAAAAGGAACGTAAAATTAGAACTAGCAATTTCGTACGTAAGATAAAAATTATGTAACTATTATAAAGTAGTAAAACTAAATAGAATAACAAGTAAATATTAAACTTAATTTAGCAACATCATTCATTTCAATCCAATATTTAATATGTCATGAATAACAATATAATAAAATATAACACCTTGTAATAGTATATTACTTTTAAATGCTAAAGGTGTAAAATTAACAACTATAATATAAAGTAAAATAACTTTTATTAGTTGTTTTACATGTTTCGACTCTTTCCGAGTCATTTTCAAAAACAAAATGAGAATATTCTAAAGCTGCACGGGCTTTGAAGTTATTATTTTCATGTACTTTTTTAAAAATTACGCACGTTATCTATTATTTTTTACTTGATTGTCTATTTTTATATCTTTGACCATGGAGTAATTCTAGCCACAGTTTCGGTAAATTAAAAGATGCCGCATCGTTACATATTGTATTTTTGCGCGTGAGTATCTCTATGATTTCTCTTATTATGGATGGATAGTATAGACTGGAGGGAAATATTATTTTACTTTCATTGAAATTTATTTGGATGGTTTCTTCTTGATATAATCTGATATACAGCCCTGGCAAGATTATATCAAGAAGAAACCATCCAAATAAATTTCAATGAAAGTAAAATAATATTTCCCTCCAGTTATAACATTATATATCTATATATAAAAATTTAGTTAAAAAATTAAAATTACACTTAATGTGCTTTGTTACTTAAAATATGATAAAACTGTAAGAATGATGCTAAACTACACTGCTGGCCATTAAAATTGCAACACCAGGAAGGAATGCAAATAACAGAATCCTATTTATTGGAGAAATACATTATAATGGGAAGGACAAGTGATTATATTTTTAGAAAATTTGGAGGTATAGATCCTGAAAAAACACTACTCAGAGTAGCCACCCCTGGCCACAATAACAGCATTTATCTGCCTAGGCATGGAGTCGAACAGAGATTGGATGTCATGTACGGGTACAGCAGTCCATACACCTTCAACACTATGCCACAGTTCATCAACCGTAGTGACTAGCGAGTGGTGGCGTGACAGGCGCTCAGCAGCCATTGACCTGACATTTTCAATTGGTGAGAAATCAAGAGAACGTGCTGGCCAGGGCAACAGTTGAACATGTTCTGTATCAAGGAAGGTCTGGATAGTACGGCCAGCATGCAGTCGTGCATTGTCCTGCTAAAACGTAGAGTTGCGGAGGAATTGAAGATAGGGCAGAATCACGGACCGTAACACATCAGAAATGAAACGGCTGCTGTTGAAATTGCCGGCAATGCGAACAAGAGGTTATCGAGACGTGTATCCAATGGCACCTCATACCTTCACTCCAGGTGATATGCCACTATGATGATATCGAATGCAAGCTGGCAATGTGCGTTTTCCACGATGCCGCCAAACATATATGCGGGCATCAAGATGCTGTATATGACGCAGGAATGGTGTCTCACGTCGTCTTTTTAGATGAATCCAGGCTCTGTATGCAGCATCATGAAAGCCGCATCCGTGTTTGGTGGCATCCTTTAGAATTCACATTTCAGCTTGCATTCGGCATCATCATACAGGCCAAAAACCTCGCAGTGATGGTGTGGGGTGCCATTGAATACATGTCTCGATAACTTCTTGTTCCCATTGCCAACAACATGAACAGCAGCCATTAGATTTCTGAAGTGTTACTGCCCGTGGTTCTGCTCTATATTCGAGGCCTCCGGAACTCTACTTTTCAGCAGTACAATGCACGACTGCATGTTGCTCGTACTATCCTGACTTTCCTTGATACAAAACATGTTCGACTGTTACCCTGGCCGGCACGTTCTCCTGATTTATCCCCAATAAAAAATGTCCTGTCAGTGGCTTCTGAGGGACTGGCCCGCCACCACTACGGTTGATGAACTGTGGCATAGTGTTGAAGCTGCATGGACTGATGTACCCGTACATGACATCCAATCTCTTTTCGACTCCATGGCTAAGCAGATAAATTGAGGCCAGGGGTGTCTGCTCTGGGTAGAGTTTTCTCAGGATTTATACCTCCAAATTTTCTGAAAATGTAATCACTTGTCCTTCCCATTATAATGTTTTTGTCCAATAAATATCATTCTGTTATTTGCATTCCTTGCTGGTGTTGCAATTTTAATGGGCAGCAGTGTAATAAACATTATCCGATGTCAATTACGCCAAGCTCTTTCAGCTATACATATAGCCTTCAACAGGGATAAAAATACAACTATCATTACCAACGCCTTACTTTCAAAATCTGCGCTTCTTGATCTGGGAACTAGGGAAAGTCCATTTCATCATCTGGGTTTGTTGGGTGATTCCAATTACTCTTGGTAAGAGAAGAAAAAGGGGGGAGTGGTAGAATATTATACATTTTGCAACTCTTTAAGCAAACTTTACCTTATATGACAAAACGTCATTGCAAACTCTATTTTCTTTAGTGATAATTTCAGTTGATTTACGAATAATTAAAGATTAATTTTAGCATTCTACTCATTTATTTGCTTATAAAATTTAGTCTTAAAAAAAATGTTTGAAAAAATTTAACCCAAAAATGTACATTTATGGGAGGATAACTCAGAAGCTTTCCTCTTCTATTTTAATGAATGCAAATATTGGTTGATGTATACATGTAAATAGTTGTTTATTGGAAAAAATTCATCCCATGAAAATAAACTCAAATGTGTCATTTGGATCATAAATTAGTATGACACTTTCATATTTTCGTGGATATACGATATTAGTTTCCTAAAAGAGAAATTCCGGATTCTAAAATTTCATTCTGAAAGAGTTCAAATCCTCTTTTGGTGCAAAAACTCTGAATAAGTATTATTTATAAGTATTTGATTTGCTACTTTCGTACTAGCCGCATCTCATTGGCGAACTTTGGAGCTCTGTACAATCCACAAATAGTTTTATTTCATATGAAAAATGTTTAGCATTAGTCTTTAGGGTGACATAAAAGATACAATGAAAATAATGATACGTTAATGAATAAACGTATGCATACACACATTCGTATATGAATACATACATACATACATATGAACACATATATACATGAATATATATGAATATGCGCGTGCGTGAATACACATATAATGAATACATATTTAACATGAAATCTTTAGTGATGACATGAAATCATTAGCGATTAACCGCTGTCATGTGGCTAATACGAAATTACCTTTAATTCTTATTAAAGCTATGAAAGTTTAATTTATTACTTTTGAGATAAGAATAATTAGTTGAACCGACTTTGGATTTACATCTGAGGATGATGAAATGTTAATCCAACAATGTGTTTAGTTTTAAAATATCTGTCAAAGAGAAAACAAAAGCCTGAGTCATTGATCTACACGCTTTGCATAGGTGTTGAAGTGTACTTCTGTGTTTAATGCTATCAAAATAGAAAAAAAAATCCGCATCAAAGTCAAATCAACCTTGAAATTACTGATACGGTCGATATCAATATATGATTTTTTAAACAAAATGTAAGTACAAATCGTCCATCAAATATTCCTTCATGCATTCGCCCATGAAAACTTTTTCCGGTTTGTTGGCACGTTAGTCAAAGAAACTGAAACCAATAGCCTAAAGTAAATTTTGAATCACTGCGAAAATCAATGTCTTAATCCAATACATCTGAATTAGTACTCAGAGCAACTAAAAATTCGAGAATATGCTCATCAAATATCAGAAATAATTCTTAATTATCTCTAATTCAGTGGTTCTCAAACCTGCGACCAGAACTTTAAAGTTTGAAAGTTTTTCACAACATACCTTATATATAGATATATGGATGCTTTTGTACGATTCCTGATAGGGAAAAGGCGACATTTCCTATGAAGAACATGTATACGAAAATAGTATTGTGAATAATCACAAAAAAAATAATGCGGCATGATAATAAAACACAGACTTATTTTACAAAGTATGAAAAAATACATTTATTATTAATTGTTTAATTAAAAAAATACGTTTTAAAAAGTAGTACAATTTATAACTTTGTTTCACATGAACGAGATATCTATAATGAGGGTTGAAACTTTTTATTTTTTAACCCCTCGTCACTTTCAGTACAGTTTAATAAAATACTGCCATTTCAGGAAGTTGCTTACCTATATTTCTTCACATCTTTTCCAGTACAGTTTAATGAAATAATGCCATTTTAGAAAGTTGCTTACCTATGTTTCTTCACGAATTTTTTCAGTACTAAAATATTGCCATTTCAGGAAGTTACTTACCTATATTTCTTCACGATTTTTTTCAGTACAGTTTAATAAAATACTACCATTTCAGGAAGTTGCATACCTATTATTTTAAAAACCATAAACTTAAAAAAAATAATTGAATATCTTTATTGAAAACACGAAATCTTTTTTATACATCATTAAAACTCTATTGCAGTTATATTTTAAACAATGGGTTTTTATTACGTGATATAATTAACATATCAGACAATTGAACTGAAATTTTAAAATCTGTAGCAAGTAGAAAGTATCATATCGTCATCTTAGAAAAACAATAAGTGTTCTTTTTATCATCTTTGTTGTTCTAATTAAATGTGAAAGAAAAAAAATCTTCAACATTAATCTCACGTTCAAAATAAGGTACACTTTACTTAGTTTGCGGTAAAAGTTAGTTTATTAACCCGCCAACAACTTTTCCTAATTGAACTTTCGGAAACGAAGCGACAATCTCTTCCATAAAAACAATTAAAACTTGTGCTGGAAGTAATCTGAACTTGACAGAGGACACCTTGCAGCTGGAAGATAAGTTTAAAAAAAAATCATGGACGTCTGAAGAAGTGGGGAAAGCAGTTGTAGAAGAAAAAGGGCAGGGTCCTGTGTAACAGTGCCCTCATTTAGCGAGAATCTTTTAGGAAATAAGCAAGACAAGCATTAGGAAGCTAATAAAATGCATGATTTGTGCGTGAGTAGATTTTAAATTGATTCTATGACGATGAAAGGCAGTTTATTTAATAACAAGCGAGAAGAAATTGTTGTGATATGTGATGTTTGCTGGAAAGATGCCTCCAGTTTTATTTTTGAATAAAACTAAAATTGAAACAAAAAGAAACAAAAGAGTAGGAATTTCATTCTTAATATTGAAAAGGATATTAAATTACAGTAGTGAGTTACAAATGCAGTGTGCCCTGCCCCATAAGTCTGTTTACATTTCAAAAACATTAATTTAAAAAAATGACAAACTGTCGGTCGTATCGGAGTGCCGGTTTACCCCAGAAGATTTTTCTAAGAGTCGGACTTTTTGTAGCAATAAAAATAAAAAAAACAGTTTAGATATATCCAAAAGTAAGTTCAGATTAAAAAAAATTATGAAAATTTAACAAATTGTCGTACTGAATTTGCCATACAGCGTACACGGCAGTACAGCCACACGGCGTACGTACGGTACACGAGCGTACAGTAATACTGTAAGACTTGTGAAAAAATGGAATTTTTCGTGGTAAAATAGACCAAAATACTTCAAAGAGTCCCATAAGTCGTTTATAATCAAAAACTGATTTAAAAAAACAACAAATTATCTTATCGGAGCACAGCATTCTACCATATGACTCGGCAAATGGTCGGAATTTTTACAGCAAGAAATAGTTCATAGAAAATTTGAAATATTTGTTTTTTTTTCTTACAAAATATCTCTTATTTTAACAAGCCTTATGATGCAAACAACATTATGTCTTATGTTTTGTATGTTATGTATTATTTGTATGTACTACCTACAAAAAATAACTTTTAACTGAGAAAAAATTACATTTAAAATATTTTAACATAATTTTAAGTTAACTATGGCAGATTCAGGAAAGATTTTTTCTTCCCTTAGAAATATATAAAACAAAAGTGAAGGTCTTAAATTTTAATAAATGAAGACAAATGTGTATTATAAAGCAAAAACATGTCCCTGTGTAACGCTGACGTCATATTGACGGTGCAACACCTGGCCAATAAATTATATTTTACTGTAATTATTTTAACATTTATTTAAACATCGTACAACTTAAATTTTTCATCGTCGAATAGGACAAAAGATGTTCATTCAAATGTAATTTCTTTAAAAACTGTACCTCAATTTATTGATTTTTATTTATGATTTTTAAAGTAATTTTCGATATTTAAAAAAATATATATCTATTTCTATCGTGTGCATCCCAATAAGGAAATAGTAGATTTCAGGAATAAATATAGATTAATTCGTTTGCACTTAAAACAATATAAATAGTAACGTAATATACATATAACATGATAAGATAACATAATAAATTTCACAACTTTATTTAAATACGTTGTTGACATTTTCATACAAAAAGGATTTTTGGCATTGTTAGCAAGTCTAAATATACATATACATATATATATAATGTAAACAGTCTATTAGAGTTTTCAATTAAAAAAAATGGTTTTCACCTATATTCTGTAATCTATGAAGACTGGGTTGAATCTCCTAGTTATTTATTATAAAGATTAATACACAATGATTGCATGCAAAAGAAATTTGAATAATTTAAAAGTTTTCAATCTAAAGTTTAAAATTTCAGCCCGATCACATTTAACTAATTTTTATGCACTTCTCAAAATTTTATAAGTGTGGGTTTCTGATTGTTTATCTTGGGCCATACATGAACGGTCAGCGGGCCGTAGATTGAGTATGGCTGTTCTAGAGTAAAAATGTCATCACGGTCTAACAGATTTTTGAGGAAACAAAAGTACGTATTTGGAACTCGACTACAGCTTATACTAAAAAGGATTAGCATGTATTAATCTGCCTCTGTATGTATGATTGAGTGTATGCATTAGAGGTCTGCAAGGGCCGGAACTCCCAGGCCCGGGCCCAGTTCGGCCCAAACTAAAACTATCTTGGTGCGGTACGGTATAAAAAATAAAAGTTCTGCCCGAGCCCGGCCCGTTGAAAAATCAGTGAAAACAAACCTGACCCGACAAGTGCAAAAATCAATGAAATCAGGTCCAGCCCGGCCCAATCCGATTTAATTTCTACAAAAAGTTCCGAATTTTTTTTACATACAATTAGATTCTTTTAATGAATACTGCATACATATTTATGGGAAATTTTTACAGTATATTTTAGATTACTATGTGTTCACAAGACATAGAATACATAATAGCAACATTAATAAACACTTAGACTCTTAGCTTATTACATTAAAATAAAAACATTAAAAAATAATGTAGTTTAGAATAAAAGAAATAAGATGGTTAAAAACGTCATAACGTCATAAAGTAGATTTATGAAAATGTTTCTCTATAATTTAATAAAGTATGTTTCGAAAGATTCGTTAACAGAAGTTCATTATCGCTATTAAACAAATTGCTTGCTCGTCCTGGGAACAATTAAGTCCAGTTCTGGCCTTCCCCGAGCATGTAGAATAAAATGTAAGCCTGAACCCGGCTTTCCCGAGTCTGTTAAAAAAATTAAAGCCGGGCTCAGATACGATGTAACTGTCCGAAGCCGATCTCTACGCTGGACATGTTATATTTCTGTATTGATGTTGTCAAGCTAACATCGGAACGTGCAGCACATTTATACCTATTCTCATTTCAGTCACGTCCACTGAAAATTGTTTATTTTTTATCCTTTTAAATTTGTTATTTGTTGGCCGGTCGAAGCGTTTAATTTCTTTGTCTGCTCGCCCCGTCCCGTTGAAAAGTTGTCTTTATTCTGCCGGCCCGATCCGTTTGAAAAATTGCCTTAAAATTTGCCTGGACGAGCCCGGTACGGGCTTTGGCCTTCGGGCCAGGCCCGGACCAGTGCAGACCCCTAGTATGCATATCCGGATGTTAGGCTCTAGACCCGTTAGCGTATATATATATAAAAAATAATTAAAATCGTTGTTTTTGATACAATAAACTAAAATTACAACATGTTGTTAAGAAGAACGCCTTTTTGGGGGGAGTTTCTGGTGTGCATTTTCTATGGATATAGACTAGGATTTATTTAGATAACAGCTTTCTTTTAAATATTATAAAATAGCCATCAAAACTGTAGTTTTCTCAAACAAAAATTATAAAAACGTTAGATTTCTAAATTACATCTATGTGTTAAGAATAAAGGCCTTTTTCTGAATTTTTGGTATGTTTCTTCTATAGACATAGAGTAGGATTTATTTAGATAACAGCTTTATTTTAAGAATTATAAAATAACCATCAACACTGGTCTTTTTATCAAAATTGTTGAAATTATAGGGTGGCTGACATTTTGAAACAATCTGATTTTTGTTATGCGATAGCACTCGTATTTATCAACCGATTTGGCTGTGACTAAGCATGTGCGCGGGATTTACCAAAATCTCGACCGAGTTCGTGTACCAGGTTCATCCGCCATCTTGTTTCAAAATGGCGACAACTTAAAGGTTTTAAATTAAAAAACAATTGCAAAAAAATAAATAGAAATCAAAAAAGTTTTTACCCTTAATTGTTCGGCCTTGATATGAGGACACCGGAGCATTTTTTGTTTTGCCTCTATCTTAAAAATAATTATCTTTATAATAATCAGGTTTCATTTATGAGCTTTAGAAAATGTGGTTTCTTGCAAATTTACTTTAATTATTGTAACCAATGTTGCTACTTTCATACGTTTAAAAGTACGTAGTCATATCCGCCATCGTCAAATTCTCGCCAAGATTGGCGATACTTGGCGAAATATAGCCAAATTTAGTGACCAAAAATAATACGCCAAAATGAAGGTAACTTGGATATAGCTAACTAAATTGGCAAAAATTTCATGCATATTCAGTCCTGACGAAAACTAAGATTGAATCTTCTATAATCGGGTTCCACACAATTTAGCTTTGTGTGTTTGAGTAAAATTAGCTGAATTTTTTAATACAAGGAATAGGGAAGCTACCATTTCCTCCTGGAAGAACTTTTTGTAATGGAAATTAGCTAAAACAAGATTTTTTTTTTTATCAAGAAGGACAGAAAAAGGTGTGTGGAGACCCTTTGAAGCCCTTATATTTCATCCTATTTAGAATAGCGTTCCAGTATCGGAAGGCGGGCGTACTAAAATTAATACGGGTACCATACTTTGGGACACCTTGCTCTAGATCTAGATCACTGCTGTCTTCGCTGATTTTAGCTAAATTTTGATAAGAAACGCCTTTTTAATATTCTATCGTAATATAAATTATGTTTTGAATCTCAAAGATGTCTTTTATTTCTTACTAAATTGATTAATGCACAATCTTGTTCGTGGCTCTACTTAATAATTATCCTGCTAGATTTCGTTGTATCGGCCGTACTGGTGTGTGACGTTGAGAAACGCCTATCTCATTGTTTTTATCGGAGGAAAAATTGGCCATAATTTGGCCAAATTTTTATGTATGGCGTCTAAAAAATTGCTCGTATTTTTAATCGCTACTACATTCAGTGTTAAGGCAATTTCTCCTGGAAAATTGGCTCATATATTCCAGAAAAGTTGTTGAATGTCATATCAATTTAATGCATACTTCATTTGAAACAATATTGCAACCAACATAATCGCAAATCCAAGACTTCCTTAATAGATAAGACTTGACAATCCGGAGAAAGTCTATGGGAGAAAATGTCCGCGGTAATTGCCACTTATTAATTGACTTTCTCCGGAAAGTATCGCCGCCTGGTGCATACTACCGCAGAGTTGCCAAGTCTCCGGCTTTTTGAACACCAGTATATTTTTAGAGAAAATGTTGTTCTTTTAAATCCCAGAATTCTCCGATCAAACAAAACAAAATTGTCTGTACTAAAAAACTGGTATCCAAAAAGAGAATAGAAAAATCTAGCAGCTCTGCTACCGCATAGCTGCCAACTTTTACGCTTTTTTCTTACCACTAAAATTTAATAGAATTTTTTTCGTTATGTAATCACACGATCTTGTCAATTTAATAAGATAAAATTTAGTATAAAATTTTAGTGGTAGGAATTAAGCGTAAAAGTTGGCAGCTATGCTACCGATACTAGTTCATAAGCAAATGCATAGAACAAACGGAGCTGTGAAATAATTTCATGTCGAAAATACTCCTATTACTGACGATTGATGGCGCTAGTAGCAGGAGAATATAGCGGTCAAAGGAAACTTGCTGATTGTGAGGCCTGATACTATGATAAAGAGGCCTTGCGCAAATCATTAAAAGTTCCGAACTGTTTAATGCTAACATGAGGTGTGGTCTATAAGTTGGAATCCCAAATAAGGAGCGGGGTGAAAAAAAAAATACTTGAAGATGGATTTTCTTTTTCTTTTAATATATTTTAAAATTTTATTTTGCAGTTTTATTTGTCAATAAAATGAAATTAATTATTTTAAAGTCACTGGAGCTGTCCCAATGACTACGATTCAATGTTTGGTTTTTCATTTGTTTATTTAAAAAAATTATGCATTTATTTATGAAATTGTTTTCAGAGTAACATTTATTGTTTGATTGCACTGAATTGTTTTATTGTAACATTTTTGCTAGATGAACATTTTACTATGAACAATATGAAGTACTATAAATATTGATTACGTTTCTAATTATTAAATCTGCCTGTCGAGAGCCTCAACATCAACTCCGCAAATTGCATTTTTATTTTAAACTCGCCGTATTTAATGTGTGAAATTTTCTACCCGCAGTTTCATTTCTTGCATACTCGCATTGTGTTCACATGGTTTCAGGAGACTTAAATCTTATGAATTGTAATAGGAAATACGATTATATGAACGGATACTCCAAGACATTTTTTGTTCGGAGATTTTTTTTATAATATTATATACTTTTCATGTTAGGAAAAGGGGGGGGGGAGGGACTGCTACCCGCATAACCTTCAATTTGTCTAAACAATTTGGTAACCTTAATTATCTGGAATTCAGTATTTTTAATTTTGTATATAAACTGATTGAAATAATGATTTCGTAATAATCATATTTAGTAATTAGCTTGAACGATTAATTATTGTCATAAGTACTATAATTATTTTTAACACTATAATTACTATAATTATTTTTAAATGATTGGCAAATAATTTATACGAGTGGTAATTTTCTCATCTGAGTGAAAATGTGTCCTGGCTGGGATTCGAACTCAGAACCTTTGGCTCCAATGCTTTTCGCTCAAATGAAAAAATTACTGCTCGTATGAATTATTTATCAATCATTTGACTGTGTTAAAATAATTATAGTGTGCGATTACTCACTCACAATTTATTGGACCTGCAGTTTATTCTGTTGTGCTGTTTCAAATAACAGTCCAGATGTCATGTCCAAATGGTTGTTCTGAGAAAATATTATGTTAACTGGGATGTCGTCCAGACAGCTCAATTGAAAGAGCATTGGCAATTGAAGTGAAAGGTTCTGGGTTCGAGTCCCACCCTGGACACATTTTCGCTCAGATGGGAAAACTACTACTCGCATTGTCGTAAGTATTTTATTAACTATTGATAATATTAATTGTTCAATTTATTCGAGAATAACTATTTGAACCCGTTCCATATTTTTTCAATTTCTACGCCACTGGTGCTGACAGGAAAAGAAAAGTAATTATTTCTTGATTACTTAAAAGATTAATCAAATATTTGTCTGGATTATAAACAATATGCATTCACTAAATTGTTTCAACATTTTTGCTAGATGAACATGTCACTATGAACAATTATCTTATTAACAATAAAGCAAAGGGCAGATGTCAGAAAATAATACATCCGAAAAGATAACGGTGCATAGTATCACGTTTATTTTAGAACTTATAATCTTTAGTGTGAAGGTTAAACAAGACTGATTAAAAAAATCCCTTTCATTACGCAACTTGAACAGTACAATCAGCACAACGCACTTTTAAGTGTTTCGATCAATAGAGCATGTCTGATAATAAACGTGCATGTATTTAATGAAAATACAGCATGTCAGACAGTTCAACTAACTAATATTGGTGGAAATGGTTTGAAATGTTATTTCTACGTGCTTTTATTCTAGGTTTCTCGGGTTCAAATGTTACAACTGACATTTTAGTCCATTTCACGGAGCTGATTTATTTCAAATTTTGCATAAATGCTCATCCCTGAGGCTGATCCGTCTTATAATAGATTTTTACAAAAAATATTTATGATTTCAGTTTATACATGTACCTTTTCATTCTTTAACATTCAGGAAAAAGCTTAGAGCAACATGAACTTTTAATGCTACAGTGGTGAACTCTTGAATGATCGTTAACGAGAGCATTGCTGAGATAAAGATACTAGAAAATACTGGTATCCTTTTTTAGCTATTTGTTTAAATTTTACTTGGTTATGTCGTGCTGATAGAGAAAGCTACCTTAGTAACAAATAAATATTGGTTATAAAAGTTACACACCGGGATCCAATATTGAGTCAATATTGCCTTCATTGGAAACACGTCCAATGAAATACCGATATTGGTTAAATATTTGTATGAAATGCTCCAATTATAGAAATATAATCGTTCTATGAAATTCTTTGAATTTTTAATTCTATGAAATGACAGAATATATAATTACAGAAATATTGGCATTACATTAAAAATATTAGTAATGAAATAGCCAAATGTTTCTTGCCTATTTTCGCACAATATTGCTAAAATGCAAACACATCAACATTGGGGCATTCCAATATTGATCAAGGTATAGTCAATACACTGAGTGGCCAAAATATTGGGACCACTCCTCGCTGAAACTTCGACTCGTCAGTGCAGCGTGTGTTCTGGTGTAATAAACTGGATTTTCTGCTGAAAAGTTTGGTCTTGGTCAGAAGCACCAGTGAACTTTCCATTTTTCCTTTTCTACTAGTTGGATGGACTAGTTGGGAAAACTAGTTGGATGTGACAATCCCAAAACTTTCTTCTATCTCATACAAGTTAACATTTCAAAAAGCGTCATTTTCTTTTTAATTATGCATTTTAGAATCCAAAAATGCAGCATAGCAGCGCCACCTATTATATGATTTACATGATAACCTAAATGATGTTTATCAGCGCCAACTTATGTCAACGTCTAACTGAATCTGAAGTTTGATGAAAATTCGTTCATTAGTTCTTGAGATATATCTATCTTAAAAATCGTGAATAATGCAGTATAGCAGCACCACCTGTTGAGAAAAACTAATAAGCAGCAATTTATATCAAGGTCCAACTGAATCTGAAGTTTTATTAAATTCCGTGCATTAATTCTTGAGATAGAGCGCCCACAAAATTTTTGTCACAGGCAGATCAGATATTTTCTAAAAACAGTCAAATCAGGACCCTTTAAAACGTATAAATCCGTCGAAAACCGGAAGTCTTGTAAAGATAGAAGAAAGTGAAAAGATATTTGAATGAATTTGAACGAGACAAGATTGTGGGTACCAGAAAAGCCGATTCCAGTATACCAGAAATCGCTAACTTTCGTGGCTTTTTACCTAAAAGAATGTCTGGCGTCTTCAAAGAACTGCATCTAAGCAAAAAAATTTCTAGCGAAAAGTGGAATTGTGGAAGAAAATTGCTTGTGAACAACAGAGGTATCAGGTCACTGACACACATTGTTTTTAGCAACAGAAGAGCTATAATACAACCAGCTATAGCGCAAAACAACTCAGAATCATCGCAAAGCATATCTGTATGCTTTACAACAGGGCTGTCAAACCTGGCGTCCGCTATTCAGCAGAAAACTTTTATAGAAATACTAGGGGGCCTACCCCCTGCGAGCTACGCTCGCCAACCCCCGCTCAGACTTCGAGGCCTCTAAAAACATGACAGCGTGCTTTGTTTTAAAAATATTGGTAAATCTGTAATTGGGTTGCCATGCTTTTAACGTTTTAATGGGAATTTTTTGATTATCATAGCCTCATACACAGCTGTTGCGCAACTGACGACTGTTTTCGGGATTGATAAGTAAAATCAATTACAACTTGAAAAACAGCTTGTATAAAATGGTTAGGTTTAAATTGTGGCTACCTCTCGGACTTTTATAACAACGATCGGTATTCTATTCTTCCTTTAAGTTTAAGGATGAGAAAAGAAAAATTCCATCTTCTTGTGAGTAACATTAAGAACCACGGTTTTGAAAAGTACTATGTTATAGACATTTTCAGTAACAGGTTTTAATTTTCTCTCTATTTTAGTGCATCATCATGCATATTTCCATGTTATTTTAAATATGTAAATTATTTAGTTTAATTAATATGTATATACGAATTTTCTAATAATTATTTATCATACAAAATTAATTAAACATTTTGTGCATGCCTGCCTGCATTTATTCGGCATCAATTGATGAGATATTTAAACAAATTTGCTATCCGCGATAATTTTTCACCATGTTATGTCACTTGAATACTGTCCATACGAAATTAGGGTATTTTTCCAGTATAGAATCCTTTGCTTTTAGCTTTGGCGTAATTCGAGCTTCAAAAAGGGATAGATTCGTTAATATACATAGATTTGTTGCCAAAAGTTATGAAAACAAACCCAATGAACTTTTGGTGATTTTCTATTATAGGGGTCTTGACGCTTTTTTAAGAAGCTTGGCGCAATTCGGGCATCAGAAAGTGAGATTTGGTGCCAAATGACATAAACAGCCATGGAAATAAATTCGACGATTTTTTTGTTTATATGCGTATTTTAATTGTACGTATATTATTATTGTTTTTTTTTTCTATACAAATTACTTCTGATTATATATAAAATAGGATAAATGACATTTTGACAATAAACAATTTGTATAAATTTTGAAAAAATGCTTCTGTATACGAAATGACAAAGTGAATAGGTTGACAGAAAGTATGTTGCCAAATTTCCTTTTCCGTCAAGGCTATTTTCTCCGTTTCGTCAAGGTCCCATATACTGGAAAAGCACCGAACTTTTATGCTTGTTTATACATGTATTTATATGTATATATACAATTTATTTATAATTGTCTTTCAATTTACCTCTTTTTGTACATAAAAATAGATAAATGACTTCTTTATATTAAATAAATTGTATAAATATCGAAATAATTGCTTGTGTATATCAAAAAGCGAATAGATTGTTAGAAAACATGTTGCCGGATTTCAATTCATCGCCAAGGTCACTTACTGTATCTCGCGAAGGCCCCTAAATTGGAAAAGAAACGAAAATAATTTCAATATATAACGTAATTTACACCTTAAGTGTGTTTCGAGTATGGTAATTTAATTAATTATTTGTAGTTTTTTCTTCTCTTTGTTATTTATGTGTAAACATATAATTCATTATTAAAAAAGTAATGCTACTGAAATATTAATTTGTTTAAACTTTAATAGCATTTTTTTAGTATATAGGGAGCATTTTTTTCCTTGCTGCCAATAAAAGAGATAAAGGAGTAAATGTCATTTTACCATAATTGATGTCATATTCTCATTAAAATTGGAAAGAAAACCAAGCAGGATATTTTATTCTCCTTCCGTTCAGTTGGGCAATTATTATTTTATATATTCGTTTCAAATATCCGAATTAGTGATTTTATAAATTCGTTTAATTAAATTTTACAAAAAATAACAAAATGATAGCAATAAATAATAATTACTATTAATTCCCCCCTTTCTTTTGCGTTTACATAAATGACGTCATTTGGATTAATTTATTCAAAATATTTTCAGTTTATAAATTAAATTAAATGCTGACAGACGATTGAATTTTGACGATAGAAATGTGATTTTTTTTTCACATTTTCATGAAAAACATAATTTAATCACAATCTTGTGTTCATTATTGATTGAAATAAAAGATAAATTCAATTTCAATTTGAAAATGACGAATAAAAAGAAATCAATAATCCCTATCGGGATCCTTTTCAATTTTTTCCCTTTTTTGTCGCAAAAAAACTGAGTAATTAGTTGCCATCATTACAGAAATGTTATTAAAATTAGAAAAAAATTAATATCTCGAAAACTAATTCCAATTTCAAAATTCTATTACCAGTTTTGACTTCTGCAGATTTTTATGGACAATTGGTATTAATTTCACCATCAAGCGTTTAATATTTTATTAAAAATAGCCCTGAAACATAATCAGTCGTTTAATCGTTTCATAAATCGTTTCATAAATTCGTTTCATAAAATCGTTTCACAAATTCGTTTCATTAGGATTTTATATATATAGGGTAGACATATAATTCATTATTAAAAAAGTAATGCTACTGAAATATTAATTTGTTTAAACTTTAATAGCATTTTTTTAGTATATAGGGAGCATTTTTTTCCTTGCTGCCAATAAAAGAGATAAAGGAGTAAATGTCATTTTACCATAATTGATGTCATATTCTCATTAAAATTGGAAAGAAAACCAAGCAGGATATTTTATTCTCCTTCCGTTCAGTTGGGCAATTATTATTTTATATATTCGTTTCAAATATCCGAATTAGTGATTTTATAAATTCGTTTAATTAAATTTTACAAAAAATAACAAAATGATAGCAATAAATAATAATTACTATTAATTCCCCCCTTTCTTTTGCGTTTACATAAATGACGTCATTTGGATTAATTTATTCAAAATATTTTCAGTTTATAAATTAAATTAAATGCTGACAGACGATTGAATCTTGACGATAGAAATGTGATTTTTTTTTTCACATTTTCATGAAAAACATAATTTAATCACAATCTTGTGTTCATTATTGATTGAAATAAAAGATAAATTCAATTTCAATTTGAAAATGACGAATAAAAAGAAATCACTAATCCCTATCGGGATCCTTTTCAATTTTTTCCCTTTTTTGTCGCAAAAAAACTGAGTAATTAGTTGCAATCATTACAGAAATGTTATTAAAATTAGAAAAAAATTAATATCTCGAAAACTAATATCGGCAGCGCAGTTTATTTAAGGTGTAAAATAGTTTCTTTAATTGTATAAAAACAATTATTCAAAAATAGAGTTAAGTAAGCATGCATTCGCTTACCTGATTATAAGTTGAAACCTTCGTAAAGAAATGTATATCCGAATCGAGCGCTACGTCTCCGTTAATTCACACACAATTGTATTCCTTTGTGTAGTCGCACATTATCGTAATCCATCGATCTGAAACTTTATTACTTTGCTGAAATTAAAATGTTTATTAACATGTGTTTTAATTAAATTAAGCACCCTTCACTTTTATATTTATATTATATTTAAACATTTAACGGTATCTTGATTACAAGTTAACAGAGCATTTACATCGCTCTGACATTTTCACACGCTACATTTTTAAAAGAAATTCACACAACAACTAACTAAAAATCTAAAGAGTTTTTCAGTCCTTGGTAGCCTTGGATGACGTCACTGGGAAAAAGCACATGATAGCACGTGATAATCATTCTTTCACGTGGGCGTTTATTCCATGTACTTAGCTGAGTTGAAAACAGTTTATGAATGTGTTTTTCCGACGAGATAATTAAAGTTGTTTACTGCAAATTTAAAGTACTTTATTATTATCTGACGATTGAAGAGTAGTTGATTCCGAATAGAAGATTACCCTTTAATTGGAATTTCCGTCACTCCCCCTTAATCTTCTATGTAGGATAAGGAAGTAAGTTCAGATTGTTTCGGTGTTTAATGAATTCAGGTTTGGGGTTGGGCTTGGTGAGTGAATCTGCGGTCATAAATTCTGTGGGACAATACTTTAAATCTATTATTCCATCTTCCTTGAGTTGTCTTATCGCGTGGAATCTGATATCTATATGTTTACTTTTTCGAGTATGTTTTTCACTTTCAACCATTTTTATACATGGCTGATTGTCCTCGTATATTGTTATGGGTTTCTGTTGTGGTAATTTTAAATCTTCCAGGAGTTTTATCATCCATAGTATTTCCTGTGCTGCGTTACTTACAGAAATGTATTCAGCTTCTGCTGATGACAGAGCAACGCACGTCTGTCTTTTCGTTGTCCAATGTATGGGACATTTTCCTAACATAAATATATTTCCGCTGGTGGATCGTCTAGTTTCTGGATCACCTCCCCAATCTGCATCTGCGTAAACTTCGAGAATAGGCTTATTTTTCGAACTTAGCGTCAGGTTGAGGTGTTTTGTGTTGTTTAAGTATGTTACGATTCTTTTGACTGCTTTCCAGTCTTTTTCTCGAGGGGTTTCATTTCTACGGCTGAGTATGTTGACCGCTGCTGAAATATCGGGCCTGGTTAATGTTGAGATGTAGAGTAATGTTCCCGTGGCTTGCCTGAATTTAATATTGTTAGGTAATAGATTTTCATCATCGTTGAGTCGATTGTAACCTGCTTCCATAGGTGTGCTGTAAGGTTTTGCGTTTTGAAGATTGAGTTTATCTACCAATTCTTCAATTTTTGAATTTTGGTTTAAGTAGAAATTTTTATCGTCTCTTTTTATATTTATTCCGAGATAGTTATTGACTTCTCCCAAATCTTTCAATTCATATTCCCTTTTGAGATTGTTTATTAATTCAATTATATCTTCGTTTTTTCCGGCAATTAACAAATCATCCACATATACTATAATGTATGTCGAGTTTTCACCATTTTCGCGTATAAAAAGACATGATTCAGATGTACTTTGTACAAAATTTAATGCTTTAAGACTCTCGGAGATTTTCGTGTGCCATGCTCTGGCGGCTTGCTTGAGCCCGTATATTGCTTTTTGTAATTTACATACTTTGTTTTGTTGATTTGGAGCTATATAGCCTTCCGGCTGTTTCATGTATACCTCTTCTTGTAGGTTTCCGTGTAAAAACGCTGTATTCACGTCGATATGATTAACTTTAAGGTTATGATTTAATGCTGCTATGAGAAATGCACGGATTGTGGTATGAGAGACAACTGGAGCAAAGGTCTCGTCATAATCTACTCCGAATTTCTGACTGTATCCCTGTGCCACGAGTCGTGCTTTATAGGTTTGCACTTGGTTTAGGTTGTCGCGTTTTAATTTAAAAGTCCATTTTGAACCTATCACTTTCTTTCCTGGTGGCGGATCGACTAATGTCCAAGTTTTATTTTTAGCTAGGCACTTGATTTCGTTTTCGGTGGCTTTGAGCCAATTTTCCCTATCGTGTGGATTTTTCATTTCCATGATATCGTTCCAATTCATTGGTTCATTTGATTGTGTGTCTTTAACTAAACAGACAAATCTATCTGGTGGTACTCCTCTGTTAGATCTATTTGACCTTCTTGGTTCTATTTGTGTTTGTTTGGACTCGCATGATTGTTTTTCATTATCATTAATGTCAATTTCAATGTAATTTTTATTCTTCTCTTCTTGATTTCTATCATCAGTGGAGATTTCTTCGAGATTTGAATTTTCCTCAATGATGTTTGAGTGTTTTATTTCATGTTCTATGAATTTTACAGTCCTGGCAATTATTATTTGTTTGTCTTTTGTGTGTATGCGATATCCTTTGGAACGTGTGTCGTAACCTAGAAAAATACCTTCTTGCGCTCTATTATCTAGTTTTCCTCGATGTATTTTATTAATATAAACAAATGCTTTACATCCAAAGGTTCTTAAATGTTTGAGATCAGGTTTGATACCTTTCCATAGTTCGTATGGAGTTTTGTCGTTCGCTCTTGTTGGCAATCTGTTTTGTAAATATGTCGCTGTGTGTATTGCCTCTCCCCAAAATTGTTTATTTAAATTTGCTTCTAAAAGCATGCTACGTGTCATATCGAGTAGGCTTTTATTCTTCCTTTCTGCCACGCCGTTCTGGCTCGGGTTGTGTGGAATTGTAAATTGGTGTAATATCCCGTTTTCCTTTAGATAATTGTCTATTTCGTTGCTATTATATTCTCCTCCATTATCGGATCTTATTTCTTTTGGTTTTCTACCGAATTGATTATTTACCATTGCAATGTATTCTTTTAATTTATCAATTACTTCGCTTTTTTTAGATAGTAAGTATATAGTTGTATATCTCGAGTAATCGTCGATGAATGTGAGAAAGTATTGTTTTTCTCCTAGTGTTGGTGTACTTATAGGTCCACAGACGTCGCTGTGTATTAAATCGAGAACTTTGTTTGCTCTATTTGTAGCCGATTTTGGATATGGCGCGTCGTTTAATTTAGATTTGATGCAGGTTTCGCATAATCCATTATTGTGTCTGCAGTTTTTAATGTTTATTCCGGTGGCTAGCTGTTTGTTTACAATTGTTTTGATTGCTTCATAATCACGGTGTCCTAGTCTTCGATGCCATACTTCTAAACATTCTTTATTATTATTACAGCTTAGTGTGACGTTTGCATAGATTTCTGCATTTTCTGAGTGGTTTGTTTGTTCGATTATGTATAAATTATTTTTGTTCTTCGCTCTTATATAAATTTCACCGTCGAACGTTAAATCGCACTTGTCATTTTCAAAGATTAATTTGCATCCATTTTTAGTTGCTTTGCTTACGGATATTAAATTGGATTCTAGTTCTGGGACGTATAGGACTTCCTGTAGTCTTGTGAGTTTTATTTCTCCATTTGGGGATTTCGTTTTTATTAAAACGTCGCCTGAACCAAATGCTTCGAGTTTGTTGCCGTTTGCGATGGTGACTGATGATTTTTCAAAATTGTTAAATTTATCAAATAACCTTTTATCATTTGCAATGTGTGAGGTACTGCCACTGTCGAGTATCCAGTTCTGTTTTCCTAATTTTTCTGTTATTAGTACGCGATCTTCTGATTGATTAGTTTTTGAGCTTATTTTCTGATCATTCGCGTTATCGTGACAGTCAGTATTCTCTTTATAATTCTCTGTGTTTTCATAGCATAGTGATGATGAAAAAGGTTTAGATTTATTTTTATTATTAAAGTTATTCACATTTTGATATGTGTGTTTGTTTTTGTTGTGCTGTGTGTATCTGCTCTTGAGGTGATAGCACTCGCTATTACTGTGATTTGTCATCTTACAGTGACTGCAATATTTTGAATTTCTTTTGTAGTCGTTATAAGTATGTTTTCTTTGTGTTTTAAATGCCTTTTCAGAGCTGTTGTTTTGTTCAGACATTTCTTGTCTGCGATTATACTCATCTATGAGTTTACTTCTGATAAAATCTGGGGATAATTCGGCTTCGGGCCTTGCCTCTAATGCTGTGATAAGCGTGTTGTAGCTGGGCGGTAATGAGCATAGAAATAGTGCGGATATGTGTGAGTCATTTATATTCTCGCCTATGGCGGATAATTTATCTACTATTTGTAGAATATTTGTTATATGATTTATCATATTACCGTTTTCGGGCAGTTTAGTACTGTACAGTTTTCTCAATAAATACAGTTTGCTACTCAGATTTGCTCTTTCGTGCGTACTTTTGAGAACTTCCCAGGTTTGCCTGGCTGTGGTAAAATTTTTTACATGCACAATTTGTGCGTCATCTATGCTTAGATTAATTAAAGCTCTTGCTTTTCTATCTTTTTTGTTCCAATCCTCATTTAAAGGAGTTGGCGGTTGATCACTTATTACTTCAAATAAGTCTTCTTTAATGAGAAGCATTTCGAGCTTGAATTTCCAGTTGGAATAATTGCTCGAATTTAGCTTCTCGATGAATTGGCTTTCTTTAAATGTAGCCATTTTTATTTTCTATCTTTAATTATTTTTAAAGATATTTAATTTAATTTTATACGAATCGCTTTTCTTTGCGTTCGTTTTTATTTTCTATAAAGCGAGTTTTTCCAGCATATAGCTAATGTGCTTAAAATTTTTATTTAATACATATTATCAGTCTTTCATAATCTATCGGCAGCGCAGTTTATTTAAGGTGTAAAATAGTTTCTTTAATTGTATAAAAACAATTATTAAAAAATAGAGTTAAGTAAGCATGCATTCGCTTACCTGATTATAAGTTGAAACCTTCGTAAAGAAATGTATATCCGAATCGAGCGCTACGTCTCCGTTAATTCACACACAATTGTATTCCTTTGTGTAGTCGCACATTATCGTAATCCATCGATCTGAAACTTTATTACTTTGCTGAAATTAAAATGTTTATTAACATGTGTTTTAATTAAATTAAGCACCCTTCACTTTTATATTTATATTATATTTAAACATTTAACGGTATCTTGATTACAAGTTAACAGAGCATTTACATCGCTCTGACATTTTCACACGCTACATTTTTAAAAGAAATTCACACAACAACTAACTAAAAATCTAAAGAGTTTTTCAGTCCTTGGTAGCCTTGGATGACGTCACTGGGAAAAAGCACATGATAGCACGTGATAATCATTCTTTCACGTGGGCGTTTATTCCATGTACTTAGCTGAGTTGAAAACAGTTTATGAATGTGTTTTTCCGACGAGATAATTAAAGTTGTTTACTGCAAATTTAAAGTACTTTATTATTATCTGACGATTGAAGAGTAGTTGATTCCGAATAGAAGATTACCCTTTAATTGGAATTTCCGTCAACTAATTCAATTTCAAAATTCTATTACCAGTTTTGACTTCTGCAGATTTTTATGGACAATTGGTATTAATTTCACCATCAAGCGTTTAATATTTTATTAAAAATAGCCCTGAAACATAATCAGTCGTTTAATCAGTCGTTTCATAAATCGTTTCATAAATTCGTTTCATAAAATCGTTTCACAAATTCGTTTCATTAGGATTTTATATATATAGGGTAGATTTGCCTTATTTAATCGGAGATATTCGGAGATTGAATAAGGCAAATATTTCTGTAAGAATTTTCTGGTGAATAGTGGGCGCCACGTTGGACTGCTTTACAAGATGGATCTTAAAACCGATCTTAAGGATATAAGTTTCAGTAAAGAGTGGTCATAATATTTTGGCCACTCAGTTTATAAACAACATTGGTCGATTAGTCCAATATTGTTTTTCTATAAGTGAACCAATATCTTAATTGCTTTAAAGATTAATCAAATATATTCATGATTTATGAGCAAGAACATGCATTCATGTTTTCATGTTACATGTAATGAGCATGTAACATTCTCATGTTACATGCCCATGTGAGCAAGAACATGCAAGAACATACATTCCACAGCGAATCTTTAAATTTGAATTACTTTACTGCTTTGCATAGTTTTTAACAAGCTAGAATTAATGGAAAACAGAACTCGTGTGTTTCTGACATAGTTGTACAAAAATATTTTAAAAGATTGAGAATCGTGATTTTTGCAGATTTCTGTCTGTGGTTGAGGATAAATAGGATAAATAACAAATTTGCTATACAGATTTTCAGAGACATGAAAAACCCGAAACGTTGTCATGAGAGAATATTTAGGACTAATACTTATCTCTATGTGAGAAGAGATTTTTAAATGAGGAAAATTAATCTTGAAACAATTTTAAAATGTTATTATTAACAATTTTCTACGGCGTACTTTCGTTATCGGGCTCGAGCGGGATGGAACTCTGATGACACAAAATTTTTCGGGCTCGGATTTAAAATCGTCGATTTCGGGCTCTGAAAAAAGAGCCCGAACTCATCTCTATGGTTAACCGCTCCGCGAGTTGGCGAAAGAGAGACAGTGCAGCCAGTTATATCGCCAATCGTTCGCTTGTTATGTTTTGATCTGAAGTTCAACGCGAAATGGGCGCGAACGAACTAACTCATTTCAAGACTACGATATTGCCCAAATTAACAGATTATTTTTCATCACGTGTGCTAGATGAAGAAAAAAATGTTTTTCGAAAGAAATAATATTACGAGTTAATATTCGCTCAGAGGATACAGAGTCTTTCTACACAATTTTTTCCTTTTAAGAATGTTATATGAGAAGTTATATGAAAAGAAAGTATCCATTTTATAAAATGCATATTTAGAATTGCCTTCTCGTTGCAGAAACAATAATATTGTTTTCAATATTAAAATCGTGGCTTAATTAGAAATAAATGAAAGTTTTCATTTGTTTTTAAGTAACAAATTAATAATATGATTACACGTAAATAGATTATAACACTAAAAATATTGTTTTAAATATATGTATGAAAAAATATTGCAAGAAAAATAGTTCATTTCAGTTGAAATGAAAGTTTGAAATGCTGATCCTGATTATATATATGCATTAAAACTTCAATAACTCATCACTCTGATAAGTCTGCTATCTCTATGCATTCAAATATCATTAAGGTAAGTTGAATTAACTGGACCAAGGAGGTAACTGGGCCATAGGCTATTTTATAATAAACCGTTGATGTCTTTTAAGTTTTAGCGGTTGGCAACATTACAGCATCATCTGTACTTCTTAAAACAACGCGTGTGAGCTCAATCGTATAACTCTGCCTTTGCTGCGATAGGTTTAGGAGTTTTCCTTTTTATAAACAACTTCGATTTTGGTGAATTTCCTCGGCTTTTTATCGAAACAAGGCAAGTCATTTTTATCAAACAATCTTTTTTTTTTTTTTTTTTTTTTTTTTTTAAAGATTAGGCATAAATACATTAATATTGTTAGGTATCTATACAAATTTGCTTCATGTTTCAAATGTAAGGCGGGTGTTCCATTTCCCCCTTACATTTTTAAAGAATAGGGTAACTGGGAAATGTATCAGTTTAAATGGCTCCCACAGGGCCCAGTTCCCAACAGTTATAAATAATGTTTTTGAAGTTGCTCTTACTACAGGAAATTAAATTTTCCATTGTGTTTTGTTTGCAATAAGAAAAATTATATGCTACCTATAGTTTTTTAACTGAACACACGTTTATGTATGTAACTTAAGTTTTTGTTTATAATAATTACTAAGTAGATAATACTTACTTAGTAGCTACTAGGTGAAATATTAGACACTTAATTAATATGGATTATTATTTTTTTAATTTTTATTACAGGATATGGAGCGAACATATATTAGGAAAACAAACAAAGGGTTTGGCTGTTCATACGTTGAGGTTGAGTTAAATATAAAAGAGAATGAGATATTTAAGTACTTAATCATCTGTTTGTTCACAAAATTTTCTTGCTCATTCCCCTCCCCCCCCTAAAATACCCATGTAACTTTTATATTTATTACTTATATTAAAGAATATAAGTACTTAATTCTTATGTTTTTTCGTTTTTTGTATAAATAAACGTAATAACTACACATTTGGTGGTTTTGTTTTAACACCTTGACAGAAAAGGATTCCCTTACAACTCTCTTTAGTTGATATATAACTTACATGATCTGCCTGGCTTAAGGCATGTTATAACATTTTTTTTTTGAAAAAAATTGATTTTTTTTCATATTTCCATTGTTTAAACCCTTGTGAGAAATTCACTATATCTCACCCAAAACCCTGTTAGCGAAGCCTAAAGCCAGGTATAGAAAGTTCCCATGTGTTTAGGATTTTCTTCCAAAATAAAATTAAGACCAGTAATCGGCCGGGAGACTTCAAAAGTCCCGCTCAATCACCACCAATCTTATTACTTGAAGGTTTGGAGACAGCGAGATGAATGGGTACAGCGGAATGGAATCCTTTTAGTCAAGTCGCGCATCCCAGGTATCGTGAGAACGGAGATGACCTCAGTTAGGAGAGAATATTCATGGGAAATCCCTTTTCAACCTATCATAAAGGACTTTTCCTATTACCTCATCTGAAAGACGTTTCAGTGGCTGGAGAGAATCCTATTGTTCGAGAAATAACGTCGGGAATGGTAGAAGAAAGGACAGTTAATTAGTTGAGAGTGGGGTTACGAGTAAGGAGTTTTCGGGAGAGGTTGCAGATTTCTCTCAACCTTAAAAGACGGAGTCTTCACTCCGGGAAAGAAACTACATTCAGGTGATTGCTAAATCACCGGGAAAAGAAAACCTTTCTGTAATATAACTGTGAGGTTGTTGTGTGACAACTTTGTAAAGCGAGCGAGGACATTATTTAATATTGATTGAACAACGACTATTTTGAATCCCTTTCCATATTCCGGAGGAGATGGACAGATTTTGTAATTGTTACATTTTGTGAAGGGTCAGACAAGCTGACAGTCCTTCCCGCTCCTACCTTTGGAGGGGAAATGCTGACTCTGTTTATTCATTGAAAATGTAGACTATTGTTAATGCTGGACACTTATTTGACTGAAGTAGACTCATAAGCTGAAAGAGCCCTTAATATATATTTTTTCTGCGATCCTATTAATCAAGAATCTATCATTTTTATTTATTTGAAGTACTGAATTTAATAAAATTCATTTTGATGATTTACGGAAACGGTTCATTTTAAAGGCTCCACGCTACCCCTTTAATCCCAAACATCTTGGACCTGTCACACCCTCAAAAACTTTGTGGTAAAGTAGTTTTTACGAAATTCATATTGGTTCAAAAGTTATCCGCCTTTTGGTGTTGCAGTGAACAGGCTCATTTTTAGCGCACTGTGTGCGGCGCACCACGGGTAGAACCAAAAGAATTGAGAAGGAGAAAGTCCAGGAGGGTTCATTATATTGGCCTGATACAGATAATTTTATGTAAGCTGAAAATTGTCACTGTTATCTATGTTTGTTTACAAACGTTGTAAAACTTTAAACCTGTTTTTCTCGAAACTCTCTTTTACAAATCGGTACCAGGTAGAACTCGAGATTGGATCGACCGATTTGTCTGCAATTTTATGATTTTCTAGTACATGCTCATTTAGTCCCTCACAGAAGAGTTTTTCAGTATTCGAATTGTAAATATTTTTTTTTGCGCGATTTATATCCTAAAACTTTTGTAATTGAAATTTGAACACCGCCATTTTCTTCAGGATCAAAAAATTGATAAAGCCATACGAGAAGAACTACAAAATACCGTAAATTTTAAGATTTTTATTTTCTTTTTAGTTACAGATAAGCAGATTCCGAGATTAATCTTGTACCGTGGAACGCTTCACTTTTGCACACCCCTGTATCAAAGTCCACCAGAGCACCATTTTTCAATCAATTTTCAAATTAAAAAAAAATTTAAAACCTCAGGATATGCTCTTTCATTTGCAAAAAAAAAAAAAAACCTTATTATTACTGTATAATTGCGATAAAAAACAGTAAAAAAGTGAAGAAATTTTAGATAATGTATTTTTAAAAAGTTATAACATGCTTAAATTTTTTAAAGCTATTTACACGTTTTGAAACAGGCCCTGATTCCCCAACTTAAACAAAACGAACGAGTGTGGAACACAGATCTACTTGGTCCAGTTGCCCCAAAGTTCAGACTTTAATTTAAAAAAAACATTGGCTTCTAGAAGCTGAATTGCCAGAAACTCCAGAGTTACAATGTAAAATCATGACCCAGTTGCCCCAGTTAACCTTAATTTTTATGGATATGGTCTAAAACAACGATAACTTGTCATTCAAAGTAGTGTGGTTTTAAAAAAAGTCTCTTTCAATTTTAAGTACTTTAAAAAACACTGTAAACTGAAATTGCTACTTGCGTAGAATTTTCAGATTTATCATCTTCTTAAAAATATTTAAAATTTAAGTAGATAATTTTTAAAAACATACTATGCCGGCTTCTGACGTCCACTTTCTCATGATGAAAATAGTATTTCGATTATTATATTCGGTAATGAGTTAACAGCTAATTAAATTTTCCCATGCTTTAATATGGAAGGGCTGCTCCTGATCAGTCAGACCGCAAATTCCTCTCAACTAGAAATGCATCCGTATTTTTTTTAATTTCCTTTCTGAAAATTTAAAATTTTTACCATTTTTTTTCTGTATGGTCTTCTTGAAAAATGTTTATTTCTTTTCTTCACAAAATGTTTCTAATGTGTATACTTAATTTAATTTTTTAAATGTTAAAATTTAGTTGAAGCAGACGTGTTGTAAGTAAGATTTTAAAGCTTGACATAAAATAAACTGTGTATTGTAGTAATATTTTGTCAAATAAAAATGAAGGAAATAGCCTTCAAGAAAGCATACAGAAAAAAGACAATAAAAAAATTAATTATCTGATGAGAAATTTTAAAAATACGAATGCATTCCAAACCAGGTTTAACATTAAAGAGGGGGGTTTGTAGTCTGACTCAGTCAAATCTCAAATTCTCACTCCTAATGTTAAGGCCACGGAATGCATTCGTATTTTTAAATTTTTTTGAGAAAATTTGATATATGACTAGGTTAGGTGACCAAATTAGGTGTTTTTGCACTAAAATGATACTCTAGGTCACTTTCTCTCAAACCTCCTTCCTGAAGGTTTTAGACAAATTGTCTGATGCCTAAAATACTGCTCCGTATATAATGTGTAACACATAAAGAGTTGCATAATTGTTTGACTAAAATAAATTATTTTTTCAGCTGTAAATGCGTGTGTTAAACTAGATTCTATTTTTAAATATTAAATAATCTTCAACGCATTTTAAGCAATTGATTAAACATCTTCTGCTCATTATCTTAGAGTTTATGGTGAGCATTCGAAATAAACGTACTTGTTATAAAGGGTTTTCCCCTCTTTTTTTTCTGTTATCTGTAAAAGTGAAATAATAAACACAATATTTTACATCTATCTGAGCAGATAAGATTTCAGTATTTATGATTACATGATAATAACCATATGCCTTTCCTGTTCTGCATATTTTGTGTGCGAATTGGAGAGTTAAAAAAAAACTAGGAGTTAAAAAAAAAAATAATCTATTTTTTATGGTATATTTTCAGAGTCTTCAGAGAGGCATGAACTAAGCCAAAAATGCCATTTTCATTCAAAGTAAAGATATAATGAGTGAGTAAATTAACTTTAGGTAATTAATAATGGATTTTAAGAGCTCTTTTATTAGATGAATAGCATTATTTTCATATTACGTTTATGAACGTTAATTGAGATACAATTCTAAAAATCCTATTTCTTTCGTTATTTTTAGTGTAATTTAAATAGGATGTTTAATACCGTTTGAATAAAAATGTAATATAAAATAGCTGCTAAAAATCTTAATCACAATAAAAATATTACAGATATAAATAAGTACTTTTTAAAGGTATAAATGCACCAGAAGGATTAATATGTACAGTAAATTTTATGCATCAGAAGGGTTATTATGTGCTGTAAATTTTCAGAACATTGATCGAATTATTTGTCTGAATGGTGCAAATTTTTCATTAATTTTTCCTATGTGGTTCGTTAAATCCTATATCGGAAATATTCTTCTACAATATATATAGTTGTTAAACTTAACCTTCGGCAATATTTTGTTATATAACCCTTAACTGATGGACAGTAATAATGGCACAGCTACTGTGAGTGGTCTCTGAGACCACTTGATCGAAAGATGAATAACAGGCTTTATTAACTCATAGGATACTGTTTGTGTACAGAATTATTATAAATTAAATTCACGTATTCAGGTCTCTAGCGATAGTACCAGGGCTCCAAACTATACAAAATTTCAATAGTATTTATAACATAACTGAAAAGTTACTTACAAGTTAAACTGTGAAAATTAAAAAAAGTAACGGTCTATGAGACCGCTAACAGCAGTTAAGGTTAAGGCATCCGCCTACCGTAATGCGAAAATTTCTCTCAAAAATCTATTTTATATTTTAATCTATAAAACCTGATTTCTTAGCTTTCTAGATCGGTGTGAATTTTATTCCTTATCTTGATTAGAACTGGAGTTACAAACATTTGAATATTAGTAATCTAAAAGGTAAAATCGGTGTTGAATTATATTTTTAGCTTTTTATCAAAATCAAATTTTCAATATTTTGCTTTAACGGAAAACATTTTGCATATAATATTATGAAACTTTGTTGAAATAATTTTGGTTGATTTCGGTTGATTTTATAATTACATTATTTTTCATTATTTATTTATTTATTTATTTTTTTTTTTCAAGTTATGAATTCTTATAAATTTTGAAGATTTTTCTGTGTGTTAAAACGTTAACTTGTGTATTTTTTTTAATATCATGGTTAAAGACGTGAGAGTAGTTCATTCTCTGAAAGTAATTTGAGTTATCATACTAAAATTTACAGACTGAAAATGTATTTATTTAAATTTAAATTTTTAAATTTTGCTCAACTGCAATCTTATTGCTATTTATATATATATATTTTGACCAAAAATATAAAGCTGTTTTATTCAATGTTTCAGCCACATTCTGTAATACAATACATATTATAAGTCAAGTTTTTCAAAAAAAAAAAAAAATTACCTTCGAAGATAGAAGGATGCATTAAAATAAATCTTTGTCTTAACTATTAGAAAATTTGATTTATTTGTATTTTTTGAAATGCTGTTTCATTAACAGAAATTGACTGGATTTTAAAGCTATATTTTTGTTTTCTTTGACACAAGTTGGGGCCTGATAAGTTATCTCTTGAAAGTCTGTGTGTGTGTGAGAAAGAATAATAACAATAAGCGTAACACATTTTCTAAAACTAATTTATGGTTTACGTGCTGCAGAATAATTGACGAAAATTATAGGAAATTTTCAGAAACTAACACAGTATTCATTCATTTTACTAAACATTTACACCCAATTTCATACTTTAAAAAATATACTGTTTATAAAATACACTTTTCCTTTCGTGAGTTTATTTTTCTGTTATCTACACAATTATTTATTATCTTCTAAAACACTTTTATCTGAAAGCCTTTAAGCATTTTTAACAGTGTTCCCTCCTTCTTTCTCATTTTTCTTGAAGCTCAACTGTACACACCTTAATTTTTGAACGTTCGAAAATTTCTAGATTATATTGAAATAACGCATTGATAGTCAGAAAGATGTATCTTTAAAAAATTCTTCACACGGTAAAAAAAAAAAAAAAAAAAAAAAAAAAAAAAAAACTTTCATTTGTTAAGGTTAATACAAAAATATTTATGTTACGATTAGTACAGTAAAATAGGGTGAATAGGAACAATTTTCATTATTCCGCGTGAAAAAGCAGTATTAAATATTTTTTAAATATAATATCCTACCTAAAAATTTGGATCTTAACCTTCTTCTTTTGATATCAAAATAATAGAAAGTTAAAAAACTAACTATAAATTATATATATATAATCTAGTATTCTCTCTGACCTTTACTTATATTATTATGAAAGAAATATTAGTCCGAACAATGATTATGTATTTTATCGCTATATAGATGACATTATCATATTTTATTTCAATGATAAAAATTGCACATCACCACTCAATTTTTATCCTACTCAGCTTAAATTAAGCGAAAATGATTTAATTAATAATAATATAAACTTTCTTGACTTAAAAATCAATATTAATAATAATTATAAATTAATTTTTGATATTTACGATAAGAGATTTGATTTTCCATTTAAAGTAAATATTTTTACCAATTTTGCTTCATGTTTACATAAATCTGTTTATAAAAATATAATTATCAATTATCTACATCGAATAAAATACTTATGCTCAGATATAAATAAAAACAAAAATATTAGATTTATTCGAGATCAAGCAAAAATATATGGTTATCCAATTTTTATGATAAATTCAATCATCAACTCTTTTAAATAACATTTATTATATCATTTAAATATAAACACGGTATGTAATAAATTTTTGTTTTAATGTGCGATAACATATAACAATAGATATATAATATTACAATTATAACATACATTAATACAATTATAACATATTAGGAAATTTAATATTTGAGTGAACATTATATACACTTTGTATAGTATGTGATTGTGCGTTGCCGATCACACATGTTTAGGGTGTTATTAATGTGCAGTTTTCATACATTTATAATTTAACTTATACAATAACACATAAAATTATACATGGATAACATTGGTAATTATAACTCACAAACATATCTATTTGCAATATATACAAATATATATATAGTTTTTTATTTTTTATCTATGAAATATCAAATTTAACATGTATTTTAATTACTGCATTGCATTAATTTGATTGTAACACAGTAGTAATACATATAATTATCAATTTTATAAATTTTGAGATAATTTGAATTGTTTATGAATTATTTAATTTGATATTAAAATTAATCTATGAAATCTAAAATATAATTAAGTATTAGTATAAATAATACATTAATTATTTAATAACAAGTCTAAAATATATTTAAGTAGTAGTAACAATAACATTAATTATTTAATTATAAGTCTATAATATATATCAGTAGATTAATACAGCTGGCAGCAAAACACTTTTTTTTTCTTAAATAATACCTATTTTACATAATATACTCTTATTAAGTATATCTGAAATGCTGTGCAGGATGAATAAATTCTGTGTAGATTTATTCATATTGTAAGATTTTATTCGAATTTAATGTAAAACTATTAGGTAGTATTGTTTTTTAAATTTATTTATATAATTAAATCTAATGAAATGTATATGTAACTAATAAAGTGGTTATGCAAATAGATATTAATTATGAATAATTATAATACCAACAGATGGCGACACTTTACGTGTCAGGTAGATATGATAATATTATTAATATTATTTTTAATTTAACTATAGAGGGAACTATTGCTTGTATATTAATTTTACTTTCAGGAATTAATATTAGATGGAGTAATTATATATTCATGGATATAATTTTGTTATAAGTGTATTATCACCAGAATAATTTTGTGTGTTTTTGAATCATTTTGTGTTGGTGTGTCATCGATGGAGTTGTGTTTAAAAAAATGTACTCTCAACTTGTCTTTCAAATCATTTCTCTCAACTCGATTGTCAAAATTATGTGCGTGCCATGTGGACGTGGATATTATGCAGAAGTTTCTATATTTTGTGCATTCAGGATAATTATTGTGAGTAAAAATATTTTATCTACAATTTAAAGGTTCTAATTTCCAATATTATTTCAAAAATGATATCTAGTGGTAATTTAGTGAGGTGATTTATAATGTTTTTAGGATAATCGATGTAAGTGAATTATATTATATATTCTTAATGGTTTTTTATTTCCAATTTAAATATTTCCAATCTTATTTTTTCCAATTGTTATCTGGTAATAATTCAGTATACTTGGTTGATTCTACTGTTCTTAGCATCATGCCAGTAGAATTATGAAATACTGAATTATTTTTAAAACACATGTGGGTGCAACCAAGCTGACGAGTACATCTACATGTGTTTTTTCATATCCAATTCTTGTTTGTTCTCTTGTGGTCCAGTTTTCCATTGTATAATGTTCATATTTGATTTATTAATCCATTTGTGTTTACTTAATAGCAACTCTAATCTATATCTATATATATATTTTTTTCCCTTTCTCTCTCTTTCTTTTTTAATTTTATTCAGGTATGAGTAAATTTGGCCAATTACCATTGAAGCACATGCTATGGTAAAATTATGATTGCACATGTTAATTATTAGATATGTGGTATTCTGTTTACACAATATCATTATTTATCTCTTTGTAGATTAAAGTAGAATGATATTAGAACTTGATATGTATTTTGAAATTCATAGATATTATAATTATATATATATATATATATATATATATATATATATGATGTTTCTAATTACATCACAGAGTGCAGTGATAGTGAATAGGAAAGCCTATTGAAATCGACGCGTGTTCCTATTTCTACAGTTGTAATATCAAAGTGAATGAGAAACAACTATGAAAGGTTAGTATGAACAAAAAGTTTTTATCAATATATATATATATATACATAATAATAGTTTTTGTTACATAAACATAACTTTTCATGGAAATGAGAAAACCTTTTTTTAACGTAATACAAAATCAAACACCCGCGGTCGTTATCGATGCTTATCATGTTCTTAAAACGTAAAGAGGTATTGACATTTTTGATAGTGATAATTTTTTATAAGGTCTTTCAGACCAAAGAGTGCTTTTCCTTCCGTTTTGATAAATTTCCCTGTTCAAAAAATATTTTTATAAAAAACTTCTACACACCCGTCATCTTGAGGGTATAGAACTTTGCTAAGATAGAACCCGACTGCGTTTTTGATCATACCATGCATTTTGACAGTGCAGTCTCCGAACTGTAAAAAGTCTAAGGTGTTTCAGGGCTTTTAGGACTTTCAAAGTAAGGTTTTATTTCTTTTAGATCTTGTTGAGAAACAAGCACTTTGTCACTGTCTTATAAGTGGTCAGAATAATCTGACGAAGATGATTCGTGGATTAATCTGGTCTTCTGTTTGGAACCTCCTTTAGACTTTATTCCTGTTGGATCTGAATAGAAACACAAAAATATTGTGCTTGTCGTATTCACCCCAAACGTTACAATTCTATGATATTCAAACAAGAAAGCATCGTTTACATAAGTTGTTTAATAAAAAATATATGAAAAAGTACCATTATACAGGCTTATATGTAACAAAAAATTAGTGATACTAAACCTATGTTAACATTAGTTTTGTACTTAAAGAAGAAGTGTTTAAGAAGTCAAATATCTGTGATTTCTGTTGATGTTGTTTATAAACTTGTAAATAACAGTAATGCCAACAACGTGAAACCTTATTTTCCAACTTATTGTCATGTTATCAAACCGATACAAATCTTAAAATGTCTATAATATATTTGTAAGAATATTGTTTTTAGAGTCTCTTGCAGTTTGTTCCTTTTCACCCACTGTTCCGATTTATCCCATTTTACGGAACCTGGTGTGGAACACTCATCTTAAAAAAGCATAAATAACGAAAATAAATTTCACATACCATTTTTCTTAAGTATATTGAATTAATACGTGACGAAGGTACGTTCAAAAAGAAGATCCTTTGTCAATGCAATGAAGAATAGCACCAAGTCTCAACAAATTTAGTCTTTGCAGTAAATATATTTGGTATCTTTCTGCTTCACATTTTCTACTTTTTCCCCATTTCATTCTAAAGAAGATGATATCAAGCCTTTAAATAGATGCAATCTAAATTTATTCTACTTCTTTTTGTTTTGTTTTTACGAAAAAGAAATAACTTTTTTTGCTTATATGGAAGTTGATTTTCCTTTTTTCCTCAGATGGTCTTTAACTTTTAATGCTGTTAGCTGTCTTACAGACCAACTGTTTTTTTTTGTTGTTGTTGTTTTTTTTAACAGTAGAGTAAACTAGTAAGTAACTTGTAATTTTCAGTTTAACTATTATAGATACTAGTAAAATTTTGTTTCGTTTGGAGTCGGCATTTAAATAGATGGAATCTAAATTTATTCTACCTGTTTTTGTTTCGTTTTTACGAAAAAGTAAGAACTTTTTTTGCTTATATGGAAGCTGATTTTCTTTTTTCCCCAGATGGTCTTTAATTTTAGCTTCTGTTAGCTGTCTTACAAACCAACTTTTCTTTTCTTTTCTTTTTTTTTTTTTTTAAACAGTAGAGTAAACTAGTAAGTAACTTGTAATTTTCAGTTTAACTATTATATATACTAGTAAAATTTTGTTTCGTTTGCAGTCCTAGTTCTATTGCTAATGACTCCTGAATAGGTGAATTTTAATTATAATAGCCCTGCACATAAAGTCTAGTACAGAAACAGTATCTTATAAGTTAATCGAACCTTTTATTCATCTTTCAATCAAGCTGTTTCAAACACCGCTCACAGTACCTATGCGACAATTTCTGCCACAGAAGTTAAGGATTAAAACATACTATGGTAAAAATAAATGTACAACGTGAAATAGCACAAATTAAAAAAATATATATTGGCAAACAGCTGTTTCGGAGCCTCTAAAACTCCGAAAGTGTCATCAGTGTCATCAGTGCCATCAGTGTCAATTCAAAAGATTAATACCGATTTAAAATCTTAAGCCATGTCAATTTGCCTGCGTCTTTCGCACGCGCCAAGGTGAAATGGAAGCTATTTCATCTTTCATTTCAAATTGGCATGGCTTAGGATTTTAAATCGGTTTTAATCTTTTGAATTGGCACTGATGATGGAGCTTTAGGGGCTCCAAAACAGCTGCTTGCCAATATATATATTTTTAATTTGCTCTATTTCACGTTGTACATTTATTTTTAATGTAACGGCACAAAGTTTAATCCACCTTTTTAGACATACTATGGTGCCATAGTTTTAAGCACTATTAACAAAAAAATCTACTTCTATATATTTTACATCTCCAGTTACTTTATTATCCCGTGTTATGCTTGTTTTCACGCGACACTTGTTGAATGTAGTATGTAGTCTCTGTTTTGGTAATTAACAACTTATTTATCATGATGCAGTTTTGAAAAATTGTTGTTGGGCATATTTTTATGTTTTTTTTTTTTTTATTATAGTAGTATAATGCTAACTTTTGTCAACAACTCAGATATTAAAACTAATTTCTTTCTCGTGCGTCAAAAAATAAGGGAAAGTGGAGTTATAAGAGACGGGCAAAGAAGTCCTATTATAAAAATATCAGAAATATGCTAAAATGTAGTTTTTATATTTAATTTATTCAATAAAAAAGTTAATTTTTTTTCACTTTGATAAATACCTTCATTTTAAACTGCTCATAATTACAGAAGCCCTTTTCGCAATAAAAGGCAAGAAATTTTAGATACTATTTAGATGTCAAATTTTTTAAATAATACCATGTTTAATGTTATGTCAAATTTATTTATTTATTTCATGTTTAATGTTATTAATCGCATGAAGTCATATATTTTTCACATTGACACTTGTTGCTAAAATCAAGTACTAACGCATGAAAATAATTAATTTTCTTGCTGACAAAACTTATCTATTTACTTGTGTTCTTCATGTTTTACTTAGAGGGGGTTTTTTCTGTAATTTTCTAGAATATAAAATTAGACAATTCAATATAATTAACTCTCATCAGAACTCAATACAATTAAGAGTGTATTGGAGAGTTCACTAGACAAATATATTCGTAAATATATATCAACGACAATTGTATATCCCAATGCAATAATTACTGTTAGAATAGTAAATAAAATTTATGCAATGTATGAATGTGCATAAATATGTTATATATAAAAGAGTAGCCCATCGTTATGTCACTTTTTCCTATATATAGTTCATATATATAGCTCTGTTTTTCGTATCTGAAAAAAAAGGTGTAGTTTAATCGCATTTTCACTTTCCATACACATACAGTGTAAGGAAAGTATTGTAACCATGATAAAAATCCGATTATGGAAATATTAGTAAATTTCTCCATTTTCACCATTTTTACAATGACTCCACAAGGATGTTTGGATGCATGCGTGTAATATTAAAATTTCCTCACATTTTCAGATCCACGGCGTGCATCTTTGTAAAATTACGATATAAGTTCTTATTTATTGTTAAATTATTATTGTAACAGCCTATGTTTGCATATCTGAAAAGCATATTTAACCCTCTGACCGCCGAGCAAAAGGGCAAAATTGTAATATATATTTGTTTTTCTCTGTAATTTTTTTAAACTGCTAAGAAAACATGATATTTCAAAAAAGACATAAAAAACTTAATTACGTATATGAATGTAATCCTTGAGCCTACTAATCATTACTTAATGTTTTAAAACTACATTATATTTGTAGAATTATATTAATTTAAATAATGCTCATATTGCAGTGAAACCTGCAGACTAGTGAACGGATGTATCAGGTTTATATAATTTAATTTTAGTTAAAAAAAAAACTTTTAAAATGGCAAACAAATATGAAAGTTCTTTTATTTAAATTCATCAAAAAATGAAATGAAAAAAAAAGACTAAAATTAAGGTTCTGCTTTAAGATCTAAGAAAATCGCAAAAACGGTCTGATGTCATTAAATTAATTCTTTTAATTCAAATAAGACTCTTTCAACATTTTATGATTTATCGTGTGACAGGAGATATTAAACTATAAGTATGCAAAATTTCAAGTATCTGACTTATACATTTTCCGAATACGAATTCTGTGACAGACAAACAGAGGAGTGAGACGAATAGAGTTTCGTCAGATGAACGAAATCCTAAAAACAGATACATTTGGTAAAAAATGGAAGAAAGAGCCATTCTGACTCCTCCTTCCGTTGAAGAAGACAAGACATAAAAGTAATTCTTCCATTGCAGGGTTTAAAAAAAAAAGCTTTAACTTTTTGCTCTGATTTTGTATTAATGCAGCAGCATTGGAAGAAAAAGGCGAAAGCTTTGAATACGTAATTCGGACGCTGAACCCATTAAAAGGAAGCGGGACGTTTAAGGGCGGAGGATGTCATTGAACAGGTGTCATCAATTTTGCGGTTTTTCCGTCTTTGAGTATTCATGTTATTTCTATAGATAAAATGTATTATTCAGATAGCAAAACTACTTAATATTTAAGAAAAGGTGTGTAGCGGGGTTTTCTTCAGAAAATGTATTTTTTGCATTTATGATCCTTTCTACCATAGAAATTTACTTAAATTTCAATTCAAATGCTTATATAAATAAAACTTCATTATGATTGAAAAGAAAAATGTCGTGAAAATGTACACAAATTTTGCAATACGTTTGCATATAAATAATATAAGCAAAAGAAAAAAAAAAGAAAGTATGCAGATTATTTTTGAAGACGCTTCCAATTTCGGAAAAAAAAATGGTTGGTTTGTTTTGAAATTAAAAGTGTCTTCAGAATAAAACCGCGGCAAAAACCTTTAAAAAAGAAAAAAAAAACTTTTAAAAACGTTAAACTGAAAACGAAAAATTTATTTTAAATGCTGTTTTACAACTTCGACTTAAGAATATTAAAAATTTTAAGTAAATTATAACTTTCAATGTCAGGTTGGATGAGTGGCTTAATAGTAGTGATGGGAATAATGAGTTATTTTGATATTTGAATAAATTGTTCGAGCATGCGCAAAAGTATAGCTGTCAACCTTCGTATTCTTTTTAATCAATTAAAATAAAAAATCTTGTAAAAAAATAAAATAAAATAAAATAAAATAAAAAAATAAATTAAAAGCTTAAGTTCTTGATTGAATTATTTTTGCTACGTACCTATGGGTCATTCATCACTGAATACTAATTTGGAATAAACATTTTCGTACCGTCAGGAGAAAAGTCGCCGGAGCTTCCGTTGCACTTAAACCTCAAATGAATCCTTGCAATTTATAAATAACTGCTTCTTTACAACTCCTGGATTTTACCCACCAAGTCCTATGCTTGTCCGATCTAGAATTCACCTGCAATTCTACCATAGATAATATGAGCAAACTGCATAATAAACATCTTCCCTTTGTTCGCAACGCTTTTCGTTATTTTCGAAAACCTCCCCAATGTAATAATCTCAGAAAGTGCCCCAAAACGCCATGATTATGGAAGAAGAGTAAACTGAAGTTCCTCATATTTTGTATACATTTTTTTAATTCTCTTTATACTATTAAAAAAAAAATCCCTGACGGCTCGGCCTACAGGCACAGGTAGATTTCGAAGACACAGACCGTGGGGCGCCTGTTTGTTGGGAATTGCGGAAGAAATGACCTTTTTGCCATGATGCCGCAGTTGGGTTCCATAAGGGACCGCCCACTTCGAAATCTAACTTGTCCGCAGGCGGAGCCGGCAGGGATTTTTTTTTTTAATTTTTAATTTATTTATTTATTTATTTTTTTGCTATAAGGGTTGGTCCTATAAAAAACGTGTCAATATAAAAGTTTTAGATAATAATAAGAAGATTTATAGTAAATTTAAGCGGATTTGATATCTGGTAAATTGACGAAGTTATGAATTTTTTTCGTCTAAAACCCCCCTCCCCCGACCCTTGGGGCCATTTTTAATGATTTAAAAAATCTTTTATACATAAATGTTCGGCCCTTTTCCTAGAAGTAATAATAACTTTAAACGGATTGGATACGTATCATAATTAATACGTTATGGGTTTTTTTCTGTTTTCACAAAAAGCTCCCCATTTCCCTTCCTCCTTGGTTCGATTTTGCCCATTAACGAACTTGACCGAGATTTTATGCCCCTTGATTTTATGTATCAGTTTGGTAGAGATTTGTGAAGAATTATTCGAGTTATCGTGTCCATAAAAAAGTCACATAGATAGATAGATAGATAAAGTTTTGAACTGAGGGTGGTTTTGGGTTCTGGGGTTTATGATCGGCGTAGATCTGCAAAAATTTTTCAAAAATTTCAACTTAGGGGAGAATGTAATAGGTAGTACTTCTTACGAAATCTACCTAAAAATCTATACAACATCTCTTACTTTGTAACAAAAAAAAAAAAAAAAAAAAAAAAGCTCTGAAAAGTGCTTTCCCCCCCCTTTGTTTATCCTGTGGCTCTTGCCACTTCCTTTGCTTAGCCTACCCTTTTACCTTGTTTTAAACTACTAGTACTTTACATAATTTTTCTATTACATTCTTATTACTCTTTGGACTTAACTTTTTAACTTTGTATTATTAATCTTTAAATTTAAATTTCTATTTTTATATTAGCCTTAATAATTTATATTATTTTAAAAATTTTTACTCAATCACTTTTTATTATTATTAATTCTTTAACATCATTAAAATTTTCTAAGTAGTTCATAACTCCAGTTATACCTTTCCCAATGGCTCATCTAACTAATAGTACGACACTTTTTTTTTTTTTTTATACCGCTAACCAGGCCCCTACCTGCCCGGCATGAATGCCTAGCTTAACGGGTTAGTACCTGGGTGCGGGGCGGAAATCGCCTGATCACAGCATGGCTGTGATCCACCTGACTATTGATTTGTTCACATCGCTGCTGTGCTTGCTCTCTTGTGATTTGCTACCGCTATCTTTGTTTGCCGGTTCAAGGTTTCTGTTTAACTTTGTTGAATTGACAGATTTAATAGGTCTCGTAATTTAGAACCTTGATCAGGTGACGAGACCCTCACCTGACTAGGCACCCCCAGAGGTATTATCTATAGACTGGGCGAAAATCTGAGGTAAACTGAAGCACCCCAAAGCTGTTTACACTGTTCAGCACTGTTTAATTAATTGATTTATTTTTTATACAAAATTTCGGAAAATGTATTGTTTATATTTATGATAATTTTTATCGCACAAATTTGCACAAATTTCAATTCAAATGTTTTGATATAAATAAAACTTCATTATCATTTATAAAAAAGTTTTTTTGCAGTGAAAATTTACGCAAATTTTGCAGTAAGTTTGCACGGCATTAAATTAAGACCTAGACTTTTAATTTAATTATTTTTTCTTTTACAAAATCTCTGTTTTTAATTGATCAAAACGAATGCGAAGATTAGCGGCTATGCTTTTGCGCATGCCCGAATAATTCATTTGAATATCAAAATAATACATTATGCCCATGATAAGGTGATCATGCAGCTCCTTTCTGCATCACAGACGTTTTCGTAATAAACTCTTTGATTAATTGAGCAATTTCTTTTGAATTACCTGGAAAGTATAATTACCTTTTTGTTTAATCAATTAACCTCTCTAAAAGTGGAGTATCTTCAAGAGTATTCAAGGACGTTCAACACATTATGCGTGGCACTTATTTGGTTTTATCATTTTTACATATTGATAAATTGTAGCGAAACTTCATCTATTAAGTATGCCAATGAACTTGGCTAAAAAAATATTTCAGATCATTTGCTTTGTTGATCCACTTTTCATCCGGGGTCTTCATTCATTGCGTTCAGTGAAATGAAAATTCTTTTGTCGCAAGCCTTGTAATACAAGATTGAGCTACTTTGTTATAGTTTGAGTGGCATAACCGTTCAACAATGAATGTAGAAATCTATTATAGTGATCTTCGTAAAATCTCATTACTGTGATCATGAAAATCATAACTTAACAATGAAAAAGTTATTTTAATTTATCCACAGAACTTTTATTTAAACACTGATGACACAAAAGAAAACTTTATGTTTAAGCTTTTGTAAAAGTTTATTCCCAAGGTCAAAATTAGATTATGCAAATAATTCAGAGTTTTTCAAATAATGCAATTTAACCCCAAACTAAGGATGGCAAAACTTTTCACATCCGGCTGACAAATTGTTTTAAAGAAAATATTACATGACCATAACATGACAACTAAAAAACAATTTAGTGGATCAAAAATTAGGATTTAATGGATAAAAAAATATATAAAGATTAATGGATCAAATAATTTAGTTATTCAAATAATTAAGATTTAAAAAAATCAAAAAATATTTCCAGGCGTGGCAAAACTTTTCACATACTGTTGACAAATTTGTTCAAAGAAAATTTTACATGACCATGACATGCTAACTAAAAAACAAATGTACTGGATCAAAAAATAATGATTCAAAATTATTTGAAAAATTTTTAATTAAGATTTAAAAAATATGAGTAATATATAGGTAGGTATAACACTGTATTAATTATAATAACAATTATGTTTTAGAAAGGAAGTAAAAGTTATGCTCTTTTGCGCACAACAGCACATAATTGCAGATAAATAGATTGCAGATTAATTGATGAGCTACTTATAATTTCAGTAGCTCGTTCTTATTGCATAGGGTAAATCCAAAATGGTTTATTTTAGTTCATATTTTCCTGATGCGGAATATTTTAAAATCTAAAGATCTTTACTCCTACGCAAAAAAAAATAACTATTTTTAACGATAATTTTTGGTGTTTTGTGATGAAGAGTGCTCATAAAAATGTTTCGATTAGTTTTGCTTGTAAGTATGTTAGAATTTCATGAAAAACCTCTACATAATAAATAATTTTTATGCATATATCTTTGAGAAAAACTTGATATTTCACCATATCCCACAGAAGTAATGAATTCGAGAAACAAATTGTAATATTACCTCTACAAAATGGATAATTTCAATTACTTTTCTATGATTTTTAATTACAAATATTCGGTTTTAATATTTAATCATTTCACTCATAAATGCAAGAAATGGCTTCAGTTTTACACTGAGGTTAAAAAAGTACATTATATGGTACCCATAAACTCTACGTTTCATAAAACATGCACCTTCCAGTTACTTAGAAATGTAACTCTCCATTCTGATTATTAGCTTATTTTCAAAGAACACTAAAAAAAAAAAGCAGCAAAAGATTAGTTTCGGCCAAAATTTTGCGAAAATTCGCCACTGTACTACGATCTAATGTAGCTGGGTAAATTCAAAACCATATGATGAGTGTTCTCTATGCGATATAGAGGTATGTGGTCGGGTAACACTATGTGGGTCTGTATGTGATCGGGTAACCCTGTTTTACCTGAACCAACCCAACCCGCGGCTTGGGTCGGGTCGGGTAGGGTTGATTTTATTGTTTCGGGTTCGTGTCGGTTTCGTGTTAGGTTTTGACACTTTTGGGATGAGGTAGAGGTCTGAATGGGCCAGGGACTGGTCCGAAGTCCGAACCGGTTCCGGACCTTACTTTTTTCTGCAGACTCGGGCCGGGCTAGGCCAGACTTTTTTTTCCGGGGCAAGCTGGGCGTGAACTTTATTCTTCCTAAAAATCTGCACGGGGCGAAATTTTCAGGTTTGGTCCCGACCCAGCTTGTATAAAAATCATTGTCGTGACTTGGCCTGGAATGACCCATGTAAAAATCAATAAAATTTGGCACGGTCCAACAATTTTGAAAAAATTGTTGGACCGTGCCAAATTGTGCCAAAAATGTTTTTAAAATAACTTTATTATACAATTAAAATTCTTTTTTTTTTAGAATAGTACATATATTTCTAAGCAATAAAATTAATGCACAGTAAAACCTGTGAAAATAAACTTGTCGATGACGGAATTGTGTCTTAAACGGAAAAAATGTGTTGACCCATGCAAAATAAAAATAGCAATGTATGCGTAAAGAATATAATACATTTACAACACCTGTATATAACGGATTCCCGTTTTAGAAGATTTTGCTGTATAGGTTTTTTTTTTAGATTTTTAATCTCAAAGTCATGGAATATGGATTATCGATATTAATGATAACTCAGACATTTGCCTACAAATAGAGATTCATTAAAAAGATAAATGTAGTTTACATGGGCACAGGCATAAATAAATCTAGGGAGGTTCAGTATTTTAGAAAATATGTGCCTCTACTCCGCAGCTCAGTGAGCTTTCTTAGAAATGAAAAATATAAACATGAAAAAAAGTAAAAATGAGTATTTTTTGTCAGAACTCCTCGCACAAATCAATTTTGAAACATATCTGCGTAAAAATCTAAGTTTTGTAGAAATTCAGTCGGGCCGGGCTCGAACCAAACTTTTAACTTTTATGCCAGACTGAACCAATAATTTTTTTGTACGCGCGGGGCCGGCCAGTGGCGGCGCTTGACGAAACATGGACGTCGGCGACATCAAGTTTGCGAGGCCTCTTTCATTTTCCAGTCAGAAAGAAAATGTTAAATGAGCTGAATTATATACTAATAATAATTATACACTAATTTTATGAGTATACTATACAAGTATTATTGCTAATCAAATAATGACAAAAATTACATAAACAAATTAAAATAGAAGAACTTTTCGCGTCACTCAATTTTTTTAAGATTACGTCATAGTTAATACCAGCCGCTATTTCAGCTTGAACTGATAGTATCCGGAGACACTTGTTAATTTATTTTCGACACCCATCATGTGATATATCATTAGAAAGACCTTTGACCATTCTTTCATATTATGCACTTACCGTCCATCTTTCTCCACTTTGCACCCACGGGGGCACTTTTCTGAACTATTTCGTTAATATTTTTGTTTTTTCTTTGTTATTTAGTTTGTGTTTTTGCAATCATATTGACCGCATTCTCTCCTTCATCTCCAACAGAGTTATGGGAAAAATATAAATTGCACATGGCTGAAAATATTTTCCGTCGAAATTCAAATATGAACATGGATTTCACAGAAGAAATCTACAATGAAGCGTTGATAATGATTGATGATTTGTGCTTAGAAATCGCACACAAAGTTCTCAATCAATTGGGAATGCCATAACCGAATCGATCTGCTGCTTCTTCGTTCGATGTAGAATTTCCTTGTGAACAAAATTACAACACGGGTGATCTTTTGTCGTATGTGCAATCAAATATTCCTAAGCTAACGCTTTGGCAAAAAAAAAAAAAAAACATTTACGATCAAATAATGCAAACTGTCAATAACTTAATTTGAGAAAACTTCCTCTTAGATGTACCAGGAGGAACTGGTAAAACGTTCCTAATTAGATTGGTTCTGACAACAGTTCGATCACAAAATGACATAGCCTTAGCTCTGGCGTCGTCCGGAATAGCTGCAACATTGCTACCAAGTAGAAGAGCTGCTTCCGCTTTGAAATTGGCATTGGATATGCAATTCATTGTAACTCACACGTACAATATTTCCAAAGCATTCGTAATGGGGAAAATATTGCAGAAATGCAAACTTATTGTTTGGGAAAAATGCACAATGGCGCACAAAAAAATCGCTCTAGGCTCTTGATCGATCATTGCAAGAGTTTTCGTGGAATCATCAGACCATTTGGGAACACACTAATATTGCTTGCAGGAGATTTCAGGCAAACGTTACCTATAATTCTTCATCGACACCAGCAGACGAAATAAATGCTTGCCTGAAATACTCTACTTTGTGGCGACACATAAAGACTTTAAAATTAACTACAAATATGCGTGTCCAGCTACAAAACAATCGATTAGCTGAGATAGTCTCACATCAATTGCTGGAAATTGGGAACGGAAAGGTGCCGGTTGATCTGACCTCAGGACGAATTTCATTGCCTCATAATTTCTGCAATTTAGTGACGTCAAAAAAAGAATTGCTTGAAAAAGTGTTTTCCAATATTTAAACAAATTATAAGAATCACGATTGGCTGAGTGAACGAGCTATTCTTGCGACCACGAAAACAGACGTCTAAGAACTTAAAAATATTATTCAGTAACATCAAATAACATTCAAAGCGAGGCAGTGACATCCGTCGACAGTGCTGTGGAAGCAGATGAAACGGTTAATTATCCAACAGAATTTTTGAATGCACTCGATCTGCCAGGGATGCCACCGCAGGTAGTGCAATTGAATATCGGCGTGCCAACTATCATATTACGAAATATCAACCAGCCAAAGCTTTGCAACGGCAAGCGACTTGCAGTTAAAAAAAATAATGAGAAAAGTCGTAGAAGCAACAATCTTGACAGGACCTTTCAAAGGTGAAGATGTCCTCATTCCTCGCATTCTTATGATTTCAACGGATATGCCATTTCAATTCAAGAGATTGCAATTCCCAATTCGATTGGCGTTTGCAGTCACCATCAACAAAGCTCAGAGCCAATCTTTAAAATCGTGCGTTTTAGATCTAGACACGGATTGCTTCTCACATGGACAATTATTTATATGTTGCGTGTTCTAGAGTGTCGGCAAACCAGACAATCTCTATATCTGCACAGACAATAGAACAACAAAAAAATATTGTATACGCACAAGCATTGTAAAGTTAAACGTATTAGAAACGTGCACTTTTTCTTTTCTTTCTTTTCTATTTAACCAGGCTGGGCCAAAGCAACGCGTAGCCGGGTACAAAATAAATCACAACACTATGATAAATGAATAAAAATATAACTTCTTTAAAATAAGCAAATAACCAATTTTTAAATTATGTCAGTAATGAAAAGAAAAGTAGTCAGAAGATTTGCGCATGCGAGTCTCCTATTTTTGTGACAGATGATTGAATGAAGTTGAAAAAATTAACGATTCGGGAATTTCCCGAATATCGAACGGGAAATCGCCTAACTTTTATACTGTTGCCAGACGATTCTAAATAAATATTACTACACTCGTATGGAAATAAATACGGATAACAAAATAACTAAATTTTTAACAACTTGAAAAACTTTTTGCGAGGCCGTCGGCGACGCCTACGCCGCCACTGGGGCCGGCTTGGACTGAACTTGCAGCTGTTATACCGGACCGTGCCAGGGCCGAAGTTTTAACTTTTATACAGGGCCGGTCCAAAAAAACATTTCTATGCGTCAGGTCTGGAAATTTTGGCCTTTGCAGACCTCTAGCTCAAGGTCGGTTTAACCCAATTTTTCAAAAGAAAGTCCTGAATATTTTTCTAATTAAAAGGCTATCTACTTAAATAGTGAGCGTATATGTGTTCAGTTTTATACAAAAAAGATAAAACTGATGTTAGAGATATAATTGTAGACTATTTTTTTTTAAATAATTGTATTAAAATATAGAATAGATTTATTTCGGTTCGGGTTGGGTTTCGGTTTGACAATTTTTTTTCTTGCAATCGGGTCGGCTTTCAGATTGAATTTAAGCAGAAATTTTGGGTTCACGTTGGGTACAATTCTATCCGCACAGCACTCTATAATGCCATATCGAAAAGAAGACTTCTTCCGCAACTTTCATGAATTGTATTGCAAACTACAGATTTCGAAGGTACATAAAACATTTGACTTGATTTAGGTAAAGATCTTTTGTTTATGAACGCATTCACCGAACTTTAATGCGATACCTTGTAAATTTAAAGCCGAATACCTTGTTTTTCTAGATCTATTTACATATATCGTTTGTGCCTTATGTAGGACCTAGGATACTGTTCTTTAAAAATTAGCGAATAGTGTCATCACAATAGCATCTTGGAAGTTATTTTTGCTGTTTTCTCAATATCATTTTTGACAATTTCTATCAAAGTTGGAGAGTGTATATGACTTCAGCTCGTCTATGTATCTGTCAGAGCTCTAATTTTTGTAAATATAATTTTATTGCCACGAAAATTTATGAATGTTATTGAGATCTCCTATAGCATATTTCTTATTGAAAATGAAGTACGTAGAAGTTATGGAACGTTTCAGGGACACTCGAAGAAATATTCTGCAGAAAATGGCTTTCTGTAGAAATAGGCTTGCGTAGCATTTTTTTGTTCATTTACAGCGGCACACAAAATAACTCGATTGCATTACTGTTTGTAGTCAGTAGTTATTTTATACGCGCTTTAAGAAACGGATTTATTTTATAAAAGTGCATGACGCGCATGCACGGCAGCGTATTACTGCTTATTTTACTGTTTATTACTGTTAATTCTACAGTATAATACTGGCAGCTGGGATGCCAGTATTATACTGTAAAATCAAAATTTTTTTGCAGTGTATAAACCATATACAGGACTGCCCAAAAGAGCTCGAAGTACAGGGTGGTCATAAAAAAACTTTTCCGATATATCGAAATCTAGCGGTCGGTCCGTTCAACCGATCGAAATAAGATTTCAGATATAGTTATTCACAGGTATGAGCTCGGTATTCTGTGAACGGTAACAAATTGGTGCTCACGGTTACGGTTATAGCTACAGAAACGGACGACCAACTGCTCCTGAGGATACTGTTATGGAAGTGCATTACACAGTGACTACAGGACACATGCAAACTGCAAGAGGTGCATCTCGTGTATTGGATATACCGAAATCAACGGTCCTAAAGCTACTGCGCTCTGTAATCCGCATGTTTCCTTACCGGTACCAGCGTGTCCAGATGTTAGAAGTGGGGGACCATCAACAACGTATAGACTTTGCTGATGAATTTCTTATCCGATATGATGGAGATAACGACTGGTCTCTTCGCATATTATGGACGGACGAGGCACATTTCACCTTAACTGGCAACGTCAACACCAAAAATTGCGTGCATTGGGCAGACATGAATCCGCACGCTGTGGCACCAGTACCTTTATACGACGTCAAAGTTACTGTGTGGTGCGGCATTGCAGGCACAATTATTCTCGGGCCGTACTTCTTTAAGGAAGCGACACCAACGGGATTTGTAACTTGCTCTGTAACAGGCTCCCGCTATACGGCAATGATGCAAAATTACGTTATACCAGAATTGCTGCAGCGAAATGCACTGAATGACTTCGTTTGGATGCAAGATGGTGCACCTCCACATATAGCGAAGTCTATTCGCAGGGTCCTGGAACAGCATTTTGGCGACCGTGTCATCTCACGCCATTTCCCATTTCCGTGGCCTCCGCGATCCCCCGACCTTACTTCTACGGATTTTTGGTTCTGGGGATATCTCATATCTAGAGTGTACATGTGCAATCCGCAAACTTTGCCGGATTTGAAATATTCTATCAAACGTGAGATTGCAAACATCCCTCATTTGATGTTACGTTTGGCTGTATTGTCCACAGTCGCCCGCATGCAATGTGTAATTGCCTGTGATGGCACCCATGTGGAAAATGTGTAATCAAAATGAAAGTTTTCTTTTTTCCGATCTGTGTTGTAATCAGTGATGGGTGTACTGACTCTGTGTCATGTGCAAATTTCGTTTGCAGAGCTGTTTTTTGTGAATGCATAACGCGTCCGTTTCTTGCGATACACGTACGGTTCTAACGTTCTTTGGGGTTTTTGCATGCGCTGAGCATTTTGTGATGAAAAAAAAATGGGCGTTGCCATTGGAAAATTTCAAGTTTCTGTGCCTGTAACCGTAACCGTGAGCACCACTTTGTTGCCGTTCACAGAATTCCAAGCTCATACCTGTGAATAACTATATCTGAAATCTCACCTCGATCGGTTGAACGGGCCGGCCGCTAGAGCTCCATACATCGGCAAAGTTTTTTTATGACCACCCTGTATTAAATTTCTGCAGACAGCAACTGATGAAAGTGTGTCTTAAACTAATGTTATGCGTTTGTCAATGACCTAAATTTTACTGTACTGTGTGGTATGAGTATGATATAAATAAATTTATATACAAGGCTGCACAAAAGGATACGGTTACGATGCCGTCTATGGATGGAAATTGCCGGAAAAATGTCTCAAGCTGTGTTATGCCTTTTTCAGCTTAACTGAACTTTGACACACTATGAGATAGGTATAAATATCTATAGATCAATCACAGTGCTGCACAAAAGAATTGGAATACTTTAAAATTATCGTGGTAATTGCTGGATATGTGTTTTCAGCTTTGTTATTCTCTTTTTAAATTGTTTATTTAGATATCTCCTTTCACTGTATGAAAAAAATTGTTTCGTAACAATATTCTTATAGTGTTGGAAAGTGTTTCATAATGTATTCGTGATGAATGGAGTTTTTTTTCTCTCCAACCGTTGCTTTTACATAAAACATAACACTTCATACAGAAAAAAACACTATAAAAATTTTATAATGAATTTTTAAAAATTATTTATTGTATAAAACTAAATTATATTTATGATTTTAGAAGAATTCTTTTTCTGTATTGTAATATAGTAAACCCCGCTAAGACGAAATTACCAACGATTAGATATTTTGCCGCTTAGCCGGATTTTCGTCTTCGCTGGTACACCATTTCTTATAAATGCATTGTATGTTTTTTCGCCGAAACAATGGAATTTCCCGTTTAAGGAAGGATTTCATTCCAAAACCTAACAAAAAGATGAATGTTTCTTAATATACGAAAATATAATGTAACGACGAACCAAAATATGCAATAACTTCTTCCGAGTTACCCATGATTCCGAAAAGCGTTCTTTATCATTAGAAACCACCAGAAACCAATATATGTTTGAGATTAAAAACAAAGTTTCACTTGCCGCCACTGATTTTCGGAAACGTTTTCGAGTTGTTTTTACAGTTTATTATTACGTTTTTTCAATCCGGAATATCGGTTTTTAAGATACTATCAATTCTCAATTAAACATTTCGAGGTGCGTAATTGAATTTACACATACAAAATAAACAAAATAATATTAATTTCAATGTTAATGTTAATGTATCATGTTTTTCTGTGAAATATGTCTGATGAACATGACAATGTGCATAAGACAATTGATAGCATCCGAAAAATCGGTATTCAGGATAGAGATAACTTATTATTACACTACAAAAAACTACCCGTAAACGTTTCCGAAAACCAGTGGCAGAAATTTTGTTTTTATAATTCTTCTTTAAATTTGAAAAATATATCGGTGTCTGAGGTTTCTAATGATAAAGAATGCTTTTCGGAATCACGGGTAACTCGGGAGAAGTTATTGTATATTTTCGTTTTTCGTTATATTATATTTTCCTAGATTACTAAGCATTTGCCCTTTTTTTTAAACAGTGTACACAGATTATTTTTTACCGGTTTTTACTTCACTAGAATCTATAATTTGGATGATTTCCAAGGTATACACTGAAATACTCCCGTAACAAAGTAACGCATCCTTGCTGTTCATTGCAGCTGAATAGCTAAAGGACGTTTGAAGATTGAAATATATATGAAAACTTAGACAATAATACAACAGAGTTTCACGTAAGAATAGAACATAGGCGAAAACTGAAAGACATTATGTTCTAATAGGAAAGAAATAATGAAGAAAGTTTAAGAATAAAAATAATTTATAAAATAAATGAATATATAAATAAATAAATAAGGGTAGAAAGTTTAAGGATTATATATATGTGGCGTTTTGACTAAGATGAGACACCACGAGATGCAATACTCCACGAGAAAATGGTAGTTGGTTAAAGATATACAAAGTTGCAGTCGACATCAACAATCACGGCGAAGAGGTGAGGCAATGAAAAGAGTCCACAAGAGTTTCTTCCATAAAGACCAGCCAATTTCCAGACAAATCTTTTATTTAGAATAAGAGCGACGCCGTAATAATTCCCACAGGTAGAAACTTATCGCCCTCAGGCTCCACGATGGATCACTACATTGTTTTAAAGATGTTAAATAGCTGATATGAAAATTCCACGTGACTACAACACCAGATACATATTTGTTTATACTTCCAAACACAGCAAAAATCCTCCGCTCCGAAGGATGCCAGCGAGTTTTGTTCACTGAGCGTAGACATACAGAAAAATGACGTCACGTGCGCACAAACCAATGAGTGAGAGGCGACCTCCAGCCCAGCGAATGAGGCGAGAGGGAGAAGCTAAAACAGGAAAGAGTTCCTTCCCTGGCCGAGTATCAATTTTGAAGTGAAAATTACCCAGCGCGCGAAAATCAGAGCATGGAATAATAATAATAAAAAGAAAATGGCTTTTTAAAAAAACATTCGAAATGAGAAAGTATCTCGGAATTTTACAGATTGGGGAGCTGATAAAAGCTACGAATGAACTTAAAATTTTAGATTAAGATTTGGAATAAGATACTTATTAGTATACGGGTATTTACTTTTAAAAGGACATTAAATAGGAATAAATATTATTAAGAATTAAGGAAATACTGACTATGTCAGAAGTTAGATTAATTTAAAGGACTAATGCGAAATAAATGTGAAGGATTTGCGAAGGAAATAATTTTTTTATATAACATATATATATATATATATATATATATATATATATATGTATATATAAGACAAATTTATTTATTTATTAATTTATAAACTAAGCTAAAAGAGAAGAAAGAATTATTGAGAGATATTTTCAGAAATCCTGGACTTATATAACATGGTTATGTCTGTTTCAAATGTTTTAGTAAAAAAATAATATAATAAATTTAGTGATATGTGCTTTCAAAACATTTTTGAAAGATTTTACTATATGTGACAGGGATTAAAGATTTTGAATAGTAAAATTTTTGAACTGTAATCTTCGCCTTATTTAATCGCAGACAACGGCGAAAATTACTCTTAAAACTACTAAATAAGGCGACGATTCTCTCTCTGAAATAGTGATAGTGAAAACCTGTGATTAAACAAGCGAAGATTACTATTATGAAATAGTACGAGGGAAAGTCATTAAGTAAGTTACAAAAGATAATTAAATAATAACTTACAATAATAATCACTTCAAAACTATTTTTATTTCTCAACCAATATTCTCCACCAATACTTATGCACTCATATCACCGTTTCATCAGTGTCCCAACACCAGCTGAATAAGATTCTTTGGGTTGCTGTCTCAGCCACATTAGGACTTCTAGTTAAACCTTTTCATCATCTGTGAACATCATCTTGCAACTTCTTCAACATCCACCATACAGCTTCGACTTAACCCCAAGCGATTTTCATCTGTTTAGTCCACTAAAAAAACATCTTGGAAGCAAGATGATGTTCACAGATAATGAAAAGGTTCAACTTGAAGTCCTAATGTGGCTGAGACAGCAACTCAAAGAATCTTATGCAGCTGGTGTTGGGGCACTGATAAAACGGTGATATAAATGCATAAATATTGGTGGAGAATATGTTGAGAAATAAAAATAGTTTTGCAGTGAATATCATTGTAAGTTATTATTTAATTATCTTTCGTGACTTACTTAATGACTTTCCCTCGTAGTATTTAAAATCCATACTCCTTAGCACCTACGTTTTTACTCTTATTTTTGTGAAAAATATTATAATGATGAAGACGAATAATTATTGTATAAAAATGCCTATTTTACAGATACTTACTCTATGAAAATGAGATTGACACCAAATAAGGAGTAATTTCTTTATTCTCTTCTCTATTCTTACATTTATAAATAATGAACTTCTGCTAGTGAACATGTCATCATATTCAAACTTTTATTCAAAAATGCATTTAATTTTAGGTGATTATAGGTAATGAATGTATTTTTTTCTGCTCAGCATTTTTAAACTCTTATTTTATTCTTCTCACGATATTTTTAGATTTATTTTAATTCAATCAATGTGCCAGGTACACACACGTGTTGGGAGGAGGACTTTTAGAATAAAATCGATGTGTCTGGGAGCCTTGTAAAAATTTCATACCCTCTACGCAGTGATGCAAATTATCGTGTACTGGCATCTGGAACTCTAGATTTTGGCGAAAAAAATATAGTGTGCGTTTAATTTGCCTTAAAATTTTGAAAATTGTATTGCTGAAATTTTCAGATTTGGATCAGATGTGCCTTACTGTGACATTGGTAACTATAGATGTTTTCTTTTTCCCTCAACATATTTTATCTCTCATTCTAACTTCTCACGATGTAGTTAGATTTTTTTTAACTCAATCAATATGTCTGGTATAACCACTTGTTGGAAGGAAGACTTTTAGAATAAAATCGATGTGTATGGGTGTCTCGTCAAAATTTCCCACCCTCCATAGTTTTTATGCAAATTGCCTTATAGTGAACATAAAAATTAAAAGAACTTTCGAGAAAAGAAATTTGATAGGTGTTTAATTTGACTTAAAACCATGGAAAAAATGGCTGCTTAAATTTTTAGAAATGAATCATTTCGGCCTTACGTGCCATTGGTATACGTGCCATAAGCTCTTTTTTTCTAAACATATTTTGAAAAAAAAATTGTATTCTATGTTTTTACGATATTTTTAGTTTAATTTTCACTCAGCCAATGTGGTAGGTAATCTGATAAGATCAACGTATCTGGTATCTCGTCAAATTTTCATACACTCTATTCTATAGCTTTGATGCAAATTACCACGTACTTTCAACTGAGAATCTAAAGAAGTTTCGCGAAAATAAATTTAATTTGCCGTAAAATTTTCGAAAATATGTTGTTTAATTTTTCAGAAATAGCTTATTTCTTTTTTGCTAAGTTATTTTGAGGGAAGCTTTCCTGGTGGTCCTCACTCGGCCCCTGAAGTGGGGAAGATGACGGGAAGTCAGGCAAAGGACGCTGTGTTCCTTAACCGTCTTATTACTCTGCAAGATGACCACTAGCAGAATCCACGACAGGGGCGGGTACTGATGAATCCTGTCCTCCAAGTGGTCCCCTTGATTAATGGAGTCCGTTTGGGACCCACGTGACGATCCCAGTCACCCGTTAATAGGATTCTCCCAGTTCCAATTCCTTATTTCCTGATTTTCCCCAATCGGCCCTTTCGTTTGGGGTTGGGGTTGGGGCTGAGGGTCCGTGCGGTGAAAGCTGTGTTCTCGAACCGGCTACTGGAGGGATGGGCGTCCTCCAGATGCTCCCTGCTCGGCCCTTTTAGTGGGGAAGATGACGTTGAGCCTGGTTTGGGCGTTGTGTTCCTGCGTCGAACACCGGTTAGCAGGAGACATGAAACGGACTCTTGGCGACCTTACCTTGACGCCTCTTCTGCAGAAGATGTCAAGGAGCTGGGTCGTAAGGAGTAGGTGCTTTCGTGCCTGGACAAGGATTATGGGAAAAGTCCAGGTAAAGGGATCAGGACAGTGCCAAAATCTTTCTTAAACGTAGCTACTAGATATATGGTCACTAGATATGGGGTGCTCCCGTTTTTCTCTGCGTTCTCGACTTGGCCACATGAGTCTGGCAAGTGACTGGGAGCAGAGTCCCTTTGGGAATGGGTGCTGCTGTGTCTTTCTGATTACTACATGAGTAGTCCGAGGCCGTAGTTTCAACGTGCGTCGGACGTGGTGACCACACAGGATTTTCTTGTGTGTTTCACATTTAAACGCAGCCACTCACTACATCGTCATCGAAGGAAGTTCCCATACTTATTTGTGTTCCCGACCCAGCCACTTTAGTGCGGAAGGTGAACAGTGAACAGAGTATCTCTAGGGACGGGGCGCTGCTTCATCTTGTTGGTCGCCACACGAGTCGTCTGAAGTCGTCCTTGCGACGTGCTTCGGAAGTGGTGACTGCATATGTCAGCATTTTTCAGGGTTTTTCAAGATTGTTCCTTGTGTGTAACAAAAATTCGGGTCACCTACTGATAGTCCTCCCTGAAAGCAGTGTTTGTTTTGAACTGTGGTAGAAAGTTGCTGCTGCCGTGGTCTTCCGTTGCGGCCTGAGTGTGCGGACGTTTCCCGTGTTGGACCACTCCTAGACGTTAGTGGGTGGAGGCTGGTTCCTTGGCTACTCTCTTGGTGCTGTGCCTTCCGTTTGATGGCGGGTTCTTCTGTCTGTTGGGACCTGCTGTAATTACGGCTGGGTTTCGCCTTGCGATGTGGGTTCTACTTGCTACGATGTGTGTTCTACTTGCGATGTGGGATCTTCCAATCCTGGTCCTGTTTCTTCTTTGTTTTACCAAGTTTTTTTTATTATTATTCACTGGCTAAAACTAGAAAGAAGAAATTACTTACCTTTTTAACAGCTGCGAAAAAAATGTAATTCCTTCACTTAGTTTTTATATATAAATGCATCTATATTATGCGTATGTGTTTAGACATAAATCAGTAATGCGCAGACTATTTTTTTTTTCTAAAGAGTATTATTCTGAGAGTCCCATGTAATTTGTATTAAAATTTCATCATTATTCATCTGCTTTTTGTTATTAAATTATTTTTTATGATGCTTTAATCGTTGCGAAGTTTAAATATGATGTTAAAGTTGAGTACTTCATATACTTTATCAATAGCTAAAAGTTACAAAGCTAATCCAAGTTAATTAAAAGTTTAGCAATTAATGAAATATATTATCTCTGGGTGTTCGAATCTGTTATAAATATTGAGTACTTCATTTTCTTTTTGAAAACGATATACACACTTTACTTAGTTTTTGTATTATGAATTAAAGCAATCAAACGAATTATTGTCTATGGCTGCTGTGAACTAATATGTGTAGTAGCTGATGCTGCATTTTTTCTATGATAGTGATTATCGAATGATAACTTTCCGCAAGGTTTCCTATTTCGTTTTCTAGATAAAATGTGGATTAAAAAATGACATTTGAGAGATGGTTTTATATACTTTTAAACTTTTGATAGTGAAATGTAGGAGTATGAACTGAGAATTGTAGCCACTGTATTATTTATTAAGGGTTACTGTTATGCTGTACATCACGTCTGTCCAAAATTTCAGTAAGCAGGTGCGCAATTCAACTATTGTGGCAAACAATGAAGGGCGCCATTATTCCATCACTCAAATCATGCAATAATCTCACAGTATTAATAGCGATACACACAAGTATTATACGATACACAGTAGTAGACATATAAGGACCCTATGGTTCAGGAGCTCCATGTAAAAAAAATTATCAGAAAAAAAACATAAATCATAGTAAATTTCGGATTAAACATTTTCTACGAGAGGTCTATCTCAGAAATTTTTGTAGGAGAAGATGCCAGAAACTTTGATTTCGCGTATAATAATAATAATAAATAAAAAACATAGAAATCAGAGATATTGTTAGTTTTTTTTTTTTTTTTTTTTTTGGGGGGGGGGGGAGGGGAGGACGTGAAAATACGCTTTGACTTATTTGGAAATCATTAATTTAGCTTTATAAAAAGTACAAAAACTATGACAGACTAGTTTTATCAATTTTTCAAATGAATTGGGAAAAATTAACCTAAAATTTCAAATGTCTGAGAGGAAAAATAACCCTTCGGTATCCCTCCTATAAAACAGCCAATGGCCAGTGTAACAAAGAGGAAAAAAAGCTGAACTTTCCTGCACACGCGCTTTTGAATAACGGAAAAATTCGGCGCTCCCTGGGTGTCCGCTATTCAGAGGAATGACTATAGCAACCGAATTCGTTATGAACGTGATTTTATAGTGGAGAAAAGGGTGGTAAACGCTTTTTATTCTAAATTTCCCTTCTTAACGTATTAAAAAAGTTATTGCCAATTATTATCAAATTCAACCGTCATAAATATCCTAAACAAAATTTTATAAAGAATATCTACAAATCGTAAAAATATGCATGATTAAAATTTTAAAGCATATTTTTATTTTTTATTGCGTAAAATACACTTTCATAAAATTAAAACAAATCTCTGATGCAAATATTAATGATTTTGCAGAAAGTATCCATTGAAATGGAATTATATTTTTAATAAGGCTCGTAACAGGAACCTTCAAAAGGACGCCCCTTCAAAGAGCGCCATCGCGCCGCTTTGGACAGCTCAGCTGTATATTATGAACTACAATATATTCAGAAATATCCAAATTTGTCAGAGTTGGGTTATACATGAACATAAAACGGAACTAATAAATTTTGACGTTTACAATAAATCACTGTATCAAACATTAACAGTATGTTTTGACCAACGATGCATAATTTCGTGATGAAAGCCACCTCTTTTATTCAAAGATTTCATGCTGTTTTCAAACAGCATGAGATATAAACCAGCCATAGATATAAACGTTTGTTCCAAGTAGAGTGCTGCACGAAAATTCTGCTTAAAGTAAATTAGAAACATGATCCGAAACCGACAAAATAAATTTCGTCGACTCGAACTCAACACACTTCAACTCGAACCCAATCCGAACCCGAACAAGCAATCCGAACCCGAACCTGAAATGGGAGAAAATTAATCAATATTTAAATACAATTATGGAAAAGTTGCCTGCAATTATGCCTCTATCAATTTTATCATTTTGTATAAAAGTGAGCATATATACACTCATTAATATTTATATATACACTTTTTTTATTCAATTGAAAAATATTCGGGACTTTCTTTGAAAAATCGGTTCAACCCAATCCGAACGAATAAAATCTCGGCTTAGATGCTTTACACTCACGCTAAAAAAAAAAAAAAAATTAATCGGTTAAAAAAAAGAAAAAAGTCGCCAAATTTAGGGGATTTTTTCCTTTAATGGCAACCTAGCCATTGTATTAAGTTATTCGTTTGGCGCAGTCTTGGAAATCGCGCCAACCAAACAGTCGCCAATCTTTTGTTTACATTTTAGCGTGAGTGTAACACATCTGTTCCAAAATCTCTAACGGAAACCGACTCGAACCCAAAATATTTAAAATCAATCCGACCCGCAATCAACAAAATTACCGAGAACCCGACCCGATCCGCGGTCGTAACGGGCTCAGGTAAAATCGGGTTGCTCGATTTGATGCAGGACTCTAAGTTTCAAGTAAGTGAAACACTTAGAATCGACATCATAGCACATAGTACATACAACAAATTACAAAACACTCTTATGCTTTTATGAAACGCTATGCTATTATTAGTATTTGATCGTTTTACTGAGACTTAATTAGTATTTAATTTAATAGTTTAATTTTGTCCTTGAAAGTGAACTTAATTTTGTGTATGTAAAAGGAAGTTACCTTGAATAATCCAGAAATTCAACATATTTTAGTTAGAGTTTAAAATTTAAACACGATATTTTTCAAGGAATAAAAATATTACAACACGGCATTGCAAGGAGTAAAAATATTGGTAATTATCAATCGTTTGGTTTTACTTTTATAAAATCAGATAAATGCTTTTTAATGCAACTATTTTCGTTTTAAATTATATTTTTTTGCATTTTTCACTAGATATCAAAGAAAAACTATTGCTAACAGGACGTTTAGGTGAGATTACTGCATATAACATGCAATTGAATTTTAGTCATGCATTTGTATACAGTAAGGAAAAAGAAAGAAAAAACTGAACGTGCGTCATCTCATAACTCTTATTCTAAAAGTCGCAGAATTAAGCTCCTTGAACCAAAGTTCCTCGTTTATGGTTTTTTTATATTACTGTTATATATGAATCTTCTTGAGGGACTTGATGCACATTTATTTATATACGAACTGTAAAAGTACTAATGCGAACCATGCGTTGTTATTCCATGTGTCGTTAAGGGTTGTGTTGGGTTGATAATTGACAGCCAATTATCTACACTTGGGATATAGGCCCGGGGGAGTGCCCTTCGTGGGGGTCTTTCTAAGGGAACCTAACCCGTATTTACGCATGGATAAATCCACGGCTCGAAGAAAACCACGAAAACTCCGAACGATTAGGCCGACGGGCGCGATTGGGATCGAACCCAGCACCCCCCGTCTACAGGCTTCGAGAGCACAACCTCTTAGCCACTGGTGGGGCCCATGTGTCGTTAAGAAGAAAGATGAAGATTAAGATTCGATATTACTTTGATTAAAAATATTGGTAGTTAAAAAAGAGGAATTGTTTTAGATTAATAATGCACTTATATTAATTTTTTTTAAATAGCAAATGTCGGGAATCATACAGTGACTACTTATTTCCATATGCAGTAATATATATATCCATAACGGACACTTTTTCGATCCCTAAAACCTATTTATTTGTATTTTTTATCTATTTCTGAAAAGCGGACAACCGCTATTCCTGGCTTCCGGAATATTCAGAGGTTTTACTGCAGTATTGCCAAAAATAGTCCTTATATGTGCCAAAATTTATTAAAAAGTGAATAGATGTCCCACATATGAACGTTGAGGGGAAAAAAAGATTTTGAAAACAACACAAACATTTTTTGAGTGATTATACACATATTTCTTTTTATATCGACTTCGATAATCTCAACATTAAAATTGATATTTTTTTTCGTTCGAATGATTTGTCATGCCATCCACTTATTACAGTATCAGAAGACATTGACACTAGGCTTGTTTTTGCTACTTGTCCAGCCATGCTGGAGATTCTGAGTTTGAACCCCTGTAAGACACCAGAAGAAAAAATCTTACTTATTCTGGATTATACATATACTAGGGAATCGAACCCGGGCTTCCCGGGTTACAGAACATCGCAGAAAAATATTTTTTTTAAATTTAAAATTCTAACAGATTTTTCACATTTAATATATATATACTAAAAAGAAATGGCGCATCTAGTATTTGTCGAAAATTAAATAAAAATCATGCACTCGTGACATCATAATTGATTTTTATATTTTAACAGAATAATAAGGTTACTATAATTTTTGACTCGTGTTATAGTTAGTATACGCGTCAGGACACGTTGCCGTTATCATTATCTTTTTATGCGTGAAGGTTTCGCTATGTTACTCTATTGTGAAATTTTTTGAAATTCAATATTTGAAAAACGGCATAATCATTAGATTTGAAATTTATATTAAAAAAAAAATACAATTTTTTACCTTTCTAGCGCAGTTTGTCTAACAATTTTCTGACAAATACTTTTCGAGAAATTAATTTTTTCAGTAACTTCAAATGTTTCATTTTACGAGATTAATCTGTGACAACGATTCGCGAAAATCCCAGTCGTCAGCAACGTATAGCTTTTTATTAAAGAGGATATATACTTATATATATAATATATGTAGGATTTGAGTTTAAACATACTTCATTTCCTTTATGACGTGCGTGATCATCAAATTAACTGACGTTCTAGTATTTTTATTATCCATGATTTCAAAGCACGAGTTATAAAAAGTTTGGATCGCGAGATCAAGATTTGAATATCTTCAAAATTGGAAAAGAGCAGTCTTATAATTTTTATCACCGAGGAAGCGTCGAAGTGTGGAAGAGTCAATTAAGGCACTGCTAGGCCTAATTGGCAATAAGTATATTGTATGTTTTGGGTGAGACGTGTAAGATATTTCGAAGAAATTAACCAACGAAGCGTTGTGGAATTGATTTTCTGGAATGGTACTAAAGTTCACGTTTTCGTTATTTTGAAGTCTAGTTCAATTAATTCAGTAAATTAACTTTTTACATATCACCTTACTACAAATTTATTATATTCGTATACTCGTATATAAATAACAAACTTCTGTTGTACGTACTATCTTAAATACTCGTCTACACACAAACTACTAAAATTGATAATACAGATTGTTAAAAAACTATAAAATGGTCGAAATTATCAAAAATCATAAAGCTGAAAAAATATCATGACATTTGATTTCAAAGTTCTGCTTAACAATGTAGATTTGTTAGATCTACATACTATTAATAATTCATTATTCAAAAAGTTTTAACATTTATTGTTATTCCTGTACATGTAGATGCACAGTACTTTTATATTCTTACTAATTTCATTATATACTACAACTAAAGTTTGCAAGATAACAAGATTCATCTACAACAGGTAGGAATTCCATGTATGCACCTCGAGTTTGCTTGCAGATTTATATTTATCTACCCTATATATATAAAATCCTAATGAAACGAATTTGTGAAACGATTTTATGAAACGAATTTATGAAACGAATTTATGAAACGATTTTATGAAACGACTGATTAAACGACTGATTATGTTTCAAGGCTATTTTTAATAAAATATTAAACGCTTGATGGTGAAATTAATACCAATTGTTCATAAAAATCCGCGGATGTCAAAACTGGTAATAGAATTTTGAAATTGGAATTAGTTTTCGAGATATTAATTTTTTTCTAATTTTAATTACATTTCTGTAATGATGGCAACTAATTACTCAGTTTTTTTGTGACAAAAAAGGGAAAAAAATTGAAAAGGATCCCGATAGGGATTATTGATTTCTTTTTATTCGTCATTTTCAAATTTAAATTGAATTTATCTTTTATTTCAATCGATAATGAAGGCAAGATTATGATTAAATTATGTTTTTCAGGAAAATTTGAAAAAAAAAATGACATTTCTATCGTCAGGATTCAATCGTCTGTCAGCATTTAATTTAATTTATAAACTGAAAATATTTTGAATAAATTCGTCCAAATGACGTCATTTAGGTAAACGCAAAAGAAAGGGGGGAAAAGGAATTAATAGTAATTATTATTTATTGATATCATTTTATTATTTTTTTGTAAAATTTAACTAAACGAATTTATAAAATCATTAATTCGGATATTTGAAACTAATATATAAAATAATAATTGCCCAACTGAACGGAAGAATAAAATATCCTGCTTGGTTTTTTCCGCCAAGCTTTTTAAAAAAGCGTCAAGACCCCTATAATAGAAAAGCACCAAAAGTTCATTGGGTTTATTTTCATAACTTTTGGCAACAAATCTATGTATATTAACGAATCTATCCCTTTTTGAAGCTCGAATAAACTCCCAAACCTAAAAGCAAAGGATCCTATAATGGAAAAGTACCCGATTTTCTTATGGACAATATTCAAGTGACAGAACATGGTGTAAAATTACCGCGGATAGCAAATTTGTTTAAATATCTCATCAATTGATGCCGAATAAATGCAGGCATGCATGCACAAAATATTTAATTCATTTTGTATGATAAATAATTATTAGAAAATTCGTATATACATATTAATTAAAAAAATAATTTACTTATTTAAAATAACATGAAAATATGCATGATGGTGCACTAAAATAGAGAGAAAATTAAAACCTGTTACTGAAAATGTTTATAACATAGTACTTTTCAATACCGTGGTTCTTAATGTTATTCACAAGCAGATGGAATTTTTCTCATCCTTAAACGCAAAGGAAGAAGAGAATAGAGATTGTTGTTATAAAAGTCCGAGAGGTAGTCACAATTTAAACCTAACCATTTTATACAAGCTGGTTTTCAAGTAGTAATTGCTTTTACTTATCAATCCCGAAAACAGTCGTCAGTTGTTGCAACAGCTGTGTATGAGGCCATGATAATCGAAAAATGTCCCATTAAAATGTTAAAAGCATGGCAACCCAATTACAGATTTACCAATATTTTTAAAATAAAGCACGCTGTCATGTTTTTACAGGCCTCGAAGTCTGAGCGGGGGTTGGCGAGCGTAGCTCGCAGGGGGTAGGCCCCCTAGTATAATTATAAACATACAATCGGCCGAAAAAAAAAAAAGAGAGAACACCCCTTAAATTTTAATCATTTATCAAAAATATCAGAATCACCCCCCCCCTCCTCCCCCCCGGAAAAAGCCATTAGACTGGAAATTATGTCCAGTGCTTGATTTACGTCAGGGCATTCGGGGCACGGGCCCACGGCCCCCGATTTTCAGGGACCCCAAATACTACTGAAGATTTGTTAATTATTGACCAAAATTTGATGAAGTTTTAACTATTAAAAAACAAAATTAATATCGAAAAATCTATTTATTTTTTCATTTAAAAATAACTACTTCACTCACGCGAATATTAATTCTATGGGGGAATTTTTTTTTAATATCTCGTTTGCATTTCAATATTTTTAAAAGATTTTTTTTTTCATTGGATAGTTGAGGCCAATCTCTACAAAGGCTGTTTTTTAATTTTTCGATTTTGTTTACGGATTTTTTTATTTGGATAATTTCCCTTTCGGAACAGATTTCGAAAAACCGTCAGCGAGATAGAACACTAAAGATTGATTATGAGGATGTTATAAAAACTTTTACTGCTAAATAATTGAGAAGAAAATTTATAAAAAAAAATAATTAAGAATCTCAAAATTATTAAAGTCAGCAGTGGTTATCTTAATAATTACCACTTTCAATGATATATTTTTTTTTACTCAAAACCGCTCAAAGCATCCGGTGCAGGAGGGGGGGGGGGGGGGGGCATAAGCATCTGTGCCCAGAGTCCCCAAATTTATAAATCGATCCCCGATTATGTCTTCTTTCAATTTACGTTAAAAAGTAAGCTTAAGGGGTTGTTTTCATACTGATATCGTACCAAACTCAATTTTTAGTGCGAACACCTAATTTTGATAGCATATTTGGTTTTTTCGGTAAATTTTGCCCATGAATACCAAAAGAAAAGTCATTCTGTTTCTGAAAGTTTACAAATTGGAACTCATAATGTTAAATGTCTTTTTTAATCGTTGCAAAACATATAGAAATGCGGGTAATTTTTTTAAGAACAACTCAAAAACTATTTGGCGAACTGAGCTGTCATATTAGATTAAGATATTTGAAGCTTCTGGGAATGGATTTCTGTTAAAAATTTTATAAGTCCCTACTCATACTTTTTTTTCGAAAATCTTTTTTAAATATGTATAATTTCGAAAGCAATTTTCGAAAATAATATGAATTGTAACGCATATTTTTTTTAAAAACAGAAATCAACTTCTATACAAATTTTAAAAAGGACATAATTTAAAAAAGGCCGTGCATGTCATTCTGAGAAAATACCTAATGTCAATATAAGAAATCAGCGACTTTCAAACTGGAAAGTAGCAAAAGTATTTTATTAGTATTTTTTTAAATTAATAAAAATTAGCAATGCAATTTTAAACACCATAATCATATTTTGTACAATAAAACTCGTGAAAATGGAACCTGTGTAAAACGGAGAACTTCATGTCCCTGCTTAATGATGCACCTGTCTAAAACGGAATATTTTCTGCTTGTTTTGATTTCGTCTTAGCGGTTTCATTGTATTTTGAAAAGCAATGCTAATTAAACTTGATATTTTATTTAAATTTCGGAAGGGTGGGCAGCCGTCCCCCTCTTCCTGGATACGCCACTGCTGTCATATCGTATATCGACAAGATGGGCTTATATTAACAATGCAATTTTAAAAACCACGTATTATGTTTTGTACAATAAAAACCGTGTAAATATAATCTGTTTAGAACGGAAAACTTCATGTCCCTGCTAAAACGGAATATTTTGTGGGGTATATCTGGATATGATACCATAAAAACAAGTAATATTAAAAAATAATAGGGGGGGGGGGGGGAATGGCGGGCTTTTTGTGAAAGCAGAAAAAAACCCATAACTTCTTAATTTTGATACACATCGAATCCGTTTAAAGTTATTACTTCTAGGAAAAGGGCCGAAAATTTATGTATGGCAGATTTTTGATATAATTAAAAATGTCCTCAAGGGGGGGGGGGGAAATAGGGGTTTCAGAAGAAAAAATTTCATAATTTTGTATATTCACAAGATATCAAATCGGCTTAAATTTATTATAAATCCTCTTAATATTATCTACAACTTTTATATTGACAAGTTTTTCATAGGACCAACTCTTACAAAAAAAAAAAAAATCCCTGCTGGCTCTGCCTATAGGCAGAGGTATATTTCGAAGTGGGCGGTCCCAACTGCGCATCATGGCAAATAGGTTTTTCTTCTGCAATTCCCAATAAACAGGCGCTCCACGGTCTGCGTCTTCGAAATCTACTTGTGCCTGTAGGCCGAGCCGTCAGGGATTTTTATATTTAAAGTATCTACTGGAATTTATAAACAGTAACTTACGCTTTATTTATTCACAGACATTCCGTGGTTAAAAAAAAAACCCTCGGAATTATCATTAAAAAATCCTGGTAGTGTTTTGAATTTATAAAATCGTGCTAAATTATTGACTATATCGCCACTGGTTAACAAAGTTGAAGGATAAGTATTTGTTCATTTAAATGTTAGATTCTAGCTTGTATTAATAAAAATTCGGTTCGAAACTTTAAGTTGGTGATTATTCTTTGGATGATGAAACTTTAAATTGGTGATGATGAGAAAATACCCCGTAGCCTTCTGCCAAGGCCGTAGACAGAAAAATATTTCGGAGGGGGATTTGGTGCCCATAATTTTACTCTTCTCTTATTTTAGATTTGTTATTTACTAATTGAATAGAGGCGAGTGTTAAGGGTCTTATTAAATTTTATTGCGAATTCAAATAACTCAAGAACTAGAAAAGAAAATTTAAGACTTTTTCATTGTAAATAAAATTATTATCTTAATTACATAGTTCTTCGGTGACGTATTGATGTTAGTGTCAACCAAATTAATGTTTGAAATTTTGTACATATGTTTTTAAATGTTTTATTGCCAAAATGTCAGTAACATTCGTCGGAACAACTAATAAGTTTGTAGATATTTTACAACTTTCATTGCAATCTTCAAGAATTTGTTGTAAACGAATCAGGTTGTTGTCATTTTATTTTGAGATTTTGCTTTTACAGAGTCATATTCCAGAAAATTCGAATGAATTTTAAATATTTTATAGAAATTAGATTTATTTTATAGACATACCAACATAATCAAACGGTAAAGATAATGCTAGCGTAGAATTTTGAATATTGACTGCAGTTGATTTTCTATTCTCGACCATCTTGACTGATAGTTAATAGCATATTTATAATCATCGTGGCAGAAATTTTGGAGGGGGATCAAACCCTGGTGATCCCCCCATTGGCTACGGCCTTGCCTCCTGCTACTATAAGTTTGATAACATTTTATGAAAAGAATATCATTTGAGTCGTTACGGGTCATTGCCGGCCGGGTTCCTGTCGGGTTGACTTTAAATGTTTCGGGTTTGTTGTCTATTTAGGGTTGAGGTTTGATTCTTTCGGATCGGGTTCGGGATGATCAGATTTTTCAAAAGAAAATCCTGAATATTTTTAAAATTAAAATTAACTATATATTTGAATATTAATGAGTGTAAATATGTTTATTTTTTATACAAAATGGTAAAATCAATATTGAAGATATTATTGTAGACTACTTTTCCATAATTGTATTTAAATATGATTAATTTTCCTTCTCTTCGGGTTTGAATATTTCGGGTTCGGATCGGTTTCGGGTTGAAGTGTGTCAGGTTTCTGGTTGACGACTTTTTATTGTCGGGTTCGGGTCTGGTTTCGGGTTGACTTTATGCAGAATTTTTGGGTTTGGATCGGGTGCAGGACTCTATTCCCAAGTTGGTTCTCTGCTCTTTTGTTTAAGCATAATCTAAATTGGTTCATCGATTCTAAATATTTACATCAATTACTTTTTTAATTATTTATTACACGGAGGAGAATATTTACATAACTTATTTTTCTCGATTTCATGAAGACAGACATATGCTTTAATTTCATCCAAAAATATTAAATAAAAATGTGACAAATAGCGAAAGCTTATCATACTATGCAATGCAATGCTTTGAAAAAATATAAATAATCGCATCATTACATATCTGATGAGTGATTAATGTTTATAAGTTAATAATTATAGGCATGAATTAGAAAAACACACATATGTTTCGTATGATGGCTTCTTTAAGTATCAAATAAATTAGTAAATGTAGCTCTGTTTAGAATTTGCAGGAATTAAGTCAGCGCATGCGTGTACTCCGCGAATTTTAAGAGGCTCCTTTAAAATGGGAATTTCCCTGTTACTATTCAGAGTTATGGTTTAGAGTGAATTGGCTTAATATTTTCACAGATTTTGCTTTCTGAGTCCTGTTTGCAGTTTCATTAATTGATCATCCTTAGCAAAGAGTCGCATACAAAGAATTGAAAATAGTTTATCTGTTTCAAAATAAACGCAGGTGAGTAAATATTCCATTACATTTTTGCACGAATCAACAAAAGTATTGTGGAACTACTTCCTATTTTCGTAATGTCGATGATCGACAGATTTGGGAAGGAATTTTGTTTTTAACATACAGTAACTATTATTAAATTTTCTAAAGAATGTTTGTATAGTATTAAAAAATATATATTTATTTTAACAATGATTGATTATAGATGTATTCTGCAATGCATATGTATAGGTATAAATTTAATCTTAAAAATGAAAAAAAAAATATCTATACATTAAATAGGTATTTTGAATTTAGAACCAAAATCGTCAAAGACTTATGTGAAACCGGCTTATATTACATAGTCCTGTGATGTTTGCAAAAGTGTTAATGAAAACTGCTGGTAATAAAAAAATATTTTTTTTTCACATTTTAATGTTGCAAGTAGTAATGGGGTGGGTCACAAATTTATTTACCAACTATAAAATTGAAAAATCCTGAATATGACATTTTCTATTTAAACTTTCTTTTCACATAAAATCATTGACTGTTATGTATATAAATTGGTATCCGATTTTACTAGTGCACAAACATAATGTCCAAAAAAATAGATAAGTAAAAAGAAAGCAATATATTTATATAGATTTTTTTCATTTGATGATTAACGATCCAACTTTGTAGTTTTAACGAAATGTTAAATGAGATAATAGAAAATCAAGCACATACAAATGATTATATATTTTATGCATCAAATACTTAATTTTTGAGGGTGAAATCGACAATTTTTTCATATGCATATATTATTGATTTTTATCGTCAGATTTTAAAGTAATTTTTATTCGTTTTTGAAACATATTTTGTAGCGGAATTTTGTCATTGAAAGGATTGGATTATTTTTTACATCTTAAGAAATTCTCGGTTGAATCCTCAAACAAGGGCGGTGTTTGGCGGCGTCGAAGTTGGTGAAGCGATAAATGAGATTTTCTTGCTACCAGTTCGTTTGTTATGTTTCTTCCACGCCTACTGTGGTTGATTGGTTGGTTTATTGTTGTTTGTTCTGGAGATTGGATTGTATTTTGAGCTCAATGCAAAGATGTAGGAAGGTTATGATTGGATTATTGTGTGTCGGATTTGTTGAATTACGTTTGTGGAATGTATTTTGTGAAGTTTAATGATTTGACGTTTTGTCGTATGTCATAGAAGGATAATTCCTGTGAAATAATAAAAAAAAAACCGAAAGATGAGAAATATGAGTGTTATATAGTTATATATATATTATTGTAGTGCCAACACTATTTTTCTATAGACGTTTTGGCAACAAGACCGTTTATTTTTTATTCCACACATGCCGCTGCGTTTGCTTGTATATGTTTATTATTGCTAATTAAAATATGGGTTAAATAGAAACAAAAATAGCAAAAGGTAAGTTAATTTTTGTTGATTTTATTTGATAAAATGTATTTCACGTATTCTAGAGACTACACCAAGTTATCGTTCATACATCCAGAAGTGTTTTTTTTTCGGAAAATGTACGCTAAGCGTACATGTATGTTACTAATTGCTGCTTGTATGAGTTTCGTATATTCTAGAGACTGCTGCACACTGAGGTTCATGCATCCAGAGGTGTTTTTTTTTCGGAAAATGGACGCGAAGCGTTCATATATAAGTTACTAATCGCTGCTTGTACGAGTTTCGTATATTCTAGAGACTGCTGCACATAGAGATTCATGCATCCAGTGGTGTTTTTTTTTCGGAAAATGAACGCGAAGCGTTCATATATAAGTTACTAATCGCTGCTTGTACGAGTTTCATATATTCTAGATGTCGCGGCACGTTGAGTTCCATGCATCAAGGGTTTTTTTTTTTTTTTCGAAAAATGTACGTGAATCGTACATATATGTAAGTTAATAACTGTATGTTTGTAAAAATTGAAATATTCGAAGGAAATATTGCTAAAAGTTTGTAAAAATACAGGGGGAAATATTGCTAAATGCTTGAAAAAATCTAACTATCCGGAAGAAATATTGCTAAAAGTTTGTAAAAATATATAAATACGCAGGTAAATATTGCTAAAAGTTTGTAAAAATCGAAAAATCGTAAAGAAAATATTGCTAAAACTTTGTAAATACTCGAAAAAAGGAATAAAATCGATGTTTACTTTGTAAAGAGGCTTGCCGTAGGAAGCATGCGTTCTGATTGGGTGGAATTTGGAGGTTGCCGAGTTTTGGGTTGGCGCGTGTCAAAAAAATCGCCAAATCGGGGGTCGCCCTTGTTTGAGGATTTTGCCAAATTCTCATCGTTTAAGCGTCAGAAGTTCTTAGAAAATCATTTTTAGGATGTTAATGCATTTTAAATATATTTATAAACAGTTAAAAATCGTTTCAAAGGAGAATAAAAATAAGTTCTATAATTTTATCTAAATTAGAACTGGTGTAATCTTTATGTATGAGAAAGTTTTGTAATGTAATTTGGGGCTGCATCTGTTTGAAAATTTGTAAAATAAAAGCTATTTTAAAATGTTTCTTGAGAAAGTGGTACACCAGTGCAATATACTGAAATAGTATTTAGTACTATAAATACATTAAGCTGCATAAAAATGGTGTTTTTTTAATTTCTACGATTAGTTCACACTCTCCCTATACATATTTATATATCTTGTTCAAATTTTCAATCGTTAATAAAATACTTTTTATTCATCCACTCAAGTTCAAATACATTTTTTAAAACTTGTAGTGGATGACACTTGATGTTAATACAGTTTTTTTTTTCAAATATTAATTCATTAATTAAATTTAATTAATTTAACTTAAGTTTTTGTATCATAAAAAACGACTAAAATAAGTACCAACGCTTAAGACAGCGGAATATCTAGTCATGGTCGGGACCTCCAGTTTAGTATACGGAAGATTGCGGGTTCGATTCTCATCGTGGCAAGGTTTTGTTATTTACACAAAACTCACTCAGAAATGCGAAAAAAGAAAAAGCAGAAATATATCTAGGTTGTATATAAGGTTGTTCTTGAGAAGTCACTTTTTTTTTTGGTCCTATAATGTTTATTTTAACATTATAAAATTTTCTAAAAAATACGGAAGATATCTGTTATAAAACGGAAATTTAAAGTAGGAACCTAAGTAGGAATTGACTTTAATTTTTTTTTAATATTACTTGTTTTTATGGTATCATACCCAGATATACCCCACAAAATATTCCGTTTTAACAGGGACATGAAGTTTTTGGTTTTAAACAGGTTACATTTACACGGGTTTTATTGTACAAAATATGATACGTGGTGTTTAAAATTGCATTGTTAATATAATCCCATCTTGTCGATATTCAATATGACAGCAGTGGCGTATCCAGGTAGTGGGGAACGGCTGCCCACCCGAAATTTAAAGAAAATATCAAGTTTAATAATTACCATTGCTTTTCAAAATACAATGAAACCCGCTAAGACGAATTCAAAACAAGCAGAAAATATTCCGTTTTAGGTGAGTCATTTAGCAGGGACACGAAGTTCTCTGTTTTACACAGGTTCCATTTTCACTGGTTTTACTGTACAAAAGATGATATATGGTATTTAAAATTGCATTGCTAATTTTTATTAATTTAAAAAATACTAATAAAATACTTACTCTTGCTGTTTTCCAGTTTGAAAGTTTCTGATTTCTCATAATGACATTAGGTATTTTCTCAGAATGAAATGTACGGATTTTTTTAATTTATTTGAATGCTTGTTATTCAACATGGTTATGTGTTATATGATGTGAATAACATTCCAAAATATTGACTATAAAGATTGATCTGTGGTTATGTAACTTTTTTGACTAGAAATAAGCTTTATTTACATTTAAAATACCTAAGAAATCTGAATGATTCTGAATCTCGAACACTCAAAAAAGCTCCCTATCAGAAATGTTTTATCGTTTTATGATTTAAAATTATCCAGAAAATTCTACGAAATTTAGCTACTGGTCTGTAAACTTCCCGATTCCCCTCGCTAAAGTTAATCCTATGGACGTAGGCAGGGCCCGCTTAAGACTTAGAAATAGAGGAAGCCCGACGTCACACAGGAAGTCCCCTTATTAATTAGTAAAGGACATTGATGTCCTTTTACTCTGCCAATTATGCTTCAACAAATTGAATTTTTACCATCAAAATTTCGAGTAAACAACCCTTTTAATATTAAATTAAAACTAACTACCTATATACATATAAAAAATATTTTATTATATACATAATCAATATTTTATTATATAATAATATTTTATTATATACATAACAAATAAATTTTGTAAATGAATTTACAAATATGGAACAGGTGCAAATATTTGAACTTCCAAATATATTTTATGCTTTACAAATTGTAGGATTTGCCAATGCTAAGAACAATGCAGAGACAACAAATATTAGACGTAAATTTATGCTTGTCTGCAACACAATTTTGCTTCTATTTTATAAACAGAAAATTGGTATCGCCTGAATGCTAATTACTTTCCCCTTTATTTAAATAACCTATTATCCAGATTTTATATCATTTCTCCACTCTTTATGAATATAAACAAAATATAATTAAACAGATTAAATTTTCTGTTATTTTTAGCACGTTTGAAATTAAAATGTAAAACAAGAAAAATGAAAATAAGTTGCATTTAATCATTGTTTTTATACCATTTATTATATCAACAGAAAAAAAATAGAGTATAAATGTGCCAGTTATAGTCTGAGGGAAAATTTAGCTGCTATAATTAACAAAAAAATACATTTTTTACCCTGACTGAATTTTTCCCCCTAAAAATAAAGTAAATTTGGATGCCCCTTTGTATTTCAGTGGGTAAGCTCCGGCTTCACGGGCCTATTCGGTAAACAGGCCCTGGGCGTTGGATGCATTCGTATATTTAAAATATCTCCTTGGGATATTAATATTTTTAACTTCTGTTTTCTGTGTACTGTTCTTAAAGCATGTATATGTTTTTCTTAGTTGTCAGAATATTTCTAAAATATGTGCTTAATTTATAATTTTATGTGTTAAAATCTTAGCAAAACGAAATAAGATTTTGACACTTTACATATAATTAAGTATATGTTTTAGAAACGTTTTGACAACTAAGAAAAAAAGCGACATCCTTTAAGAAGTGTACACAGAAAACAGAAGTCAAAAATATTAATTTCTCGAGGAGGTATTTTAAATACACGAATGAATACTATGCCCGTAGGATTAACATTAGCGAAGGGAATCGAGCTGTTCACTGACGAGCAGCTTTAAACTAGTGATGGGCGTAACGATTATTTTGATTATTCGAATGAATCATTCGAATAATCAAAATAATCATTATGCCCATCACTACTTTAAACCTTTTCGTATAGATACTTTGAGTAGTCTGAGACTGCTTGATCGAAGGAGGAATAAAAGGATCGCTTAATTCAGGGATACTGTTTCTATACAAAACCTTATGTACAAGTTAATAGGGGTCCAAATGAAAAAAAATAACTGGTATCAATAGATAAGCTGAAAATTACAAGTTAGGCTGTGAAAATTGAAAAAAAAAAGACAGCGATCTGCGAGACCGCTAACACCAGTTAAGGTTTAAAGATTTTCGGGACGCAACACTTTCGAAAAAAGTCATCATCAGGGAGAGATCGACTACAATTCCAAATGTATCCTTTTTTACAAGAAGGTGAAAAACGCTATTCGATTCCTATGTACTTAAACGGTAAAGTCTGGAAATGCCATGCACGTATTCACCCGAAAATGAGTTGTGTTGGTGGGGGGGGGGGGGGAGGGCGAGAATGCTCTTAAAATAATTTAAATATGCTGTTTACTTAGATTTTATTTACTATTTATTGACAGATTACATTTTAGCAGATAATTTCCAGCATTCTGGTAATAAAACCGGTTTCGTGCAGAGAGATTAGGGGGAGGGAGGGGCGAATTCAGGATTACTCCCCACCAGAGATAAGGGAAAAAATACAGTAATTGTCATTTATATGAATCATTAGTTAATAAAATTAGCATTTTTTATGAATCAAATCGATCAAATCAAAAAGTGTACTTGAAGTCTAGAATTTCAAAAGTTTGTAATAATTCTTAATTACTATATCAAAAAATCTCGTTTTTCAATATAATTCGCATTGTTTTCTTAAGCGCATACTGTAGTAAGTATATTTTTTTGAAAGTCCGTGATACAACAAATATGCCGGCCACAAAGGTGCAAATACACCTGGGTCCCGCTCTTATAGGGATCTCTTATGAGATTAAAAGATATTTTTCTACCATTCAAATTAATTAGACACGTAAAAATGTTTGCACACCGGGTCCCGTATCTAATGAGATATAAATGCCCTTTTTTGAATTAAAAAAAATCGCACTCAGGCAGGGCCCGATTTAGAGTATCTAGGGCCCTGGGGCAATCATCATTCCAGAAGGGCCCCCTTTCCATCTATGCATATGAAATTTTCGTGAATTATGCTGATGTGACTAACATAAATTTTGCACTAGGTAATAATTATTCATATTTGCATACAGGGTATCATAAGAAAGATGAGATGATAGAATGTACTTCTTTATTCTGTATAAAGGGCTTATGCGAGCCGTTGAAATGTAAATACAGGTCTTTCTGTTATTCTTGGCTATTTGTCATAATGTCATATGTATGTCATAAGGTGTCTAAAAGAAAAATGTCCCCAATTGGTCATCATTAAAAGTTTTAATTTTCCTTGTTACAAGTATAATGTCAATAATGAATTTCTCTTGAAAACAATTCTGATGATGTAGTTGGTTGTTTTTATTTTTTTGTGGGGGGGGGGGGGGCTTATGGTACAGAAGCTGAGGAGAAGGATCACCCCCACCCCCGCAGTAATGCCTTTGCAAAAAATAGAATTTTGGTCAGTTTTGGCCAATATTTAACAGATGGCTCCCTTTTAACGAAAATACCACCTACGCCCATGGAGGGCCCCCTCAACTGGAGGGGGGGGGGCGAGGCAGCTGACCGCATGCCCTTGCATTAGTCAGGCCCTGCACCCATGAACTTTTAAGGTGAAGACCAGACCAGCCGTGTACAACAGTGCTTAAAAGCAGATTGTACTTCAGATCAAAGCTTTACAAACTTTAAAAAATCTGGTAGCCAGCAAAAAATTATACTCGTCGGTAAAAAAATATTTACCCTCCCCGCCTCCTCCGTTATTGATTTTTAAAAAGTTTTTTATGAATTAATTGAGAAAAAATAATAACAAGCACAGCTTAGAATGATTAGTTACGTATTTTAGAATAGTACATAATTTAGTTTTATATATTTACTTCAAATGAATTACTTGTAATCACTTATATGTTATTTTTCGTTTCAATGAATGTGATAGATTAATGAGTTTTAATTCTGAACACAACAATCTCATTTTAAACTTAAGTACAACACTGACTAAAAACTTAAGCGTTGTATCCAATATTTAGCAATGTATCCAATTTTAGATGATATAGAAGCTGGAATGACACTTTTTCTTACTGTTTTATTGACCCCCCGCCCTGTTCACCCCCACATTCTAATCACGTGACATGCTGGCTGCCTAGAGCGGCAAAGAATGACGTTTTCTGTGCATCAAATAGAAAATGCCTTTTAAAGTTTGTTCTTCCATTAAAAGTACAAGAGAAGAAGAGCACTGCTTGCCACGCACGAGTAGGGTTGGGGGGGGGGAGGAAAAATGCCGTTTATGCTAATTTCTTAGGTCAATTTTTGAACACAAAAATACGCCAGATAGCTTAGTCGCATGTGGCGACCTAGTAACTGCATTTGTCAAGCCCTGCTTAACGTGGTTCTCAAAAAAGGAAAAAAATCCCCATTCAACTGTGACATATTTACGGACTCATTTTTAAACGTAAATGCATGATATTAGCAGACAATTACAAATAATTTAGAATATAATAGCGTTTTCCATTTTTCGATAAATGTATTACATCTTGGTTTATATGTGATTCATATCTCATGGCTACTTTTCTCTGGCTGTAGCGTTAAAAAAATTGGTTCAGAACACCCATTTTGACATTATTTTTTAAACATCCTTTGCATTTATCGAAAAAGGAGAAATGTCATTCAATTTCATAGCTTCTAAATAAAAGCGCCTGCCAATTTCATGCATCCAAGTTTAAATATGACTTCGTGAATGTGTCCACATGTAACCAATTTGGACCACTCCAGAAAGACCTTCAGTCCCATTGATGCTTTTGCGGAGAATGCGGCAGAAAATATTTTCAAATATACTATACGTCCGTCAGTTAGTAAAAATTTTGTGTGTGCTTCCAATCTCAATTGCAACTGCAGGAAGAAGCTACTCCACTTTGCAGTCGCTAAAATCGTGTTTATAAGAAATACAAGGTTTAAATGGCTTAGCACTTCTATCCATTCACTTGAATATACAATTATTAAATGACATGGTTCTATACACATTTTCAAAATAATCATGAAAACTGAATTTAATGTTGCAAAAAGGTTGATTATTTCCATTTTATAATTTTCTAAATATAAAACTCTGAATTGAATATTGAGATATATTTTTCATGTGTCACAGTAACGTTTTATTAATTGATTCAGTCAATATTGTGTCTTTAAAAATTTGTATATTTCGGTCTATTTAATCTATTTCGTTAAAAAAATCGGAAATTTAATCTAAGAGAAATATTTGTTGGTTAAAGGGATTTTATTTTTATTTAACTATTAATAATGTGTGTTAATTAAAAAAAATTTTGCTTTTTTTATCAAGCTTTCAGACCAGTAAACTTATAAGAAATTTAATGGTGTAAAATCTGTGTGTAACGAAAACCTGCCTTAAAAGAAAGTTTTTATGACCCCCTTTAAAACAATAGCATAAAATTACAGTAAAATCAGTGAAAACGTAACCTGTCTATAACGGAATCCTAACTTAGAGGGGTGTTCCTGTGAAAGAAAAATGCAGTATGATTATACCGGTTAAGGCGGACACCTGCCGGAAACGTAATTTTTCCTGGTATTCAATTTCGTCCTAACAGGTTTGATTGTATAAGGAATGAAGTACCTGCTATGACAAAAACTTGTTTAAAACTGATATTTCTCCAGCCCATTTTGATTAGTCTTAGCAAGTTTTACTGTATCTTTGCCCTTTCTCTTTCCCGAAATGATAAGTCTGGAGGATACACCACTGTCTTACAGAAACTGACTTGTGAAACTGATACACTTAAATTAGCTTTGTATTTACAGGATTTAAGAAGCTTATAACCTTTTTTTTTTTTTTTTTACTTCGCTTAACTATAAAAACTAATTTTAAGTGAGATATTTTTACCAAACTGTTTTGATGTGTTAGATGATATTGCCTGGTCAATTTCCTATTATTTTCAACTATAAACACGAAAACTTATGCCTGTGTACTTCTATATGGTGGGTCTTACGTGTATATGTGAAAAGTCAGTTTTGGGTTTATGTGCAAGATTTCCCAATAACTATTACTTTATTTAATTTATTCACTGACTTGTCTTGATGTCTACAAAACCTTATATGGATTTTTTTTTCCGTATGATATATTCAAAAATTAATTCATGCTAAAATTACCCCCATTTTTGATCCTAATAAAATATGGTATCTTTAGAACTAACTAGAATTTGAAAAATTCCATAGGTCATTTTCTTCAGTGTGTGAATGCCTACAAAAATTTCAGGTCTGTAGCTAAAAAATAGTCTTTGAGTTATCATGTGCGTAAGCTGAAAATAAATATTTTTGAGAAAAACACCATTTATGTTTGAGAAGCCATTTACTCTACTTTATTTTAAAAAGTCTAGCAACATAAGTGAGCCCTTTTTCAGTCACCAGCCTTGCCTGTTGCTCCATCTGCTTATGTTTCTTGGCAATTCTTACCTCCTTCTGTGCTGTCTAGGCTTCGCTTTCCTACCCTAGCCACACATGCTCTGGTTTCACATAAGAAACAAGAAACTTTCCAGCAACTATGCCTAGATTTTTCAACACATTTATCGGTTATCAGCTTCGGTGAATAACAAAACAACCTCACAAGTCCCTATTTCTACCACTTTTCTGTTACAAAACACTGTTTTTGTATTTGTAAAACATTGTTCCAAATTGAGCATTTAAAGATTCATTTACATTTTGTGTGATCTCCACTGGCGCACGAGATTTGAAGTTGTCTGTTTTGCGGGACATGTGTTGCCTTTTATAGAATTCTACGCATTCTAGGCAACTTTTTGGAGAATCGTTGTACTTTTTGAGTTCACGATGTCTTTAAAAAAATTTTCTCGTTTATTTTTGAGATTTAAGGTATAAAAACTTGTTATTTCCATGAAAAAAAAAAAAGGTCGCTGGGAAAAAACGAAAATCGATTTTTTGAAGGTCAAAAGCCCCTTAAAGCCATAAATTTTAAAAGTTTATCCTTTATGTACAAAGCTAATTTAGGTGCATGATTGTAACATTTACAACAAGGGGTTGAGCAAAGAATGGTTTTCTATCATAATTATTTCATCTATTTATAAACATACATTAAGAAGAAAACAAAGCCCAAAAATTTCAGAGTAGAAAATTTTTAAAAATCAAATTCCAGGTGACTAAACGTGGTATTCGTATTTTTATGTTATTCGAAGATGTGCTGGATTTCTGAAAAACAGTGCTATTTTGAACAAACAGAAAAAAAAAGATTTATTTTGTACATATATTAACAACAACAAAAAAAGTTTTTCGTACTAAAAAAATAGTTTTGCAAACTATTTATATATTTAAAACCCAAACCGGTTTTCCTCGTCATCTGCCCTGAGCTTTTTACTGAACTAATTTTAATATGATTGAGCTAAACCGTTACACCATCAAAACATTGTATAAAAATATTGTGTATAATAAACCACACGATTTTACTGAATGGCGTATGAAAAATTTTATGTAAAATTATACTTAAAATTACATTAAATTGACGTTTCGGTCAACTTCTATGACCATCTTCAGAATATGTATTTCTGTACAGAATGTATTACAGAGTGTATGTATTACAGAAATACATATTCTGAAGATGGTCATAGAAGTTGACGAAACGTCAATTTAATGTAATTTTAAGTATAATTTTACATAAAATTTTTCATACACCATTCAGTAAAATCGTGTGGTTTATTATACACAATATTTTTATACACTAATTTTAATAATTATTTTTTAACTGAAAACTATTCTATTAATCTACATATGAGACCGCACTATAATTTTTTTTTAATATTTACAGTTTTATATTTTATTTTTAATTTTAATACTTTTTAGGGAAAACGTTTTCTTTCAAAATTGTGGCAATCGGGTTAATCGTTGAAGAGAAAAGTGAAAATTGTGTTATTATTATTTTTATATCTTTATCAGTGCTTAATTTCTAACAAAAAAGTACCGGAGCCCTAATATTCCGCAGTACTAATAACCGTAGCGTGCTCCTCCCCCGCTTCACCGTCACTCAAATTTGCATATTTATATTTCATACATTATATGTATTTGCAAAATTTAAAGCAATATTTTTCTTTAGCAAAATAAAAATTTTAAATATATCTATCTGCATTTACTTAGCTGTCAATTATTCCACTTTTAGGTAGCTTTCAATACAAAAAAGTATAAAGCTACCTATTGCAGCCGTTCGGAGGAAAGCAGTTCCGGAAAATTTCGATATATTTTCACCGATCATGACCCCCAGACCCCAAAACCACCCTCCGTTCAAATGTTGATATATATATATATATATATATATATATAATATATAATATATATATATATATATCTATGTCATACGATAACGCTCGTATTTATAAATCAATTTTGATGAAACTAATTGTGTGTATTAAGCTCACCAATGTCTCGACCGAGTTCGTTGGCCAGCTTGGTCCGCCATTTTGTTCCAGGATGGCGGCCATTTAAAAATTTAAAACTAAAATAAATATACAAAAAAGTTAAAAGTTCAAATTTATTTTTTAATTGATTGTTAGGCCTTGATACGAGGATTCCAGAGCATTTTTTGGTTTACCTCTATCTTAAAAAAATGGCTGAGATAGAGCAGTTTGAAATTCTAGGGTGGCTGACATTTTGAAACAAGACAGCACATTACAAAAATTTTCATTGTTGAAATAATTTTTCCAGTCATACATATAAAACTATATATTCATATCCGTTAGCGCCAAATTCTCGCCAAACTTGGCGACATTTGGCGAAATATCGCCAAATATGGCGACCAAAATAAGTCTTCATAAATGAAGCCAATTTGGCGAATTTCTTATTCAAATTCAGTGTTAACGAATCTTTTGTAAACATTTTCTTTGCATTTTAACTTGCTGTTTTCGTGTAACAGTAGCTAAAATTTTAAAACGAAGATATAGGAAAGCTACCTTTTCCTCCCGGTACAGGCCGGAAGGACTTTTTAGTTATCACTCCGGCTGAATAGAAATCTTAGACTAGAAATTTTAATGTTAATTAATCGCAGAATTCTGCAATTAAATAAAGTAAGGATCGTGATTCGGAAATAATGTTAACACAAAAAAAGAATGTTATTTTTTTTATATATAGAGAGAGAGATGAATAAATAAAATTTATAATTTACAGACAGATTGAGTTCGAGCACGCACAAACAAGCCCGAAGAGTGATATAAAAATTGAGCCCATTTCATCTCCATTTCCTACGCGTGCAATACATTATGTCACATATAGTGTTTTGATAGAAAAGAATGCAAAAGCTTCGATATGGGAGGAAAAGGAAAGGATAATTTAGGCTTCGATTTTTCGGAAGCGCTTGCACTGGGATCCTGTGAATTCCGACCAATATTTAAATATTTACTTAAAGCAGAGAAGTATCGGAGCCGGGCTCCGGCGCAATTTAAGCCCTGCTCGTACTACCTATAAAGAATCCTTTCTCACGCTGTAACATGGCCAGATGTTTCTCTCATTTCTGTAAAAATAGTTTCTTTACAATATGCACTATAGAAAGCCCAAACTACTCATGCAAATATAGGTACTTTATTACTTATTTTATTAATTACAAAGCAAACCCGTCCGGCGTTGTAGGGGCTAATTGTTAACTAAATAATCTCCATAAACTTGTCAATAGTTCGACCTAAGATTGAATATTTCGAAATATTTTAAAATATGAACGATTACTTCTCTAACAAATTTTTATAAAATAAATTTTAATCAAATTTTGATGTATTATTGAGTTAGACTGAAACTTAACACAGTCATTAATAACTTGTAAATACGTCACTAATAGCTTGTAGAAATGCCGCAATATAAAGCAGCTGCATTTTTTCTAGTAAAATTAACACAGGTTAGAAATTTACTATTTCTTTTAACAAGAAATTCGAATTAAGTATGCTCATTGTGTCCGCCATTAACAGCAATACACATGCGCTAACATGATTTTCATACGTTGCTGCAGATGACGGACACATTCAGCATACTTAATTCGAATATCTTATTGAAATAAATTGAGGCGTTGACATTGGAAGGGGGTAAGTGCCAAAAATGAAACTACCGTTTGATTACTACCTTTTCTATGCCGAAGGCATTGTAGTTACTATCTGAGCGATCTTGCGTCCATCGTAAGAAATAAAATAAACGGGATATGGACTTACTCTCTTTCCCATGCTATTGGCCTTGATATTTACTACTTTATCAACGAAAAAACGGAAAAATTGCTTTTTGGCACTTTCTCCTCATTGTATCTTGCTTACATGTGTTAGTTGTATTAGAAAATACACATCTGCCTTACAAAGCGACACTTCTACAAACGATTACTGACGTTTTTAAGACCGTCATCGGTAATCGAAAATATAACATTTCAGTATTTCCAATAAAGTTATTTTTGCATGTAAGACGGAATTTTATAATAAATCGAGGATGCTCTACACTTTTTGTAATTGGCATTTTGTCACTATTTCTCACAGTATTCGAGAGAAGTTCAATAACTTCCAAATTTCGCCACTTACAAGCAAACCATTTTTTTGTGAAGCTCGCACCTAGCATCGAGACCTGGCACATTTTATAGCCCTACTAGCAAGCTACACCCGCTACGCTGGTCAATTTCACTTAACGAACCTTTAATCAAACAAAATATTGACATTTCATAGTTCACTTTTATATTTTAACAGAATAATAAGGCTACTATAATTTGTGACTCGTGCTATAGCCAATATAAACGTCAGGACACGTCGCCCTTATCATTATCTTTTCGCTATGGTACTCTATTGTGAAATTTGGTAATTTTTGAAATTCAATAATTGAAAAATGGCATAATCATTCGATTTGAAATTTATATTAAGAAATATACATTTTTTTACCTTTCAAACGCAGTTTGTTTAATAATTTTCTGACAAATACTTTTCGAGCTATTATTTTTTTCATAACTTCAAATGTTACATTTTCCGAGATTAATCTGTGGCAAAGATTAGCGAAAAACCCAGTCATCAGCAACGCACAGCTTTATATTAAAGAGGATGTTGGAGCAAGGATTGTCACCATCACTTTTGAAATCTGTTCTGTAGTTCCAGAGATTCCATAGAAATTGTAATTTAGAATATTTTTAGAACGCTTTTCGCTCATTTCACCCTTTTTAAATTTCGATTTTTTTTTAATTTTGTTCTTAGAGAGCATTTACATCTTATAAGTAACTATAATGCCAAATTTCAAATTTCTAGCTCCTTTAGTATAAAAAAAAAATGCAATTTTAAAACGTTTTTCGCTCCTGCACCACCCTGGGATTAGTGGCACCGACGTAAAATATAGCCTATGTTGGAACAGGGATCGCCATCAAAAATTTGCCACCATCACTTTTGAAAAGGGTTCGGTAGTTCCAGAGATTCCATAGAAATTGTAATTTAGAATGTTTTAAGAACGCTTTTCGCTCATCCCACAGTTTTAAATTTCGAATTTTTTTAGAATTTGCTCCTAGAGAGCATTTACATCTTATAAGTAACTACCATGCCAAATTTCATGTTTCTAACACCTTCAGTATAAAAAAATCGAAATTTTAGAACGTTTTTCGCTCATGCACTCCCCTGGGGGCAGTGGCACCGGCATGAAATATAGTCTATGTTACAGCAGGAATTGTGACCATCAATTTGCCACCATCACTTTTGAAATCGCTTCAGTAGTTCCAGAGATTACCCCCTACAAACAAACAAACAAAAAAAACAATCTTTACTACTTTATAATATTAGTATAGATAGGACAAAATTAGAGAAACGATAAAATTTGTCTGCAAAAATTTTATTACATATATTGTGGTATACATTTTATTTTAAAGTAATGGATTTTTAATTGTTAATTTCCCGCCAAAAGAGAATTAAATCGCCAAATATGGTGCTTTGAATCCAAACCCCTACTCACACACAGCAGAAGACTGTGACATTCGGCTAGGGTTGCCGGGAAAAATTCTATGGCAACGAATAAAGTTAATTTCGTGTCGCCAAAATGCAATTATAATGTATTATTTCAGAATTAAATTCGTAAGTTCTAGGGATTAAATTCTAGGGTAAGTTCTAGGGATTAATTAAATTCGTAGGGATGGATATAAAATGCACTTGCTCTCAATGCTATAAGCGAGCTTCAGCAAAAGTAGTTCCCTTGTTAGGGGACGCTGCAGTTACTTTCATGTGATAGCACTTTATCGTATCACTATAGGTAAACACTTGTTCTACAATTTTAGCTGCATCCATTCAAGAGATTTTTGTTTACCCGGACTTTATTTGCATCCGTATATATAGTTGCTAATCGCACGCAAAATAGAAGTTTTAAACTTTGCTTTTATTACCTGATACGGAAGAAGCCCAAAATGAAACGAAAGTTATTTTTTTGTCAATTACGGTGTGTTCTTTTTAGTGGTACTAACGGCATTTAAATCAGAAGCGTCCCTTTTGATATATAGACTTCTGAAAATGGGGTTAAATTTATGAATTTAATTTTGGAAGGGATTTCAAAGATGAATAAATTAATGCAGGTTTAAATAGGCAAGAAACGACTTCAGTAGCTCTATGTTATACCTATAGGTAATTAATTGGTAATGTATCCAACTTTTAAAGTAATTTCATCAGCAGTTGCAGCTTGTTACAGTAAGGGACAAATTCATGGCGACAGACTGTATGGCCTAGATTAGAGCATGGCAGCTTCAGCCAAGTGATCCCAGGTTCGAATCCTGGCCCGGACATTTTTCGTCCAGTTGGAAAATTACAACTCGCACTGTATGGCCTAGTTTGAGACCAAGTGATGATGTATGTATTGATTTCTGATCTTTAATGTTGCAACTATGTTTTTCGTCACAAAAAGTTATACTAGACGCCATGTTTGCAATATTGTAAAGTTTCTTGTATCATGAGTAGAGATGTAAAATTTCCGGAAATTTTGAAGTGGCGGAAAAAACAGTTTTTTTCTGGAAAAGTTGGAAATTTTGGAAAAATTGATTTCTTACTTGAGTAATTATGAGTTTCTCAAAATTAAGTTACATTTTCTTAAAAGATATAAAATAATAAACATTTTTTAAATTTCTGCATACTAAAGAAAATATTTTTTTCCACTTTACATGAATAATATATTACAAAGAAGAAAAAAAAATGTCAGCTTTTAAAAGTTAGTCATTTAGTCTCAGAATTTTTACAGTAGCTTTTCTTGCTTAATAACACCATTGTTTGTAATATATCATGTCAAAATAATTACGAAGAATACGTAATCGTCTTTAAAAATACAAAAACCAATCTGATTTCTGGCTACGTTATATATAATATGAGTTTTATATTTCAGTTAAGAAATGAAAACATTCAGTAACGTGTAAAATATGTTTTCATATGGATTTCTTATGAAACTCATAATATATGGGGAAGTGGGTAATAAAGATTAACAAATGAAAAACCCAAATAACCTTATTCGTTTCCCCAGAAGTCAAAAAAAGTTTTTTTTTTCGCATTCTTGGGAAATGACAACATACATCTTATACCAGACTGCACGTCCGTTCTTGGGCAAAGATGTATATTGTCATCAAGCCATTTTAATTTGTAAGTATGAAGTCAATAAAATCACCATTTTTTGACAAATTATGAGTTTCATAAGAATGGTCCAAGAACGGACATGCAATCTGGTATAAAATGTTTGTTGTCATCGCCCAATAATGGAGACAATAATAATAAATCAAAACATTCAAGATTTGTATATGAAGCAAACTGAGTTCAATAACAAATCTTAATGAAAACATAATATTATACTTTACTATAACTTTAAACTGATCTGCCTGATCAACTGTTGTCGAAAACAAACAAAAAAAATCATATTTTTTATACAGTAAATAATAATGATTTGCGGAGCTGTGTATATCTATGAAGTCAATAAAATCGCCCAAAAACACCCAACGAATAAAATAATTACAAAGAAGAAGTAATCGTCTTTAAAAATACGAAAACCAATGTGATATGCCTGGCACGGCACTTTCAAAACATCAAATAAAGTGCAAAATAACGTCGGTCACTAAATCCCATATTTATCGCCTAACCTCATTGACTGGCTGCTTCATTGCCGCGGATTGGCGGAGAGCTGTAAATATAGCCTCTAACCCACAGTGCCATATGCACGTTTTAATTTTTTTTTTTAAATCTAAATCGAAATTTAAAAATCCGGCTGTGAAGCGCACTTTCCGATGACAGCATCTACACATGACAAAAATTTCAGAGGCGTAGGTGTTATAATTTCGGCGCTTTCCTCGGTCAGGCAGGCAGGCAGACAGACATCTCTTATTTTATATATACATAGATTAATATTAAATAATTTATGCATTTGTCAAGCCCTGCTTATGATAATTCCTCTAAACCATATTTTTTACCTTTATTTTCATTGGTTTCATTGGATTCAAACCATTCAAAAAACTGGTTGTACCTTAACTGTTGGAGGCCGTTGTATTTTAAATTTTCGATGGCATTTAGCGCACCGTCATCATTGACAATTGGCGGCACTGAAGACTGTACGCTTATGCTACCGAAGCTACTAGTATGCAATACTTTGTACATCTCTTGGTGCTCAAAGCGTTGTTATTTTTACATACATACAAATAAATTAGTTAAATGTCCTTTTAAGAGAACATTTATTTTTCTACCCACACATATAAAATCGTAAACCAGATATAACGATTTTTAATTAACTATTTGCTTCAAATGATGACTTAATGTGACTCCAATTTGTTTGTCTGTTTATGTGTCATTGGCATAATGTTTATGTAGTTGTATGTAATATAATTTTTATGATATGTATTTCTTTTTTAATTTAGGACACACTAACAGTTAATTTGAAATCGTAACAGAAAATGGCTAACGAAAATTTTGTTGGCAGTTCAGCTGTATGTGATCAAAGTAAATTATCATCGCCCGAAGAAAAGGGATACGGAAGTGTGGATGATGACGATTCAGTTGCATGTGGTGATCAGAGTAAATTAACACCGCCCGAAGAAAATGGACACGGATGTGTAGATTCTCGCAATGAACCAACAGAAGCTTTTACTCTACGAAAATGTTGTTACGTAATAAAATCACTGAGGATAGAACCTGTCATGTTCCTTTTTATGTTTTCTTTCATCTTAAATACAACATGTTTAACCAATATGATGATGGACAAAGGTTGCCAATTTTACTACAACTATTCCAAAAATGTTTGTGATCATATTTTTGATCATCATGATGAAAGAGATAATGTTGAAATACTGGCCAATAATTACAACTTATACTTGAATTTAATGGCTCCGATTGGAGCTATCGTTGTCATATTTATTGCACCTTGGAGTGACAAATATTCTCGCAAAATACCATTGACAATTGCCCTTTTTGGATTTTTTTTGAATGATATTGGAATAATATTGTGCACAATTTATTTCAGTTCTGGTTTAGGATTTATAATCCTGTCAAATTTACCTACTCAACTTAGTGGTGGATTCATTTGTGTTATGACAATTATCTACAGCCATGTTTCAGAGGTGTCTTCAAGTGATTTAAGGTCACTCAAATATACATTCCTGCAGATATCATTTGGACTTGCTGTCACTCTTGGTGCGTTGGCTGGCGGACAGATTTATCATTTCTATGGCTACTTGACTTTGTACATAGTTGTGGCTTGTGGTCATCTGCTGGCAATTATATGGGTACTATTTTTTGTTCCTGAAACACAAGGTCTAAACAAGGATGTTAGCTGGAGAGTAAAACTTCGTGATCTTTTCTCTTCGAAGAATTTCATTGATGGCTTTAAAACTTGTCTCCGTCCTCGTGAAAATAAAGGAAGAATGAGATTGTGGTTACTTCTTTTATCAAGTTGCACAATCGCAATCACTTACGAAGGTATGTGTACTTATTAAAAGTTACATTTAAATTGTTCATAAACATCCTAACAGTGTGATTAAAAGTTATTATATTAATTATTAAGTTATTATATTTATTAATAATGATAGATTTACAGTAATTATCTAGACCTTGATTTTCTGAGTAGTTTTTGATTGTCTTCTCTCATGTGAAACTACTTTTATTAACAACCAACTCTAATTTATATATAAAACTGTTTTTCTTAAACCATTTTTAAATAAGTGGAAAATATAGGCTTTAATATTTTATATCAAATATTTTTATTAAATAGAGTAGTTTTTCGAAATGCATAATTCAATTACTAATGAATTTGGAATAAATCGGTAAATTACACTATTAAACTAACAGGCTTTGGCGGCTACGCTGGTCGGTTTTTCCAAACGAACTCAGAATAGATATTAATTTTTATTTTAGACGAAAATCTTTCCAAAATAACCTAGTGTTGGGGCCCCCCAACAGCCTTCGGCAGCGAAACTCACGAATTTGTATAATTTTACATTTTTCAATGAAAACCTTGTAAAATTTGTTTCATATATTAAACATAACTTTTTAGGAGTAGGTTGAATGGGCTTTAAAGTCACCATGAAAACATTTTTTATTAGCAATTTCTAGGAATAAAATCATAACGCATTGTTTTTGAATTAGCCATTTTTCACAGCAGTTTCACATGATGCAAGCAAAAAGTTAACATTTTAACCATTTTTTACATAGCTCAGTAGGTATCAGCTCAATATGTTTGAGAGGAATTGTTCCAGTGATTAAAATGCTACAGCGTTTTGGTTATACAGGGCTTGCTTCATGTAACCTATCACAGGGTTGGGTAATTAATTAACAATTATTGAAATTATAGATTACCATTAATTTATAATTCCTTCACCGGTAATCAATTAACAGATAATGCATTATTAGGTAACTCCAACTACGCTGTTCACGTGTAGAGTTAGTTCAGCAATGGGTAATGAAATTACAAGTCAATTCTAATTACATCTTTTTAAAAACAAGATTCAAACTATAATGAATTCCAACTTAATGCCATTTATGTTTCTTTAAAGCAATTTAATTGATATGTAATGCAATTTAATCTAAATTACTTTCAATAAAATTCAATTGAATTAATCTGTAATCCGTTAAGAGCTAATTCAATTTACATATTTTTAAGTCTAACGAAACTTATCTGCAATTCATCATAAGATAATCACAGTATAAGGGTAAAATTTTGAAGAATAGTGATTTGCAAAATCGTTGTCCAATTTATCATCATTTTTATTTATTTATTTATTTGAATTGATTTATTAGGACTGCGTATATTTTCTTAAACATGTTGAAATATGAGGTGTCCCTCCTTCCCCTCCCCCCCCCCCCCAAAAAAAAAAAAAAAATCAAAATTGCTGTGAAATTTCGAAAAAATATTACAAAGAAATTTGAGAAACGTATTTATTTGTTCTAAACTACAATAGATGTTCAAAATGCCCTCCTCTGACTTCTAGACTTGCATGTGCATTCTTAATCATGTTCGCCATCACGTGTTTCAGCGTGTCAAGTTATTGCATCAGCATTACGAAATCGCTTTATTATTCGGTTGATTGTTGAGTCGGGTAACGCATACTGTACACCAGAGTTCTCACAAAAGTTTTCTCACTTTTTAGAAACTTCTCTTCACTTCGATTTCTTATTGGAAAAATAAACTTCTAAAATGAAAATTTTCAATGTTTCGCCTGGAGTTTTTCGAAAGTATTTTACGCTTGTATTGCTAGCGTATGGATTATTTAAATTCCCACTAATGTGTTTTTAGGACTCTCTGTATTTCTATCCAACAGTCCATGAATATTTTATTATTTCTTTTACAGTAAATTAAATATACAGGGTGTGCCAAAAGTCCTTCACATATTTTAAAATTCAATTAAAAAAAATCAAGCAACTGGCGTACGAGAGTGCGGTTTGGACGAAAGTGCTTCTTATGGTCTGAAACTGTTCTAAAAATTTCTCATAGATGGCGCTGCTTCTGTAAAGTTATCAAATAGATAGAATGCCTTCATACATAACAATGGCGAAATTTTGGCAACATACATACATAACTATGGCAACCCACATTCCAGAACTTAACAATAATTGCCCTCCTGAGTTCAATTAAACGAGTGAGGAAGGATAGACGAGTATTGTTAACTTTTGGAATGTGGGTTGCCCTAGTTTGAACAAAAACTGCGCATACGCAAACGCATTGGGCGTCTTTTGCCAGTGTTATGTATAAAGGCAATCTACCTATTCGATAACTTTCCAGAAGCAGCGCTATCTATGAGAAATTTATGGAACTATTTTTTTTAATTTGCTTAAACAAAATTTAAGATCATAAGAAGCATTTTCATCCAAACCGCACTCTCGTACGCCAATTGTTTGATCTTTATTGAATTTTAAAATGTGTCAAGGACTTTTGGGACACCCTGTATATTGTAAGCCACATGTTTCCATTGTTAAACTTGAAACTAACCAACAGCAAAGTATACGTTGAAATTTTGCTGTTTTGTTGTTTTAAATCCTTCCGTTTTCCTCGATCAGTATGTATTGATCTACATTGTTGATATATATCACATGAAGAGTAATTGCTATGTGTAATGCAGAAATTTGTATTTTTGATAAACATCGCAAGTAAATTTTGTTGGATGTGTTATAAGGATATGTTTCATTTCGTCTTTGTGGCTTTTGATTTTTTCGAGCTATTTACTTTAAAATTCCGCGAAACTTTCTGATACACTTTATGGGTATGGGCTCTATGTAAACTTTGCATATATACATGCATATACGTGTATCTGTATACAAGCTGTTCCAAAAAGTTTGATGCTGACTTTATTTTTTTTACCTGTTGTGGATAAGTACACAAAATAAATTGCAAAAGTGTATAAAATAAGATAGGAAATAAGATTATGTTAATGCAACAGTTTTGCCATAAATTTTCAGAAAGTTATTTTTTAAGTTTGTATATGATAAATGCTGACCAATAAAAATGCTGACTTGCACCATTTAAAATTCCATTTCACCAGCGAAGATAGGGAGGAATCATATACAAATTGGAAAGATGTTCTTTAGATCGAAAATCGAAGTGGAAAAAATGCATCTGAAACACATCTAAATGAAGCATGACACAGGGAGAGATAATGTGAAGAAACAAATGAAATTTTAAAACCTACAAATATGAATAAAAAAGCAATTAAAAACCATTCTCAAATTTTCTCTGAATTCCAATCCAGAACGCAGTTTTTTTCTAAAAAAGCTTCTGTAAATATGTTGCAATAATTCGCCCTTAATAATGTTGGAATAATCAATTATAAAGGATAATTGATATATATTACATGAAGAGTAATTGCTATGTGTATTGCAGAAATTTGTATTTTTGATAAACATCGCAAGTAAATTTTGTTGGATGTGTTATAAGGATATGTTTCATTTCGTCTTTGTGGCTTTTGATTTTTTCGAGCTATTTACTTTAAAATTCCGCGAAACTTTCTGATACACTTTATGGGTATGGACTCTATGTAAGGCTCTATGTAAGGGTAAGATGTTTAAGGTCATCTGCATATATATTATCATCAGTCTTTCATCTTTCAAGCAATACATCAGATTTATATTTCTAATTTGATATATGATTCCCATTCACGACAGTAAATTTTCAATTATTCTCTTTCAATTTTAAAGATACAGACATAGTTTTTTGTTATCTTGTTGAAAAAAAAAATTCCAATTGATCAGTGTTTTTTTTTTCAAGGAAAATCGTATAAATATTTAAAAAGTGTCACTTTAAAAAAATTAATAGGGGAAATATTTAATAGGAAAAATATTTTAACATAAACTTATTTTGTACCTTATTTTGAACAATTTTTTCAATTTGCATTCCCTGTTTATCTCCAACAGGTAAAAAATTCAAGCCCGTTTAAATCTTTTCTTGGGACATAGTGTATGTATGAACATGTATACACAGTCTCACATATGGATGGATTAGGGCATATTTTAGTAGCATTTCGTTTGACATGGACTTGAACATAAATTGTAGAGTACGTTCATTATTTTATTATTACTCATAGTATTACCAATAAATTAAATTTTATTTTTAGTGTATACAGACATCGCGTATGTTTATGCACATCACATGTATGGATGGGATCCAACAACGTATTCAGAGATGTGGACTGTTTTCAGCTTTGCAGAAATGGTTGTCGTTTTGGTCTTAACTCCAGTGTTGATAAAAGTGTTCAAATTTAGTGATCCTCTCATAGGAATCATTGGAAGTATATCCATCATTTTGAAGAACATATTTTTGGCTGTTGCTTATCAGTTATGGCTGTACTACATGAGTAAGTATTTACTATTTTTATACAAACTTTTCTTTGTATCCTTTTACTCGAATATATCGTAAAATAAAATTGCACATTTTGCCAATATTATACCAAGGTTTTTGACGGTGGTGAAAACAGTTAAACTTTAGTCTCATTGAAAAGCAAGCCCAATGATTACATTGAGAATTATTAAGGAATGGAAAATGCAATTATGCATGTTCTAATACCAACATAGTTAAAATATTTGTTACGCATAATCAAAAAGCTGATAAATTGCTTTAAAAAAAGTTTTTAGTATTTTCCTTTTCTGAGAGTTCTATTCCAACAACAAAATTAAACAAAATATATTTAAGCTCCAAAAGTTGATTAATTATACGGAGATATGTGAGAGTAGATTTATTTTACGAAGTTATTAAAAATGATGTGCGTTGAAACATACAATTTAAAATATATAATAAACTCATTTTGAAACATATTTACCAGAACGGGTTTAAAATGAAGGAAAACTCAAACATTTTCACATTCCCCTTGGCTGGGAGTGAAGTTGTGGTGGCACTACTGCTATCGCTATAACCTAAAATGGCGTCTCAGCAAGAAAAGGTGTTTTGCCTTCTGCAGTATGCTAAAACGAAATCTGTAATTTTAGTCCAACGTGCGTTTCGTAGACGTTTTAGAAAATATAGTCTGACTGACAAAAGCATTCGTAAGTGGTATCGCCAATTTGAAGAAATAGGCTGTATTTGCAACTATCATACCATACAACTTGGACGACCTTAAAACACGCGTTTGTAATGCTCTAAATTTAATGACATGAGACAAACTTAAACGAGTTTGGCACGAACTAGACTATCGTCTGGACATTGTCCGTGTGATTGGAGGTTGAACATTTATCTATACTAATAAAATAAAGTTTCGCTCTGTGAGTGTGTCTGTCTGTGTGCGTGTCTGTTGGCGATGGCTAGGAAAATTTAGCGCACCTAGAACTCTGTAAATTTAGATTTAGGTAGTCCAAACCCTCTCTTCGTGCACCTGACCCTCAGAATTTTAATATTTTGATAATTAGCCTAGATATTAATTAGATTCTCATTAACCATCGCTTCTAAAATATCAACTTTTAAATCAAAATGACGAAAGAAGCGGACAGGTAAATTGGATTTGCAACCGGAAATGAACGACTTCGAAATTATTTTACTAATTAGCGAATTTTAAGAAAACTAATTGAGATATCAATTTGAAAATTTCTGAGCCTATGTAAAAAAATATTTTGCATCTGCATATGTGATTTTTGAAAAATTCGGTTGGTAATTTTTTTTTAATTTATGTAAAAAACTGCCAAATATCTGCCGGCGCCAGTGAAAACGATCCGAGAAAGTTTCAGATAGGGATCTGCTTTCATTAAAAACTGAACTACAAAGAGATCTGTTTCTCTGGCCGATCCCTCCATTTAGTTTGCGAAAATGAAAGGAAATAATTGCCAATTTTTACTAATGAACAAAAATTTAGGTAACTAATTAAGATATAGATTTGAAATTGAGGTTGGGAAGGGGTGTCATCTGCCGGCTATTTTAGCGTAGCGTCTTCGTTATGTTCTAATTATCAGAAAAATGTAATTATTTTTTGAATGATCACCTTAATGTAGGTGACGGTGGTTCTCTTGAACAAATTATTCTTTATATTTGCGGGTATGGGGAGGGAGGGGGTTAACACCTTTCTCTGAGATTGTAATTATCTCGGGCCCGGGCAACGCCGTGCGGGTTAGCTAGTAATGCAATAAAATGAAAATGTTTGAGTTTTCATTCATTTTAAACCCGTTCTGGTAAATATATGTTTCAAAATGAGCTTATTATAGTATTTTAAAATACTGTACATCAATTTGAATAACCCTGTATATGGAATATTTTCAAAATAATTTTCAAACGATTAACTAGAAGAGAGATTTCAAAATACCTTTTTGATAAACAAAATCAAATTACAATATATATATATATATATATATATATATATATATATAACCAAAATATATTTAAGCTCTAAGCGGAGAAATGTAAGAGTAGGTTTATTACACAGGATTATTCCAAATCAACTGGTGTACGGTATTTTGGAATATACTATAAAATCATTTTGAAGTATACACTTACCAGAACTGGATAATGGAATTAAAAATGGTTTATTGTCTTTAATTATGTCTCATCTTTGTAAGTAGGATCACAAGTAATAATTCTCGTTCGGAACGTATAAAGTTTATTCTAGAAATATTTAGTACGGCGAAGTGTCATTTTCCCGACTAGGTCTGTGACATTATTGCGATTGCACTATGCCTTTTTAAAATGTACATAATACCTTCTTTATTTTTAATATGCACTACGAAGATGGCTTTAACTTACTACACTAACAAACATTGTTTATGATACTTTCCTAATTACTTTTATTTGTTGGGGGTTGGTATATAGTTTATCAATCACATCTCATGTATTACTCATACTTTTACTGAATCTTCCGCCTTTAGCTCGGAGAAAAATGCTACTTTCATAAGTTACGATTTTTAACGATGGATATTTATTAGAGATGTCACGATTTACAAAAATACTATCGCATTAGTGCACAAAACTATAGCACACATACGATGAGGCGACGCGACGTCTGTACTGTATACTGTTATTACTGTATACTTGGCGAAGCTAAGCTAATGCTTCAAATTTAACTCTTTAAGCATTATTCTATTTAGATTAAAGAACATACATTCATTCTGTGCTATTTGGTCCATTATTCATGACAGTGATAATATGTCTTCCTGTTTGATTGCAAGAAACAGATTTTTTAATGATTTGCCCAGAAAAAGTACGAACACTCACTCTGAGAACTCATTGTCCGGTTTTAGACGCAGGGGTTTTCAACATTTCAACCATGGGCCGAAGAGCTACTACTTTTTTCGTATCATAATATTCGTCTTATTTAATCGCCGAAGTTAAAGTTCTGCTATTAAATAAGGCGAATATTGCTCTACAAAATGAGTATTAGCTGTGCAGCCGGCGGTTGAGTTGTTGGAAACCTTTGGTTTAAAGGCAGCTAAGTTCTTAGTCCAGTAGAAAAAACACGAGGCATTCTTAGTTTCCTCCAATTTTCGTAAAATGGATTGGGTGAATTTGACCTCATTTCCATATCCAAGAGCCACTTCACTCCCCTAATCCCACATAACTTTTATAGTTCAAAATAAAACAGTTTAAAGATTTCTACATAAAGATCTACGAAAAATTTAATATGAGATAATTGCTAAGTTAAAACAAAATTTCAAAACGTTCGCAGTTCATATATAATACATCATATCATATGTAAAAATAATAATAATGGTTTTTTTTGTACATGAAGAAAGACTTTTTAGTTTTAAACACCTCCATATCATGATCTTCTTTTTTTTCTTCAATTTTAGGCAACTTTTTCGGTTCTTTGAATGGTTTAGGCAATTTGGCTGTAAGATCTTTAATGTCAAAGCTTGTTCCAGACGACGAATTAGGTTTGTATTATTATTTAAATAATTCATTTACACTATATTTTATTCAGATACTCGTATCGTTAGTAATCCATATAGTCCAGTAAATTTAGACCAAAAATGGCTTCTGCCTGGAAAGTTTTGGAGAAGTTTTTTTTTCTTTCTTCCTTTATGTTTTTGGGGGTGCTGAACACGAATTTCAACTTTGCCACCTCGTATCTGGTCTGCTTAAAAAATTATAAGCGAAAAACCATGAAAAAATTGGAGTTTTTTCGGTTTTTCCGTTATATTCGGTAGAGGGGTAAATGTTTTTGAAAAACGTATTGCACCAAATTAAACTAGAGAAAATTTCCTACATTTTTCACATACAGTTTTTTATTCTATGATTAATAGTTTTGGCATACGAGTAAAATGAATTTTAACGATATAATTGAAATTCCATCAGCGCAAGGCAAAAACGCTGAATGTAATGTTTTTGTGAATGCAAAACGCGTGGGAGGGTGTCTGTAATATGAAGTTCTTGGTCGTGGTAATGTGGATTTGATACGATGAGTATTTCGATGGCAAAAAACAATATTACCTTCTAATTAATCTGGAAATTCGGAAGAAATAAGAATAGGCACATTTAGACGAACAGGCAGACATGGGTAGATGAAGGTATTTTAATAAATCCCAGGTTCTATAGATATTGCACATAAGTACAGGAAAACGTTGGCTGCCCATGGCAGCGCAGGGTACCCGGGCCCGTAACACAATTCGGGAAAATGTTACATGTTAGAAGCAAGATGATTAGCGAGAGAAGTCATTGTTTCTTGTACCATGACATGAAGTCGAATGAAAATTACATTTCGCCAAAAGGTTACAATATGGCGATCGTTTCTCCAAACAGAGCATAAAGACAATTAAAAATTTAGAGAAGAGAGCCATTTTTGGCATAAATCATCCTAACGACTATTCCGGCGGTAGCCAACATGTATGGGAATGCAAAAACCACACAAATGGGGCTTGAAAGAGTTTTCGCATTCTTGAACCCGCGAACCTTAGAATTTGTTATGACTTCGACATGTACGTTAGATATTTTTGGATCAGAGTTATTCAGATGCGCTTGGGAATCATTGTAATTAAAAAGGGTGTGTATGAAGAAATCAGTTAGCAACAGAACTTTGTGACCAAATAAGGAGATGGCAGATGGTAAATCTTATGCTAGCTATTTGTTCTATAGATATTGCACATAAGTACAGGAAAACGTTGGCTGCCCATGGCAGCGCAGGGCACCCGGGCCCGTAACACAATTCGGGAAAATGTTACATGTTAGAAGCAAGATGATTAGCGAGAGAAGTCATTGTTTCTTGTACCATGACATGAAGTCGAATGAAAATTACATTTCGCCAAAAGGTTACAATATGGCGATCGTTTCTCCAAACAGAGCATAAAGACAATTAAAAATTTAGAGAAGAGAGCCATTTTTGGCATAAATCATCCTAACGACTATTCCGGCGGTAGCCAACATGTATGGGAATGCAAAAACCACACAAATGGGGCTCGAAAGAGTTTTCGCATTCTTGAACCCGCGAACCTTAGAATTTGTTATGACTTCGACATGTACGTTAGATATTTTTGGATCAGAGTTATTCAGATGCGCTTGGGAATCATTGTAATTAAAAAGGGTGTGTATGAAGAAATCAGTTAGCAACAGAACTTTGTGACCAAATAAGGAGATGGCAGATGGTAAATCTTATGCTAGCTATTTGAAAGGGTAAATGTAGCGGTTTTCCTTTACATAGCACAGAATAGAAATATTTTTAGTGTAACTGAATTAAAAGGATATTAGAATAAACGGAATGAAATTTGTTACATTGAATTTAACAAAATGGTGGGAAAGGAAAATGAAAAAGTATTTTTGTAGAACAGTGAGCGTTAAAATAATGAAAAAGGGAACAGATTTGGAAAAGGGAATTAAATGAGAGGGGAATAATTACTAAAATTGAATAATATATGATGCGACATCATAGTGTCCTTGAAACACCCCCATGGCACCACGCACATGATATAACAAGGGTCATCTTTCCCTTTACCCCCTCCCCCTCTCCTACAGGGCTTTTTTGGCATGTGTTGAATTTGAAAGCTCAGATATCAGTTTGTTTTTAGACTTTTCGTCGGTCGGTTATGCATTACATGTATTGCCTTAAAGTATGTGTTGTGTGCATTTAATTACAGATTATGTGTTGTAAACGGTTGTGTGAGACGTGAAGGGATATTCATGATGGCAGAGAAGTGTTTTATCTGATACGGAGTTAGAAGACCGAACTAAAATAACAGAAGTGAAATCAAAAGATGTTGAGTCCTTCAGATAGTGAAAAACGAAAAGATGGAAAAAAAGAATTTTTTAATGAACAAGGAGTCTCTAAGGGTCCATGAAAAATGCCGTAAAAAGTACACAAACGAAAAGCTTATTGATGCCCACTTGAAGAGTGTTTCTGAAGGCGTTGAAAACTAACCCCAATTACGTTCAGCAGTACAAAAGTTTTCGTTTCGAATACATTGCTTTTTGTGTGGAGAAGAAATCTCACCACACTTTAAAGCAGAAGAAATTCATAAAACAATAACAAAACGGAATATAGTGTACACAGTTCGTTCATTGACAGTTCTTGAAAAAGTTAAACAACTTGCTGAAAATCGCGATGATGAGTGGGGGCGCGCCATAATCAGTCGACTAGATCATGTGACTGAATTGGTTGCTGCTGATGGTCAGTATCATTTGAAATGTATGAAAAAGCTGTATCAGCACGCAAAACCCACAGAGACGCAGAAAAGAGGTCCATTTGACACTGACATAGACACAGCCATGCAAATCATATTTTCATATCTGGAGGAAAATGAAGAACAATGCCAATTTTCTATAGAATTAACCAACCAGATTAAAGCAGGTGAATACTGCCCTTCTGTGAAAACAGTTAAAGCACACCTTCTAAACAAGTATAAAGAAGATATTGTTATATCAACCACTGCAAACAAGGTACCTGTTGTTTGCTTCAAGAACACTGGTCATAAGATTTTGACTGATGTTTGGTATCAACAACGATACTCATCTCCCGAGGAAGAACGACGTCGTATTGTCCAGACTGCGGCGAAGATATTCGGTCTCAGGTTTACGAAACTACTCAGTAGCCTCCTCCAGACGAGTTTTTAAAAGAGAATGACTCACTCATTCCAGAAACCCTAAAGATTTTCAGAGACACTGCTTTTGAGAAAAAGAAAAGGAGACCTTGATAAATTAAAGAACAGGAGTACTGCACTAACTCACAACATCATTACTGAAGTAAGACTAAGATCCTTTCTTTCACCACAATAAATTAGATTGGCAGCATATTTATATAAGAAGTTTGGTTCTCGCAAGCTGATTTATGTGCTATCGTCACTGGGCTATTGTTCATCGTACCATGAAGCAGTACGCTTTGAAGTATCAGCAATAATGATGCCATCTTTCAAGATATAATCAGAGGTCTTCTCTCAATTTGTATATGGCAACGACGATTTCAACACACACACTTTGGACGGTCACAATACTTTCCATGTCATGGATGGTATTCAGTGTATCACCCCAAAGAATGCAATAGCGTCAAACCGAATTATCCCTCCAGTTAAGAAGATACGTGCTGCACAAGTGGTTGGCAGTTTTGGAACTGTACATTTCAAACATTTTGGCAGTGTGGTGGGTTTAGGCTTGAAATCAGTCAAGATCGAAAATATTGGTGAGAGGTATTCAAAATCAAGAATAGTCCCTTCGGTATGTGACCTGTTATGGCTGTACGGAAAGTCACAAGAGATATCTGGAATTCCTGGGTGGAGTTCTTTTATGGAGATGGTCTTTGCAGGTACAGGTGCTACATAAAATCTGCTTTTAAGACCGCTGCAAATATTGCATCGCTCCCACCAACAGAAGATGCAGCTCGATATCACTGTCTGCGAGTTAATCACCAAGTACAGCTATGGCTATGTAACTGTAAAAATGCTGAGGTATGGAGCTGGAATAAAACCAAGATAGGCATCATACCCATAACAACTGCCAAACTTCCCGCACCAGAAACTATTCTGCGAAAAATATCCTGCCAATGCAAAACAAACTGTAGTGGAATGTGTGGCTGTAGGAAAGCAGGTTAATTTTGTTCACTCCTCTGCCTGAACTGCGATGGCCATTGTGACAATGTCAGCTCCTTGATCTCCAAAGATGACTTGGAAGCAGAAGTTGACGATCCAATACAGGATATTTTAAGGCAAGTGAAGACACAACCTGAGCCATCAAGTGATAACGATGATGATGATGATGAAGAAGATACTGATGAACCTCTTGTTGAAGAGCATCAACCAGACCCTTCAAAGAGACCAAAACGACATTATTTGGAGAAAAACACTGCATTCCTCTTTTTTCCTATTTATAATCTTCCACGTTAGTTATTATTATATTAAACTTACATTACTTATAATTGTACTTAAATCAGATTACTAGAAAAATAAAAATTGGCTCTCTCATCTATGCATAGTTTTTTTTAAAAATATCTTTCCTAATCACCTGATTTCAATTTATTTTCTTAGTGCTATAAAAGGTTTAAAACTTGGTAAGAAAATGAAGAAAGATTTCAAATGCAACCAGAAATAACAAAATAGCTTCAAATTCGTGTTTAAAATGGATGCATAGTGATTGGATCGCGTTTTCGCCCTCCGATGTTGGAATTTCAATTATATCGCTAAAATTTCTTTGACTCGTATGCCAAAACTATTCATCTTAGAAAAAAACATTGTATATGAAAAATGTAGGAAATGTTCTCTAGTTTAATTTGGTATAATAATTTTTTCAAAAAATTTAACCCTTTCCGTAATACAAGGGAAAAACCAAAAAAACTCCGATTTTTTTCATGGTTTTTCGCTTATAATTTTTTAAGCAGACCAGATACGAGGTGGCAAAGTTGAAATTCGTGTTCAGCACACCCAAAAACATAAAGTAAGAAAGAGAAAAAAAACTTCTCCAAAACTTTCCAGGCAGAAGTCTAGATTGACTGGACTAATATTTGAATTGATGTTTCAAGAATTAAGGAAACTTTTAAATACTTTTACACTCTTTACTTATTATTTTGATTCTTTTGAAGCACAGTGAAACTCTAGTTATTCGGACTAATGTATTCTGGAAGCACTCCGGATATGCGAAAATCGGGCTAATTGAGGCAATAAATAAAAAAAAGTTATGTTACTAAATTAAAAAAAAATCTCTAAAATCTCTTTTGTTTAATAAAAAGATAGGCCTAATGCATTCAACTGGCATTAATCTCAACTTTTAATCAGATCACTTTTGCTACAAACAGGGCTTAATTTCTAAGAAAAAAAGTACCGGAACTCTAATATTCTGCAGTATGCGGAATCGGTTTCGAAAGTGAAAATATCCTCAATAAAAAAACTGCAACCAAAATCGAAAGAGTAAACAGACCTCAGCTATACAATGTAAAAAAAAAAAACATTTAAAAATATTGAAATGCGAATGAGATATCTTAATATTTCCTCCATAGGATTAACATTAGCGAGCGGATGTTTTCGCGTGAGTGAAGTAGCCTCTTAATCTAAACATGTCAAATAAAGTTATTATTATTATTATTATTATTGCCCTAAACCGTAAATATCGACATAGGCTTTGAAAATTCCAATTTATAAATTTTAACGAACAAATACATAAGTTTATATTTCAATAACGTTCTTTCTTTTCTTAAATGTCATTTTTTATATCATGATCTCGATCCGAACAACTGAAGTTCGTTTAATTGGAGCTTTACACTATTCATTATTTTTCCTGTGTAAAACTGTTAAAATTCATATTTTAAATATGCACTCTTTTGTTTCAGGTAAAATATTCTCGTTTTTAGCTACTTGTGAAGCTATTGTGCCGCTCCTGGGTAGCTCAATTATTCTGAAGATATTTAATGCCACAATTAAAGTCTTTCCTGGTACTTGCTACTTTGCAGCAACCTTGTTTCTATTGTTGCCTTTAGGAACATTTATGTAAGTCTCATTCATGGAAACACTTACTTATCACAGATTTTTAATAATATTAAAAACAACAAGCTAAAATAGTTTATTTTAATGGCTAACTTATTAATGCTTTATAATTATTACCTTTGTTGGTAATTTATTTTTACTCAGCCATCTTTATTTAAAACAGTTGAAAACTTAAAGCGACTTAGTCGTTTATTCATTTCAATCACAAAAAAATGTCGTGTCATTTATGATTAAATTAATTTATCATGCCACAAACCCTCTGTTGTAGCGATTGCTGTGTTGTGGATTAATAATATGGAAGATTCCTTATCCATCGCTGTTGATATCATTTTTTAAAAAATTGATTGTTATATAACATATTGTATGCTGGAAAGGTTTTATATGTGAATATGTACGTATGTAATGTAAGTATATATGCTGTTCATGTTTCATTATTTCTTTTTTATATAAAGATGCGGAAATGACAAACTTAAATTAAATGTATGCCTTGTATTAACGCGATTTGTACGTATATTGTATTATCATCTGAGAAAACTCTCTGATTTTTTTTCTTCAAATACCTATTTCTCTAAAATATAAAGCATACATTGCTTCGACATTAACTTTAGGCAGAAAAGTAATACACTAGACGACATACGCTATTGCTTTCATTTTGATTGCATATATTTTCTCTTCTGAATATTGCATAATTTCAATCTTTATTTCGTCGAATAGAGCAGAAAATGTACTTTTAAATAAATCTTTAAGGAAAAAAAATTAACTCTAATTTTTCATGACTTTTTAAAAATAAATTTTAGGCATGTAATTTTTTTATCTAGCAAAACGTGTTATAACTATAACATTCATTTACTAGAAAATGTAAAGCAACATTTTCAATAAAATTATATATAAAGGTCCAATAAAAATCGCAAAACAAAGAAGAAGGGAGCAGGGTTACAACATCTGGTGACTTATATTCCAAGCTTGGCAAATGTACATTCTTCTAAATTCTTTAATGCATTTTTAATCAACTAATCGATTTTGATACAGTATTACTAAGTTTAACACGCATCACCTGGGAGCACTATAGGTAGTTTCATCCAAGGCCTGATTATCCAAAAGGTATGTTAAGCAAGAACTACGAGCTTCTCCTCTAAAATTTAAGAGGGTCCCAAAATGAATTCCAAATAAAACCTCTAGTTCCCTTTATATATTTATAAATTGAGTTTTAATTTTTTTGGGAGGTCAAAGTTTTCCTAATGCAAGAGAATATCCACACTACTTCAGGAAACTTATTTTATCTGGTAGTTTGAATGAGATCAATAGGCTGTTAGCTTCCAAAAGTGTTGGTTAGAAAGCACCTGCGTGGGACAGCGTACAACTACGTATACATATTGCAAATATACTATATCTACACACTGCAAAAAAGTGTTGATTTTACAGTATAATACTGGCAACCCAGCTGCCAGTATTATACCGTAAAATTAACAGTAATAAACAGTAAAATAAGCAGTAATACGCTAACGCGCATAATACTGGCAGATGGGGTGCCAGTATTATACTGTAAAATCAACACTTTTTTTTTTGCAGTGCATTATATACAGGAAACATAAACAAAAGCTGTTTGATGAGATATCTGAACACAGCTAAGCCCCTCCTGGGAATAATATTTGTTTCATGGATGAATTTCGATGAATATAGAATTTAGAAAGCTTTTCCCGGGTAAAATGGTTCCTCACTCAAAATGATACGGTGCTTCCCCTAGATTCAGAGGTGAATCGGGCCCTGGCTCCATCATGTAGTAGACAGTCTTTTTATTGTGCATAGATATCTAATATAAAACTATAACTACCTCTATTTTAGTTTTACTATTTTACTATTTCTGGATATCAAGGGACTAGTGTCAATAAGACTGTGAAAGTGGTACCGTTGATATTCATGTTAATTTAAAAGTATATCATAGAAAATCTATTCACCCTCTAAGCGTGTGGAACGTAATATTCCGTTCACTAAGCTCCAGGTTTCACTGCAATATATGCAATGTTTAAGATAATATAACTCTATAGATTTAATGAATTTTCAATACATTGAAGAATGATTAATACTCTCAAGAGTTACATTCATATTTGTAATTAAGTTTTATTCATAATGCTGAAAGAATCATATTTTTTTTAGCATTTAAAACAAAATACAGAGAAAACAACATTACAATTTTACCCTTTTTCAAAACGCTCAGAGGGTTTTAAATAACAATGCGTAATTAAAATTATTTAAAAAACCCTAAGTGTATTTATATATAGTATATTGGGTATTAAAGTGACTTAATATAAATTGATGCAACAGTAAAAATAATGTATTTATTAACACTATAGAAATATATTTTATTTATTCATACTATATAAATATAATTTTATATAAATATATAAATATATATAAAATAATTATATAAAAAGTACAATACATTAAACTTGTAAAAGAAAGGATTTTTTTTTTCAAGTATGAGCAAATTGGGGTACCAAATGTATTAATGTTGTTATTTATTTTAAATGTTCCGCTCTTTGTCTTGTTAGAGGTATAACTTCCAACAAGACATACATCAAAATCAAAGTGTTGCCTTCATTCGCTCTGTGTAGACTAAATAGATAAATTGTAAAAATCGGTTAAAAAAAAATCTATAGCAAATGAGTTTTTTTTTAAGTATAAGCGAATTGAGGCAGCGAATTTTTTAATTATTATTATTGTTTTATAATCCTTATACCCATAACATAAGTATAATATCAAAATAAAAATGGACTTGCGTTCTCTCAGTGTAAAAAAAAAGATAAAATGTTAAAATGTTAAAAAAGCAACAAAAATGTAAAAATAGCCAAGTTGGTCACCCAAAAAGATATGTTTAATAATTGCAGAGAACATGGATTTAATAGATATAATAAAAAATTGGGTAAATATTGGTTATATGTAATAAAAAATTAAAAAAATATTAATGAAAAAAGTTTTAGAAGTAACTTTTATATTTGTATTGAAAAGGGCCACTTTCATGGTCTTTTTTACGCTAAAACTATATAACTGCTTAAGTTTTAAGATATGTTGTTTTGTTGGTACATGTATTTCCATCATAATTATACTCTAATTTCATCTTACAAACTGTTAAGACTAAATTAAGATGAAATAGCATTTAAACGAGCTTTAATACTTTTATAATAAATTTATTTCATAATTTTGTTAAGCAATTGAATATCAACAGCGTAAAATCTTTGAAAACAAATTATTTATCTTTCCTTACTTTGCTACTTAACTACTTTTCTTTGACTTCCTTCTTAAGATTTAAGAACAAAAAATAAATTAAATATTTCTTTCCTATGACAGTCTAGAATGAAATTAGTGATTAATCGTTATAATATTGGTGACAATGAATCTAGAGCATTCAAACAATGAATCATGTACCAGCCATCGAAATGGGGACTAATGGGCTTTTAAAAGAAACGCGCATTTCTTCCCTAAGAAAGGAAACAGTGTTAATAAGCTCTTTAACGTATTTATATTTATTATAAAAATACTAATAAAACTTATGTAAAATAACATTTTTATCTTTTTATTTATATATCATCTCCAAACTTTTTTTTTTTTTTTTTTTTTGTCTTTCTTTGCCGTAGTTTTTTGTATTAACCAATTGTTAATGTAATAATATTATAACAAAATGTGAATAAGAATAGAAATATACTATGATAAGTATGGTAGAGATAAATAGTGCCGAATGCAGTTTTGCCTCTGCGTTTAAAATAAAATCAAAGAATCAAAATATTTCGCTGATAATATTTTAGTTTCACAGTTAAACAATCCATAGATAGCTAATCTTTTAAATATTAGATTTAAGCTACATTTTATGTATTTTTAGATCTTTCACAGCATTACGTACGTTATTTTGAATTGTTTGACTTTTTAAAAATATAACTTCTGGATATGTAGTTCGCTCTCTCTAATCTATATATAGATGTATATATATATACGATTTTTTTTCTGACAAATTTAGGACGAATGTCTGAAGTTCCTCTCTATAACGTAACATATCTGTGTGATGAATGAAAGAACAGAATGTTGCCAAAAAGAAAAGCTTAAATTTAAAACCTTTGTTTGCTTTTAAAAAAATCTGTCTTTTTTTTTTTTATCTTATCAAGAAGCAATATTTAAATCCATCATTCATAAAATATCGAAATTTTCTGTTAATCTCTGTATTTCTATGAAAGTCTTGAAAACAAGAGCAGATACGAACAAGCAGAAAAATCAAAATCATAAACACTTTTTGATTAAATAATGATAAAATATTATAATGTTATCAAATTTGTACAAGTCTACAAAATTTCTGATGTGTCAGTTGATTGTGAGATGATAAAGAATTAGTTCCAAGTTTGAAAAATGAACTTATTTAAATTTACAGCGTTTAAAAATTACAAATGTTTATTTTTTTACTATTTTCAATTACCCACTGCCAAACGTTAGTTTCTATCTTCAAATATTACTTATCAAATAGTTTGTCTGGAAGTATTGACAATTGCTTACTACATAATAACATATAAATATAATGGCTTATAAACTACTATATTTATTCGCTTAAGAAAACTAATATTTATAAATTATATCTTTACGAAATCCCGGATAAACTACGTAATATAAGAAATAAAATGTACAATCTTAATGTCTGTTGAAATTTCGGTTTTATATTGGCCATTGATTAGTTTTTAAAATATATTTAATAAATTGTATTCTAAATTTCAATATTTAAGATACAAAATTTTTAAAATTACATTTTTATAGAACCTAACCTTCCAAAGGTTTTAAAAGTTTTTTCTCGAATTCGGCGTTTTAGACACACTCAGAATAGTGGATCAAAATAATATCTGTGCTTTGAGATTTTTTTTTTAAACAAATAATTACGAAATAATACATAAATTAAAAAAAAAATGTATGTTGAAACTAACGGGCTAGGTTTAATATATTTCTATGACCATTTACATTTTGTTGAGTGTAATTATTTTTTTTTAATTAAATTTTCCAGTAAATGATATTTTAAATTTCTAATTTTAGACAATACATTCGAACTCGCTTAATACAAGCACAGCTAAAACGAGGACATGGTTAAAACGAGCAATTAGCACGTTAAGAATAACTCATTATTTAAGCTATATTAAGATTTTCACGATTTTTACGAACTGCAAAAGCAAGATCACGGTTAATAGGAGCAAAGCATCTGCTCATTTCAATGTAATTTTCCATGAAAAGTAGGGTAGAATTAGGAAAGGAATCTCTTTATTTTCGAACACTGTTCTTTGTCATCCATAATATTTCTAAATAAAAACTGTCTGTCAAAATATAATAATTCACCAGATTTACCAGACAGAATTTCAACATTCAAGGAGACTCCCTATCCAAGAATATGCAAAGGAATGTCCTGAGGTCTTGAAAGAATGGACAGATAAGGACATTTCAAATACTGCCCATTGTAAGATTTAAAACTGAGCCATGGAAAGGAAGGAACATGGAAGAAAATATTTATTTGTTTTTTTTCTTTAAGTCCGGACTTTGGATCATATTATATCAGTCTTTTCTTGTTGAGCTCTTAAAGTGAAAAGGATATGTGAAATCAATAGCTCGAAAATTGCAGTGACTATTGCAGTGTTAGCCGAGCTTTTTCGGGAAAAGGGGAAGTGATTGATCATTTGCATTATTGTGCGTCATTCATGTCCTTGAAAATTACTAGTTCTTTAGAGATTTTGATTTCAGTATTGTGCTTGTATTGTGCTTTTGCCTAAAGAAAATACCTCTCTAAAACCATGATACTCGCAAAGATAAAATTGAATATTTTATGTTAACTTTATGATTTTAAGTTAATTTTAGCATTGGGATAATTAGAGCAATAAAAATAGTAATTAGTTTAATTATGTGTCAGTTTTTCAGAGTTCCATCATCTTAACAGGTATTATGAGTGACGGTTAACGAGGACTTTTATAATCCCCTTACTTCTCGTATTCGACTGTATTTTTAGAACAAGTTATAATGTGATTTCCTGTTTTAGATTTTTATGAATTTGTTGCTTGTTCAGTTTAAAAAATAACTCTGAATTCACTAACCATTAATTACGTCATATTAGGCATTTCTCTCTCTCTCTCTCTTTTTTTTTTTTTTTTAATTTCAACAACTTGAAATAAAAGTGCACAATATCTTAACGATTTAATAGTATTTATATTAGTTGACAATTGATTGTATTTAACTATTCTTTTTCAATAAAATTAATTCTACGTTAATAGTTGCAAAAAATGTGTCACAAAAAAATGGAGGAGGGGGGGGGGGAGTAATGGAGGGTTTGTGAAATAGGAGGGAGCACTGTAAAAAAAACACAAACGTTTCTGAATCTACGAAAATATAATATAACCATGAACGAAAATATACAGTAACCTCTTCAGAGTAACCCACGATTCTGAAAAGCGTTCTTTATTATTAGATACCTGATAAACCAATATATTTTCGAGATTTAAAGAATCATTTACAAAAACAAAGTTTGCTGCTACAGATTTTCGGAAATTTTCCCGAGTAGTTTTTATAGTATATTAAACAGTTAATATACTGTATAGTTATGCTATAAAGTTAATATACAACCCGGAATATAGGTTTTAAGATGTTATCCATTCTCAGCTTCGTGATTGAATTTATACATTCAAGAATAACAAACGTAATGGTAATGTTGTTAATTTATCATGTTTTTCTGTAAAACATGTTTGTTGAACATCAAAATGTTTACTTCAGACTGGATATCATTCGAAAAACCTATATTTTGGTTTGAGAAAACTGATTAATACACTATAAAACTACTCGGAAATGTTTACGAAAATCAGTGGCAGCAAACGAAATTTTGTTTTTATAAATGCTTCTTTAAATCTGGAAAATATATTAATTTCTAATGTTTCTAAAGATAAAAATCGCTTTTCGGATTGAAATAGGGTAGGGTAGCTCCGAAGAGGTTCTTGTGTATTTTCGTTCGTGGTTATTCGGAATTGTGGGTAGCTCCGAAGAGGTTCTTGTGTATTTTCATTCGTGGTTATTCGGAATTGTGGGTAGCTCCGAAGAGGTTCTTGTGTATTTTCGTTCGTGGTTATTCGGAATTGTGGGTAGCTCCGAAGAGGTTCTTGTGTATTTTCATTCGTGGTTATTCGGAATTGTGGGTAGCTCCGAAGAGGTTCTTGTGTATTTTCGTTCGTGGTTATATATTTTTTAGATTAAACATTTGCCTTTCTTTACAGTAAAAGGTTTTAAAAAAATTGTGTGATGTAATATTAATGGTTCACCCCATATCTGTAAAATTTTACTATATTATACATGTTTGCATTTTTAGATGGCTTTTTAAAAGACACCGAGCTGGCTTGGCGGAGCGTATTCCAGTGAGCACATAAATGATAATGCTGAACCGAAATGGACTGCTATTGCTGTTATATTTTTCAAGCAACCCGTCTTACAAAGAAATGTGAACAATGCATTTCCTTTTTTGTATTTTTCTACAGACTTTTAATCAAGAATTTTACACATTATGTTTATATTTTTATGCATACTGCACATTTTACTGTTTCGTTTGTTTTATATTCTCTTATATTACATCACAAAATTCACATTAATGTAAGTGATATTTACTCAGTATTGTGCCTTACATTTTATGTTTTTAGTATTTGCAAAATGTAATTAATAAAAATGTTTCTTAATTAGTATTTTGCAAATTTTATTTTGTATGTCTGCAGATTACACTTAAAATGTCCAGTAACTCATCCAGGCAAAAATTTCGGACCTCTTCAATAAAATTCTATTTCACAAAATGGGTGGGTCACTTCACAAAAACGAACTCTTCATCTTTTTATTTTGTTAAGAGATGAATTGAAAGAAAATGATTTTATCGAGAAAAATGCAATTTTTATTCTAAAATTTAAAAAATTTAACTTAAATTTTTTTTAAGAATTTCCAAAACTACACTTACAATTTTAAAATTTGGGGGGGGGGGGACTTTCACAGTTTCAAACTTTCCTTATAAGTGTGTTCCAATAAAAACTAGATTTCGAAAAAGTTTAAGTTAAAATAAATAAAATGTCTTGACATACGTTAAAATACAGTGAAAATGGCTATTTACTTAACATCTTTATTTAAAAGAAAGCCTTATAGTACTGAAAATTTGATTTATAATTTTATGAAGTGCAAGGTAAGAATCGTTCATAAAAAATAAATGATTGAAAAGGATATATTGAAGGTTTAGCATTTTGATCATATACTGATTGGATATATTGAAAACACACAAGCTGAGAGAAGTGAATTTAAAGATTTTGAATCATTTAAAGAGGAAAGAGTGCAGTAAAAGCCTGTTTCGCATAGTTTTAATCATCTTAATTATGATAATTTAATATATTTAATTATAATAATGTATTACGGAAGTCGAAATTCTATTTTAGAAAAGAAATGGAAAGATGATATTTTCGTCCTTTTTCACAAAATGAAGTATATCGAAAACATCTTAAAAAAAAAAAAAAAAAAAAAAAAAAATATTATTATTTTTTTTAACACTTCTTAACTGCATTTCAGCTTGAATGCAAACAGTCCAACCAGTTTGAGTTCTACATTCTTAATTTATTTATAGCTTAATTTATTAGTGGTTTCTCAACTGTGGCAAAAATGAAAAAAACAAATTAGGCTTACGAAACAACAACAAAAGATTTCATAGGAACATACGATTATAATTCACTTATTTAGTCAGAAATACAGGGTATCTATTATTCATTCTTGAGACTGCTTATTCATTACACTTTAGTGCATCCAGTCACGGCCAGGCCGTGATCCAGTGCACTTTAAGAACTTATTCAAATTTCGTGGCTATTGACCAATTTTTACGAAAATTAGAGCGAGAAAAAAAAAGATAAAGTAAAAAACACACTTTAAAAAAATCCTAATGAAATCTATACGGGGCCACAATCTAACCGAGCCACTTCCAGCAAAGAAAAATCATCGTGAAGCATATATTATAAAACACTTTCCAACACATTCAGAATACTGTAAGGAAACTTTACCGTTAGGGGAAATATACTGGCGAGAAAAATTAAAGGAACAGCCATAAAAAGGTGCTTTATGTAAATTTTATTTCGGGAACCACAATGAAAGGTGATTGGTTGGTAACTCACTGTCAATTTTATCACGTAGTCCAATGGGATTAACCTTTGCTACAGAAAAAATATGCAAATTTTTTAGCCCATTTTTTCAGCACGTTTGAAAAGTAGAGCACGTGGGTGATTTGAAGTCTTAATTTTAAAAACTGCACGTGTTACATAAAAGTTTCACTTGTAGTAGGTGGAATATGTCGTCTAGAAGACATTTAACTGATGATGAGAAATGTCGTGAGATTAGGAGAATGGAAATAGGTTTTTTTTTTTTTTTTTTTTTTTTTTATACCGCTAACCAGGCCCCTACCTGCCCGGCATGAATGCCTAGCTTAACGGGTTAGTACCTGGGTGCGGGGCGGAAATCGCCTGATCACAGCATGGCTGTGATCCACCTGACTATTGATTTGTTCACATCGCTGCTGTGCTTGCTCTCTTGTGATTTGCTACCGCTATCTTTGTTTGCCGGTTCAAGGTTTCTGTTTAACTTTGTTGAATTGACAGATTTAATAGGTCTCGTAATTTAGAACCTTGATCAGGTGACGAGACCCTCACCTGACTAGGCACCCCCAGAGGTATTATTCACAGGTAACTTGGAGGGCTTTGCACCCACGACGGATTTTACATGCACCAGGTGCCATTAGCGTACATAGATTTACATATTTACCATGTCTGTTGGCTTGTCACGTTCATGGTGGGTTGTCGCTGTAGTGTTTATCGCCTCTTTTATGGGCTGATTTCCCTTCTTGTTGTATTTGTCTCTGTCAAGGCTTTTTGGCGTTTTTATAGGCTCGCCCCTGTTGTGGGTTGTTTTTTGTCTATCATTCATTGGTTTTTTGTCTCTTTCTTGATATATTTTTACCTCTAGCTTGTGCTAGAGCTGGTTTTCCCATTTTGAATGGAAATAGGTTAGAAACTGACAGAGATTGGTAAAGACTTAAAAATAGCCAAAAGCGCCATATTAAGAACCTCGAAACGGTATAAAGACACTGGTAATGTGGAGAGACAACCAGGTCACGGTCGAAAACGTGTCAGAACAGATTCTCAGGACCGTTAATTGGCAACGATTGCTTAAAAAAGCAGGCAACTGACGTCAGTTCAGATTGCAAAGGAGTTCGCTGCAGCAACAGGAACTCTACTATCCAGATTTACTGTGAGTGAAACACAAGATGAAAGAGGGCTGTATGCAAGGAAACCCATGATTTGTATTCCACTAACCCCAGCGGCGAAATGCGCCCTCTTAAAGTGGTGCAGAGATCATCCTCATTGGACAACACGGAACAACAATACAAACCGGACTGAAGCCGTGTTGTATTTACCGATGATTCCCGATATTGTTTGGAGAGTGATTCCAGACGTATTACCATATGGACGGAGAAAAACACACGCAATAAGGCTGCAAACATCGGTGAAAGGCATCAATACAAAGGTATCCTGGAATAATGGTATGGGCGAGCATCATTTTGTATGGCCGCACTGACCTACGTATTTTTACCACTGCAACTGTGAATGCTGAAATATACATAGATGAGGTTCTTGATCTTCATGTCAAGTTTTTCAGGGGTGCAAACAATGGGTTATAACCATATCGGTAATAAGTTCCTCCTAATTGATGATAATGCGCGTCTTCATCGTTCTGCACTAGTAACTGATTACCTTGAGGGCGAAGGAATCCAGCGAATGGAGTGGCCTGCATATTCTCCGGATTTAAAACCGATAGAACATGTGTGGGATGCACTAGGACGCCAACTTGCTTCTCAGCAACCCCCAACTAGCACTCTCCACAAGCTTCGAAGCTCTATTCATCTTTAATACCCTTTTTACCACAAGCACTTCTGGATAATCTAATCCACAGTATGAAAAATCACTGTAAAACTTGCATTTCGGTCAGTGGTGACCACATACCTTATTGATTTTTCCCGTGCGTCTGTAAAATGTTGTAACAGTACAATATCTTTTTCCTTTTTTGCAGAAGTAGGCAGTTCTGCATTTTGAATATATGCCAGGTGTGACAAAATAAAGATCTTGTGCAAGTTTCATGTTCTTATCTACAAAATTATTAAAGTTCGATGAGATTTTATAGTTGTTCCTTTAATTTTTCTCGCCAGTGTATTATGTCGAAGTAAACAATTTGGAAAACGCATAACCCATTTGAAAACCCAATTTCAGCAATTACCATCAATAGTCGGAAAATTATCCGAATTCTTTCGTACAGTCCTGTATTGTATAGATTTGTATATAGAAAACTACATAGCATGCTAAAATTTAGTTCAGTTAGGAAACTAATAGCACAGTACAATTTTATTTTCGCAATTCGCTTACATTCATTCCCACTTTATCAATTATTACTGAATTTGTTTTTCCATTTTTCTCTAAGTTGAAGTTTCCTTTTTTTTTCTTTCAGAATTCCATACAGAATCTAGTTACAATCTGTTATGTATGAGCAAGGCTAGGAACATACCGTTATTTATACTTTCTAAGATTCGAATAACTATATATAATTTTATTTCCAGTTCATGTGGAGCATTTGTATAGTTTCGAAATCATTTCAATTTGGGATTTTCCTTTGAACGTTAGATAAAATTTAAATTATTTTTCTTTAAAAAAATTAAATGTTTGTTACAAAAAAGTGTACATAAGAGAAATTGTTTTAGCACATGCCCAGCACATATCAAAACTCTAATCAATGGATACAATTTTGCAAAAAAAAAAAAAAAAAAAAAAAAAAAAAAAAGGTATGTTTTGTGAAACCGGTGGGATCAGGTCAGCAAAGAGAGGGGTAGAGGTGGGTACAAATTACCAGGGCCCGGCTCTCCTAGGAGGACCAGCTTCGATATTGATTTTTAAATAAAATAGCAAAAAATAAATAAATAAAAGGAAAAAAGAGACTTACTTTTTTACGTAACATTTTAAAGTTTAACAAATAATAAAATTAAAAAGTCGGAATTTGTCAGAATGTCTTTACGGGCCGGCCATCGGAACCGGGGACTAGTTAAGTTACGAGACTCTTGTCTTCTACTCCTTTCTCCCTGTTCAAACATTTGTCAGTTAGGAGTTTTACTTTCGAAACAATTGTCTAGTCTAGATTTTATTAAAAATCAGCAAAACTCACATAGCAAAGACGCAGGCGTCAGACAATCGACGCCAGGGAAATTTTAAACAACCAATTCTAAACTGATTCATATTCTAATAAATATCCCTGCATCAGTCTTTTAAGTTCTTCATTGCTAGAATTTTTATCAGCCGAATGTTCGGTAGTTAGATGTTCCTTCTTCATTTGATTTTAACACAATTTAACTAAGGAGTCTACAAGAAAAGTGCAATTGATGGTGAATATAATATGCTTTCTTATATACTTTAATTTGAGGGGTCAAGTATCTTTAAAATGTCATAATTTTAGTAAATGTTTAAAGATTGTCATTTTCAAACTATTAGACTCACTTTCAATTTTACTAAATTTTAATGGGGTATTTTTACTATTTATTACTTTTCATAAATACAAAAATTTCTTTTTCCACTGCACGCAGGATAACACTCGCGTAACTTAACTGTATGAGCTATTTGTTTTTGGATACTTAGACAAATAGTGTTTTATTAAAATGACCTGTTATTAAAAAGAAAAAAATCTTTTATCCTTTGACCGAAAAGAAATATATATTCTAAAAGTCAGACATTTTAAAATATTTAAAGAAACATAATTTTATTGATATTATCTGAAGGGTCGAAATATTCCATATACACAGAAAAGCGAGTTATGAATATTTCGAAAAAATCCTACATATATCACTACAAAAATATATGAGAATTATTAACCTTCAAAATGATAAAGAAAATGGATTGAGTGTCCATAGATTATGAAAATTACTAATTTAAATAAAAACTTTTTCGCTACTGCTTATTTTATTTGCTGTGGCGTATTCTACTTCTATAACACAAAAATAACCCTTTCATTTTCTATATTTATTTCGTAACTAATAAAATATGATTTCCGTGTGTATAAAAAGTATTTTAAGCAACAAAAATGATTTTTTTAAATGTTTGACAGTTTTTTTTTTATTTTTTTGTTATTTCTTAACTTTATTTGTTACTTCATTTTGCACGTAATTTAAGTTGACTTCTCTATCATGTAAAAACGTAATAATTTCTTTTAAAATTCCTTTCCATTGAAACTAGTAATACCTGTCTGTAACGGAAAATTTTCACTATGTTGCTAAAAATAGCACCATGGAATTATACCTCCTAAGATGGAAACAACCTATCTAAAATGATATTTTAGACCATCATTTGCGTTTCCGTCTTAGCAGGTTTTATTGTATCATTCTTATGGTAGAGGGACCCGCGGTCTTTCTCTCTGGCCCTGGGTGGGACTGTAGAATTAAGCAGACGCCAGATTTTAAGTTCTATTTCAATAAATCATAATTTTTTATTCATAAAAATCGTACCAGAACAATTTTTACTTTTTCATACATTGTTTATAGTTATTTATCTTGTAATGATCCCCTACCTGCATAATCAATAGTTAATTGAATGTGTGGTTCATTAAAAGAACCCTTAATACTCCCCCTCTCTCAAATGGTCTCTGTTCAAAAAAGCCGATGGTTGTCAGCATTAAAGGATCTCAAGTAGCGATTAATATTGCTCTAAATCTTTGATCTTACATAATACGATTCCTAACTTTTCTATATTTGACGTTATACTAGCAGTTATGTGCTCAAAACTTCAGAGCCACTTCCAATCTTCTCAAGCCACTTAAAAGCGCAAGATAAATACATTTTCGTAAAAGGCCTATTGAGGAGATACAATTCTAACGAGTCCGAGAGAGATTAGTCTTCCTTGTGAACCTGCGAGATCCAGATAATATTTGCAGATTAAAGTGGTCTGAGAGATTTCAAGAGATCTCCAAATCGCAACCTGCAATTGATGATAAACTGGACCAACGGTCCATGCCGGACCCACTATCTTTACAACTTTTCTAGAGATTGCAATTCCTGAACTGAACTCTATTTTTAACTGTTTTGTTTTATCCGTACGTGAGTGTAGTTTGTTTGCTGTTTTGTGATTGTAAAATAAAACATATATTTTGTTAATTAGCCATCCCGGTTTACAAATAACCATCCTAAATCGCAGAACGTAACATCTCTAAATAAGGCAAATATATGCAATTTTCATTGGGGGGGGGGGGGGGGATGCGGGTATTTTGTTATAGTACCTCACATTGCAGAGTACATTGGTTACTGGAGCAAATATTCTTTAGTGAGAAAGTGATAATTCCTTTAAAATAAAAGTTTTAGTGAGAAGAATAAGAAAACTAATCAACTTTATTTTTATGATTTTTTTTTCATAATAATATAAAACAATTGTTAAAAATCTTGCTTATTGGAAATCTCATCTCATTTCATTATTTATTGAAACTTGATGTTATATTGCTTTATTTATCAGACCTATTTGAAAACAAAATATATAAAAGATAATTTTAAAGATTGCAGAATTCTGGAATAAAGAAAAAAAATAAATTCACTTAAGCCAGACAAGGTCAAGGAAAATAAATGCAACAAATCACTTAAAAGCACTAAACCTTATCATATTCGTCCTTCGAAGATTCATGCGGAAATTGCTTCGATTTTGAGCGACAGGTGATTGTTGAAATTAAACAGAAGTTTATAGGGTGGAAAAAAGTCGCCTTAAGAATTTTTCCAATTTCTGTTAAATTTCATCGAAAACAAATTATTTATTTTATGCTCTGTGATTTGAGCAGTTGATTTATAAAATTTCACTAATCTATTTTTGTTTAATTTCAGTTTAAAAAAAGTATTTGCTACTGTGATGTAATTTAATACGTACTCATCACAGTTCATTGTTCAGGTTTTTAATTTAAATGATTTTTAAAATTTTCCAGCAAAGTTGAAAATTGTTTGTTCTACGTCTTATTGGTTTGTGTGGCCGTGCTCTAACTCTCGTAATTATACTCTGATTGACCTGTAATTTTTATACATTACTGATGTTTACTTTAGCACGATCTCTATTAAAAATGAAGAGTGTAGCCTTTATAATGCGTTTACATTGATAATCAAAAGTATTTCGTTAGATTACAGTCAATAGGAAAAATCGTTTCAAGTGTAGTTTCATGCACTGAGAAAAAGAAACTGATTAAAACTACAAAACATATTTTTTGAGTACATTTTGTTGTTTTAGCAAAATTGGAATAAAATTGAACCATTTTACTTCAATTAACAAAACATTTTTGCTGACGATACAAAATTTTTTTTTGGAATTGCAAAAAAAAAAATTTTTTTTGCTGATTCAAACAAAATTTTAATTTAAATATAGGTCAATGGAAATTTTGTTTGAATCAACAAAAAAATTTTTTTTGTTGAAAACCACTTTTTTTTTTTTTTTTTGCAATTCCAAAAAAAAATTTTATATCGTCAGAAAAAATGTTTTGTTAATTGAAGTAAAATGGTTCAATTTTACTCCAATTTTGCTAAAACAACCAAAATGTACTCAACAAAAATGTTTTGTAGTTTTAATCAATTCCTTTTTCTGAGTGTGATGTTACACAATTCCAAACCTAATGAAATTGATATGCACTTATAAAGTGCATTAAGGCATAGTTACTATAAAATATGGGGTGCAAAGCATTTTTTACTCATTTACAGAGCCACACACAACACTTCTGTTACATAAATGGTCTACGGAAAAAAATCGTTTGCAGTATATTTTAATGATGCTACACTGTTTCAAACATAATGAAATTTACAGTGGTGGCCAAAAGTTTGGACATTTTATGAAAGTTTCATGTTTTTCAACTTTGTGTGCTTGTAGAATATATTAATTTTAACTTAAATACAAACGTTTATATATCAAATTGAAGGTAATTTAATGTAGAATTTAATAATAAAAACAGTATTACAATATATACAACAGTATATTTTACAGTATTACAATATCTGTAAAAAGTTATGCTCATTTTAGTACTACAAACAAACACAAATCGTTTTGAATAAAGACGTGTTTTGTAATAAAAGCGTACTAGCCAATCACAAACACTGTTCTGAGGACCAATCAAATGTCTGTTATTGGGATGGTAAAAGAGTTATTGTTGTGGAAATATTTTGCGGAATGATGCATACTAGTACAATTAAATAGAGTATTGCTGTTTTTGAATATTTAAAGTCCTTTTTTTTAATTAAACTAATTTTAAACAATGTCATCAACAAGAAGAACTAATTGGACATCTACAAAAGGAAGCCGAATTGTCATATTGAGAGAAAATGGCCTCTCTTATGCTGAAATTGCAAGACAAGTTGGTGGTTCAGTGACTTGTTCTGGTGTACGAAAGTTCTGTTTACGCTATGAAAAAACGAAATCAGTGGAAAATAAGGCCAAATCAGGCCTAAAAAAATGCACAAGTGCTACTGCCGATAGAAAAACTAAACGGCTATGCCTTCAAGATAGAAAAATTTAATCAGATACCACTAGATGTGAAATGAATGCAGCGAGTATTGCAGTAAGTTCAAGAACAATAAGAAGAAGGTTATCAGAATTTGAACTACAAGCTAGAATTCCAAGGAAAAAACCATATTTAAATCAAAAGCAACGTGAAAAACGAGTTAAGTGGGCAAAAGAACACATTAAATGGTCAGAAAATTAATGGAAGCAAGTAATCTGGAGCGATGAGAGTAAAATATCGCTCTTTGGTAGTGATGGTAGAAAATACGTGAGACGTAGAGAAGGAGAAGAAGGAGGAGTTCGTGCAACGCGGAAAAGTTCCAAAAGTTGAAAAAGGATAAGATAAAATTCTCTTATCTTTTCTGAAGGTGCATCTTACTTCTGAGTGTAATCCAAATTTTAGTGGTAATCCTTGAAATCGATCGCACTGCATAGATCACATTTTTGCTGAAAAACTAATTGGTTGTATTAGATGAGTCGGAGTAAATACACTGGTTGTTCCATTTAAGATACTATAATTAAACACATAACATTACATATACGTTACAGGTTACATTTAAACATTAATAGCGGTTATTTCACACTATAATGGAGCTAGCATCTGCTCGTGTTTACGCGGTTACATTTTGATACGGGACTGAAGAATTAAAGTCATAAAAACAGAGTTCAGAGTTTCTCATTACATCATTCTTACGTCAGTGGGAATTACATATATTGCAAGGTTTCTGTGTAAGAACGTAATCGGAGAAATAATGTTTTTATTTCTTGCTATAATTATTGTTCTAATGTCTTTAACATATTTCATATAATAATAGTTCATCAATTTAGAAAAGCTTTTCATCACTTACTTGAAGTTGAGTGGCCATAAATCTTATTTTGCAGTTCACTGTGCGTTGAAAGAGTTGTTGATTACTTTGAAGCTAGATTTTCTCTTTATTATACGATCAAGGTCTTTTTATTTTTCCCATTGCGAGAGGAAATGAAAAAGTGTGTTTTTGTTTATTAATTTCTCGGATGAGGTTAATATTTACAATATTCCCCCTTAAGCTCCTCCGAAGAATTGATCATAAAGTGTTTCATTGAATTTATATGTCTTTCCAGTGCAGGCTTGGGTATGGGCTTAGTTAACGCGTCAGCGATCATCTGTTCTGTCGGACAATATTTTAATTCTATAATACCTTCTCCTTTAAGCTGTTTTATGGCATGAAATTTGACGTCAATGTGTTTGGTACGCTTACCAAACTTTTCGTTGTGTATCATCTTTATGCAGCTTTGGTTGTCTTCATGCATTATAATTGGTTTTTCTTGAGTTAATCCTAAATCTTCTAATAATTTTATTAGCCATAAAATTTCTTGACAAGCGTTTGCTGCAGCTATATATTCAGCTTCAGCAGATGATAAGGCGATGCATGTCTGCCTTTTTGTGATCCACTGTATTGTGTTGTCCCCCAACATGTAAATACTGCCAGAAGTTGATTTTCTCGTTTTTGTATCTCCCGCCCAGTCGGAGTCGGTATAAACTTCTAATTTTGGTTTCTTTTTTGTATTTAAAACTAAATTGAGATTTTTGGTACAGTGCAAATATTTGATTATTCTCTTCACTGCATTCCAGTCCTTGTTTCGCGGTGCTTCATTACGTCTACTAAGGATGTTGACTGGTGCTGTTTGTGCCAGGCTCTTGCTGCCTGTTTGAGACCATATATGGTCTTGTTTAGTTTACAAACTTTATAATTAGAGTTTGTTTCTATAAACCCTCTGGTTGTTGCATGTAAATTTCCGTGAAGGAATGCTGCGTTTATGTCTATGTGGTGTACCTCTAGTTTTTTATAGGCGGTTGCGGATAAAAATGGTCGAATGTTGGTGTGTTGCACTACTGGTGTAAAGGTTTCAACATAATCTTCACCAAATTTTTGGCTAAAACCTTCAGCAACTAGTCTTGCTTTATAGATAGGGGATTTTCCTGAGCTATCGACTTTTCTTTTAAAGATCCATTTTGATCCTATTATTTTTCTATTTGGTGGTGGTTCTATCTATTCCCATGTTTTATTTTTCATTAGCGCTTCTATTTCCGCATCTGTGGCTTTGAGCCAATTTTCTTTTTCTCTAGGATTTTTTATTTCGTTGATTTTTTTCCAATTTTTCGGTTTGATTATTTCATTGTTTTTTACTATACAGATATAACTGTCGGATGTATATCTATTAGGTGGAACTCCCCTGTTTGTCCTTTCTGACCTTCTTAATGTAGGAATGTTTTGATCGAGTTCTGCTTTTGTTTATTCTGTATTGCTTATTTCCGTTTCAGTGTAATTTTTGTTATCAAGCAGGTATTCTGGTTCATTATTTTCTTCATTCAGAATGTGTGTGTTATTCTCTAAGAATTTTATTGTTCTTCCGATTATGATTTCATTATTTTTAGTGAATACTCTATAACCCTTTGAGTGGTTATCATATCCCATAAATATTCCTTCCCTGGCTGTGTTATCTAATTTTCCTCTATGTATCTTGTTTATGTATATATAAGCTTTACAGCCAAATACTCGAAGGTAATGTAAGTTTGGTTTTCTCTTGAACCAAATTTCGTACGGAGTTTTATTTGTAGCCTTTATAGCTAGTCTGTTTTGGAGATGTGTTGCTGTACAGGGTGATTCATAATGAATGGGCCAAAAAGAATAGCGCAGTGTGACTGCCATAATGGATTTATTCAGCCGAAACAAATTTATTCTGCAGCTACAATTATACAAGTTTTATTTGGTAACAAGGAAAAATCATCGAATGACGAACTAGCCGCTAGAGGCGCTGTTAAACAAAATGTCGTCCATGTAGGAGAAAGCTTACTACGAAAGCCACGTTCCACTTATGTGGTAAAGTTAATCGCCATAATTTGCGATTTTGGGGCACGGAAAATGCCCATGTAACATTTGAACATCAGCGTGATTCTCCCAAGGTGAACGTTTTCTGCGCTTTATCAAACAGTTGTGTTTTTGGTCCATTTTTCTTTGCTGAAAAACGGACCTGATCTAACGCCCTGTGATTTTTTTCTCTGGGGTTTCGTTAAAGACAAGGTGTTTGTGCCTCCACTTCCTCAGAACTTAGAGGAACTGAAGCAGCAGATAACTGCAGTGTTGAACTCCATCACAGGGGATATGCTATCACGAGTGTGGCAGGAGCTTGATTACCGTGTAGACATTTGTCGTGTCACCGGAGGGGCACATATTGAACACCTGTAGAAACTCGAATAAATGTAGTTTTGAGGTAAATTTGAATTTTCTAAATATATTGATTACAACGTTCACAATCATGTTTTCTTTTTGTCCCATTCATTATGAATCACCCTGTATTTATTGCTTCACCCCAGAATCTGTGGGGTAACCCAGCTTCTGAGAGCATAGCTCGAGTAATTTCTATTAAGCTCATATTCTTTCTCTCGGCAATCCCGTTCTGACTCGGGCAGTGTGGAACAGTAAATTGGTGTTTTATACCTCTTTTTCTAAGAAAGTCCTCCGTATTTTTACCTATATATTCGCCCCCGTTATCCGATCTGAATGCTTTGGGATATCTCCCGAATTGTGTGTGAACCATTTGTATATAGTTCCTTATTTTGTTTGAGACCTCATCTTTGTGAGATAGTAAATATATTACAGTAAATCTTGAGTGGTCGTCAATAAATGTGACGAAGTACTTTTTTCCCCCTAAAGAGGTTGTTCTAATCGGTCCACAGACGTCTGTATGTATCAGGTCGAGTACCTGAGTCGTTTTATGTTCAGATAATTTCGGATATGGTGCATGAGTAGTTTTTGTTTTGATGCATGTTTCGCAGTGTGTAGTATGACTGCAGTTGTTTATTTTTATGCCATTGGCCAAATTGTTTTTCATCATTTGTTTTATACTTTCGTAATTCCTATGACCTAGGCGTTTGTGCCAAAGTTCTAGACATTCTTTATTTTTGCAGTCGTTTGCGATATTTGCTTTTTTGGGATATCTTTTTCTGAGAGAATTACCTCATATAAATTAATTTTCTTTTTCGCTTCCAGGTACGTTTTGCCGTTACAGGATAGAATGCATTTTTTGTCTTCAAATATTAATTTGTAACCGTGTTGAGTTGCTTTACTGACAGAAATTAATTTGTTTCCAAATCTGGACATATAACACGTTTTTTAATTTAAATTTATTTCAGTCCCCGTTTGATGTTTTTGTTGTAATCATAACTTCACCGGATCCGTAGGAATTGAGTGTGTTTCCGTTCGCGATTATTATGGATGTTTGTTCGGTGTTGTTTATTTCGGTAAATATTTCTTTGCTGTTCGCAATATGGGAAGATGCTCCGGAATCAATAAATAATCCAGGTTGGTTTTCCGGGCTTTTCGATTATAAATGCTGCATCTTGATTTTTGTTATGATTTATTTGTACGTTTTTATTTATTTTTTCTTCCGTTTCGTACCTATCATTTTCAATATCACCGTTTATGTTTTCGAAGCAGAGCGACGATGTAAACTTCTTTGGTTTAAATATTTGTTGTTTTGGTGTAGCTTTTTATGAATTTTTGTTTTTTAAGTGCCAGCATTCTTTATAGTTATGATTATTTTGCTTACAGTACGTACAATATTTATTATGATTTTTGTAATCATTATTTACGAACTTTTTCTGTGTTTTAAACGCTTTTGCCGAATTTTCGGTTTGTTCCGAGTTTTCTACACGTTTATTATATTCGTCAACAAGTTTATTTTTCATATATTCTGGTGTTAACTCATTTTCCAGCCTGGCTTCCAGAGCCGTTATAAGTGTATTATAACTAGGTGGAAGTGAGCACAGTAGTAGTGCTGAAATGTGTGAGTCACTAATATTTTCTCCAATTGCGGAGAGTTTGTCGATGGTTTCAAGTATATGTGTGATGTGACGTTGCATGTTACCGTGTTCTTGTAATTTAGCTCCATATAATTTTTTAAGTAAGTAAAGTTTACTTGAAAGATTTGCTCTTTCATGAATATTCTTTAATGTGTCCCACATTTGTTTTGACGTGTTTAGATTTCTTATATTAACGATTTGTGAGTCCTCAAGACTTAAATTTATTATCGTCCTTGCCTTCTTGTCTTTCTTTTGCCAATCTGGTGTTATGGGGTCTAGTGGTTCTTCTGTTATTAATTCAGATAAATCTTCTTTTATTAATAACATTTGGACCTTGAAATTCCAAATGGAATAATTATTTGTATTTAATTTTTCAATTATTTGGGTTTCTTTTGAAAACGCCATTTCTTCGATTGATTTTTCTTTATTGTTTTTTATTGAGTTTTATTTAATTAGTTCTATGATGTTTATATTTATTTTCTTTCTTTCGAATTTAGTTCTAAGTTTTTTCTAAATTAGTTTATAAATGTTTTCAGTTTTCAAGCTTAAAATCACACCTTCGTTCTTAGACAATTTTTCAGTCTCAATAATCTTTGAAGGAGGTTTTCGTGTAAAGCGGAAAAGTCCCAAAAGTTGAAAAAGGATAAGATAAAATTCTCTTACCTTTTCTGAAGGTGCATCTTACTTCTGAGTGTAATTCAAATTTAGTGGTAATCCTTGAAATCGATCGCACTGCATATATCACATTTTTGCTGAAAAACTAATTGGTTGTATTAGATGAGTCGGAGTAAATACACTGGTTGTTCCATTTAAGATACTATAATTAAACACATAACATTACATAAACGATACAGGTTACATTTAAACATTAATAGCGGTTATTTCACACTATAATGGAGCTAGCATCTGCTCGTGTTTACGCGGTTACATTTTGATACGGGACTGAAGAATTAAAGTAATAAAAACAGAGTTCAGAGTTTTTCATTACGTCATTCTTACGTCAGTGGAAATTACATATATTGCAAGGTTTCTGTGTAAGAACGTACTCGGAGAAATAATGTTTTTATTTCTTGCTATAATTATTGTTCTAATGTCTTTAACATATTTCATATAATAATAGTTCATCAATTTAGAAAAGCTTTTCATCATTTACTTGAAGTTGAGTGGCCATAAATCTTACTTTGCAGTTCACTATGCGTTGAAAGAATTGTTGATTACTTTGAAGCTAGATTTTCTCTTTATTATACGATCAAGGTCTTTTTATTTTTCCCATTGCGAGAGGAAATGAAAAAGTGGGTTTTTTGTTTATTAATTTCTCGGATGAGGTTAATATTTACAATAGGAGAAGCACTTCATCCTGATTACATTGAAGCAACTAGAAAAAACCCAACAAATGTCATGATTTGGGCATGTATGTCTGCAGATGGTGTGGGCCGAATTCAAGTGATTGAAAGGATCCTGAATGGCAAAAAATACATCGAAACTGTCCTGGAACCAAAATTGATACCCTCCATCCGGGATCTCTTTCCCAACAACGTACCATTTATTTTTCAGCAGGATTCAGCTCCACGCCACACAGCAAAAGTATGCGAAGTATGGTTTCAAAATAAAGGCATAAATATATTACCATGGCCAGGAAACAGCCCTGATCTCAATCCAATTGAAAATTTGTGGCGACGTTTGAAAATTCTTGTAGGAAAAAAACGTCCATCCAATAAAAGACAACTTATTGAAGCTATAATTGAATCTTGGCACCATGTGATTACGAAAGATGAACTCCAAACACTCGTTCACTCGATGAAAAGACGCTGTGAAGCTGTCTTAAAAAATAAGGGTTATCCTACTAAGTACTGATTGTGTAAGTATCACTTTAAAAAAATGCAAATCTAAGATAGATCTTACTATTAGTTGCATAACCTTTTTTTGTAATACAGATATTGTAATACTGTTTTTATTATTAAATTTCTACATTAAATTACCTTCAATTTCATATATAAACGTTTGTATTTAAGTGAAAATTAATATATTCTACAAGCACACAAAGTTTAAAAACATGAAACTTAAAAAAAATGTCCACACTTTTGGCCACCACTGTATATCCTTACTGAGATGCACTGTATTGCTGCTTATTGAAAATTATGGTGTGCATTGCATTTATCGTGCATTTACTGGGGGGGGGGGAGGCAGAAATAAATTCGGTTACAGTGATGTCTAATGAGCGATAATTGCTGGAGGTGCGTTTTCAACTTTGGTTTGCATATTTAATTTAAACTAAATACGTGCATAATACGTTCTGTGTTGTATATATGCTGTTGATCATATAGAAACACAGAGGAATTCATAAGTATTACTGACTATGGGAGTGAATTGCTTACGGGTATAGTTTTTAATTGCATTTCCTGCTGAACTATATTTATCATACTAATAGAAGTTTTCGGATTAAAAATCGATTCATATACAGGGCTACGCAAAGAACAAGATACATTGTCGTTTATGGTTGGTAATTGCTGGAAGTGGGTTTTAAGTTGTGTTATGCGTTTTTACCTGAATTAAATTTTAGCTTAATATGTGGTGGGTACAAAAATTTTTAGATAATACTAGGTGCGCAACTAAGTTTCTGGGGTTCTTTTATCTATAAAAAATGGAAAAATTTAAGAGAAATGCAAAAAATGATTTATTCAAAGTATCGTCCCTCGCTAGCTACACATTTTTGCCATATCACTGGCAATGCATGAATACCGCGACGATAAAAAGACGCGTCTTTTGACCGAAAGCATTCATTTTGTCAGGTTATTGACCTAGCAAGCAACGATGGTGGAAAGTACACAGAGGTATTGGAGAATTTTAGAAGACCACCGCGAAGACACTGTTTTATGTCAATCGACAGAACGAGAACATTAAAGGGATTACCAGATGCTAGGAATTTAGCTGTGAATCTGGGGGGTTCTGTTCGTGGAAAGGGACCTCCGTGGTATACGAAAAAACAGAGCAATATACATGTCAAGAGAGATTATGTAAGCGTGGAAAGAATGTTTTGATATTTGGAGTCTGGCTTTGACTTTTGAGGTACAAATGATGTAACAAGGCGTGTAAAAAGGGGAGCTGGGATTTAGTGTTTGGCCAATAAGAATGGTAAGAAAATGGGGGATGCGGAAAACAAAAAGGCGTGGACGGTTAGAGAGAGATCACTCTGAAAAATTAACGGACACTCTGGGAACTTGGTCGAAAGAGGATGAGTCTTTGGGGAAGAGAGAACAGACTGAAGAATATTTCTTAGAGCGAGGAAGTGTGATAATTCTCTCTCTCTGTTTTGACTCGGGTCTTTCAGAGTTCTGGGAGAGAGGAAATAAAATGTAAGTTTTAGAAGGCTTTTGATATGCCTGAATAAGATGTAAAACGGGTAGTGTTGACGGAGAATCGGGAAAGCCACTTCCCGAGGAAAGCCTGGGAAGCCGCGTCGATTAAGGAATGAGATGACGGCAGAAGACTGAGTGCGAATCCCTAACGGAGAAAACCAGGTGAGTGGAATGTTATATAAGGGTTAAATTTTGTGTTCCGAGCAATCCTGTTAGGGAATAATTTTAAATTGAATATTGTTTAGGGCATCCCAGTCATATTAAATTCACGATATTTTATATTTTATTTTGCATATTGTTTAATCTAAGTAAATGTGAATTAGATGTTAATAAAATTGAATTAATAACTTAAATTTTGATTCTTGTTTATTATGACTTAATTTTCAGAGTCGACCACGCCACGTTCCTGTCATATCGTTTATTGCGGAAAGCATCTCTAAGATGCTACTTACATATATATACTTCGGACATTTATTAATATAAAATATCGTGAATTTAATATGACTGGGATGCCCTAAACAATATTCAATTTAAAATTATTCCCTAACAGGATTGCTCGGAACACAAAATTTAACCCTTATATAACATTCCACTCACCTGGTTTTCTCCGTTAGGGATTCGCACTCAGTCTTCTGCCGTCATCTCATTCCTTAATCGACGCGGCTTCCCAGGCTTTCCTCGGGAAGTGGCTTTCCCCTCCCGATTCTCCGTCAACACTACCCGTTTTACATCTTATTCAGGCATATCAAAAGCCTTCTAAAACTTACATTTTCTTTCCTCTCTCCCAGAACTCTGAAAGACCCGAGTCAAAACAGAAAGAAAGAATTATCACACTTCCTCGCTCTAAGAAATATTCTTCAGTCTGTTCTCTCTTCCCCAAAGACTCATCCTCTTTCGACCAAGTTCCCAGAGTGTCCGTTAATTTTTCAGAGTGATCTCTCTCTAACCGTCCACGCCTTTTTGTTTTCCGCATCCCCCATTTTCTTACCATTCTTATTGGCCAAACACTAAATCCTAGCTCCCCCTTTTACACGCCTTGTTACATCATTTGTACCTCAAAAGTCAAAGCCAGACTCCAAATATCAAAACATTCTTTCCACGCTTACATAATCTCTCTTGACATGTATATTGCTTTGTTTTTTCGTATACCACGGAGGTCCCTTTCCACGAACAGAACCCCCCAGATTCACAGCTAAATTCCTAGCATCTGGTAATCCCTTTAATGTTCTCGTTCTGTCGATTGACATAAAACAGTGTCTTCGCGGTGGTCTTCTAAAATTCTCCAACACCTCTGTGTACTTTCCACCATCGTTGCTTGCTAGGTCAATAACCTGACAATTCAACCAATTTTGCACTTCTTCGAAATTGGCCAAGTGTAACCCAGCCAAGCCATGGGCCATCGACCGGAACAAGTGATAATCGGAAGGGACCAGGTCTGGTGAATACTGGGGGTGTGGTAGCAGATCCCATTTCAGTGTTTTGATGGTGTCCTGGACGGTAGAAGTGCGATGGCACGGAGCGTTGTCATGCTGCAATATCACTCGTTCGTGTCTCCTGCCCCATTCTGGCCGTTTTTCGAGCAATGCATGGTTCAAATTATTCAATTGTTGTCGGTAGTGATTCCCATTAACAGTTTCGCCCGCTTTCAGCAGCTCATAGCACACGATTCCTGTCTGGTCCCACCAAACGCAGAGCATTGTCATTTTTCCGAAGCGATTTGGCCGTGCCTTCGATGCTGATGCTTCGCCAGGTGAAAACCACGATTTTTTGCATTTGGGATTCTCGAAATATATTCACTTTTCATCGCCAGTAACAATTCGATGCAGGAAACTCTTTCTATCATGCCGCAAAAGCAAAATTTCGAAGTGGCTCTTCGATTTTCCATCTGTCTCTCAGTCAACTCATGTGGAACCCATTTTCCTTCCTTTTGAATCTTTCCCATGGCATGTAAACGTTTGGAAATACCTTGGCGAGTTATGTTTAATGCCTCTACAAGTTGTTCTTGTGTTTGCGTATCACCTTCATCCAATAATGCTTGCAGATCGGCGTACGCAATTGTTTTTGGTCTTCCGGATCTCTTCTTGTCCTCAGTGTCCAAATCGCCATTTCTGAAGCGTTTAAACCAATTTTCACAGGTAGTTTTCGATGGTGCATGTTCGCCGTAGGCCTCTTCAAGCAAACGACGTGCTTCAGCTGCATTTTTTTTTCAAGTTAAAGCAGAAAAGCACAGCTTCCCGCAAATGCTGTTTATTTGGCACAAAACTCGTCATTTTCGTTGTTAGAAAAAATAGCTTTGCGTTTCGATATTTGTTGTTATTACAACTGGTTATTTGCTAATAGATATCCAAGTTTTTAGAAAAACACAACTTATGTATGTCGACTACACGGGCCATTAGCGCCATCTATGTGTAAAACCCCCGAAACTTTGTTGCACACCTAGTATATAGCGCTGTACTAAAGAATTCGAGTGCCTTTCCATCTGTTTGCGAAAATTGCTAAAAGTGACTTTTCTAACTGAATTAAATTTTAGCATGTTATGTAGTATGTATGTCAATTTATAGATCATATGCAAGGCTGCACCAAATAATTAAACTAATTTTTCGACTATGGAAAGTAATTGCTAAAACTGAATTTTTAAATGTGTTATGTATTTTCTAAACTGTTTACTTACATTATTTTTCACCTTATATAACGGTGCATTTTCATTAGTTTTCTGGATGCGTTGGAAATTGTTTCATGATCTGTGCTTCACGCATGATTCTTAGTGTTTGTTTTATATGCATATTTCATATAAAATCTTTAATAAAAGATTAACAGTGAAGAAAAAATATCATTGTTTAAAACAATAGTTCAACATTTTATAAAGCAAAGAAAATGGTTCTTTCCATTTAAATTATACTAGGAGCCCTCCCTGCTCGAACCTCTTCAATTTTGATGTAATCGCTACAGGGTGTACATATAGGTCTAAAATGGACATTTGGTTTGAACTAATATGGTTGGAGTACCAGGTGTGCTTCTATAAAGTTAAATTTTTCAACGCCGCGGCGCACGTTATGTCGCAATGTATTTTCCGTTTTTATAACATGCTGTAAAAACATTACAAAAGGCTTTATGAGTTTGTTACTTCATCAATAATTCTACTTAATACATGTTATAGAGTTACCAACGTCACGTTTTGCCTGCTTAAATAGTTATTAATTTATTTATCTTTGAAATCTCTTCTATAATTAAATACATAAATTCAACTTTATATTCAGATGCCTATATCTCGAAAGGGACACATCTGATTTGATTACTGTTGGTACCAATGAAAAGAACTCATCTTAATTGACAAGAAAACTTTTGTTTCATTCTGGGCCTTTTCTTATAAGATTTTTTTTAAATGTTCAAAAGGGCTATTTTGTGCGAAATTCGCTAGTATATACGGGCGCAAAGTAAAGTCCGAGTAGACTAAACTATCTCTTTAACGGATAGAGCTATAATTGTGCAACATCTGCCTGCCTATTGTAAAACGACAATGTGCTATCATATGAGAGTGACTGCAGTACCCTTGGTGGCCAAACTCGGACGTTTTCGACGCTATGTCAAAAACTATGAGAGATACTGTAACAAAGTCAGTCAAAAATTGCAGATTGTTTTTGATTTAATATAAAATGACAGTTTAAATGAAAAAAATTAGCACAACTGGAAGTCTTGAAATGTTAATATTTCGATAAGAAATCACCGGCGTAACTATGTCACTGACTGTTTGTAAGAAATATAGCATTATAAGGCACATATATATCTACTAATAAAAATTACAGATATATACAAGGTACAATTTATTTTAATAATGAATTCAAATTAAATGTGCTCAATGTACCGACAGATTGGCAGAAATACACATGCACTCCCCTGCATACATATAAATTGCTGCATATGGTGGACACACTAATCATAATTATCTTCATTTTCTTGTTGACGTAAATTGTACCTTGCTTGCAAGTTGTAGTTTTAGTAAACTATCTGTTGTACCGAACGATCTGCCCGCGTTATATATCTGTTTAATGTATAAACGATACACGTGTATGTTTATGTTGTTTATTTATAAAGAAAAAAATATCATAGCATGTTTTTATACAATTAAAAATTAAAGTACAATGCGCGTTAAGTGTTGAAGTTTTGTTAAAACAACGTACAGTAATCTTCATATTTATATCCTGCGATGGTCAGCAGAATTTAGTACATGCCTAACACTCTAAAAATTTCGGGATAGAATAATAATACAAAATATTCACATTGAAAAATGACATGTCGTGCTGTAGTTATCGCCAGCGGAACTATGATCCCAACTGTTTGTTTTGGCATACGACTTCTTGGAGATGTTCTAGAAATTGAGCTGTTATCAGATATGTTTATCAAATTACTCGCTGTATTGGTTAAAATACTACATGCAAGGTCTTACTTGTAAATAGGGGAATATTGCTCATAAAAAGATGTTTCAGTTACAAATATTTTTAAAATTTTCATGGTTCCGCCCGTCACAGAATTCGTATACACAGCGAATGGCAGTGTACAAAATAAAATAAACGGATGTGTCCAAATGTAACTGCGAAATATTTTTTTAAAAGCAACAGTTGTTAATATGTCAATTAAATTATCTCACATTCAGGTAAAAGAAACAAACAAAATTCTAAACAATTCTTTTTATACTGTTATGCCAGTGAACAAAACTTATACAAATTATGTTAAAGGTTTATTTATTCAACACGAAACTGGTAATTATCAAGGATTGATGAGAATTCTATGATTTAAGCGTCGAAAGTTGTTTTCGAATTATAATTTCGAGTGAATTTATTACAATATTTCCACACCAGTGACAACATACTGTTTTTGTAAGATATTTATACATTAATGTAACAACTATAAAGGAATAAAGGGTTATTTAAAAAAACAGTATTTATTCTATATGCAACTAATGAAATATATAAATTTAAAGAAAACTATTGTGCTGTCCTTTCAAAAAAAACCCCACACTGAAATGTTTCCTAAAAAAACCTCACCCTAGTACTACCCCAAATAATTTACTTAAGTCAATTTTTTTTGTCTTGTTCTGTTTTTATGTACCATTTAGAATAATAAAAATAGTTTAAAATACCTAATAAGTGCTTAGTTAGTTTTAAAATAATTTAAATTAACAATTGCAGAATTCTGGCAAAACACGAGCTGCATTTTTACAGTTTTTCTTGTTAGAATAGAATTTCAGAATGATCTACATAAATTATTATTTTGTTTATGTTAAATCATTAATATGTAATAAAATGCTTCATTTTCAGCTGATTATGACAGGTGTGGGTTGTTTTCAGGTAACATGGGTCATTTTTTTTTGGAAAAATGGGTTTTTTTTTTCAAATTCTCGCATATTTTGCTGCCATTTTATAATAAAGTGATAAAATGAAAAATGCTCAACATGCCCGCATCTTAGTCAGACAAGTTGTAATTATTTAGCCATGTTCAATTTTTATAAATTCTTTATTAGACTTTATATAGAGAAAATTTCAAAAAATGGGTTTTTTTTTAGAGGACAGCACAATAGATGTTTAAATTTAATAAAAAGAAGCCTAAATTTTATTGTACGTTATTGTTATCGTCTGCGTACTTACAACGTTTCTAAAGGAATCTGTCAATGGGTACGGAACTGTATAACATTCAAACACAAGCTTTCAGATATGTACAGGGTGTTTCACAAATGACCCCTAACTTTAAAAATCAATAACCCGGAAACGGTGATAGATAGAAGCATGAAACCAGTGGTATGCTTATTAAAAAAATCGTAAGAATCTTATACATAAATCTCAAAATTTAGTTAAAAATAGCACCGATAGATGGCGCTGAGAGCGTTAAGAATCCTTCTAAAGATAGTTCAGAAGCTTAGAAAGACTAGCCGTCGAAGATTTTGCCATTGAAATCTGACCGCTATTAGCGTATAGTGAAAATAATTCGCATCGGCCACGTTGCCTGTCTGTTGAAATTTTTTGAAAAGCTCACGAATTGTTTTCCCATCTGTGCTTTTTGCGACCTGAAATCCCGTTTGAAATCTTCTCCTTGTGGCAGTAGGACTCTGATTTAATCCATGGTACTCCAACACAATAAACACATGTTCCTCCACAGTGTACATCATTTTCGTAATTATTTTCACTATACACTAATAGCGGTCAGATTTCAATGGCGAAATCTTCGACGGCAGTCTTTCTATGCTTCTGAACTCTCTTTAGAAGGATTCTTAACGCTCTCAGCGCCATCTATCGGTGCTATTTTTAACTAAATTTAGAGATTTATGTATAAGATTCTTATGATTTTTTAATAAACATACCACTGGTTTCATGTTTCTATCTATCACCGTTTCCGGGTTATTGATTTTTAAAGTTAGGGGTCCTTTGTGAAACACCCTGTATATATAGCGAGAGAGACTGATAAATCCAGTTCTTTATGATATTCAACTTCATTAAAAACAATTAACAAAATCCACAACAAATTAATATATGAATAATCAAAACCATGAATAAGTAGCAACTTAGAAAACCAGCTTAAGACAGGCGACATGGCTATCGACAGATGAATATCTACATAGATATAGATATGTATCTTCCCTCATATTGCCACACTTCTACTGGCGAATAGTGACCAGTGATTTAGTTCATGATTATGTAGTTAATTGCGACATTTCATCATTACGAGACGCTGCAATCTCAAATAATAGCACTAATTAAACCCTCAAATAATAGCACATTATCAGTTTACTATAGGTAGACACTTTTCCACAGTTCTAGTTTTATCTGTTTAAGATATATTTGAGTGTACCCGGACTTTACTTTGCACCCGTATATACTTACGAATCTCGCGGAAAATTGGTGTTTTGAAGCTTGCTTTTTTTTACCTTGTAGGGTAAATCCAGATTAGATGCTCTAGTTACTGTATTTCAGCTATTGAATGTGTGGCAGAGCTAGTAACGTTGTTCTACTATCAATCGTTATTAAAAAGCCTAGTAGACATGAGTTATAGCTATTTATTTCTTCAAATAAATGTTTTATCCATCAAAGAAAGGTAATTTTGGCTTTTATTGTATGCTCTTGTAAAATAGAGACTAGTAGAAGATGAAATATAATGTACTTACTAGACTTTTTCATGAAATATTGTGATTGTTGTTGAAACAAGTATCTAATAATGTGTTAGTCATAGGTTGCTACCATATTTGTTCCTACTTCCAGGGCTACTAGCTGGGGCATCTATCCCCGATTAAAAGGATACATGCACCACCTGCATCGGGGATATATGCCTCACTTGTGATTCGAAATAAGACACTCGATTTATAATTATCAAATAACTTTGATGTGTGAGAATATATTTTTTTAATCTTCAGGATTGTGAGAAAAAAAATCTGTGTCTTCTTTTGTTGACCGTAGCCGTTGCGGAGGATCATTATCTAAGAAGTCATGGGGCGGTGTTAGTAGTGATAAATTACCCATTTAAGGAACAATTCAAAAAATTTCATTTCATTTTAAAAAAATTGCAAGTCCCTCACATTTTTAAGTAAAAAATATGTAAGTGTTTGGTATCTATAGTTCTGATCGGAACGTTTTAATTCACACATTCCGAACTTCCATTCTCTTTATATCAGAATATATTCAGAAGCACTAAATATAAATATAAATACAAAATAGAAATATATAATCCCTTAAGTATATCATTCTCACAGAAAATTCGGAAAGACTATACTTATTAGAGATCTCTTAATGCTTCTTTATTTATTTAAATAATATTCCTTTTATTGTTGGCAATTCTCCACCCCCCAATTCAATTTACAAAAGTTCAACCTTCCGTAGAATATATAAAATATTTTGAACTCAATCATTATGAAACATAAAAATCTAACGCATTTAATTTGAGAATTTTAAATTTGCTCACCGAATTAGTTTTTAGAGCTAATATAAGTAAGTGGGGGGAGGGTAATCTCTCTTAGTTTAGACTAAACAAGTTTAGCTTTCGTTAGAATTATCTGATTGACTTCAAATTTTCTATACCCATTTATTCGAAGAATTGGGAATAGGAAATAATCCTTTGATGTGGGAGTGTAATACATACAGAGCCTGTAAGCTCAATTAAAAAGAAAAAAACATAAATTTGACGTAAATAGGATATTAAATGAAATGCAAATCCAGATTTAAATTATAAATTTTAATTACCTATGCTTCTTATTCTTTCACGTATGGGGCATCTATCCCAATCAAGTGGGGTGTCTAACCCTGATGTCCGGGTTGTATGGCCAAAATCATTGATTACGTTTTTTGATAAAAACACTATTTTATATGGTATTTATATTAAAGTAATACTTTTTATGATGTTCTACATAAAATTTGGTGCACTACAAATATCATTTCTATAAAAAAAGAAAAATGAAGGGGGGCTTAAGTAGAGCAACTATCCCGGACTTATCCTACCTAAAAGGGTCCAACAGTTTTCTTGTCAATTAAGATGTGCTCTTTCCAGTGGTACCAACAATAATCAAATCAGGAAAGTCCCTTTTGAGATATAGGCATCTGAAAATCAGGTAGAATTTATGTATTTAATTTTAGTGAGGATTTCAGATTAATAAATGAATAAATATTTAAGCAAGTAAAACGTAGTCTTAGTAGCTCTATGACATGCCCATAAGTATTTAATTGATAAAGTAAGACTTTCAACGTAATTACAGCTTGTTAAAGAAATGTAAAGTATATCGCAACAAACGGTATACCGTTTTAAAAGTGAACTTTATAGAAGCATCCCTGGTGTTCTAACTACACTACTTATGATTCTAACATTTGCAAATATCCATCTTATACCTATATGTACGTTCTGTGGCGATTATATCAAAATTGCAGAGGGTCGAGCAGGCACCATATCCGATTTTAGGCGACTTGACCTGGAATGAACCAGATTTTAAATTCGAATTTCTTAAAAAGTAAAGACATTTTTACGTTTTTTGTATTTTTAAATTGCATTTTTTACTTTTCATTTTAATAACCTGAATTTTAACACCGATGTAAACTTTAATGTAGATAATATGCTTGAGATCATTTTGTTTTTCGTGACTACTTGTAAAATTACTTCGGATTTTCCATACGTTTACCATTTTTCGACGTAAGTTTCAGGAAGTTCGCCACAGAAAATCTGAATTGACTCTCAGATAGATCTTTTTTTATATCTTAGTGAAAATTCGGAAAAATTAAAATTTACATATCTTCTGAAAATTACTTTTCTTGTCATTTATGGTTTCATTAAGATTTTAATGCTTTATCCAAAAAATTGTTAAGATCAGTTTTCTTTTTAAATAATTTTTTTCTTGTTAACTTTAGTCAAATTATCTTAAATTCAATCTATTTTTTTGTATGTTCTTTCTTCTTTTAAACTGCATTTTTGAACGATAACTTATTTTATTTAATTTAATGTTTTGTTCCAGGAAGTTTCCTACTAAAAGTCTTAATTGAATTTCAAGTAATATTTCTTTTGAATCACACTTCCAAAAAAAAAAAAAAAAAAAACTAAAATTCGTTTTTCAGAAGAAAATTATTTTTTCTACGACTTTATAGTTATTAATTCATACTTTAATGTTTTACGTATAATATGTTATATACAGTTTTGCTTTTCATAAATTAAATGTTTCCCCTTTTTTATTATTATTACTAGTGAAACCATTTTCATTGCTTTGCTTTAAAACACTTTATTATTTTTCGTAATTTATTTTATTGTTTTTTATTACATTACTTTCCTCTGAATAGTAGATTTGTAGGAAATGAATGGATAACCACTTTCGATTGTTTGCCAAAGAAAGTTCTTATATACAATGCATTTTTCTGGATTTCTTTAAAACAAAAATCAATCTCCAAAGTTACTTTGTCTTAAAATAATTAATGTTTGCATGCTTTTTTATTACAGTTGTTAAGGTTTTTGGCTCCTTTACCTGCAAAAGCCCCTGCGCGTTATACCCAAAGCCCAAAAACCTCATTTTGAGAAAACTGACTACAAAGTTTTACTTTTAAACTTGTTTACATTTCGGGCTTCGTACGTTTTAGGTAATAACTCAAGTAATTATAAGAATTTTTTAATGCGGTATGTTTTATAATGTTCAGAAAAGATTGTCATTCAATCAATATATATAATTTTTTTTTTCGAAAAAAATCGAATTTTTGAAAGTTTAAGTCTTATAAATCCTTAACAAAAATGAACAAACTTCAAAAGATTAACTTTGTTTTGTGAAGAATGTATTAACTACGTAAAAGTGGTTAAAGTGCATTGTAATTAGGTCAGTAATCCCGTATTTATTATCAGCTACATTATGGAGTGTCTTCTTCAGTGCCGTTTAGACGCGAATGGCAGTCATTTACATCACTTTTCATGATGACATCACATTTCCCACAAATAAAAGTTAGTCTCGAGAAACATTTGCTAAAATACCGTCATATTTGTGTAAAGTTATGTACGAAACTGTGGGTGTAGCTCAGAGTCAGACAAGCTGTATTTTTGACTGAATAAGCAGAGTGTAACCCTTGCTTACTATACAAAAATTGTTCATGTTGATGTATGCGTTCGCCTCTCTCATTCAGAATAAATAGTTACGAGCACCCTGTATATTCTACTTATAAAGTAGTAATTTTCTGTCTCACGGCACACTTAAACTTTCGCAGCACTCTTGCAATATTGAAAACAAGAACAAAAAATCATACATCAGGCATAGATTATGAAACACTTTCCAACACTATAAAGAATGTTATTAATAAATTTCAATTTTTTCTTAGAATGAAATGAGATATCTAAGTAAGAAAATTAAATAAAATGCACCGCAAACGATTTTCCCCCAAAGACCACCATGAAACGGAATTCTTTTGTGTGTCCCTGTAACCGAACTATAAATGATATACACTTCTTTTTCAATAGCGAATGTCATTAAAATATAAAAATAATGTCAACCCGAGTACATTTATGCTAGCTAGAGCAAGAACAGACGGTCAAACAGGCAGACAAATCGAATTCATAAGTACTTTTCAACTATGTTGGAAAGTGCAAAAAAGGAATAAAAAGAAATGCTTTTCAGAAATAGTAGTAATTGAATAGAAATAAAATAATTTAATCCCTTTTTAGTATTTATTAACAAAATGGACATCACGTTCAGAAAATCTTTAAAAAATATTGTGTAATCTATACTAATAAAATAAAGTGTCGCTCTGTGTGTGTCGGCGATCGCTAGCGAAATCTAGCGCATTTAGAAGTCTGAAAATTTCAGTAAGGAGACTCAATGGCAACTGACATATGAACCTGAAGCTAGGATTTTAAATATTTTGATAATTAGCCGAGATATCAATTAAAAACTCATCAAAAACTCATCTCTTTCTTTGCGACCCGTCAAAATTGCTTGTGCATGTCCAGAACAGGATTTACGCATCAACAAGAATTGAAGAACCGAACGCGAGTTATTATTATTATTATTATTATTATTATTATTATTATTATTTTGCTTGTTGTTTTGTAGTTTTAAATTGGCTTAAATCAACCAAATCAATTGGTACAGTTAAAATTGGAAGACATATTCAGAAAGATCGTACCTTTACGTCTCAAATGCCGCAATCAATTCGAAAATATATCATTGTTTACCCTTTGAAAAAAAAAAGGGTTAATTTTCCTGAAGGGTGTTTTTTTTCCTTGTGGCAATGTCCCTGCAGGGCGTAATTTCTAAGCTACCGACAAACCAAAAATATGCTCTTAAAGTCGAAACTTTCTTTTAAATGACGGGATAATCTGTTTTACAAAATATGAATTTCAACACTTTCAAAATACCGGCGAACGCAAGTCACTATCTTTTTTCTACGCTAAAAGTAACTAACGTCCGTATTTCGATACAACCTTTCTAGAGAATTTCTGTTGACCAGATTTACATCACCTACAAAATTTTTGGAACATTCGGACGAGTAGAAATAATAAACAAAAAATAAAATCTGAGAAATTTTCGAACACAAAATGCGAAAAGCGGGGTGTTTTGGCGTTGAGTCGCTCCACTTCGACTAATGTTTTTACTGAATATTTTTCATAAAATTTTAAAGCGATCTTGGATACATTTTTATTTATAACCGATATTAATTTCCGATAGTTCGGAAGATGAGACCTATTTTTTATTGCTATGTTAAAAGAGCCGACACGAAAACAAACAAACAAAAACAAAAGCGAGAAGAAAACATATTTCTTTTACAACTAGATAACAATATTTCTTCACAAACTTTTTACACGAGCTGTAAAACCGTTTTATTTATTACAGATAGAAATTTCAAAGAGTTCGGACAAGAAGAACTATGTTTTAAAACTGTGAAACAACCCTACGGGAAAAAACAAGAAAATGTCATTTAACTTTTACGAGCTCTTTTATCACTAAATATCAATATTTTTTCGCGATTTTTTTCTTTTAAAAATATAATTTCATGCACAATCGGGTTAAAGATATAAAATCATACAAACTATAGGTTTGTTTAAATTTATTATCATGCCCCTGGGCAACGCCAGACGGGTCAGCTAGTTTGTTATAAAGAAGATTTTAAAAACTGAATTTTTTTTAAACTTATGAAAATTAATTTATTTTTCTCTTTATTGAAATTTAAATCTTTTAATCTTTTTTAAATAGTCCAATTTTAGAACGACAAACATTCTGTTACTTCTTCTTCTCATAATTCTTGCCGTGATTGACTTTTGTTTGTGAGAGTTCCATTGCAGAAAAGTTCACTTCACACAAACGTACCAACAAAAATAGAATATATACTTATTATTACTTGTATTTTACTCATTGTCTTATTTATTTGGAATGTGTGAAAAATCATCATTCTGGAGAAATAGCCAAAAGTAAAAAATTTAGTTTTTAAACATTGTTGCCGTTAGACCTGAAGACTTTTCATGGCACTGTAGTGTCCCATGACACTAGTGTTGCCGGGTCCAAAGTCACCAAAAGCGGGATAGGGAGACAAAACAGCGGGACAGCGGCTTCTAAATCAAGACATAAAAATCCAGTTAGTCTTATGTAAACAGAACTTGTCTATAACGGAATACTGTCTTAAACGTGCAAAATTGATGGTCCCTACGGACGGAATACCATATAATTGTACCTGTTAAAGAGAAAATCTGCCTAAAACGCCATGTGTCACCGATAACTTAAAAATCAGTCTTAGAAGATTTCACCGTATTAAATAAACAATAATTTTATACCATAAGATCTGTGAAAGCGGAATCGCTAGAGAACAAAGCAAAATTCTGTTTCGAAGAGGTTTCCAACTGAGCAGTTATATCCTTCTGTTGGGACTATGAAATTTTTACGTTTAAAGTTAGATTCCATTATAGACATGTTCCATTTTCACAGGTTTTACAAAACAAAGTATAATAAAATATATAAAAAAAGAATAGCAAGACAAAAAAATATTCCGTCTGAGACAGCTTTTCTTAGCAGTTAGATTTGTGCGGCTTCTGATGGAATCATAAAAAAAAAGAATCTGTTACAGACAGGTTCTGTTTCCCAGGTTTTACTATATTAAGTCCCACTTGTTGCAGACTTAACGAATAGGTGATGTTACTAAATGGTACAAAAATACATTTAAAAGAATTTGTGCATCATGAAATATTGGGACCTTTGGCGTCCCGCGCAGTTGTTCCGTGAAACGGGTCTTGGAACTCCTAAAAATTGGGACACCTGATAAGCCTACATGATTGAAACAATTTGACACCTACAATCCTAATGTAATTGAAAACCTCTAGAATAGAGTAACTATTTTACTTATTTATTTATTTATTTTGTCCATTTTAGAGTCAGAAAGATGTTTTATGATTGTCTAAGAGTTTCAGGAAGAACTAATACTGAAACATAACAAAACTGAATTATATATGTTAAATACATAAAATAAAGCGAATAAAAATGCCCAAAACAATAAATTGAGCAACTGAAGAACTGTAAATATGAAGGCCGGTCATTTCTAGTGTGAAACAGCTTTGAAAAGAATTTGAAATCCTTGGTCCTCATTCGAAAAAATCTTGTCGTGTTCATTTCATTTAATGTTTAGGTCCGCGACTCCTATCTCAAAAGCGAAAGGCCGAATGTTTTGAAGCACTGGCATCACAATAGATATTATTTCTCTAAATAGGGGAGGCACACGAGTTTTTATTTAGTACTACTGCTGTTTGATATAAAGGAGAAAAAAAGCGCGAAGAATGGACAAGGACAACTGGGAAATATTTTTTAGCTCTTTTGCTATTGTACTCCAATCAGTTAATAGGTCGATTTACAATGAACTGTTGAAGATACAAATAGTGGCAAATAATGCTATAAAATGCATTCTCTTCTTTCTGACGCATTTGTTCAGTAGTCTTTAACCACTGAAGCCAGAGAATTTCTTTTATACTTCATGGAGTTTTTTTCTTTTATTGTCATTGTTAACTGTAAACTGTAGTCTCATATTTCATTAATATTATTTGAATTTGTATTTTTATCATAAAATGCATTATTTAAAAGACAGAATAACTAAATATAGAAACTTTTATAGAAGTGGTGCAGCTATTTGCTATTTCGTAAATGTGGTGGTTCAGTGGTTAACAAAGTTGGGCATACGCCCCACCGACGGCAATTCCAAATTTATTAGTAGCCCATTCCATGGCAGTTTTTTTTGTCTTATTTTGGAAAAGTTTTGTTTTACACTAGACATAAAAGCAATAAATACAAAATTCAAAATAAAAAAAATATTTTTAAATAAAAATTTCAAAATGTTTCCAATTGAAAATAAATTCTAAACCGGAATAATTATATCAAAAATACTGTATGTGGTATGTACGTGTGTATGATTTTTACGCATTCATACATACATACATACCATCCATCCATCCCTTTTCAAGTTCTACAACTCTTCTGGATGTTATTGTATTTTACAACTTTTCAAACTATTTACTACGCCAAATTTACATCAGATAAGTAAATAAGTAAATAGTAACTTTCTTATGGCTCTTACACAGTAAATAAACATAACATAATATATCATAACACGTGCATTAAATTTCTTAATCAAAATATGTATGTGTGTTATGATGGTAAACAAATATGGCTCTTTAAAATTGATAATAAATATCCGGAAATGCTTCTTGATCCTGTGTATTGTGTTCCTCATAATGAAGTCTTATTGTGTACAAAAATATCCCATTAGCTCTAAACGAGTTATTAAAACATATTATAAAATGTATAAATGCTATTAAATTTATTGCCGAATGTGAGAGTCTCTTCAATAAATTGTGTGAAGATAAAACTGCAGACTATATAACACTTTTGTTTCACACTGAGGTAAATTTGTAATCAACAACAAAACTCTGTACAGCATAAAGTCAAAGTTGTATAACCTCATTGCATTTACAGAGTTATTATTAAAAATATATTTGTGACAGAAAAATTACCCGTTTGAAATGCTAAAAAAAATCGAAATAACTTGTTAGTGTTAAAGATATTTTAGGCTCCCTCCATGTGAGTAGAATTCTCTTTTAAATAATAAGAGATATATATTATAGAGTGGAGGGCGGAGGGGGGCATCTCGATTTTATAGGTGATTCCACCGCCCTCTGAATACTAGGCCTGAGAACTGACACAAAAATGGCGGCGCTCGTAGGCGGATTTTTTTAAACCTTTGTATAGTCCCCTAATTTTACACCCCAGTATTTTCTAAAAGTTTTCTTTGACTTATTGAATCTCAGACAAATATGGCGGAGAAAACTTTTAGAAATGATTGGTATAGAATTTCAAGGGACCGTACACACGCTGAAAAAATTCCGCCTACGACTGTCGCAATTTTTGGGTCAGCACTCAGGTCTAGTATTCAGAGGGCGGTGGGTGATTCGGTGGGGCGTGGCCAACAAAAGATTGGTCTTGTGATATAAGAATTATTGTTCTGTAAACATCTTATCATGCAATGGAATAATAGTTTATACTTATTCAACTGAGCATAACAAAAGAAAAAAACATTCTAGCTTTCACAAAAATCGCCTTAAATTTTGTAAATACTTTAAAATTTTAAAAATAACCGTATTTATAGGAAAATAACAGAAATTTCAGATTACAAATTTAGATTTGAAATCGCATCTTATTTCCATGAAAGTCTTTCATGGGAATCTGACTTATAACCACTTTCAACTGACCAAAATTTGAAAAGTATTACTGTCATTTGAAGTCGGCAATATACCTTATGCAAAAACTTAATACCATCATATATATTATTACTGTTGTTAACAACCCTTTTTTTATAGCGACTTCTGACGTAGTACACTCACATTTCGTTAAAACACGTTTTTTGACTAAAAATTGCTGTTAATTAAAAATTAAATCGGCATAAAGGTTTTCCTCAAATTAGTGTTGCCACAAAAATAAAATATCGCATTATATGATGCTCAACAATGATTATAAAAATATATAAATAGTACAAAAAGAGATAAAGTATGATTTCTCCGCACGATTTTATTTTATATTTATGGTTAAAAATCAAAACTGAAATTGAAATATTTAGAAAAAAAGACACCATCGATCGATCGAAGCAGTAGTATTTCACGTGTAGAATAAAAGAAATGCTTTGTTATATTAGATTAAATTATATTTTAAATGCATTCAATGTATTTTTCTTTGTTTCATGTTTTTCAAAAAGCAGATGACGTCATCTTCTAATGTATTTAAAATACGATTGTTCATTTTTTCCCCCTCGCGCGTGCCTTTTGCTATCTTCAATCCGTTTTTACTGTAACTTTGATGGAATAAATGAGACGATATTCTGGCCTAACTAATGGTGTTTGCAGATATTGTTATCTTTAATTTTTCTTTAGAAATTTAAACCTGCTTCTAAAAAATATTCGATATTGCTAAAAATTTATTAGACTGCTGTATATTTATTAGTTTACTGGTATAATATTAACTCAGGAAGACAAAACTCAGTTGGTCTTCGACTTAATGACAACGTATTCCGGTTTTGATTTAATTTAATTTATTTTAGTATAGTAAAAAGCTTGATGTAGACGTATAGATGGATATCCTGTAATTTAATAATAAAATGAATCTATCTTAACCTTTAGACTACCGACGGTACACAACATATCTGTACCAACTGATGTAGAAAACGGTTTTCTACTGATTAACTCGCTTTTGCACGTATAAATTTTACTTGCATTACCATATCTTCTCACTGAAATCTTTTTAATTGTTGCCTTTGATAAAAAACGTATTTATTTATAAATTAGTTGTCCTATAGAATAATTTCTTTATAAGTGGAGTTTGTTTCGCATAACATAATTTGTGCATTGCAAAATACTGAAATAATTTTTAATATTAATAATTTTAATAATTTTTAATTACTTCAGTGCATTTGATCTTTCATCCAGAACTATCGGAATGTTATTTCAGTATTTTAATTTACTATAATTTAAAATAATAGTTTTAATTGATTCATGAATGCATCGCTTGCAGCAAAAATAATGTAATTTAAGTAGTTTAAATTGAAAATTAATGTTATTTGTTTAAAATTTATTCTTAAAACTAATTATCCAACTAATCCGATTATCCATTTTTATTTGAAACTATGTTTCGATTAATTTATTATTCGTTTAACTCAAGGAAATCTTCAAATGCTGATGTAGATTAAAAAAATATAAAAAATTCATTGCGATGTCGAAACCTTAGTTTTAACCTTCCTAACACTGTTGAAATTTTACTCAATATTAATAAAAAAATTTCATACCAGAATTTTTATTTAAAACTATATAACATATTTATTTTACTTGGGTTACCTATGTCTTTTATTTCACTTTATGAAAAAAAATCTGGTTCAAATCGTATGAAATCAATTATAGAAACGAGTTGATTAGACTCATTCAGGGTAGGAAAGTTAAGCTGAAAAAGTAGTGTTGCCAGATTGGGGATTTTGTCCCCATTTTGGGAGATTTCGAACCTTCAGGGGAATTTGTTGGGGAGAATAATTCTTGGAGAAATGTTTGGGGAAAAACTTGGGGATTTTTTTTTTCATCATTTCACGAAAAGTTTACTTTTAGTCATTTGGCAAAACTGGATCTGTCTCGAACTCAATTTGATTCGGAAAATCAGAAATATCAATCATTATTCTCGTGGTCATGTGCTCGTCGTTATTAACATTAAAGTTTACTCGTTTCTTTGCATCATTTTCAAACATTTCTGTACATCTTTAACGTTGTGACAACGGAAATTCTATTATTACTTTTTATCTCAGATTTTTCTTCTCTTTTCTTTTTCTTTTTTTTTTATTAAGTTTAAATTCATCTTAATTTTTCAATATACCAATAAACAAATATAGTACGCGAAATTCTGAATAATTAATATCACAAAGCATTGTTGCCTTTTTTTCTTAAACTAAATGCCATTTTGAATATAATATTTTTTCTTGTATTTTCATCAAAACAAATTGTAACGGAAGTAGTCAATAATTTAGATTTAGATATTTGGTAAACATAAATAAAAATGAAACAACTCGATGACTTTCCATTTTCCGTTTTCAATCATGAATTGCTAAAGATTCAGGAACTGTGCTCAGTAGGTTGTGTAGATGGAAGATTTTATGATAATTGATTAAATATAATTTTGAATGTTTATTTTTTGTAAATGGGGAATTCTTTGAGAAAAAGGCTTGATTTGGGGGGAAATTTTGAGTTTAAATTAGTTAAATATTTTTATAGTGATAAATTGTAAATTGAAAATTTACATTTTTGAGTAAAAACTCTGTTGGGGACTTTTTCGGGAAAAAAACTCTGATTTGGGGAAATTTTCAGAAATTTGGGGGAAATTCACTTTCGACTATCTGGTAATACCAAGAAAATGTGTTGTTTTAAAATTTAATTAATTAAATTGTAGCAAGGATAATTAAATGCTAATTTTTGATGAAAAACGAACTACATATAAAGCACAGTGCAATTTTTTCTTTAATACTTTTATCTTCTTCATAAGTATAACTATAAAATTAGATTTCATGAGAGAGATAATTAATTATATACTTTCCACATGGATTTTGTTTTTAAAAGGTAGCTAAGTATTTAAACAGAAATCATGGGTAAAACTCTTTATCTCCTTAATAATGAGATATGAGACTTTTATGATCTTTTATTGAAAGAAATATGATAAAAATTTATTTAATAGAAGAAAATATATTGAAGTGTGTAAATTCTGCCTTTTTGTCTGTATCAATGAAAAAATATCCGATCTAAGACTAACTGCATATAAGCAAGTTGAATTAAAATGACATAATCCTTTCATTAAAAAATATAAAAATTAAATTTGGTAAGTTGGGAGATCTAAAAAGCATGTTATAAACGTATAACTAACACAATTTTATTCTACAATTCTTTTATGTAAATTCAGAAATTTTTAAATTTTATTTCATGATAATAGGAGTTATTTAGTTTAACTAATAACGCAATAAATATGAGCTATTAAGTTTGTTAAGCCTTTATCTGCAATGTATGAATCATAAAATCATTAGAAAACAGATATTTTTATTATACTAGATTTATACACCATTTTATTAATATTCTATAGTTTAATAAATATTGTCATAGCTGGAATATCACATAATTTATTGCTGTGGGAGATATAAATATTTATTATACTAGATTTATAGATCATTTTATTAATATTCTAAAGTTTAATATATATTGTCATATCTGGAATATTACTTAATTTATTGCTGTGGGAGATATTATCTATGCATAAATGCCCAAATACATCCCAATGGATGTATATAGACATATTTGTAGATAAATGTTTTATTGGAACACTGGAGATACACTTAATATTTTGAGATTTCAAATAAATTCAGTAATAGAGTAGAACCCGGATAAACATGGCCGGTTAAATCAAAGCATTAAACTTTTAAAAATTTCCTTAAAATCCCAACATGTTATAAGAAAATTGGTTCTAACGAAGTTTCCATATAACGAATAATTTTCACATTCCTTCCAGCTTCTTTATAAGTAGATATGTAACAGGTAGTGATTTGGCCGAATACCGGATACTAACTTTTTTTTTATTCGAAAAAGAAAACTTTTGATTATATAAATGTAAGAAGATGATATGTAAATAGTTGCTTTACTGGAATTATATGAACAAATAAACGATGAATAACAAAACATGTGCAATTTTTTCTCTTTTCTTTCTCTTTCTTCTTCTGTTTTCTCTTTTCTAGCTGCTATAACTACTTCCAATCGATCTTTTATAAAATCTTCTTCGTAACTTTCCCAACTTTTGATCAGCTTTATTAGGATGGGTATTGTGGGTTTTTCTGGTGCTTCAATTCCGCATTCTTCGCAGAGATTTATTAGATCAATTCTTTTAGCTTTATTTAGAGTTCCCATGTTTATCTTTCAAAATTGTACTTGAAGTAACACGATGACGGTTTCACCTTGCCAATTCGTAACCCAACTTTTGATACTGTTACATATTCGTTTTACTTTTAATTATCTTGGCATCCGAGCCCCCATAAATGTAAGAAGATGATATGTAAATAGTTGCTTTACTGGAATTATATGAACAAATAAACGATGAATAACAAAACATGAACTTTAATACAGTTCTAGAAATATAATTCTACAGTACTTTACGTGCAATTTCTTTTCAGCTAATACACTTCTGGTCAAACCTATACAATATTTATTTTACAATAGTTCAACTAGGCCTAACAGTGCCTTTACCGGCTATTATTCATTTTATATGCTTGCTTCACAACAAAAATTAGAAGACTGGCCTTTTCCAATTTTGAAGATATTAAAATCTTGATCTCGCGATCCAAAATATTTATAACTCGTGCTTTTAACCATGGATAATAATAATACACTAGAGTGTCAGTTAATTTGGTGAACATTTACGTCATAAAGGAGATGAAGTGTTCAAACTGAAATCCTACATATATATTTTTTTTAATTTTAAAATGGAAAAAGAATTAAACACAAATTGATGTTTTATTATTTATTTATTTAAAATTTTTAATTGTTTGATGTATTTCTTCTAATATTTCAAATACAACTTTTATTACATCCCAATTGTAATAGCAGAATTTTGTCTACAGGAGAGTAATTCGTAAATATTTTATCTAAACTAGGAACTCATTACTCACCACTGTCATATGTAATAATTTTTTATTTTAATTTTTTAATTTGGAAAATTTATCTAAGCACAAAAAAGTCAGAAACTGCATTTTATTCTTTTATTCCTAGGTAAATAAAATTGATTTTCTGCAAGTTAGGATGGTAAGTTCAGTTATTTCAATTAAAATATACTTCACTTTTACTATCCAGTGATACTTTTATCCTTTTTTACATTCAATATCAATGATAATACTTACTCTCTCTCAATCTAAGCCACCACCCCTCTGTCGTTTTGCCCAGTCTTGCTTTGCAACGCTGTGCTTTGCTCTTTGTCGCCCTGAAAAGAATCTCGCTTGTAGATTCGAAATAACTATTTGCAGCTTTTTTGTGTATTATTTGTGCATTTATAACGTTGGTATTATTCCTTTTAATATTATCGCACAAAGATTTTATTTACTATTTTCATATAGTGAGGTATTTCCTAAAATAACCTTTAGTCAAATAAATTTTATTGTGAGGAGTTTGTGTCCCTAGTGAAATTTGCTGACATTAATGAGTATTCGAGTATTTTAGAATTGAACAGTTTTTCATTTTTCTATAAGGGTATTTACATCTTAATTTGGGAACCATTTTCTAAAAGATCCTTCCTTTTTGTAGGAAATTACGAAATGCTATGATTTTTTAGTATCCGAATAACTGTACATTTTGCGCAATTAAGAACGAAAATGATTTCATGAATGTGTCAGAAAGTAACCAGTTTCGATTACAGAAAAAAAATTCAAAAACGGGGAAAAAATATTATCCTAAATTTATTGGCGAGATATCTAGCAATTTTCGGCGAGAAATCTCGCAATATTTGGTAAACTAGCCTTCAGTATTCGGCCAACCGAATATTCGGCAAAGGATAACAAAGATCCATTAATCTGTTAATTGTATTTGAAATGCTAACTAAACGCGTTAAAAAATTTGCAGTTATAAGAAATAAGGAAGTCAATTTTCTTTTAAATTCAAATCAGTCGCACTGTTAGGGAAGTAAAACTTGCGTCAATGTCAGTATATCAGCAGAAATATCCTACTTAGTTGCACTTAGTCTTTCTTTCTCATTCTAATTTTTCCCTTTTTCTATCCAAATCATCGAAACTTTTTAAACCGATAGTTTAACTAAAAATTTAGTCGGTTTTCCCTCCCCGTCCCTACTCCCAAAACATCAGTGTTACGATTTTGAAAAGGAAGGTAAAGGTAGCCTATGGAATTAAATATCAAATTCTTCTTTATGTCAAACTAATGATACTATGGAAATATGCTCAAATGAATACAAAAATATACACATATAACACGAAAAATTAGTTTAAAAAACTTTTGAAAATAAATTTTCGAACTATTTTTTTCCCTTCTATATGCGGTTCAAAAATAAACAGAAGCAGAAATGTGCTGAAGAACATTTCAAAAACTTCTGATTCAAAACAGTGATGAAAAACTTTTGAGAAGTAAGATTTTAATATTTTGAAAAAAAAAATATATATATATATATACTATATATATTTCTATGTTAGTCTTTGATTCTCTAAATAATAAATAAGTTGCAATCATAAAAGTCATTTAACACTAAATATATCAACAGCCGGTCATTTAACTGATACCAAATGAAAATATTTCGATTCGTACCAGGTTTTTTTTCAAAAAAATAAATAAAATATTAATTGCACCGAAATAAATTAAATAAAAAAGTTAAATAGTTTTAATTAAAAATTGTGGTGTGAAATATTTTTATAAAACTTGAGTAAAATTCACGGGATGTTTAGTGAAGATATTTTTTTGTTATATATAACAAATACACATGTTTGTTTTCGGGAAATGTAAACTATTAATTAATGCTATTTTTTCCTTCCTTTTAACAAATGCACAACTTTGGTTTTCGATTGATATTTGTACTGATGTATATACAAAGGTTGTGCTTATATAAAACTTGAAATGTCTACTGTAATTGATTTTATTATGTGATTTTAATCTGTTGTTTTTTAGTTTTATTAAATGTCCTATTTCAAATGTGTTTTAATTTAAAATGCACACAATTTCGAGATCTCAAAATTTGCATTTTAAATAACTCCAAAATAACTCGTAGTATTTTGAAATATCTTTATTCTGTCTGTATTTCAACATTTGTGCGATAGAAAAGAGTGTTAAATACAATAAAAACATTTTCAGCGATAACCACGAAAAATAATAGTTAGACATGTGAATAAAAAATGTGTTCTTGAACTAGATATTGTTATTATTCCTTCAAGTATGTTTGTTTTCAAATTATTTTCCAGTTGTTTTCTTCCCAATATTTCTTCTAAAGATCTGTTTGCCCTGCTTTTAGTGCACGAAGCTGTCATCAATTCGTATATAAAATAAGAGTTTGGAGCAGTCTCCTTTTTTTTTCCATCCGCCATGTATGGTAATTTTCATTCTCAGACAAGGGCATGCTTGAGGCAGTGTTTTTGTTATTCAGATATCCAGACAATTAGGGGAAAAAGAGTTTATACGAGCGGAAACTTTTGACACCGAGTATGAATTCAAATAAGGGCAAATAAACATTTGAATACTATGAAGTTCATATAGGCAAAGTGTTGAAAAGAAAAACCTGTAATTTTTTATGCGTTGGATATCATACAATATATAAATATTAGTTGACATTTTCACTCTAGTTCTTATAGTTATCAAAGCATTACTAACGTCTGAACGCAAGTGAAGTAAAGCTTATACTATAAAGCTGAATATAGGGCAGATAAAAAATCTTTAAAGATTAAGTTGGTTAGTAGCTTGTATATTTAAGAGGACAGTTTGGGTTAACTCCCTTTTTTACCTTTATTGCATAAACAAGACTGTTAAAGCCATGTATAAGCCACTAATTTTGATAATTGACACTAAATGCCATGGAGGGTTTCTGGACATATCAAACTAATAATTAAACAAATGGGATTAAGTGATAGTTTCACAGAATCTCCGGTAGATAAGACCAGAAGATTACCTCATTAGAATTAGGGTTGAATGTTTGCTCAGCGCTAATTTCGTGATGATTTCCGCGAATTTTCCAAGTTTTTCTCTAGTTTCGTAAATTTTACAAAATGACGCTATTTTCGCGAAAATTATTTAAAAGTATGATTTTTTCTAATTTTTTTATTTATGAAGAATGTTTTTAATATTTTTAAGGCAACTGAAGCTTATCATATGAAAATCAATAGTTTTTAAATTTAGATTTGAGACAAAATGTGATTTCTTCGGAGAGTGCAGACCCAGAATCATAGCCAGAATATCTAGGCATAAATCAGATCCTGGATTCACATGCATAGCACAAGCCGCATCTTCACTGTGGTAATGATGGGTATAATGAATGATTTTGATGTTCGAAATAATCATTAGGGCATGCGCAAAACCATAGTTGCCAACCTTCGTGTATTTTTTAATCAATTACTACCAAAAATTTTATTTAAAAAAAGGGAAAAAACAAAAGAAAGAAATTTTTATTTTAATTACTTTAATTAAGAGCACCATAAAAATTGAAAAGGTATTTTTTTCTATAAAATTTCCGAGAGCAATTGATTAAAAAAAAAAAAAAGCAAAGGTTAGCAATTATGCTTTTGTATTATTGTTATTATTATTAATACTATTTTACGAAATTTCTGTTGGGGAATGATTAAAAAATGACGCACGTTGGACATTCCAATTATCTTTTGCGCTTGTCCGAATGATTCATTCGGATGACAAAAACATTCATTATGCCCATCACTATACTGCATATTTACGCCTAAAATTGATTCCTGCACACACGCACACTAAGAATATTTCTTTTCGTGATGTTTTTCATTTCTCAAAGAAAGAAATGTCTCATTTTAAATAAACATATTTCAGGTATTTCCAGAATTATATCTGTCGCGTGTGATTTGAAAGTTGAATTTGACTGGGAAACGATAAATATTTATTTTTAAGGCAGTTCTCAAATTCCCAACTCTACAAACGCGAAACTTTGACATATTTTCTCACTCTTTTTTAAACGTAAAGGCATAGAATTGCAGGGCTGACTATTGAACCGGTTATAAATCGTAATGGCGTTTTCCATTTTTTGATAAATAAATTACTTATTGAGTTATTTATAACAAATTTTGTCACGCCCCGTGACGATACGTTTTTCCCCTTTCACGCATTGTCGCATCCGGAAATAGATTCAAAACGCCAATTTTGACAGTATTTTCTGAAAGATATTTTACCTTTACCAAATATGGAAACACTATTCGATTACTTAGTTTCTGAATAAGAACCCCTGCCAATTGCATGCGTTTCCGAACAAAAATGAATTCAGAAATGTATCAGAAACCAGCGACTTTGATTTGAGAACAGTCTTAAAACATTGTGTTTATTTTGAAACTTCCTTTAAAAGAGTGTGCATTTGATGCAATTTCCGTTTACAAGACCCATTCAACCCTAGAGTCCGCTTCCAATAATTTGACCGATGGCGATGACCTTGTAAGAATTCGCGATGCTACGAAGAGAGAAAGTTGCTAACATACATAAATGGTGCAGGCAACACATTACTTAATTTAAAACTATGTTCTGCTAATTTAGCCATAGTCAACCTATAGTGCATCGACCTCGAGATACACAATTATTAATACATATTTATAAAAAAAATTGAGATATGCATAAAAGGTATTTAGAACGTCAGTATTGTTTTATATTTTTTATGGGAATACAAACTTTAATCTGTTATTTATTAATAATCTAAAATTATGTTAAAGCATCCTAAATGTAATTTGCTTAGTCAAAAAAATCATTTTTAGATATATCGCATAAGTCGAACCCAAAAATTGACAGAAATAACATGTCCTTCCATTTGAATAGCAGTATTTTCATATAGTTTAATTCGCCTTAGTTAATCGCACAATACGTTATGCATTTAAATAAGGCAAACATTACTATATGGAATTGCTGGTATTCAAACGGAAGGAAATGTTATTTCTTTTGAATGTTGGAGTCGTTTTATACGAGGGTTTATACAATTGTCCTATTTGCGTTACAGTGGTTTATCTATATATATCTATATTTATATTCAACAGTAATAAAAAATTATTTAAAATTAATTACATTTATACTATATATTTTTACATTTTAAAAAGAAACAAATTTTCGCATTGAGCAAAAGTCTGATTTATTAAAGAAAATCTGCTTTATATATATATATATATAGAACTTGGAAGTTCTGCAATGTTACATAATTACGATTTATACTTATTATGTAGCTAATACTGATTATATTAATTTTGTTAAATTCGTCAGTTGTGTTATACTTTTGATATATTAATAAATTTAATAGCTTTTCTTTTTTTTTTTTTTTACTTTATTATATATAAAGTGTTGCGGCCCACCTATTGTAGCAAACATTTTGTTTGTGACCCGCAAGGAAAAAAAGTTAAGTGGTTGTGCTAGTTGGTAGTAGTGGTTGTCACCTTAATTATCGAATAAATTTATCTAAATTTGGGTTAATCATCAGCCCAGTTATTTTGTGCAGACTAGAGTCTCATAAAAGTAAGTTTTAACAGCAGTTTCTGTGGTTTTCTATAAGATTTCAATGTTTGAGGCTAAACAAAAACAAAACTCTTATGCAACAATTGATGTAATGTTGAATACGGGAAATCTGTAGAATTTTAGAAATTGGAAGTTGAAGTTGAATTGGAAGTTGAAGTTCACTGTCCGAAAGAGCAATTCAATGTTTGTTAGTTACAACAAATAGCGTGGTCACTGAAACTTCATTTTTAAGTAATAAACATATGTTAACATATTTTAAGCAATAAACATATTTTAAGTAATAAACATAATCTGAAGCATAATTTAAACGTAATATTTTACATCAATTTGACATTATTTTTTCATAAAAAAATATTGTAAAAACTTGAAGTATATAGAATTATTAGAAATATTTATTTATTTATATGGGTAATATTTTTATTGTGTAGGTAAAATTGAGGGTTGTTATTATTATTTTTTTTCTTCGCGCAAACATTTCTCAATTTTTTAAGAGTTTGTCGCGAGTTTTGGCCTATTCTTTTCCGCGACAATCTTTTCTAAAAAGCTTTTTATTAGTGTTTCTAATAAGCCTTTTGTTTTAGAACAGTTAAAAAAATATGACTTACGCCATTATGACTTCAGCAGTCTTATTTAATAATACAGAAGTGGATATACTTTTATAGTAATATTCTAAATTTTGGATGTTCCAATATTTTTATTTTGAAGTATCCTACATTTTAAGATAAAAGTACGTTTAATTTTTCTAATGCATATTAAATCAACAATGATGTTTCAGATAAAAGTAAGTAAAAACCTGAATCGACTTCACTCGACTTTCCGAACATTTTATAGAATATCTTGGATTCAGATAAATTTCTGAAACTGTGGAATCGGTTAGATTAGAATACCTTATTGTTTCTTATTAACCCATTCGGGACCATGGTATCATATATGCAACCTCAAAAAGAGCATACAGAATTTGTTTTAGGCACCAGTAAAAAAGAAAAGTAATATCTGCTTTCTCATATTAGAGCATTTCTGTGATAGTTTAAGTAAAGGTAGCTTTTTAAAAAAAAAGTGGTGCCAAACGAATAAAATTTGTGTAAAAGCCGCCGGTCCCGAAGGGGTTAAGGACCTTATTGTTTCGAAATTGCAGACGTTATTTCTGAGCCACTATTGCTTGACTACATTGCCACAATATTTATCATTTATACTCTGTCAAATTTCCTTGGTGATTTTTCCAATAGAATCGGTCACAAAATGGTTGGAAAATGGTTTGAATACGTAATCCGTCGACCGATTTGTACGAAAATCTATATAGTTCCATCTAAATCTAAATCTAACCACAGTACTCTGTCACATATTTGCTAAATGGGAGCATAATCGAAAGTACCGTTTGGAAGCTATAGCGTTCATTCACATAAACACAGCATGCTTACAATATATTTTCTTTCACTACGTGTTCGGAAAGTAAAAATTATCTGAAATACAGAAACACTACATAATGTAGGTATCAAATGAGGCAGCAAAAAATAAAATACTGAAATTTAAGTAATTTGTTGTTGTTGCTGTTGTTGTTGTTGTTGTTGTTGTTGTTGTATGTGAATGTATATAAGCGTGTTTTAGCACAAAATATATTGTTTAACGTATTTCAGATTATTTTTCGATAGATTAAACTAAAGGTATTTTTTCTTTATCTATATATATATTTTTTAAGCATTAATTATACCTATTAGAAAGATAACTATATCAAATTCATCATGACATCATTGTTTACAATTTCAGCTGTAATGGAATGCGGTGAATTTAGCAGAAATTTTGCTTTTCACCATTCATTTCTTGGAACGTTTGCGAGAAGTGAACTTTGGTCACAGAAGAATTTTCGAATGTTGCCAAATTAGCGAGCACTTGCCAAATATAACAGCATACCGGATATAAGTAGAAAAAAAAACGATTTTTTTTTCTCTACATGCTTCTTGTAAAAAGTTTCGGTTTTTGAGAGATAGATGTGAGCCATTATAATGCATTTCTAAAATTTTTATTAAGATACGATTTTCGAATCGTTATTTTTCAATTTTAAATGAATGAGACCTTCAGTTATAACTAATACATCACTCACATTTCAGGTTAGTAACTTCCTCAATACTCTGTAAATAAATGTGAGTCATAATTATTCTAAATAATTTTAGCAGTGCCATATTTTCTCTTTTCTTTTCTTTTTTTTTTATGAAAAATACATTTTTCCTTTTTTTTATTGAAAGAAAAATAGTATATCTTACTTTTTTTCTATTGTTTAAATTTTATTTTTCGAGTTTGTCTAAATATAAAGTGTATTAATTCATGTAAAGTTTATTCCCCTGATTTATACTGAAAAAACACAGTAAGTATACTTATTTAATTATTCCTTTTTAGTTCTTAGTTGCACTTATATTTAAATTAATGCAGGAGATAAGACAGACTACAAAAAAGTTTGTATATTTTATTTATAGTAAATAGGGTATGATGTTAAAATATATAATAAAATATATGCATTTATTGAAATATCTCTTGTGATTTTCCAACTGTTGAAATTTTATTTTTTGCATTTGTCTAAATGGGAGATACATTAATTCATATAAAAGTTTAGTCCCCTGAAGAAAAAGAAACAGTAAATATATTTGTTTAAGTATTAATTTTTAGTTCTTAGTTGCACTTGTATTTAAATTAATGCAGGATATAAGACAGTTTTATATAAGACATACATAAGTTTGCTTATTTTATCTATAGAAAATAGGGTAAGATGTTAGCTGTTATTTATTGAAGTATCTCTTACTTTTTCCCAACTGCTGAAATTTTATTTTTCATGTTTGTCTATTAAATAGAAGGTAAATTAATTCATATAAAAGTTTATTCCCCTGATTTATACCGAAAAAAAAACGCAGTAAGTATATTTGTTTAAGTATTATTTTTAGATCTTAGTTGCACTTGTATTTAAATTATTGCAGGACATAAGGCAGACTATAAACAAGCTTGTTTTTGTAAATGTGGTATGATGTTAAAATATAAACTATTATTTATTTTTTTTTCATTATGAAGAAGACGTTTGTTATTTTAAAACACTTTATAAAATGCAAAATATTAGTACATTTCTAACGTTGTTTGTTGTCTTTGATTGTTGAAAATATTGTCTGTATTATTATTTTTAATATCTCATATATTTTCATAAAATAATAAAATGTTGCTTTAAATAATCTTTTTCGTCTATTGTCTCACAGGGATTGATTTTAAAATATATATTTAGATTTTTATTTAAAATTTGTGTGCAGTTGAAAAAAAATGACTCTGAAGGTGGCTCCTCTAAGTTTTTAAAGATGAAAAAGTAAATAATTTTTTGTTACCTGGTTTTCAATTAGTATATAACTATAGCTCGAAAGTAAATATGGTTTTTCAATTAGAACTTATTGCTTATTACACTTGATTTTCCAGTATCAAATCGTGTATCAAATTTCGAATCTTATGTCTAATTAGGTACAAAATACTTTCTGACTAATACTTTTCTATCTTAAAAAGCCTATATATATGTATAATAAAACTTTTGTTAATAATAAACATGAAATCACATAAATAATCGACAATAGATAAACGGATAATTATAATACAATACATATATATATACAAAAATTTAAGATGCTCAAAATTAAAATAAGTGGAAAAAATACTTAAAGATATGTGGAGAAAAAATACAATATGCAGAAGGTGAAAGTTATTACAACTAGCTATTGGAAACTTATATAGTGAAACACTTTATCAAGGGCAATATTCCCCTGATATACGTAACATGTAATTTCTATTTGAGTAAATAGGCCGGAGACAAATTTATTAACTTAAATTGTCCGATCAATTACGAAGTCAAATTTAAAGAAAATTGAATAAAAATGGGCAAATATTTAATATATATATATATATATATATATATATATATATATAACATACATAAAAGTGAAAGAATCTATTAAAATATTTTTTATTATTATGAAACTTTAAAAGTTGAAAAGTGCTGATAACAGAGATTAAAAATAAAATTTTCATTAAAATATAATTTTTGAAAAATATGCATTAAAGCCTTAAAAATAAATATCTAATATGAATTACATCTCTAAAAAATATATATCTATATTTAAAAACCAGAACTCATTTACTGATTTAAGTATTAAGCACTTACATTGGAAAACATGTGACAAATATGTTGATATCAGTGCCAAAACTGTAAACGATTTTTTTTAAATATTAACATTAATATCACTTTTTCTTAACTTTTTTTTCCTTCTTTACTTTCTTTTAATTAAAACACCTTTAAAACAATTTTAAGATAATTAGATTATCTTTTTAAAAATAATAAGCTAGCAACTAGAACATTATAAAGAAATTGGATTTTTCATGGTTGATACTCGATAATTCACTTCAAAAATTGTTTGATAAAAACACAAAATCTGGAAAAAATATAATTCAATTAATAATTCAATTAATATATATATTAATATTAAATTTTTAAACTACCACATTTATTTACATTCTCTATTAGAACTTGCATCAAAAGAAATATGTTTGCCTTTTAATTAAAGAAGGCTTTCATTCTTATTGTCTTTAAAAATAAATTTAGTTACAGAAAATTATATAGAAATTTTGTTATTACCTCATGATAATCAATAATATATGACAAATAGTTTCGTATCAATGCGAAATCTGGAAAAAAAAATTGCGGATTTTAAGATATTGTTAAAATTAATAGGTTAGTAATTAATCACTCTGGATATTAAGATAATATCAAATTTAATAAGTAAAACATTTTGCTTTTACCTGTTTTGTGTAGAACTGGTATCAATTCAAATCTACCCAGCCGCTCATATTTTTGTAAAATAACATTCTAATGTTGTTATAAAGTACAGGGTGTTTCTAAATGAATATCGGGGTTTTAACGCTTTGTAGTATCTATTATAAAAAACTTAAAATTATACTTAATACATAAAATGAAAGAGCAACTCAAACAGTTTTATCTACAAGCTTACAAGTGTTCAATGTGAACACCTTTCGCCACACGGCACACATCAAGTCGATAGCTCAGTTCTTCCCAAACGCCACTCTACGCTCACCCGATCTGACGCCATGTTGATCTGACGCTATGTTCTACCTGTTGGGGTTCATAAAGGATCGAGTGTATGTGCCTCCACTACCAGCTGACCTACCCAACCTAAGAAACAGGATTGAGGCAGTTGTTGCAACAATTGCCCCACAAACACTAATTAACGTTTGGGAAGAACTGAGCCTCATGACTGTTGACTTCATGTGTGATGTGTGCTGTCGCTGTGTGACGAAAAGTGTTCACATTGAACACTTGTAAGCTTGTAGGTAAAACTGTTTGAGTTGTTCTTTCATTTTATGTATTAATTATAATTTTAAGTTTTATATAATAAATACTACCAAGTGTTAAAACCCAGATATTCATTTAGAAACACCATGTACTTTAAATAATTTATAGATGAACAACTAAAAAAAATTATGTTGTAATTTGATTATTAACCATTAATAGTCTAAATAAATGTTACGTATACACTGCCAAAAAAAAAGAAAAAAAAAAAAAAGATGTTGATTTTACAGTATAATACTGGGATCCCAGCTGTCAGTATTATACCGTGAAATTAACAGTAATAAATTAACAGTAATATAACATTTTTTTTTACTTTACTGGAAATAATTGTAATCGCAGTGAAATTGTCTTAAAGGCGCCAATACTACCGAAATCCTATCGAAAACAGCTGATTTGAAGTACCCTTTTCTCGCAAACCACTGGGGAAACTAATTTCAATATATTTTTAAATCGTTTCGGCAGTAGTTAAACTATAAGGTGATCTCTCGGCAAGAACTGAAAACAAAAAGTACAATAATTACGTGATTTCGCAAACAAAAAAATTTTAAGTTTTTTTTTTAATTAAAAGTTTTCTTTAATTAAAACTGAAAGTTTTTTTTAATTCAAAGTTATCGTAAATTAATTTTTTGCATTAAAATTCTAAGTCGTCTTAAATTAAAAGTTTTCTTTAATTAAAATTCTAAGTTTTCTTAAAAGTTTTCTTTTAATTGAAATTCTAGGTTTTCTTAAATTAAAATTCTGTTTAATTAAAAAGTTTTAATCAAAAGTTTTCTTTAATTAAAATTCTAAGTTTTTAAATTAAAAGTTTACTTTAATTAAAAGTTTTCTTACATTAAAAGTTTCTTTCAATTAAAATTCTAACTTTTCTTAAATTAAAAGTTTTCTTTAATGAAAATTCTAACTTTTCTTAAATTAAAAGTTTTCTTTAATCGAAATTCTAACTTTTCTTTAAATAAAAGTTTTTTTTAATTAAAATTCTAAATTTTTTTCAATTAAAAGTTTTTTTCAATTAAAAGTTTTCGTTAATTAATATTCTAAGTTTTCTTAAATAAACGTCACTAAAAAAGATTTGATTTTCCAGAAAAAACAAAAAAAAAACACTTATTGAAATAGTTTTAATAGTTTCCGAGAAAAGGGTAAGTCAATTGTTTTCCATAAGATTTCGCAATTGTTGTTCTCTCCTTAAAAAAGCCTTCAATAAATACAGGGTGCGTCATAAATTCGTGCAAACTTAAAAAATTCATAATAAAAGAAGTAATGTTCAGAAAAAAAAAATCGGTTTGCGCGAATATGATCAGAGGCACATTGGTTTTTTTTTTCCATGTATAAAAAAAGTGATTCCAAAAGTAACCGAATGAAGGCGCTCACACGTCATACTGACACAACAACTGTTTATTGTTGCCCACATTTACTTAAAATCCCGTTGTTATCAATATCGCTGATTTTCATGCACAGTAGAGATAAGATGCTTAAAATTTTGACGTGTCCCGGTAAAAATAAACGATAGGATACATCGGGGCTAATTTGAGACACAATTATAAATTTTCATACTCACTTTCGATGTGTTGACTGTGCTGCAGAATAAAAAATACTGTAATTTGTGTTTTTATTTGTTTTAAAGAAAATATTGCATGTCATAAAAATAAATGTAAAAGAAAAAATAAAAATAAAATAAAAATAACTGTCTCATATTAGCTCCATTTCGCGGGGCTGATATCAGACGGGCAGGGGGCTAAAGTGAGTTAACATTATTTTCAAATAGTTGTAAGCACTAAGAAAATAAAAGTCCTGTAACAAAGTTGTTCCAGATCTACTGGTTCCACTGTATTACTCAATATTTTAATCATTTATTTTGTGTTAATTTTGAGACATCTTTGATTTTCCTGGCGTCTACCAAGATACTGATTGAAACGCACTACAATTACTCCTTCTCTAATTTATTTAATGGTAGTTTAGGATTTAAAAAAAAACTGAAAAGAAATTTATTTGCAACACTTATACTATATTTTTATGAGTTTTCATAAGAAAATTTGCAATCGTATAACACCAGTTATTTAAAAAGTAAAAGAAAAAATGTAGTCTACGATGTTGACTGATTAAGTTAGCTTATTGTCCATTGATATTTACACAGCCAGGAAAATTTTAAGTACTTTCCGTGATTTTTACTGTGGTTTCAGGGAAAAGCAGGAAAGCAACGGTAGCCATAATGTCCATTGCAAAAATTTCATTATATATGTGAAATCCGTCCTTAGATCGATCGTTAGAACTCCTCAAACCTCAGACCGTTATCTCTGAGACAAACTTTTTTATAATGAGTAAACTTTTCCATTCCACATTTAACATCAGCTAAAACAAAAAATTTTTTTTCAATTTTCTCTTGTAATATTGGTGTCTCGTAGATAAATGGATTTTTTTTTCTTGTGTTATTTTCAAAGCAATCTCTAAATGATTCTTCATCACTATCATGCAAAGAAGGCAATTATCCACTGTCTGTGCTGCTTCCTTTGAATAATTTATTAATAAACATTTTTTTCTTTTTTTTTTCTTTTGGTATTTTTATAACTCCTTCATTTTCAGTTTAGTCTACCGGTATCTTATCTGCTATTTGGATAATAATTTCTGTTGCTTGTGCAATCCTCTGCATCTTTAATTTCTCCTGTATAGTTTCTAACCCTCGTATCTTCTTTTTCTATTATAGTATCATGATTTGGTTAGTATTTCTTGTGCGTTTTTTGAAGTTTATTTCTCTTCTTTGGCTACCATCCTTTAATGCACTTGTTAAGAGATTTATGCTCTTTTATTTTTGATTTTCTTCCTCATTTCCAATTTTTTATTTTTCTATAGCTGTCCACTTTTCACTTGTAATAAATCACATTTCAACTACTACCTATTATTTTCCTATACTTCATTGCATCAGTATTTTTATTGCTATTTTCTGTTATATCTGTCTATATGCTAATTTCTGTTGCTAGTGCAATCCTCTGCATCTTTAATTTCTCCTGTATAGTTTCCAACCTTCGTATCTTCTTTTTCTATTATAGTATCATGATTTGGTTAGTATTTCTTGTGCGTTTTTTGAATTTTATTTCCCTTCTTTGGCTACCATCCTTTAATGCACCTGTTAAGAGATTTATTCTCTTTTGTTTTTGATTTTCTTCCTCATTTCCAATTCTTAATTTTTCTATCGTTGTCCACTTTTCACTTGTAATCAATCACATTTCAACTACTACCTATTATTTTCCTATACTTCATTGCATCAGTATTTTTATTTATCATCTTCGTTTTGCAGGAGTTATAGTAAAAGATGCAGAATATAAATAGGTTTGCATCGACATAGCTTTGCAGCATAAAACGATCATTTTACAATTTCTAGATAAACAACGTTATGATTCACCAATGAATATCATATCTTTTTAATCTAACATATTTATGTGTAAAAACTCCAACTTCTTTTTTTAATATTCAAAAATACACAGGTTTTAAACTTCCATATCACTTTTAGCATGACGAGTAAAACTAAGTTGTAAAATCAACTAGTCGGAATTTCATATCATTAGATTAAAAATCTGTAACATACATAGTAGAATATACTATTAGACTTGAAAAAAAAAACAGAAAATCAAAACATAACTGGCATTTGAAACTTAAAAGACAATCAACGATTAATACTTTATGTTGTTATTTGTGGCGGATGTTTCAAGCTATATAATAGTATTATTACAACCCCAACAACTTTCTCATATTATCCTCGTTATAGTATTTAATATTAGCCCCATGCGTTGTCTCTCATACCAGGCCATACATTGTCTCATATTAACTCCATACACTGTCGCACTTTCGCCCCCTGAGCGTGATAGCTTGTAACTCAGACTACGATAAACATATTCCACATCTTAAAGGCTAAAAGGACTCATCATTTCTTATTTAATAGAGGTCTACTCGAATAATTTACCTAACTTTTTATTTAAATGATGCATGTTAAAAGATTTAAAGTCCGACAGAAAAGTTTTTCTTATCAGAAAAGTAAGGTTATGTAATGTATTTTTTAAAATTCTTTTTAAATCGAGTGTATTTGTAAAGGATATAAGTAAAATTATGCATTGCTTGCAAAATAATCACAATGCCAATTTTATTACTATAAAAATTTGTATTTTTTGTACGTGTGTCTCACATTAGCCCTATTTTTTGGACAACTCATATTAGCCCTATTTACCCTACACGATATTACTACCATTTTATAAACATAAAATTGGCCAATTTGTACAAAAGTTACAGCCTAGAAAGTCAAAACCCTCCGCCCATGAAAACGGACAGTCAGACAAACATACTATTTTTAGATTACGATGGAAATTTTAATGGGATCACCCTCAAAACGAGCTTTCCTCACTCTCCCTCCAACAACAACAAAAAAATGAACAAATGTGCTGGAACTTGCATTATAAAATCCTAAAAACGATTTGTATTATAAACCCTTTGTTGAAAGTCCGTTAAAGTAGAAAAATTCCAGTAACTTTTCACTTATTAATAAATAGTCAACCTAGGCCCTAATAATTGTAGAGGTCGACTTTCCGTTTTCAGGCACATAGTCTCCCACGATTGCGGCTGAAGATTCACAAAGTACGCATCGCGGCTTTCGTTTCGATTGCGGCTGCTTTGTACCGAGTGTTTCGTATGATAAATCAGAAGTGTTTTTCCCGTTGGTCTAGTTCTTTTAAGAATATCTTGGATTTAATGCTGATTTAAGTTTACTATTATGGCCTTTGACTTTAAAGATGGTGGCAACGAGTGGTTTTAAGTGGGCAAAATGGTATTGACCTCGCCAAAGCTTGGAGTGCATTCCCGTGCATTCCTGACAAGAACCAACAAAAAATCGTAGCCGATTTCTTACTATATTGTGATGCCTATCTAAAGAACATTATATCGAATGAAGACTATTCTACAAGTTCTGAAAAGCAACAATTCGTGAGTAGTCTTTTAGATTCTATTTCTTTCATATTTATTGAGCCGTTTGACCCTGTAAGGCTAATGAAACTTAAATTTTTCCAACACTATGTTGGTAATAACAAAACTTTAACTTAACCACTATTGTAAATGACTTAAAAGTATTAAACGATCCTAGATTCATACCTATGGTGAGAACTGGTGACAGTTTTACCCCAGCTAATAACTCCGGCAAACGTAAAAATCCCACTGGACCAGCTATCTCACTCTAAAACAAATTGTAAGTTTTAAGTGAGGAAAATTCAGATACAACGTCTATGGATCAGGACAACACCTCTGAAGGCGACCTAGCCGGTAATTCTTAAAATTCAAACTCAACTAAAAGCAAAATCCATTCTTTCTTTGTTGAAATTAAAAGCCATTGGCACGATCGTGCAGCCAAAATCAATGAAGTTAATTAAGCAAAACCTTTAATTAAACTGGACGGTGAACTTTTAAAAGTTCACTGTAAAAATGACAACGATTTCAGAAAAATCCAAAGCTACCTAGACACCAACACAATAGCATATACTACTCTCATCCCTCCTGAAAAAAAGACCGTAAAGTATGTATCAGAGGCATTCCTCCGAGCACAGACCCCAATATTATTATCGAAGCTCTAAAAGAGCATAACTTTACCGCTAATAGAGCAGCTAAGCTAAAAAGCAGAAAAACTGGCAACCCCATGCCCATCTATCTCATAAACCTTCTCCCCAGAGACAATTTTGAAGAAATTTATAAAATTACCGAAATTTGCAACTTAAGCGTCAATGCTGAGCTTTTCAAGGGCTAAAATATCGTAAAACAGTGCCACCACTGTCAAGATTTGGACACGCGTCCGAAATCTGTAATTTCCCACCTAAATGCGTAAAATGCGCTGGCCCACATCCCGCAACCTATAGAAGTTGCCAAGAAAAAAAGAAAAAAAAATGCCCGTAAAAACCAACCTACAAAACCAAACCGTAAGGAAAACAACTCCCAAAACGAAGTTAAAATAATGACTGACATTCTCGCCAGTTTTAACTATACCAAAAAGACCCCAAATACACTTTCCACTGAAAATGCCACATCCGCTCTTGTTGCTGACAATACCTCAACTCCGGACCCTACACCCCAAACCTCTTCCACTAACCCTACCGTTTTCCAGAACATGTCATCAAATACTCATTCTACCTCTACTAACAGTGTTCCAAACACCAGCTATACCTCAGAATTCTCAGAAATGTTCAAAACCTTTTAGGAAATGAAGGAAATTCTTAAATTCAATAAATTTATTATTATGAACGAATTTGACAGTCTGGCTTCGGAATTTATCAAACCCAATTATGAATAATTCCACTAACTTCTCTTCTCTTATCATCCTAACCTGGAATTGCAACTCCCTTCAATATAAATTTAATGAATTCAAAATTTTTATCCTCGGCCACCCTCATATTGACATAATCTTTCTTCAAGAAACCCGTAACACTACTTTCAATATTAACATATCTGGGTATAGGCTGAAGACGCGCCGCTGACCGCAGATGGGGCGGCACTAACATTAAAAATCACTTACCACACTACATTACACAAAACTCCACTATACCTAAAATTGATCTCACTACTATTGTCCTACAACTTCCACATATTAACATTAACTTAGCATCCATCTATATACATTCTACAGGACAATTCCCAGTAAATGATATCAGTAATCTAATTTCACAACACACACATTGTTTTTTTCTGGAGATTTAAACGCCAAAAGAAAGCGTTTGAACTGCCACGGCAACTCCCAAAGAGGTACCTCGCTGCATAATCTAATTCAACACCTTAATCTTAGCCTTCATGCTCCAACAACATCAACACACATATGTACAACGCTAATACCTACAATTCTATAATTGATTTTTCCATAACTAAAAACCTTCCTTATCCCATTATTACTACAGTAGTTAACGATCTAAGCTCTGACCATCTTCCTGTCTCTTTCAAAATTGATCTCATAAATCCTCTTTCCCCACCTCCATCCGTGACCATTGACTGGATAAAATTCACCAATTTTCTCAATAATAATAATATGAATTTCCCAGAAATTAATAATACTGCTGATATTGATACTGCTGTTGACAATTCTCATATAACTAATGCTCTTAACTACTCCACCTTCAAATACTTTAAAAAGAACAACTTCTTCACTCTTCCTCCTTATATCTATAACCTCTGTAAACAACGAAATCGTCTTCGGCGTCTTTTTCAAAATTCTAGAGACCCCACCCTTAAACCGCTCACCAATAGACTCAATAATAGAATCAAAAATAGCATCTTCAAAGAAAAACAAAAAAGTTGGACTAATTTTCTCAAAAACATTGATAGCGAGGACAATTCTCTCTGGATTCTTAAACGTAAAATTAACAACAACTATACCCCCATCCCCCCCTCTTTCATCCAACACACAGCACATAGCAACCAACACATAGCACAGCTTACACTGACGAGGAAAAAGCAGAATTCCTCGCCAGAGCTTACTCTAACCAATTCTCTCCAAGTCCCACCCTCGCTAGCCAAAAACATATCACCCACGTCAATGAAACTGTTCGCAGATTACTGGCTCACCACCTGATGACCTCCCCCCCCCCTACCGAAATTCAGCCTATCGTTATCCGCAATATTATTATTAAATTCAAAAAACGTAAAGCCCCTCAGTATGACAAAATCTCTAATACTGCTCTCAAAAACCTACCTCCTAACTAACGAAACTTACTAACTCCATCTTCAAATTTAACTATTTTCCGAAACCCTAGAAAATTTCTAGAATCTCTCATATCCCCAAACCTGGTGCTAACCTCTCTGACACAGTCAACTATAGACCTATCTCACTTCTTCCTTCACTCAGCAAGGTTGTCGAACGCTTCAGGACCTTCAGGTCACAGCTTCAGGACCACATACAACAGAACAACACTCTTATGCCTGAACAATTTGGCTTTCGCCCAAAACATTCAACTAATCAGCTACTTCGTGTAGCGGAGTTCTTCAGCGAAAAGCTAAACTCAAAGATTTCTGCTGCTGCCATTTTTCTTGATATCGGAAAGGCATTTGTTAAAGTCTAGCACGAGGCCCTCATATACAAATTAATTAGGCTTAAATTCCCTACTAGACTAATACACTTAAAATTCTCTTACCTCTGCAATCGCATTTTCTGCATCCGCATAAACAACACTATTTCTAACATCTTCTGTATCTTAGCAGGCATCCCTCAAGGGAGCGTCATCGGCCCCTTGTTGTTCAACATTTATTTTAACGATATTCCTCGTTCACTTAACACCTATTTTCACTTTATGCTGACGACACTACAATCTACGCTTATGTTCACCACACATATACACTTTACAGGTACTTGCAGACTCACATTGATGCCTTATTGGACTGGTGCGACCTATGGTGCATTAAAATCAATCAATGAAAACAAAACCGCTGCTATCTATTTCTCCAAAAAATTAACATATCCCAATAGAATTACTATTAACAATACCACAATACCCTGGTCTAATGATGCTAAGTACTTAGGGGTCACCCTTGACCAAAGACTAACTTTCAACAAACATATTCGTAACATAAGGGGGGGGGGGTAGGTCGCTGGAGCCATGATTGCACTAAAATCTCTACTTAATAGCAAAACCCAGGCTATCCATAACAAACTTCTTCTCTATAATTCCTGTATTTTACCAATAATCACCTACACCTGTCCGGTCTGGGGCTATATCTGTAAAACCTCTATGAACAACCTTAGCAAACTCCACAACAAAAATCTTTGTATTGTCAGAAATGCTTCCCGTTACCTCCGAAATAGTACCATTCGTAGGGACTTCAAAACTAATATTTTAAAGAAAAGAATCAACCACCTTTCTTAAAAAAATTATGAAAAACTCTATGACCTCCCTAACGAAATAATCGCGGAATTACCGGACTATGGCGCCTTCGAACCTAATCACCGTAAAAGACCAAAATATTCCAGCATTATGGACTGTGAGAATTAGTGCTCACCATAACTGTAAATTTCTCTCTCTCTCTTACTTTTATTTAGTAATTATTTCTACATTATAAATACCTAATTTCTTAATTAAAACTTATTATCTAAGCTATACCAAAAAAAAAATGTATGGCTCTTTTCAGTGCCTTATTTGATTATGCTTTGCCCGACTTTTCACCACCTGGCATCTATGCGCTGTTTCACGAACATGTTCCTAACCCTATATTTTACTTATTCAACTTCCTTACAAGTAAGTTAGTTGTAGTTACAGCAATACCATTTCCATTTCTTCTCCTTATTTAGACTCTATCCTCAATATCATTCGTTTTATTTATTTTTCCACATTTACACTGCTCAAAACAGTTAAAGGATATTTGAAGTTTTATATAAAATAAAGATATAAACGAAATTTTTTTTGCCGAAAATAGAAGAAGAGAATCACAAATGCAAATTTTTCTGGTTTTCAAACTGTGGAGTATGCAAATTTTGAGTTCGACGTCAAAAACGTCGCTTCAGCGGCAGCGAATGAAATTTGACTTTCAACTGGATAAAAGAGAATGAAGACAAGGATGATCGGCATTCAGTGATTGCTTTGTTTCGATGAGTACGATGTCTCAGCGAAGTCATTTGACAGATTCAGAATTTTGGAGAATTGTTGGTAGGTTAGAAGGGGGCCAAACTCAAGCCCAAGTAGCGCAAGCCATTGGAGTGTCACAAAGTGTCATTTCCAGGATCTGGAACCGTTTTTTGGAGAGTGGATGTGCAGGCCGAAGACCAGGGCAAGGTCGTAGACGGGCAACAACGCCCAATGAAGATCGGTATTTAGCGTTAACAGCTCGGAGACACCGAAACATGAACGCTACTCTTCTCCAACAACACCTTCGCTCGGCTACAGGCACCACGATTTCAACTCAGACTGTCCGAAACCGGCTCCATGCTGTAGGTCCGTATGCTCGCCGACCGATGGTATGTGTTAGATTAACATCAAGGCATCGTCGCGACCGCAGAGAGTGGGCAACCGAGCATGTCAACTGGAGAACAAATGAATGGAGCAATATTCTGTTTTCTGACGAATCCCGTTTTTCTGTGCATCCGGATAATAGGCGTATTTTCATCTGGAGGGACCGTGGCAGTAGGAATAATCCTGCGTTCGTGCACGAAAGTGTCAGATTTGGCGGTGGAGGAGTGTTGGTGTATGGTGGCATCTCCATTGACGGGCGCACTGACCTCTACATCATTCGAGATGGAGCTCTGACTGGTCGCCGATATAGGGATGAGATCCTCAGACCTATTGTAGTCCCTTACGCTGCAGCAATCGGAGATAACTTCATTTTAATGGACGATAACTGCAGGCCACATCGTGCAAACCTGGTGGAGGATTTCCTATTCGAGGAAAGAATCGTTCGAATGGAATGGCCAGCGTGTTCTCCAGACATGAATCCAATCGAGCACGTTTGGGACGCTCTAGGAAGACGAGTTTCTGGCCGCCAACAACCCCCACAAACTCTCCAAGAACTGGAAAGAGCTCTTCTGGAAGAGTGGGGCAGAATACCCCAACTCGTCATTAATAGCCTCATTGAGTCCATGCCTCAAAGGTGTTCAACGTTGCTGGCCGCCCGTGGAAACCATACCCCCTACTGAAAATGATTTTCTTTGAAGAAAACACCTTTTCTTATTCTTTTTTCTCATATGCACAAATTGTGTTTTTTTCCTTTTGTACACAAATGCGCAATAAAATGCATTTTTTTCTGCCAAACATGTGTAATTTATTCTCATATAACCTACTATGTCTGTCGACCATGTATCAATCAGCTAAAAAGTTTCCCAGATACAAAATCCACCTAAAACTGCAATATCCTTTAATTGTTTTGAGCAGTGTATTATCATCTCATTTCCTAATTTTTCATCTATCCTTTTTAATGTAATTGTTCCTTTATCTTGTAGTTAATACTGCATCTTAACTTTTCCCAGTGGCTCAATTTAATACCCGACACTCTACTTACAATAGACTGGACGTTAAGTTGTTTGCAACTTGGAAACCCAGGATGGAAACCCACAGCAACTGTTCGGCCCTAATAATTTCTATAATGCCTCGCTTTGCCAATGCCATCTCTGAGTGGTATTTTAGTGGGCTGTTTTAGTTTGATACTTAAGGTTTTTTGTGATCTAAAAGCATTTTTAAATCAACTTCCAACGAAGGAGGTTATAGTATTTGTTTGTATGTTGTTGTTACATCAAATACTAGATCAAATTATATAATATGGATCAAATATATCATTATGTGTATTAAAAAACTTTATGCAGATTTTTAAAAAATAACTACAGAAATTATATACATCTGAAAGATGTGAACTTTCAAATACCCTTTTTTTAGTTATTGTTTAGTCATTGTTAAACCCAATTATTGTTTTTTTTTCTTTTTAGGAAAAAATAATTATTGTATAATGTCAGAAAACAAAATAATGTCTGACACACTTGGAAACAATGATACGATTAAAAGTGAAGAAGCTCCGTCTGAGAAAAAGGGAGACGAAATTGTTACTTCCTGTGCTTCACCATTAGAAGAAAGTTTTACATTAACTAAAATTTGTTACTTTCTCGGATCTTTAAGAATAGAACCTGTCATGTTCATATTCATGTTTTCTTTCATCTTAAATACCACATGTTTAACTAACATGATGATGGACAAAAGTTGTCTTTATTACTTTAATTATTCTAAAAATGTATGTGATCATATCTTTGATCACCATGATGAAAGAGATAATCTTGAGATTCTTGCCAATAATTATAACCTATACTTGGATTGTTTAGAGCTCATAGCAGCTGCTGTTGTTATATTTATTGCTCCATGGAGCGACAAATATAGCCGAAAGATACCGTTAATGGTAGCTCTCTTTGGATTTCTTCTCAGTGACTTTGGAATAATACTTTGTGCGTTTTACTTCGATTCTGCGCTACATTTCCTAATCCTTTCAAGTTTACCAACTCAATTGTGTGGCGGTTTTATATGTGTGATGACGATGATCTACAGTCATGCGTCAGAAGTATCATCCAGTGATTTTAGGTCTATGAAATATACTCTTCTACAGATATCATTTGGACTTTCGGTAACTTTTGGTGCATTCACTGGTGGGCTGATTTACCATTTTTATGGATATTTAACTGTGTATGCAATAGCTGCTTTAGGACATCTGTTAGCGATCTTTTGGGTTCTAGTTTTCGTTCCAGAAACACAAGGATTAAACAAGAAAGTCAGTTATCGCACAAAGTTTGAAGATTTTTACACTTCCAAAAACTTTATCGAAGGTTTTAAAACTTGTCTTCGCCCACGAAAGGATAAAGGGAGAATTCGTTTGTGGTTTCTGATCTTATCTAGCTGTTGTATTTCCATTATCTACAAAGGTATGTATTTCTTTTTTAGATAATCTGTCAATGACTAAACTTTTAAAAACTAAGCACAAATTTCAATAAACATCAGGGGCTGCAGCTACCCCTATTTCGGATCAATTATATTCATAGTAGATTTTTTACTGCAAAAGACATTTTAGACATTATTATATTTTAAAGACATTGATCGCAAAGGTCACTGTTTTTAAATACTGATAGGATGAAATAGATTTTTCTCTGTCGTTGCGGCTCCTGGAAACAGTACATATTGTAAAGTATTTTTGTTTACTATTCCATTAACTACTGTCATTTTGTTATAAAAGTACTCAATGTTATAGTACTAATAGTACAATTTCCATTGATATACAGTATGCCCACTAAAGTCCCTTGCCACCTTCTTAACTTCGGAACGGCTGCTGCTATATTCATAAAAATAGTGTCTAGGTATAGTAAAGTAGCCATGCGCTACTCAGTGAAACCGCCTACGGCGCCACCTGGTGGAAAGCTGCACAGTTAGCATCCCTATCTCGAAAATGGTAAGAGATAGAGAAAAAAAGTGATTTAAAAAGTTGTAGAGCATCCTCGATTTAGTACGAAAAGACAACTTGTGGACATTAATGCGAAGAATAGAACGGTTAAAACGCGCATTTGTTTTTTCGTGATTTCCTACACTGTGACGTGACAAAACGATCTCAGAAAGAAAAAAACAACTAGTTCTAATAATATACCTTTATTTTAGATGTTCGAACTTTTCACCGCAATGCATATTTGGATCCTTGTTTGAATTTCACGTTGCACACATTGGAGCATAGATGGTGACAAGTTGGCACAAGCGTCCGTAATGCGTCTTTTAAGGTCCTGCAATGTTTGAGGAGGGGTCGTATACACCTGCAGTATCATAACTGGTTGTTTCTTTCTTTCTAAGATCGTTTTGTCATGTCACAGTGTAGCAAATCACGAAAAAACAAATGCGCGTTTTAACCGTTCAATCCTTCGCATTAATGTCCACAAGGTGTCTTTTTGTACTAAATCGATGATGCTCTACAACTTTGTGAATCACTTTTTTCCCCTATCTCTTTCCGTTTTCGAGATAGGAATGCTAACTCCGCAGTTTTCTACCAGGTGGCAGAGCCGGTGCCAGGGGTGAGGCAAGTGAGGCAGCCGCCTCAGGGCGCACCCCTAGAGGGGCGACATTTGGCTCGCATATTGTATGTGTCGAAACTTAAGAAAACTAGTCGTTGGGGGCCACCGTAATACTTACCCATCATGGATATGCATAATGTAAAATATTAAAATAAAAATGTGTAAACTACTTATAAAATGCATTGCAATTCAAATAAAATCGTGGCTTGATGACGTCACAAACTTTAAAGGCTCGATTACTGAATTGCTTGAAAAAGGTTTTTCCTTATAACTCCAAAAATAATAATCCTATTAACTAGCGGTTTATTGCATCTGATTAAGCGTCAAATTTCCAATTAAAATATATCTTTGAAGTGAAATTTGAATGAAATACAGAGTCATGAAAAATCGAAGAGTGTGGAAAATAGGATTCCAAATATCTCGGCAACTCATTATCCGATCGACTTCATGCTTTATTCAAAATTTATGTTTTTTTATTTTCTTTTATATTCATTTCTTAAAATAAACAATTTCGAAAATTTTTATATACCTTTCATCAGAACGAATATTTCGAGAGTCCAAAAAAAATTGTTCCGGTTAATCGAGGTTATTGAAATGAAATAGGCTTCTTCCCATTATTACATACTAAGTACATACCAAATTGCAAGTCTCTATCTCAATTTTTTCGGGAGATAGAGCGTTTACAGACACACACACACACAGACACACAGACGGACGGCAAATTTTTTTTTCTAAAAATATGTTTTTCGGAATCTCCAGTGTCTGAAACGTGTAAATCCGTCAAAAAAAATTTTTCGATTTTCAAAACGATTACAAGACTTACCCTATACTACGTATGATGGGTAAGTAAAAGAGAGAGAGAATTTTTTTTTCTTATTTAAAATAAAAATACGGAGTACAATGCATATAATTACTGTAAAAGAAGTTGCATATAATTACAGTAAAAGAATTCCGGTTACAATGTTTTAGTCCACTTTAGTAAATTTTCTTCTCGACGATTTTTGAATTATTAGTGATTTTTGACGAGATTTTTTTCTCTTGCGTTTCGCAGTGATTTTTTAATGTTCGTTAAATGAATTAATTCTGATTAAAACTTTTAGCCTAATATAGTAAATTTTGTTCTCCTCTATTTTTTAATTTTAGTGATTTTTCGCGTTCTGCAGCGATTTTTTGACATTCGTAAGAGGCATTTAGCATCAAACTTTTAACGTAATACAGTAAATTTTGTCCTCCGCAATTTTTGAATTTTTAATGTGATTTTCAACTGGCTTTTTTCGCGTTCCATGGCGATTTTTTGGCATTCGTAAAAGGAATTCTGTTTCAAACTTTTAGTTTAATATAGCAAATTTTGACCGCTGCGATTTTTGAATTTTTAGCGATATTTAGTGTTTTTTCGCGTTCCGTGGTAATTTTTTGACATTCGTGAATAATCCCTGTTACAATGTTTCAGTTCACTATTAGTAAATTTTGTTCTCTACAATTTTTAGCGTTTTGCGGCGATTTATTGACATTCGTAAAAGGAATTCGGTTTCAAACTTTTAGCATTATGTAGTGAATTTTGTTCTCCGAGATTTTTGAATTTTTAGTGATTTTTAATGCGATTCAGAGTTTTTTTGAGTTTGCGCGTTTCTTGTTGAATTTTTTGACATTCGTAAAAAAAATTTAGTTTTAAACTTTTAGCCTATCATATTAAATTTTGTTCTCCGGGATTTTTGAAGTTTTTGTGATTTTTATTGCGATTTTTAATGCAATTTTTAGCATTTTTTACGTTTCGTGGCGATTTTTTTATATTCATAAAAGGAATTCGGTTTCAAACTAAATGTTTGAAACCGCCAATATATTACATTTTGTATTCAGCGATTTTCAATGTGATTTTTAGTGTTTTTTCGCTCCAATTTTTGACTTTCGGGAAAGAATTACTGTTAGAGTGTATTAGCATACAGTGGTAAATTTTGTCCTCTGCGGGATTTTTTTGTATTTTTAGCGAGTTTGTTTTTGTGTTTTGAGGCAATTTTTCCACATTAGTAAAAGGAATCAGGTTTTAATCTTTTAACCCAACATAGTTAATTTTGTCCTCTTTTCAACAAAGTTTATTCGGAATTCGTTCAGCGATTTTTGAAATTTTTTGTTAGATTTTTAGCGTTTTTAGCATTTTGCGGCGATTTTTGGACATTCGTAGAATACTTTTTTAAAAATCTCTTAGCCCAATAGTATATTTTGTCCTCTACAATTTTTGTATGCAACTTTTAGTGTTTTTTCCGCAATTCGCCGCGATTTTTCCACATTAGTAAAAGGAATCCGGCATCAGCTCAATATAGTAATTTTTTTCTCTTTTCATTAAAGTTTATTCGGAATTCGTGGAGTGATTTTTATATTACGTTTTTTAGTTTTTTTTTTTGCGCTTCGTGCTATTTTTTTATGTGCCCGGGCAACACCGGTCGGGTCAGTTAGTTCAATTATTCTAGCAAATTTGACAAAAAAAGAAAAAAAAATTCAAAGCGAATTAGTATCGAATTAATTATTTCACTGTTGATACTTGTGGTTTTGTAAATATTACTGATGTAAAATTTAATTTTCATGTATACAATTTCAAATGATCATGTAATTTTCTATTCATAATTTTCCTATTTAATTTCAAGAATGTGATGTGTAGTTTGCGTTAGTAATGTTTATCTATTTTTGTCTTGATAATGTGTAAAGGCTTTATAATATTGATTTCCGTATTATAATAAATGACTTCACCGAAGAAAAATCAAGGAAAATTAGATCCTGAAATTTTGTTTTATTTTTAATTAATATTTTCTGTTAAATACTACTAATAAGAGATTTTATTTTTGTGCACGTTTCAAAAATATATATAACTTGTTATTGATATAATTGTTTTGCTATTTGAAACTCTACACAAAATTTATACATAATTTGATTGTTTTTAAATGTTTGACATATTTTGGCTTAATAATGTATATTTTAAACTTAGCTTCACATGATGTGACTTTTTTTTTTAACTAATATTCATAACGTCGATAGAATAAATGCATTTTCCAAAGGAAAAGCAAAGCGAATGAGATTTTGAAGCATCAATTTTATTCTTGATTTGATGCTTTTTAGGTGCGTTCGTAATTATATAAATACGTAGCACCTATAGTCGTCGTCTTGTCCGTCCGTCCATCCGTCTGTCCGCATATAACAGCGCAAAAATTACCCAACCGAATGATTTGAAATTTAATATATAATCGTTGCAGAATTTTGTCGAGTCACTTCAAATTTTATGAAAATCGAATCAAAACTTAAAAAGTTATTAATGAAAGTTTTCTTTATTCTGTTAAATCCTATCATACGTAATCTATATAATAAAAGCGCAAGTCATGTGACTGAGGAAAATAAATACAGGCTAACCACATCTTTTTCCATATGCCAAGCGGCCATTTTTGCTCAAAATTATTTTTTCGAATAAAATTACAGAAAAGTTACATTTTTACAAAGATCGTTAAAAAAATTTTTGCTTGAGAGATGAATTACAATCAACAATGTATAGATTCTGAGATAACTTCAGTGGAAATTACGTTAACTGAATATCTCAATCCATTAGATTAAACAATCACAGGAGATTCATTCATTATGAGTCATAAAAATATTAAACCATGGAGGAAATCATTCACAAAGCAAGATCTCCATGATGAAAAAAAATTCGCATTTGTAAACGTGGCATACATAATAAGAAAAAAAAAGGCATGCTCATTTCTCTCCTAGCAGACGACATAATTCATTTCACTGAAATAATGAGGATAATTTTTTTTTACATTGTGAAACTAGTTATGAAACGAACGCACCTGATATGTCACTTTTAATGTACAATTTCTAACTTGTTTGTAAATATTACTAGAATATGATAACAACTTTATTCATTTAATTTCAAGTTAAATGTGATTATATTTTCAAAATAGATGCAAAATTTCTTAAGTAATTTGATTATTTTAAATTTCTTAATTGTAAATTAATTTTGTATATATATTTGTTTACTTTTAAATAAATCATAGTTAGCAAAATTAATTTACTTATTCTTAAAACAGTTTGAGAAGTGGTGAAAAAACAATCACATCATGGGAGGCGGCAAAATAATGCTCGCCTCAGTTAGTAAAATGTCTAGCGCCGGCACTGCCAGGTGGTGCCATAGGCGGTTTCATTCAGTAGCGCATGGCTACTTTATTATACCTAGACACCTCTTTTATGAATATAGCAGCAGCCGTTTCGAAGTTAAGAGGGTGGCAAGAGACTTTAATGGGCATACTGTATATATATATATATATATATATATATAAACTCAACATTATTTTGAGTTTAAGAATAAATGAAATTATCTAGCATAATAATTTTAAATATAAGAATTGAATGATCGATTAATATACTTTTTTACAATAATAAGTTTTTATACTAACGATGATAAGTACAATATACGTAATAACATGAATAATATATATTTTCATTAAGTAGCTGTGAAACAAAGTTTAACTTTCTAATATGTAATCACGATAACTTCTTAAAGTGTACAAAATGTATTTATAAAGACATCATTGACTTTCTTTATCATCCTGTATAGGTTTAACAATTTCTTTAACAGCATTCTTCCAACGTAAATTCAACTCCAAGGAAAATGAAATGAAATAAATTGCATTCTATTTTTAAGCCTACTTTACGAAAAAAAAAAATTGAGGTGGACTATAATCTTAGTTTTAATTGGAAGAACGAAAAATGATTACGTGTACAATCAAACCGATAAAAATAATGTTAACTGATTAACTGACTCAATTTGTTATTACATAATCAAACAAAATATTTTACTTGAAAGTACACACACTCACACACATTATATATATACAGGGTGTTCGAAAAGTCTGGAAACGGTCGAATAACTCGAGAAATATACATCGGCTTGAAAAACAGGAAATATGTGTTCAATATTTTTGAAATCTCTATTTAGGTATATCAAAGTTGCCTCCCAACTTTGACCCCTGGGGGGAAAAGGGGGAAACTTTGAAATCTTAAATGATAATCCCCTCTTTGTTATTGCATATTCGGATTATACGGGAAAAAATACGTAACTTTTGTATTTAACATTTTCTTCGGAAAATCGTAGATGGCGCTGTAATTGAGTAAAATGCAATGCGAATCGTTTTCATTGAAAAGTCTGGAAACGGTCGAATAACTCGAGAAATATACATCGAATTGAAAAATGGAAAAATGCATGTTCAATATTTTTGAAAAATCTATTTAGGGATATCAAAGTTGCTCCCCCCCCCTCTAACTCAGCCCCCTGGGGGGGAAAGGAGGGAAAACTTTGAAATCGTAAATTATAACCCCTTTTTTATTGCATATTTAGATTCTACGGGAAAATATACGTAATTTTTGTGTTTAACATTTTCGTCCGAAAATCGTAGATTGCGCTGTAATCAAGTGAAATGCAGTGAGAATCGTTTTCATTGGAAAGTCTGTAAACGATCGAATAACTCGAGAAATATACGTCGGATTGAAAAACGGAAAAATATGTGTTCAATATTTTAGAAAAATGGCAACTTTAATATCCCTAAGTAGATTTTTCTAAAATATTAAACACGTATTTTTCCGTTTTTCAATCCGATGTATATTATCTCGAGTTATTCGAATCTGTTAAAAATTTGCAGCAAACTGTCCAGTCATTTGACCGTTTTTATAAAATGTTTACATAACCATAATTTAACTATATTTTGACCATATTATTGCCCATATTATGGTCAGAATAGAGTTAAATTACGGTTACGTAAAAATTTTCTATAAAAACGGTCAAATGACTGGACAGTTTGCTGCAAATTTTTAACAGTGGACCGTTTCCCAGACCAGACGTTTCCAGACATCCATAGTAGCATCCCCTTCGAAAGGAAAAGAACATATTTTCCACGTCTCAACCTTGCGGAGGCACCCTAATGTTTGGCTTGCTTTTTACTAAAGACTAAGGCTATTCTGGAAAAGCTTAGAATTGCATTTCTAGAACGACGACGAAATATACATACCTATATTCACATCTTAGAACGTCATTTGTTGAATCAGGGTGAAAAAATTGCCGGTCTTAACTATATTTTCCCACGACAATGTCTCAATTTACTCTACAAAAAACACAAAAAAGTGGTTTGAATATAAGATTTCCACATTTGATAGGCTGGCCAATAGTGCGGACCTAAATCCCATGGACAACGTTTGTAGTATAACGCGTAATATCTACCGAAAAAAAATGAACAAATGGTCCAGTATAACTCGAAAGCAGAATTAAAATCCGCCACTGCGTTTGTTTTGTTTTTTGTCACAGCGACCAGTTCGAATCCTTATAATAAACTCTATACCACAACTCTGCATTGAAATTATTAAAGAGAAAGGAAACACAATTGAAAGGTAATATTTCTATAATTTAGAAAAATCTGTCCCCGTTCTTATCATCTTGCTCTTGAATATCCTGTGAAGATTATTATATTATAATAATAACAATTGTTTCACAATGTTTTCTTTATATTGCCTATGTAGTTTAAAAAAATCAATTTATATGTGAATTAATATAATTATATGTAATATTTAGTCAAATAATCGTTCCTATAATTTTGCTCCCCGGTGTATAATATATATCCATATATACTTTTCATACAATAGAAACGAACACATAGTATTTAAATACGTATTCTCAACATATTTATGAATATGTCTCTTATATGAAACATATACATATGTATTTCATGTAAGAGAAAATATACCTTTTCTCAACTTTTTAAATTTTATTTTGTAGAAAGTGTTTTTAAAAGAGGTACTGTTTACTTCTATAGCAAAAACATAATGCTTATAGACTTCTTTTGATTACTGAAATAACTAGTTATTTTATTATTATTGCAGTTTACACTGACACATCTTACGTTTATGCTCATCATATGTATGGATGGGATCCCACAATTTTCTCACGGATGTGGACCATTTTCACCTTTGTTGAACTAGTGATAGTTTTGGTATTAACTACGACCTTTATTCGGGTATTCAAACTGAATGATTCTCTAATAGGTATCATCGGTTGTATATCTATAATTTTGAAAACAGTTCTTTTGGCTCTCGCTGTCCAGTTGTGGGTATATTACATGAGTAAGTATTTATTATTACTTTATTGCAATTTTGTTATATAAAAATGTGTTTCGTAAGCATGGACAATAAATGAACTTATGTATGCTAATAACTTCCTATTAGCATATAGAATTTCTATTGTGTGGTAATCATGATTGTATTGTTTCCCGGATTTAGTAACATTGGAAATGTGTATAATTTTACTTCAGAAGAGAGACGTAATTGTTTAGAAAAATTGCATATTACACAAATTGAATCTTCTTGAATTTCTGGAAATGATTTAAATTTTCATTTCCTATGAGTTTATTGGCTGAGATAGCGAAGGCCTTATACGTCCACCCCAATGATACCTTTGTGACCCTACTCTTCCTAAACCATTCGGCCGATGACCATGAATTCAGCACATTGATAGATGCCATTGGTCGTCATGGTTCGCATAAAAAAATGACAAAAATCCTGCCCTCGAGAAATAATTAAAGAACATAAGTGCCATAGACTTACCATTAAAAATCACTACTTGTTCACTGGATTTTACATTAAATAATCTCTCTACATATAAATCAGGGTACTTCTTTGTTATAAAGGCCTTAACAATTTTTTAAAAAGCTTCACACAATTTGTTCTTCATAAAGTGAGATTTGTTGCAAATGATATAAACAGCTATAAAAATAAACCTGATGAATTAATTATGATTATGATTTATGCACACCGCATGATTATGATGATGCCTCCGTCATGATTGATTATGATAATGGCCTGATGCTTGTTTACGTATATAATTTTAAAAATTGATTCTAATTACATGTATTAAATAAATTATTTGTATATAAAAATAGATGAATGGACTCTTTATATTCAATAATTTGTATAAATGTTGAAAAAATTGCTTGTGTGTATGAAACAGTGAATAGGTTGCCAGAAAATATGTATGAACAATTGTCTTCTTTCCCTTCATGGTCATTTTTTCTATCTCGCGAAAGCCACAATATCAAAATACAACTAAAATCAGCGTGTGTGTGTATGTTCCTTACACAAATCTACTAATTTGGACAGATTTGGACGAAACTTGACATAAATACGTTTTTGAACCCGGGTAAAATTACTGGCTACTTCAGAATGTTTTATTTCTCAGACTTTCATCACTTTTTCACAGTTAAACTTTTTTACATTTTCTTAATTGTTTAATGCATTTCTTTTTTTTATGCGAAACCGTAAAAACTTTCGCAAAAGAATAAAAAACAAAATAACACATTTAATTTGTCTTTATAATCTAATAAAAATTCAGATCCATTCGCTTTTTTTTTTTTTTCACATACGAAATTGACGTCATTCTGAGCAGGTAATGCGCAATTTTGGTATATAAAATTTAAAAATAATTCTCTAACTGCGTTAAAATGACGTAGTATACCTTCATTTAAATGCATTTAGAGTTCAAACATCTTACTATAGTACATACATTTCAATTTCAAGAAAAATATTCAGGGAAAAAATAATGAAAAACAATCTTCTCAATATAAGTTCACTTTCTCTGACAAGGAGAGGACCAAGCTTGATAATCACAGATTTTGATTATTTTTATATATGTGAGGTATATGTGTGTACGATATTAAAATTTTTAATTGAGATTATTAAATTATAATTACAAGTATATTTATAAAACAAAAAAATTAGAAAAAACAAACGTAGCCCCGTCTCGGTCTCGAACCCGGGTACGCGGATCAAGAAGCAGACGCCATAATAACTGAGCTACGACCAACGACGTAATTTCGTTACAAAGTAAGTATTTAAGTTGTGTTAAAATATTAGACCCCCTACTTCTCGAGAACAAAGGAGCGTTGTATAAAATCCGTTGAACCTGAGACTAAGGTGCTTCTACCCTACAACATATACAAAAATAATCAAAATCTGTGATTACCAAGCTTGGTCCTCTCCTTGTGAGACTTTTTCAATATAATATGAATTTGACTCTAAACAAACGGTAGCTATGTTTTATTCCCTATTCCTTAGTCTATTACAACTGCTATATCTTATAGTTGTACCTTCTAGCGAAGTGTTTTAATACTTTAGATGCAGTGATAACATTTTCGACAATTTATATCGTATAGAAAATTATACTAGCCACCCTTTTTTTTTTAAAGAGTCAGTTCTTTCTCTTTTGAAACAAAACTTGACTGATGTCATGACGGAAATCGTCGCGAAAATGACGTCACTTTCATTTAATCATTAGATATAATTTTTATAAATGAAAATGTAAGTTTCCTTTTAAAAATAATGTTTTATCATCAGTAAAGGGTATAAAGCAAAGGCAGTAATTTTAATGCGAAATAGAATTTCACTAAATGCTACGCCATTCGGTTGATTTGTTCCATTTTATTTTCGTATTGTAAGGGGGATATTTTTCTATTACACGCGCCAAAAAAAGGCATTTTCATTTAGAAAGCTGAGGGCCATGATTGCATTAAAGTAACGTACTTATTTCTAATTTAACGATTTATGGACGCGAATGCACAGAGCTCCGTGATTGTGATCGCCGTATTTTTAAGACTTTGCAGATTCATTTATTTTATCTAGAATTAGGTGTTAGTTCTTTAACACCTAATATGGTTTACATGGTTTGTTCTGAAAATAACATCTTTTGTTTCATAACGAGCCATCTTGATAAAGGAACGGATTAGAACAATACATTTAAACAAATAATACAAATTTTAAAAACAATGAACGATTCCGGTTTGCCTATTGTTGGTCGTAGTTTTTGACAGCCAAGAACTATACCAGAGGTATTACAGATAAATGTTTGCTGTCAGTAGTCTTGCATGTTTATTTCAAAATTAGAAATTATCAATGTCTGCTTGATGACATTAAATGAATGTTTTCTCGCTCAGCTCAATTTTTGTTCTAGTCCTGCATGTGCTTCCCTAGTTAAGAGTTAACTTTTGCTCCAAATAATGATCTGAGAAAATCACAGTTCACTACCTTTTAATTTCAAAGTTCTAACTGTTTCGATCTCTTTCGAGAAAAGCGAGATGTAACTTCCATTTCTCCACAGTCATAGTTGGGTCAATCAACTATTCTTTGCACTAAAGATGACTTAGGCAAAAATTTTTAATTTTGAAATACTTCAAAATTTTATTTGGCATGTTTACTAGATTAATAAATGAAACTTTAGATAACCTAACCAGAAGTGCAATCGTTCGTTCCCGGGACCATTTTTTGCTGCATTGATGTCTATCTTTGTCTCTGATGTTACCGTTTTCAAAAAATTTTGTTTTATCACCTACGTTGCCATAAGAGAAAACAAAATTATTAACATAGCTATTCTTCAGATAAATAAAAATTTCAATTAATAGATTTAAAATATATTAGGTTTTTGATGAGGGACAAAAGTAAGTGCAAAGAATAATTGATTGATCCATCAATGCTGCTTGTTAGAAACTTGTCAAATTTTCTCTCTCTGAAATACTCGCTTGAATGTGCCGTATTGGAGCTCAAATTGTAAAGAAGACAAAATATACTCGAGTAAATGCAGTCACTTATTTTAGCCGATTTTGACAATTTTAAAACATTAAACTCTGATCTACAAAAAAGAGAAATAATATTTTTTCCTGTAATAAGATTAAACTTGTTTTTGGATATTTAACTACACAAGAATGTAAAACTTACTGGTTCTTTCTCTGTAATTTCGCAGGAAATCACCTGTTGAGCGTAAAATTACACTATAACAGCTAATTTATTGCATACTCAAAGATTATATAAACATGGACTATTACATAAATGAAGAGTACGGATACTGTAAAGGCTCAAATTAAAATGAATTTTATTGAGGAAAAGAATACCAAATAGAATAGATGTCCTATCTTACTAAGGTATATGATAATCTTTAACTCCAATGGTCTGTGTTGAATTCAGTTAAATTCAGACTATAGAGAGGGATTTACACTTTTAAACCATTACCTAACACACAATCTCAAATCAACCCCCCAACCCCTCCTGGCACCCGCTTAAATTCATTACTGCCAATGGTTGCTAGATATTGGTTCCGCATACTTAATACAAGCGTATTGAGCAGTTTTAGGGGTAGTAGACATGCACATTCCTTGATGAGGAACTGTTTTAGCTGTTATGTGTTTGTTACAAAAGTGCAAAAAATCCTCTTCCTGAAGTATCCTACACATATCCAATGGGATTTAAATTCCTAGCCAATCTATTCGAGTAATATCCTCAAATTCCAGAAGCTCATCCACAAGATGAATTCGATAGGGTCTGGTTATTATCGTCCGTAAAATATTGTCCTATGGCACCCCTGAGTAGACGCATATGGGGACTTACTTGCTTTGAGGTTAAATTAAATATTATTTCAGTAATACTTTTATAATCATTCTTTTAATTCCGAGATTTACAAGAATTTCAATTTTAGGCAATATCATGGGATCTTTGAATGGATTAGGAAGTCTGGCTGTGAAGACACTAATTTCGAAACTTATTCCAGACGATGAAATAGGTAAAGAGATATTTTATTTTGTGAGTATTTTTATAAATTTGTCAACAGTGGCTAAAATTTTACACAGCCTATTATACAGCACAGCTTTGGAGATCAATTATTGATAATTTTTTAAGAGTCGCGTGTTTTCTGCTTCATTGTTAATTTTCCTCAATTATATCTAGTTAAGTAAAAGATTCTTTTTTAGCACTTTCCAACCTAGTTGAAAAGTGCTTATGACTTCGGTTTGTCTGGCCGTATGGCCGTCTGGCCGTCTGTCCGTGCTCTAACTCCCGTAAATATGCTCGGATTGCTCTGCAATTTTTATATGTTATTGTCGTTATCTATGGCACGTTCCCTATTTCAACTGAAGTGTGTAGCACTTATAGTTTTCTTACAGGGACACTCAAAAGAATTCCGTTACATTGCGGTCTATGGGGAAAAATCATTTGCGGTTTATTTTAAAAATGTTTCACTATTGTAAACGCATTGAAATTTATATAGATCACTAAGATGCATTAGAAGAAGCTTAATATGGAATAGTAGGTGTATAGCACTTAGAGTTACTTTACAGGGACAGTCAAAATAATTCCGTTACATTACGTCTATGGAGAAAAATCGTCTGCGGCTTATTTAAATAATGTTCCACTATTTTAAACGCATTGAAGTTTATATATATTACTAAGGTGCATTACAAGAGGCTTACTACAGAATAGTGTGTGTATAGCAGTCATCATTCATTTACAGGGACACACAAAAGAATTCTCTACTGTCTGTTAACAATAATTCCTCGAAGTGCGTTTTAAGTTACTGAAAGCGATTTTAATTTTAACTCGCTTTTTGTCTATTACGTGGTGTGTATAAATTCTGTAGATCCTATATACAGGGAAGCACAAAAGTTCGCGAACACATTTCCGTATTATTTAACTCCAGACGGAGAATTTTAAACTGTGCTACGCGTTTCCTAACTGAACTAAAATTTATTATCCTATGTAGTATATATACAGATCTATAGATCCTATACAGGGCTGAATAAAAGTATTCGGATTACTTAGATGTTGTCTTTTAGCTTATTAAACGGTATGATTTGTAAAATTATTTTGGAAGCGTTGGAAAGTGTTACATAACGCGATTTTAATCTTAACTAGCTTTTTGTCTATTACGTGGTGTGTATAAATTCTGTAGATCCTATACAGGGCAGCACAAAAGTTCGCGAACACGTTTCCGTTTATTGACAGAAACTCCAGAAGGAGAATTTAAACGGTGCTACGCGTTTCCTAACTAAACTAAAATTTAGCATCCTATGTATATATACAAATCATATACAGGGCTACATAAAAGTATTCGGATATTTTTCCGAATATTGTATATATTGAAAATTCCTGAAATTACGTTTTTAAATATGTTATGCGTTTTCCAAATTGTTTACTTAGATGTCATCTTTCAGCTTATTAAACGGTAATGATTTGTAAAATTATTTTAGAAGCGTTGGAAAGTGCTACATAATCTATGCTTGACGCATGATTTTTCGTTCTTGTTCAAATATTTCGTTAATAAAAGAAAAAAATGTCATGTTTCCAATCTTTTTACAGTAATTTTCTCACTAAGCTAATCAATTTAAATTTTAGCAAATTTCCTTATACTTGCTGAATATATATGGAATTATTTTACCAGAATTTTAAATTTATAGACATTGTAGATTCCAACGCATGTTTTGCGATTTTTTTTTCTTTGCGGACAATAATTTGTGAAATACGCAGTATTTCGTATTAAGAAGATTTACGGTTAGAAATAATTTCTTATTTAGCATTTCCTAACAAGTTTATTATTTATGAAGTTACCCCTATCGTGAAAAAACAATTAATTCGCAAAGGCACAATCGATTTTCGTAGAGGTAAAAAAAAAAACACCCAGGCAGGTAGGAAGTAGCGCACTACAAGTAGCGAAACTACAGCAGTCGCTGCTTTTTTTTTTTAGTAGTTTGTAGTGTAGCGCGCTACATTTTGAACAATGTAGTGTAGCGAGTAGCGCGATAAAAAGAATCAGTAGTTTGTGGCGATAATCGACGCTACTTTTAGCGCTACTTCAAGGGGGGAAATATGTGACATTCGACAAATCATGTGGCCGTAACTTCCTTCTTTTGTGCAAAATTTGTTCTGCACAATAATTTGCAAACTTCAGCGGCAAATCTCAATTGCAATGTATATTAACACATCTCATGAAGTCATAGATTTTCTCCATTGACACATAATGCTAAAATCAAGTATACTAATCCACTAAAGAAATTAATTTTTTTTTTGACTATTTACTCTTTATTAGGTCCTCAAGTTTTAATGCCGGGTTACTTGTTATTTTGGAATTACTTTATTTGCAGATTTATTTATTGTTTGCATTTCGAGGTTTTTTTTTTTTTTTTGTAATTTTTTATATGCATTTTTTGTATGTTTTGCATTTTTTTTTATATTATATTTTTTAATATTTTAATGCCCTCGGTTATATCGCACTTATTTAATTGTATACCAGAAGATAAGGGTCGCCGGAGTATTATTTAATCCGTATCTTCAGTTTGGATTGAACATTGAATACTTTGACAAAATCTGAAAGTAGTGAGTAGTGACTACTTTTGAAAAGTAGTTGTAGTTAACTACATTTTTGATAATGTAGTTGTAGTTCGCTACTATAAAAAAAAAGTAGTTTTTCCGACTCCTGCACCCAGGAATAGTGAGAAAATAGCAATAAAATGTAACTTGTACAAGTTTTAATTTAAGAAAGTGAATAGTCGTATTTTGAAATGTGTTCGCCCTGATTTGGGGAAAATTATTAGCTTTCGCTGTTGTTTTTGCCAACAACAGTTATTTGTTATTCGATTTAAATCATTATGGATAAACATGTTCGTTAATTTTGTAGTTGTTTGCTGGTAATAAACCAACATTGAACTAATATTAATCGAATCTTGGTGCAGTACTGAGATGCTTGCGTTTAGGAAATAAATTCCCGTAAGTATTTAATTAATATGAGTTATATGTTGGCCTAAATCGGAAAATATATCCAATGACATTCGGATATTGGTAAAACATTCGAATTAAATTGAAAATACTTTCAATAAAACGGCCACATTCGGTAAATATTGATTGCCAATATTGGCAGTACTTTGCAATTATACCCAATATAAAGCTAAAAAACACATGGACATGTACTAAACATCACAGCTCCTTAAAAAATATTTTTATTGTATTTTAAAATCAGAATTTTCACTATTTATTTGTTGCGTAAAAAAAAAAAAAAAAACAGGACAGATTTAATTAAACTAAAATTGAGATATTGTCGGTAATGGAGCAGTGTTGCCAGTAGGCTACTTTTTAACACTTTCCAACCTAGTTGAAAAGTGTTTATGACTTCGGTTTGTCTACCGTCTGGCCGTCTGTCCGTGCTCTAACTCCCGTAAATATGCTCGGATTGCTCTGCAATTTTTATATGTTATTGTCGTTATCTATAGCATGTTCCCTATTTCAACGTAAGTGTGTAGCACTTATAGTTTTTTTACAGGGACACTCAAAAGAATTCCGTTACATTACGTCTATGGAGAAAAATCGTCTGCGGTTTATTTAAATAATGTTTCACTATTTTAAACGCATTGAAATTTATATATATCACTAAGGTGCATTACAAGAGGCTTACTACAGAATATTGTGTGTATAGCAGTCATCGTTCATTTACAGGGACACACAAAAGAATTCTCTACTGTCTGTTAACAATAATTCCTGGACGTGCATTTTAAGTTACTGAACGAGATTTTAAATTTAACTCACTTTTTGTTTATTACGTGGTGTGTATAAATTCTGTAGATCCTATACAGGGAAGCACAAAAGTTCGCGAACACATTTCCGTTTATTGACAGAAACTCAACTCCAGAAGGAGAATTTTAAACTGTGCTAAGCGTTTTCTAACTGAACTAAAATTTAGCATCCTATGTAGTATGTATACAAATCTATAGATCATATACAGGGCTGAATAAAAGTATTCGAATATTTTTCGAATATTGTATATGTTGAAAATTTCTGATTTTTTTTTTTTTTTTTTAATATGGTATGCGTTTTCCAAATTCTTTACTTAGATGTTATCTTTCAGCTTATTAAACGGTATGATGTGGAAGCGTTGGAAAGTGTTACATAATCTATGCTTGACGCATGATTTTTCGTTCTTGTTTAAAATTCAGATTACTTGATTGGCACCACTTTTTTGAAATGGTATAAATTGCCTTATTTTTCCTTTATTTAATCTGTCATTAAATTAGACGAATTTTACTTTCTCAAAAAACTGGTGGCAATCAAGAAAACTGAATTTAAAAAAAAGTAGCCCGCTGGCAACACTGTAATGGAGTAACTTTGAAAGGGTGTTTTATGCCAATCAATAAATAATTCGCGATAGAAATGTTTTCTTAAAAAAGTAAAAATTTGATTCTTCTACCTTTTTTTTTATGAATAATTTTATTAATAATCAAGCCCAATTGAAGAGTGAAAGGAAAAATTAATGAAACACTAAAAAAGAAACAAATTAAATGGAAGACTTCTTTACGAAAAATTATTATATAAGATAATGAACGTTATTTTTTAGACAATTCCCTTCATGTAATCCATGCTTCTTCGTGTATACACTGCAAAAAATAATTGTTGATTTTACAGTGTAATGCGCGGCAGCGTATTACTGCTTATTTTACTGTTTAATACCGTTAATTTTACGGTATAATACTGGCAGCTGGGATGCTAGTATTATACTGTAAAATCAACAATTATTTTTTGCAGTGTACTATTTCACAAATATACTTCTGTAATAAATAAATAGACAATTTTGATAATAACAGTTCAGCACTCTCACACTCCACACTAGTGCGATTTGGGATTTCGTAACTTCAACTGCATATAACTTTGTTTGTAATTTAGTGATAATGAAAAATACACGATTCCCATACGAAATTTAATGAGAAATCGAACTGCGATATCTATTTATATATATATAAAAAAATCATTTTGATAATAACAATCAATTTTGATAATAACAGCACTCTACATATATATATATATATATATACATATATATATATACTCTATATATATATATATATATATATATATATATATATATATATGACCTATGTCATACGATAACGCTCGTATTTATAAATCGATTGTGATGAAACTAATTGTGTGTATTAAGGTCACTAATGTCTCGACCGAGTTCGTTGGCCAGCTTGGTCCGCCATTTTGTTTCAAGATGGCGGCCATTTAAAAAATTAAAACTAAAATAAATATACAAAAAAAAATAAAAATTCAAATTTAATTTTTAATTACGTGTTAGGCCTTGATACAAGGATTCCAGAGCATTTTTTGGTTTACCTCTATCTTAAAAAATGGCTGAGATAGAGCAGTTTGAAATTCTAGGGTGGCTGACATTTTGAAACAAAACAGCACATTAACGCGATTACTCGCAAATTATTTTCTTTCATTATTGTAATAATTTTCCCAATCATACGAATAAAACTGTATATTCATATCCGTTAGCGCCAAATTATCGCCAAAATTGGCGACATTTAGCGAAATATCGCCAAATTTGGCGACCAAAATAAGTCTTCATAAATGAAGCCAATTTGGCTATTGCTCAATAATTTGGCGAATTTCTTATTCAAATTCAGTATTAACGAATTAATAACAGCACAATTTAATGAGGAATCGAACTGCGATATCTGTTTTTATATATAAAAAAAAAATCATTTTGTTAATGAAAAATTATAAACTAATGAAAGAGTGTTTTCAAAAAACGCCAACATTTGAAATTTCGGCCTGTGCGAATTCGCACTAGTGTGGAATTCACGAGTTAATGAAATATTATTTTTTTTTAATTAAAAGATAATTTTAGAATGTTTAAATTAAAATAAGTATAGATAAAGTTTTGACGCCTGAAAGTAGGAGGAGCTTGTGTGAATAGGTGGGTAAAAATTAGGACAGGACTGTCCAACGCGGCACCGCGGCGCCATAGCGGCCTTTGGCTGATTAAAAAAATATCGCCAAGAAAGTCTCCCGAGAGTACTAATCACTATCAGATTAGACTAATAATTGCTATATCAGACGACTATATTAGAGTACTAATTGATTAGAAATGTGTTTTATCTTGAGAATGTTGCAATAGCAATAATTTATCAAATATTATTAATTTTTGTGCTTAAAGTGTTTATTTAATATTAATGTCTCTATTTTAATCAGATTTGGCAAGTTACTTTAGCTCTTATTCAATTTCTGAAGAAAAAAAAGAGTGATGTGCGATGACTGCTATACTCTGAAATATCAAATTCCTTGGGGCAGGAGGGGGGGGGGGGAGTAAAGCACTTCCTTCCTTGTCGTCCCCGATTGGCTCTCCTGAAAAAACTGCCGTTCCAAGCTGTGTGGATTCGACAGAGAATACAAAATAATTTCATAAAACAATATTTTTTTTTATGAAAGTAGAATGATTTACTTAAACTTGCCATAATCAAAATAATAGTGGAAATGACAGAGGTTCGAACTGAAATATTTAACATTTTTCTGAAAAAAATCGCATGTTGATTTTTGTTTCTTTAAACAGTAATATTTTGCATTTAATGATAGTACTTCCAAATTTTATATACAATATGAAACTGTCAATATATTAAAGAAAGAATTTCTTATACTTCTATGTTTTAGGTAAAGTTTTCTCTTTCTTGGCAACATGCGAGGCAGTTGTACCGTTATTAGGCAGTTCAATAATATTGAAGATATTTAACGCCACTATCAAAGTATTTCCTGGCACGTTTTACTTAATAGCAACGATTTTCTTATTTTTGCCTCTGGGAACATTTATGTAAGTTGTTTATTCATCTATATAGATTACTATATGTCTATATTCCACATCCATGTAATTTTTACGTCCCTGTCTTTTGATTTACCTATATTTTTCAATTGCATTTTTTAAAAGATAAACTGATATCTTGTTTAATATAAGTGTATAATAATTTTTGTCAGGACTTTTATATATTTTTTTAATTAAAAAATAATTTTTTTAAACGACCAGTGGCGCAGCCAAGGGGGGGGGGGGTTGGGGGTTAACCCCCCCCCCCCAGAGCTAAAAAAAATTACTATAATTGCCGTTTATATGAATCAAAACTAAAGTTAAAATTAAATTTTTTGGCCTTTCCGCCTTGGCGGAATCCGCTGCTTTGTTAAATCAAATTCTATTCAAAAATGTGATTCAATTAAACGGCGAAAATTCTACTTAAAACTGTGAAAGAGCATATTAGAAGCATCGGTTAAGTCAAAGTCAAAACTGGTTATTTGGACTGCGTCACTTTGTCAAGAAGAGCTGGGCAGTATCGAAAATACATGTATTTGAAATACATTTTCAAAATACATTTGTATTTTGTATTTTAAACAGATAAAACTAAAGTATTTTGATAATGTATTTTGAAATGATTTTTCCATGTGTTTTGTATTTTGAAAATACTCAAAATACATTTCTGGATTATTCAAACTTCGTACTAAACTTGAAGCTGGTATAAAGTTTAAACCACAACCGCAAATTAGTTATTCACAACAGGAAATACATGCTTGTCTGTTTTGTATAGTCTTTGAATTCGTTTCTAGAAGTTAATATGAGCATTTTTTTTTTCTTTTTTTTTTTTTTTTTTTTGGCATAATAAGGATTTTTATCTTTGGCTGAAACATTTTTGCTGAATGGTTTTGCTAATGCTTTTTAATTCTTAATGTTGCTATGCGAAAAAATAAATAAATTGTTCAGACTTTTCCTGAGTATTGCATTTTTAAACTATGTTAGCAGTGTAATGCAGTTAGTTGTTGCATAGACGCGTGAAAAGATTGATAATACATACTCAAGAACTCCTAATGAAAGGAAATTAATTATTTGTGATATATCAGTGATCATGCTGCATAAATATGTTAGTTTTATTAAATTTCTTTTGTAGATTTACTATTGTTCAGTTTACTGTCTATACTGATCACTGTATTTTTTTGGTAAACAACTTTCAAATTGTACACTTTGCACAATGTCACACCCGTCACAGCAGGAAAAAATTCTTATACATTAAAATAATTAAAATTTATTATGAAAATTACAAAGTTTTATTTGAATCTCTTTCATTAGAAAAAAAATTGTTTTAATAATAAAACAGTTAAATATTCACAGGAATTTTAACAAATGTGTATGCAAGTAAAAATTCTTGTCCCGAGAGAGTCACACCCGTCACAAGTTTTAAATTTTTGTTTTCTAAATATTGAGAGCTATTGAAGTTATATATTTACTCAATTATCCAAGCATATGCATGGAAAAAACATAATTAAAATACTTTTCAGGGATTTATTAACTAATTTATTTCCCAAAATATAGTTATAAACTCTTAAAATTTTGTCTGGATGTCACACCCGTCACAATGGAATGGCCCAATTTTAGAACTCTTTTTTTTTTTTTTTTTTTTTTTTTTTTTTCCCTGCTACTGCAAACTGTTCTTGGTCTATATAAGTCTCTAAAGTAACAACAATGCCAAATTTCATGTTTCTAGCCCTAATTGTACAAATAAATTGTAATTTAGAACGTTTCCTGCTCCTTTTCCCTTTTTAAATTTCGAACTTTATAGAAACCATTTTTAGTGAGCATTTACATCTTTTTAAAGTAACCGCTAGTCCAAATTTCAAATTTCTAGAATCAACAATATCATAGAAAGTGCAATTTTAGATTTTTTTTGTTTTGTTCTTGCACCCATTTGGAACGTGATGTACCGAAAAAAAGTGTTTGGAAATTGTTGTATTAAAATATAGCCTATGTTAGAGAGGAGATGGTTAACAGAATTTTGAAACCATTATTAAGGTTCCATACTTACAAAGTAAAAACGGAACTATTAAAAGATCACTCATGTGTCTTATTCTTCTGGCGCTCAGCGGGGAATTAAGGGTTATCGACGCAGAATCATCTAAGGATTGTTGGTAATGATTTTCGAAAATATATGTTTGTTTGCTGAGATATTAATTAAAACCCATCTAGAAAACAACGGCACGGATCAAAACTGTGTTGCTACTTTGCGACCTACTTTTGAAGCGCGCTTGACACAATGCTAAGCTGAAACTTTGTAACAAGATCTTTGCTTTAGGTAAGACGAATCATGATAGTCAACATTCTTCATACCAAATGAATTCAATTATTGACGGAAAATATTGAAAAATAATTCATAGAATAATTCTAAGACATTAAGAGTAAGTAATTTTGAGACAACAATCGCTTATAATTCAATATATAATTCATTTATAATGAAAAATCTTCTCGTTAACAAATCACTTGAATTATCATACCTCGATAGGTTTTCATTTTTGAAAATGAATCGGAAAGTTTCGCATTGTTCAGCATACTTTTTTTAAATGCTTTAAAATTGTCTACTATTACGACAAATATGATTGACAAGTAACTTTTCGTGTGAAACTCAGGGACTTCTTCCGAAGCGTGATTTGTTCTCTGCCAAATTTAAACTTTGTACAAGGTCTTTGTTTTAGAGGGAGATATATTCATTGTTTTTCATTCCAGTACCAATAAAATTAAATTCTGGCATGTAATATTGTTTTAGGTATGTGACTATGTCATGTGAGAATATTGCCTTTGAACAGTTCTGATACTTTGTGTGGAACCCTTTGTACGCGAATAAAACTCACATATGACCAATTGACCAATTTCTTTTTAAATCTGTTCTGTAGTTCCAGAATTAACCCCTGCAAAAAGAACAAATGTTGCTGTTTTATAATATTAGTATAGATACGACTACAATTCAAACTCTGATATTTTTAGAGAACTTTAACAATAATAAATATATTTTAACAAAATTTTCATCAGATTTACATTAGATAATGCGAAATTCGATGTCATGTAAAGTACTGTAAGGGCACAGTAATTTAGTCTACAATACCGTGTTTAATATCAACTACATTCCAAAACATCGATTACCTTAATTGAGTTGTCACATTTGGAAAAAAGCAAGGTAAGTAAGTCTATTGAAAATTTTGTTAAAATTGCTTCTTTATTATTAAATTTAGGAATAAGAATTCGTGATTCTCATGAAACCTTGTGGATTTTTGATTGAACAAATGGATTGCAAATCTGTTATTTTCTATGTAAAAAATTATTTGCTGTACTGTGCTCTTCCATCTTAAAGTTTTCTCCTCATAATTTTTAAACACTTTATAAATCTAATCAATTTTTGTGTTATTTCATTGGTGCATTTTATAGTTTGTCACTCTAATATTGTAAACGCTGTTTAAACGAACCGTAACCAACGTAATTGCAGAGATAAGCATTATGATTTCATTCATTTAAAAGACTGATTCCATTAACCGGTGATTCATTTAAAAGACTGATTCCATTAACCGGTGATTCATTTAAAAGACTGATTCCATTAACCGGTGAATCATATAACCGGCGACCACCTTTATCAGAAACTCAAAACCCCCCCTAGAACCGAATTCTGGCTGCGCCACTGTAAACGACATAGATTTAAAATCTTGGTGTGTACGGAACCCCACAGTGGGATTCCAGTTATGTACAGTGGAGGAAGAAAAAGTAACACGCCCCCTCCCACCGTATTTATTCTTCCTCAAATCATCGTATGAAAATGTGACGGGTACTAATGTATTAGTACACATAACGCTTACTAATTAATGCTATACTTACATTTTGTTCAGGGGTTGCCTATGCAGAAATTTTAGTAAACTTTTAAATTTCCGACACTAATACCTTAGTTTGGCATCCTATTTAGATACTTTTGTAAATTTTATCGTACGATATACTATTATTTGAAACAAATAATCGGAAAAAACATAAATTGTATCCTATGAAATTTTTTAACTGAAATTGATTTCTAAAAGCTTTAAAAAAGCTTCAAATATGCGAATCCAAAATTACAGCTCAGTTCGCCAAGTAGTTTTTGAATTATGCTTTAAAACTACCCCTATTTCAAACTATTTTGCAACGATTAACTTGTTGACTGCATAGGACGAGGATCCACATGTAGTCGTTCATTACCGGGGTGCAGATTCGTGTCCTGTACAGACTTTCATACAATGCATTAGTTTAATTACAGTATTCACATTGAGCTTACGAATTTTTGTCAGCATATAAATAAAGCATTCCGCTTGCCGTGTTTGTCTCATTTTGTGTGTGTGTATGTGTGTTGTGTGATGCGAAAATTTGCAATCCTGGGTCAAGTAGTATTTCCCAACCCTTTGGTTCTTTATCAGTATTTTTATTTTTTTGTAGATCAAAGTATACAGTATAATATGATTTAATGTTCAAAATAATTTTAGTTTTGCAGAATAAGAGAATGAAATGAAATATGCATCGTTTGGACGCGTATCCGCGTCCGTTAGTACTGAAAATGGACATTTTAACTGTAGTGCTACAACGCGGTTCCCAGCCAAGTAGCAAGATACGTCAAAATGAGTTAATGACAGTAATAGAATTTGTATACCCATATAGATTTTTTTCAAGTTTGAAAAGCAGACCACGTGTGGCCGCGACTACAGGTAATGGCTTCGCAGTGTGGAATTTTAAAAATGAAATTAACATTAGGAGTTCCGAATTTGAAACCTGCAAACTTCCTAAACTACTTGACCGAATGACTTCCCGTTTGGTATCCGTAGGTAAAATTTTCAAAAACTTTAAATATGATGTCAAAATTAGGTGTTCATACAGAGCATTTTAAAGTTTGTTAATTTTTATACATAGACGACCTCTAAGCAAAATTTAAATATTGTATTAATTAGAAGATGTCATTACCATTGGACTGGTACCACAGTCCCATTTTTATATGATGATTTGCAGCAGGGTTAGTGGCATTCTTCCCGCTCCCCGACTGTACAAATAGTGTGGGCTCCTAAAGTTAAGATTGTTATAAATACGACATCAACAACTAAGGTAAAAAAAAAAAGAGAGACACGTGACCACTTATCAATACCAATACAACTTATCAATTGCAATAATACATAATCCAGGGAAAAAGGTAATCAATCGCTATTAACTCTGCCAAAAATCAACGCATAAAAATGTGACTGATAACAATCAACTATACTGTATTAACGTCTACTAATATATACTATACTTAAGTTTTGCTAGGGTGCCGTCTACATATAGAAATTGTACCAAATTTTATATTTTCCAATATAAACACCTAATTTTCACAAAATATTCGGATTTTATAGAAAATATTACTTTTGATTAACAAACGGGAAGTTTTCGGTCAAGTAAGTTTCGGAATTATCCAGGTTTAAAATTTGGAACTCGTAATGTTAAATTAATTAATCGTAGCAAAACACATTGTAAAGTTTAACTAAAATATATTTGGCGTAATTAACTGTAATTTTTGGATTCGTATATTTAAAGCTTCTAGAAATCGAATTGTTTAAAAAAATTTCATAGCTTACAAATCATATTTTCTTTTTTTTTTCAAAAATTGATTGCAAAATTTTTTTTCGGAAATTAATTTTGAAAATATGTATATTTTGAATCAGATTATTTGATTTATATTATATCAATTGGTATCAATCACATTTTTATAAGGTGATTTTTGCGGTATAGTTAGTTGGGAATGAATAATTTTTTCTGACAAGAAACGTAAGACATATAGGTTAATATAAACACCTAATTTTGACAAAATATTTGGATTTTATGAAAAATATTACTTTTGATTAACAAACGGGAAGTTTTCGGTCAAGCAGTTTCGGAATTGTACTTTACGGTGTATGTACGGTTTTGTACATACGTACAAAGAAACTGACAGTTCTGCCTTAAGTGGCGGAGGTGGAGGGAATTTCTTCTCTTAGACTACGATGTTAAAATAGGAACTTTACATCTAGGGTGGGGTGTAAGGGTGTGTTATAAGAGAGGTGTTTTTAGGGGGGAAATGTGTTATAGGAAGCGGTATTTTAGGGGCTTAATGTTACAATTTTTAGAACTGTCTTAGAGAAGGCATGCAAGTTAGTTTAAGGTAGAGTCCGAGCACTACCTCTCTACTCCGCATGCTCCCCAATTCGCTACCCCCCATTTTTTTTAAAGAAACAAATAGTTCAATGAGGTGTCGCCCTCTATTGTTAAGTGTGATATTTGCAGAATTCGAAAATTGCTGTCTCTTCAAAAGTTTTAAGCTGTATTTGAACCCGCAACAAAATGATCTCATGGTGTGTTGATTTGCAGTAGGTTTAAATGAATACAGAGATCAAGCTTCTTAGACGAGATTTAAGATATTTAAGAAAAGGTGTCACGTGATCAAACATACTGGATTATTTCTATACAGTTCTAATAATATCATAAATTAAGGATTTGCTTTACATTTTGAAAAATAATTAAAGCTTTACGAGAAACTTTACGAGAAAAGGTTGTTTGTTGGCTTTATGAACTTGTAAAAGCAAAGAGTATCTTACCAATACAGATACAAGAGATTCTGTAACATAAATTTTAGTTATAACATAGCACAAAAAAAAAATAAAGTTTCTGAATAAACTGCTCGCAAAAGAAGCTGTAAAAGAATTTTCAGTTACAATTTTATTTAAGCAAATTTTAACTTAACAAACGTCTCGCAAAGGAATCTGTAATATAAATTTAGTTAAACATTTTTAAAGTTTATTACCAAGCAGGGTTCTTTACCAGACTTTTAGAACACATTCACTCATGAAACTTTTGAAAAAAGTTTATTTTATTTTTTATTTATTTGTCCGAAATGTGGTCTTAACTAAGAATTTTGGTTTTAGTCAATTTAAGAGAAAGCGATTAAAATTAAAGTCTGTATTTCCCATGGTGCACTGCGCGCAGGTTAACCACCACACCCCACACACCCACATTTACACACATTCAATCATTCAATCATCATTCATACACACTTTTTTTAAAAGAAAACTTACCATACTGCATTTGAAGGAAACTGAAATAGAATTTTAAATTCTATTGTATAATACAGCAAAGTGCTTCTTACCTATCTGGATTTGAGGATACTATAACAGAATAATGTAGTGATAAAGTAACATACCATGCTCGATTTATGGGAATTTGTAAGGTAAATTTATTATTACAACATATAATGTATACTTTTAAAAAGGAAAGGGAATTTTACCAAACTGGACAAGTAGGAATTTATATATTTTTTAATTATATTATGTACTTTAAAAAGAAAAGTTACACTTACCAAGCTCGAATTATAAGTACTGTATCAGATTAATTTAGTGAAAAAGTAACTTACGAAGCTTGATTCAGGAGAATCTATAATGTAAATTTTTAATTAAAACATATAATGTATACTTCAATAAAGCAAATTTTAATTTTAAACTTTTTAAAGTTTACCAAGCTCGATTCAGGAGTACCTGTAACAGAATTTTTCTACTATATACTTCAAAAAGAAAAATTAAACTTACCATTATGCTCCTTTTTGAAATCTTAAAGGAAATATTCTTTTGACCTAAGTGTATATTAAATGGAAAAATAACATATCGCCTTCGGTCGAATTCGAACCGAAAACCGCATGATTAATAGACGTATGCAATTCCAATTACGTCACAAAGGCTTTAAAATATACAATTATTATAATAAAACCTATCAAAATATTACTTTAGTTAAAGAATTTTAAACGAAAATATGAAATTTCATCATTTCACACGATGTGAATGAGTTTAACTCCCTCACTATATTACATGAAAGCGAACTTAGATTTCGACTAGTACTGCAACTTCTACTTTGAAATAGTGTAGTCCCTTTTTAAAAATTGGATATTAATTAAAACTGATTAAATTAACTAGTAAAACTTAGATCTGTTTGAATGAAATTGAAATAAATCTTTGACTTTTTTATTTCTAAGCTTCACAAGCTGCAAACATTTATTTTTACAGATTAAACTTTAACATGTTTATGATGGGTGTATGCAAAATGACAAGGTACATGCAAAATACAAACCTTTAAAAAAGCCAAAGATTTATTTCAATTTCATTCGAACAGATCTAATTTTTACGGGTGGATTAAATATCATAATGATTGATTTTATTTTTATTTTTTAAAGCTCAATTGGTTTAACCTTATTTATTTCCAAAAAAATTTTAAAATCTATGTACCAATTGAATGAAATATCTTAATATCTGACCCTTCTCGGGCCTAAACATTGTGCGAAATATTTATTTATTTATTTATTTATTTGGAAAATTATGTGTTTGTTTAATTTTACAATTGTTCACTAAACTGTGAGATCACATTATAACCTTATTGACTACTTTGGAAAGTATGTTATTATAAACACTTTTTTAATATAAAATATTACAATTTTTTCTTCGGAAAATGTAGATAACTTGCTTTATTTTAATACAAAAATTAAGAATTTGAGACAATATTATACTATTTCGATAAAAAATTTAGAATTTATACAATTATTATAATTTATGAATTACCAGAATATACATAATCTTATATATTGTAAGCAAAATACTATATACTGCTCTTTACTTAAATTTTACTCCGTAAATTATTTTACTTTTGAACAATCCACACAATTATTATTTTACATTTTAAACTAAAATTACGGGAATAATAAATATATGCATTTTCTAAGATTATGAATTTTATATACAATTTTAAAAGAACTATACGTCGACTTACGTTCGAAAATCAGCCTGTTGTTTACCAAAGGAAAATAGGGAGCTCTTTACAAATAAGATTCCATGTTTACTTGCTGATAATAATACTTCTTATAAATAGTTTAAGTTATTAAAATTATTTCACTAAATTGTAAAATAAGTATATTTTACAAATAATATAATAAAATCACTTGTTAACGTTAAATTTAAGTATATTTTAATTAAAATGTTTCTATAGTTCTTGTGATATATAACTTATTTAGCAATATCGTGTAATGAATGGGTATTTATACCCATACAAATTTGTATTTTAAATATATATATATTATATATATATATATATATATATATATATATATATATATATATCACATATATAATTCATGTTTTAACGTTAAAAGTATACAAGTAATGTTTTATCCTTTAGTATATATGCACTACTTATAATTTTCTAACTTACCTATAATTTCCTAACTTACTTTATTTAATTACTTTTTTTAATTTTTAAAAACTTTTATAGTAATTGTAAAATATTTGTACTATCATGTTTGAATTATTTTTATTAACATTGTAACATATATAATATTATAGTAACATTTACAATATATATATATATATATATATACAGGGCTTTACAAATTTGAAAAAATCTGGTAGCCAGGTATAAATTCTAGTCGCCAGTAAAAAAATTTAACACGACCCCCCCCCCCCTACCCGTTATTGATTTTTAAAAAGTACAAACGTTTGCTTAGGAATTAAGTCAGAAAAAATAATAACAAACATAGTTTAGAATTATTAGTTACATAGTTTATTATAGTGCATAATAACTAAGTTTTCTAAGGAAACTTATCAAAGTTATATATTTGTGAAAAAAATAATAATAAAGGAAATATTGTAAACTCTGAATTAACCGACATGTTCGGGAAATGCTGATTACCGTATGCTTCAAATGTTCTACAAAATCTATATCGGATGAGAGGGCATCTATAAAATAGTGAAGCCGGAAAACGATTTTTTGTCTATTTAGCCTATCAAAATAAAAAAAGTCAAATAATTCTGATTTAATTATTTCAAAATTTGCATTTAATGACATTTGCAATAGTTTTGCCAAATTAAAAATAAGTTAATTTTTTCTGTTGTTGTTTGTTTGTTTGTGTGTGTGTGTGTGTGTGTGTGTGTGTGTGTGTGTGTGTGTGTGTGAATATAATTTCAAATTTATTTCTTAATATTTTGTAACTTTGCAGCATCTATAATGAGATATCTTACAAGAAATTTAATTAAACGCTGTGATGTTCGCAAACTCGAGGGCTATTAACGCGTAATATTACGAGTTATTACGTAAACGTTTGTTTTCGTAGCTAAAAAGGAAAGAAAAAAATATATTTTCCCGCGCTGAATCAAATCGAAATCAGCAGCCGGCTGAGGTTTTTTTTGATCCAACGATCTACAATAAGAATTAAAAAAAAAAAAAAAAAACTTTTGGAGTGCAATCAATGATTTTTTATTTCCATTTACTGCAGATAATAATCCAAACAATGTAATTATAAAATACTATTGAGAAACAACTCTGAACCAGACACTTGTCGCAAAGACAGAGTGGCGGCAATGTCCAACGCGTGTGGTGCAAATAGACGCGAGGCGCCAAGCATTTTAAGCCGGGAAAAAATATTAAAAATAATAATGCATATTTTTATTAAAATAAATTATTCTTGAAATTTTAATTAAGTTTTATAGATTTACTTCGAATGAATTACTTACAATCACTTATATGTTATTATTCATTTAAAATGAATGTAATAGATTAAAAGTTTTAATTCTGAACACAAAAATCTGATTTGAAACATACAAAAAAGTAAGCATTTTTTATCATTGCATCCAATTTTTAGAAGCCACATAAGACTATTTGTTATTGACCCCCCCCCCCCTCTCCTCACTTTCTAATCACATGACTAGCCGACTAGAGCGGAAAAGAAAGGCGTTTTATGTGCATGAAATGGAAAATGCCTTTTTAACTTCGCTTTAGAAAAAATGTCGTTTGTGCTCATTTTTTAGTTCAATTTTTGTAAAAAATAAATAAATAAATGAAACAAAAAAAGTCAGATTAAAAAAGTTAGTCGCCAGATAAAAAAGTTGGTCGCCAGTGGCGACCTGGCGACCGCATTTGTCAAGCCCTGTATATATATATATATATATATATATATACGAGGGTTGTAAATTAAATAGTGGCAACTTAACCTTGAAACTCGCAGAAAGGCGGGCATGCGCAAATAAGATATGGGAGCGGTGAGATAGCGCTGATGTCGATGTGTAGAGTGCAAAAAACAGTCAATCTGCTTAGAAGAGTAGTTATTGTGTGGCGTTAAAGTGAGGAGTTTCGTTTCCATCGCTCTAATGCATGTTTTCAAACGGTGATCAGCGGTCGTGGCTTAAAATCGAGGTTGCCCGTCGCAAAAATGCAACAGAATGCTATAGAGGATTAGTGGAAGCCCTACTCACCCGACATGAGTCCTTGTGACTTCGATCTGTTTCCGAAGTTGAAGTTGAAGGAACCCCTCCGAGGTCACCGATTTCATGACGTTTCATCTGTACAAGAGGCAGTAGGGCGCTCACATCAACAATCAGCACCTTGCCACTGGTCTCCGACATTTGGCAAAAGGTTATAAGCTTTGCTGGTGATTACATAGAAAGAATCTAATGCAATTGTACTTGTAAGTTCATTAAAAATTGATTTTGATGATATGTTGCCATTACTTAATTTACAGCCCTCGTACATACATACATACATATATATATATGTACACATACATACATACATTATATATATATATATATATATATATATATATATATATATATATATATATATATATATATATATATATATATATATATATATATATACACATACATACATATACATATATATATATATATATATACACACATACATATACATATATATAAATTTTTAATATTTCTAATTTATTAAATTAATCAAGATTTCTAAATATCATATATTAATGATATTTATTTTTATATTTTCATTTTCTTTTTGAAATTGTATTTTCATTATATAAAAATTTTTTTTTAATGGCAGTTCTAAGTAAAATTCTCGTTCCTGGCAAGATACACCTTGCATCAATGCAGTGTAGTGCCCGGTACAGGGGCAACAAATGGGTTGTTCCTGGATCGTCATCCAATCACCATTTTTACTCTCCTCCTCCTATATTATTATATCGAATGTGTAATGATGCTAGATGAAAGACTTGTCCATTTGCTTCTCAGAAACAAATTGTATCAGATCCTAATTTATCAACTTTTTGTAAAGCCTTTAATGTTATTTGTAGTATTAAATGTAACTTATGTGGTTTGAAATATGTAGGTGAAACATCAGGTCCATTACATAAACGTATCAATCAACATCGTTCAGACTCTAACAATAACAAAGCAAAAAATATACAGTCTACAGCAGAAATACAGCATTTTCATAAACATAAATTTATCAATACTACAATTTAAATTATACAAATTATAAAAACTAAATCAGAACGTTTGTTTATGGAGTCTTCATATATGAAATATTATAACACTATTTATCCTTATGGACATAATAGTGAAATATTTAACTGACCAGTTAAAGTTTTTTCAACAAATAATACTATATATTATTCTCCTATTTATCCTACTCTAAATCATAATTTAAATCATAAAACAACACGAAACAGGCGAGGAAAGTGTACTGCTACAGTTGTTATTTCCAAAAAAATTATTGTTAAACAAATCAATACTCTTTATCATAACTATATTAAGAATTACAACTGGTTTTTAATACGAAAATACATATTTGCTATTAAAAAGAAACAGATAGTACAATATTTAAATGTATTTTTTAGTAAATCTTACTCAAATCATTTCTCTAATATTTTTTATGATCTAATTATAGCAAGGGCTAATCTTTTCAACATTAATTTACATAAAAAACAAAAAAATCAAAACACTAATACTCAAATGATTATAACTTTTTCAAATCAAATCTTTAATAAAATTAATATTAATTCTATAATTAATGATAAAAACTGTTATTTTCCTATTAATAATCTTCAAATTTCAAAAACATTTAAATATCTTAATACAATCGGAAGAAAGATTTTTAACTATAATGCATTTCAAAAAATACATCTGATGCTAGTACTTTTCCATGTAAATGCAATGACCCCACTCTAAAAGAATACATTAATAATGATCATGGACATATAATCACTGGTAATCTTAATATTGTGAATGATTTTAAACTATAAAAAATAATGGGTTATGGTACTAAATATAGACTTCCTTCTAAATTTAATGTAAATTCTATTATAAAACAGTTTACATACGATATAGATATTTTTATTTATAAAATTTCAATCTCATATAGTAAACCTATTGAATATTTTAATCAATGGAAAATACTAGTTATTGAAAAATTAACTACGTCTTTAAAACATACTTTATCGCATATGGTTAAAATTAACACAAAACATTTGTTCCAGCAAATTACTAAATTACAAAAAAACTATGTAATCACATACATTGACAAATCTCCTAATAATTATGCAATCATATGTAAAGCTTATTATCACCAACTACTTACATCCTGTATTTCTACTAACAATTCTTTTTAAAAAACTAATGAAAATGTAATTGTAAAGAATCGTAAAATTCACAGTTATTATAAATTATTAAATATTTCTTCTACTAACTTTAATTATCCTTATTTAGTTCTTATACCCAAATTTCATAAAAATCCAATTAAATTTAGGACTGTAACTATAGGATGCAATACATATAACAATATAGCCCCAATAAACATCTATTAAAAATTCTCAATCAAATTTATACACTGACAACATCCACTGATAATACACATTGTATAAAAAATAGCTATCAACTCGTCAATATTTTGAAAATCTTAAATGTGTTAACAATATAATGACATATGATTTCAAAGATCTATTTAATAATATAGATTTATTAGATCTACATAATATTATAAATGCATTATTTAATAAGTATCATCATTCACTAAATTTACCAATTCATATAGATACAGCTTATTTTAAAACTTTAACAAATTTCATTATATATAATAATTATATAATGCATAACAACACGTTATATTTACAGAAAGTCGGTATACCACAAGGGGGATGTACATCTAGTATACTATCAGACTTATACTTGTATCACTATGAACGTACTTTTATTAACAGTAATCTACATTTATATCGTTATATTGATGACATAATTTTAATTGCCACTGATCACACTAATATTTCTATATTTCCAGTTGGTTATCCTACTAATTTAGAATTAACGGAAAACCTCCTTTCTAACAATACTATTAACTTTTTAGATCTTAAAATTACACTTAAAGAAAACAAAACAATAATTGATCTATTTGATAAACGTAAAGGATTTAAATTTAAAGTTAATTCATTTACTAATTTTTAATCATGTCTTCATAATTCTGTATATCGCAATATACTCCTTAATCATATTTACAGAATAAAAAGTTTATGTTCTTCTCAACTACTTAACAACAATATTAAAAAACTTATCTATGATGCATTACAACATGCTTTTCCAAAAAAATTCATATATTCTTTAATATATAATTAGTACTTAAATGATCTTTGCAACCAAATTAACACATGCGTTAAAACATGTATTAAAAAAATTATAATAGGACGGTTGGGTGGGTAGATGTTGGATTGAGGAGGTGTGTGGCGGAGTTGTATAGGAAAAAACGCATGGTTAATTTATATATTTTTTTTAAAAGGGGGGGGGCATTTTGATTTACACACATGTTTGATATTACACATTTTATAATGGACTGTGATGTGTTATTTTTATTTGTATATTAATTTAGTTTTATTTACATATTATTTAATTAATTTAAATGAATTTATATTCATTAATATTAAGAATGTTTTTGATCTAATGCATTTGGATTAATGCCTACGGTGGACAATATCATATTAACTTCTAATATAATGTATACTTTTCTAAAGTGTTAATATAATACATGTTTTAATTTTTATTAAACGTTCTACCCTTACCACTTATATCAAGAGTATTTAATTTTTAACTTTGTATGAAGACACATTATATGTTAATAATTAATTTCAATATTTATTATTAATTTTAAATTCTTTGTATCTTAATTCAAATATTTAGTATTTTAATTTAATTTAATTATTGTGATGTTGCATTTTTGGCACAGCTATTTAATAGTTGCTATGTCATTTCATGGTACATATATTTTTATGTTGCTTTAATTATTATTTTTTCCATCTTACATCTTATTTTTAACATAGAATTATTCATTAATACATCCATTACTTTAATGTAATTGGATATTCTATTTATGTTTTATTAATTAATTTCATATATTTATTATTTAACTAATTGCTATCATCTTTAGATAGTATATGGTTTAATTTTTAAATATTAATTTTAATCCAATGCTATTTTTATTCAGCGTATATTTACTTTTTACCCTAATAGATGGCAGCACCATGGTTTCTGGTGCTTTACAATAATATTCATATTATTCTAACATATATTCTGGCAACATGGTAAATCATTTTCTACAACTAAATTTGGCAACATGTAATGATTTTTTGAAATTCATTCCCTCTGTTTGGTTGTGTTCATGTGTGGTTCATGTGGTGCACAGGTATATTTTTTAATCCAAATAGATTATGTACTTTATGACTCTATTTCAAGTTTTATATGTATATTATAGGTATGGTTTCTTTCCTTTTTAATATTGTATTTATTTTTTTTATTTTTTCACAGGTTTGATTCATTGTTTATGAGTGGTAGTCACAAAATCATATTCTTTAGAAATGCTATGGCTATTATGATGATGAAACTACTCATTTTATTTGTGGTATTTAGGCATTTGGAACTTGATAATTCTGTCTAAATTCCACGAATTTCAATTCATTCATTCAATTTCATTTATTCAATTTTTATTTAATTTCTTCTTCTATTAAATAAGTTTTTGGTATCTATATTCAGTGTGTTGGGGGATACTTTCATTGTCAACTAATTATTACATTCTTAATCATTATTTCATAGTTTAAGTTGCTGTTATGGTAATGTTTCATTTATGGTTATATATATATGTGTTATAATAAAAAAAATTCGCCATTTTTCCTTAATTAATTTATTTCAAATTCTTACAATTCTAATTTTTCCCTCTCTTTTAAAATATATCTTAAATCTAATTTATATTTTATTCCATAGCTTAATCAAAATATTCTTTTAATTATCATTCTAAAAATCTTAAATTGTTAAAAGCTACACGTATTTGTAAAAACCTTAATTTATTTCTTCTTTTGAAACATTCACATTTTATTTCTTTAGAACGTCTCTTAATATCATTTTTATTTTTATTAAAATTATCATTCGATATACCAGAATCCTTTCGGCTCCCGCGTCTTGATGAAAAATATTTTATTAATATGTATATAGTATACATACTAGGTTACCATGTTTCTGTTACAAACATATAAGATAAATTCTTAATCTTAAGTTAAACTATATTAATAAACACAAATTTTGTTTAAATAAACACACAGATTTAAAGCAATATATTTTATTTTTATTATTTAAACAATACATTTTGAATCATTCCACATTAATGTTATGTAAAAATTTTTCTCTGATACATTCAACTCCATTTAAAAACATCGAAATAACAATCAAAATTTACAAGCATTAAAATCATTTCCCCTAACTGATTATATCTTTCACATTTATTAAAACATGTATGTAGACTTTGGCGTCTCTGTGCATTCATAAATTTGATTTAATATTGTCAGTACATTATTCTCAATAGAGGAGATCAGTTTCAATAATAAAACAGAATAGATTTCAGAAGGTATATAACAAGTGTACATTTTTGCTTAATTAAATGCGGTAGATGAACTATATACAAGTGTTTAATAAATTCGTTATTAAAATCAAAAGCTTTTTCTTTTAATATTTCTAATTGATAATCGTTTAAAACACAATGCGGATAATTCTTTAAATTTTAATTTGCATAATAGAATTATTACACTGCGTCCCAAAAGTTTATAGACAACGGGATTTTCTTACTTTACAATTGAAAAAGAGGGGTAACAATTTCAAAACAATTTATAAATATAAATAATACCAAGACAATAATAATGCTATAAAAAAATAATATTACACTATCACAGACTTTGTGAGAAAAATTAAAACTTTAATTTTGCTGTCCCGAAAGTTTATAGACAACTTATTTTTTTCCCCTTTAACGTTCAAATTTTTAAGCCGTTTCTTCTAATCACTTCAAAACTCAATCAGGCATACTCAAATCGATAGTTTGAATAAATTCTGGCATTAAAGAAAACCGCCTTCGTTTAATTTACAGATTTAGATCATCAACTGTTGCAAATTGGCACCCATTAGAATATTCCCGACATGTTCTCTATTGGGTTCAGGTTAGGATTTATAGCTGGCCAGTCCATAACAGTTACTTGATTTTATCTAAACCATTGCATTGTAAAGTTAGACAAGTGAATGGAGCAATTGTCTTGTTGATATATCCATTTATTCCCACCTACCAACTTTCCAAATAGAAGTAACTGTACTTCAAGCTTCTTCTTGTAATCTTCGGAACATTGACGACCTTTCTAAAAAGCAATATTGGCTATTCCATTATAAGGAAATGCTCCCCACATCATGAGTGAACCTCCTCCTTGTTGTCTGATGAAAAACGTTCGTGGTTCCTTGCAACCATCGGGGCTTTCTAAATTAAATTTCTTTTCATCACTGAAATGAACGCTCAACCATTCATCTGTCCAATTCATGCAATTTCAAACTGAACACAAGCGTCTTTATATCGTTTTGTAAACTTCGGCGAACGATGTATTTTGCGATATTCACGAAATGCACTAACCTGCAGCCGTCGATGGACCATGGATTTTGATACAGGAACACTTACTTCTTTAGAAACTGAACGTACAGACAGGTTTTGGGTTAAAACTTATCTCAAAATCTCTCTGTCTTGCCGTTTCGTTATTTTATTTTGTCGTCCAGAATGAGATTTTGTTTAAAAATTGTCACCTTTTGACAGAATTCGGTAAATACCAACCCTGCTGCATCCAATTTTTCTTGCAATGTCCAAAATTTTCCATCCATGAGCCATTAAATGACAGATTTGCAAAATTTCCTTTTGGAAAACTGCAGGCATCTTTGCAATCAGTCGGAAACGGAAAGACAGATTCGCTTTTATGTCAGGAAACTATTGCGTCACAAGTACATGACTTTGGAATATGCAAATTTTGGATATCAGTACTTAAATCAACTTTTAAGACCGGTTGTCTATATATTTTTGGGACAACATTTTTTTGTTTATATATATTTTTTTTGTATTAAATCTATGACTGTTAAAAGTTGTTTGAATATTTTATGATTTTTATTTCATCATTACAAATTTGCATAATTTCTTTCGTCTTTCTTACTCGTTTAGTACTCTTAAATTAAAAAAAAAAAAAATGGTTGTCTATAAAGTTTTGGGACGCACTTTATATTTTAACACTAAAGCTGTATTATTAGCAATAAGCGAAGAACTTTTATATTTTAAATTAAATCTAAAAAATTTATATTGGATTTCATAACAAGTTGAAATACCCATAAAAATTCTATTTGTTGTTGAAATTTCTTCGTTTGTAAATACATTGTGTTTGATCTCTTCAATATGCACATAATATTGCCTAGAATGGCGTTTTAAAGTTAAAAATATGAAATCATCAAGTTTAATTCAAAACACGGCTAAAATACGTGATTTACCATGTTTGGTTTTGGAAATGTCATTCACAAATGCGATGGGAGGGGTTATGTCTTGTAATTGTTCACTAATATGTGAAATGCTACTTGGTGGCTTTTGTAATTGTTGATTCGATGAAATTAAGCCACTTGTACGGGATAAGGTGAGGTATATGTTTCCACATTTTTAAAATCTGTACCCCAAAAGACTATAGCAGAGGTTGACTCACAACAGGAATCAGGGAAAGATGTTTCGTCATCACCACAGTTAGTAAATATTGGGGTTGTAGAATACTTAGCAATCTTATGTTCTGAAGCATACAAGTCCATGATAGGGGATAGTGTTTCATAGTCCTCCTTTATATTACACCTTGGTAAAAACTCATTTGTATAAGAATCACAATTTTCCATAGGTTTGTCTAGACGTTGAAACTTTGTTGAAGAAGCCGTTTCTTCAGACGATCTTTTAACCATATCTAATTCACAAGCCATTTTCTAGTTATTTTAAATAACAAACAGTAAGAGGTTTAGTCACGGCAAAAGTCAACAGTAAACTGATTATGCCGTTTCCAAACAATTACTAACATTGGTTAATAAAGAGTGACGGTTACAGTTTAAAGAAAGCGTATTATTAAAAAGTAAACATGACGTCATAGGTTAGAGATTCAAAGTGTTTATTTATGGAAAAAGTATGTATATAGCTTGTTTCATATAAGATCAGTATGCTTTATAATATCTAATCATTTAATGAATCCAAGAACATTTATATAAAAGCTCGTATGGAAACTCATGTTACTTAGCAAAAGTATAATTTTCTCTTAAGATAATTAGTTGATTATAATGAATAAATTAAGGAAACCTAATTAGTATTAATAAACTAAAATTATAATATATAATAAAAACTTTGTTATTAACTTAAATATTACGTTGGTATTAAAATAAACAATAAAAAATTAGTCATTTGTATGTTTAATTAACAAAATCTAATTTCTGTATTGTAAAAACTAATATACGTTGGTTTAATTACATATATTCATAGGTGCCAACCTCTCATTAATATTCCGTAATGTGCGGGTTAATTTGACCCAGTTTAACAACGCTTCAAACCAGAAAAATTATTGGATGAATCTTTATTTATTCAATTTCAGATTTCTACATGGAATTTATTTAATTTCATTTCTTAAAAAAATTTCTGGTACGAAACGTGTTAAATCTGGGTCAAATTAACCCGCATATTATGGAATATTAATGAGGGGTTGGCACCTATGTATATGTATAATTAGTAAAATTTATGTTTGATATAAAAGGTTTATCAAAATGCTAGTAATAAGTTATAATAATAAAAAAAAATAAAACTTAAAAAAATTGCCAATATAGATTATGTAAAAATTTACAAGTCCATTCACATATTAATCTAACATACGCGAAATGATTTAAATAATTTATATAATCAGAATGATTAATAGAAAAAAAAACCCACAAAAACTTTTTCACTTAACTATTATTTATTTAACCTTTTAACCCTTTCAGGCGCGGATTACTTCTGTTTGTAGAATGGTGAAATGATTGATTGACACCAGGAATTAAAAACGAATTTCTTAGAAACTAAATACTTGCTTTTCTTCAAGTTCATTATAAAAGAAAAATTTTATAAAAATATTTTTTGTGCCGTTTGACAGTTTATAATTAAAATTAAGTGGTCACATTTGTGACCACCGCCCGTGAAAGAGTTAAACAGATACATTAGGATATACACTAACATGTATAGTTCAAATAAATTGGTAAAGTCAATATTTCAAGAAGATATAGTTTCCTTTTTATAGCATTTTGTAAAGTGTGTACACGTTGTAATAAATCCTGTAAATGGTTTAAACGTTCTCTACGCTGTTCACATTTATGTTCTTTGGGTGAGAGATGAATTTTCCGATGTTTCACTAAGTCAAATCTGTGATTAAATATTTCAGAACAATCGACACATTTATAGTGTCTGGGAATTTTGCTTTGTTTTTGCTAAGGGGTGATATGAATCGTACTATGTTTTATTAAATTTATCTCCCGTGAAAACTTTTTATCACGTTGGTCACATTTATGAAAAGCTCCTTGTTTAGAATGTACTAAGTTATGCATTTGCAAGTCGCTTTCTACACAAAGGATTTCGAACACATTTCACAATTAAAAGGTTTATTTTTTAAGTGAAATTTCAAGTGTCTAACTAATAAACTTTTTTGCGAGAACGTCTTACTACACTTTTCACGTTTATGCATGGCAGATGCCTTCGGATGAATTAGCATATGATCCCATAACGCATTTTTTTTTAGTAAATAGATTTCCACACTTCAAGGGGTTTTTTTTAAATATAAGTACATATGCCTTAATAACATATATATTTTTTAAATACTTTTTTACATGTATCACAAGTAAAAGGTAATTTTTGATCGACGAGTTGACTTGCTCCAATTCATATTTAAAGACTTTTCTCATCTTGGTGGGCTCGTCTATTACAGTAGAATCTATGTCTTACATTGTACTTATTTAAACTAAATTAATTAAAATCGGAGATCACTTAAACGGAGAAAAAATTAAAACTTTTTTACAGTGCAGAAACAGTATGCATATTATTGCAAATAGAACTTTTCATGAATATTTAATTGTAGGGGGTGCACAAGATTCCAAAAATTAAAAATAGCGTCACGCGTTAAATATCTTATACAGTAATTGAATCATATAAATCCTTAAGTAATCACGTGTTTTGATATAAAATTAAGTAAAGTGCCTTTTATTATACAGTGAGTGATTTCATAAAGTAAGAAGTCCGGTTTCGAAGTATAATGTATAAATATGTTTAAATTTATTTCTAATAATTCATGTTTTCACGTTAAAAGTATACAAGTAATGTTTTATCCTTTATTATATATGCACTCATTGGGGTTTAAAATGCAAATTGTATGGGTATAATAAATACCCGTTTATTACATGATATTGCTAAATAAGTTATGTATCACAAGAATTATAGAAAATTGTTAATTAAAATATACTTAAATTTAACAAGTGATTATTTGTAAAATATACTTATTATACAATTTAGTGAAATAATTTTGATAACTTAAACCATCGATAAGAAGTATTATCAGCAAGTAAGCATAGGAAACTTGTCTGTAAAGAGTTTCCTGTTTTCCTTTGGTAAACAACAGGCTTATTTTCGAACGTAACTCGATGTATAATTCTTTTAAAAACTGTATACACAATTTATAATCTTAGAGAATGTATATATTTATTACTCCCTCAATTTTAGTTCAAAATGTGAAATAATGGTGTGGGTTGCTTAAAAGTAAAATAATTTATCCAGTAAACTTTAAGTAAAGGGGAGTATGTAGTATTTTGCTTACAATACATGTGTCGTCTAGTTGCGAAACCGGCCAACTCCTCAAAATTTGAAAATGTGTTTTTTGAGCTTTTTAAGTTGTAAGTAAACGTTTCTATCATCTGGAAACAATAAACAAGCCTAAGCGTCAAATCCCTGTGTTATATGCGTTTGAAAATCACGATGTGCTGCAAAACCGGCCAAATCCATAAACTATACTATATGTAATTTCAATTGACTTCTCAAGGTCAGTTTCCCTTTCCATATCTTATGCCACTAATTATGGTAACACCGCATTTGGCTAACAGACCACTCTACATTTTCCCATGACAACGAAGGGATAAAGTGGGGAGGACGTTGTCCTTGAGAAGCCAATTGAAATTACATAAAGTATAGTGAGGTTCAAAAGCGGCCATATCCATATCCGCTAGAATGCACTTCTGCTTCTCCCCACAGTAACCACTCACTTGTTGATTGGATTAATGTTATAGTGTTTTCTCTCGCCTTTGATTGCACCTCCTTGGTGCATATAAATTTTCTAATAATTTAGTTTCGTGTTTTCTCTGACTATGGAAAAGTTTGTGGAGGAAGTATCTCCTAATCAATCAAGGAAGAAGAAAAGTGACCCTACGACGTGGAAAAGTAAAAAAAGCCAAAGTTCCCCTTGTGATAATCAGGGGCGGATTAACATGTTTTTATGCTCTAGGCAAAATACTTTCCTGCACCCTCTCCCTTCGCTTTCATAAAACTAAGTGAATTTTCTCTGATAAATTTAACAATGTTTGAATCTATTTAATTTTTTAATAAAATATTCTTCAATTTTTTTATATAAATTTTAGTATTTTGAAGATTGTAGATGCGGAATGAACGGGCTTTTGCTACAGTTAAAATCTGAGAGAATACATTTGTGATTACATTTTCATAATTTCTGGCATTATGTTTTTCAGGTACTGCCCTATTGGTAATCAAAGAAATCCAAGCTGTGGGCACTCTTCGAAAGGTTATCAATGCTCCTCAACGCTTCCGCGAATATTTTTGTGTGTTTGCTACCCCTAAAAACACAATGCCACATTAAATATAGAAAGAATTAATTTCTGGTTTGTTGCAAAACCGGCCAACTCCAAAGTAAGTTGCAAAGGTGGCCAAATCTAAAACAAAGACTTAAATAACCTCCTCATTTCATGTGCCCCTGCCACCTTATTTTGTGTTTTCAAATATACTGCCTTAATGACTATAAAACTAAAGAGTTTTTGTTCTAATCTTATTTTGGCTAAGTGTGGCAAAAAATCCTCTTTTCCCCAAAATTTTACTTTTTGGACGTGGCCGGTTTTGCAACTAGACGACACAAATAAGATAATGTATATTCGGGTACTTCATAAATTACATTATAATAATAATTCTAAATTTTTTTATCGAAATAGTATAATATTGTTTCAAATTCTTAATTTGTATTAAAATAAAGCAAGTTTAATAAAACTACATTTTCCGAAGCAAAACTAATATTTTATATTGAAAAAGGGGGTTTATATTTATAATAACATACTTTCCAAAGTAATGAATAAGGTTATAATATGATCTCACAGTATAGTGAACAATTATAAAAAATAAAGTTTAAACCAAAGTTCGCGGGTTCAATTCAAACCCCTCTTCATTAAAATGTTTTTGTTAAAAGTGGGAAAAGCTACTAATTTTTAATATAAAGGCAAATCATAGTTCTTTAGAAAAAAAATTAATCAGTTTTAATTAATATCCATTTTTTAAAAAGGGACTACGTTCTTTCAAAGTAGAAGTTGTAGTAGTAGTCGAAATCTAAATTTGCTTTCATGTAATATAGTGAGGGAGTTAAAAGACCTCAAGCACATTCACATCGTGCGAAATTTCACAATTTCGCTTAAAATTCTTTAACTAAAGTAATGCTCTAACTCTGATAGATTTTATTATAATAAAATGTAGGTTTTAAAGCCTTTGTGGCGTAATTAGAATTGCATAAGTCTGTTAATCATGCGGTTTTTGGTTTGAATTCGACCGAAGGCCATCTGTTATTTTTCTATTTAATACAGACTTAGGTTAAAAGAATGGTTCCGTTAAGATTTCAAAAAGGAGCATAATGGAAAATTTGATTTTTTTCTTTTTAAAGTATATAATAGGGAAATTTTGTTACAGGTACTCCTGAATCGATCTTGGTAAATTTAAAAAGTTTAAAATTAAAATTTGCTTTATTGAAGTATACATTATATACTTTAATTAAAAATTTACATTATAGATTCCCCTGAATCAAGCTTTGTAAGTAACTTTCTCACTAAATTAATCTGATACAGTACTTATAAATGGAGCTTGGTAAGTTTAACTTTTCTTTTTAAAGTACATAATATAATTTAAAAAATTTTATAAATTCCTACTTGTCCAGTTTGGTAAGATTCATTTTCCCTTTTAAAAGTACACATATGTTGTAATGGGAAATTTACCTTACAGATTTCCATGAATCGAACATGGTAAGTTACTTTATCACTACTGTTATAGTATCCTTAAATCCAGATAGGTAAGAAGCACTTCGCTTTATTATACAATAGAATTTAAAATTCTATTTCGGTTTCCTTCAAATGCAGTATGGTATGTTTTCTTTTTGAAAAGTGTGTGAATGTGTGTAAATGGGCGTATGTGGGGTGTGTGGTGGTTTACCTCCACGCGGTGCAACCTGGGCAATAAGTACTTTAATTTTAGTCACTTTCTCTTAAAGTGACTAAAATCAAAATTCTTTGCTAAGATCTCATTTCGGCCAAATTAAAAAAAAAATCTTATTAAAAAGAAACTTTTTTTCAAAATTGTCATGAGTGAATGTGTCTATTACGAGATGTTTGTTAAGTTAAAATTTGCTTACATAAATTATAACAGAAATTTTTTTACAGCTTCCTTTGCGAGCAGTTTGCTAAGAAACTTTAATGTTTTTTATTTTGTGCTATGTTATAACTAAAATTTATGTTACAGGATCTCTTGTATCTGTATCGGTAAGATACATTTTGCTTTTACAAGTTCATAAAACCAACATAAAACCAACATAACCTTTTACAAGGTTATTTTATATGTAATAAATTAAAAAATACATTCCAATGTGTTTGTTAAGTTTAAACTTTAAAGTTTCTCGTAAAGCCTAAATTATTTTTCAAAATTTAAAACAGATCCTTAATTTACAATATGATTAGAACTGTATAGAAATAGTCCAGTATGTTTGATCACATGACACCTTTTCTTAAATATCTTAAATCTCGTCTAAGAAGCTTGATCTCATGGTGTGTTCATTTAAACCTACTGCAAACCAACACACCATGATATCATTTTGTCGCGGTTCGAATACAGCTTAAAACTTTTGAAGAAACAGTATTTTTTTAATTCTGCAAACATCACACTTAACAACAGAGGGCGACACCACATTGAACTTTGTTCCATTCAAAAAAATAATAATGGGGTGGAGCTAGGGGGGGGGGAAGCATGAGAAGTAGATGGGTAGTGCTCAGACTATTTTAAACTAATTTGCATGGCTACTCTAAGACAATTCTCAAAATTTTAACATTAAGCTCCTCTAATATACCCCTCCTATAACATACCTCTCCCCCCCTAAAATCCCCTCTCTTGCAACACACCCTTTCATCCCACCCAGATTTAAAAGTTCCTATTTTAACATCGTACTCTAAGAGAATAAATTTTTTCCGCTCCCGCCACCTGAGGCAGAACTGTCAATTTTCTTCTACTTACATACTTGTTGCTTAGGCCGCTGGCTTAGTTTTACGCTTTTTTTGTACTTCCCCCCCCCCCCTCATATTGATATACTGCAAAGTAGATTCTTTATGAGGGCTCTAAATTGTTACATACTAATTTTATAGTTAATTGTGCTTTTCTTTACGTTGATTCTTATATGTTACATATTCTTCGCACGATTTTAGATTTTATTATTAGATGTACGTATATTAATGGCTTGCTTATCCTTACTGTGTTCAACTTTTCATAAAAATTCATTGAAATATTTTCCAATTTTACTTACTAAAGTTAACTGAAAAAAAAAAACTATACATTAAAAACATCTTGCATTTTCTGATTGTTTGACATTTTATATTGTTTTGTGTATACTGTTATTAAAATCTTAAACACATATAGAAGATATAGCAATTCTTGTTGCACAGTGCATTAGCAAACTGTATTTGTCACAAAACTAAACGCGGTTTTACCGAAGCAATGTTTTTTAAGATGCTACTAGAAATAACTCACCAAAGGATAAGTGGATTTCCTTGTTTTTTCTTTTAAATGAAAGCTTATATGTTTCCCTAGTTCTTGACTGATGTTTATCTTTTTTAATTCATTCGTTTTTGTATAAACTAAGCAAAATTACATTTTTTGTTGAAAACCCGATGCATTAAACTTAATAGTCCACCATTTTTATGAAAAATTTCAAAAAATCATCGGTCAATGATTAGGCAATTGCATATATTTTAACGTATTGATTTTAGTTTAAAACACTCAAAGAAATCTCTGGCACTGCAGGACACTACACACGGTGCAGCATTGGGACCAAAAGGCGCATTTCTCAAACATTTATAAAAACTAGATAGTACCCGTCAAAACTTTACGGTAAACAACTTAAAGGTTCTACAGAAAAAATGTTCATAACTTCATTAAAATGTCATAATATTTGTTAGCAATACCTAAAAGAAATAAAAACCTCTGCTTGTATAAATGTCATTTTACGATCAAGCACTAAAAAACGTTTTACACACTCCTAAAGATTGTCACTCTTCAGATATTTGGAAGCATTCTACTCCAACGCCAGTGTCGCTGATCACAGTCTTTACATATATAGGATGGTTAATAAAAGGGGGAAAACTATGTATGAGTTTATAACGACCACAAATACTGTGAAAAAAAATCTGCAATTTTGACAGAAAAATATTGTATTTTTTACAGAAAAAACTGTTTTAAAAAAAAAACAGTTTTTTCCTACAAAAAATTTTGGATTTTGTAATTTTTACAGAAAAATCTATTTTTTACAGAAAAAAAAAACTGTTTTAATGAAAATATACAGATATTTTCTGTAAATTAAACGGTTTTCTACAGGCGCCAAAGTGACAGTTTTTTTCTGTCGAGTTTTTTTTTTTTTTTTTTGTACAGTGTACATTTAGTGTTAACAACGAGGTCGTCAAGCTTTCATGCCCTTTGACCTCTTCAAGAATTTCTTAACTGTTTATCGACCCCCCCCTACCCACCCACTGCTTTCCTATTTCCTAATTGCAGTAAAACATCCAAAATAGATGCTTATGCAATTTTTAGATAGCTCATTATTTGTATCATGTTTTTTTATTATATTTATATGTAAACAGATGCATTCTAATACTTTTATTAAATTCTTAAAATTGATTGACATTGTCAAGGTGGTGGATGCGATTGATAATTCTTGACACGTTTAGCAATGTTGTATTTAAGATTCTGAGTTTCAACTTTACATCCCCACGAAATTTAGTATCTTGATTATTTCTTTTGTTTTGTTAAGACGGAATTAACATTGCTGATACCAGATTCAACCATAAAAGAGCTTGGAAATGCAACCAACAAGTAGGTAAGTGTGATCGAAGATCGCACAAAGGGTTTCGTTTAATATTCCTTTCAAAACACTTTTCCTGTAATTAATAAATCCAAATAAATTTCATTTTCCAAAAAAAAAAAAAAAAAAAAAAAAAATGAAAAAGAAGTCATGTTTTTTGTAAAGTAAAAGTTTATCGGTCTATTTTTTTGTTTTTTTCAAATATCTCAAACTGTCCCATAGCGGACGCGCCCGCTATCCTGATCTGTCATAATATTTGTCATGTGAACTAAATGCGTTTTTTAGTTTCATTTTAAATCTAATTTATTTTATTAATTTTGTTTTCAGATGGTTATACCAGAGAGAACGAGAAAGTTTGAGTCAAGATGCTTTGAATGATGCTCGGTAGACTTTAAGAAACATTTTTCTGAAGCATTTGTATAAAGTTTCTGTTGCAACTCTTACAATGTTATGATCTGTATGCTTTGCCTGATTATATAAATTGGTTATTTTTTTATTCTTGATATTTAATAATCAAAAACTTTCAGGGTAACTTACGCAGTTTTCAGAGTTTAGAGCATTTCATTTTTTATGTCATACGTTTTACAGCATTGGCAAACACCAAAAAATTAATAAGGAGCGAAAGTTAAATGTATTATTTCAGAAAAATAGATGAGCCAGGATTAAAATTTACGACTTTTCCAATAGCTCTGTGACCTGTTGCAAGACTCAACACTTTCTCCAGCATCACCTACTTTGAAACATGCTTCGATTCTCAGATTTCAAATCATTCTCAGTATCGTCCTAGTATCGGACAGAGAGTACCTTTCTTTCTAAATCCCCCTCCTCAAGATTTTAGAAGATTCATAAATGGCATTTGACGTATGTTCATTAATAAATTTTCAAATTTCATCAATACAATATTTGCTACGCTTTAATTTTGGAATTGACCTTTCAGGAAGCGTTCTGCAATAAATTTTACGACTAACATTTTTCCTACACTTCTCACAAATGGCACCGACAATAAAATTAAATTTTTACTAATATGAATAATTGCTCTTCTAGTACGTTTCTTATTACTATGAAATATCTTGCATTCGTAACACCATAACAACTGTGTGTAGAAAATAAGTCACTTTCCCGCTGAAAGATTAATAAAAAAAATGATTCAGATTCTAGTAAGCTTTTCAATCATACAACTGGATTACAATGCATTATATAGCATAATTCATTTTACAATTTATTTCAATGATATTTACAACTTGCATTGCACGTTTAGTTTAGGGTATGTTTTATGTTTAGCCTATTACATGCTTATTAACTTCATTAGAAATAAACATAAAAAAAAATCACTGCAGTAATCAATGAAGTAATATTCCATAATCTTTAGATAAAAATTTTGCTTTTTTTTTCTTAGAATGTTCATTTTTTAATGATGTCATTTTTCTCGAAAACCAACGATATGATTATCGATGAGGTTCGTCCCACCGATTAGGATTAAAAGATGTTCAAGAAAAACACAAAAACCTCTTTGCATCCAAGAAAAAGATTTATTGCGTGGCTGTGCTCTTCTAGTTTTCACTACTAACCAACCAATCATGTACAGTGTTTGAAAGTAAGACAGTATCTATTTCCGTACATCTCCCCCCCCCCCCCAATGACGTGAAAATAAAATTAAATACACTGCAGCGAAACGAATAAATTAGAATATTTAATAAATATAAGTTAATATGTACGTACAAACGTGTAAAAAATCTTTTCAATCTTCTTTTGGCTTTTCAACTTTTGGTGTAAGTTTTCGACATTTTACCAAGATTAATAATGTTGCAGCATTCAAAATCTCCAGCATGAAGAAGACAGTCGACCAGCCATAAAACTTAGCAATGTAACTGCAAGGTAACCCAGATAATGTAGCTCCAACTAAGGACAAAAATATAAAATTGTATTGTTATTTAAAGGTTCGCTCTGTTACAATAAGTAGCATAAATTCATTCCATTAGAATAATCATCAGGTCACTCAAACTAGCTCTGATAACTTTGAATTAATTTACCAATCTAATATACAATAAAAAATCTGAAAAGAAATTTTTCATCTTGTTAAGAGTTAGATAACTACAAAAAATATTTTTATGAATCACTATAGTTTAGATTACAATTTAACGGCAATATTCGAAAACAATATATAAATTTGTATTTATAAATATCTTGATAGTTTAAAATGGACAGTGTTTCATATAATTCCCTGGGGAAGTTTGAAAGGTCGTTAATTAAAGGTAATTAAACTGACGAAGACAGCAAAAAGGTTCATATCACTATATAAAGAATCGTTTCAAGTTTTGTACAAGCTTTACAAGTTTTCAATATGTGCACCTTCGGTGACGCGCCATACATCAGTTCTAAAAATTGTCATACCCGTCCAAACATGCCATGATGTATTACAAATGCGATTGTTACGCACAATTTTGGTAAATTATTTGATAAATGCAACATAAACACACAATGTTTGATATAACACCATACGATAAGTTTTATATATATTCTTTTTCTTAGGTAGGGTAAATCAGAAACAATGTTTGAAATTACTTGTATAGATCGAAGAGTGGAAAGATAAAATTACAAGGTTTATAAATGGGCATACAGACAAATTTTTAGTGTGTTATAGCCTCTATTAAAAACATTAATTTCATAATCAATTACTGAACAGAGAAGATTAAATACTCACTGTTTCCAAAAAGAGCAACGATGGCATGTGATGCTCCACTTAAGCTGGCTGGCACACATTCTGAAGATACTATTCCCAAAATGGAAATAGGACCATAATAAGTAATTCCCATTAAAGCTCCAACAGATGTTATCCAAAACTGTATAAATTGAAATGTTTAGTTTAAAATAGATCATTCTTAACTATATATTACAGTAAATTAACAAAAAATAATTACTTTTTTATATGAATGTTTAAAAAATAATTGTTAACACATATTGCTTAGGAGATATTAAATGTTCATAGACAAGATTACAAAATGTTCGTCTTTATAATTAACCATTAGATTTCATGTTAATTCTCAATCTAAAATTTAAGAAAGAGAAAAATATTGGGTTGGCAACCATGTAGTTGCGAATTTTACTATTATGTGGCCAGTGTTGGGCAAAATGTAATCAGATTAACAATTACAGATTATGATTACATTTTATAATTGTTAAGCAAGATTACAGATTAAAGAAAATTATTAGAAAAGAAATATTTTTAAGTGATTAAATTGCAATCATGATTACAGAAAGAATTTATAACGTAATCAAGCAAAGTTCGAAAAATAGCCCCGTTCCCTCCCTTTGACAACGTGAGATATGAACAAAATAATCGAGAGGCTTAAACAAAATTGAAAAAATTGCAGATTATAAACAAAATTCCTCATGAACCTCCTTTTAAATATTTGTTTGCACTATATTTATAGATCAATTATTATAGAGAAAGGTACATTTCGCAAATATTTATGATAAATTGACAATCATTAAGTGAGGTTATACATTAATATTCAAAATTAATTTGTCAAGAGGGGAGTAATCAATAGCTGATGAGTCGATGTAAATAGTAATGTGTCGAAGAGGAAAAGGATTATAAACGTAACTTTTGTACAAGGAAATTAGTTGAAAATGAGGTTTAATTAATTTTTATTTCAATAGCTTTCAACAAACTTGACTTGTAATTCAAACAAATTTTGTTTTAACAGACATTTATTTGGAGAACAGAGCTACATAATGACTTTTTAAAAATGCGTATAAGCTTCATATTCCGTATTATAAAATAAGAAACAAGAACTAAAAATTTATTCAAATTTTCATTTTAGAATTTTCTAATTATTTAATCATGATTAATGAATTGCTATAATCATGATTGATAATTTACAAGTAGCCATGATTAAAAGTATTATGAAGTAATCGTGATCGTAAGTAATCATGATTACTTGAAATCACGATTAGTTTAATCGTTATTAATTTTAATACAAAAATAATCGATTACGCCTAACACTCTATATGGCTTTGGTTGCATTTATATTTACTTATTGGTAAACCTATGCTGTATTTTTATAGATACTGCAATTGTCATTCAGAATTTCGAAAGGAGATTCGCTAACAAAGAATTTTATTTACGAAACTAATTCACCAAAGGACCCATGCGAGACTTTCACAATGCAATCGTTGAAATTATTTGCTGATTCGGTTTTTTATTGTTTTAACTAAATGCAATTTTTTTTTTATCAAACTTGCTTCAACAAGATACGAGTGTTAGTATGTCAAAAGCTTATTCAAAAACCTTTCGTATGACACCTCATTTATCGTGTGTGTATGGTATGCGCGTAGAAAAATGGATTTTGACATAAAAAACAATATATATGATATGATAATTATGGAGTTCTGTAACGTCATTTATTATATTTGACACTCAGTATAAGGACACCCTTTTTTGTATCCCTGTAATATGTTAACCCTAGAATGACACACTGGGGTCTCACAAACACCAAGAGTTTTTATTTTGTCAGTTCCTAGAATGACACACTCGTGTCTCACAAACCCCGCAATTTCTGACGGCCACTCACACTTTTGAGTATAAAAGTACCCTTCTGTTCCATTGGATTGACAGCAATTGGACACCGACTTTGACAGCAATTGGACACCGACTTTGCAACCGTTTTTCATTGCTGCGAACTTTCGGATAGATGGATGCGGAGAGTTGGAGAGACGCAAGAACTTGCTAATTAATACACTTTTTTACTTCGTGTTTTCCTATCGTTTAGTCTATAATAAAACTAACAATTATGTTTTTATCATTAATAAAAAAAAAACTTTAGCCAAAAAAGCTTTTGGGTTTTGTAGACCCCAGTATGTCAGATTTGTTCGAAAAATAAAATGTCATTCTAGGGCTAATACACATTTTTTTTTCAAATATACTTTGGCCTGTTTTTCTGTTTTCCTATCGTTTAGGTCTATATAAAACTAACACAATTATGTTTTTATCATTATTTTTTACGCCAAAAGTTCTTTTGGGGTTTTGTAGACCCCAGTGTCTTAGATTAGTTCGAAAAATATGTGTCATTCTAGGGCTAAGAGCCTACACTAGTCAAGCGAAGGAACGTGGAAGCTAATGTTAAACCTATGGGAGAAATATTCAAATTCTCGCTTGCATTTTAATATTTTTAAATGTCTTTTTTTTGCATAGAATACCTGTAGTCGATATCTAATATGTGCATTCGTATTTTTTCGATTTTGTTACAATTATTTTGTATTATATGAGTATAGTTTCACTTTTAGAACCGATTCAAACTGCTTCCAAAAGTGAAAATGTCTGTGTGTATATATATATATATATAAAACTAACCAAAATCGAAAAAGTACAAACGCACTGCAGTAGATATCGACCTCAAGTATCCTATGTAAAAAACATTTAAAAATATTAAAATACAAGCTAGAAATTGTAAAGGTTTCTTCCATAGGTTTAACTTTAGCGTTCGAGCTTATTCGCGTAACTAGTGTAGGCTGTTAAGAGCCTACGCTAGTCATCCAAAGAAACTCGAACACTAATGTCGAGGGGAAAGGGGGGTTCTTGACAGATTTCTCGCTCGCATTTTAATATTTTTAAATGATTTTTTTTGCATAGGATTGCTGAGGCCGATCCCTAATGTTGTTAGTTTTTACTTTTTTGATTTTGGTTCCAGTATTTTTATATAAGGGTACTTTCATTTTCAGAACCGGTTCCAACCGGTTCTGAAATTGAAAATGTTCGCTTATAAAGAAACTAACCAAAGTTTAAAAAAGTAAAAACTAACAACGTTAGGGATCAGCCTCAGCTATCCTATGAGGAAAAAAAATCATTTAAAAATATTAAAATGCGAGCGAGAAATCTGTCAAGAACCCTTCCATAGACTTAACATTAGCTTGCGCGTTTTTTCGCATGGCTGATGTAGGCTCTTAAAAGCACTAGTCACGGGAAGAAACGCTCAAGCTAATGTTAAATCTATGGTTATTTTCAAATTTCTCGCTCGCCTTTTAATATTTTTGATTTTTTTTTTCATGGGATAGCTGAGGTCGATTTCTAACATTGTTAGTTTTTACTTTTTTGATTTTTGTTGCAGTTTTTTTTATAAGCGGACATTTTCAATTTTGGAACCGGTTGGAACCGGTTTTGAAAGTGAAAGTACCCTTATATAAAAAAAAAACTGGAACCAAAATCGAAAAAGTACAAACTAACAACGTTAGAGATGGACCTCAGCTATCCTAAGCCAAAAAAATTAAAAATATTAAAGTACAAACGAGAAATCATTAAAGAACCTTTTCCATAGACTTAGCATTAACTTGCACGTTTTTTCGCATGTCTAGTTTTGGCTCTTAAACATCTAGAAAGAAAATACAAGATCATTTTTGATAAAAAAAATTTTAAAACTAAATCATTTGCGATGCATCACTTTTGAATAATACCTTTCCTCTCTGTATGAAACAAATTTTAAAGCTTTAGTAAAACTTATTAAACATGCACAATATATTAGTTCTTTCTTCCTCGTACATTCACGATATAAGAATATTATACGTATCTTGAGTACTCACAGATGAGGATTCTTCAGAAATAGCAAACTTGAATAAATGGTTTGATATGATGTTCACAAGCATGAAAATGAACGCGATAGACATTCGCTGTTCAGATTTCGGAGGAATACCCTAAAAAATTAAGCATAATGTTTTATATGTATTACTTTTTGTAATTAATATAACTATTAAATCACAATATAAATTAACCAATAGTAAAAATAAGATATAGAAAGTATATACCCAATATTGCTAAATGCACAGATTAAAAATAAAAGGGGGAGGTGGGGAAGATTCCAAAAACGGAAGGTAAAAACTCGTAACTAAATCGTATACATACTAAAGTGAAAAAATAATGATACCCTTTGTCCTAATAAATAATTCTCAAGCAAATAAAAATAACAAAATAACAACATGAAAGAAAATACATATATAATATAATAATCATCATTCTTTATATGTATAAGAATGAGATTACATCCTTTGATTTTGACATTATACAATTTATATTAACACTTCCCATATTTTTGTTAAATCTGACATTGATTAATAATTGACATGTGCACTTTTACGTCCATGGCCCACAGTATGAGGCCCAGTACGGTTTGTATACTAATGGATCTCCTACATGTTCCATATATATACTGCATACATGAAATCGTTTTAAGGAAACTCTGGTGAAAATTTTTCATTATGGTAGTGAAAGCAATTTCCGAAATGAATTCAAAGTGAAAAATATGGGCACAAAAGATTTAATAAATTGTTTTATAACTGCTTTTAGCGGTCTTAGAGACCGCTATTTTTTTTTTTTTTTACAGTTTTCACATTTTAACTTGTAATTTTCAGTTTAACTATAGTGATTAACCACTACTAGTGATTAACTATATGCACTAGTGATTAACTATAGATACTAGTGAAATTTTGGGTACTTTTCTGTTAGCCGAGCGCCAATGATATTATATAATGTACTATATATATGTGTGTGTGTGTGCATATAGTATATACACATATACATATTTTATATATAATATCACTGGCGCCCGGCTAACAGAAAAATATCACATTTTGTTTAGTTTTGTGCTCTAATACTATCGCTAGAGACTTCTGAGCGGGGAAATTTTAATTATAGTTCTGTACATAAAGTTCAGCACAGAAGCAATATTCTGTTTCATTCATTGAAATGAAATAAGTAATTTTGAAGGGACAAAATATTTTTTTTTTTTTTTTTTTTTGTATACGCGAATAAATAAAATTTTCAGTGGGTTAAGAGAGTCTTTTTTTCATCCTCCGATCAAGCGGTCTCAGACGCTCACAGTATCTAAACGACAATTGACGTCTTTTCAATTAAAGTTTAATCAGAAAAGAGATTGAATTTGTTTACGGATCCAATAAATCTTCATTATTTAAATATTAGAATAACATTGTATATATGTACTTTGGATATTCAAATTACGAAAATAAATTTCGTTTTCAAAGAAATTTTCTCACAGAAGAAATTTTATTACATTTCTAAACATCTCAGACAAATGCAAGACTGCATGCATAAAACAAATCTTTCAAGGCATTGTGTTATAATAATAATTTGAATAAAGTGGGTAACAAAATCTTTTTAAAAGGAAACCAATAGGAGACGTGCGTAATTGGAAAACCCAAAAGAACTGGTCTGAGGATTTGATAGCGAGTATCATGCTATATGGAGCCAAAAAATGAGACTATAAAAGCAGCGAGAAGACCTGTGAAATATTTAAATTGGAGAAGGGAGAGGGAAGAAAGTGAAAATTAGGCAAAATACCATAAAAAGGTATAAACATTAGTCGCATAAACGAAAAACGATTGACATAGTATGGGGTATGCTTTTGGGATGCAGTACAATATCAGGTATTATATACGCGTATTATTCATACAAAACACTGAAAATAACTTTCGAAATTTAGATAGTTTAGTATTTTTTATTAATTCAGGTAACTATGTACAATACAGCAATATTTTAAAAAAAAAAGAAAATAGTTTTTTTTTCAACCTTAATATGTGCAAATTTCAGGGCGACTGGTGTATTTCGCGAAACACGCGTCATATGTTTGTATGGAGATTATAAGTGTTTCCGTAAAAATAAAGTTTGTAATGAAACTTCATTTTGTAATGAAAGTTTGTTTAATGACGATGTAAACAATTTTTCTAAAACGTTAAATCTTGTTTACGTAAAAGTTTGTCTTCTCTTTTAAAAAAAGAAAAAGAAAAGTCACGCGTCAGGTATAGATTATGAAACACTTTCCAGCACTTGCAGACTAGAGTTTGTGCTCATTTTTTCCCGGAGCCCGAGCGCGTCGATTTTAAATCGGAGCCCGAGCCCACCTTAGCCCGAAACTGGAAGAGTGCAACAGAAAAAAAAAATTGCTTCAAAAGTATTATTTCATTTTTAAACAACTTCTTACATAGAAATAACTATTAATCCCTAGCAGATAGTTATTTTTAAGAAATTTTGCATTCAGTCTGATAAAAAAAGAAAAGTTTGGTACCCAATAAAAATATACTTAAAAGGATTGTCATTTTTTTTCTCCAACACGCTAATCTGATGGACGCATGAACGAAGTGCATTGTATGAATAAATGCATGAAATTTGCAGAAATTGCTATTTATATGCCGAAGAATCAAACAACGTTTTTCAATTTCCTATAAAAGGTGTACATCTTAAACTATAATTGATTCCTTCCTGAAAACAATCTTTCGTGATTGTAGTGTCCATGAAAACCAGCTTAAATTAAAAATTTGACACTGTTATTTGAAAGATCCGATGCTTTTATACGAAGAGAGGAAACACTGCTCGAATGATTTCTATCGGAATAACAATATATGGCAATTATATCTACTTACGAATGAAAGTGACTTCGTAAATGTGCAGCGCAGAGACGAGCCTCAGCATGAGCAGAGTTCATAATGAAAAATAGATGCAAGAATCACTAACGTTAAGTTCATATGAAGAGCGATTATGACCCGTACACAATAGAAGACTAAAAAATCCGCAACCCTCAAACTAGTGCTGATTGAATAAAAACAGAAGAAAATATTCTTTTCGCGATAGATCTCTAAATAAAAATATGAAATAAACGTTCCAAATAAAAAGTATCCTACTGTCAAACAAAAATCGAATTAAGAGCAAATTCATTGTTCGCACATCGCACCTCCTCCGATTTCCGCTATATCAACATCAACATCTCGCTGCCGTCAATGCCAGACAAATCTATAAATATCACAAATTTTCTTTTAAAATAGCATTCTAATACTAGAATGGAAAAACACGAACATAAATAGACTTGAAATGAAATAAGTAATTTTTAAGGGGAAAAATATATATATTTTACTTTTTCTATACGTGAATAAATAAAATTTTCAGTTTTAAAAAGTATGAGCCCGAGCCCGAAGACAGATACAAAAATTGAGCCCAATCACGGATCGGGCTGAGCTCGTCTCATCACTATATACAGAAAGTAATAAGGTAAATAAGATACCTAAGTAAGCATTTTAGAAAACGAGTTACACATTTGAAAACCAGATTAGAGCAATTACCATCCATAGCCGGAAAAATACTCCAATTATTTGTGCAGTTTTGTATTTGATCCATAGATTTGTATACAGGGTGCCTAGGAAAGTCCCTTTAACCTGAAAAAACTTGCGAACGGAGAGAGCTAGAGCTATGCAAGCGAGGTAACGGTATAGTAAAGAGACTACGCCTGACCTAATGCAAACGACAGCAGTGCCCCTAGTGACGAAATTCGGAAGATAGCCATTGCAAATCGAAAACGAAAAGAGATAGAGCAAAATTTCCAGTTAGAAAGTTTTAGAGCACCAATTAATTAGTATGAAACAACATTTGGTTCACACGGATAAGATAAATCGCCGCCTGTATACCCAAAAATGTCCGAAATCGATGCACTTCATTTTGTGTAAACTTTTGAAAGGAATAGCCAGAAGTATGAAGAAATATTCACAATTTAGTGCATAAATACGTACTCACGTCACTATATTTTGATAACATCACACACACACAAAAAAAAAGACAAACTGTCTCACATTATGCTGTTTCTACCAAGCGAGTGCCAACACTTTTTAAGCTAAAATGTTAAATGCATTGGAAATGAAAGTTTTACAGTCCAGTACAACGTCACAATCTGCAATTTCGCACTGCTGCATTTCCGAAATGTGAATATGCAGAGTAGAATCGTCGCGCATCGATTTCGAACACTGGATATACAGGCGACGATTTATCTTATCCGTGTGAATCAAATGTAGTTTCGTACTAATTAATTGATGCTCTAAAACTTTCTAACTGGAAATTTTGCTCTATCTCTTTTCGTCTTCGCTGTGCAATGGCTATCTTCCAAATTTCGCCTCTAGGGAGCGCTGCTGTCGTCTACATTAGGTCGGGCGTAGTCGCTTTACTATAAAGTTACCTCACTTGCATAACTGTAGCTCTCTCCGTTCGCAATTTTTCAGGTTGAAGGGATTTTCCTATGCACCCTGTATATACTACATAGTATGCTAAAATTTAGTTAAGTAAGAAAAACATGATAGGTTGAAAATTCACTTTCAGCAATTTCTACCAATAGATGGAAACACTAATTTTTTTTGTACAGACTCTTATATGGCCATGTATAGTAATTGGACTCCAAACGAAACTAAATTTCACTAGTATCTTTTGTTAAACTGAAAATCACAAGTTAAACTGTGAAAATTGAAAAAAGCAGCGGTCTGTGTGACCGCTAACAGCAGTTAAGGGTTAAACAATTCACGCTCATATTCAGTAATGCTTACGAATTCTTGTGTAACCCTAAAAATGATCTATAGCATGTATATACGACACGTAAAATACAAAAATTTAGTTACACTTAAAAACTCATACCATAACAGTAAACGCACTTCCAAAAATTATCGGTAATAGACAGTACTTCAGATACATTACTGTATCCGAAATCTCTTGTGTGTCCGAAGTAAATGAACGATAAATGATATGCACATCGTATTCTACAGCAACTATTTTGTAGTAAACCTTAGTAATGTACATCAATTTCATTATATTTGAAATAGCGTAACATAATGAAAATACGCTGTAAACAGTTTTTACCTGTAACCATTATCTAATGAAATACTTCTGTGTAGCCCTGTAAATGAATAACAAATGCTTTGCAACTCATATTTTACAGAATGCATGTTTTAGTGCTCTTTATAAATGAATATATATTTCATTAAGTTTGAAGTGGTGTAACATTACTAAAATGCACGTGAATCTATTTTTTTCCATTGACCGTAATGTAATCGTAACTGAATGCTTTTTATTGTCCCTGTAAATAAACTATAAATGCTACATACTTCATTTTCAAAAGCGATCGTGCTATTGTAAACGTCCTTAACATATAAAAATTACAGGGTAATTCGTGTATATTTACGAGAGTTAGAGCTCGGACATACGGCCAGACAAACCGAAGTCAAAACTTTTCGTCTATGTTGGAAAATGTTAAAAATTACTTACAATTTAATAGACAGGTTTGAAATACCCTGCCATCAATACTACCCACCCCCCTTTTTTCTTTTGTGGAGACACTCCAATTTTAAAACACTACGTAATGAGTAATCTTATATATAAAATTACCCTATAAGTTAAAATGTTTTACTGTCGTTTAGGTATGCTCTTAAATTAGCCAAGTATTACAGAAAGAAAAAAAAAACAGAAGGAACACACATTACGTTAAACAAAAATTAACAAATCAACCCATTCAATCAAAACATTGCATTAATTGTGTGCATATACATTAAATAAATTTACTCGATGTTTATATTTATTTAATTATTTTAAAGTTAGTTAAGTGATAAACCAAATCTTCAAAATTTTCAACTACAGCAGGAGAACAAAACGTAATCGAATGTTAAATTAATGTCAATTCGAAAAGTCCCACTTCTAAAAAAAGCATTTTCAGTGCCAAAATCTTTGCAAAAATCAATAAATGTGAAACACGTGAACTATATATTTTCACCTAATTTTCTAACCCCTTTAGTCCATAATACATCACTGTTCATCAATTTCCTCGTAGATATTCTAATGCAGAAAGTCCGGATACCCTTCAAATATTTCAGAACGTCAAAAGAGTTTAGTAATTATATTTCTACCTCGTACTAATGTTCGATAACAGGTGGCAGCACCACAACAGCAACCATCTATATTTTGATATTTTGTATCACACCACAATGGCACAATTTTTTTAAAAATAGATTTATTGTTGCGATTTAGCATTTCACATTTTGTATTTATAAATGCAAAAGATTTTTCAGAAAACAGTGTTAAAGTGTGCGTTTTAAACAGATATTCCAGACAGAATAGTTCAGGAAATGTCATTGAGGAGAAATCTAATATAATTCAAGATTTTGGGGCCTAGGCACAGTCATGTACCTAAAATCCCAGATTGTGAGCCCCGCAAGGAATTAAGTTTTAATAACTAAACTTACGTTTTCCACATATAAAAAGACAACTAAAATGTTTTAAGAATATTTCAAATAAAGTTATTTGTTCAATCATTCTCTTATTAAAATCACCAGGCAAAGTGGAACAAAAGCTCATTTGCATAAATAAGCATAAAGTTATGCACGAAGCACGAGATTTAACTCAATCAAAGCAACAAATCTCATTCAAAATCCCATTAACAAGATTTTGTATGATAACAAAAAACGACTAATAAGGAAAATTGGATTTTTTTTTTTTTTTTTTTTTTTTTTTTTTAATATTTGCACACAATTCTTTTTATATAATATAAAATTAAAGGAATTTTTTCTGAATCTTTGAGCAAGCCTCATCTTTTTCACAATTGCTTTCAATAATTTGTTGCACTAGATTTACTCAATCGAAGCAACAAATTTCATTCAAAATACCATTAACTAGATTTTGTATATCAACAAGAAACGCCTAATGGGGAAAGATTTTCCTTAAATATTTCTTGTTATGTTTGCACACATTCTTTTTATATAATTAAAGGAATATTTTCTGAATCTTTGACCAATGCATCATATTTTTCATGTGAATTATGTGTCTTTATATTTCATTACGAACTGAAATTTTAAATCCACTTTGTTTTGAAATTTTAACTTTGATTAATTCAAAAAGTTTCGAGCTTGCAAAAATCTTTGTACAACCTTAGTTTTTAGTAGATGAGGGGAGGGGGTGGTGAAAAAAAAGATGCTGAGATTAGAATATAGTAGTGATTGAGGGTCCTCAAAAGAATGTTGTGCCTAGGACCCCGAAGTGCCTTAATCGGCCCCTGTTCAAGATGTAACGCATTTATCAAAAAATTAAAAACACTTTTCGAATTGAAATCACTTCATTAGTCATGTTTGAAAATGTCATGCTTTTACGTATAAAAATGACTCTACGTTGTTGAGCGGAGGAAAAATATATTTTTTAGAACAGTCTTAAGAATAAAAAGTGGATAGATTAATTCAGTTTTCTTCGCTTATTTTTTACTTGGTGATGTTATACATGGTCAAAATATACCTGTTTTGAACTGGCGATGTTTCTTTTGATTATCCAGTCAGTCAAGTAACCACCAGCAAGTCTTCCAACAAAACCACCAGTTTCGAAACTGCTTGTAAAGGCACTAGCTAAAAAAATAAAATATGCGGAATTTACAATTCGCAGTGAACTAATATGTTAATATTTGTACTTAATTATATGCAAACTACTAAAAATAATCGTAGAGCCGACATCTTTGCACGACATCATGCGCACATTAATATACAATATATGCAAATCATTTGCATCTAATGCATATTCAAAGACCTATTAATATTATATATTACATTAATATTATATATTACAATAATATTATATATTACACTTCCTTGAGATCAAATTTTGTGACTTATTCTCTGTGAGTCCCTTGGAAATTATCATTTTTTCAGAAAATGTTTTTGATTCAGATTTCCCAGCTCGTTGCTTTTGTTAGGAAAAACTTAAATCTGTATTCGAAAAAAACAACTTATATAGGAACTTCTTAATAAGTATTTAATAAAACTGGAAACAAGTAATATAAGTTAAGTAATATAAGTTTTGGAAAATTTTGGAAAAACTAATTTAGCTTATAATGAGAATTTTTAATTTCCTTTTATTAAGAAACAGTATTTATTTATTTAACTATAGAAAAATAATTCTCAAATATTTCTTCTATTATTCATAACATTGTCTCAATTTCATTTGGACCGAGAACTACTTCACCATCCAGCACCCTTCCCTACGTTTCTTTTTTAAAAAATCAATAGAAACTAAAAACTATTTACTTCGTTTCGATAATGATATAAACATAGTTTTCTCGTTTGAATTTTACTTTTAAATTGTTCATTAATCAGTGAAGTGCATCCCATTTTACGCCGTTCTTTGCGTCACCATTCCAATATGCTCGTGCATTTACCCATTTGTTATTTTACTACTTGCTTGCATCCATATTTCCTCTTGCGTATATAGAGTTAGGTGTACCGGCTTAACCAATTAAATCGTTTCGTTAGTACATACTGTAGTTGACATTGGTTATTATTATGGTGGATCAAATGAAACCGGAACGGGAGCCACGAAATGAAATGACATTGCTTATTTCAAACGTAATCTCCAAAGTTACAGAGGCACTTGATTCGCGGTTTCACCAAATGGTGAATACCCTGATCCTAGAAGTCTTTTGGCTGAAATTAGGATCTGTTTCGAACATTATCCATGATTTCGATGTCCGAGTAAAAACAGTGCCCCATCAATTCCCTTTTCAACGAACAAAGATGAGACGACAAGATGACGAGGTGATCTTAACCAGGTCGTGTATCATCATTCACAAATTTGCATCCCTTGCAGAAATCTTTGAGCCAGTTCTTCAAACATGTCAATGACAGTGCATGTTCTCCGTACACTGTCTTATTTCGCCGATGCACTTTGCAAACCTCATTCCTTATGCCACTAATAAATGAATAACAAACACTGCGTGCTCTTTATTCTGCAGACGCTGATGAATAACAATTGACTGCCTACAGGACGGTAGTGGTGGCCGACCACCAGTGCATATTGCATGCCCCAGCGAAACTACTCGGTGCAAATCCATTTCCCCAGTATGGGTTGTCTTCCTTACTTCTCCACTCTACCTCTAGACATAGTTGTCTCCCTACTCATACAAAATTAAACCAAATTATAACCAATGCTCCGTTTTCATTTGATCCGCCCTAATACTTTGGTTATTACTGCTAGCATCAGTAGTACTGTTTGGTTAACCTTGTATATTCAATGCAATTTAATCAGTTTATTCAGGTGTGTAAACAATAGCTAAACAGATTTTTGCTTGCATTTCAACAAAATGCCATACATCATGACGATAATATTATATAACATAGTGTAAATGTACTATTATAGTTTGAAAGTGCTTCGCTTTGAGATCTACAAAAAAAAAAAAAAAAAAAAAAAAAGACAAATGTACCGCATACCTACATACTGACTCTGATTTTTTTCTTCAATCAAATACATCTGTCCCCAGTCAACCGTGGCTGTGCGTGCGCCAAACACTATCATAAAGCTTATAGATAATAGCATTATATAAGGATCCATAAACAAAGTAAGTACTGCACTCTTCTCCTCTGAAAAAAAAAGTTTTTTTTTAATATTTGTATAGTAAAATATCGATAAAAAACAAGTTTTTATGGGCGTAGTTTATTAGGTTCTAAACGAATAACAGACAACAATGACCAAAAATTGTGGCATTAACCCTTTAACGACGTCACCGTCGAAATCTACATTAGTGTCAATCACGTATTCGGGAGGGGCAAAAAAGTTACTTTCCATTAATTGGTTCCATCGTTTCCTCACCAAAATAGCAATATGTTCCAGTTCCAATAACCTATTATTTTTGTTACTTATTACTGGAGTTCTGAGTGCTGTTTACATTTGTATTCTTAAGACATTTTGCTCTCTGAGAATTTTATGTTTTTTGTTGGGCGGGATAGTGCACCTTTAAAAATATTTTTATAAATTTAAATATTTTTTTATAAATTTGGAGAATTTTTTTTTGTGTTTAAAAAAATGTTCTAAAGTTTTAGATAGTATTTTGAATTTTCTGTTTTTCTTCAAATGAAATTTAACATTTTATAAGAATTCTAGTCTCAAATTTATAATCGGATTTACAATATATAAAAACAAAAACTTTCAAGAAGGATTCATTTCCGCCTTATTTGTCGTTTTGTTTAAAACAATTTTAATGAGCAGTAGTGGTAAAGCAACATCGAAATGTCAATTGTGTCTTTACCAAAAGAACAATAATTAAATATTCCAGGTTCAACATTCCCCTAATCTTATATTTCTATATCTCACCCCCTTGCTCGTTCACGGAAGAATTAAGAACATTTCTAGTTTAAATTTGGAAATATCTCTAAAGCAGACAAAAGTTGGCAAAACTTAATTTTTCAAGACTCCATATTCACACAGTCAAGTAAATTTACCATATGTTCATATGCATTCATACGGAAAATAAATTCATCATTCGCAAGACATGCAATCAGTTCTATGCTTAAATTGAATGATATGTCACCAATATGTTTTCTATAACATTGCAGAATGCACAAATACAATTTACTAAAATTAAGCATTTAAAAATAAAATATTTTCCTTATTTTAAGTTTTAAGACGAGAATGATACTTATTACATAATTATATGCCTTAACCCCATCCTTTACAGAATTTTTAATCTTTTACCACCGGTTTTTCAAAACAGAAATTTTCGCCTAATTGAATCGCAGAAATGCTAGGATTACATAAGGCAAAGCTTACAATAAAAAATAACTGGTGGGAATAATCGAGGATTCTGAGCATCTTATGCGTCACGTATATGTGTCGCTCGTCCCCAAGGGGTTAAGGGGCTAATTCACTCACGCAAAAACACCCGCTCGCTAATCCTATGGGACAGTTCTTTTACAATATCTCATTTGTATTTCAATAATCTTGAAATGATTTGTTTTTTTCATTTTGCATTGGATAGCTGAGGTCGATCACTACGATCGCCACTTTTTACTTTTTTGATTTTGTTTGCAGTTTTCTTTTAAAATGGGGATACTTTCATTTTCGAAACAGGTGAAAATATCCTCCTAAAAAAAAAAAAAAGGAAAGTAAAAAGTGGCGATCGTAAAAATAGACCCCAGCTGTCCGGCGCATAAAAACATTTAAAAATATTGAAATACAAATGAGATAAATAAGAGAACTGTCCAATAGGATTAACATTAGCGAGCGGGTGTTTTCGCATGAGAGAAGTAACCCCTTATGTAAATATACAATTAAACGGAAGACATGGTATATTGTAAATTTTATTATACGAACATAGTCTATCGAAAAACATACTCTAACAACTGCATACATCTACTAACCAGAAAGCGTAAATTTCTTTTCTCAGATGTTGAAATCGATATTAATATACGAAAAAAATCGCATTTGCCATGGCAGACTGGGCTCTACAAGTGAAAATCCGCACGAGCCGCCACAGCTCTGGGCAGTTGTTAATGGGGGAAAAGTTAATATAGAATGTATGTGTATAGTAGAAAAAGGGAGCTATTTCTTTTTATCTTTTAATCAATGAGTCGATCAATAAGTTTTAATTATTAAAATAATAAAAATGTACGCACAAGAAGTACATAGAATGCATTCATCAGGGATGAGAATTCTCCGTCTTTTTGAATACCAGTATAATCTTGGAGAAAATGTTCTGTTAAATCGCAGAGTGTTCCGAAAGTGAGAGAATTTACATTGCATTAACAGTATTGTTTATCCTATTACGTTAAATAATGCCCATCCCTATACCACGTACGCACCATAGCGTCAAAGGGTTAAGCCTCTAAATTTACCAGTTATCTTCGTATTTTTTTAATATTATTGAAAAAAATATATATAATTACAAAAAGGCACGCTTTTTAACCACGGAAATAGCAAAAAATACAGAGAACTCTTGAAACATCAGAATATAGAAATCCAAAATTATCGATCAACAAAATATACTTGCCAATATCGTTCAGAAAAAAAGTAATTTCTATTCGAATGAAAAATAATTGAATTGAAAAAGAATTACTACCCTGAAGTCCGTTGAACTTCCATGCATCCAATTTTCTTAAATAACGAATATTTTTGCAGAATCTAACACGAGGATATTTTGCATCATATAAAACTTCCATTTAACGAACTCATTTCCTATTTAGCAGAATTTCCCTGCTTTGAATCTTTTTGTCAAATTCTCGTCACAGATGAGACATTTTATGAAAAGACATTCTCTCTAAGATTATACTGGTATGCAAAAAGACAGAATTCTCATCCCTGATTCACTGATCCAGTGATGATTGCGCTATCTTATGATAGTATTTTAAATATCGGTACAACATGGTAACAATAAATTTACAAAGGCGAGCTCGAATTTAAAAAATAAAATAATTGCAAAAGAAAGTCAGAAATTTTTAGAAAGTTTAAGATTTTTAATCTGACCACGTCCATTACACCACTAAGCCAAATACGGCTAGGATATCCAACCATTCATCTTTTTGAATGGTCAGTCCGATTTCAGTGTGAAATAACATGCTGGATAGAATTATTTTTTCTTTGCACTTCCTTTTCGGCGCTCCTTACAATTTTCCTCTTTTTTTTCCCCGGCGCAGAACGTTATTTTTTAACAGGATCTTTCCAGTAATGTATTACTGCAGTACTAATTTACATTGCATTAACAGTATTGTTTATCCTATTACGCTAAATAATGCCCATTCCAATACCACGTATGCAGCATAGCGTCAAAGGGTTAAGCCTCTAAGTTTACCAGTTATCTTTGTGTTTTTTTAATATTATTGAAAAAAATATATAATTACAAAAAGGCACGCTTTTTAACCACAGCAATAACAAAAAATACAAAGAACTCTTGAAACATCAGAATATAGAAATCTAAAATTATCGATCAACAAAATATACTTGCCAATATCGTTCAGAAAAAGAGTAATTTCTATTTGAATGAAAAATAATTGCAGAATTACTACCCTGAAGTCCGTTGAACTTCCATGCATCCAATTTTCTTAAATAACGAATAATTTTGCAGAATCTAACACGAGGATATTTTGCATCATATAAAACTTCCTTTTAACGAATTCATTTCCTATTTAGCGGAATTTATCTTTGAATCTTTTTGACAAAATCTCTTCACTAATGAGAGACAATTTATGATATTTATATGAATCTTTGTCTTTAATTGACGGAAAAATTAATAACATATTTCTTTAATTTTTTTCAGCTTAATTCAATATTCAATTGCTGATTAAACGAAGATGTTCAAAATTTTAGAAATCTATTGCATGTAATATATCGCATGTACATTTCTCTGTATTTGTACTTATCAAAATAGTGAGGCTTTTAAAATTTAATGATTAATTTCAAAACTTAAAACATTGTATTTTTAGACATTTCACGAAATACAGTAAACCCTGTCCAAATGGAACCTGTGTGTAACAGAATCCTGTCTGAAGTTCTATTTAACGGATTTTCTCAAGATTTCAAGAGTCCGTTGTATACATATGTGTGTATCTTTGATTAATTTAATGTTCATTTCAAACTATACGCATATAATTAGGGAGCGAAAAAAACGCAGAGTAACATACTTTTAATATGTTCACATACTTCATTGACATACTATCTTGTTTTAATAAATTTTGTATTTAAAATTTTGTTATTTAACAAAATGCGCATGGGCAAATTAAACACAAGTCATAAGCCTATTTAAAACCAGAATTTTTATTTAATATTATTTATATGCAATAATTAACTTATTTCCGGTACAAACGTTCTAATGGTTAACAGTTTTTTTTTTTTTTTTTTACACACCTTGAGACTTAATTCTGCTTGTGTTTTGGTGCCTGCAAAATATATTTAACGTTGTGAAAATATGCTCCAATTTTAAATTTGTTCATTTTTTATTTTTTATCACTATTTTGTTGTTAAAACCATAGTAATGAAATGTTGTAATTAACTTTATATGTTGTCTGATTTTTACTTTATATGAATTCTTGGAGCAAAATAGGGTGAACATCTATTGAAAATTGGGTGTAGAACTAAACATTTTATATTTTGGATATTTAAAAAATGTATTTACAAATCCTAAATAGAAAATGTTTATTAAAACTCACCTTTTTTGTCTTCAGATTTCTTGTCTTCAGATTTTGCTTTTGGGGCGCTAGATAAAAATGGCAGGCTGAGAAGAAAAAAGGCGAGTAAAAGCAATGTTACCGATCCTGGAATAGAAAAATATTGTCATTGAGATTCAATTTTATTGACAGCATCATCTTACCTATACACAAAGGGACCTATTAAAAGTCGCGCATAGCCGGGATTAATACATAAGGCAAAGGCTGTTCTATTTTTTAATATGCGTATAGGGTAAGGTGGGAGTAAAATGGGCAGCGGAGTAGTCGCTGTTACGAATTTTCATATAAGTTTCTGCTTCTTGAATAGCAGCAGTAAGAGGATAGTAGCATTTTTAGTGCTATGTAAGAAAATTATAAAAATGTATACATATATCTTAAAGACAAACTTTTAAACTTTTTTTTCCAAACATATTTGAATCGGTTAAATCGACATCAGTTTTTAAGAGAATATCTTAAGATAATTACCTGCGGCGAATACACTCCATCTCCAGCCATAATTAACTATCATATAAGCCGAAATAAAAGGACACAAACTGAGAGCGAAATTCTGACTGGCCGACAAGAAGCTCCATAATGTTCCGAACTCAGACGGTGATGCTCGCTGAAAAAGGCAGATTCAAGAAAAATGTCAATGCATGCTAAAATTAAAAGAAAAAAACCATTAAATACACATATTGTGTATAGTGTGATCTTTATCGACAAACTTCAGATATTTGATATTTGAAAAATATGTACATATAATCACATATTTTAAGTATATTCATATATATGTCGTGGGCTAACTGCGAAATCCGGCTCTTTGCAAAGGGCGTAGACCGTTCCATTCTATGCAAAGAGCCAGGCTAATTGGAGAATAATCTACTTTTCTCCAATCGGCCTGATATTTTCAGGCTTATTGCAAAGAACATAGAGAGCGTTAGGCTAATTGAAAAATGACCACTTGTTTCACAGTAAACCAGATTTTGACTAGCTGTTTGTCCAAATATCATGTTGTAACCCGATCATGTTGTGACCCGAACCCGACAAAAAAATTCCATCGAACCGTGATCCGATCCGTACAGCACAAATTAATTTCCATCAACACGCAACCCAACCCGAACCTGAACATTCAATTTTGTCAACCAAAAAAGTCAACCCGAACCCAAAAAATGTTCCATCGAACCAAAAAATGATCCGAACAGGACAAAATAATTTCGGTCACGAGCAACCGAACCCGAACCTGAAAATTCCATTTGAAGTCAACCCGAACCCAAAAAGTGCCGTCGAACCGAAAAACGATCCAAACAGGAGAATTTTTTTCAGCACGCAACCCAATCCGAACCTGAAAATTCAATTTGAAGTCAACCCGAACTCAAAAAAGTTCCATCGAACTGAAAACCGATCCGAACAGGAACAAAACGACGAACAGGATAAAATAATTTCAGTCGACAAGCAACCCAATCCGAAACTGAAAATTCCATTTGAAGTCAATCCGAACCCAAAAAAGTCCCATCGAACCGAAAAAAGATCAGAACAGGAGAAAATAATTTCTTTCAACATGCAACCCAACCCGAACCTGCAAATTCAATTTGCAGTCAACCCGAACCCAAAAAGTCCCATCGAGCCGAAAACTGATCCGAACAGGATAAAATTTCTGTCGACAAGCATCATAAAACTCGAACCTGAAAATTCCATTACAAGTCAACCCGAACCCTAAAAAAGCCATTGAACCGAAAACTGATCCGAACAGTAGAAAATATTTTCTGTCAACACGCAACCCGACCCGAACCTGAAAATTCAATTCGAAGAAGTCAACTCGATCCCCCAAAAAAGTTCCATCGAACCGAAAACCGATCCGAACGGGACAAAATTTTCGTGGACACGCAACGCAACCCAGATTTAAATTTCTACAAGTCGAGACGTAGGGATTTTCACAAAGAAATTAATGAAATTAAGCAGAACTATGTTTCAGATGAATTAATTATATTGTATTAAGTTTTTAAAAAGTTTGCTATAATTAACACTTTAAAATTATTCTTATATATTTGTAGATACTTTTTAATTATTAAAAAATATATTTTCCAATTTTAAATGAATGGTCAAGTGGATCTCCCGAAACATTAATCTAATGCTACTAATTTAGTACATTTTTTAAAGCTTTCTTTAATAATATTTAAACAAATTATTAGTTTAATCTTACTTAGTTCAGATGAAGGTATGTTGGATTCTGATAAGGTTGCGATTTGATAGAATTTTTTTGTCGGGTTTTGGTCGGGTTGCGTGTCGGCGGAAATTATTTTGTCGTGTTCGGATCTGTTTGCGGTTCGATGGAACTTTTTGGGGGTTCGGGTTGATTTCAGATGGAATTTTCAGGTTTGGGTCGGGTTGCATGTCGACGGAAATTCATTTTTCCGTTTTCGTATCGTTTTTCGGTTAGATGGATTTTTTGGGGGTTCAGGTTGATTTCAAATGGAATTTTCAGGTTCGGGTCGGGTTGCATGTCGACGGAAGTTATTTTGTCGGGTTCGCATCGGGTTACGGTTAGATGTATTTTTTTCGTAAGGTTCGGTTCGGGTAGCCTGTTGATTTGAAAAGGAATTTTCAGGTTCGAGTTTGGTACAACACGATATTTGGACAAACAGCTGATCAAAATCAAGTTGACTGTGAAACAAATGATCATTTTTCAGCTTGCCTAACGCTATCTAGGCTCTTTGCAATAAGCTTGAAAAACATCAGGCTGATAGGAGAAAGGGAGATTATTCTCCAATTAGACAGGCTGTTTGCAAAGAGCCGGATTTCGCAATTATTCTACGAATCATATATAAACATATGAAAGTGCAAATTTTTAAATTCTGAACTTTCAAAATTCAAAACTTTAAATTTCTATAATTTCTAAATTTTCATCAGCATATGAAAATGAACTGTTGAACTATCACCTACCCCCATCCCTATCCAGGGTTTTAACTTTTATTCAGATTGTGATGTTAAGGTCGATAACAATGTCTAATTCAAATTCTCATAGTGTGGTACATTTTTTTTTAATTTTACGAATGCATTAACAAATGAAAATGTTATACTAACTACGGTGTTTTTATCATTAATACGCATAAGTATTTTATTTGTAATCCAAGACTCTTAAGTGTATAAAATGTTTTGTATAGATTTTCCGGTTGTTAACATCGCATTCCTTTGCCGTTGGCCATCTTTTCAACTGGGTGGATGGCGTCGTCGTTGGATGCTCTGGTGTTTGCGATTGAATCGTCGAAGCAAAATGGTAGTATAAATCAGTATGCCAGAATTTACTGAGTATTTTGAATTCGAATTCCGGGTGAGATTCATTTTATGAGTTATTTAACAAACTTCTTAAAATTTATGTAAATATAAATTGTGAACATATTTCATAAGTACTGTATTGAAAAAAAATCTGAATGTTTACTTCCATATTTTTTTTTTTTTTTACAAAACTTTCAAAATGCAGTTATAATTTATAACAGTTTTATGCTTTGGAAAATACTGTATTTTCATTTCAAAGTTATGTACAGTATAGGATGGATAGATCATATGTTTATTGCAAATGTGTAAGCATCGTTCGAAAGAAATGGGTTATTTAAAAAATTACTTCAATATTCAGTCTCAAAGGAAAAAAATTAAAAATTAAGTTCCCTAGATTAATAGGTATGAATAATTGTTAGCAGAGTTTACCTTAAACTTTATCTGCGAAAATACACCAAGATCTTTAACATTTGAATTTAAAGTACAGAAACTTATCTTCGACTTTAAACGAATTAACATTTAAAATGCCACACATTTTCATATATCAGTTGAATTCAATATTGGACATGTTACTTTTTGACTCTTGAAAACTTGAACAAGTTTGAACATTAAGTCTTTTTTGTAGCATTCATAATATATGTATCCTATCCAGTATAAAATCTCGCTTCTTTCTTTCTTTCTTTTGCAGAGTAAACAGTAGGAAACTTTCCATTTAGTTTTTTAATTAGCGACAGAAAAATTTAAATCGCAAATGTTGTATTTTAAGAGATAGTTTCTTGCAGTTCCTAGAAATTAAAAAATTAACGTCCGACAGATTTTGTTACTATGATATTAGAAAGCTATCAGGAATTTGTTTAAAAAATAGTAGGTATATTTAATTACAACATGAGCTTACTTCTCTATTTGGGTCTATAGTTGTATTTTAGTAGGGAGTAACCATTTTTAAAAGCTAATGCATAATGCCCTGCTATTTAGTTCATAGAATATATGAATGGTAATTTAAAAATCACCTGTGCAAGTATTTTAGCGCAAGCTGGCCAGCCACATCCTTGCGCAAGTCCGTTTAGAAACCACAGACAACAGAAAGCTGTGGCGGAAGAGGCTGTTGAGAACACCAGAGTTGCAAATCCACTGATAAGAAGTCCAGAGGCAAAAATGAAATTTGGATTCAGGCGATCAGAGAGAATGCCGACTACAAACTTACTGATGGAAAATGCTATGTTCTGGCAGCTAGCAATGAGACCTAAGAAGAAAAAAAGTGAAACAGTTAAAATTATTAAAAATTCGAGAAAGTGCCGTAGAAATATAGTGCGCTTCTATAAATGTGCACACGTTTTATCAATATATATATATATATATATATATATATTTAATTTAACCTTAAAAATTGTTATTGACAGACACTATAAATAACAAATTTAGATTGAAATTGACCAGAGTACGAAGAAATTAATAAAATCCACATTGGACAGAAATTAAAGCAGACACGTAAAGGGACTTTCAAACAGATTTTCCAGTTCGAATACCTGTTTAACCTTTTGATTAAGGGTCAGGACTGGCGACTATTTTTATACTTAATCGTACAACAATTTACAAAAAAATTTCTTTCCGGTAGATTTATCTTTAAAGTATCCTAGTATAAGTGTATGACAGATTATTTTTCAAAAGGTGGTACGAAGACATAAAAAAATGGTCCACTGGGAGGTATACATTCCAACCCATAATCAAAGGGTAAATGTGTTAGGACTGAATTTTTTAAATTGATGGTACATTTTAAAATGTATTTCAGTAACGACTTGGAAATTTTTAAAAATCTATAATCAACAGAAAATAAATATAATAGCAGTGGCGCAGCCAAGGGGGGGGTTTGGGGGTTAAAACCCCACCCAGAGCTAAAAAAATTACTATAATTGCCGCTTATATCAAAACTACTAAAGTTAAAATTAAGTTTTTTGGCCTTTCCGCCTTGGCAGAATCCACCGCTTTCTTAAATCAAATTCTATTCAACAATTTTTGTAGGCGCTGTAATTTTGATCTTCCAAGATGCTTTTAATCAATTGTGTCGAAATACAGACGTTTAGTTACTTTTAGCATAGAAAAAAGATGGTCTTCGAAAGGTCCGATATGACGTGAGGTTCTAAATAAATCGTAATTTAGAATGCTTTCAGCTGTTTCACATCTTTAAATTTCCCATTTATAATAAATTCTTTATGCCAAGCATTTCCGTCTTAAAAGTAATCTCTATACTAAATTTCAAGTTTCTAACACTAACAGTTTCAACTAAATCATAATTTAGAACACTTTTAGAAAGTTTAGAGCTCATTTCGTCCTTTTACATTTGTAAATGTTTTTAAAAATGTTATAAGGAAGCATTTACTACATAAAAGAAATCATCATGCCAAATTCCAAGTTATCATACCAATTGTGTCACATAAATGGAAAAAAGTAAATTAAAATTGTGTCACATATGATTTCATTCCTTTAAAAGACTGATTCCATTAACCGATAATTCATATAACCGGCGACCATCTTTATTATAAACTCAAAACACCCCCTAGAACCGATTTCTGGCTGCGCCACTGTATAATAGGTACTGTTGTAATTCATATTATCAACGATGAAAACAAGCCTGACAAACTGTTCGTGAAAGAGGAATGAATATCAAACCAAATTGTCATCACATTTTAAAGTTTCGATACAAATTGAAATAGTGCTACGCATACATAGTTGCTATACGCTATTTAAGTACAGCATTAGCCAGTTTTAAGATCTTAATACAGGGTGTCCAGCGAATAAGACCCCGATTTCAAAATTAAATATCTCAAAAAGAAATATCAACAGAATTATGCGGTAAACGATTTCTTTATTAGCTAAGCTGTAAAAATGTTATACAGAAGTTTCTAAAATTTAGTTTTAAAAACCGTTAACAGATGGCGCTGTAATCGCAATGCCTATAAATTGTGCTTTGAAGTCCAGAGCGATCAGTTCGACCGTTGAATCATGAAAGGGGTTAGCGTAGATGTTAAAATCATGTATTCCATGGACCTTACCCACGAGTGGCAACAGCCACGCCTCTGAGAGTATATGCTCTCCGAATAAGACTGTTTATTGGACGAAGAAGAAGCTGTGTTAAAATCCTCTTCATGCCTATTGGTGTTTTTCTTCTCTTTACCCGCAGATGACGTGATATGGGTAAATTCCATTGAACAACATGTTTTTCTCGTACAGGAGTATTACAGATTAGAACGCAGTCCTACGGCAACAAGGCGCAGCTTTCAAAAAAGATTTAATGTTCCGAAAGAACCTGATGTGAAAGTCATTCGCAAGCTCTTTGCCAAATTCGAACGAACCGGCAACGTGGATGATAATCGAGTGGAAACTTTGGACCCAGGCAAACTGTAGTCACTCCTGGAAATGTTGCCAAAGTTTCTGGAATTGTTCAACGAAATCCAAGGAATAGTGTGCAAAGAATTGCATCAGAGACTGGTTTAAAGCGTTCCAATACGCAAAAAATAGTGACCAACAGCCTACAAATGTTTCCGTACAAAATCCAAAGTCATCAGACTATACCCACAAGAGCTTTGGGACAAAGGGTTGACTTGGGAACCAGATTTTCAAATGATTTATAATGAAGGGTTTGATGTTGGTCGCATCTGGTTCACAGATGAAGCACATTTCCACTTGAATGGATTCGTGAATAAACAAAACTGGAGATTTTGGGGTTCCGAAAATCCTCATTTGTGTGAAGAGAAACCACTGCATTCGCCTGAAGTTACTGCTTGGGTTGCGGTAAGCACCAGATGCATTATCGGCCCTTTTTTCATCCGACAAACGATCACTAGTGAACGTTACCGTACAATTTTGGAACAGTTTGTCAGCACACAACTTGCGTTGGAAGATCGACCAGGTATTGATTGGTTCATGCAAGATGGGGTTCAACCACATCGTACAGAAAAGATGTTTCGCCTTCTTGATGAGTACTTCGGGAATAGAGTAATTGCGTTGGATTATCCCAAATTTACTAGCACAGGAATGAATTGGCCTCCATATTCGCCTGATCTGACTTCTTGTGACTACTTTCTGTAAGGCGCATTGAAAGACACTGTCTACCGGAACCATCCCACTACGCTGGATCAGCTTGAATTGTCGATTTGTGTGGCATGCGATTCTATTTCCGTTGAGATATTGCAGGATGTGATGTCAAATTTCATTATTCGTTTACCTCATTGTTTCGAACGGTGAACATTTTGAAAATATTGTGTTCTGATTGAAAAGAATGCTTGACTTGACTTTTTCTTTGTTTTAGACCGCTTGCAGAGAACGAGTTTTTCGGCGTACAGCGCCATCTATTAACGGTTTTAGTAACTAAATTTTCAGAACTTCTGTACAACATTTTTACAGATTAGCTAATAAACAATCCGTTTACCTCATAATTCCATTGATCTTTGTTTTTGAGATATTTAAATTTGAAATCAGGGTCTTATTCGCTGGACACCCTGTATATCATAATCAAGCTTTCTGTTCTCTGCTCAACAATGCGAAACTTTAATATATTTGCACAGTTATTTTTACACGCAAATGGATGAAATTTTTAGATATTACTGTTAAAATTCGAAAAAACAGACTATTTAAATGTCGAAACATCAGTTCAGGCCCGGAAAGTTATTGTCTATTTGCCTGTCTATCTGCTTGTATGTCTCGTGATAACAGCCGCAAACAGCATCATTAGCCTATAATTTGGTAAGTACGTTTGTGAGGTAACCCGAAATTAGCTGTATAGTTTTTGGTTAAATTTCGTTCATTTTTCGAAAAATATAGAGCATTTTCTTATACGTCAATGTTTTCAATGGTAATCCAGACGATTTTGGAATTTTAACATTCATCGTAAGGAAATGACGCATTGGGATAATTGATTTAGGGTTACATGCAAACGTAAACTTTTGCAACCCAAAATTACATGTAAACATTACTTTTGCATGTAATTTTCAGTGCAAATTAACATTTATTAGGGTTCAAATTAAAATTAATTTGGTTGCAAATTACATGTAAATGTTACGTTTGCATGTAATTTTGGGTTGCAAAAAGCTTTGCAATTGCAAGTTGTCATGCAACCAATATCCTTCCAACCCTTTTTTGTTTAAAAAAGTAAACAGAGGAGAAGGAATGGTGGTTCGTTCGGAGTAAGTAGGATGTGGGAAGGCATCCGAGTATATTTTGGTTGTTTAAGAAGTAATGTGGTTTAGGTGGAATTTTTATGAATATTAGTGAAAGTGTACATAATGTAAATAATCATCTTGTAAATATCAGCTCTCATTTAATAAACTGTGCATTTAAATTTTAAAAAGAAGAATCGTTGTGTCATTCGGCTGTCATGATATTACAGCACGCTCTCATAACGAGAACAAGAGTTATTTCTACGATTTAAAATAATAAAAGTTGTGCTTTGGATCACAGTGTTTGGATTACAAAATAGAGGTGAGCTATTTATTTATCATTTGATTGTGTAGTAAGATACTGTTAACTTTATTCTAAAATGTTTAAAAACGTAACTAAAGCAGATTTACTTATTGTTCTGGAAGAAATAGGCGAAGAAGCTGATGCTAGTAAGAGAGTACCCGAATTAAAAGATTTGTTATTGAAATCTAAAGAATACTTAAAAGATAAAGATTTCGTAACTGAATTTTTATCGACTACAGTGTCAGAAAGAAAAAATGGCGAGGAAGTAAATAGATTGTGTTTACAACAACAAATGAGAAGCGAGAATTTAACCCATAACGAAGGGGAAAATAATACGTCATTATCATTAGATAAATTAATTAAAGCAGTTCAAGTTTTGGTAATCCCAGTGCCCAAGAAAAATGAAACATGGAATCTTTTTTTTGATTCTTTAGAAAGAGCGTTTAAGCACAAAAATGTTCCTAAGGAATATAAATCGGAAATTTTGTTAAAATTAGTAGGTGAAAAAGCAGGAAATGTTCTTGTTTATATTGATGATGAAGAATTAGCTGATTATGATAAAATTAAATCTTTAATTTTGAAAGAATATGAACCGTCCCCATTTACTTGTTTACAAAATTTTAGAAACGCTAAAAGATTACCTGGTGAAACCCATCAACAGTTCGGTTCGCGATTAAGATCCTGTTGGTTAAATTATTGTAGAATTCGAAACGTTAAAGATTTCGATTCACTTATTAATTTAATAATATCAGATAAAATTTTTGAAACTTTGGATAATGAGCTAGCTACTCACATTGCAGTCAAGCAAGGAGAAAGTTGGCTTTTGCCCAATCAGTTATCGAAAGACTGTGACATTTATTTTACTGCAAAAGGCAGGTCTTTCGAGGAAACAAAATTTGAGAAACGACCTATTTATCGTGAAGTGAATAATGATAATACTAAATATGTTCCCCCACAACTAAGGAAAAATCAAGCTACGTATGAGAACAGACACTTCTCAAAATCACGTGATTGTTATATTTGTAATTCCCCATTACACCTAGCAAAATTGTGCCCAAACAGAAGAAATAAGTATGATAAATCTTTTACTCAAAATGATGATCAGGGTCAGAGAAAACCGAAAATGCAACAAGATACAAATAAATTGAATCCAAATAAAAATAGTAATGCAGTAGTCAGTAATGTTAGTTCCAGGCATTTACACATGAATGATCAATTAAACGAAGTTACTCTTTTTCCTTTAAAAAAAAATCACTATTTATGTAGAAGGTAAAGAAATAGAAGCTATTAATGATTCCGGTACCCAAATTAGTATTTTAAATACGTCATTAATTCCCGATCTGAAAATCGAAGCTAAAGGTAGTATTTTGTTACAATCCGCTTTCAAAGAAAAAGTACAAGCAAATTTGGCTACTATACCCATCCATTATAAATTACCTAACAGCGGAATTTATGATACCTTAAATACGCTTTTTGCTTTCACTGAAAACTTAAATGTGCCTTGTTTATTAACTCCAGACGTGTATAATGCTTTGATTGAACTTCAAAATGAAGAGTTGTGTAATAATAGTCAACTGCAGGAGTTCGAAGGTCACGAAGCTAAAAAGGAATTAAATGTTTGTTTTATTTCTTCAGAGAATAAACAAAATGATCGAAATGATGAATTTTCCGAGTTTAACAAGTTTTGTAAAGAACAAAAAGATTGCGCAACTTTAAAGAATGCATTTAAGGACGCTAGATTAGGAAAAAATAATTTTTTGATACGGGATAATTTATTGTATCATAAAGAAACTATTTGCGGTGATAAAATATATCAGCTCGTTTTACCGGAAAGTTATAGAAATAAAGTGTTAGAATTAGCTCATGATTCAATTTTTGGGAATCATTTAGGGATGCGAAAAACAAAAGAAAGAATTAAATTATCTTTTTATTGGCCGAATATTTCAAGAGATGTAGAAAATTTTTGTAGAACATGTAAGAACTGTCAGTTAAAAAGCCCTGAGAAACAAACAGATAAAATTCCGATTACACCTGTTGTCCGCGCACCATATCCATTTCATACTGTAAATATTGATTGTATAGGTGAAATTATTTCGCCGTCAGGAAGGAAGCATAAATATTGTCTTACCTTAATTGATCAAAATTCTAAATGGCCAGAAGTAGTACCATTACGGAGTCTCTCTGCGAAAACGGCGTGTGATGCTTTATTAGATATTTTTATGCGCACCGGAATTCCTGAAGTTATCTGTTCAGACCAGGCCACTAATTTTAAATCTGAACTGACTAAAGAATTTGAGAACCGGTTAGGGGCATGTCCTCGCTTTTCAACTCCATCATATCCCGCTTCGAATGGATTAATTGAAAAATTTAATCGTGTGTTTAAACAAATGCTACATCATGTAATTCATACGGATCCTGTTAATTGGGATAAACATATTCATTTTCTACTTTTTGCCTACCGTGAAGTGCCAAATTGCACAACTGGAGTATCACCGTTTAAGCTCATGTATGGTCGGGAAGCTAGAGGTCCCTTGGCAGTACTAAAGTCATCATGGTCAGGTGAAATCCCCTTACCATTGAATCTTAGTAATTCAGCAGTAGACTATTTACAAGAATTAAAAATAAATTTGGAAAGAGCCGCTGACATTGCTTCTCTAACTGCTGCAGAAAAACAAGAAAATTACACTCGTTATTTCAATCGTCGAAGTAGAATGAAAGAATTTGAAAAAGGTGATTTAGTATATTTACTTATCCCTGATTCTACCAATAAATTATATGCTAGATGGAGAGGACCCGGAGAAATACTTGAAAGAATAAAACCACATTCGTATGAAGTGAAATTACCTGATGGGGGTGTCAGACATGTTCATGCGAATAAAATAAGGAAATTTAACGTAAGAGTACAGACTGTTGGGGTCATTTTTGAAGACGATGTAGAATTTGGTGAAATTCACCCAACACCAATTAAAGCTAATGCTTTGAATGAAAATAACATAGAAGTAGACCTTAGTCATCTGGAGGTTGATAAACAATTAGAGTTAAGTAAACTTCTACAAAAACATACACCATTATTCTCAGGTAAAATTCAAGTTGCCAACGTTGGAACACACAAAATTCGTTTATTACCAGGTGCGGAAAGAAAGAAATCATATATTTATAAAATTCCGGAATCACTAAAAAATGAAGTGGACAAACAAATAGAAGAGTTAGAGCATCTAGGACTTATAGAAAAAAGTGAAGCTGAAATAGCTTATCCGGTCGTATGTGTCGCAAAGAAGGACGGTAGCATGCGCTTATGTATAGATTTTCGTCAATAGATTTTGTCACAGTGACAAAACCTTTTGATTACCCTATGGAAAATGCAACTGAATTAATTAATCAAATAGGAAGTGCTAACATAATTACATGTTTAGATGTATTAAAAGGGTATTGGGAAACTCCTCTAGAAGAACAGAGTCGAGATCTTACTTCTTTTAAAACCCATCGTGCTCAATACCGATGGAAAGTCATGCCTTTTGGATTGCGCAATGCGGCTGCCACATTCCAGAAATCGATCAACAATGCTCTGGATGAACATCGTAAGTACAGTCGAGTATATCTGGATGATATTGCTATTTCTTCAAATGACTGGGAAAATCATCTGAAACATCTTGACGCTGTTTTATCTAAATTAACTGAACTGAAATTCACGGTGAATGTTAAAAAATGTGTTTTTGCAAAGGCACAGATCAAGTATCTAGGTCATGTCATAGGAGGAGGTAGACATGAGCCCGATCCAGAGAAGTTACGTGCCATTGAGACAATAGAATCGCCTAAAACCAAAACAGCCCTCAGAAGTGCATTGGGTTTATTTAATTATTATCGTGACTACATAAGAAATTATGCTGAAATCGCCAAGCCTTTAACCGACTTGACAAAAAAGAAAATCCCAGAAATCATTCCGTGGTCTGAGGTTGAAGAAGAGGCTTTCCAAACTTTAAAACGTTTATTGTGTGAAGCTCCTAAGCTGTATACACCAGATCCTAAAAAGCCTTACACTATTCAGTGTGATGCCAGTTCTTATGGAGTTGGTGCTTGTCTATCGCAAAGAGATGAGAAAGAAAATTTGTGTCCTATTAGTTTTGCTAGCCAAAAGCTCACTAAGGTGCAACAAAACTGGTCGACTATTGAGCGTGAAGCTTATGCGGTAGTGTGGGCATTAAAAAAATTTGAAGTTTATGTGTTTGGTGCTGAAATTGAACTAATAACTGATCACAATCCCTTAATATATCTTCAGAATTCTGCACCTCAGTCTGCAAAATTACAAAGATGGGCCTTATCTCTACAAAGATATAATATAAATATTTCTCATTGCCCAGGTGCAAAATTAAAAAATGCAGATAGTCTGTCACGACTAGTTACTGTATAAGGATTATTTAAATGATACTTTATTTTGTGTTTAATTTTGGTATGCAGTATTATATCAAGTCGTCTTTCCGTCTGTTGTGAATTGTTAGTGTTTTTTATATGTTTATTATATATTCATTATAACTATTATAACAAGGCTTCTATACATCTGTTTTGAATTGTGTTTTTATATATATTTTATGCTGTATAGTTGTATGGTTGCTATTTGTCAGATTTTGCTTCGCTTTGCGTAGCACAATCTTATCGGGGGGGTGTCATGCAACCAATATCCTTCCAACCCTTTTTTGTTTAAAAAAGTAAACAGAGGAGAAGGAATGATGGTTCGTTCGGAGTAAGTAGGATGTGGGAAGGCATCCGAGTATATTTTGGTTGTTTAAGAAGTAATGTGGTTTAGGTGGAATTTTTATGAATATTAGTGAAAGTGTACATAATGTAAATAATCATCTTGTAAATATCAGCTCTCATTTAATAAACTGTGCATTTAAATTTTAAAAAGAAGAATCGTTGTGTCATTCGGCTGTCATGATATTACACAAGTGTTGAGTTTGCATGTAACCTTAAAACGTTAAATTAATGGTTGCTAAATTTCCGAATTAGACATCTTTAAATAATACGATCACTTTTAAAAATTGCCAATATATTTATTAGAATTTCGAAATTGTATAAATTTGTGGGAAATTTATGCATCAATTTGAGAGAAAACATTTTATTTCTTATTTTTTACAAAAATTTCCAATGCATTTCCTTTTTAACTCTCTTTTATTAAACCGTTTTGCCTAGCAACTGTATTGCAATTAAAATATACAAAAAAAAAAAAATCAAGCAAATTGCATTATTTTGACGCAAAATTATTAAAAAATAACTTAATTTCGGGCGATTTTAATTTTTAATATGGTTTTTCTAATGAAATAGATGAGGATTCATTTTAACTACAATAAAGAAAGATGGCCAAATCGGTTTTCTAAACGAAAATTTAAAAAATGTCGGATGTGAAAATTGAATATAAGTGTCATAAAATAAATTTGCATTGGTATAAGTATTTATTACACGAGATTTGATCCAATTTCAGCAACATATGATGCTTAGTGGTTGAAAAATAAGTATTCTTTTAAGTATAGGATAAAATCTGATATACAAGGAGATGATTAATCTAACGAAATTACAGTAGTAAATGCATTCATATACTCGAATAATGAAATAGTCCAATTATTGGAAGTTGAGAACACAAAATTAACACTAGAACTACCATGAGCCGTCATTTTGACGGCTATCAAATGAATATATTCCGATTCGAACCAGAAATTTCTTTTCAAAATAAATTAAATAGAAAATTCGCAGGAATATGCTGAATGAATAAGTTACATAGTCTTAAATAAAAATTCTGGTGTGAAATAGTTTTATAAAACTTGAGTAAAAATTCCGGTAGGTCTAATGTTAAAGTGACAAAGAAGGGCTCAGGCGGGCAGAATCCCCCCTTGAAGGAATGCATCCTTATTCTGAAAAAATAAAAGAATAAGTAGTTTATTATATCAATGCATAAATTTGTCTTTAATGGGATACTTCTAAAATTTCCAGAACTTCGATAAATCTTATTTGCTTATAGATGTACATAAAATTTAAAAAATAATCGGATTGTAGGATATTAAATATCATATTATATTAAAAATTACTTAGATTAATAAAGAATGATTTATAGAGCTGACGTTAAGGCCTCTGATCTGTAGATTTACTAGTAAATAGGAATTATAGTTCATAAATATTATAGAGAGAATAAAAAAAATTTAAAAAAGCATAAATAAAAAAGGCTGTAGCATAAAAAGCATATAAAAACAGTACTTACAGTAAAGTTTTTGTCAAATACCTTATCCTCTGTTGATTTTCAACAGGGAGATATATGATCAACACATACTTGATTAGAAAATGCTGCATTAAACCCAATTGACCACTTTCCAGTATCCGAAACAAAATATCAAGGAGCACTCTTGCGTCCCACCGTTCCATTGTAAGTGCGAAACTTGACACAGCTTTTAAAAAGTCATCACTAGCTGCCATTTTCACATTAATTCTGAGCTTCCAGTTATGTCAATTACCGTAAAGAACAAACTTCAGTGTTCTTTACGTAGGCATACAGAATTATTGAAACTACAGAGTCTGTTGCAAAGTTGTGTTCATACAGGAATTCCATGGCATATTTGCAAAAAATATCAATACCCTCAACATTTCCCTGCAAGAAATAGGCAGTGAATTTGCCCTAAAAGTTCTCTAATAAAGAGTCCATTTCTTCATCATTGTCTGGGCAGAGGCATAAATTCATTAACTAAATTACAGCAGGATGTTTTGTTGACATAAAACTTCTGAGTTCTAAACGTTTTGATTTACTTGGAACACAACCTGATCGCCACTTTCACAGGAACGGCGTCTTTTATTCATTTTTTTAAAAATATTTTATATATCAACTATATATATATATATATATATATATATAACCAGTCTTTCAGAGCTAACAAGCTCTATAGTTTTCAAAATTTTAGCATTTGCACTTGGATCGTATGGAAGTGTTACTGCCTCGACGAAAATGTCTTCATAAACTGAAATCCTGGCATGACTTCTTTTCTTGGTATTACACTAAAGTTGTCGATAAGCTCCTATAAAATTGAATAGACTTGTCTCTACTCATGAATAGTGTAACAGGTGTTTTGGATGTCCCATTCTAAGACCGTTTTAATCCTTTATTATCTTTTCTTGTATTAATTCTACCTGTTATCTAGTGGATGTTTTCTGGACTCTGGGTATGGAATCTATTGTGTGCAATAAGTGCAGTAATAATATTTAAGACAATTAGATGAGGTCAAGAAAAGACTTTTGTAAAATAGAATGTACTTTTCTATTTTCGGGTAATATTGATAATTAAAACTGGTAAATTTTCTTATGCGTATCTTTAATAAAATTATACATGGAAATCATTGTGTTATAACTAAAATGTTTAACATGCATTTGAAATATTGTTTACTCTTTGTAGTAACTGTCCAAAGAGTAAAAAATCTTTCAACATCAAAATAAAAGTAACGACAGTATGCAAAAATTGCTAAAATTATTTTAAATACGCTCGTTGAAAACGTCTTTGTAATTTTTTTTTTAATCCCGCTTATTCATACGATACTTTTCCAAACAAAGTATTCTAAAGTTACATTATTGCGTAACATAACACTTATCAAAAACATGCTTATGAACTTCACTTGCAAGATATTTCATCACCATGCCATTTGCAATTGTTATTTTCCGCTTATCACAACGCATTTCTTAACTTCACAAGAAAATAAGAGTGGTTTTGATATTCAAACAATTTGATATGCATAAACAATTTTAATATTTTCAGGAAAAATACTTTATTTCGAACCTAAATTAAAAAAAAATGTTTTAAAATAGGATAACACTACTTTATGGTATATAATTTATTTTATTTATTTATTTTTGTGGGGGGGGGGGGGGGGGAGAGAGGACTTATTTTCTTTGACTAACCTTTTTGCTTGAAAGCCGTTTTTCACCATTATTTCCCAATAGTAATCTTCGCATTACATATTCGCAAAGTTTCTATCATGTAATAAGGCAAAATTATTCTATATAAAAATAGTGGTTTATCTATGGCCCGCGGACCACCTTGTTTACACTTAAGAATAAGTTACAGCATGAAAAAAAAAATCTTAATGCTGGCTATAACTTTGGTTCTAATTAATGAAAGAAAAAAAATAGGAAAAAAAAAATTAAACTACATTTTATGTCCCATTCATTACATTTGGCGTTTATTTTTAATCCTACACATGGGGTTGAATCTGTCAAAAGTATTATTTTCATATTTTCATTAGAATTCATTATAATATTTTCACTGACATTTTTATTTGATGTAGACAAATGGGAAAATATTGAGTAATTCATTGAAAAAAAATGCATAGGAAAAATGTAAGAATAAAAATTTATTAAGTATCCCATTCATTGCAACTTTCCCTTATATCCATTATAAGTGGTATAATGAGGCACGACAATGAATACTGTACTAAATGCAATTCCGTAGAATTTTATAAAGGCATTTTTCTGAAAACATTCTCTTTCCCCAATCTCCTAAATTAATGCGCAACTTTCACAATTTTCCTCCATTGATTTGAAAATTTCGAAGAGCCTTTTTAATTATCTAAATAAATATGTAAGAGTTCAGTTTAAAAAAAATAAACTGGTGCATTTTTTTATGTATTTTTTAGTTCAAAAGTGAGATGTTATTTAGTGACAATTTGTAAATACAGTTTGTAAAATCAACTTTTTTTTTCTTGTGCTTACGGAGGAGTGGGGGGGGGGGATGCAGAATTTTCGTATTCCTGTTTTAGATACTGCTGCTTATCAGAAATTTTACACGCTGACTTGTACTCAAAGACAATTTACGAACATCAAGATTGACGATATTGTTTTCTAAAAGAAATATTTAATATTTTCATAATGCTTGAATATATGCATGATAAAGGTTTTTATCATTTACAAAATAATAAGTCTTTTCTATTTGAATAGAGGGTTTTTAACAAGTGGAAGTAGTGTAAAAAAATCTCTTTGTTGAAGTAACTTTTTTAATAGACAAAACTTCACCTTGCACCGATCTTTAGAGAATGTCATGTCTTTATGTTACTGTAGCATTCTAGGATAAGATTTGAAATATTGCCAAACGTCTCATTCTACTGATGTTTGCCTCGAGATTTTTTTTTCTTGGCAAGGTGTAGCTCATATTTTAAAAAGCGTATTAAATATTTATTTATTTATTTTAATTTAACGACATATTCCAACCATTTACATAATTTAAAGCAAATATTTCTTAATATCTAGTAATTAAGCAGACATCGAGATACGTAAAATCTGACTATTATCAAAAATGGAAAACGTATTTTCAATAACCCCGTATTTCGAATAAATTTGTGTTAATTTTGGTATTTCGGGTATTAAATAAAAAATCGCCAGTTAATAGTAAAAAGACTACAACGTTCATTCTTTTAAAAGTCTAATTTTAGAGGATTTCTTTTCTGAACCTTGATTGTACTGAAACTAAATTTAAGTGCTATCCAAAATTAAGAAAATTGGTGTTTTTAAACGTTTAGATATCCGTGGTCAACAATTCGTCATTTTAACCAGAGTAGTCGCGTCTTTTTTTTCAGAACGTTATTCGTCGCGTCCAGTCTATGTCCCTTCATACAAAAAAATGAAAACATTGAATAGTACATTTCCCCCAATGTATTTGTAAGGACTTTACTCTAAAATTAGTTTTAAAAAGTTTTGCCTGAAATTCTTTTATGATAAAATTTTATTTTCACGAAAAAGTTTCACGCAATTAATAATGTGTCAAATTCTAAAATCAAATTATGGTCATAGTTTCAGGTGCCTTCCAAATTTGATTCTATTTTTCTTAGAGTATTTACATTTTATAATTTAATAAACTTAAAAGCTCTTCAATGTATTTACAAACTTGATCGGGTAGAGTAACCAAATTTCACCCGAACCCGATCCGCGGTTTCGATCGTGTGGGTTTGACTATTTTTTTTTTCAGTCTAGTTGACTTTAAATGTTTTGGGTTAGGCGTCGACTCGAGTCGGGTTAAAGCGATTTTTCAAAAATGAAAAAAACTATTTAAATATTAACCATAGAGTAGACAGTACAACGCGATCCTTGCATGACTCTACTCCCTCGAATGAGCTTTCGCAAGCTGGAGTCGATCGCACTTTCTGGAAATGATTTTCAGAGTAAACTATGCAAAAATACAGACTTCTTTGCGGACGGTGTGAATCTATTGGATAGCCTTAATTATTGACTGTAGCTCTAGCTCGAAATTTCCAGGACGGTACAATTTTTCTTAGTACAGTTGTGTCAATTTTCTCCCACGCTGGTAGGAGGCTTTCCAAAGATTTAATATTCATGAAGCCTCTTTCTAATACTAGTTTTAACAAGCCAAATACTGCAGAATCCATGTTGTACAACTTAAATCTAATTTACAGGTATTTCTTTAAATAGGGCACTATTTGGTCCCGTTTGCGATTATTTTGTCATTAAACATACGACAGTTCATTCGGAAGTACAATGTAGACTTCGTCCATTTAAAGCATGACATTTATTAATATCTTTTCTATATAAAAATAAAATTTCTTCTTCGAAAATATATTCTAAAAATGTATTTCTGATAGAGGGAATTTATCTTTGTTTGATACTTTTTTGAGCTTCATAACAAAATAGAGCAGCAATCGTGAATTTTTTCACAAATTTTTCTTTACATTCACGAACCGATTCCATTGGGTTTTTCCTTCCATTGGTTGATAACAAAAATGTGCCTTTTCTGTTACAGCCACTTAAGTAAAGCCACGTGTTTCATCCAGTGGTACCCAAATTTCCATTTAGCACCAGTCTGTTTGTAAAAGCGCGCGTTTTGAAGACGTCATCCACAAACATTGAGAAGACTTTGGAAAGATGGCCACGATGTGTGGAATCAAATTTACATGACTGTATAGAAAAAAAATTGTACTATCACGGAAATTTTCAGTCGAGTATCAAGGTTATCTTTTCACAAAGAATTAGACATTTTTGCGTAGAAATTCACTGTGAAAAATATTTTCCATAAAGTGCGATCAACCTTCTATGTTTTAATAATGTAATTACAAAAACTAATTAAAAAAAAAGGCATGTTAATCCACTTTTGCTCGGATCACATAAGACTAGATCAACGAATTTAGTCTTCAGTATCCCAAAATTGTAGGGTTAATGTTCGACACTGGGGCTAAAAAGGCCCAATATGGTTTCGTAATAAAAACATTCAATTAGAATTTTAAAATAAACCAAAATATTTCATTAAAATGTTTAATTGGAACAGACGTGTTACACTTACGCACATATGTTTGGCGCGATTTCCAAACCCGCGCCAAACCAATAATTTAATGCAATAGTCAGGTTCCCATTAAAGGAAAAAAATCCTCAAAATTTGGCGATTTTTTCCCCTTTTTATAGCGTATTTACAAAACAAAAAACGGTGCGCGAGTGTAAGACATCATAGCCAAAAAAAACAATGGAAAATGCTTCGGATGTGGATTATTTCACAAGAGAACTCCGCCATTAATAGTCTAACCTACGAACTTCAGCACCAAATTTTATTACAGAGGTGAATGAGCTTCAAAAAATTTGGCAAGTTTTGCATGGATTATATCAAAACACAGACTACGAATGTGCTAAATCAAAACCATATACTTATAACTAAGAAATATTAAAGAAAATTTACTTGCCGGCATAACTTGCGTCCAGTCCTTCCTCTTTCAACACTGGCATGGCGAAAACAACACTCTTCCTGTTGTACGCATAACTAGCGTAGCAGATGAACAGTATAATGTACAAAGGCTCCATCGCTGTATTAATTGTAATAAAAAATAATTACATTACCTCGAAGTAATTTGAACATGCTACATGGTCATACATTAAAAAAACAAAAAAGATACTAAAGACAGGGAAATAACCTTTTCCGTTTGACATACAGGATGTCAACAACGGAATCGTTATCTCATTTTTTCAAAATACTGTTTCGCAGTTGACGTTTGCTCACTTCGAGTGTTTGAAGTGATATTACAAAAGTCTTATATCAAAGTTCAATTATTTTTCTAGTTTTGTTCTTCAAGAACATTAGAAATATTTTAAGAATAGCAAAGGAGGCCCATTCTAAGCAGTGATAAAAGAACTTGCACATAACTTCAATATCTCATTTTTCCACCGGTGATATCAAGTTTATAGTGTGAGAAAAAAATTCATTTAAAAACTGAAAAAAGTAAATGTTTTTACCGATAAATTTGCGAGTCTATCCAGATAGATTTTTTGCTATTTTCGGAACAATATTGATAAATCATAAGCCGGCATTTTTGCGAAATGTAAGCACTTTCAAAAAACCAAAAATACAGTCTTTTAACTGGTCAATCTCGTTTTGAAATTAGCGAAAAATCCATCTCAATCCCTACCATAGTGAATCAATCTTCTGATAAAATAATTAGATGCTTAGGGTTTTTTTTTTTTTTTTTTTTAAATCACATGTACTATTTTCCCCCATAAGCATGTTCTCTTATTTTAACTTTAGTAAAAAGATAATTTGATGTTACTTTCTTTTATTATTGATTGCAAGTTGTATTTCGTCGCTTTTTTTTCTTCTTAATATATAAAGCTTTTCATTTACTAAGTTTAAAAAATAAAGGAAAAAAGTTTAATTATAATGAAATTTGAAGTAGTGAAACTTTTGAATTTTCGTGGGCAAAAAGACAAATGCGTTAATAAGAAAAATTAATGAGTAACTAGTAAATCTAAAAATATACTTAAAATAACAACCGCAATATGATTGTTAACAAATTATTCGCTATGCTATTCCAAATTCTAGTAAACAGAACCTTAAAGTATTTTAAGAGGCTACTTCACTCAGGCGAATACACCGGCTCGCTTATGTTAATCCTATGGGGGAAATAATTTACGATATCTCGTTCGCATTTCAATATTTTTATTTTATTTTTTTGTATTGGATAGCTGATGTCAATCTCTATGCACGCTCTTTTGTACTTTTTCGATTTTGATTACAAGTTCTTTTTTTATTCAGGTACTTTCACTTTCGGAACCGGTTTCGAAAGTAAAAGTATCCTCAATGAAAAAAAACTGCAACAAAAATCGAAAAAGTACAAAGGAGCGTGCATAGAAATTAACCTCAGCTATCCAATGAAAAAAAAAATTAAAATATTGAAATTTGAACGAGATATCGTAAATTATTTACCTCTTAAGATTAACATTAGCGAGCCGATGTTTTCGCCTGAGTGAAGTAGCCTCTTAAGAATCAACACTGTATTTCAAGAGTGTAATATATTTAAAGCTTGATAGGCACTAAACTCAATGTAAGAATAATAGATATCCCGATATTATTAAAAAGGCTAACATATTTACAATAAGAATGTTTAGATTTATATAATATATGAATAGTAAATGGAAAATTTACTAGACTTTAAAACACAATGAAATGAATAACAAAAGATTTAATACTATGCTCGTCAACTAAAAATTATCCTTAACTCTCTATGAAAGTAAAATATAATCATTAAAACGTTTCGTTTGACTTTATAGAGAAATGATAATTAGAATGATAAATAAATATTTTCACTATTAGAGTACTAAACTATCTACTTAAGAAATATGGTCTTTTGAAGAATATAATCATTAAAACGTTCCGTTTTGGCTTTTAATGAGATAATTAGAATGATAAATCTTCTCACTATCTGAGAACAAAATATTTATTTAATAAAGAGCCAAAATCTTTTGAAAATTACAAACATTTAAACTACAATGTTATAACAATCTTTAATATCCTGTCCTCTAATTAAAAGTTATCCTTAATTCTCCATGAAAACGAAACATTCCGATTAAACTTCTAATAAGATAATTAGAGTAACATAAATCAACTTTTTTGCTACCAGAGTACCAAAATAATTATTTAATAAAGTGGCAATGTCTTTTGAAGAATAGAAACATTAAAATGTTCTGTATTGGATTTTAATGGAAACATTAGAGTGACAAAATTAATATTTTCATTATCAGAGTATCAAAATATCTATTTAATAAACATTCAAAGTCTTTTGAAGAATATAAAGATTCAAACTGCAGTGTCATAATAAAACCTTTAATATCATGCCCTTCAACTAAAGGTGATTCTTAACTCTATGAAAACAACGTTCTGTTTTCGCTTTTAATGAGATAATTCGAGTGACATAAATATTAACCCTTCCACTATCTGAATATCAAAATATTTATTTAATAAAGTGGCAAAGTTTTTTTTTTTTTAAAGAACATAAACAAATATGACTTACACGTCAGATCAGCTTCTTTGGCCGTTTAAATTCACCTCTCCGGTCTGTAACAAACAAAGAGTGACATCACAATGC